>CM057471.1:19046954-21446954 GCA_030035585.1 Dugong dugon | reverse complement strand
TCATGTATCTGTAAAAATTAAATTGTTGTTTCTTCTAAACAAACAACCTTAAACTGTCACTAGTGAGGGTTGGGAGGAAGTGGAGGGCCCCCCCCCCCCCCCCATTTAACATGTAATCATATAAGGTTTGTTTTTATTGATATGGAAATAAAAACTTTCAATATGTAAATTAAATTAGACACACGTATTAAAAGACAAAGATTGTAAGCAGAAAAGAATATAGCAATAGCATTTAACAATGGAATTAATTTTTAAAACTTGAAATCGTTATTATACTATGTGTTAGACCTATGTCTGCAGAAATAAATAGGTTAGACCAGTGAGCTTTTGTTCTTTTCTAAATGTTGGTAGTTAGTAGGCAAATGATAGAATTTAATATTAGAATAAATGACCATGTTTTGCTTCAGTACTTAACAGATCAGTGATAGCATTACTATGAATATGAATTTTCATTGTTCCTGATTGCCTTAAGTGCCTTCTCAGAATATTTTATTTCTGTTTTTATTTTAAAAAATTAACATTTTTTCCCTAACTTCAAAACTTTTGAACTCAACATTAAGGAAAAAATAGAAAAATAGCCTATTACACCTGGCATCCTTTTTACTCCTTCCTTTTTATGACAGTTCCTTAAACTTCAGATTTTCTGAATATCTTATACTTTCAAATCAATAGTAACTGAATCATCATCCTGAAGTTACATTGCTCTCCTAGAAGTCATTAATTTCTGATGGTTATATTTCACTTTTGAACTTCATATTATCACTGTGTTTAGATATTAAATTGCCTGCTGAGAATGATAAATCCTATCCTGTGGTCTTAAGTGAGGCAGTTTATGTGTATTTAGAAATATATTCAGTTTTATTTAAAATGAACAGAGAAGAGGAAACATTAAAAAAAAAAAAGCATCCCATTCTGTTCAGAATTTACTATTGTTTTATTTTGTAAGTGCATGTTTTTCTAGAAGTATACTTTTATGAATGGAATATGGCACAGTGTGTAACAACGCACCCTATTTATGTTGTTGTGTGCCATCCAGTTAATTCTGACTTATAGTGTCCCATGTGACAGAGTAGAACTGTCCCATATGGTTTTCTAGGCGGTAATCTTTATAGAGTAGATTGCCAGGTCTTCCTCCCGTGGAGCCCCACTGGGTGAGTTCGAAGTGCCAACCTTTCGGTTGTGAGTGCTTAACCATTATGCCACCAGTGTTTCTTACATGTCTTTGGAGACACAGGTCACCTCAGGGGCACAGGTAAAAATCAGTCTGAAGAACCAACTCTCAGAAAGGTCCTTGTAGTCTTTCAACTTCTGGGTGCTTAATTTATGAATATGTGTTAAGTCTTAAACCTTACTAATGCTGGCATAGTTATGAGAATAACCTCCTTTTTAAAAAATACGAAACTATTTAGTTCTCTTCCTACTTCCATGTTTTCTGCTTTATTCAATGGTCAGTACAGCATGAACCACCTTGAATTTTCAAAATACTATTGAGAAACTTCATTTGACTTGATTTAGAAACAACCTTGATGATGAAGAGTTTACATATGTGTGTATTTTTAACATTTTTATCCATTTGCACTTGGTTTCAGCTGAGATAGGAAATGGAGATAACAAGACAGTCTTAGAAAATCTTGTTTGTCTAGACTGCTCAACCTTGCCAGAAACAACGAGGCAGTGGTAATATCACGAGAAAGCTTGTTCCTACAAGACTCCCAGACTGATTAAAAGACCAAAAGAAGTTCCCAGAAATTTAGCTTGAAGCAATCATTTAAAATTTAAGAGGCGGATCTAATCCAGCTGAGAGTCACCCATTGCTAATTATAGTTGCTATGATGCCCCAGTGATTTTGTTATCAGCCACACCCCAGTCTGTCTCTAATTTTTGCTTGTTCCCTTTAAAATATATTCTTGCCAGAAACTTAAGATCTGTGCATTTCACTGTATGTAAATTATACCACAGTATCTTCAACACTTTGAATCTGTAAAGCTATGTATTTTTTTCTTGACCTGATACAAATTTTTCACCCTTGATGCAACAGATATGTGTTCAGCTGTTTTTTATCTTTAAACCCTTTTCTATTTGTATTTTAGAATTTCTAGTAACTGGGAATCTCTCCTCACTTGAGACCCATTCCATCCTGCGAGTGTGTTATAGGCTTTGTTCCTTGTACAGGTTATTTATGCTATACTATTTAAAAAAATTTTTTTTTTTTTTTCGCAGCCACAGAAATTTAGTTATGACTTTATAGCTTTGAAGTTAGACAGTGAGATAAAATGAAAGTTTATTATGTATTGCTATGATTTAAATCACACGTAGGGTTATTTTGGGGGATATGAGTGGTCCATTTGGCACAGGCTGGTCTTGTCTGGTGGAGGCTTGACTCTGCATGTTCTGGGTAGATGGCTTTGACGTCTAGTGAACATCACAACTTGAACTGCAGTGTTTTCCTTGTAAGAGAGCTTGCTGAATCTCTCACTGTATCTCGCACATAACTCTAAAGTCATGCACATGAGTGATTACTTCGGTTTAGATTTAAATACATGCACATTTGAAGGGGCATTTTCCTTTTAAATTTTGCTCCACCATTGGACTCCTTTAGAAGCTTATTGCTTTGCATGTTTTTTTTTGTAAGATTTCATACACAAGGCTTGATGTTGAATAATTTTGAATACAAATTTAGTTCTATAAAATTTTACATGCTTAATGAAAACCATAAGGGTATGGGAAGAAAAGAAATTAGAAAAAAAAATTTGCCCCTTCCTGGTTGGCAAGAAGAAAAATCAGAGCAGTTGTCTTTGAACCACAGCAGGATTTTTTCCTAAGGATCCTCTAACCTGTTTTTCCCATTAGCTAGGAAAGCAATGCAATTTTTTTTAAAAATCGTGGAATAATTATAGAACAAATGATTTAAAATTGTATCCAGATTTTGTATCAACACACTTCCAGTTTACTAAGTAAATAAGGGCTGTAGCTTCAAATAACATCCCACCTGTTTGGCTTGTGAGAGGCTCTGGTAAGTGTGATATAAAATTCCAGTAGCTTGGCTATTACAGAAGAAAGAAAAGGCAAAATAACCCAGAAATGCATCACTTCCCTTCAAATATTTTCTTGGTATTCTTTGGATTTGAAATCTGTTACTACAGTTCTCTGTTCAGCCCTGCTTCCTGGCTTTTTGAAGTATAGATAGTAGACAAAGTGCTTCGTATAAAACATGCACCTTCCCGGGTAGTAAACTGCAGCTGGTCAGACATTGTAATTTTTTTGTGTTAGTATTAGTTGTTGTTTTTTTTTTTCTGTTCATCATGCCAATATAGTTTCAGATATAAATTAAACCTTTGTGTACACTGCTTCACTCACCAAAATAGCTTCCTTAGCCTTAATTTCTGGAATAGTTCAAGGCACATTCCTAAAATTGTTTTGTGATTTGCTTTATGCAAATTTTGAGTTTCCCTTTATCTACATTTTAGCTAAATTGCTCCCAATCTTTGAACATTAAAAAAAATCCCTAATAATTTATTCCCTTTTCTTTTTCTCTGCTCCTCACTTAAATTATGAGTCCTTTTATTTCTCTTCTGCATCCCCCCCACCCCCCACCCCATGATGACTGGAGCATATACAGTAATATTTGTTATCTTTTCAATAAGCAATTTTTTCCTTCTTTTTGTTGAAGAAATAAATTTTTAAAAGCTAGATTATGGCATTTAGGTACCATATCTAAAAAAAAAAATCTCATGACAAATTTGTTCAGACTATTTATTATAAGATTATGTGCAGAAATATATTTACCTTGTTGGAGTCTCAAACAAGAGTTGGCCAAGAAATACATGTAGTTGAATTGTCCTTTCCGTTTTGAAATAGACAACTTCAGATTACGTTTTGTAGGCCATAAACATAAAATCTGAAGTCTTAATTTAGACTCTGTCCTATCTGCTAATGATTTTTTTGTTACTTTCAAGTAAATTGTATACTCTTGTAAAATTCTAGTGTAAAGCATGCGCTTATTAAAATAGAAATTTGCTTTTATCAAAGTACTCAAAGGTATTATAAAATATTAAATGAAGCTAGTTAGAGCTTGTGGCACATTGGCCAATAAATTTTACATGACCAAGGAAAAAGGAAATAAAATTGTAGAGTGAATAAACAAAATTAATTAATAACTTCCACAAACAAGTATGATTATGCAAGGGCATTGTTACCTACCAATGTTCAGAATAATGTTTGGATCAAGATAATTCATGGTAGTGCCTTTCAAAGAGCCCAATTATGTTGTAACTAATACAATATGGGATAAAATTAATCTCTTTTTAACTACAGTGAGAAAATTCAAAAGCCTTGGCTTCACGAACTAAATATGTGAGCAGACAAATTGCTGAAATAGTGTAGCTGAATAAAAAGCACAGGAGAAACTGCCACAAATACTCAAAGTTATAGTGTTTGTTATTAAACATTGGTTGCTGTGAAAATATGGTTTCCATATGGGGTATGCTATATGTAATTTATACAAACCACGCTAGTAATAGATTCTATCAAGTGGCACTAAACTCAAGCTGCAGCTTCCGTAATGGAATATGTAAGGAAATTGCTGGTGTTACTGTGTTGGATTAAAAGAAAAAGACCTTTATTACTTACGTGCTCCCTCTGCCTCCCACTACAGTGCATGCTACTCTTATAGGGAGGGTTCTTAGGCCCAGACTTTGGTATTTAAGAATGAGATATTTGAGGGGCTAATTATAGGATAAATTTGGTAACTAAGCGGCAATAATTCCCTAAGGTTAGATTTTTAGATTTACTACTCTTAGTACAACAATCATGCTTAGCTTACTAACTCCTTAACGCTAGAATAGGTATCCAGGTTATATGTGGCTAATAATAGCACCTCTGTCTGAAGAAATTGGAAAAATTATCTAAGCTGATGGGGATACTCTCAAATCGAAATGTTTTAAATTGGGGATTAATTAAAACAAGGCTAGATCTTAATAGTAAAGAACTAAAAATAGTTGAGGAAAAAAACCTGACATTTGTAAAAAGGAAAGGTGATATTTCTTTAGCCTCCTGAAGTCCATTGAGTTTCTACAGTAGATAAGTTGGATTGGGGGACATAATTTATGTTACTAATCCTATTAAAAGACAAGGTGAGAGGACTTCTGTTCTGGCACAAAGCCTATTTGGAGGAGAAAAATGAATGTCAGCCTGTTAGAAATCAACACTGTTAGCTGTCAAGCATAAGAAGAAAAAGTTGGTTAATGTAGTTGAATAAATAGTGCCAGCACATTTCAATGTATTGTGACACTTTTTTTTCATGCAGTAAGAATACATATAACAAAACATTTGCCAGTTCAAAAAGTTTTACATGTATGATTCAGTGACATTAAATGTATTGTTATACTTTATCCCCTACTAAATAGTGTTAAAGTTTTAATATATTTGTCACTCATTGACATTTTGACTTCAGTTATTGATTTTTGGGGTATGTTTTCAGTAATTCAGAACATATTGAATTAAGAATCTTCTGTGAAATGTGCTCTCTAGTTTTTTTTTTGCTGGTTTTTCTTATGGGCATAAACTAAAGCAAACTCATAGCCGCCGAGTTGATTCTGACTCATAGCAACCCTATAGGACAGAGTAGAGCTGCCCCATAAGGTTTCGAAGGCTATAAATGTTTACAGAAGCAGCCTGCCACATCTTTCTCTGGCAGAGTGGGTGGCAGGCTCGAACTGCCGACCTTTTGGTTAGCAGCTGAGTGCTTTAACCACTGTGGCATGAGGGCTGCTTTTGCTATAGGCATCACACAAATAAATGTGCATTAGTTCACAGACCATTATTTATGTGGTGCTGTACAGGAATTACTGTTAGATATACCATATTGCTGAATAAAAAATTATTAGGCAGCTCAAAACTAATTGAAAACAATAAAGATACAAAATATTCTAGAAAATAGTGACATCATATAAAAGTTTTGACTTCCGAAGTTCACCCTTCAGCCAAAGATTAGGTCTTACAAAACAAACAATAACACACGTGAGGAACATGCTTTGTAGTTCAATCACGTAATCGAGACTAAATGGGCACGCCTATCCAAAAGCAAAGATGAGAAGGCAGGAAGGGACAGGAAAACGGGACAACGAATGGAAACGAGGAACCTGGCGTGGGGAAGAAGGAGAGTGTTGACCCATTGCGGGGTTTGCAGCCAGTGTCGCAAAACATTTTGTGTGTTAATTGGTGAATGAGAAATTAATTTGTTCTCTAACTTTCGCATAAAGCACAGGCACACCAAGTTTTGAATGGTTTTAGTTTGGGAGAAACTATAAATATATTGGTATAGAAATAACTGCAATGTAGAGTCACAACACTACAAAAAAATTAATTATTTTCGTGGTTAGGATTAAAAACCCAAAAATAACAAAAAGTGAGGCTCTTGTTGAATAGAAAATAAATTGAGGTTTTAGTTATTATTGTCCTAGACTTCAGAGTAGCTGTATGATGATTAGTTAGAGCAAGAATTATCTGGCTTTACTCTCTGTTAACCTTTCTAGGTAAGCCTCCCTCAGTAACACTTTTAAGAGACGCCTTGTTCTTTCGTGTACTGGAACAGAACCAGAACCCTAGTCTTCCGGTTTTGTTCTTTAGTACAAGGTTATTGTGCTTCAGTAAATAGAGTTCTGGCTTTTCTTCTCAGACATCTAAACAATGGCAATAATCTATAACTAACTGCTATTCGTTATGTTGCAGAGGCAAATTGCGCAGAAAATTATGGATGATTTTAAAAAGATGAAATACAGGTGGCTCATCTAAAACAGACTCCAATTAAAACCACATTGTATTAAATAGAGCCTGCTTTAGATAGGCTCCTCTTCATGCTAAATATGAATGAAGCAACAATTTTAGGTATAATAGCTGGTATCTGGATTTTAATATGATCAGTTCCCATGCTTCAGGGCCCAAATATTACCAGCTGCTATTAAGAAAACCTGCCCTCATATAAAACTTGATTATATTGTTTCCCCCAAGAGTATTGCATTAGAGATTATTGAGAAAGTGGCTTTTATGGGGTATAGGCTTTTGCGTAAAAGTTGGTGCTAAAATTTGTCTGATGTCAAAATTTGTATCACGATGTTTTATCTGTGGAATCTTGTGAATGAGTGCATTAAATTGGACCTTGTGATGGTGTCTAAGCTTAGATGTGCTGGCACCTTACCTGTAGAATGGATTCATAAAGGTGTAGTCTAGAGTTAAGTGTGGATTATCTGGTGTGGTTTATAGAACATTGCTATACCTGGTACATCATCAAGAGGACAATTTTTCTAAGATTTGATATGCTAATATCTGCAATTAACAGTGCCTTGACAAATTGTTTTCGTTAATTATGATTTCATGAGTTTGACAGAGTATGGCAGATAAAATAATTTTGGAATATTGTGGTTTTACATATGTAGATTCTTCTTCATTTTGTCTTTCTTTGCTTTCAGGATCCAAAGGACATACAGGGCTGTGCCAGTTTTTTGTTTTCACTTTTAAAGAAATTATTATCAACTGAAGTCCCATGGGAAGTCAGCTCCTTGGAGGGTGAAAAGGACAGTTTGCTCCTATGGAGTTCTCAGTGCTAGAACTGTGCCTGGCCCATAGAAAATATTTTATTTGAAATAAAAATAAAGATAAAGGAGAGAAAGGATCAGGGTCCCCACAAAATGACATGAAGCGTTACTTACCCTTGGAAGAATGGAGAGGAAAGGAAACTTACAAGCTCTTTAAAGAGGCAGGCAAGATCTTCTGTGATTGAACCCTGCCGCCTTTTTCAGCCTCCACTGTTGTCTCTTCCTGTTTCAGTCTTTCTGCCTAGCAACACTGATGAGCTTGTAGATCTCTGGTGTTTCCCACCTTGGAACATTCTTCTATGTTGCCCCCCATCTCCCCCATTTTTTTTCTTACCTGGTTGGCTACTAAACCTGTTTTTAAGTGTCTGTAGGTTCTTATTCCTGTGGTCTTTCTTGACCTCTGATGAGTAGTGTCCCCAATCTATTTCAGTGCAGTATTCTCTGTGGTTTTCTACTACTCATCTAGACAGTGTTTTAAAAATTTTTTTTTTTCTCCTGCATTAGATGGTTTTTGACGTCAAGAAGCTCACAATAGCCTCTCTTTGTAAACCCAAACAGGGACACATGCTAGACTGTCATAATTAGTCAACAGATATTTTCCATGTGAGTGTTCACAGCAGCCCCCTCAGAAGTCATAGAATGAAAAACTTTGAATACTTCCTTAGCAAGAAATCGTTCTGATTACTGGATGAGATTTTAAGTCCCTTATTATAAGAGTATGGCTATATTAATCTAGTTTTTTTCTGTCATGTTTCACCTGGATAAGCATATTTAACAGATTTGTTATGTTGTATTTATCCTATTATAGTACCATATACTGTTCAAGGTCTGGTTTGTGTCCTAAAGGTCAGCTGCTGTGTTTTGCTGTGAAGGCATTGTTTTTTAGTGGTTGATACAGGTTTTTATTTTTTGGGAATGTGTTGGCAATTAGAAGTGTTATTTAAAGTTATCGTTTTTATTAGAAAGGTAAAGATTTGTATATGATTCATTAATTTTGTAAACTTTCAATTAATAAAGGCTACTTCATAGCTGAAATTATGAAAGTATACTCTTGGGAAATTGGCGGGGGAGGGGGGACCACACTGTTTCTGTCGAGTCGATTCTGACTCATTGGGAGAAGATGTAAGTTCAGTACTTTACATTTTACAAAGAAACTACAACACACAGTATAAATATACTTTTTAAAGAAAGATTCAAAGTGTAAACTAATATCTGATTTTGAGAAAAGCTATATAATTTTCATCATAAAGAAGTTTTCAAGTGTATCTACTAGTCAAAGACTAGAAATCTGGTTACGAAATTTCTTCATAATTAACTTTGTCATGCTGTTTAAAAAACAACTTATTTTTTAATGTAATCCATAAATCCTAAATAAATAAAATTTAGAAAATGGGGTTTAACGACGACAACAAAACCGTTGCCACAGAGCAGTTAATCATTTTAGAGTATATTTTTATTTTCTCCTCTTTCTCTCATTGGTTTTAAACATAGGGTCATACTTTGGATACTGTTACACAGCCTGTTTTTTGCTTCTCAACATAACCTACTTTTTGCTTATCAATATATCTTGACTATCCTTGTTATTAAAATAAGTGTTATCAGGTTTAATAATTTCATAGTAATTTTGACATAATTTTGGTTAAGCCATATTAGCTCTTTTTTGGGTAGATTTCATATGTAATTTTATAATCCAGTTTTAGATTTTTTCCCCCTTAGACTGGTATTTTTTAAATTAAATTTAACATGAAGTAAGTTCACAACAAATCGGTTGATATTCTTTTAAATCATACGTCTTATTTGTTTTTCACTGTACTGTTTTTCAAATAAACGTTTTAGGTGAGTATTTGAAAAGTTTTATTCTTCAGGCTGGGACACATGTCCATCATTTGCTCTCTTCTCCATTAATATTGGTGCTTTCAGTCCTGTGCATCTGTCTGGCTTGATCCAACTACATGGCCATTTGGTCTAGACAGAATTCTCCAAGTACCCTAAGAACTTGCCTTTGTGCTCTGCTCTGGCTCTCTTAAGTCTATGATTTTTCTCCCAGACTCTGACCTGCCCAGCCCTATGCTCCCCAAACACACACACCCCAGAATCCATTTAGGAGGAATATAAACCATGGAGGCGAAGATTTTCTCTGTTAGTATAGTGAATCTTCTTACTGTTTCTTTGAGTATCACATTGATGATAGCTTCATTAAAAACAAAGATGATTTATAGAACTGTGATATAAGTGTAAAGAAAAGGTGTTTTAATATGAAATTCGGATGGTTGTTGCTGAATGAAGCAACTTTACAACATAAATTGAGAATAATGTTGGGTTAAATTATACAATAAAAGTAAAACATCAAAGGAAACCCTTTCTTGTTAGTGCTTGGCCCTTACATGTGACTTCCCTATATTTAAAACACTTTCAAGAAACAAATAATTTTACCATTGTGCCCATCCTTACCCCCTGCCCCTCCCCAGTTGAGACTTTGATGAGGTCAAGAGTGACAACCCTTGTATTTCTTTTTGCAGAGCAAGCCAGAGATGATACTTAGGAGCTACATAAAAGTTACTGTCTCTTAACGAAGTTGGTAAAATTTTATTAGTTATTGCCTTCTCACTCTATAAAGGTTAAAAATCCCTACCATTTCCACTGACATTTCTAGACTAAGTCTGCTGGACTTTCTTTCCCTTTAACAGTAATGTTTATCTATTTGACTGTTGTTTCACAGAAAGGAAAAGTGCATTTGTATAAAAACATCTAGGGCTTGCCAGGGAATTTTCTCAGAATGCTCTGTGGTTACAAATGAAGCTTATTGTTGTATAAATGGCAAGTTTAAATCATAGAAATTTTTTGCAGTGGCTCGTGGCCTGAGTTGATAATCTGCAAATGATTCTGCGTGTGTGTTTGTGTGTGTGTTCTCCTGCATGTGTTGGCCTGTCTGTATAAGTAGCTAGATCTTGTGCTGTTCCTCCTCCCCATCTCCTCCCTCCCTCATTTAGAGATATGAATATGCACAATCTTTACTCTCAGTCCAGCCCAGAAGGTGCACATAGGAGGGTGGATGTCGGAGAGAAGTGTATTTGTTTAAATGCCCTCTTGTGGAATTCCACGTGACACAGTGACCGCACTGTTTAAGTTGTTTGAATTTGTGGATTTTTCTTGCAACCCCTATAATTTCTGAAACTTTCTCTAAACAAGATGGCAGGCACGTTCTGGGGACAGAGCAAAGACACAGAACAAAGCCTCCCTGAGAAGGCAGACAGACTTATATTGCTTGTGGTTTTTCAATACAGCTGCTTTCAGATGGGCCGGCTTGTTCTAAGCTGGTTCCACTGCCAAAGCAAGACTGTCACACAGCTGGTAGTACTTACTGTACTTGCGGGAAAGTATGTGATTCATTAGTTGGAACCGTATGTTTTTCACCAGTTCTGGTCATGTTTTTGTTAGGATGTGGTAAAAACATAAGCAGGGGGTGAAGGGACAATGGAAACATGTGACTTGTTAAGGATTGGCCCCAACCCGTTATTACCTAAATTGTACACCATAAAATGTCCTCTGTACCTCATAAGACAAATGACTTAATTTCTTATTTCTCAGTTGAAGTCATTTAGCCATAAGTAGTAAAAACTATCAACACTAAGCTCTTTTTCTCTTTTTCTTTTCTGTAAAGTATTATGATCCGTTTAAACCCCAAATTATAATATGAAGAGAAGTCATGCAAGTAAAAGACATTAATTTGCTGAAAAATGCCCATGACGGGTGAAGAAGTTTAACTGGAGTGAACTCTTGCTACTGATAACATATGAGTGTGGTATAACAGCTAATCAGAAACACTTCCAGTACTACAGGGTGTGAGGAGAACAATAAACGGGAGTTCCTTTGTCTACACATGATCATGCCGACTAAAGTGTGTCTGAATGAATGAGGGACTCGTCTTTCAAGTAATTTTGGTGTCATTAATGGGCTTGCATCGGAGTATCTAAAATGGTAAGTCCTGGTACCATGCAGAGCCACTGGTGTAAGCTGCATTGAATATCCATTTTCAGGTAGTTTTTGAGCTTCTGAATATCTTACAACTGCATGGGCCTAACCATATTTTTGATATATCAGTGTCATCGCTGCTCTGTTTTGTTCTCTTTATGTAGGTATTTGCTTTAGCATTTACTTTCCTGTGCTTCATTTCAGCACTGGTGAGGCTTTCCCTTTGCCCCCACCCTGATAACCTACTACTGAGTTATGTGACATTTCTTGGAATCTTCCTTTGTAAACTAGTGGCAGATGATGCCTCTGCGTTCTCTAGTCTCCTGTTAAGAGTTCTGCACCATTCATCCCTCACGACATAGACTCCTCTGGTTGCTGGACTCTGCAGAATTAGAACCAGGTCTGTCTCTGACAATTAGCTCAACTGGCTGCAGCGTAAATAAAGGAATGCGCTCAGGGGCTGTAGTCTGTGACACGGTTTAACAGAGCGTAAAAAGGTGCATCTGTTCCATGCCCAGATTTAGTCACTGCACTGTCACTGGAAGTTACCGACATGGAGACATGCCCATGCTGTTTGGTAAACAAGCGGCAGGTATTAAGCAGGCTGTGAGTGTGCAAAAGTGCTGCTTTATTAAAAGCCCTGCTATCTCGCTCGTTGCTGGGTCACAAGCAGTCGTTAAAGTATCTATTAAGATGACTCTCACGGCACCGAATACTTCAACACACTGTCCTCACTTCTGGAGAGCACCGTTGACCTTTGACAGCCTGATTGAGGGGGGAAAATAGAAAACAGAAGGAAGGGTTTTATACATATATATGTGTTTGCCTTTTACAGTGTTAGGCTAAGCAAGATGGCTATGAGTAAGTAACCTAGAGCCAGGTTTTATTTAAATTGGGCTACAGAGCCCAGTACTAAAGTACAGCCTGTTTGTTTTTCCTGCTTTCTGCATCACCTTCTTCTCCCCTTCTTATGGCTGCTACTTGATGTGAGGTCTGAAATAAGAGAATAACCACGTGATCAAAACTTCTGTCTACCTGTGTGGGGTTGGCAACAAACACTTTGTTGTAATATATTTACAGGTAATACAGTTAGACTTTTGTTATATTCTTGAAGCATATATTTGCCTTTGCACTCAATATTTCTAATTTAAAAAAAAACATTTTAAAGACTTTATGCTTTCCTGTAGCAATGTAAAGATTTTTAAAATATGTGTTTCCTTTAGCTTCAGGAACACTTTACAGAGAGTGCTGTGTGTAGTTGCATATGTTGACATATTGATATGTTCTTCATTTTATATAGGTTTACAGTCTTTTTGGGGCAGTCTGCTTAAGATAGATCAAGGTCTGTAGGCAAATATAACAAGGTAATTTTCAGTGCACACATCTGTGGTAAAGAGACTATTATTTCTGAAGTGCCCCTGCTCCCCTTCTGCTTGTGTTACTTTTTAGGGCCCCAATAGCTCCTCATCCATTAGAAGATGATGTAATGCCAATGGGATCTAGCCCCACACAGCTTGAACCAAAAATGATTCCATTTGGCAGTACTTGCATGTGAATGACCAGAAGGTGTGATGCATTCCCCACTGTATCTGAAGTACTCACCTGAAGTCTCTTGGTCTTCATGCTGAAGATCTTACAGCCACACCTGCACTCCTGCTGTTCTTTTATTGCTAGCTATCTTTGTATAGTAAAGTCTGGTTGCAGGAGTGAGATGGGGTGGAAGCATCATTTCTCATTGTTTGCTAAGTAGGAGAGGGTAGGTTAGGAAAGTATCCCACTATCTAGAGAGTTGGTGATGCCTCAGAATCTTTCTCTGTGTAACATCTTTGCTATATGAAGTTCAATAAGCCAGCTGTACAGTTTTTGAAAAGCCAATGGATTCCACTTTTCATTTGATTTTTTTCCCCCACCAGTTTGCGCTGAGCTTTCACCCCCTATTTCCTTATCCCTACCCGCCTTCTCTTTTCTTGTATCTCTCGGGAGTTTTCAGAGTAGCAAGTATGAGAAAGAGCCGAGGTTTATGTTAGAAGAAATTAAGGTTAATGATCATTGGCTCATTTTCATATTCTGTGGGTGTGGATGGAGGAGTAATCAGTGCAGGTGGCCCTGCCAGTTGGGAGTTTTTCTTTGTCATCAAGAAAATAAGGAGAGTGCAGGGATTGAATTACCACAACTATTTCAGGACTAAACATATTTCATTTCCCAGTCGGGTCTGGTTTAAGGACACAAAGCTGACATTAATTTTATCCAAAGAAAGCACAGCAATTTTTTTTTTTTTATAATTTGACTGAATGTATGGGGTAGATGCATGTTCAAATTTAATTCTAGTATAATCTTACAAATAATGCTCTGAAAAGCAAAGGGGTTTTGATTTAGTTTGACAGTTTATGTTTCTGTGCCCAATTACCACTTACTTATTGAATGGTAAAGAGCTGCTTTCTAAAACGTGCACTCTGACTGCACCAATTGGCTTCCCAGCTGCCTGCTATTACACACGAGGTACTCCTTTCTAACTGTTAAAGGATGTACACATTTGAAGTAGTTATGTTTAGCTAGCAAAGGAAGTGGGGGATTTGGTTAGGAAGTGCTTGCTGGCCTTGAAAAACTGTCTGGTGTGCATTGTAATTTCAGCTACATAAAGACCATTCTTTAAAGAAATATTTGTTAGGTGAAAAGAAAAACCTTAAATGCCCAAATAAACTAGGGGAATAACTTTGGCTTTTAAAAAATTGTGTAACTTCCATTTGGAACTTTTTCTTTAAGTTTTTACGTGTTTTTAATGCCCCTGATGTAACCTCCTGTAAGTGAAGGATTTTGATTCAAGATATAGAAAAGGGAGATTTAAAGTTGACCAGAGACAATAAAAGTCATTGATGAAGAGTATCACTTGCCATGCATGGTGGGTTTTGCTTTCTTAGCAGAATGCAGCAGGCAGCAGGAGTGGTCTGATTTGTTTTTAAAGCACGAGGTTTATTTGGCTGTTACAGTGTGAGTATAATATTAATGATACTAATGTAAAATTAACTTTTATGTTGTGTGAGCACTTTTTCTTGCCTCCTCTTTTAAAATTACAGGTATTTCTTTGTGCATGTACCTAGTTCTGTTGCCGCAGTGAGCATGTACATAACATTGTGTGGGCCACAAAAGTTTGATAGAACCAGGTATATATGCTAGTATATGTTAGGCAATTACAAGTAAATGTGGGCTTTAGTTTCATAACTCTCCGGTTCAAGTTTATATCCAGTTGAATATTCATTGTATGGACATTAATATGAATATTTTGTCTGCTGTTATACCTGTGGTGGCTTATTGGTAACACATGAAGAGATCATTCACAAACATTCAGAGGCCAAGAATGTGTTAGTAGTGTCTGGAAACTCCTTGCTGTGAAGACATACGATTTTTTTAAAAAAACGTAGCTTTTTAAAAAAATTTAAATAAGATGGTATTTAAGATTTTTGAAATAGCACTTAAACATATGTTTAAAATTTTTTAGTATATTTTAAGGCATTCTTGACTGACTAGGCCGAGAATTAATAAGGAGTGACACGATCTTTTTAAGTCGATTTGATTTCCAAATTTAACAAATCATGTTCTTTGTTTTAAGCAACATTAAACAAGGGGGAAAACAATACCCAAGAAACCATTTTTAAGGTAATATCCCTTCTTGTTTCCGTTTTGCTTTTCACTGACTCCTTTTCAGCTTGCCCTCTGCTGATAGAGCCTCAGAACTGGCTTCACTTGTTTTTGTCAAAGGGTTTTGATAAGATCCATTTACATTATGACACATACACATCTTGTATTAGCCTAGAAATGAGTAACTATGAATTCAGCTTCATTTTAGTATTTATCTGTTACGCATTAGGAATAATTTTAAAAGCAAAGAAATTTAACATTTTCCTTGCACATAAGTTAGGTAGGACCTTAAAATCAGCTACATTCGGACTATTAAGGTAAAGTTTTAATATAGTCTGCAGAAATGCTTTACAGAGTGGTTGCTTAAGCCATTCAGGAGGTTCTCCCTGCAGACTCCTTGGCTTTGGCTACATCAGTCTATCCTCTCACTTGTACCTACCAGCCAGTGTTGATCACCTTGGTTTCTGATTTGTTCTTTAAGTCCCTAGATTTTATGCCTTCTTCCCGTTGGATACATAAAATATAACAACATTCATTGGTAGCACTTTCCTTCTAACTATGTATTAAAATCTTAAACTCATCATGCCAAGGAATAACTCTTAATCTGGCACAATATGTCTCTCTCACACAGTGTTTAACTCCTGAGTCTAGTATGCTACAGTTTCAACCTCTTAAAGGACTGGACTGCTTTTTCTATCCCATTTTCTGGAATACATCCATAAATGAGGGGTACATGTGTCTGTGTGTTTTTTCCATGCCCATAACATATAACTTTAAGGCATTCAGAGAGCCAAGGTGTTGGGTTTGGTTTCACTGTGAGTTTGATACAAATACATGTATTAAACTGATATTACGTTTCTATCTTGTGTATAATCTCCGCCTCCTGTTTTCCACTTCCTGTCTCCACTTCAGACAGCAAACTGATTCAAGTCCTTGACATCATCTGTAAAACGAAATGTTTATTCCTATCAAGGAATCCTAAGGAATGAATTTGTTCTCTGCTCCTTAACAGTAGAGAAATAATAGCATGTAGCTAAGTATTGAAATTGTTACCTGAAATTGTTGTTCTTTGGATGCTTCATCCTAAACACTACTATAAGCACACAACATTGCTGGTTAGTATGAGTCTTGGAGCAACATACTCTTGAAAAAAATCATCCTCCCTGCCTGGCCCTCTAAGAGCTACATGAGGAAGTTTTTCATGAATTATAGCTAATACAGTAATAATAGATGCTATTGCTGTCAAAAAACTGTGCTTCTAGATGGGTCATCCACACCTTGTAATTTAAAATACGCTCCTCTGGTTTAGTGAAGAAAACACAGAATGGGGCTGTCTTCTGTGGTTTTTGTAGGGGATATCTGCTTTGGGGTCACCATGAATCAGAATCGACTTTGACAGAAACTAACAACAACAGCAGTCTGCTTTGGTATTGTTCTTAGCAAATGACTTGCAATCAAACATACAGCTGATTAAAAAAAAAGAAACCCAAACTGGTTGCCTTACCTCTGATTACCCGTTGCTGTCAAGTTGATTCCGACTCATAGTGACCCTGTAGGACAGAGTAGAACTGCCCCACTAGGTTTCCAGGGAGCGCCTGGTGGATTCAAACTGCTGACTCTTAACCACTCCACCATCAGGGTTTCCTTACCTCTGATAGTAAGCTTTAATTCACAGAACAAGCAACACATTCCATTTCTTTATAAACTTTTATCCTTACAGGGTATAAATGTTCTTTATTTTATATATCATCTTGAGTTGTTCTTCACAGATGGGACTCATATGCTTACTACATTTGCCTACATTTAAGACCATTATGGAAATCCTTCTGAAAAAACTTGGTTAGAAAAAGTTCATCAGAGGGAACTGCAGATTTTAAATTAATTGAATTCGTTGCTTCTTTAGAGAGGGCCCAAATGAAAGACCATGGGTTTTAGGGATGATGAAAGTCTGAAAAATAACTAAATAGAAATTTCAATTTTTGGAGCTGCAGAATTTGTAATCTATATCCTTGATTTCCATCTATCTCGTTTGAAAGTAATGAGACTTTGTAAGTTAAGAAAGAAAATGTGGTCATAAACAACTAATAAGAGGCTGAAATGGACAAGAATCCTACTGTCTAGACCCCCACTGTCAAGTAGTTATATGTGAGCCCCATTATGCAATTTAAAATTGTTTAGCAGCCATAATCCTAAAGTAAAAAGAAACAGGTAAAGTTGATTTTAATATGATATTTAAATCAGTATATCAAACATCATTTCCATATATAATAAATACGTCATAAATATAAAAATTATTAATGGCACATTTTCTTTTTTTTTCATGCTGTGTCTTCAAAATCCAGTTTGTATTTTACACTTAGAGCACAGCTCAATTTGGATTAGCCACATATCAAGTGCCCAGTATCCACATGTGGTCATTGGCTACCATATTGTACAGTATAGATCCAGACATCAGTCCAATTTTCTTTCCACCTTATTTATCCAGTAGCTTTTAAAGGGTTGAGGTGGGCTTTTAAAGTCCCTGTTTTGGTTAATTTAGGAGAGCTGATAACTTTGATACATAAGTGAAACAGTAACAAGCTTTAGGGTGACACTGCTTTGCAAACTTTGGTGTGAGCACATTTGGGCAGGAATTGCCTTTTTGCTCAACATTTTTGATTCCTTGATAATGGCTAGCATTACTTCAAACAAATAGATATTTTCAAGCTATTTGTTGACTTTCCTTCTACCTCACTTTACCTCCTGTGAAGCTATCCTGTCCTGTCTCATTTTGCTAACCACCGACACATTACAGGCAGTGTTGTGGGAGAAGATAATGTCTCCCTCTGTTTCTCCTTTTGTAGGTTGAAGACATTATAGCCTGGTGCTGCCCTGGGCTGAGACTGTCCACCATCTGTGTAAGGAATTCACAGTCCAGACAAAAGAAATTGACAAAGTCTTTCCTCAGTCTGTTCTCCAGATCCTCAAGCTAGCCATAAAACACCTGGACAAAATCAGCAGGTGATGGCAAGGGAAAGAGAATGATCAGTCACAGGCATTGTTGAATCCTTTGAACATTACTTACGGCCTGGACATTGCTGTCACCAGGCATAGTTTGATCTTGGGTGAGTTTTCTGGAAGAGCTTTATTCCCTGGCTCTGTGACAGCAGCGGAACCAGATAACATTGTGGAGAGAGGAGAGAAGAGGAAAGCTAAGGCTTCCCTTCCTTAAGGTATAGCCGTTCCAGGTGCTGTTACCTCCATGTGTGTAACATCATCCCACAAAAATAAGTCATATCACCAGATGCATAAAGTGTGCTATTTAGATCAGAGTTCTTACTGTAAACCTAGGCGTTTAGTTTTTTGCTAGTGGAGTAAAAATATTCTCAGATCTGCTTATAATAGTAAATTGTTTTCAGAATGTCGGTGGTTGATTAGCATTGTTCATATGCTTTGTTTTTTAATGTACTTTAAAATCTATTTTCTGCACTTAGACTGAAAAGGGAAAATTGACTTTATGGCTTTGATAGGCTTAAAAAAATCTTTTGGTGTGGTGCCTATACATATCCACACACGTACTTGCCTTTACACAAATTGTGTCCCTAGAACTTCTTTGTGTGTTTTTATTAGGGTGGGCTAAATGTAACTTTAAAGCCTTGACACAAGTTCATTCTGTTTACAATCTTTTCAACATACTCCTTTCGTGTCACAGAGCTTGCTTCCACATCTCTGTTTTGATGATATATCCACAAGTTTCAGTGGACACTGAGACATCATTTGGATTTCTGAATTTTCTATGAAGATATCATGTAGCAGCAGAATTGCATATCATGGAACCTGGTAGGGAAAAGACATATTTTTAATGGAGCAGGAATTTGGTATAAGAAAACGGCACATATGCCAGTAGAATCTTTGAGCAAAGTCTTTTAGCTGTTACCTCTTTATCAGTGAGAGTTAGAGTTTAATGCGGTGGTATTTGGCCTTGTTTGCCGCTGCCAGTTTTAACAGTCATATTTTAGCTCTGATCTTTATTTCCAGTGAGAGGGCTAAACCAAAGCAGAAGCTGTACTATTTAATTCAGAATCACCCTCTTTCTCTCCCTTTGGCTCTGTCTACAAATGTAACCCTTTTTCATATAAATGGCCTCAAGCTTCATTGAATTTAGCTCTGTCTTGTTAAGTACATTAATGCTGTGTTCTGTCATTCATTACATGAGAATTAGTTGTCCATTACAAAGTGGGGGTTTTTGTTTGGAGCTCAGTCTTCATGGGAAGAAAGCTACACGTGGCTAGATTTCCCTTGTTCATTGAGCACTGGGCTTGTTTATCTGTGACTTGTGTACCACTGAAAATGTCATGCAAGCTGCTGATTCTCTAGTTGGAAGACCCACCCTATTAAATCAAACTAGAAAACCCAAAAGAGAAAACCACTTTATCACCTTCCTTTTTACACCTTCCCATGTACTTTTGTTACACTTTTTAGCGATATATACAGCATCCTTAGAGTGTGTTACAGAAAGTGTTAATATCTTAGAGCAGCAGTAATAATAATCCTTTTACTCAGGGTAATCATGTGCTAATCCACTGGTAAGTCAAAAGTATTAGATCATTTGAAATTCATTGTGTCAGCTTAGTTGAAATAACTGGTATGGTGCTATAAACATTTAGAGAAAGGGAGTCTTTGAACCCAAATAATAATGTCAAATAGTTTGTTAATGTTACATGCTCATGTTTAAGGGTTTCATAGGCTCAACCCATGGACAAGAGCATTTCAGTTTACATCAGTGTGTAATGTATTGTTTTAACTGAAGGTTTATTTTTATTTTGTTATTTGGGGAAAATTTCTTTTCCTCTGGCACTTACGACTGAGTTGTTATGTTATAGTTTTCACCCTGTAATCACAGGGAGCCCAGTGTGCCACTTTTTTTTTAAAAAAGAAAACTTTTCTTGTTTTTCTAAAGCATTGTGTTGGGGTTGAGTTTTCTCCTTGCTCCCCTCTCTCCTCTCATATACTTGGGATAAACATTGATACTATACATATTTATTTTTCTGTGACTATTTTAATTGGTAAGTTTTGCTTCCTGTTTTCTCTCTTTCCTTTGAATTTGTGTAATTCTCACTTGAATTATTTTCTTCCCTGTCTCATATTGAACCCCCCTTTTTATTGAGAGCTCTTTGTAACAAGAGTCCTTTTTTTAATGATCTTTTTGCCTAACACATGTAGATGTTCAATAAACTGTTTTTGAATTGTTTCACTTCTAAAAAGCTAGGAAATTTGATGACTTAACTAATGGTGTTGCTATGTGAATAGATGAACATTTTTGGTGATGAGTCATTCTTATGTCTTCTTTGCTGAAAGTCAGTTGAGTTTTGAAATAGCACCTCTTTGTTTAGAGCTTTAGGACCAATTGAGCCTGCAACTAGTGTTCTTGGCCTTTAGGCAACCACTCAACTGTTTCCCACAGTGGTTGACTCTAGAACGTGGTGCCTTGGATCTTCAGCAAGCACCAGCCTACTTAATCAGTTATCTGAAAATAAATAACATTACTTAGTAAGCCAAGGCTCAAGGAGAAAGAATGAATAACTGTTCTTTTGCCACTTCATGTTCTTGCCTCTTGCTTCAACCTGATATTTGATTTGTAATTAAGAATTTGTAGATGCTCTGAATCCTAGGGTTTTTTATGTACTGTAATGTGATACTACATGCCTCCTTTGAGATTGAAACTTACAGACCTTTCTGCTGATTGTGTTCTGTAAATAGAGATCCCTGAACACGTTGCTATGTCTTGACCTGCCACTGTCATACTCCATATTACTTTCCTTCTGCTGAGTCATTCTGTGGACAGACTTTGATGATGAAAACGTTCATCTCAAAGAATGCAGACCACAAGATAGCTGTCTCTATTCCATTATAGAGTGGACTGAAATCTGTGTAAAATAGCTGTAGAGCTGAATTTTAGCAGAGAAAGAGAAGTTGCTAAAGGTACCTTGAGCATTTTTAGGCATACCCCAGCTCAGAGAACAAGGTGGCCAGATGGTCTGGTTTAAATCACAGAGACAATGTGGCCAATCAACAGAGACTCCCCATAACCCCAGCCATCTCAAGAGTTGCATGGCAGGACGGGGTCAGTGTGACAGTTCCCAAAACAGTGGCCTCACTGATTGTGTCTTGCTACACTGGTGTGGAGTTGGAGGTTATTGATAGCATTCCCACAGGCCTGTCGAGAAGGGTACGTATCTTAGAGGAGTTTGCCTTTAAAGGTGCTTTTTGTCACTATGAAATGACATTTCATGTTAGAGATTAGTGCAGGCATGGCTTTACTAGCATCACTGGGCAAGGGCAGCACAGTGGCAAAAATCATGGATTAGGTTTGAATCCTGCTTCCATCATTTATACTATGTGATATTGGGCAGGTTACTTAACTCTATACTCTACGTTCCTCATCTGTGAAATGGGGATAATACCTACCTCCTGGGTAGTTTACATAGATTGAGTGAATTTAAGTGCTTAGAACAGTTCCTAAAACATAATAAGTACTATCTATGTGTTTGAATAATAAAATAAAACTAAGTGCTGAGAACTGCTGGTGCTTCAGAGAACCGATGATGACACCTAACCCCTGGAACTTGACCCTTCATTAAGGCTGAAAGATTTTTGTGATCTTTGTGTCTGACATAAAGACCATACTGCTGATGTGCCTTAAAGGTAAGGTCCTCTGAAGCTTCTATGGATAAAACCTTATGTTTTTTTACTCCATACAGAGGCTTACTGACTCTAAAGGGCTTTGTGAGGATTCCCTTGGGTAAGGGTATGGGTTTAGTGCTCTCTACTTTGATTTAGACATAAGGCTGTTTTCACAATACTTTTGATATTGTTGTACTATGCTTTCTTTGCGTGATGCATTCTTTCTGAAGCATGATATAATTTGTCATAACCCATTGCTATCCAGTCGATTCCGACTCATGGCGACCCTAAAGGGTACAGTAGAACTGCCGCATAGATCTTCCAAGGATCGGCTGGTGGATTCAAACTACTGACCTTTTGGTTAGCAGCCAAGCTGTTAATTACTGTGTCATTAGGGCTCCATAATTTGTCATAGGATGATGTTTTCAGTTCCATTTTTTTTAAACCAAAATGATTAACTTTCAACTTAAATCTTGTTAAGAAAAGAAATCTGACCATTAGTTTTTGTTCAAAAGCAACTTTTTTTTTTGTTCTTTAAGTATTTTTAGAAGGTTTTACTGATTAATCCTCAAAACACCCAAGTATGTTATACCTTCTTTCTTTTTCAGTTACAGAATAAGTACCTCATTTAGATTACAGTGTAAAGATTAAAATGAACTTGAACGCAGACTGTGAAATCTACATTTATCTGTGACCCTCATGACCCCATATCAATTTTCATATTCTCAAATGCATTGTATGATTAGCTGAACAGGTACTACAGATTTGCCAGCATTGATTTAAGCCTTTTTTCAAATTACCTGTTATAACGGTTTCATATTATCTGTGGAAACTTTTTTAAATATAGTTCTTCAAATATGTAGTAATATTTGGATAAGTGGCAAGTAGGACAAAATTGTTCAACACAGGAGAAAAGGGGTATGCTGTGAAGTGCCGGCGGCGGGGCAGTGGGGGGAGACTTCAGAAAATTCCTGCATGTGTTCCAGTTTCAGTATGGTTATGGAAACTTCATTAACTGGTCATGGTTGCCATATTTGCCAACTTAATTGGAGTTATCTTGACAAAATGAAATTGGAAGAATGTGACCATGTAGCTGATGAGACTAGGTTTTGAATTTCACTTTTGCTGTTGAGCAGCTAAGAGGCCTTTGTCAAGCCACTTAATCTCTTCCTTTTTATGAAATGGAGATGATAATAGTACCTTCTTGCTCACTCACCATGAAAGTTAAATTAATTCTTGTATGTAAAGTATTTATGTGAGTGTAAAGCATTTAGTTGGAGAATTGATAACTCTTAAGATTATGGACTTTAGGAATATATGAAGCAGAAGTGTTAATTTACTTGCAGTATGACTTAAGAGCTGAGTCACCATTCATTAATTGTGGCAATAATAATGGATTGATGGTGTTACACCCTCAGCCTTGCAAGTGGTCCTCCTTGTGCTCAACAGCAGAGGTTGCCTGGCCGGGGGTGGGGGGTGGGGGGTGCGCACACAGACATGACTGCAGAGATTTTTGCATGTGTGAAGGTAACTGGTCCACTTGGAATTTTTTAGCTCCACAGATTTAGCTCTTCTTTTGCTCTAGATGACAATTAAAGAGGAACAATTTTCCCCAGAAACTTGCTTTTAAATGTCGCCTGGAAACTTTTACCTTCCTTTCTTTTTATTTAAATAAAAGTTATATTTTAAAATGGTAGTGAAGTCATTAACTTTTTCTTCTTTATTTTTTGAACATTTTATTGTGCTTTAGGTGAAAGTTTACGGAGCAGATTATTTTTCCATTCAATAATTCGTGTACAAAGTGTTCTGTGACATTGGCTGCAGTCCTTTCAACCTGTTAGCACTCCCCATTTCCACCCTGAGTTCCTTGTTTCACATCCGTCCAGTTTTCCTGTCCCTTCCTGCCTTCTCATCTTTGCTTTTGGGCAGATGTTGCCCTTTTGGTCTCACATACATGATTGTTCTAAGGAGCACTCTCCTTGCGGGTATTATTGTTTATTTTATCAGCTTGTCTATTATTTAACTGAAAGATGATCTCTGGGAGTGGCTTCAGTTCCAGTTTAGAAGGGTGTCTAAGGTTCATAATCTCAGGGGTTCCTCCAGTCTCTATCAGATCAGTAAGTCAGGTCTTCTTCATGAATTTGAATTTTGTTCTACATCTTTCTCCCACTCTAACTGGAACCTTCTGTTGTGATCCCAGTCAGAGTGGTCAGTAGTGGTAGCTGGGCACCATCTAATTCTTCTGGTCTCAGGCTTGTGGAGGCTGTGGTTCATGTTGGCCATGAGTCCTTTGGACTAATTGCTTCCTTGAGTCTTTGATTTTCTTCACTCTCCTTTGCTCCGGACAAGAGACCAATAGTTGTATTTTAGATGGCTACTTGCCAGGTTTTAAGACCCCAGACACTACTCACCAAAGTAGGATGTACTGCATTGTGTTTATGAACTATGTTAAGCCAGTTGACCTAGATGTCCCTGGAGACCATGGTCCCCAGCCCTCAAGCCCAGTAACTCAGTCCCTCGAGGTATTTGGTTATATCTAAGGATATATGGCTGTGCCCCTACGTGCTCTGTTGTACATATGAATATACACGTAGCACTTACAAATATGTATGTAGAAATATCCACAACCTAATGGGTGTACTCCCATTTGCCCTCCTGTACTTGTTCAGCATACATATCTACCTGTGTATCCACTTTGAAATTATTGTTTGCTGTTATTATTGTTGCAAGATTGTGTATGTTGCAGTATTTATCATTGTTGCCTTTTATTTTTGCCTGCCTCTCAGTGTCGTCTTTTGCCTTGGTCATGTTGTATTACCTTTCCCTTTAGCAAAGTTAACGTGTCTACTCTCTAGGTAGTGATTTTCCCTCCCTCCTCCTCCCATTCCAGGTAACCATCAAAGAATGTTTCTTTCTGTTTGTAAACGTTTATTGACTTTTTATAATAATGAACTCACACTATATTTGTCCTTTTGTGATTGACTTATTTCACTCAGCATAAAGTCTTCCAGATTTCATCCATGTTGTGAGATGTTTCGTGGATTCGTCATTATGAATCCCCAGATTTCTTGGGATTTTTCTTTTTGAAACAAAGTATACAGTTGAGTAAACAATAGCAATCACTACAACTGAATTGGGTTCTGGAGCATACATAAGTTGATTGCTTACTCTGTGCTAGGCATCTTGCTAGGGTGCAGGATGCAGAGATGAGTAAGACACCATCCTGCTAACAAGGAGTTTACAACATTAATAATATGGCTAGGCTTTCAGGTTTTTATTTACTAAGTATTTCTACCAGGTTTCAGTACATGGAAATCTCAGCCTCCACGCCCCCCCCCCCCATATTTGCATTTTTCCTTGAAATTTTGATAGTCAGATTTAACATGTTTGATTTTTAATTCCAGGCATTACTTTTTAGTATTTTATAGGACGTATTGTAATTTGCTTTTGAGCCCTGTTCCTTACACATTTGGCTCTGGGGGCACCCAAACCGGGAAATGGACATATTTTCATGGATTTTTCTTTCTTTGGAGGCTATGTTCCATAAGATAGTGCCCTTCTCCTTTGTATAACTGTTACTTCTTTTGTTCAGTCAGATGTCACATGATGTCATCTGGACAATTTACTGTACCCAGTCTGTCTGGAATCTGAGACAACTCAGAAAATTTAGCAATCCTCCATAGCTTGCCCAGATGACAGTTTTGCTTGTCACCATTCCTTTTGGGAAATCCAGAGAATTGTCACTGTCTGCTGTTCTGGTTACTAAGAATTTCTCAATTCTCACTTAAAGTTGAATTGGTGGTTGTATATACAGGGGTGTGGAGGGACTGCAGACCGTGGTGAGAAGTCTGGGAGCTGTCGCCTCACATTTAGCCGTTGTCACTTACATGAAAGATAACAGAATTGGAACAATTACAAAATGCAGGATAATAGCCCATCTCCCTTTTCCAAAAGAGCTATAGATGTTGTATTTGTTATAAATATCTATTCTGAGTAGCCTGAGTAATAGTATTGGAGTGCTCCACACTCTGGTGCCACCTCCATTTTTAAATAACATATTACACTTTTATTTTCTTTTCCTTTTACGTTTAAAAGTTGTTAAAGCAACATTTTTCTGGGTTACACACATATAACAGAAAAAAAATCTGGCATTGGGGCTTTCAAAGTACAATGTCAACTGTTAATGGTGAGAGAATTTACAGATTTCTAATTATTTTCTTAACATAGTACATTTCTCTTCCCTCAAGTGCTTTGCATTTTAAAATTGGAAAAGTACACTGGATCTCTTCTTATTTAAACCGGCATCGTAGATTCATGACTCCACTAGTTTTATTAATTGTATGCTTAGAAATTCTCAGTGTTCTCCAAGTTCCACAGATTAAAAATAAAACTTGTTGGCTGTTGTCATGGTTTGAAATATATCCCCCCCAAAATGTGTGTATCCATTTGGCTAGGCCATGATTCCTGGTACTGTGTGATTTTCCTGTATGTTGTAAACCTGCCTGTATGATGTTAATGAGGGAGGATGGGTGGCAGTTGTGTTAGTAAGGCAGGACCTGGTCTACAAGACTGGATTGTATCCTGAGGCAACCTCTTGAGATACAGAAGACAGAAGTGAGCAGTGAGACAGGGGGACCTCATACTGTCAAGAAAGCAGTGCTGGGAGCAGAGCGCATCCTTTGGACTGGGGTCCCTGCGCAAAGAAGCTCCTAGTCCAGGGGAACATTGTTGAGAAGGCCAACAGAGAGAGAAAGCCTTCCCCTGGAGCTGACACCCTGAATTTGGACTTTTAGCCTACTTTGATTATGAGGAAATAAACTTCTCTTTATTAAAACCATCCACTTACGGTATTTCTGTTGTAGCAGCGCTAGATAACTAAGACAGCTGTCTTTTATTTTGGTCTAATTTATTTTTTAGGCTACTTTTCTAATCTTATGTTCTTAGGCATTCTCTTTTGTAAAAGTCACATACATGTTCTTGGAAGAAGTCCTGTGTCGTCTTGTTGCGCCATATCATTGTCAGTACTTGTCTATCTTGGATAGTCTTTCCCCGTTTTGGCTTGCTGCATTCAGTTGAATAGCTTTTTTATAGTGCTAACTGCCCAGCACTGTGTTGGGTCCTGGGAGATGCCAAGTAAAACAAGACATGGTTCCTGACCTTGAGGACCTTAAGTCCAGTGTCTCTTGAAAGCCTATCCATCTTCCAAGCCACTTCTTTCACTAAGCCTTTTCTCATTACCTCAGATGAAGTAGTCTCTCTCCCCTGAACTCTCAAAGCATTTTGTTTATGCCTCTCTTGTCACATTGATCACATTCCACTTTATAGTGTAGTTATTTGTGGTTAGGTTTATCTCCCTACTCAGTTGTAAATTCCTCGAGGGCATGTTTATGTTTACAAGTCACGATTTATAATTCTTCTTTCCACATAGTAGGTGTTTGATAAGTATTTATTGAATTGAAGGAGTTACAAGAATTGAAATTATTGCTAAAATTTGATCAGAAAATCTTGTCACATTTTAATATTTGGCACTTCTTATTCAGCACAATTGAGGGAATTTAATTCGGAAATCCTACTCTATTATAAGGAAGGAAAATAGAAATATAAATGCCTACTTCTACAAGTTTGATATGAGAAAGTTGTCTGGGGGAAGGGATGACAGAGAGAGCTTTGGAGTCTGTTTTATATGTACAGTATTGTATCACCAGGCAGATACTTAATTTCAGGAAACAGCCTAACGAATATGAACACTTGGAAAATTAGTTTCCCATTCCATTAATTGTTTATTTGTGAATGAAAGGGGCTAGTCAGACTGGACGATTGCTTGGTTTCTGGAAATTGGTATACGAAACTATCTCCAGATGTGGGGAGAAAGACGATGTCTACATTTTATTGCGGGTAACACTTTGTTGCACAATTCACAATTTAGCTTGTTTTTTTTTTTTTTTTGCTTCTGTTTTCTAGCACTTCATTTTATTTTTGTGTTAGATCTCTGTTCTTTTCCACCTCCTGCAAGCGAACTATCAAAATAATTAAAAGGAAACATTTACTAATGTTGTTTTATTGAAGTTCTGTGGTTTAGTTAGAAGAAAGAGGCTAGGATATTTTTAGTATGGAGGAATAATTTTTCTTCTTGAGCTATTTATTTTATGGGGAGATATTTATATGATGAATTTATATAAATAATAATTTTGAAAACTGTGTTTAGTTAAGTTAAATCAATAGTCGTTCCTATACAGTGCAGGTTAAAATTTTACTTAATTGTTGTTATTTCAGAAGATTGATATCATGTTTAATGGAACTTGGATGACACGTGGCATAGCTTTTAAGTTTGTGCTCTTACACCTTATGATCAATGACTGTATGCTAATAAACTGTCAATGTCTTGTCTGATCAAATTATGAAGTGAGAATATTTGTTCTTTTACCTTGAAAATCTTTTGGTCTTTATAGAATCGTTTAAACGATAACCCTGGATTCACTTGATTGCTTTATTAGCCACCTTCCCCAAGTCTGCCAATCCCCTTCTCAGAAGCTAGTTAGGAGCCTGACTTTTGATTGATAATCCGGCCAAAGATAATATGAAATCAGCATCTAGGGTTGGAGTTTTACATGTCATTTAAAAATGGAAAGTGTGCCACAGTTCACTTAACAGTTATTTTCCAGATAATACAAAATACTCAAACAATCTTTCTGGTCTCATAGGGAAAACGGCTGAATGAGTCTTTCCCTTCATCCGCAGGTCATAGGGAAAGTGCTGGTGGGAAGCTTTAGTGACTGAAGTATCTGGCAGGGCGATAGATAGTGCCTTTCCTTTGTGTTGTGACAAATATATTTCGGCTGCAGTTTATTAACATAATTCAACACAACCACAGACATATTGTACATATTAGAGCATAGAATTAGAACCATTTTTTGCACATCACAGTTTTCTTTTGCTTGTAATTTTTTTTTTGTTTGACAAGGATCTGGATAATTGCTTCAACAAACGAACTGCTGTGTTCAGTCTGTTTCTGTAATTTCATAAATTGTTTTCATGCTAAAACCAAGCAAGCTTTCACTAAGTTAATATAAAGAACCACAGTGTAATTACAGGAGCTGTATTATTAAAAAGTATAACGGAAATGGCAGGCTTAACTGACAGCTCCTTTCTCCTGGCTGTATCACAACAAATTAAATATCCTATTTAAGTGCCACTTAGCAACAGAGTCTGCTATATATACTTCATCATGAAAATGGGTCCATACTCATTTTAAGTATGTGCATCATGATATACCCTGGGAAACACTCTATACATTTATAGTCTTCTAAATCTTGAAATCTGAGGCAAGCAAAGGTGAAATACTTTGGATTAGAATGTGAGTTGTGCATACCACAGAGTTGATGACTGTTTAAAAACAAATAGAAACATTTTCAGGACTGTACCTTATTCACTTCATTGGCTCCTTTTAAGTTCTGTTTGGTGAACTAATCAGACATACCTAACATTTCAGTTCACAGACCCTATAACCCTGATAAATTATAATCATTTGAGTATTTTGTCAATTTCGCACAGTGCTTTTGCTCCTTCGATCTCTTATTACTATAGTCTACTTTCTTCACATACATACATTGTTGGAAACCTTGGATTCCTTCTGGGGGCATTTAGGAAAAATGTTATTCATTGGCCATTCTTTTCAGGTTTTAGTTAATCTAATTACAGTAGTGCATCTGGCAGGCATGAAAACCATCAGACGTGTAAAGAGGACTCCCAAATGCCACTCTATGCGTGTAATTTAAAATGCTTCGGATTTCAACATATCCTCTTTTAGTTGCATTATTAGGTACATTCCCTTGTACTGTAATCCTTCCAGTTATGGTAACATGGTGCACTGAATCCTCTGCCATCCTCCACCTCTCCCTCACCACTGGTGTGTGTGATATCTGTATTATATTGCTAGGCCTTTCCTTTAGAATTAGTGGAGATAAACATTATGTTTACCCACAAAATGTATGATATATATATATATATATATATAAAATATAAATGTTTTGGTATTCAGGGATAAAACAGAGGTGACCTGCCTCTTTTAAGAGCCTTTAATAGTCAAACAAAATAGAGCTTAAGCAGCCGAGTGGGAAGGAGAGAACAATAAGAACAAAACAACACCAAACCTCGTTTTCCACCTCTCACTGGGGATGGTGAGAGACGGTAGTCCTGGGGAATCAGGGAAGATGTCACACTAGAAGGAAGGGCAGGTAAGGGTTCAAGAGGTAATGGAGAGATGGAGGGAAAGAGGAAAGACTGCTGTGAAAAGGAAAAGGAACACCTGTGTATACTTCTGGGGGTCCTACAGAAAAGATCTTCCTCAAGGTAAAGTTGAATTAAGAACAAGACTAGAAATATGCTGGATGGTGTCAACTTCCTGAGACAAATTCTCTGGCTACGATTCTCCAGGCCAGGTGCCTGAGTAGTTTGTAGCTATGTGCAATGTGCCTTTATTGCCCGTAAGACAAGAAATTGAGAAATAGGAGACATCTTCCCATTTTCTTAAGGATATAAGCATAAAGTACAGACAGCTTCTTGGCAGGGTGTACATGATTTGGGAGCTTATTTCTGTATTCTCCTATTTAGCCAGTCTTCAGCTGAATTCCAGTGTTTTGGTCTCTGGGCACCTCAAGCTTCTTTTCAACTCTGAATCTTTCAGTTCTACATGAATTCACCCCTTTGGTGAAGCTCTTACTCCACATGGCCAGGTCAGGGGTATCTTGTCTGCATCATAGTATCCATGGTTTACCCCACTGTATTACAAAATGCTTATTTACTTACCTTACAGTGTAAGTTTCTTGAGGATAACATCTGCCTTACAGTGGCTTTTTTTTTTTTAAATTGTACTTTAGATGAAGGTTTACAAAACAAATAGTTTCTCATTAAACAGTACACACATTGTTGTAAGACAATGGTTAACAACCCCATGAAATGTCAACCCTGTCCCTTCTCAACCCTGGGTTCCCTATTACCAGCTTTCCTGTCCCTTCCTGCCTTCTAGTCCTTGTCCCTGGACTGTTGTGCCCCATTAGTCTCGTTTTGTTTTATGGGGCTGTCTAATCTTTGGCTGAATGGTGAATCTTGGAAGTGACTTCATTACTGAGCTAAAAGGTTTCCGGGGGCCATACTCTCAGGGTTTCTCTAGTCTCTGTCAGGCCAGTAAGTCTGGTCTTTTTTTGTAAGTTAAAATTTTGTTCTGCATTTTTCTCCAGCTCTGTCTGGGACTCTTCTATTGTGATTCCTGTCAGAGTAGTCACTGGTGGTAGCTGGGCACCATCTAGTTGTACTGGACTCAGTTTGGTGGAGGCCGTGGTAGTTGTGGTCCATTAGTCCTTTGGACTGATCTTTTCCTTGTATCTTGTTTTCTTCATTCTCCCTTGCTTCCAGAGGGGTGAGACCAGTTGAGTATCTTAGATGGCTGCTCACAGGCTGTTAAGACCTCAGATGCTGCTCACCAAGGTAGAATGTAGAACATTTTCTTTATAAACTAGCCTTACAGTGTCTTTTATCAACAATTCCTGGCACAGAGGAGTCACAGAAAATATTTGTTGAACTAATGGTTTTTATTTTTGAGACTCTTACTATAAAAACTCTTTGAGTCCATGAATAGTGGCCCTGAAAGGTGCCCTGGGGCACCATTTTTTCCCAGCCAATCAGTGATCAGATTTAGCCTAGCTTGTACATCCTCTTTCACTCAAACAGCATTTGTGGAGCATCTTTTTTTCACATGGCTGTGTTCTAGACACCAAACTAACCAATAGCCAAATCCGTTGCCATCGAGTCGATTCCGACTCATAACGACCCTCTCGGACGGAGTAGAACTGCCCCATAGGGTTTCCAAGGAGTGGATGGTGGATTAGAACTGCCGACCTTTTGGTTAGCAGCTGAGCTGTTAACCACTGTGCCACCAGGGCTAGGTTGCTGAGGTGTATGATAATTTAGGAGGCATAGGTATGGAATAAAAACAAGCACATTATTTAAAATATATAAATTTAGTACTTTGAGGAAACTTGGAACATATTCCAACTCAGCATGTAATAAAGAGGAATTAGAGGTAGTGTTTGGCTTTTGCCTTTTTCAAGTTTACGTGCTAATGAATGGGAAATATGAAAATAATACCCCAGTTTTCTATGTCTCCCTGACTCTGTGTTCAGTTCTGTTTTTACCAAACAGCTTATGGAGGTGAATGGTGAGGGCATATCTAATCGTCTAGAATGTTTGCCTGTAAGCCAAACATATATTGTTTATATGAGAAATTGATTTTCTTCCAGTGCTTATCTTGTTTAGCATATGGATTAATAATCATAAGTTGTCATTTACCAGTTATTTCGTGTCTGGGGTGGGGGACAGTGGTGGTTCATAGGTAGAAATCTTATATGCAGGAGACCTGGGTTCAGTTCCCATCCTGTGCACCTCATACACACCCACCACCCCTCTCTCAGTGGAGGCTTGTGTGTTGCTATGATACTTACCATGTTTCAGTAGAGCTTTCAGAATAAGATGGACTAGAAAGACGGGCCTGATGATCTACTTCTGAACATCAGCCATTAAAAACTCTGTGGATCATAACCAGTCTGATCCACAGTGTATCGTGGGGATGGCACAGGACTGGGCAGTGTTTCATCCAGTTGTGTACATGGTTGCCATGAGTTAAGTCAGTTGGGAACCAGGTCCACAGCAGCTAACAACAGTAGCATGTATTCTAGTACTGTGGTAGCTCTTTAATCAAATTATCTCTAATATATGTAAAAACCATGTAGAAAAAGTAGTACCATTTAATGTTAAAAATGAAGAATTGAGGGTTCAGAGAAAAAAACTAACTTTGCACAAGACCACGCAGTAGTAAGAGGCAAAGTACCTTTGAAGAATCTTCTCTGCTCATGGAAAATGGAGGATAGGGTAGATTTAGTTAATCACAGGCTTTCCCATCTTCTCTAGCCCTCCTTCCCCTGGTATGAATTGATTTGTTTCTTGAAGCTTTGCTCACCATAAACAGCACTTTGTGGTCCCTCCTGGCAGTGTGGCTGGCATTTCCATCATAAGACTTTTGGATACCAGGGAGTAGGTAATGGCCAAAAGAATGATTTGGGGGTCCCAGGAACCCTACCTCACTGATTAAAAACTACTTACACACTAACCTTTCATGGGAGTCAAATTTCTGTTGTTTGTTTTTCCTTTTCAAAAATAGTGTCAATTTTGGATAATTTATAAAGTTAGATTACGAGAGTTTGTGACTAGAATTTTAAGGGGTGTCCTATCTGGAAGTCTTAACTGCTCAGAAGGGGTAGGAAAACAGTGCCTCAGATTTCAAGAATACTTAAAAAGAACCTGATCTGATAAGGAAAGCATCTGTGTCACATATATGAACACATTAGGACACTATGCCATGTTTAAGTAGAGTTGTTAGTTTTTTTGTATATTAGTGTTAACAACATTGCTAAGGTAGGATAACCAAAAACACTGTTTTTTTGCCTTGAAAATTTATTTCTTGAGAATATATAAGATTGTTTATTTACCCCAGAGTGTAACCCTTATCAAAGCCTACTATGTTTAGGCCTGAACCATCTGCCAATATGACTGCTGAGTTGAAATGGTTACGACCAAGTTCACAGTTGTGTACTCTGTCCTTTGTTTCTTTCAAACGACACCTCATAAGAATACTGCCTCCATCCCTCAACGTTCCTTTATTATTTCTTCCATTTCTCCTGTTTTCTCAATTTTTTTCTTTGTTTGAGGTTGCATGTTTCTTTTATCAAAGGTAACCCCCCCTCTTTTTTGAGTATCTATTTCTCCCTTCTGATCCGTCTTTCAGTCTCTGCTGGAGTGACCTTTTATTTCGTTTTAACGTTGTTGTTACTTTTAAAACTAATCCCTGTCTAAAAATAGTTTTCTCTGTTCTGTTAAACTTATGCCCGCTAACCCTTTCATTATCCATTATCCATTATCCATGTAAACCAGTTAATAAATACTTCTCTAAGGACCCAGAACTTGTCCATTACTGAAGTTGTAAGTCCTTTCCTCCCCAGGTCAGCAGTTTGAATTCACTTTGGAAACCCTGGGTGGCACTTCTGTTGTGTACTGTAGGGTCGCTATGAGTTGAAATTGACTCAACGGCAAGAGGTTTGGTTTGATTTATTAGTAGTGGATATTCTGAATGACTGGTTTAAAAACAAACACAAACAAAGAAAAAAACCTCTTGAAAGGTTGGACTACCGTGTTATTAAATGTCATTAAATATATTGCTGTGTGCTCTGAATTCCTAAAAATTTCAGTTTTCATTACTCCAGTCTCCACTGGTACTGGGATTTGCTTCCATTTCTTATTTCCTGAAACTACCACTTTGAGTCCTTACTCTGGCAATGAGAGAAATTTTTATTCAGCATGTAAAACCAAAAACCAAACCTTTTGCCATCAAGTCGATTTTGACTCATAGTGACCCTATATGACAGTGTAGAACTGCCCCGTAGGGTTTCCAGGGAGCGCCTGGTGGATTTGAACTGCCAGCCTTTTGATTAGCAGCCAGAGCGCTTAACCACTATGCCACCAGGTTTCAGTCTATTTTAAAAGTTAAATAAGGTAAAAAAATTTTTGAAGCACTTGTTCCTTCACAGTAGTCATGGAACATATAAATAAAGGCTTCAAAACCTTGAAGCAGTAAAGTCAAGTGGTGTAGAATATAGACTGCAGGAATGGGAATCCTGGCTCTGCCTTGGGAAAGTTACTTAGTGTTTTTGTGCTTCGTTTCTTTTTTCTTTTTTTAAATAACCTGTGTAATGGAGATAGTGATAGTGCCCTACCTTTCTAACAGAGTAAGAGAGTTAAATTACTTTGTATATATAGAGTGTTTAAGTAGTGCTTGGTATATGGTAAGTTCATAGAAATACCCATTGCCGTTGAGTCAATTTCAACTCATAGTAACCCTATAGGACAGAGTAGAACTGCCCCATAGGGTTTCCAAGGAGCGGCTGGTGGATTTGAACTGCTGACTTTTTGTTTAGCAACCATAGCTCTTAACCACTGTGCCACCAGGGCTCCAAGTTCATAGAAATGGTGATCAGTATTTTTAAATTAACTGTACAGACAGAATTTGAAATACGCAGTGTAAAAAAAGAAAATATACTTTGAAACAGTAAATCTTGATGTCGGATATTCCCACTCTTCATTGTCCTTACTAATTTATTTCTAGTGAATTAGATCCATGTTGCATTGCCTGAGGTTCCCTGAGTGGTGCAGATGGTTTAGTGCTGGATTACTAACCTAAATGTTGGCAGTTCGAACTCAGCCAGAGGCACCTCCGAAGACAGGCCTGATATCTGCTCCTGAAAGGTCACAGCCTTGAAAACCTCATGGGACAATTCTACTTTGTAACACATGGGGTCCTTGTGAATTGGAATTGACTGGCCGGCCTTTTCAGCCTATTCATTGTGTTTTAAAGAAAGTAATTGTAGTTTAACTGCTGTTTTTGAAATAATGATTTGTTCTTTGACGTGTGAGGGGATATAGAATGAAGTCTATGTTGAAGTAGATGTGTCCATTACAAAAGCCCCTGGTGGATTCAAACTGTTGACCTTCTTGGTTAGCAGCCGTAGTTCTTAACCACCATGCCACCAGGGTTTCCATTATGAAAGTGGGTACTCCATCTTTATAATTTCCAAGAATGGGGGAATTTGTTAAATACAGTAGCCTTGTTAGATTAGCTAAAATAAACGTTAAAGACTAATGGACACTCAGAAGTATATTTGTCTGTTGTTTTACAGGTGTATTTTTTTTTTTAAGGTAACATTCATGTAACATAAAACTTACCATTTTAAAATATATACTTCAGGGGCTTTAAGTACAGTCACTGAAGCCCTGGTAGTGCAGTGGCTAAGAGCTCAGGCTCCTAAAAGGTCAGCAGTTCGAATCCACCAGCCGCTCCTTGGAAACCCTGTGGTGCAGTTCTTCTCTGTCCTATAGGGTCACTACGAGTCAGAATCGACTCAATGGCAACGTATTTTGTTTTTTATAAGTATGTCCAGTGTTGTGCAACTGTCACCACTTTCTTACAAGATCTTTTTAATTGAAAAGAATTTATATTTATGTAAAAAAGTTTATGAGTCTTGTTTAGAATTTATGTCAAGCTACTTTTCTAAAATAATGTAGCAGCTCAGCGTTTCTTTCCCAGAATAAAAAAATGTTATGTGAAATGTGATGAATATTAATGGAGCATTGCTTTACTTTTTAAAAGTGGTTTTCTTTTTTTTAAATCTGCATGTATAGAAACTCTTACTTGTGTGTGCTCATACACACACACACACACACACACACAGAGGTATTTTAATTAAGACAGAATTCATAAAGTATTTAGGTATCTATTTAGAAGCAAGTTGCCTTGCTGATGACTAAGCAGAAAAATCATTAGTGATTTTAAAATTGTGAACCAATTATAATAGTATAAATAATAGAGTATGTTGTCAGCATCAAAATCAAATAAAGCTCAGACCTTTAACATTTCTATGAAAAGACTTTTATTTAGTATACAAACTTGTACAAAGTTTTATTTACTGTAGTTTAATGAAAGTGGTTAATAGTTGATTTGCCTACTTACGGAAAAACTGCCAATTTTCATGAAATATCTAAGCATATTAATAATCAGGACTGTGAGAGAATATTGCTTATAAAACATTTAATTTGTAAGTGGGTGCTTAACAGAGAGGGTCTTAAAAAGACCTACACAGAAAAACTTGGAAATAATCTCTATGCATTAATAATCTTAGTTAGATTAGGAGCAGAGACACAACAGGTTTTGAAATGTTGACAATGAAGCCCATCTAAATTTAAAATATTATTGATAAATTTTGTTATTGCCAGATTTCATAATATTTTAGCTTTTTATTTCCTTTTGAATCTTTCTAAATTAAAACATCTTGAACCAGAAAAGACATTGTCGGATATCTTTATTACGAGCATGTTTGAGATATGCTTATTGCTGATAAATAATGTTTATGTGCATATATGTTAATGTTTCAAAATTATATTCTTCATCTGAACAATTATGAGCATGGATAAAGAAGTGTGACTTTTATTTTGAGTGGAGAAGTTTACGGAAAAAACCAACGAATGTTTCCCTTGGTTCCATTTAATAAACTTGTTTGTTTTTAAACTCATATTTTAAAGAAAATTTAAATTTAACTGGTTGTGTTTTCTTATACAACTGAAGTAAGTTCTGCTTTTAGCACTGTAACAACGTGGACATGCGGATGTAATGCTGAATTAGAGCCCCTGACCCTGCCTTTCCGGCAACGGTCTGAACGTTCCTGCTTGCAGTGTCTGACTTCAGCTCTTCTTGCACCAAGAAGTACAATTGCTTTTGCTGCTTGATAGATTTAGTCTAATTTGACACTGGTTTCACCATTAGAGGCATAAAGTATAATCATCAGTGTCTTTCTAAAGCATAGAATGCTACTCCAGAACAGCATTCCAGTAATGAAATTCTTTGTTTTTAGGAATTCCCAGAAGTGTCAGTGGCTGACCCATAAAGTGTTCTTAATACAAACAGTAATAGGTCTTAACCTCTATTTCTAAAGTATTTAGTTCATCATTTTATTAGGTAATGTTATATATCATCGAATTATAGAAAATCATGGAATAATATTGGGGAGAAAAGCAGATAAAATGAGGATTTGGCGGCATTTAAATGATAAAACTCACTTTCCTGGATTCAGTTCATGCAGAAATGTAAAAATGTTCCCCTTGTCTAAGCCATCAGTTTCTCATGTAGTCCCTGGAGGAAGTGGCTAAAAAGTCATTTCCACCTAATGGGTTGTGTTAGGTTGCCTCTGTACAGTAAGTTGGTGGTTGCAGCCCACTTCCTCTAAGAGAAAGGTACTTGTCTCTAAAACCCCATCATAACTGACACTAATTGGCATTGCTGTTGGCCTCGAGCTGTGATAGCAGGCCTGAGTGGGCAGAGAGGAAGCAGAGCATGCTGATAGGGGAGTGTGGCACCAAGGGGAGGCTGGAGTCTAGGGTAGACTTTTTCTCAGATTTTACTAGTGGGTTCCCATATTTTATTCTCCCTTTTCTGAGCCCTGTTCATGTAGTTTATATCATCTTCAGCAGTATTACTTAACTTGGTAGAAGATTATTAAAAGCGCTACAGAGCACCATGTCATTGGAAGGTGTCCTCACCTTAGATAATGTCAGGGCTCTCAAATATTAGCACTTAATCATGAAAGTCTCTGTTAAGTAATTAAAATTATTAGTCGTAAATATAGTAAATAAGTAGACCATTAGACTATTCTTTAGTTCACATTTTTATTCAGCTAATAAACTAATGTTTTTTGTTTTCTTTTTTTTTTTCCTTAAATGAGAAGCCAGAAGAGGGCATATTACCCTTTCAAAAATCAGTTTGGGAGCCATTTGGCCCAATTCAGTTACAATTATTGTAAATTAGGCAAAGAACCTATTTTGTACTCATAAGGGCCGGAAGTGAAGTATTTAGTTGTTGCACGCGATTTGGAATGACAAAAACTATGAAAGCAGATTAGCATCCTTCTCTTAGAAATTTTTCAGCATGTCAAAACTTGATTGCGCTTTATGGCTTCCATACTTTGATGTTTATGTACATAGAGGGAATTCGAAGGGGAAGAGAAATTTTATTGGGCATGTATTTTATTTCCTATACGTTGTCTTTTTGAATTTACAGATATTACCCTACTTCTCTTCATAGAAAAATGTGACTGCAGTCCTTGCAAGTTGTAGGCAGATTCTCTACTTTTCTGAAATGTGTATTGAAAAATTGGTGACTTTTGGCAGTAGGGAGGGAGGCAGCTATTAACTAAGGGAATTGATTAATCATATTAATCATTTATGTCTCTTCCCTGCATCCATTTAAAATGAAAATGGATAGCCCATTTAGGTACCCAGACCCTCGCCCTCCCTAGCTTCTTCTTCCCTCTCCATCATCTTCAGGCTCAGGAATATGTAGGAGGATCTTGCTTCAACAGTTGGCTTGAACTACACCTCCCCGTGAGAGGCTCTACTTTCCAATGTTGGAAATGCTCAGGAGGCCTTCCTCAGGAAACTGCTTATTTCCCACGGCTGTCCAAAGGCATGTGAAACAAGTTCAGGATTTCCCTTCATTCCTAAAGTCCTTTTACCTAGAGCATCTTCTTGCATTTATGTCCATTTGTTTAGTTCTCAACACAATTCCCTGCCTGTTAAAAGTACTACGATAGTATTAACAATTAATTGTATGCTCAGAACTCTAGGGCGAGGCAATAAGGCATCTGTTGTTTTTGGTGTGTGCAACTCTTAGTGACCCTATAGGATAGAGTCAAACTGCCACCATAGGGTTTCCTAGGCTGTAATCTTTGTGGGATTGGATCACCAGATATTTTCTCTCTGGCCGAGATGCTAATGGATTTGAATTGCTAACCTTTCGGTTAGCAGCTGAGCGTTTAACCATTGCACCACTAAACAAACAAACAAAACAAAAACTAAACCCATTGCCATTGAGTCGATTCTGGCTTATATTGACTCTATAGGGTAGATTAGAACTGCCGCTTAGGGTTTCCAGGGGGCAGGTGGTGGGTTCAAACTGCTGACCTTTTGGTTAGCAGCCAAATGCTTAACCACTGTACCACCAGGGCTCCATTGCACCACTCAAAAAAAAAAAAAAAAAAAAAAAACAAACACCCTGTGGTAATCGAGCCGATTCAGACTCATAGCGACCCTATAGGACAGAGTAGAACTGCCCCATAGGGTTTCCACGGAGTGCCTGGTGGATTCAAACTGCCGACCTTTTGGTTAGCAGCCATACCTCTTCACCACTAAGCCACTAGGGTTCCTTTAATAAGGCACCTAGGGTACAAAATTTAAGGGGTCATCCCTGAAAGGGGAGTACAACTGCACTTGAAATTTAATTAATTCTGGAGTATGAGTCTGAGCACCTGTGGTTTGTAAAGTGCCACAGATGATTCTGGCATACACCTATTCTCCTTTATATTTAATAGATAAGGGTTTTGTGTTTTGTTTTGTTTTTTAAATGTAGAAACATGTGGCTCATAGCTGAAGATGAGACTGTGTTGTGAAACCTTGCTTTCTTGACAGATTGATAAATTCCACCTTTAGTATATAGACTCCCTTTCTTTTCCTTACCCCATCTAAGATATCTAAGTAATAAAAGATGTACCATTACTCTTTTCCATAATCCTAAGTAAAAGTTAGAAAGAGGTTCACATTTGAAGCATTATTTGCACACATTTTACATTTCTTACTCCTATTCTTTGTAGGGAGCTCAGGTGGTGCAGTGGTTAATTGCACAGCTGCTAACCATAAAGGATGACGGTTCGAACCCACCAGCTACTCTGCAGGAGAAACGTGGCAGTCTGCTTTGTAAAGATTTACAGCCTTGGAAACTCTATGGGGCAGTTCTATTCTGTCCTGTAGGGTCGCTGTGAGTCAAAATTGACTTGATGACAGCGGGTTTTGGTTATTCTTTGAACGTACTGTTGTTATTCTTTTTTTTTTTCCAGAAGGAAGGGTAACATATTTGACTCTCGTGTGCACAGAGACTCAAGTTATTAACTCAAGTATAAGAACATCACACATAAACTAGCTTTAGTTGTTAACATAGCACTACCACTTCACACTACTTAGGCACCAGAGATCCCACCCACCCTCATCATTAACTTTTTAAAACCAAGTAAGTAGGTTAATTTGGCAAAAAAAAAAAGGGGGGGGGGGGCAAAAAGTAGAGTGCTTTAATTAATTGATACATAGAATCTAAAATCATTTTCATGGAGATAAGTATTGAAAATTATATTTTGGCAGCTAGAGTAGAGCTAGATAAATATTGTGTAACCCAACTCTAAAATGTGTTAAGTAATCTCTGATGAAGAAATAAATAGACTCAATTTGTTAGTAGAGCAGTAGTCTAAAAGCAAATACTGTCCAAATACACACCCTCTTAAAATTCTACCCCTCCTGCTTTTATCTGAAGCATAACCATCTACCAGCTGTGCCTCCGTGTTAAACAACTTGAACACAGGTAATATATTTTACAGTTAAAATAATAGCCTTACGTTTCCTGCATATGATCAAACATAAAATATGAAACTTGTTCACTGCTAGCTCTATGGATATTCAGATTATGTTTCAGTGAAAATCATATTGAATTGTGCTTTCCGAGCCCCTGATCTGTTTGTGGTTCACCCAAGTGGAGCATACTAATTGTCCAAATAGTGTAGGAAACAGCTCTGTTACAAAACTATGAGGTGCTTTGCAGAAAAACAGCTTGTTCTCTGGTGGGTTTTTTCCCCCCTATTTTGACACGTATGTCAGGTTTCTCAAGTATCAGAAATATCTGTGGTCATTTATACAGGGGTCCCTCTTCTCCATGTGTCAGAATTGACTCAAAGGCAACTGTCTTTCTTCTTCCTGGATTATTTGAAATGTATAATGTATTCTAGGTACAGGTTTCTTCTATACACGTGTTCTGAATGATGAGTGATAAATGCAATAAAACTTAGTTGGTTGCTGTGTTCTTTATCATTCTTCATGGATAGGCAAAGTTAGTTTGTTTGCATTTGAGCATCCAGTGATTTAAAAATATATTGACTTGTCCTATGGTACTCATGTTGAAGAGATGGAAACTGTACAGCATATGGAAATGCCCTCTAAATCATCAAAGAAAAATTCAAATATATGAGTTTTGAACTTATCTTAATTTTTATGTATTAGCTAGGTTACCAGAGTTCTTTAATAGTCTGACCATTTAATTCCCTTCCAGGAATTGGAGAGCAGATTGGAAGGATTTCATCAGCCTGGGTAGGGAATTCAGATTCACTCCCCAAACTGCTTTTTACCTTTACTGAAAGATAAATTGAAGGAGCCGTTCATTTGGAGAAGGTGTTAGAAGGATGTGTGTTTTATCATGAAGGGCTGCTGTGTCTGCTGCTTTCACAGCTATTGCTGTGCCTTGCAACAAAGAAAAGGGAATATTGAATTTCTACTACTTTTGATTTTGATCCTAAGAAAGTTATAAGTCACTACAGCACGTGACATTATGATTTAACCCTTCAAATTACTTGAATATGTTTAGCATTAAGCTCATATTTCTGTTGACTTTGCTTTCAAAATTGAACTAAGAGGGATAGACCCCTTAGTGATGAAGGTATGGATGCTCTGTGATTAGGCAACATACATTTTAAAGGTCTACTCTTTAATGTTTGGTTGTGTTTATATAGTGTGGATGGATGTTTCAGAGGGCAGAGTTTTACATGTAGCTGTCTGTGAGGAGTGCTTCTGTTGTATGCTCTTAGTTAATTTATTTATATTACACTGAAGTCACAACTTGACACTTTTTAGTAACACTTGAATCAAGGAGATAAGGAACAACTTAAAAACTGACTTTAAGGAAAAATTTTTGAAAAATACATACTTTGTTTTTTGACATTTTAATAAATGGGAAATAAGTCATTTTATTGGCAGATAGAAGTAGTATCTGGATGCCAGAGGGATATATACATTGTGGCAATGTACTTTCCTGGCTCCTGAGATATAATGAGTCTGCCTCTCTTTTGAGACTCACTACTATATAAGCGGGGTCCCTGTGTGGTGCAGATGGTTAATGCACTCAGCTGCTAACTGAAAGGTTGGAGGTTCAAGTCTACCCACAGGCACCATGGAAGAAAGGACTGGCAGTCTATGTCTGAAAAGTTCTATGGAGCACAGTTCTGTGGGGTTGCCATAAGTTAGCATCGATGGCAACTTTTTTTTTTTTAATGCAAGTAATCTTTGGGAGCAGAGACATTAGTAATGGTGGTGGGGAAAGTATTCTTTCCTATAATGCAGGGAGACGAAAAGTCAGAATGTACTATTGTTTCGAAGAAAATCTAGCTAAGCAGGTGGCTTTAGAGGAAGGTAGTTATTTCGGAGCATGTCTACACCCTCTCTTTCCTGTAGTGGTGAGTTGATTCTGCCACAGCCGAAAATGTTTATCTCCTGTTAACTCTTTTACCTGAAGTTGGATGACCAGGCAGTGATTTCTGTTCAGCAATTTGCATATTTTGGCAGTAAATACATGCTATGTGTTTAATGTCAATTTCATAGTTTCCATTTTCAGGTAGTTATTTCTGGGATTTTTAGATAATGGTCATAGACATTTTAGCAACTTCATCTAAATTTTTTGAAATTCACAAAATATTGCAAAAGTTATATCCACTTAAAAGCTTTTTCTGCTTCCATTTTCCCCATTATGCCAATACTTAGACATATGATTTTAATATAAATTACTTATTGATATCCTCTTAGCAGTTAAAAAAAGAGAGAAAAAAAAGAAACCGTTTCCATCAAGTTGATTCTGATTCCGCGACCTTACAAGACAGAGTAGAACTGCCCTGTAGGGTTTCCAAGGAGCTGCTGGTGGATTCGAACTGCTGACCTTTTGGTTAGCAGATGAGCTCTTAACAGGGCTCCCTTAGTAGTTTAGCAGATTTCAGTTTCTTAGAAGTTGTTATGGAACCAAAAATTTGACAGATGTATGTAAAGTGTGTAGTAAATGACGTAAATTGTAACAGAGATGTTCATTTCTGTCAATTATCTGTGCTAGTATTAATATTACACACAGTAAATGAGTTTTGCTCTCTGCAGGTATGAACATAGGGTCTCTCTCTCTTTTTTTTTTTTTTAATGAAGAGAAATTTATTTCCTCACAGTCACAGTAGGCTAAAAGTCCAAATTCAGGGCGTCAGCTCCAGGGGAAGCCTTTTTGTCTCTGTCGGCCTTCTTCTCTTCAGTGATCCCCCAGACTAGGAGCGTCTCTGCGCAGGGACCCCTGTCCAAAGGACGTGCTCTGCTCCCGGCACTGCTTTCTTGATGGTATGAGGTCCCCCTGTCTCACTGCTCACTTCTGTCTTTTGTATCTCAAGAGGTTGCCTCAGGACACAATCCAGTCCTATAGATCAGGTCCTGCCTTACTAACACTACTGCCACCCATCCTCCCTCATTAACATCATAGAGGCAGGTTTACAACATACAGGAAAATGACACAGTACCAGGAATCATGGCCTAGCCAAAATGATACACACATTTTTGGGGGGACATAATTCAAACCATGACATTCCACCCTTTGGCCCCCAAAAAATCACATCCTTGCAACATGGAAAACATATTCACCCCATCATATCATAGCAAAAGTCTTAACTCCAAGTCCAAAATGCAAAAATTGCTCTTCACCTGTGAAATCTAGAATACAAGTTATCTGCTTCTGAGGGTGCAATGGCAGAACAGGCACAAGCTAGACATTTCCATTACAAATCGGAGAAACTGCAGGGAAAGAAGTGTTAACAGGCACCAAGCAAGTCAGCAGAGCACATTACATTAGCCCTCAAGGCTTTGAAAATAATCTTCTGTTCTCTGAGACAATTTACACAATGGCCCTGCCTTCCAGACTCTAGGTATTGGCCACAGTCTCTGGATTTTGGGTGGAGGCCCCTCGGCCCTGGGCTTCAGCTCCGCCTTCCAGGCCCACCGGGACAGCATCTCTGCTCCCTTGGCTTTAGGGGCACCATTCTCTTAGTCCATTGGAGTGACAGCTCCACCTTAGAAACACCAGAGGCCATGGCTCCACCCTTTGAAACCCGTGAGGTCATGGCCATACCTTTTGAGGCTGAAGCAGCTCAGCTTCTCGCGTCCCTTGTCTCTTCAGCTTCTGCTTCCTATGGCCTCTTGGCCCTTGGGCCTCACACCTGCATCTGCCCTGCTGGGGCAAGTGTTCCAAAGCTCAGTAGCTCCACCAGTAAGTGCCCGGAGGCACCCCACTCCGCCAGGAAGCCTCCTGCTTACAGGCACTCAGCTCTTTTGCTCCGGGGGTCGGCTCCAGCGCCATCTTTCACTGGTCTCCTGGTTCTGCTGCTGTTGGTTCTCTGCTGCTGCTGGTCCTCTGTCACTGCCGCACGTCTATCCATTCACAGTTTTAAAACCGCTTCCACATTTTAGATATCTGTTAGAGCAGCACCCCACTCTCTCGGTACCAAATTCTATCTTAGTCATCTAGTGCTGCCATAACAGAAACACCACAAGTGGATGGTTTTAACGAAGAGAAATTTATTTCCTCACAGTCAAAGTAGGCTAAAAGTCGAAATCCAGGGCGTCAGCTCCAGGGGAAGCCTTTTTCTCTCTGTTGGCCTTCTTCTTTCTCTTCAGTGTTCCCCGGGACTAGGAGCATATCTGCGCAGGGACCCCGGTCCAAAGGACGTGCTCTGCTCCCAGCACCGCTTTCTTGATGGTATGAGGTCCTCCGAACGTATGGTCTCTTTAGGTATGGGTGCAGCATGCATGCCTGTATTGAGAAAGAAATTATTGGTTTGGAGTCTTTAATTATTTAATGAAGATTTCATGAGATCTCAAAATATGGATTTAAATCCCCCAAACTATAAGGGACACAATAGGAAAATTAGGCATGGAATGGCAAAATATCATCTTTATGTGTTAAGATAAATTAGAGTATTTAAAGTCACAACTAGGTTTATACAAATAGGAGCAGATTTATTCTGTACACTAAAGAGTACAGTGTAAAATGACATAAAAGCTCATGCTGATAAAGCTTGTACCTTCTGGTGTGTAAAGCAAATATCTAAATATATATGTGTATTTGTGTCCATGTACAGAGCTAAAGGACACTTTTCCATGAAATAATGCACTCCTCTAGAATTGCTGTAGATTTTCATAATTTAAAAAAAAAAAAAAACACACACATTCTTATTGTAACCTACATCAAAAGGGCAGCCAGGGTTTTTTGTGTCTGACTATACATATGCATTATAAAAAAAGTGAGTCTACTGTAATTACCAGTTTGCAGAGCGAATTCCTGCAGGGTTTGTACTCTCCCCATTAGTAAAAGAGATAAGTTGAAATGTATTAAAATTTCACTGTACAACTGGGAGTTTTTGTTCACAGTAAATGTGTTAATGTTTCTTCATTGCTTGACTGTTTGTGTTTAAATTTAGGCAGCATGCCCAACAGGGACAAAATTATAGGATAAAGCTATGTATAAAAGAAAATCCTTCAGAGAGCACCAATAAGGCTCTTTTTAAAAATAAGCAGTTGCATATAATAGTACATGGTCGTAGCCACAGAGAAAAGTTTTATCTGTCTATTTCAGAATTATTGGAATTTTTCTTTCCCTTGTGTAAACGTTAACAGGACTGAGCTTATGTCAATAGCTCATACCTTTGATGTAAAAACATCTATTATTTTATTCAGTGTTACTACTGTAAAAAGAAAGATGATTCCTTCTTGTTGTCTTTATGATGAAGAGAGGCTAATAGCATTTTGGGAGAGAGGTGATAGATCACATTTTCTTTCTGCGTAGAGGAATTCTTTCTTGTTAAGAATTCTAACTACAGCCTGTTATATTTTTGGAGCATTTTTCTCTGCTTTTCTTCGTTGCCATGAACTTAGTAAATACAATTATTCACCTAGATAAGCTTACATTTAAAAAAAATTAATCTGCAACCACTATCACCTAATGTGAATATGTAATGAAATTCACAAATACAGGGAAAAGGCTTCTGTTTCTCTGCAGTCTAGAAAGAGCAGAAGTTGCAGTTATCTGTAAACACTGGCTATATCGGCTTTGGCTGGAAAATTGACCCTTTCTCTTAAATGTTCAAAAGCTATTGTGGTTTTTACTGTTCACCTTTTGTGATTTCTTCCACCTGCTTTTCTTTAAGTTAAAATGAAAGAGCTTCCCAGTGTTCATAAGCTGTCACAAATGTCTTCTCTGGTCTCACACAGCAGACCCACAATACAAATGACATAAGGAAGGAAAAATGAACTATAAATCTTCATCTTTAAATTTTCCTATTTCAGAAATAGTGATTTGTAATTTACAGAGCTGTAGTATGTGGAGATATGTGGAGACATTTGTGTGTCTGAGTGTGTGTTTTGGCTGTTTGGATTCTTACATTCAATCACCTGTAGGGAAATGTTAAAAAGCCCCTTAAATGTTTGCTTTTGTGATTAGCTTTCCTCTAGAAATTGTAATTTTCTCCTTAAATAGGTTAGTTCATTAAAAAAAAAAGCATCATTTAATTGTTACTTCCTATACTCTTCTTTAAAAAGTGAATTTTTAACCGATAGACCTTGAAGTCCTTCAGAGCCATTACTTTCTTTTGGCTAATTTGTAGAAAGGCACCATATGAAAATTGGATTTTTGATCTGATAGAGTGATTTTTGAGTTCTTATGAACCGTTTATAGTCTATCAAGTAAATCCTTCTTAGTTCACGGATTATTGACCCAATGGACCATATTAGCTGCTTCGAAGCTGTTATATAGCCCATTATGTTGATTCAGCTGACACACTTGTGAACCCAGTCCACATGCCCAATATGACATTAACATTGTTCTGGAAGACTCCCTTTTTTCCACAAGGCTTTCTATTTATATCTTAATTTTCAAGAGTTAGCTCAAAGTTACTGACAGCCATTGCGTAGGTCTCTCGATTTGCTCAGTGATGTTGAAGCATTTGTTAGCAGCAAAATGGTCTGTTTCTTGCTATCTTTTCTATCAGTATGTGTCTCCTTTTGTCTTTTAAATCAACAAATCCTTAAAAGAAGAAAGAGAATAGTGTTTTTCAACACTCTTGGGCATATATTACTCTTAGATGCTTATAGAGTCCGTAGAATTTTGTGGGATTTCCCTGTACATCTGAATTTAGTCTTGGAATTTTGGGAAACTACTTTTTAGAAGAAATGATTACATTGTATGTGAGTTTTTAAAAAATTTATTACCTGTGAGGTTTCACTTTAAAAATTCCAGTGACTCTAGCCACTGGTAAAATCAAGATGTGCCTTCAGTGATTTATATGAAGCTCTAATGAAGCCAGTCCAGGTCTTAGCACAGACCCCTGGGGAATCTATGACCTAACATAAATAACGTATAAGGGGGCATATAGACTGTTCATCCTATCATTATTATTATTTGCAATAGATACGATTCCTGAGGTGGTATCTGCTCTTGGGCAGAGAAACGTATTCTTTCATAATCAGGTATAATTATGATGCATAGTTATATGTACAATGGAAAGTATTAACGTTTCTGTTGAGATGTGCTACTAATAAGGCAACTCAGAAATCCCAGGACAGGTAGAGGTAAGATGATAGAAAATAACCCCAGTGTTCTTTGGGAATGCCTTGTCTCACTCTTTTCAGATTTTGGCCATTCTTATTGTTGCCATGTAAAGAATTCAGAGACTCTTCATATTATTCTGAGTAACTCACTTACCTAAAATTCACCACTTTGTTTTTAGAAAATTCTAATGTTGATTGTTAATGGCTTACTTAGCAGTTTCCATGCCTTTTCAAGTTGCTTAAACCTTCACTTGTCCTTTTTCCTTTCTGTGTAACTTCCTCTACATCTACTGTTTGGTCTTAAACTTCACTTGGAACTGGAAAAAACATCAGAGGCAATCTCACTGTGGAGCAAAGCAACCACAGGGATTACTCAGCTCCTTGCCTCTTATACCCTGGCAGAGTAGAAAGAGTCTCAGATTACTGGCTATGGCCATTTAGGGACATCTCAGAGGCTCCTTTTCTGCTGCTGAAAAAATCTCTAATTTCAGGGATTTTGATAATTCGGGAATGTACTTGAATTATGCAAACTTCATAGTACTCTACAAACCTGGGGTATTTCGAGTCTCACAGAGGATACCTAAATTGGCCTGGGTAATCAGAGTTGTCATTTGAAATGATAAACTCTCTCTCTTTTTGCTTCACTGGGGAAAATTCTTTTCACAAACATAAACCCATAACAAACCTGTTGCTGTCGAGTGGATTCTGATTCATAGTGACCCTGTAGGACAAAGTAAAACTGCCCCATGTGGTTTCCAAGGAGTGGCTAGTGTGGATTTGCACTGCTAACCTTTTGATTATCAGCCGTAGCTCTTAACCTCTTTGCAGCCAGGGTTTCCTTCACAGACATAGAGGAGTAAATTTGGCTAAAAGGTCACTCATCTTACCTCACCTTACTCTCTTGCTGGGTAAGTGGATAGATTACTGTGCTTCGGCGTTCGAAATAACGTGGCTGGCTCCTTTTGTAGAGGATAGAGAATCAGAGGACTCCTTTACTTATTAGGAATCCTTCCCATGCTGTCTCCAAAGGAGAGGCCTTACTGACTTAGAGTGATGTCTTCCATTTAGCGCGCCTTGGGACAAGGCTTGGGTTACTTCCCACATCTTTCTTCTTGGTCACCAAAGTATGAGATCATCATGCAAATCAGTCGTTCTTCACAGGACTGAAGTTACTTCTGAAATACCAGGACTTCGGCTTTATCTTGTCCTGCTTTTTGCTTAATGAGTAGTTTCTTTGTAAAGTGCTTGAAGGTTTAAGAGTCTTCCTGCATCTCATTATAAATCCCTTCCTTATTAATGTTGTCCCTATCATATTATATTAGTAATTGTTTTCATGAATGCCACAGAGAAATGTAATCATATTACCACTTTCCAAATTGCATTAGTGAAAATGAATAAACTGTATATCAGTGGACTATAAAATTGCTGATTCAATACTAAGGTGAAATGAGATGAGTATTACTTAGCTTTCATGTGATATCATATGTGTTTTGGCTCCTTACGGAAAGTTATGTATTGAGTAAATGTAGACTGAGTTTACTTGTCAGAATTTGGTTATTTTTGACAGTGATCTAATCACTATTTTCAATTAGATGATAGGTATGTACATGGAAAGAGAATTTCTGTTTTAGTTATGTTGTCACAGCTGCCTAAAGTAGTCTGTAAAATTTACATGCATGCAGTCAGTGAATGCAGTATCTTAACTGTCAACTCTTAGGTAAGAAAATAAAATGTTTCTGCCCCAATTGAAATGCCTTTTCATTTCCTGTTGCCCTAATATTACTAATTGCCTAACAAAATAACTTGTATTACCATAGGCCTAATTTAATTGAAACACACACACACAGACTCACACTCCAAACCTTGCAGCTTGCATGTGCTTTGATGCCATAGAAGCCTGGGTATTTTCTTTATATAATTGGCTATATCCCGCTGTTGATTTTTACTCTGAACTCCTAAATTATTTAAATGGGGTCTTCCTCATGTTGATTGATGATGGTACGTTGTAATCCTAAGGTAATGACTAGAGATACTTACTGGATCCATGTGTGTGAAAATTTATGTGGCTATGTATACAGCCCTTTCTCTCTGTTTGTGTTTATATATTCACACATAGTCACAGAAACTTTAACACACGTATTATAAGCATATACTCAGAAGTCTGTGGTTTTCCCTCTTTGCCCCCTTTTCCCAAGTGAAATTTGTTTCTTGACTTTTGCTGAAGTAACATTCAAGTAAAATCACAGTAAATTGAGGAATGTTTTGCTTGTATTCATGACAGAATTGTTGTCAACTTTTTACAGATTCTCTTAGAATTCTTTAGTATTTTGATAATAAGTGTTCTGAGTTCATAACTGAGGTCCCCTCCCCCAAATTTGTTGAAAGAGGCCCTGGATTTTCCGATAAAAATGGCAGTGGATTGATTTAAAAAAAAAAAAAAAAACATTTCTGTAGAGTCTATTCTGACTCATAGCGAACCCTATAGGACAGAGTAGAACTGCCCCTTAGGGTTTCCAAGGAGTGGCTAGTGGATTCCAACTGCAAACTTTTTGGTTAGCAGCCAAACGCTTAACCACTATACCACAAGGGGCCCTGGCAGTAGATTAGAATCTGTCAGTTGTAAAATGGTTATATTAGCTTTTAATATTTTTGTAGTAGAATGGATTATCAAATTTAAGCAGCAGTGAAATTCATTTCTTCATCCTCCATTTATTCATTCATTCAGTATTTGTGTATTGAGGTCCTACTGGGTGAAAGTCAGATATTATGCTGCATTATGTCTCCTGGGAACTGAAACTTATGGAATTAAATGGTTTAACACTAATTAAATGAAGCAAACGGTGCAGTGGGATATGACTTTTAAGAGAAATTCAGAATGAGATTTTAAATCTTTCGACTTTTAACGGTAAATGGTGTTCAAAGGCAGCCTTTTCCCAATGAATCTCTATTTCAGTTATTTCTGATGTGTTGTGAGGCTACTGTATTGCCCTGGTCAGTTAAGTTAACTTACATAGCAGTAATGTTTCTCTTCTGGTTTTGCTGAAATTTGAACGTCTTTGAGTTGCCTATCTTTCTATCTTGCCTGTATTGTCTACTGTTTAAAGCAATGGTATCATTGGCAGCTCTGGTGAGTCTGAACTCACCCATGGGTTTCAGATCCTCTAACACAATCACCAGATCTAATGGTAGGCTTCCTATTGAAAAGACAACCAAGGAATTTCAGCGCACACAGGTACAAGAAAATGATCATTATTATCTGGTTGCCATGCCTTCAAATGACATTAAAAATAATTTCAACAAATGAATCTTTTATTGACTGTTTGATTAAGTTTTCAAGGAGCCCTCATGACACAATGGTTAAGCGCTTGGCTGCTAAATTTAAAGGTTAGCAGTTAAAACCCACCTGATGACTCCATGGGAGAAAGACCTGGAGATCTGCTCCCATAAAGATTACAGCCTAGAAAACCCTTCGGGGCAGTTCTACTCTGTCAAATGGGGTTTTGGCACCTAACAACAACAATTAAGTTTTAAACAAATAAGGTATATACTTTTGTCCAAATTTCCCATTGCGTCAGTTTTTGCTTGGTTTTTTTAAGTGGACAGAATTTCTTCATTGCTTCCCTTTTGCTGTTATTATTACTATTGGCATGAACATTGCAGCTTAGCTTTTACAGCAAGCTTTTCAGTTACTGATGATCACTTCTCAGAAGTCTGTGACCACTGTCCCATTAAAACTCAGATTTGTATGTTTCTTTGTATAAATTTAGAAAATATACCCACCTTCCTAAAACTGTAAATTTATATTGCCATTCTCATGGCCAGAGTTAGATAGATTGTTTAGGTTGTTTTAAAGCTTTTTTGTAAGTTATTTAAAAACTTGCATCTTCTTGCCTTGGTTTTATATATGAATGAAAAAAATTGTACAGTATAACAGGTGGATACGCCTTTAACCATGTGTGAGCTTGATAACCAAATAAAAGTAAACTTTAGTGCATTTGTCTTGTTCATTTTGGTCTTAAATGAGCTTAGTGTTGTTCACCAAAATGTAGAATTTTCTTTGCTCAAGTTACATTGTGACTTGGCCAAATTTAGGACTCCAGTTTTCTTCTATGTAGGCAATATCATGTAGATTCTCCAAGTCTTAGCTAAAATGGAAGGTATTTCTTTTCCATTATTTGTATGTAACAGCCATGTGAGAACAGAAGGAAAGATACTGTTCTGAAAATTATACAGGGAGAAATTTCCTGACTTAATCACTGTTGCTGTCCTGTGGGGTCTTTAGGGTCTGTTGCAGGTTTGTACCAATGTTCGAAGTCCTGTCTTAGGCTGTCATACAGAAGATATGTAAATATTTGTGAAAGTTCTGTTTTGTGCCTTTGTGCCAGTCTCATCTTTTCAGTCATGTTTCAGGGTCACTCTCTTCATCCACAACATTTAGTAGGTGCTACTTTGAAGTTACCACAGTGCATTCTGTGATGGAGCCCCTTGGTGGTGCAAACAGTTAACCCAAACATTGGAGCTTTGTGTCTACCCAGAGGTATCTTGAAGAAAGGCCTGGCAATCTACTCCCAAAAACTAGCCATTGAAAACCCTGTGGAGTGGAGTTCTACTCTTAACACACGTGGGGTTACCGTGAGTCAGAATCAACTTGACGGTAACTGGTGCAGACAAGTTATTCAGTGACAATCCTGGTATAATTATTTTCCTTTTTTTTTTTTTTTTAAAGATAGAAATCTTTAGAGAACAATTTTCTTACCCATTAAAAATGTTCGTTTGACCTTTGACACGATGCATACCTTTCCTTCTTGGACGTGCGTGTGTGTTTAGAGGTGAATACCACATACACTGATGAATTGTTGTTAGGTGTCGTCTAATCAGTTACAACTCATAACCACCCTAAGTACATCAGAGTGAAACACTGCCTATGTTTTGCTTGAGCCCATTGTTGCAGCCACTGTGTCAGTCCATCTCGTTGAAGGTCTTCCTCTTTTTCACTGACCCTCCACTTTACCAATCATGATGTCCTTCTGCAGGGATCGATCTGTTCTGATAACATGTCCAAAGTACTTGAGACGAAGTCTCACAGTCCTCGCTTCCAAGGAGCATTCTGGCTGTACTTCTTCTAAGACAGATTTGTTTGTTCTTCTGGTCCATGGTATACTCAATATTCTTTAACAGTACCATAATTCAGAGGCGTCAGTTCTTCTTGAGACTTCTTTATTCATTGTCCAGCTTTCGCACGCATATGAGGCTATTGAAAATACCATGGCTTTAGTCAGGCCCACCTTAGTCCTCGAAGTGACATCTTTGCTTTTTAACTTTTTAAAGAGGACTTTTGCAGTAGATTTGCCCAGTACAATATGTCGTTGATTTCTTGCCTGCTGCTTCTATGTGTATTGATTGTGGATCCAAATAAAATGAAATCCTTGACAACTTTAATATTTTCTCCATTTATCGTGATGTTGCTTATTGGTCCAGTTGTGGGGATTTTTGTTTTCTTTATGTTGAAGTGTAATCCATACTGAAGGCTGTAGTCTTTGATCTTCATCAGTAAGTGCTTCAAGTCCTCTTCGTTTTCAGCAAGCAAGGTTGTGTCATCTGCACATCCAAGGTTGTTAATGAGTCTTCTTCCAATCCTCATGCTGTCGCCTTCTTCCTATAGTCCAACTTCTCGTATTATTTGCTCAGCATATGTATTGAATAAGTATAGTGAAAGATATAAACCTGAGGCACACCTTACCTGATTTTAAACCATGCAGTGTCGCATTATTCTGTTTGAATGACTGCCTCGTAGTCTATGTACAGGTTGCACACGAACAGAGTATGACCTGAATTTAGAGACCATCTCAAGAATAAATTTGATTCATTGGACACTAATGACCGAGTTGTGAGATAACATCAAGGACATCATATAAGAAGAAAGCAAAAGGTCATTAAAAAGACAGGAAAGAAAGAAAAGACCATAATGAATGTCAGAACAGACTTTGAAACATCCTCTTGAACGTAGAGCAACTAAAACGAATGCAAGAAATGATGACGTAAAAGAGCTGAACAGGGCAGCCTGAGAATACAGAGTATAATGAATTGTGGAAAGACCTGGAGTGAGAAAACTGAAAGGGAAGAACACGCTTGACATTTCTCAGGCTGAACTGAAAAAAAAAATTCAAGCCTGGAGTTGCAGTATTGAAGGATTCTATGGGCAAAACAACTCAGGAAGCATCAAAATTAGACGGCAGGAATACAGAGTCACTGTACCCTGGTGGTGTAGTGGTTAAGAGCTATGGCTGCTAACCAGAAGGTCAGCAGTTCGAATCTACCAGGAGCTCCTTGGAAACTCTTCGGGGCAGTTCTGTTCTATCCTGTAAGGTCACTATGAGTTGGAATAGACTCAACGGCAATGGGTTTGGTTTTCGTACAGGTACCAAAATGTGATGAATTAGTAACAGTTAATTATAATACGGAGTCCTGGTGGCACAGTCGTTAGGCGTTCGGCTGCTAACCAAAAGGTTGGCAGCCACTCCTTGGAAACCCTATGGGGCAGTTCTGCTGTCTCCTATAGGGTTGCCATGAGTTGGAATTGACTGGATGGCAACAGGTTTGTTTTCTTGGGTTTTTAAGTTATAATATAGGCTATTTTGTATCCTCAGAATCATTTTCCAATTTCATGTATTTTTGATATTTCCATATGACTTTCAAAGTAGAAGATTGAATTTAGCAAGAAATATGTTCTTGGTTTTTGTTTTTAAAAAAGACAAACACTATCATTGATAATCATTAAAACCAAACTCATTACCGTTGATTCGATGCAAACTTATAGTGACCCTGTAAGACAGTAGAACTGCCCCAGAGCATTTCAAAGAGTGTAAACCTTTATGCAAGGAAACTGCCCCATATTTCTCCCACGGAGCGGCTGTTGGATTCGAACAAATCGGTTAGCCACCATGCCCTTGAACCACTGCACCACCAGGGCTCCTTTGATAATCATTACAGGCAATTAATTTATATACCTAGATTATGCTACCCAAGTTTACAGTAGAAACTAGTATAGCAGAATGAGTGCTACATTAATGATTAGGTTTTTCTCTAGTTTCATTTAAATATAGATCATGTACCTAACTATTAAACGTTTTAAAATATTTCAAGTAAAATTTCATAATAGAAGTTGTAAATCGTGCTGTCCTCCTCAGTACTGAACAAGGGGAGTATGGCTTTCAGAAGGATTTTCAGTTGTGTGAGATTTGTCCAGGGTTAGTGAATGCTTGAAGAGAACTCCCTGTGAACAACAGTTTTTTTGTTTTTTCTTTTTGGAGGGGAGAAGGAGGTAAAACCCAAGACTAAAATTGACTTCTGTTTAGTGAACTTTTTTTCTTTTTTTAAACTTCTCTTGACGTGATTACTCCTTTGGAATATGGGTTTTCTGTTTCTGTTTGTCCCATGGCCTTATTTTGCCTGTTATTTTTTTTGCCAGGTAACTTGGTCCAAATGAGCACAGCTAATAGGAAATTTATTGATTTCATTTTGTGTATAGATCTTTTAAGGAGCCCTGGTGGCACAATAGTTAAGTGCTGGGTTGGTAACCTATAGGTTGGCAGTTCGATCCCACTAGCTGCTCTGCAGTAGGAAAAATCTGGCATTCTGTTACTGGAGAGATTTCAGCCTAGGAAACCCTATGGGGCAGTTCTGCTTTGTCCTATTGCAGTCGCTCTGAGTTGGTATCGACTCAGCGGCACACAACAACAACATAGATCTTTTGTGAGGTACAGTAAATCTTAGCTAATGCAACAATCTATGCTTTCCTAAGATGTCATTTTGTGAAAAGATTGATTTTCAGTTCACATAAACTTGCAGAGTTCAAGCCAGTTATGACTACCAAAGCTAATAGACTTCAGGTTTAGTGATAACACAATAGTCTATTTGAATAGTCCTTTGGAACTCACCCAGAATACTTTCAAACGCACTGCCATTTAATCTCCAAATATAAACGTGGTAATGATAGTCCCTAATAAAAATACTTTTTTTTCTAAATTATCCTATGTTATGTACTTTAGATGTACTTTTCAACAGAAATATTTATAATTTACTGATTTTAATTGTATGTTTTCTTCCTTTTTCTAAGTTAATGGAAATAAACTAATTTGTAATTGGGAGATTTGTCTTAACTGTCCACTGTACCATTAAAAGCCATGTAACACACATATAAACATTTCTGAACACCATTACTGAAACAGAAATATTAATGCCTGTTGTGTCTACCTTAGAGGGTTATAGTATGGATAATGTGTCATATACGTCAAAGTATTCATTATTTATTAAGACCAAATATGTGTTAAATATTTTATAAGGTACTGGAAAAGCAGTTTTTGCGATGGGAAGAGTTATACAAATACAAGAGGAAAATGTGTGGATATTTTCCTGAGGACATAAATGGTCATCTTTTTTTTTAACCTTTTACCATTATTAGGTGTGGTTTCATTTGGCTTACATTTATTATTTTATTTAATTCTTTTCACACTCTTATGATGTCATTGTTACAATGTCATTTTAGAGATGAGGAAAGGGGCTCAAAGAATTATTTTTTTCCCCTTAAATGCTTTATGAGCACCCATTATTTGCCAGTACACATTGTAAAGAAGTTCCTGGGTGGTACAAAGGGGGTTAACATGTTCAGCTGCTAACCAAAAGATTGGAGGTTCAAGTCTCCCCAGAGGTCCCTTGGAAGAAAGACCTGGTGATCTGCTTTGAAAAATGAGCCGTCAAAACTCCTAGGGAGTAGAGTTTTTATCTGATACAGATGGAGTCATCATGAGTTGGAATCTGCTCGATGGCAACTCTGGTATACATTGTAAACCGAACAGATGTGCCCCCCCCCCCACCCTCGAGGAGCTTAAATTCTAGCAGAGCAGACAGACCCTAATCAAATAATTACACAGATAATTCACAACCTGTAGTAAGTGCTATGACAGAAAGATACATTGTGATACAGGAGACTAATGTGGGTCTTGTATTGAATGGGAGAGGAGGGAGACTTCCTTTAGGAATAAAAGCAATATTTGAGTTGGAATCTGAAGTTTGAGCAGGAAATAACAAAGCATGGTGGAGGCTGGAAGGTGGGCAGGTAGGAGAACATTACCTTGAGGAAACGGTAATAAGAAGGACTAGTGGCAGAGGGGGCAGTAGCTAAACCAATGAAGATTGACACCCACTATTTTTACTCTATTAGAAAGGGCTGATACTCACTGCTGTCCAGTCAGTTCCAACTCATAGTGACCCCACAGGGTTTCCAAGGCTTTAAATCTGTAAGGAAGCATACTGCCACATCGACTGCCACGTCTTTCTCCTGGTGAGCCACTGGTGGTTTTGAACCACCAACCTTTTGGTTAGCAGTCAACTGCTTTAACCACTGCACCACCAGAGCTCCTTAGAAAGGGCTGATAGGAGGGTAAAAATAACCCCAGTGAGACAAATGCCATGCATCCATTATTTTTACTCTAGGGAGGATTAGTGGTTCAGTGGAAGAATTCTCGTCTTCCTCTCAGGAGACCCAAGTTTGATTCCAGACCAGTGTACCTCATGGCACAGCCACCATCTGTCAGTGTGGGCTTGTGTGTTACTATGATGCTGAACAGGTTTCAGCGGAGCTATCAGACTAAGATGGACTAGGGGGAAATGCCTGATGATCTGCTTCTAAACATCAGCCAGTGAAAACCCATGGATCAGAAGGGCCTGGTCTGCCACTGATCAGTTTTGGAGAATGATTTTTAGAGGAGAGCAGAATGTTAGTGACAGCCAGTGAAAACCCATGAATCACAAGGGTCTGGTCTGCCACTGATCAGTTTTGGAGAATGATTTTTAGAGGAGAGCAGAATGCAGTGATGGCTCTGCCCCATGACCACCTGGCTGTGAATGGGATTATAACTCAAGATTGCCAGTGAGTGGGTGGAGAGCTCACATAGACCTGGGTTAGAGTTTGGAATCTGTGACTTAACTAGTTGAGTGATGTTAGCTAGGTAGTCAATTTTTCTATACTTCAGTTTCCTTATTTGTGAAATTGAGGTAATAATAGTACTAATGGGTATTTTCTGAGGATTAAGAGAACTAATGTTCGTAAATTACCTAACACAGTATCTGCAAAATCTCAATATTCAGTAAATCTAGCTATTATTAATAACAAGTCATCGTTTATTGTTATAAATAAAGAAAAAATGCTGGGCTTTGTGAACGGAAAAGATAGAGGAATAAATGGGGAAATCTAGTTTTTCTTCAACCTGTTTAAGGGTATGTTCTTCAGGATCTCACCTCTAAACCTTCCGCCCACTAACCTCAGACCATGAAGTTTTTGAGCACTGGGAGTATGCAGCCTACTTCTTGCCTGCCTCAAAAATGAAGGTTTTGGATGATGATAATATTTGAAGCTGTTAGGATGGTATGAATTAGGGAATGAAAGAATGAATAGATGGCTGTGGGAAACACCTGTATTTGTTTACGGTGTAGAGAGAGTGAGAAGTTGATGCCAGAAAAACTAGAATAATTAGTGTCTCTGCAGTCTAGACAGGAAGGAGAGTTAGTGCTGCAGGCTGCATCGAGAGCCGGGAGGACAAGGAGACTAGAAAAAGTGACCAGATGTCATGAGTACATTGCCTCTGGGAGTGGGTGTTTTCAGCAAAGTGTGTGGGCAGAGTCCAGATTACAAAATTAAAATGTAGGTGGTGGTGAGGAAGTGGAAACAGTGGGTTCTGGGGCTGTGGATTTTTCTTTCAAGAAATCCATGGTAAACACAAGCAGGAGGGATAATTACTTTTAAAAAGGTGTGTTGTTGTTGTCAGTTGCCGAAGAGTTGGCTCCAACTCTTGGCAACCTTTTGTAGAACAGAATGAAACATTGTCTGATCCTGAACCATCTTCATGATCTTTGATATGTGTGAGCCCATTGTTGAAGCTGTTGTGCCAGTCCATCTCACTGAGGGCTTCCTTCATTTTCACTGAGCTGTTTTACCAACTGTGGTGTCCTTTTCTAGTGATTGGCCTTTTCTCATATGTCCAAAGGAAGCAAGAGGAGGTTTCTTTCACCATATGTCTGAGGAGCATTCCAGGTGTATTTCCTGTACATTTCAGTTGTAAATTGCAGGCTTAAGAAAATTTGCTATTATTTTTGTTGCTATTGGGAAGCTTAGGGGAGAGCTGATTGTGTAAGAATTGAGGAAGGAGTTAAAAGCGACTGTTGGTGAGGCAGCATCCTAGAGGAGTTGAGAAACCCCTGTTACCCATATCCTTGTTTGAAAGTGTGAACCTACTTAATGATCTCTGCATACATAGGTTGGAACAGTATGACTAAACAGGGTCTGATCTTGGTGTCCCCTTTTTGCCTATTCATCCTCATCTCTGGAACAGTATCTGAGGACCAAACAAATAAATGGTATATCTGTTGCTGTTTACTTTCCACATACCTGATGACTATGATTCTTTTTCATTTCAGGCTTTTTATTTTCTTTTCTGAGTTTACATAATCTAAAATTTTTAAGCCTTTGCTCTTTGGTTTTAAATGCTTTTTATAATTCAGAGAATGTAACAGATACAGCTTGGTGTTGTTCAGAGTGCTGGGTAGAGAGTGGGAGGCACTCAAAAGTTTGCTGAATGAAGGAAGAAGTGAATGAGCTCCCTAAAATGAAAACATATTTGTTACTGCTCTTCCCAACTGTCTGCTTGTAAAGCATGTACATTTTTGAGGCTTAACTGGCTTTGATAGTTTTATGATAATTTATTTTTTTAAAGTGGGGGTGAGTTGGCAAGTGATCACATTGGTTCTGTTTTGTTGTGAATAAATAGTATGTCAAAGTCTTACGCTATTTCAAAAACGTTATTTAGAATAAAACTTCCTTTGAAGCCACAGTAGTCTCTTACTCAAAATATTTATCTAGACCATATTGTTTAAATATATATAATTCCCTTGAGGAACAATTGTAGTCCATATAAATCTGAATTCAAAACAAATAGACCTTCTGGAATTCATAGAAATACAAAATTGGTATTCCAGTGCTTAAATGTTTATATACAAAAGGAATTGAGGTGTTCCAGTATTTGTATGTTTAGGTACAAAAAGAGTAGAATTTGTAAAAAATGATGATCTGAAAAGTATAATTTCCAAATATACCCAATGGATAAAGTTATTTAGGAAGAGAAAAGTATTTCAATATAAGGTAGTTTAAAGTAGGTGAAAGAATGATTCAACCAGTGAACAATAAATATATATAAAACAAAACAAATGTACAATCTCTTAATTAGTTCTGGTCTTTGAATATAGGTATAATTAAAGTTGGTGAAAGTATGCTTTAAACACAATGCAAAATAAGGCTATTTGTTTAAAATTACTAAATATTTTCAAATTAATAATTTAAAGTTTGCCTGTCTCTTATGCTGGCGTTAAAATACAGTTCTTGAGAGATCATCTCTTTGTATTGGTCATATGTTGATTTTGGTAAAGCCAGGATGGTATTTTGTTAGCATACCTGAAAGCCTTTATTATTGCACTTTTAATGTCAGCGCCATATATGTTTGAATGTGTTAAACATTTATTATAAGTAAATCTGCATGGGCATTATAGTTTGTAAAGTGCCTCGTTATTTAGTAGAAACACTGTTTGCTAAACTTCTGTTGTTGTTGTTAGTGTTCACTTTCATTGAGAATTCATTAACTAATGGATATTTTATTTAAAGAACTGATCACTAACCTGTGAAGATCTGATATATTGCTATTGGAATGACAATAATAACTTTTGGGAGAAATATTTCTCCTTAAAACCTACACATACTTACTAGTCTTGCTTAGTCAGCATTTCTTTTGGTGCCCTTATTTCATTACTAATACATATAGGAAAGTTTTACATAATTAGACTCCTGACATTGTAAGTTGTTGTTAGGTGTCTTGAGTTGGTTCCGACTCATAGCCACCCTGTGTACAACAGAACGAAACACTGCCCGGTCCTGCACCACCCTCACAATTGTTGTTATGCTTGAGCCCATTGTTGCAGCCACTGTGTCAATCCATCTTGTTGACATCTTCCTCTTTTTCACGGACCCTCTGCTTTACCAAGCATGATGTCCTTCTACAGGGACTGATCCCTCCTGATAACACGTCCAAAGTATGTGAGACGTAGTCTTGCCATCCTTGTTTCTAAGGAACATTCTGGTTGTATTTCTTCCAAGACAGATTTGTTCTTTTTTTTGGTAGTCCGTGGTCTATTCAATATTCTTCACCAACACCACAATTCAAAGGTGTCATTTCTTATTTGGTCTTCCTTATTCATCATCCACCTAAAATGTTAGGCTGATTATACAATTGAGTATTTTCCTAGAGGTAGTAGAGGAACAAGTTAGGGAAGGAAGTGAAGAAAGGAAAGATTCAATAGTGAGAACCCCAACAACAAATACTGAATAGAGACTCAGATTTAATGTTAATTAATGAAAGAGATATAAATTTACCTAATCCAAATCATAGGGAGAAGTAAAAGCCTATCCAGTCTATTCCTTCTGAATGAACTTTGGCCCCAACTGTTAACAATATCTAAAACACTGACGATTACTAATGAGATCGTTTATATAACAAATACAAGTGGTTTCAGGAATATGAGCATCTGGACTTATAAATGTAGCTTTCAGGCATAGATCTATAGTTTTAGGTATTCCCATGCCCACCTTCCTCACCCCACAATCAGTACTCATTGATTACATCTAAATCTGTACAGAGATCTTTTCCTGGCAGTTCAGGTAGTTACAGTAGATTGTTATATGTGAATGATCAGACTAAATCCCTCTGTCTTCAAAATTTCTATGCAAATTAGAACTCAGTGCATGAGATAAATTTATTAACTACCGTCTAGGAGCATAGGTCAGCCTTAGCACAATTCTTAAGCATAGGTTTTTATCTATAAAATGTTACACTCCATTTATGCTAATTTTCTGTGGATTCACTTTATAATATAAACTGGTGAGGTAATTTTTTTAAAGTACTTGAAAGGAAATGAAAGATTTTTACTGTGTTTCTCAATTTTGGTAAAACACAAATGTACTGTTGCAGATAGAATATCTGCATATAAGTGGCTTTTTTCTGTTCTACTTCAAATCCAAAAACAAAATTTATTTTCTTGTATCACTGTTAAAAAGAGCATAGTTTTGTAGTTTTCAAAATAGGAGTGAAAATGGAATTATATACCAAGGGAAAAAAAAAACAACAACCAAGAAATTAAGAAGTGATAAATAACAAGAGAAATAGACTGGGCCTTATTGGGACAATGAAGATGTCTTTCACTCTGAAAAATAAATCATTTAAATGAAATCCATCAGAAGAAAAATTATATTCCAGTAATAATATTTGTATGCCACATTTTTGTTTTACAGAACACTTCCACAGACATTTCATTTGAACATTGTATTAGAATGTATGTTTTTTACCTTATTGCCAAATGGATAAACTTAAATGGAAATACATATTAGCAGCAAGATGTTTTTATTTTTCTTTTGATGCCTGGTGTTACAAATCCACCATCTTATAAAATGTGTAATCCTTTATTCTTGTTCCACTAGGTCTGCATTTCTAATTTAAAGCTTACCTATGAATGACATAAAACGTTATATTAGTGAATGAATTTTGTTGCATTTTTTGTAAGAGGTTTAGATGTATCAAAATTTATTTTTAAAACTCTCCAGGCCTGTACCAAGTTAAAGCTTCTAAAAATGGAAGTGGGTATAGTTTATTAAAATGGTGAAAAAATATGGTCCCTTTGAACAGATGCTGATCCTTTTTGTTTTATTCTGTTTTTCAGGCCATCCGTTGCACACTGGTAAACTGCACATGTGAATGTTTTCAGCCGGGGAAGATTAACCTGAGGACTTGCGATCAGTGTAAACATGGCTGGGTGGCACATGGTGAGGAAAATCTGGGCTTTGCTTCCACCTCTTGCTATGTTCATGTGAATGTGTGTGTTTTTTTAGAGCAGTCACTGGCCTGGAGAAGAGAGGGGTCAGCTGTGCTCCAAGTGTTAGTTAACATTCCGCCTGTGCCTCTCAAAGAGCATATTCTCGGCTCCAAGAAGTAATGCTGGTGAGCAGCTCTCAGCAGAAGGGCACGATGTTTATAGGACAGTTGGGCCGTGGGGCTCTTACTGAGCATAGCAGCAGCCAGCAAGCACCAGGCCTGATGGAAACTCAAACATACCACAGTTGGCCTTTCAGGGCCTGGACCTCGGAGGGAAGCTGGTAAATCCTCTTTGCTTGGGAGAACTCCCTGATGACTGCTCACCCTTGTCATATGCCTTCAAGCTGAGTTTTTCCTTCCAGATGTTAAATATTGTATGGTCTAAGGTGGGTGAGAGAGTGAAGGGGAACATTATTTGGCTGATGTCTGAAAAAATAATCTGTAAATACTCCTTTCATTGTGCGTTGGGATTGGAGTTGGGTGGTGCGTGTCAGGGGTGGAGGTGACCCAGAGTGAGAGCTGGGAGTGTTGAGGCTTTTTGCCAAATGCACATAGGTGTTCCGTCAATGTGCATTGATTATATTCTTATGTATGGTTTAAGTTTATTACGTTTAGGGAAACGTAGACTTGGAAATAAGTAGAGATTATCTTCACCTCCTAGAGACTTTTTCTTTACTTCCTCTACTATAGAATTTAAAAAATATAGGTAATGTTTTTAAAAGAAATCCTGGCTTGAGGTTTTTTGACAGCCTGGAGTATTGGCTCTTAAGTGGACATATTCTTCATTCCCAAGCAGTGCCAAATATCCAGTGGGTTGTATTTTTATAAATGTCATGTTATTCTAGCAAGACCTGAGGTAACAACACAGGGCAATGCCTTGAAATGCTTTTAATTTATCATGTACTTAGCTTGTTTAGGGCATGTGTGGTGGAGTTGCAGGGACATTTCAGCCATGTGTCTCTGAGAAAAGGGGGCAGATACAATAGTGTGAGGGGAATACACTGGAAGGAGTATGCTTGGCAGACATAGCCACAATCTGGCAATCCTTCTGTGCCCCCAGGGATGGAACTCCTTCCTGCATACATAGCAGCCCTTAGTCCAGTCTTGAGCCAGGAATGAGCTGTTACTTTTGCAGTCAGTCTATGTTACTGCATTCAAGAATTTAATTTCTTCACAGACCTCCTTCTTTCCCTGAAGTGTAGTATTAGTTCTGCTAGGTAATAGGTAAAGAGCGTGTGCCCCAAGCCTGTCTAGCCCCATGAGGTTACTGGAGGTAGTAGTAGCATGGGTCAGATCCTGGCTCTGTCATTTATATGGCATGTTACTTAACATCTCTAGATCTCAGGTTTTTTTATCTGCAAAATAGCATTATCAGTAACTACTTTGCAGGGTTATTGTGAGAATTAAAAATAAAACCTATAAGACCTTCAATTATATATGTTAAACATAAACAACAAGATGATGGATGAGCAGAAATGGATGGTCAGTAATCAGACAAAGGACTTTTCATTTATTCATTCATGTTTTCCAAAGCCATCTTGTATTACCACCGTCCGTCTATCATGGTAGACTTGTGAGTATAAAAGTTTACTGTGTTACCCAAAGTTTGTTTCTATCCAACTTCCATGTGTGTATTGCATTAGTAGTGTAATGGGGGAAAAAAGCAATATTTTTTCCTTCCTGAACAACATAAATTATTCCTGGCCAGTGGTTGTTCCTAAGGCTTTCTGAACGATGTGATGTTTACCCAGTTTGAGGAAGAGATTTCTGTTACACCAGACTATGTTTTTCCTACTGTAGCGTTAGAAATTCTGTGTTTCTGGGATATTAATGTTGAGGTTTCATAGATCTAAGGAAAATGAAATACAGTTCTTTACTCCACTGTCATTACTACCTTGATCTCTTTTCTTCCTCACAACAGGAGCATATCTGTACACAACTCAAAAAACATACAAGTGGGTATGCAAATCCCACTCTTTTCCATTCATCAGGGCACATATGACAGAGGGCTGGATTTTAGCCTTTGAGTTGGCAGTGTGTTGAGAGCACCCACTCTTTTAGCCCTCAGCATTTCAACTAATTGCTTCATTCCCTCCCCTTATATAGAAACCCTGAAATTATGTCTCCAATTATTACTTCTCAGAGGGGAAACAAGCAGTCTTCTTGGCTGCCTTACAAAGGACAGTGTCCTATGTGGGGGGCAAGGAGGAAGTGACTTGATTTGTTTAGTGTGTAATTTTATTCTGAAAGTGGATGGAACAGCAACAAGACTACCAGGATATATTTCGTAGAGTTGTTTCATAGTAGCGCTCAACACACTTCACCTATTACAGAGCTATAAAAAATATATTTTAATACCTGCTACTAAAGAATATCCAAATACCAAGTTCAGATGTTCTTTTCAAAAGAAGAGTTTTTAATGTAAAACCATATTCTGCATATAGTCTTCAGAATATTTGTTGGTCTCTCTTGAATAAATGGCTTCATGTCTCTCCTTTGTTAGTACCTTTACTTTCTGCGTAAGATTTTGGATTTCATGGGTTATTATATATCAAATATAATGCATATATTTAATATAGACACATTATATTTGTGTGTCTGTGTGTGTGTATGTGTGTGTTACTCTTCATTGTTTTACAGATTGCTTCTTGAGCCTGCTTGAGTTATTGACATTTGCTTTACAAAAATCTTGAGAAAAATGTTTTAAAAATCAAACAGGAGAATGATTAATTCATTATACTACAACACCAAGATTTTGAAATTACTCACTGGGATGCATTACTGTTCAGAAATTACTTCCTTGAAATCTTCAGCACCATTGAGTTAAGGGGGGAAAAGTTCCTTGAATACCAAAAGATGTTTTCTACTGAAGAAATGAAGAATTTCCACAAGCACCCCCCCCCCCCAACAAATTAATGAATTTTAGTTCTTTTTCTTGGTAATTGAAAGCAGGGCTTTTTTGAATTGAATTTTATGTAAGACAAGCTTTTTGTTTGTTTTTTGGTGTAGGGTGTATAATAATTTAGTTGATAGGCTAAAAATAGCCCAGAGTTGCCATTTCTAATTTTGTCATGTTTTTCTGTTCCCTTGGATAATGGACTCCAGCAAATTGCCCTTAATTCATGTAGCTGAATTTTTTTAATACCTGTTTTTATTGCCTTCTCAATACTTTTCTTTTATTAATCTAAAACAGTCTGAGTGAATCTTGAAAGAGTGAAAAATATTTCCTACAAGTTCAATTCTTTTTGTTGAAAAGTGCCAAAGTAAGATACCAGGGTAAGTTCAAGTTCAGCAATGGGCTTTTTTTGTGGTCATGTAAATGCTTATGTTGTTGGAAGTTCAGTTTTTTGAGTTTTGACCTTTCTCCCCCATACAAGAGTGGAATCCTGCCATTTGCAGAATTGAGGCTTAAGTCAAGAATTTTACATAGTCTTAAAAATTGGCAGATATTGCCAGTATACCCCCAGTGGTGGGTAAGGTGAGTGGGAGGAGGAGTATTTCCTGTTCATCGTTCTTTTTTGGAGAATCTCTGTTTATAATGAGAAGTGTTAGCAATAAGCATATGTTGCCTTTGTGAAATTGGGGGCATGTTACAAAGGTTGATAACACTGTACTAAACCATTTTTATTATTTATTATTTGCAAATTAATGTTAACGTCCATAGTACAGATGAAGATTTTGTTTCTAAACAAATTAAGGTAAATTAAATAATAGTTTAAGGAATTAACTTAATGACAGTCCAAGACAACTGGAAAATTATTATTTTTTTCTTTGATGGTATATGTTTTATTTGTGTATTTCATAAAAGAGGTGGACAGACTTTTGAAAGATAATTTATTTTCCTTTATGAGATCGATTATTTTCACTTCTGACAAAGCTTGTTTTTAAAACTACGTTAAAAAAACAAAAACAATTCCATGGTTCCTAGGTATGTGTGGTGAGCATTTGACAAGGGTATGAGACTGATGAATACAAACATATTATAAAGTTTAAATGAACCCCACAACAGCTTTCTTGGTGCAAATACTTTTCATTATAGAATATTTTGACTTTAAACCAAAAGGATGTGCCATGCCAACAAACCATGTGAATGCTAGACTTTTCATTCACGTCCAAGCAATGTGAATGAATGCTAGTATTAGCAGTACTTCCTTTGGCCAAGGTCTGCCTGCAAGAGTGCTTGTTGCACTGGAGTTCTTGAGACTTTTCCTTTTATTATTTTCTATAAATGCGATTTCCCTTCCTTCCTGGCAGTTCATTCAAGGGAAAGACAGTTTAATAATTATATTAATGTAATGTGTATTAATATAATTAGTTTAAATATTTGCTCATCATGCTAGCTGTCTTCCTGCTTGTATTTTTTCCAAGCTATTCGATTTTTGTTGTGTAAAATGTGAGCAGGCTTGGCCTGCATCGTTTGGACATCAATCAGATATTTTTTAAACATATATGTAGAGTACTATGGCAAGTATCCTTCAGTTCTTTAGTTCTGTACCACAGGAAATAGTGAGCAGTATAAAACTGATGTAGTGCCACATACCTCCCAGCTTTATAGTTTAATGTACTGTAAGACTTAATAGTCATATAACCCATTAATTTCAAACCTTTCTTTTTCATAATTCACTGGAAGTAATTTTTTTCTTTTTTTCCTCAGTGTCATTGAGTTTGAATTCTTAGCTTTTACTTGGTATATCTTAGAGCTGTCAGATAAAATAAGGCTATCCAGTTAAATCTGAATTTCAGATAAACAATAAGTTTTAGTGTAAGTATGTTCTATGTAAATTTAACTGATGTCCTATTTGTTGTTGTTGTTGTTTTATTTGTTTTGCTAAATCTGGCAACTCTACACCTAAAAGAATCCCCAAGTCAGACTCAAATAGCATAATTAAGTCATAAATCAGGACCTTTGTTCCTTGGTATTCTTTATGAAAAATCTTTTAATTATGAGTCCCACGTGCAGAACATGAGATCTCAGTATTTTATTTATACATTCTTCAAAGGTGTTGGAGTCATGGTACCTAATGGGCTCAAGCTGGGCAGATCAAAACCAGTAATTTTTCATTTTATCTTATGAAAGGTCATATGTCTTTGTTATTTGTCCCAATCTATATTCTGCTTATGAATTGTCTAAACACATTTAGAAGTAGTTTGTCACCAACTGATAGCAGTATAATATTCTCCCTGAAAAGAACTAGTATAACTAAAGTAATAATAACCTTTCCTTCCCCCATCTCTTTTCTTCCCTAGTCTTGTCCCCTTCCACACTGGTTAGAAAGTACTCTATCGCAAGCAAGAAAGCCTGACATTTCCATGATTTCATGCTCATTCTGTGTGAATCAGCAGCAGTTTCTATATGGTAATTTTTCAAAATGAGGAGAGGAGGGTGAAAAAAACAGAGTTTCCTCTGACAAAGGAAGATAATGCGCCCAGGTATTAACCTCTGCTAGACACCAAGAACTGGCCTTCCTTTTGCTCACCTGGAGATTGGCCCAGTAAGAGTGAATTATGCACTGGGAGAAAATGGTTGCAGAGGGAGGGGTGCTTAGGACTTAGCGAACAGTGTAACGAAAGTACTAGTTTGAGACCATCTCAGCACAGGGAAGTGAACACAGGCTAAGTAATAGCAAAGTGAGAACGTGATCCTTCTGGGAAGGTGTAGATGGTCATTTGTCTAGGGCTTTGGTTAGAAACACGTGGATAAAAACACCACAGTCCTCGTCGCCTGATCCACTGGTTTGGAAAAGCTGGAAAGTAACGCAAAAGTTTATTTCTTCAAAGGAATTTGCCTTTCTCGTAGACTTAGTACTTCCAGATTGTGATTCTGAAACTTGGCTGTGCCCAGCTGCAAAATTCCTTTTTATACAGAAAAACCAGCTTTTAATCGTCTCCTAGCTCTGGTGTCTCCATGGGCAAAGTCCTTGAGCATTTCTCACTTTTATTTTAGAGAGGAAACACAACGCTGTTTTCCTGCCTGGCATAGGAGTCTTCTGTTTGACCCAAGGGCACGGTGTCTTTTGCCTCTCTCCTTTACTCCCTGATCATCACCTCTGATAAGCTTTAAAGGGAGGACATCCTTACAAATGCAAAGGTTTGGTGCTTGATTAATGGAGTTAACTATATTCTTTTTGTGTCCCTGAGCTGCTTATTTTGATTTGTTTTTCAGCCTGCCCAAGTTTGGGATGGTACTTTGAACTCTTTTAAGTTTTTTTGTTTTAATCACAGCACAAACAGTTCCTCTCACTTAAAGTCCTAGGCTGTCTACCTATCACCCCCTTCCAGATTTTTTTCTAATTCATTCTATTGCAGATGGAACCTAAGGTTAAGTGTGGTAAGTCCTGGCCACTAAAGTCTGATCGATGCCAGTCTACTGCCAGAGAGTTTCTGGAGAAGATATTGTTAGCTGTTGTTGTGTTGGCTCCTAACCCATGGTGACCCCATAAACAACAAAATGAAACACTGCCTGGTCTTGTGCCATCCCCATGATGAGTTGCAGATTTGACCATTGTGATCCATAGGATTTTCCTTGGCTGATTTTTGGAAATAGATCACCTAGACTTTCTTTCCAGTCTGTCTTTCTTCCTAGTCTATCTTGGTCTGGAAGCTCAACCGAAACCTTGTTCAGCATCATAGCAACACACATGCCTCTGCTGACAGACAGGTGGTGGGTTGCACATGAGGTGCTTTAACTCATAATAGAACCCAGGTCTCCTGCATGGAAGGGTAGAATTCCACACTACCACTAAACCACTGATGCCTGCAGAGAAGATCTTATATTGAAACATGCAAACCTCGGGCCCCATTGTATGGAGAGACTTCAGGTCAGGTACATGAATTGGAGGCAAGTAGAATAGCAGGTGAGAGTATAGGTCTCAGCAAGACTGGGTTCACATTCTGCTTCTACCACCAACTATCACTAGAACCTTGGCCAAGTGATATAGTCTCTGTTTTCTTATCTGTGAAATGTGGATAATGAACCCTTTATTCATAGGGTTCTTCCTAGAATTAAATGAGATAATTCAGGTGCCCTATACATAGTAAATACTTAATAAATGTTAGTTGTTGCAATTGCAAAACTCTAGAATAAAGCTTCCACCTTGAAGACACGGACAATATCTTAACATAGTTTAGTGGTTAAAAGTTGTGGGTGGCCAGGCCCGTGGTCAAATCCTTTTGTTAGTAGTGCCTCTGTGCCCCAGTTCTTTTCTGTCTAAATTTAAATAATAGGAATATACCGAAATGTCAGGGAGTCCTTAGGTGGTGCAAATGGTTAACACACTTGGCTGCTAAGCAAGAGGTTGGAGACACCTCTGAAGTAAGGTCTGGTAATCTATTTAGGAAAAATCAGCCATTGAAAGTGGAATGGAGCACAGTTCTACTCTGACACACATAGGGTCACTGTTAGTTAGGTCAACTCAGTGGCCATTGGTTAACTGGTTTGCCTAAATTGCACAAGGGAGTTTTGAGGAGGATTAAATGAAACAGTGGGTTTAGTCCCATATTCTGGTACAACAGTATTAGCTGCTAGTATTATTGTTAATATCTAGAGTCTCACTTAAGGTGTGCATCCTCTTTCAAGAGAAGGTCTTCTTCAGTGCCCAGTAGAAGAGTTCAGGTCACCAATTCTTTTGGTTGTGAGGGCTGGCATTCTTTAGATGATGATGTTTTCAGCAAATCCAGCACAGTTCCATGGTCTTCACATTTCCCCTAAAACGTCGTTTGAGCCCTTGTTTGAACAGAGTAGGAAACACTTTACCCCCAAAGGTCACATTTAGAGAAGTGCAGACCAGTTGGATTGAATTTTAGAGCACTTATCTATTGAAATGTTAAATCCAAAAACCAGAAACAGCTGACTTTTAGACAGAGTTAAAGCTGTATTTGCCAAATTTTCACACCTATCTTCCTGCATGTGAAGTGCTTTGGTGGGCTAACCACTTTATCATTTTATTGCACTTTATTACATCATAAATTTTTATATCTTGCTGTAACGATCCTACAGGAAGCTTAATTGTTTATAGGAACATCTTAATTAACTGGAGTTCACCAGGTTAAGCAGAGCACAAATTGAAGGAGTTATAAATGAAACACACTCAACCCCTCTCCTTTTACTTAGAATGCACTGTTCAGATAGACTAGGAAATTCACCTGGGTCGTAGGACCCAGGATGCCTCAGCAATATCTTGGTGAGGCTCTCAACCATTCTGCCTGTTCGAGAATGTCTTGTATGATGAGTACTCCACCCTGCCTCACCTTTTTTTTTTTTTTTGTATTGAAACCAAATCACTGGATGAGAAAAGCGTGATATTTTAGATAGAATTCTCACTTGTATTCTGGGAGGTCTAAAATGTTGTTTTTACACTCCATTCCTTAACCCATTGCCTGTTGCTGTTCGGTTGATAGTGACACATGTGACCCCATGTGTTACAGAGTAGAACTGCTCCAAAGGGTTTTTAAGGCCGTAATCTTTACAGAAGCAGATTGCCAGGTCTTTCTTCCTCAGTGCTGCTGGGTGAGTTCGAACCACCAACCTTTAGATTGGTAGACTACTGTAAACCATTTGCACCCCCCTCCCCCGTTTCTTACCAGGTTTTTAAAAAGAGTAGTGCCTTCCAAGAGGGTGAATTTTTGTAACTCATCAGAAGCTTCTTGAATTAATCTTCGATTAATTAGTGAGCATAGCATTGTATGGAAAGTATTGTAAGGAGTTAACTACCACAACTGGGTAGACTTGTCAACAGTATCTGATAAGGGGCCCAGTAGTGAAGTCCCTCTCTCCTTGGAGCTGCTTCTTGATACTCAGGGTCTTTGGTATCCAGGGAAGGGAAGTCTTCACTCTGCCTCATGCTTTCCAGCCTGCTGTATGGTGAAGTAACACTATAAATGCAAACCCAATTCATCAAACAGTCTTGTTGGGCCTTACATTCAAATGGCCAGAAAATGCAAAGGGAACGCTAGACTTGGCTGTCTAATAAGGAAGCCATTGTTGTAACTATTGAGCACTTGGAAAGTGGATTGTCCTAATTGAGATATGCGGTAATTATAAAATATGCAGTAAATATTGAAGACTTAGTCCAGAAAAAAGAATGTAAAATAATAATTTTGTTTTATTAACTCTGTTGGTAATATTTTGCTATAAAATGTTAACAAAAGATACATTTTAAAAATTAATTTCACTGTTTAAATAGCAACTAGAACATTTAAAATCCTATAGATGGATTGTGTTATATTTCTGTTAGACATCTAGACCTAGGTATGAAGTAATGCATTTGGATAACTTAAGCCCAGCTTAAACTTGTTTGCTGGCAGAGTAGTTAGAATTGGTATAAAAATCCCCAAAATCAAAATCCAGGCCCTTGTCGGCCCTTCACTCATCACAGTAAACCCTCTCCAGGTTCAAGTCTTCACACTGGCTGCGCTGTTGATCGAGTCCAGTCTTCCCTCTGTGCCTGGTCATCAGGGAAGAGGGCTCCCTCAGGAGCAATTAAGAGTTCCCTTCTGTATGCTCTCAACGCACATGGTTGAAACTGAAGAGTAGTTTCTGTGTAGTACTGATCCCTCCACTAGTTTGAGCTCAGAAAGGGCAGCTCTTCATCTTGCCTGGCACCTACTGCACTATCTACTATGTGGTACACGGAACAAAGGTTTATGGAAACTCTAACAGTCTCTGATTCCTAATTGCCAGTTTCTTTTGCAGCCGCCTCTTCACATTTTGAATGGTAATCACAGCCTCCAAACACCTTGTCTTTAGTTCCATTTCTGCATTTTTCTGTTCCGGCCCTCACTCTCTTTTCACCTTTGCTGTCTTCAAGACAACGAAACAAGTGAGAGGCAGGTGAGACGTTTTAGTGTCCTAACTAACCAGGAGGTAAATCTTAGGGAAGTTAAAGTTGCTTGATCATTAACAGATGTTGGCATTTTTGTTTTATTCACAAAATGTGGTCTTGAGTGAAATACCTTCCACTTTCATTTGGGAGTGCTTCAGCACTCCTTTTCCTAAAAAAAAATGTGAGGGTAAGAAATTTCTGCCTCCCCGGTCCCTTTTTGGCTGCTCATGTTTTCCACTATCAGTAAAAATTAAAAAACAAATCAACCTCTAACATAAAAGAGAACACCTGTTTGGCTTGGAGAAATTGGCTAGGGAGGTCTTTTTCCTGACAGGTCAAAAGCGACCATCACAAGGCCCCTTAAAAAAAAAAAAGTCTTTTTTTTCCCCTTTATTTCATGTGAGCATTGGCAGAACCTCTGACAAGCAGTTCTTCATATTTTATTATGTTCTTGTCTGCAGAATCTCTGTCAGGCAAAAACCTTGTCAGCGGAAAACCTGTCGTAGGATCAGAGTAGACAAAAACAGGTGTCACACAGGCAGTCAAAACTGAAGGAAAAAAAAGATTAGGCTAAAGAGAGAGAGGCAGACAATTACATTAATGCCATTGCTTTTATCTTATAGATGTGTGTTATTATCTCAGGGTGCTGAGTGCGCAATTGCCTCAAAGAAAAGTAGACAGGAGACAAGGGGAAACTTGATAGTTATTAACTGAAGAGGCAGTGTGTCAAAGCTGGATTGGGTTCAAAGTTTTGCAAAGAAAAAAAAAAACTGCAGGCAGCAGCAACGACTGTGGTTCTGCTTTCGGCTACATAAACCTAGTAGCGATCTAACATTTTCTACTTGGAAACAAAGCATAGAGAGAAAAATTAATGAAAGATTTCGGCAGAGGTTTTATTCTATATACGTGCAACGGAATCATAACATTTTCTCTCTTATAAAATCTTACCACAATGTGAGACACGGTGAGGCATTTGTCAGTTCAGCTGTGTTGTTTGGATATTTTTAAAACACCTATTATCAACACACTTTTAATTTAAAAAAGCTATTAAGAAGCCCTTTTACTAAGTGTGAACATCTGTATGTGCAAGCTGTAAATCAGGAGATTGTATGAGTGCCTCAGTCAGAGACTAAATGAATTTGGCAAGTGTTTTCTATTACTGGTTTTTAAATACAATAAAATATCTAAAGGAAAAATGGCTACATTTTAAAGTTTGTGTTTATTTTCTGTATTATGCCAGTTGGTAGTGATTAAAAGAATGTTCCTTCTAATTAGAAAAATAGGTTTGTTATCATCATCAAATTGGTAACCAGAATTCAAAGAGCTAACCAGTATCTCCCGTTTTTTTGTTCACATTTTTTTTGGGACTAGCTCTTTACTGAACGTTCATGCTCCATTAAATATTTGTGATGTTTTAAAATAGTTTCATATTGCCAGTGCCCTAAACTCTGAAGGATTTTTAGCCTTGTTGATAACTCATACACGTCAAGTAACCAACTAATGGAGGATGGGATGGTAACTTTTAAGTTTCCCTCTCCTCTTGATTGTACGTTGATCATATTAGTGGAAAAGTCCGAAAGCATCGCTCTAGTCTTTAACATTGTTTGCTCCTGCATTTAGAAATTGGTTGGTTGAGACTTTTCCTAAGCCTTAAACCTGCCCTCTTAGCCCTTTTTACGAGCAAATCTTTACACAGGGCCTTTTATCCCACCAGTCAGGGATGCAGAACAGTGTGATACTTGATATATGCATTAAGCAAATCCAGCAATAGAGAAGAAAACACACATCAATGTCATAAGTGTGTGTGATAGCCCAGAATTTTAGGGGATTACAGTGGTGGGGAAGAAAAGATTGATTATGGATTTAGAATGAGATTTCAGGCTGACTTGCTGGGGAAGAGAGGGAAAAATACTTGTGACACAAAGGTGATGTCCATTTAAAAACAAAGAAAAGATTGAATATAATCATTTCTTTCTTTTAGATGTTTACTACCAGATGCTGGCTTTTTGTATTACTGCTTTTCTCAATTTGGAAATAATTTCCTCTCTACATCTGATAGAGTTTAAAGCATATGTTCTATCAAATAATAAATATGCCTTGCATTTACAGTGCTTCCTTAAATTCTTACATAGATGTATGCTGCTTCAAGAAAATTAAATCTTTAGGGCTAATAAATTGGAGGGGGGGTGATTATTTCCTTACACAAGAATTCATAGTTTGTGTGTGTGTGTGTGTGTTTTTGTTGTTGCTAGTTTATTTAATAAAAGGACTTACATGGTAAGTTTAAGTTGCATATTTCATAGTTAACATTTTACATGGGTTATGTTTTATAATCAGCGACATTTAACTCATCGATGTATAAATCTAATAAAGCAGGGTTTGTGTAGGCAACTTTCAGCCAGCCTTGGTGACTGGAGATAGAACAGCAACAGTGATAATAATAATCCCAAACCTGATTTCTGCAAGTAGATTCAGTTACCAAATCTCTTCCTAGATTTGCTGTCAAGTTTGCAGATTACATTTTCTCTTTTCCTCTTACTACCTTTCTGGTGGAGTTGCTGCAGATGAGCAAAGACATGCCCGAAAAAGTGGGCCATGTAAGGGAGGAGAAGAAATAAAAACCAAGGACCTGTTTAATCTGCTAACCAAGAGAGGGAGCTTCTGAATAACCAAGCGATGTGTGCCTCAATCAGACTTTAATGATTTCCACAGTCTGTTGTGAAGACTTTATTATGCATAAGGCCATAGGGGGGAAATGCCAATCAGTTTGAAATATCAGCTATAGTGTCTCAAGTGGATCTCAAATTCCACCTGGGGCTAATTGTGGGTGTTTACGTGTGTATATCCTCGCACTCTCAAAGCTATATGTCAACTGGGAGTGATTAAAATCCCTAGGACAGCAGGGACTTATTGAAACTACTTTTATCCCCCTTTCCTCCTCACAGTTTAGAATCATATTCATAATGGACCAGAAGTCTATTCATATGCTATTTCTCATGTATTTTGGGGTAAGAAAAAAAATTAAGGACCATTCACCTAAGGTATATAAGGCATAGTAATGTAATCAGGGTTTATGGAGGCTTAGTGGAGTTTTTTCAGCTTAAAAACACTGACCCACTATTTGTTCAAGAAAAAAAATAAACCCTTCACACATAAGGGCTGACAGTTTTTATCACCAGGTTTGGGGATCAACTCTTTCAGCTACGTATCAGTTCTCCTCTTCTTTACTTAAAAAAATCCTAGAAGCAGGCTTTCTCTCTTTGGTATTAAATATCCTAATTAATTCAACCTTGACAGTTACAGTTAGAAAGTTGTGACTTAAATGGAACATGAGTTATTTTGTACTTAATTTGCTCCCAATTACATAGTTCTTTCCCCAAAAGTAATACTGGAATGTGCAAATCTAAATATTACTTCAAGTTATAAGGAATTTTTCTCTTAATCACAACCATTGCTCTCCTTCATGATGCCCTGAATCACTGAAAAGTTTTTTAATATGTCATCAGTGCCATTTATTAATGTTCTCCCCAAGTACTAAGGCTTTTATTAGGATCTGGCTTACAATCTATAGTTAGGTTAAGCCTTTGCTTTGAGCCCTCATGCTCTTACCTAGTAAGAGAGCTAAATCTTATAATGGGCAAGGACTGATATTATAATGATTCCAAAAGGGCCCCTTTATGATGAAATTCAAAATACACAAAATCCTGTTAAATCTATAGAAGTTCATGGGCTAGCTACATTGAAATGACAGATCATTAAAATGGGTATTGTGTGCATATTATAAAGTGTGATATAGTTGGAAATTATTGGTCATATTAGCAACAATGAAGAACCACCCACCCTCATAAACTCTGATGTTATGGCCTGGGCATTTGAGGTAGGAAGAGAGAACAATATTCAGTTTATAAGTAACTAAAACTTAAAACCTGACCCTAGGAATTGGTCTAGTAACATCCTGTCATTAACAACTTTATTTTAGAACTCTTAAAGTAATCATGGAAAGAATTCTGTAAAAACAATCTCTTTAAAACACACATTAATTGCTAATCTATTTGGAATTAAAATTAAAATAGCATTTAAGGACCCAGTGCTCCTAAATCTGACCACTCGATGCTGTTACAACTTGGAATTCTCAGAGGAGTTTGAGGCAAGAGACATGCCCTTCTCAAAACAATTAGCTTTGCAATTTAAGGCTCACTTGGCTTTATCCCAGAATGAAAGAATATGTTTTTTTTTTCCCTTGTAAAATCGCTTCAAATTAGCATTTAAAAATTTTAAAATATCCAGGGCAGGACTGGATATTAGTAACATAAAAGGTTTCCTTTTAGACTACTTTCACACAAAATTTTAATTGTTTTATTCTCCAAAGTAGGGGAGTTTTGAAAAATCTCTCCCCTTTCCTCCCTCCTTGTTTTATGAATGGCCATCAGCCTCACACCACCAGGCCTGAAGAGTGATTAGATGAAATCTACTGGATATCTGGGCCTGAAATAAGCATTTTCCTGTAGAAACCACCAAAGTCAATTGAACTTGGCTTTTAAAGAAACTTATGTTTAAAAAAAGTTGTGGAAAACTAAGATCTATAAACTATTACTAAGAGCCAATTTTCTAGGATCAGTGAAAAGCACTTTTATACTCCAACATTCAGAAAAAAAAAAAGTAGCTGAATATGTTCTTATTTCTCTGACCTTCACAGGAAATATTGGAAATGAAGCCTGTAGAATTATAGGTTTACATTTATTTTAATTTATTTGAAGGTTTAGAGAGTAATGCCTGTTATTAAAAATTGAAATGAAAAAATATTTATTCACATTTCACGTAATAGATACAAGTTCTTTCTTAACCACCCGTCACTGCTCCCCAGCGTTACTTTATACATTTGAAAACTTAATTTTATAAAGGACATTACTTTGTTTGTTTGTTTTTATATATATTGTACTTCAGGTGAAGGCTTACAGAACAAATAGTTTCTCATGAAACAGTAGTACACATGTTGTTTTATGACATTGGTTAACAACCCCACAACATATTAACCCTCTAACTTCTCAACCTTTTTTTTTTTTTTTTTTTTTTTGGTGAAAATACACATAGCCAAAGATACACCGTTTCAAAAATTTCTACATACACAGGTCAGTGACATTGACTACGCTCTTCCAATTGTGCTGTTATTCTCACTTAAGATGAAGGCTTACAGAACAAAATAGTTTCTCATTTAACAGTTACTACAAATGTTGCCCTACGACAATGGTTAACAGTCTTACAACACATCAACAATATCCTTACTCAACCTTGGGTTCCCTATCACCAGCTTCCCTGCCCCCTTCTGCATTCTGGCCCTTGTCACTGGACTCCTGTACCCCGTTAGTCTCATTTGGTTTTACGGGGCTGTCCACTCCCAGGCTGAACAGTGAACCTCAGAGGTAACTTCACCACTGAGCTAAAAGGGTGTCTGGGGCCCATACTCTCGAGGTTTCTCCAGTCTCCTTTAGGCTAGTAAATCTGGTCTTTCTTTTGTGAGTTAGAACCATGCTCTTCATCCTTCTCCAGCTCTGTCCAGAACCCTCTGTTGTGATCCTGGTGAGAGCAGTCAGTGGTGGTAGCCGGGCACCATCTAGCTGTACTGGACTCAGTCTGGTGGAGGCCTTGGTAGCTGTGGACAATTAGTCCTTCGGACTGATCTTTTCCTTGTATCCTGTTCTCTTCATTCTCCCTTGCTCCTGAAGGGATGAGACCAGTGGAGTATCTTAGATGGCCGCTCACAGGCTTTTAAGACCCCAGACACTACTCACCAAGGTAGAATGTAGAGCATTGTCTTTATAAGCTGTGTCATGCCAATTGAGCTAGATGTTCCCCAAGACCATGGTCCCCAGAGCCTTCTGCCCAGCAGTTCAGTCCCTCAGGGAGTTTGGATGTGTCTATGGGGCTTCCATGACCTTTCCTTGTATAGGTTGTGCTAGTTTCTCCTGTATTGTGTACTAGAAGGACATTACTTTGTTTTTTAAGTTAGCAATACAGTTTTTAGTACACTCTGTAGTACATCCTTTACATTACGTTTCATACTTCTGTTTCCATTGCACACTTACATTAATGAGCCACAGAAAATGCAGCCGTTGTCCTCATGGTGATTCTTTTCTTGATAAACATGAGTTTTCTACACCCAGACTTATGTGTCATTTTTGGATCTGTGGTTTAGTCACCACTTTCCTTTGGAAAACATAGATCCTATCAAAGTGCTTTTTAAAATTATATTCAGTCCTCAGTTTCCCCTTTGTTGTATAATCAGAAAATCTCCAATTTAGGCTTCTGTTTCTCGCATTTGAAGGAAATTCAGGTAAAGTATGTTACACCAGTCACCTGATTCACAGCTTAAGTAGAGCTTATTATATGAATTTTTTTCCTTCTCTAACTAGTATCCATATTTTGTAGTTAAAGCCTGTTCTTTTTCCAGATAAATTTCTGTTTAGTAAAAGAGGTTAATTTATTCATTTGTTCTGCCCACTCCCTCCCCCCACCACCACGCCACACACAGGCCTTTTACAAAAGTAAAATAATTCTTTCTTTGTAAATGCTAATCTAACAGTCTTATTTGATGACTGTTTTTGGACCCCTTTCTGAGTTTTATACTATACTTTTTTTCCCCCCTATAGCTGTGAGACTCAAAATTCAGCACATTGATCACACATCTACACTACTATTTTGGATGATTTTTGTAATGTCTGCATATTACTGTCCAGTCTGTAGCCTGGTATTAAGCATGTTTTCCTTAACAGTGAGATTTCCAACCCTTTTTTACCTAGGGATCCATTATAAGCCCCCAAAAAGCTTGAAGTGGTAAGAAAGGGAATAAACTATGCAAAATTGAGTCAAAATTCTGCCTCACCAGCAGCTCCATCCTACCCCACAAACTGCCAGGTTTCCCCACCCTCCTATTCTTTGGAGGGTGTAAAGAGTAAAGGAGAGGATAGAGAATGGGACATGGGTGAAATTAAGGATTTGGAGGCACAGTGGAATCATACATTTCCCCTTCTAGTTCAAAAACAGTAACGGCCTTTTCCCCCTTTACTGTGTACCCTTCAGGTGTCCTTGGGTGGTGCAAACAGTGAACACACTCACTTTAGGTTAAAAGTTTGATTTTTTAAAAAAATCAGCCACTGAAAACCATATAGAGCACAGTTCTACTCTGACACTCATGAGGTAGCTTTGAGTCAGAGTTGACTCTAGGGCAACTGGTTTTATGTATACTTCACTGTATTCATCCATTCAAAAACAGGATTATTGAGCGCTCTTAAGTGATGATGCTTCAGATATTGTTGTGATTGTTGTTGTTAGGTGGTGTTCAGTTGGTTCCAACTCACAGGGACCCTATGTACGATAGAACGAAACACTGCCCAGTCCTGCACCATCTTCACAATCACTGTTGTGCTTGAGCCCATTGTTGTAGCCACTGTCAATCCATCGTGTTGAGGGTCTTCCTCTTTTTTTGCTGATGCTGTACTTTACCAAGCATGATGTCCTTCTCCAAGGACTGATCCTTCCTGATAACATGTCCAAAGTATGTGAGAGGTAGCCTCGTCATCCTTGCTTCTAAGGAGCATTCTGGTTGTACTTTTTCCTAGACAGATTTGCTCGTTCTTTTGGCAGTCCATGGTGTATTTAGTATTCTTCGCCAACACCACAATTCAAAGGCGTCAGTTCTCCTTTGGTCTTCCTTATTCATCATCCAGCTTTCACATGCAGCTTCAGATGTGGTTGCTGTTTAAAATAAAACTATTGTGATAAAATAGGCACATAAGTGACCCCAGTAAACGGGCAGCATGTGGCTGGGTCTCACATAATTGGCACTCACAAGCACCATAACTGCAGAGACAGTTTGCGGTTAGATGAAGGCGTCATGGAAAAGCAAACCAGAACTTAAATTGAAACTGGAAGGAAAGAAAGAGGATAGGCATGAAAGGAACAGCGTTGAAAATAACCCTTGTTGTACCTGTTGCCTTCAAGTTGATTCTGACTCATACTGACCCTATAGGACAGAGTAGAACTGCCCCATAAGGTTTCCAAGGCTGTAATCTTTACGGCAGCAGACTGCCACATCTTTTTCCCGAAGAGCGGCTGGTGGGTTTGAACCATTGACCTTTCAGTTAGAGATGAACACTTTAACCACTGTGCCATTAGGGCTACTTGCATTGAAAATAAAACGTGTGAAAACTTCATCTTTGTGTGATGGAGCCCTGCTGATGTCTCCAGCCTTGTCTTGTCCCCTTGCTCATGTCTTAGCGATGTTGACTACCTTTCACATTTTGAGCCTGTGATGGTTAAAGTTATGTGTCAACTTGGCTAGGCCATGATTCTCAGTGGTTGGCAGATAATTACATAATTATCCTCCATTTTGTGATCTGGTGTGAGCTGCCAATCAGATCAGCCAATCACATCAGTAAAGCCAATCAGTGCCAATCAGCCAAGGAAAGTGACGTTTCCTTGGGGGTGTGGTCTGCGTCCAATATATGTGGGTGTTCTGGCAGAGCTCGCCCTCTCCAGATCTGACTTGTCATCCTCTGACCTCTGGTTCTTGGGATGTGAGCCAGCTGCCTGCCGTCTGACCTGCAGACTTTGGGTTTCACCAGCTCCTGCAGCCCCATGAGCCAGCAGCCTGCTGTCTGACCTGCTGATTTTGGTTTTGTCAGCCCCTGCAACTGTGAGTCAGGAGAAGCCTCCAGCCTGACATCTGATCCACGGATGTGGGACTTGCCAGCCTCTACAACTGCGTGAGCCATTTCCTTGAGATAAATCAATCTCTCCCTCTCTATATATATATGCTTCACTGGTTTTGCTGCTCTAGAGAACTAGCCTAAGACAGAGCCCTTCAGCATCCTTCCTGCTTTGGTGATATCATTTTTGTTATGTCGAGAAAACCCTACCCTTGTCCCAATATTAATTACATTCTCACTTCAAATACGCAGTTTGTATTTCAGTGTATTTACTTTTTTTTTTTTTTTTAAAGTTTGTTTTCCTCACATTCAAGAGGGCTCAAATTATGTCTGTTTTGTTCTCCACTAGATTTGTAACCATTAGGGTAGGGCCTGGAAATACTCATGTAGTGAGCAAATATTAAAGTACTAGGAACGTTTGAAAGGCAGTGGCGGCTCTCTTTTGTTTGAACAGAGGGCACGCTCATGGCAGAGAGTAATTAGGCTGGGAAGTCAATAATCTGACCAGTCTTCTGTGCCAGATTAAGGACTTTCGGGGATGTGCGTGTGTGAGAGGGGAGTGTGGGAGATGGAGACCAGTTAGGAGACAGTTGTAGCAATAAGTTACATAGGTTGAAAGGCCTGCTCTAAAGTGTTAGAAGTTAGACCATAAAGGAGAGATGATCCAGGACAAACTGCAATGGAAGAAGATTTTACAGGTACTGACAAGTGACTGATTACATGGTGGGGAGGCAACAAGGGGGAGCAGTCAGAGATAGTTTTGAATGTTTTTGGTGCATAATGTTAATTAACAAAACCCCCTAAAACAAAAGTATGTACAGTGTGACCCCAACTATATAAAATTATGTGCTGAAAAAGTAGATGTAACTACATCAACATGTGGTTTATCTGTACCTTTTCTGCCTTTGGGTGGTAGGACTATGGATGTTTTTTTGTTTTCCTTTTCCTCGAACTTACAACATTTTTTGAATAAGCATCTATCCAATCAGAAAGTAACAAACATGAAAAGGCAATTTCAAGCATTTTCATCTAGTTATTTAGTCCTACCCTTCACAGTAATAAGAGGTCAGGTTCTTCTCTGGGTGTTCATATATGTTGACTGAATGAAAGGAAAATATATTTGTTTGAGATGATGAATTTTTTGTTTTAATATTGCTGTTGGAAGTGGCTGGACATGTTGTGGAAATATTTAACAGGATCTGGGACTGGGGCTTGGATAGAACTAAAGGTATAGATTAGGGATCACCTGCTTAGTGTCAGAAGGAGCACTGATGGCGCAGTGGCTGCTAATCAAAAGGTCAGTGGTTTGAACCCATCAGCCGCTCCCAGGGAGAAAGATGGTGGCAGTCAGCTTCCATAAAGATTTACAGCCTTGGAAATCCTACGGGGCAGTTCTTCTCTGTCCTATAGGGTCGCTATGAGTCAGAATCCACTCTATGGCAGTGGGTTTTGTTTGGTTTGGATTTGCATAGTGTAGGAGTAGTTGGATTCCCTGGAACAGATTGCCACGGAAGGGTAATTGGAGAGGCAGTTGATCTGGGAAGCTGATGTTTCCCCTGCATCTCAGTTAATTGGACCCCAACATTCCCCAAACTGGAAAATCTCATTCATCCTCTGATAACCATGGTTCATCTTCACTTAAAACATCTAGGTTTTTCTTCCCTCCACTTCTTAAGTTGGTCTTCAGTCTATGCTCTTCTTTTCTTTCTACTTGAATTAAGGTAGTTGGCTTTCCTGTCCCTAAACTAATTTTGGAAACAGATTACAGTTCTAATATTTTCACGTGTTAAGTAACTTGCCAGTGTTACACAATGAGAGTAGGTGGCAAAGCTGGGATTTGAACCCTTTGAGACTCTGTACTTAGCCGCTCACTGTCCTTAATCTGTGGACAATAAGCACTGTTTCAAACATGGGGAACTTTAAATTGTTGCTGTCAGTCATTGCTTTTTCCCCTTAAACTCTTGTTTGCAATATACTTCCCCCAGTAACATTATTATAAATGCAGTGATTTGTTCACTGGAAATTCCTTTGTCATTCCACGTATCATACATGTCTTCAGTGATAATTAGGAAATTTTTATGTATAAGTGGAACTTTTATTTTTATATTTTGAGCATCACAATGAGTAAGATCAAAACAATACCAATATTATACATTTTCATAAATTATTAAATATAAAGTGGATTTTTGTTAGGGCATCTGTCAATGAAATGGATTGTGCTGTAAATATTCCCAGATTAGTTCATGTATTCATGGGTAAATATTACTCATTGTAAGAAAGAGAAAAGGTAAACTGTCATTTCTATTCCCAGTTTTCATATTTACCAACGTGACTGCTGAGACACTTGTTGATATGAATAGGTGGGGACTAGGAGCTTTGTTATCACATTGTTAATCAGTTCTTAGTCATTTCAAGTTATATGCCAAAAATTAGACAGTGATCGATTAGTTTTGTTAAAAGCAAAGAATTGACTATCACCCACCTTGTTACTCAGATGTTATAGTCATGCACTTTCTCAGTTTCTGGGAAATGGATCACAAAGGTGTTGTTAGGAAGACATCAGATGGCTATTTATAAATTTTACTGTTATTCTTTCATTTAAAGGTGTCTTGCTTATTCCAGTATATACAGAAAATTTTGATATAAATATTCTGTATTCTAATAGCAGTGCTTTTTTTTTTAAATTGTACTTTAGATGAAGGTTTACAGAACAAATAGTTTCTCATTAAACAGTACATATAAATTGTTTTATGACAATGGTTAACAACCCCACTACATGTCAACAGTGTCCCTTCTCAACCGTGGGTTCCCTATTACCAGCTTTCCTGTCCCCTCCTGCCTTCTAGCCCTTGTCCCTGGACGTTGTGCCCCATTAGTCTCATTTTGTTTTATGGAGCCGTCTGATCTTTGGCTGAATGGTGAACCTTGGGAGTGACTTCGTTACTGAGCTAAAAGGGTGTCTGGGGGCCATGCTCTCGGGGTTTCTCCAGTTTCTATCAGGCCAGTAAGTCTGTTTTTTTTTTTTTTTTTTTTTCCCCTGTGAGTTAGAATTGTGTTCTACATTTGTCTCCAGCTCTGTCCAGGACCCTCTGTTGTGATCCCAGTCAGAGCAGTCAGTGGTGGTAGCCAGGCACCATCTCGTTGTACTGGACTCAGTCTGGTCTGGTGGAGGCCGTGGTATTTGTGGTCCATTAGTCCTTTGGACTAATCCTTTCCTTGTATCTTGTTTTTCTTCATTCTCCCTTGCTCCTGAAGGGGTAGGACCAGTGGAGTATCTTAGATGGCTGCTCACAGGCTTTTAAGACCCCAGATGCTACTCACCAAGGGAGAATGTAGAACATTTTCTTTATAAACTGTGTTATACCAATAAGCTAGATGTTCTCCGCAACCATGGTCCCCACAGCCCTCTGCCCAGCAGTTCAGTCCCTCAGGGAGTTTGGATGTGTCTATGGAATTTCCATGACATTTCCTTGTACAAGTCGTGCTGGCTTCCCTAGTATTGTGTACTGTCTTACCCTTCACCAAAGTTATCACTTACCTATTGTCTATTTAGTATTTCCCCCAACCCCCACCCCTCCCATCCCTTGTAACCAACAAAGATTGTTTCTTCTTTTTGTGTGTAAACTTTTTCATGAGTTTTTACAGTAGAGGTCTCATACAATATTTATCCTTTTGTGATTGACTTATTTCACTCAGCATAATGTCCTCCAGTTTGATCCATGTTATGAGATGCTTCACAGATGCATCATTGTTCTTTATCATTGCATAATACTCCGTTGGTTGTATGTACCATAGTTTGTTTATCCTTTCATCTGTTGATGGGCATCTAGTTTGTTTCTGTCTTTTTGCTATTGTGAACAATGCTGCCATGAACATGGGTGTGCATCTGTCTATTCATGTAAAGGCTCTAAACTTCTCTAGGATATTTTCCTAGGAGCAGGATTGCTGGATCGTATGGTATTTCTATTTCTAGCTTTCTAAGGATCACTGTATCATTTTCCAAAATGGTTGTATCATTTTAATAGCAATACTTTTTTTTTTTAAACAAAATCCTTTTATCTTGTCGCTGCAAATTTATCTATCTTAATTGATGGAAAATTTCCACCATATAAGCCTGTTTGCAAAGCCAGAAGTAATGGTCAACTGAGGTTGCCAAATCTGACTTAACTTTTATTAGAAAAAGTTGAACTCATTTGTCAATTCAGATAAACATATTCATAAGCATTTTGAGAAAAATTATAAAAACACAGTAATAAATTATGGAATGAGTCTTGTAAGATGGATTGCTAGAACATTCAATAGTAAAATGTAGAGCTAATAAAATTTATTCAGTTTATAATAGAAATGCTATTTCTCATTACTTAATTTGTAATGATGTACTATAACAAATAACTTATATAACTTATATACAAAATGATAATATGTAAAAAGTCATGCTATTACTTTGATAAATGTGTTTCTGTATCACAATATGGTGTTGGACTTAAGGAACAAATTAGATAAAATCTGTATATAAAAACATCTGTTGATTTTGTCAGATCTCAGTTGACATCCTGTGTTTATGTATTTAATGAAAGAGAAAGTTATATATTGGTAAAAATGAATTACCTTGTCATTAGGTTATAGTTCATTAAGTTTTTTAGTAGGATGGAGAAAATATTCAATATTTTATAAAATAAAGATGATTACTGATAGTTGGAATTAATATTTGATATTATTTAATTGGTTTATTACTGTCTTATTAAATGATAAACATATTTTCTGGAAGAAATTGTGAAATTTCTATTCACAGGTTTTATCCAGTGTATCTTACAAAGTTGGTAGACTGAGGAATGTATTCGAACTCGATTTGAAAGAGCAGGCATCACTTATATGTGCTTAAGGCCTTTTCTTTCCAGTTAATGACACATCCTACGGATGAGCATTGAGAATAGGTGGAAAGAATCACTTACCTTTGAAAATGTAGGGAAAAAGCCATTTTAATGTGGGACACTTTTGCTTTGTTCTCACAGGATACTTTGTAAAGAGTGATACATTATTAAAATAGACAGCATGGAAATGGTAAAGTCATTACCACTGCCCCATTTTACATTATATCTGAATTCTGAACATTCCAAAATAGGCCCAAATACCAGGTTCTAGCTACAATTTACCGTTGTATGTAAAGGTAAAGAGGAGACTTTAGCGGGTTCAGGGTGCTTTTACCAATCATTAAAGGAGGCTTTCCCAAAGGTGTTAAATGGTCAATTATTTTGGCACCCAGGAGAGTTTTATGGGCTGGGCCAGTGCACCGTATAAAATAAGTGGAGGTTTGCTTTTATTTTGTAAAGAAGGAAGGGGCAGTTTTCCAAGGAGAGATGGCAGTGGCTAATCTGTATGTTTTGTTCTGTTGTACATGGGGTCGCCATGAGTTGGAACCAACTTGTATGCACCTAACGGCAACAACCATCTGCATGAGCACGCAGTCCTATTCTCAGCTGCATCAACTTTAGGAAAGAGTAAATACAGAAGTTTAGGATCTGGAAATTGAGTCCCTGCAACTTCAGCCTCTAGGAGGGCCTTCTCATACCCAGGTTTAGTCATATCATAGTTCAAAGTTCACTGGGTTAAGGCATCTCTCTCTGGACTATTATGAAAACGTCCTATGCTGTTCTCTGAGCCACCCTTGCCCCCCAGGTCCATGATTTTCCATGGAGCATGTGGATGGGGCAGGTGAGAGCTGTGTGTCAGAATCACCTATGGTAGTTTTTCAAAGTGAACATGACCCTCTTCCCTCTGTAATATTCTCCTTTAGGGGTCTGTTGCTCTTTGGATGAGGTTCCTTCAGCATCTTGGTTCTGAAGGACATGTGTCCTGGTCACCAAGCTGACAACCTTTTCTTTTAACTAAACTTCTGGGCTCTTTTCAGAGTTTTATTTTTAAAATTCAGAATCCTTTTCATTTTATAAAATATTTAATATATTGTATCTCCTATTAACAAAAAATAAACTTTTATTATCAGCTTTCAATAAGTTTTTGCCTTCAGGATTAAGACTTCTTGCTGTCTACCCTTCTGACCTTTGTAGATTTATCTCTATGTATTTTGCCTCAACGTTGAACATTCTTGGGGTGTACACATACCCCCTTAGGTCAGTGGTTCTCAAAATATGTTCCCTGAGCATCAGCATCATCTGGAGACTTGTTAGAAATGCAAATTCTTGGTCCCCACCTCAATCCTATGGAATCTGGTGAGTTTCTGGGGAGAGGATCCATCGTTCTGTGTTTTAATAAGCTCTCCAGGTGATTCTGATGCATATAAAGTTTGAGACCCAATCTCGGAGTTCCTTCTGCTAGAGTGCTTTCCTCTTCCGTGGCCTGCCAAATTCCAAGACTATGCCTTCCTAAGAGAGTTACCTTCTCTTATGTGCTCCACAGTACTTTATCACATCTCTTGTATAGTGTTTGTATTACATATACTTGTCTACCTTTGAAGGTGGAGAACACAGTATTAATTGCTTTTGCATCTGCATGCAGCACCTAAGTCAGGGAGAAGTTACTGACTGCTGGTGAATAAATGAATGTATGCGTGAATGAAGGAGGAGTGGTGATGAATAGGGTCAGCTGCTGTGAAGAGATCAAGGAGAATAATGACAGTCAATGAAAGCCATTGGCTTTCATAGTAAAGCTGATGTTGGTGACCTCTGAAATGCTTGTTTCAGCAGAGTGATGGGCAAGAAGCCCAGATTCTGAGGAGTTAGGGACTTGCAACATGATGAAGACTTGCAAGTTTCCAGAGTTTCTTATTGATAGTTTATCTGAACATATGGTAGAAGCAGAATTTTCTTTGGAGTAATAGCTAAGTGACCTTAGACCAGTTACTTTCCTTCACTGAGCTTGTGATCTCCAGAAAGGTAATATTAGTAATACCGTGTGGGTTTGTTTTTTAAAGGATTGAAGGAGATTATTGTAACTTCCTAGAATGATGCATGACATGTAGTTGGTACCTAGATGGTCATTTCCGTTATTCTGCCTGCCTTTTTTTCTTTATTAATACTATTGAAGGCTTCTATCACCCTTTGTAAATTTCTATAAGATATGAAATTGATAAGGATGCTTTATTTCAGTCATTGGAGAAATTATGAATTGTATTTGGCCTGGAACTAACTTACTGTTAGTTTAACCACTTATGGTTACATGATATCCAGTTGGAGAAGTTCCCCAAAACCTATTGCCATCTAGTCAATTCTGACTCACAGTGACCTTATAGGACAGGGTAGAACTGCCTCATAGGGTTTACAAGACTGTAATCTTTATGGAAGCAGACTGCCACATGTTTCTCCCTTGGAGCAGCTGGAGGGTTTGAACCACCAGTCCTTCAGCTAGTAGCCAAGTGGTTAGCCACTGTGCCACCAGGGCTCCTTGTTGTATTAGTTTGCGCTGTTTTAATAGTTTCAAGGTACAAAATCCCACTTTAAGCCAACTTAAGGGAGTGATGGTGGGGGAGGGAAATGAGAGAGGCTTATGCAACTGAGAAGTCCAGGGATAGCACAAGCCTCTGACACTGCTAGATCTTATGGATCAAATGATACTGTCAACACTTGGTCTTTTAGCACAACTCTCCTCCATGTTAGTTGCATTCTTAAGTATATCTACCAACTACAGATTTAGAGGAAAGAAAACCTCTCAGTAGTTCTAACCAAAATACTGGATTCAGTCTCACTGTCCAGACTTGGCTCACTTGCCCATTCTTGAACAAGTGGTTGTGGTCAGTGGACTGGGATATATTGATTTTCCAGGCCTAGCTAGAGCATATTCACTGAGTGTAGGGAAGGAGTGGTTCCTCAAAGGGAAATCTAGTTGCTGTTAACAGAATGATGGGGAGTGGATGCAGAGCAGGCAAAATGATGGATATCGTCTTACTATATAAAAGTCCTACTTGTATAGAAAAATTTAGTAGATGGTTAGGTTCATAAAGAATAAAAAGTAGTTGCCCATCCTGCTGAACAAGTTCTTGCCTTACCTTTACCCCACTCCCATTGGCCTAATTCACACTCCTAACCTACCAAGTTCTAGATCCAGACTTGAATCTTTTACAGTCAGTTACATGGAGGTCATGAAATTTAGGCAGAAGTCCAGTCCTCAGCTTCCAGATACTATAATGCTTAAATAATCATTAGTTGCCCTTTGATCCACCAAGGAAACTTTCCCACAAGTTGGTACAACTTGGTGACTAAGTATAATCAGGTAATTATAAAGCAGAAATTTTTGATATGTTGAAGAAGTTCAACGGATCGTAATCTTTGATGTTGTTTATGCTGAAATTTGCAGTTGACATCTGCAAACTGGACAGTTTCCTATTTTTCAAGCCTTTGTCTATGGATTACCTTCCTGATAATTGTTCCCTTGACTGTACTCTTAGGGCCTTTTCAAGATCTTCTGTTGACTTTCTTTAAATATCTGGCCTACCCTTTCATCCTTCATATCAGGTGTTTGTAAACTACTGTCCAAATCTGGCCAGACACGTGCTCTTTTGGATAAAGTTTTATTGGAACACAAACACACCATTTGTTTATCTTGCCTGTGGTTGCTGTCCAGCTACAATAGCAGAGGTGAAGAGTTGCTAGAGAGTACGTATGACCCACAGGCCTAAAATATTTCCTATCTGGCCGTTTAAAGAAAAAGTTACCAGCCCCTGCTCTATATTATGCGGCTTATAACAGTATTCCTACTTCTTGACATATGGCATGCTTATGAAGAAGAATTAAGCAATGTCCTTATAATACTCTCACTCTCTAGTATTTGAAAACACATGTTTAGGGAAATAGTTACTGGTTCCACCTTTTTCTTTCAGTTTTCTGAGCAACCTCTTTTTATTTTTATTTATTTCTGAACCCTTAAAAGTTTGGTCCTCTTTATCTTCTAAAATTGCCAGCCCTTTTTAAGGAGTGGGAGAGAAGAGAGACCATGGCTTTCCACCCAGCATTTGAACACATTTGTATAGAGACTTGCCTGCATTCAGTGCAGAAATACAACGTGCCAAAAATATGCATAAAAATCAGGCTTTGGTGTCATTTTATTTCCCCTCTACTGAACTCTTTCAAGTTCATATTTGTTGTGGTCATAGCAGTGTATTTTGTGAAGAAGTATTTGAGATGGGCCATAAACATCGATGAAGGGAAAAAGGAGAAGAAGTGGATTTCATTTCTGATTTGCCCTGATCTGGTCACAGGAGTCTGTAAGCAGAGCAGCCACTCTTCAGAAGGCTGAGTAGTTAAGCTGTACTTGAAGAAGAAGAGGGATGATAATACCTCTTTCCTGCTTTTCTGCAGCTTAAATGCCCTGTGGAGTGAGAGAAGACTTCAATCCCCAGGCTTGTGAATTCCTTATCTTTCCCAAACGTTAAATTAATTTTTAAGGCTATTTATTCAAAGTTGATTTAACCACTAGAATAGGAAAGATCAGACAAATCAGCTGCGAGAAATGAAGTGTGAGGGAACCAGAACTCTTTGACAAAGTATTCCTGGGGGTAAATGTGTTGAATGAAGCCAGCGGGTAAATGATAAGGGCCTTTACACTGTGGATGTAAGAAAGCAATTTATCAAGAGTACATGAACTCTCTGGTGACCACCAGTCAGGAGGAAATGAGAGTGGAGGAGGAGCCCTGAAAAAATACATTTGAAATACTAAAAAAAGCATGCGCACGCACTTTTAAATACCTACGTTATTATGCAGAAATATTGGTATATTAAAATTGGACTTGCTTAAAGTGCACTTGTACTGTTGCCCATACTGTTATGGGATAAGATTTTAGGGAGAGCAATTGAGAAGTGGTTTAGAACTTGCAGAAAATCTTGGGTACTCTCAGATGTAGTTATAACTTGAGCTGGGTGCTGTTGTCTGATATTCATTCACCTAACTCCTGAGATTAAATGACCATCTTTCAGACTCAGATGTTTATCTTTCTTAATCTCTAAAAGGCAAACGCTTATAATTCTGACAGGTAATTCTAATGCCATTTTGTTCTGTTAAGGATTGAAAGCACACTCATTTAGTATTTCATTAATTTTGGCAGCATCTTTTTGATGAGACAGTGCTATCCTAATCGTTCACTTAAGAGAAACTGAGGCAAAATGTAATTTCATTATCTGTAATAGGATTCTGAGTAACTCAAATATGGATGGGGGTAGAGCTTATGACCCTATCTTGGCTTCCAGTTCTAGGGGAAAGATATGATTTCTTAGATTTGAGGAGGAAAATAGCCCCAGTGGTTGAGGTACTAATTTCATGAAAAGTATTTACTCTGAGAATGGTCAGTCCCCAAATTTCAGCTAACAGTTTGTTGAAATACACAGAAATTCCCAAATGTTTATTTTTTTTCCATTTTCATCTGATACAAAACTTTGTGAGGGTTGTTAATAAAGTGTCTAAATTATGACTTGAATTTCTTTCTTTCTCTTGACTAACTTCCAGAGACAACATACCAGTGAACAAGAAAATATTTAAAAGTGAGCAGCAAGGGAGAAAACTGGGAGAACTAAGTCACCGGATAATCTCCCTTACCTAATTCAACTTGAGTTAAATTTCTCACCTCCTACAAAGATGTCATCTTTCCTTATTTCTTCTAAATTGAGCTTTTACCCCAATAGTCTAAGGAGCCCTGGTGACAGAATGGTGATTTAAGTGCTCAGCTACTAACAGAAAAGTCGGTGGCTCAAACCTACCAGCAACTTCATGGGAGAAGAGACCTGGTGGTATGCTCCCATGTAGATTACAGCCTAGGAAACCCTATAAGGCACTTCTACTCTGTCATATAAGGTTGCTGTGAGTCAGAATCAACTGGACAGCACACAACAATAATCCCTATAGTCTAATGAACCCCCTTTTAAGCCATTTAGGTATTATTAGGGGGTGAACCTTATTTGATAAACTTACTGATTGAGCCTGCTTTTATGGTTGAATCTCAGATTGTGTTTTTGGTGGAGGGAAGAGGGCACCCTGACAACTTGGGTTGCACCATAGTTCAATTAGCAAATTAATTAGATTTTTAGAGCCAACCGCAGTTATTTAAAAGTATCCTCAGTGGCTTTCGTTCTGAGTGTTGAATGTGTTTTGTATTTGCTGTACTCTGCAGTTTATGAACACAATGAATTAAAAAAAAAAAAAAACAGAGGGGATGGGAAAAGAGCTGTTACATTGGAAAATCCTGCTTAACCATCTGTGGTTATCATCCATAGCAATGGTGCTCTGATAACTTCCAGTAACTTGTTCCCATTTCTTCTGTGTCTGCTCTCTCCCTCTATCTCTTGACTCCCACCTCCTCTGGAACTTGGTGGGACCACACAGCCTTGGATAAACTCAGCACACAGCACCTCTACCACCCCACCCAAGTGGAGATCGTGCAGTCCAACGTGGTGTTTGACATCAGCAGCCTGATGCTGTATGGGACGCAAGCAGTGCCAGTGCGACTAAAGATCCTGCTGGACCGTCTCTTCAGTGTCCTCAAGCAGGAGGAGGTGCTGCACATACTGCATGGCCTGGGCTGGACTCTTCGGGACTACGTGCGGGGATACATCCTTCAGGTAGGGGGAGGACGTCAAATACTGGTGTCTAGAGCCAGCTCTGGGTGGGGTTGGGTGAGAGCCCTTGGAAAACCCAGTCTCCTTCCTGCCCCTCGCAAACACAGGCATGCACACCCTCCTCTTGTTAAGTACTCATTTTGGCAGACTTGTCAGAGAATTGGAGAGAAGGTTAGATTCCCAGCAGGCTGACATGGGGCCTCCGTTGTGTGGATTAGGAGGGAAAAAGTGTCCTGTTGCTAAATGTTATAAAGTTTGCACCTTTTTTAATTCATCTCTCTCCCCCTACAATGTGGGCTTTCTGGCTTCTCCAGCAAGTCTTATTTTAGCCCTACTAAAAGCGAGGGCACTTTGAGGTGGGTGATTGGTATGTGAAGATCTGAGATTAAGCTTCATCTGGGTTTATTAGAGCTTTATCTCGCCACTTAATTTGTAGGCGTGGTGTTTTTCCTTGTTTGCTGTGTACCTTCACTATTTATTACCTCTTCATCCAAGTCAAAGGAAGAAAAAGTGTGACCAATATAAACTCCTGCTTTGATAACCTGTAAACCCTCACGTCATAGCCTTCAGAGTTCTACATTCCAAAGAGGCAGATATGGTTATAGGTATGGCCTTCACAGCACCTGTTTGTGCAGCCTCGAGCCCCTCCTTTTTATCAGTGGCACTTCCAATCTGGTAAGGGCTTTGACTTACCCAGCGGACCCAGCCTTCCCCAACCTCTCTTAGTTGTGTTGCAGTGTGTCATGAATCATTTTCCACTGTGTCCTTTGCTTCTGAAATGTTTTTATGGTCGCTGTCTTTCTGCAACCCTTGAGGGGTAAATATTGAGAACAGCATGTTGGGAGACCAAGATCTAAGAAAACTGCACTGGACTATGATAAAACACCCCTTCCCACCAGAGGAGATTACAATTTAAGAAGGTAGAATCTGAAGCAAGTTATGAAATTTGCTGGGGAGATAGAACCAGGAAAATAGAGAAAAAGTGATTGGCTTTGGCTGTGCCAGCCTTACATAGCACTGGTGGTCATCTCCTAATGTTTATTTCCCTGACACCACCCAGGGCTTTATGGAGGGCCCGCACCCCCAGCTTGGTATGTGATGAGTGGGGAGCCTCAAGTCTTCCTGTGGCTCTCTCCCCCCACCTCACCTCCACTTTAAACTCGGAATAAACACACACACACTCCTGTCGTTCTCCTGTGTGGCACCTCCCAAAAATACATCTGTGTTAACCAGCGCAGGAAAGCAATGGAGGGATAGTGAGTAGAAGTAGAGAAAGATAAGAGAGATGGAATAACCTGTCTGCCCCATGACCACTTTATTTACCATCAAATTGTTTCTTACTTTAACGAGGTGTCAACTTGGAAGGCACAGGAAACTTGGCCCTCAGAAGATGAGATGGTGATGATAATAGTTAATAATTACATGTTACATTTTCTGTTTACAGAGTACCTTCATAAGCATTATCTCATTTACCTCAGGATTGGGACATTTCAGTTGGGGGTGGGGGTGGGAAGATAAGTCCTGGGTGGTCAGGGGACATGGTGGAGGCACAAGGTCCAGGAGGCGGGGACCAGGAAAAATAAAGTAGGGGGCCAGTTTCATAATTTCTGCTTCTGCTGGTCCTGAGACATACAGCACCACGTTCTCTGCAGTCGTGCCCATAATGTGATTATTAACATCCATTTTGGATGGGTTCTACCCTACACAATGGAACAAATCTCTTGCAGATTTTTGAATGGGATTGTTAACTTGGTCAAGCACACTTTCCTTCATTAAAAACTGACAGATCTTTTGCCTCAGTTCAGTTCCGTCATTACTGCCTATAATATGATGCTTAATTCCATCATCAGTGTTGCATTGCACTTCCACATGTACATTTTTATCTAAGGTACCTAGAGCATATGCATTGTCTTTTTCTGTCCAAACAAATATTTATGTGCATGACTATCGTGATTTGCCATCTTAACAACCCAGCTCACTGGTGCATTTTGACAGCAGTAAACATAGAACCTGCTGGATTTTCTGTGCTATGATCCTATTTTTTGCCTTGACCAGTGCCTGTTCTTTATTTTATTTGAAATAACACTAATGTGTTAATTCTTCCCCAACATTTCAACATCTCTGCGAGGCAAGTATAGAAAATGTACTCCTTTAAAATGTACTCCCTTCATCAGTTCCTTCTTATTTCTTTTTGTACGAGGGCCCAGGATTTAAAGATACAAAATTACAAGAAAAATAAGTATGAGAGGAAAATTCAGCAAAACTGCAAACTAAAATTATAAAGTTTCTCATGTGGGGGTGAGATATTGTGTATGAAGTACGTTGACATTTATCAAGATACTTAGATTATAAATGATTTTGATGAAGTCTTAAATTAAAAAACGTAGTTTATAATTTGTTTCTCCATTCAGAGCCTAGAATTGACATTTTGAGAAAAATCATAGCTGAGTTTTACATTAGGGGAATTCTAGGTTTAGTTTGTCTTGTTTTATTGATTGGATTGACGCAATATAGATTTTATTTAAGTGATTTCGTTTTGTCATTCATCATTTATCATCTACTTGTTCCTTGTGAAAACAGTTCTTTGCTTAGAAAAACAGCAAGAGGTTGAAGGACACAAGATGTAATGGAGAAAGTGCTCATTTAAAAAAAAAAAAACAAAGGAGTGCTGCTATAGAAATAAACTCTTATTTTCTAAAGCAGTATTATTAGATTATTGGTTGCTATTGAAAAAAATTATACGTAGTAATGATAGGTATGCATGAATGACTTTGAATATAATTATATATAGCATTGTCATACAAGTAGACTATAAAATGTGCATCTGAAGGTTGTGGAACCCTATGATGCACTATTAGTGCACCAGTCATTTTATCTGGCTAAAACTCAATTGTCTTGTAGCCCTCAAGGCATCAATTTTAGCATTATTGCTCTCAACAACAGTATATTGAATATTATGTCAGTTAAAGGAGAGTAATTATCAAGGCAAGTTAGGGTGGCTGTTAGCCTTACCACATATTGACTTGGTTAGCAGTTGGCTATAGATTGTGTTACTGGGCAAATGAAGATGTACAGTAAGTTGAACTGGTCAAGCCAGCATATTAATTTAACTCTCTCTGGGCCCAAACCTGCATCCTTTATGTGCACACAGCTACCCCTGGCTTCAGAGACAGTTTTGAATATGGAAGAATAGCAGTCTCTGACCTGATTTTGAATTGGGGGAAGAAGGGGAAGCAGGTCATTTAAAATGATCATTTGAAAGGATGTATGAAGAAGTTACTATTAAAAGGAAAAGGGAGATGATTGTGATTCCACAGATTCATTTAAAAGATTGACAATCAGTCAAGTATCTTGTACTGTTTTAATAAAAAATTACTTTTCACTTATGTGATTATCTCTGTCATTCATAAGCTAGCCAGCTGCGTGGAAAATGCATAGCATCATTTGGACTAGAAAATATGAGGTAAATGTTAAACATTATTCCCCCCCCTGCAAAAAAGAGGAAATACTCACTTAGATGCTAACATCTAAACATAAGAGAATGTAAGTTGTTTTTTTTTTTTTTCCTGCTAACAAGTAGTTTTAATTTCAAGTGTATGTCTCCTGGTGCCTATATTGACAGCAAATTAAAGCACCCTACCTTCCTTTCCCCATTTTCCCTGTCTTTGACCTAGGAAACAACAATATAGATGATTATCATTGTTGAATTTAATCATTTAAAAATCAAGTTTTCACACAGCCTGTGTTTAATTTGAACACGTAACTGCATTGCCTGGGCTTGTACACTAGCCAGTCTGAAACTCTCCTTTCTAAATGGGCCCTGCCAGAATTCAGAGAACCATATCGGATATTCTGAATAACTAGCTGAGGTGTCCTCAGCCTTGTGAGAGGCACAGTTTTAGTCATCTATGTCTTGAAACAATCAGAGTGACTAGAACAATCAGTGTTTCAAAGAGCATTTCCCAGAGTATTTTGGGGGGCCTGAGTCTTTGAGGGCCCCAGTTTATATCTGGGATAAGCTACACACTGGACCCTCCTCTTAGAACTTCGTGTTACATGTTAGCATAGTAAAGACTCTGGGAAGCTCTGGAGAATGTGGCCTGTGAGAGTAGGTAAATAGCTTTCATCACCCTCTCCCACTTCATAGCTTCTTCCTATCAGGCTTACCAGAAGTCTTCAGTTCCTCACCACACTCAGCTCTTCTCCAACTTTGGGCCATTGCACATGAGATTTTTTCTGCCTGGAATACCCTACATCTCTTTCTGTAAGGGTAAATTCTTGTCCTTCACGTGTCAGCTAAAAGTCTCGCTTGCTCTTGGTGGCCTTTCCTGACCAGCTTAACCGCACATGTTTTCTGATGTGGATCTGTCTCATGACTTTACTTTCGTTGAAGCTCTTATCACGATTTAAAATCAATCAATTAATTAAGTCAACTGTTAAATGTTTTTCCTGGCTTCCTCACTAGAGAAGGCCAGAAAGGCAGGGAGGGCACTCAGTAAATATTTGTTAATGAATGGGTAAAGAAACCTGTTTAACTTGGTACAGCCTGATGTTTCACCATGGAACTCATGGGACATCCAGTAAACTCACTTGGCCAAAGGGTCCTTGGTCTTTCTTCAGGCTTCCTAGGAACTAATTCCTGTAGCAGCAGCTAGGTTGTTTAGGGCAATGAGAAGAGGTGCAAAGTATCCCACACTTCTAGCTAGTGGTCTGTATTGAAAAAATATTTTGTGGTATCCATGTGGTGGAAAATGTCAATATTAAGCAAACATTTGTATTTAAACTGTCCTTTGCAGAGTGAGTTCACATATCTCAACTCTTTCGATCCTCTTACACCATCCTCTTGTAGATATTGTCGGTGAATTAACATTTGGAGTAGTTGAGGCTTAAAGGGGTTAAGTGACTTTCCTGTTATCATAGAAGCTATTAGTTGGCCCAGTTTATGCCTGATAGGCTTCCCAAGGATAGGAGCTACATACCTCTTGTTCACGGTTGTAACTCTGTACCCAGCACTCAGCCCCCCAGCCTCGTACATAATGGGCCTTAGTAAATGTTGGAGGGAGTGAGGAAGTTTTGAACTCAGGCCCCTGACTTTATGGGCAGTATTTATGTTGGGTTTCTGTGTTTTGAAGACTTCAGTGGCTGTCTTTTCAGAATGTAATATTTGTTATTCTTGTAACATTAGAATGGCATTGCTTGGGGGGAAAGAGAGGGCCCTAGAGTCCTGAGCTGACAGATTCACCTAAGCTCCCTCTTGTATTTAGTAGGAGATCATATACACGTCTGCCCTTAGGGGGAACGTTAGATGAAATTGGTTCCTCTCTTTTGTTCCTTTCCTCTGCTCTTTCCTCTGCCCCTGTTCCCTCTCAAGTTTCCAAGAGCAGAACTTGTTCCCTGCATCTGTTTTTTATCATTAACACTTCAGTGTAAATTCAGTTCTTCAAATTACCTTTCCCAGGGATACAGGCCTTTTCGTACTTGAGTATTTGTTAAAATGACAATAGACTTTTTACCTACTTAATTAAATTTTAACCATATCATATAGAAGGAGTAGAACAGAGATGAAGTAGCTTTTCTTTGGGTCGAAAGAAGCGTATTAAGTTGGGTGGGATCCCTAATTGCAAGATGAATAAAGGAGCACTGGCTAGTGAGTTAGAGGATTGAGTTAAAGCCCCAGTTCTACCATTGATTCTTTGCCATTCCAAGCTATAGTTTCTTTATCTTTAAAATGGAAGTAACGCCTTATATACCTCTGACCTTTGCCAGTGGCTAAAAAGATGACATGAAATAATGTAGATGAAAGCATTTTGTAAACTTTTACTTAATAAGTTGATATCTTTCACTTATATCTAATCTATACATAAAGCTAGCTCTGACTAATTATAAGAGGGAAAGACCAGCTGCAGAACATGTTGTCTCTAAAGATGTCAAATAGTTAGAAAAAGATAAAAAGTAAGTTTCAGTCTTTGGTCAGTATCAGCAAGATAAATGCCAGTTGTTTTAGCAAGTAGATCCTGTGTTTTAGCAAGTAAAACCTAGTAGCCTACACAATGGGAGTTTATTTCCTCACTCTCAGCAAGACCAGAGATGATTTGGGGACAGAAGATTTAGGGCCTCTGCCATTTTATGGCTCTGCTATTCTGTGGTGTTTGGATTCCTCATCCAGGTGCAGTCAGAAGAGAGAGGGTTGAGGTTCTTTGATGGAGGTTTTCAAGGGTCAGTCCTGTAAGTGGAGTAGGTCACTACTTCCCACATCCCACTCATCAGAACTTAACATCTAAATGGGGCCATGTGAGTCAGCGGAGCTAAAACATGTAATCCCTGGCTAGGAGCCATTCCCAGCAGCTCTCTGCACCATGGAAGATGAACACAGGTCTCCTCCACACTCAGATGTGGTAGAATTGCCATTATCTACATTCCTTTTATACAGTTGCGCTAGCAAAGCTTAGTGTTGTAGAGTTGTGCGGTCAAGGCAGGTTCATGAGTTTCAACCCTAACCCCAGTTTTTACTAGGTGTGTAAAATAGAACCCATTGCCGTTGAGTTGATTCTTACTCATAGCGACCCTATTGGGCAGAGTAGAACTCACCCATAGGGGTTTCCAAGAAGCAGCTGGTGGATTCAAACTGCCAACCTTTTGGTTAGCAGCTGTAGCTCTTAACCACTGCATCATTAGGTCTCCCAGATGTGTAAAATAGGCCCGTGTTTTTACCTACCTAAGCTTCGGTTCTCTCATATGTAAAACAGGAATACTAGTAGTACCTCATATGGTTGTTGTGAAGATAAATTAAGAGGATGCATATAAAGCATTTAGCAGTGCCACTTAGTGTAAGCGTCCATTAAATGTTCACTATTACAGTAATGATGAAGATGATAATGATTTACTAACTACATGGTCATTTTAGAATTTTGTTTTAAAAACTGCCTTAAAATTCTGGATTTTTATGTTTCACTATGCCTCAGAGCAGATTGCCTTCCATCAAGTCAGGAAAGGGTAGTTACTATTCAATACATACACAAACATGCACACATACACAGAAGTATGTATGTACCTGATTATAAGTGGGAGGCAGGAGTATAATAAGACCATGGACTTTAGAGTGGGACAGACTTGGGTGTGAATCTTAGTGCCACCTGTTGATGCCTTTTTTAATTAAACTAGATCACTTAAGTGGCACAGTGGTTAAGAGATCGGCTACTAGCCAAAAGGTCAGCAATTCAAATCCACCAGCCACTCCTTGGAAACCCTATGTGACAGTTCTGCTCTGTCCTGTAGGGTCATTATGAGTTGGAATCGACTCAACGGCAAAGGTTTTGGTTTGGTTTAGATCACTTAACATATTTGAACATCAGTTTCTTCATCTATAAATTGGAGAAATTACTGGGACTTATCCAATAGGATTGTTAGAAAGATTAAATGAAATTGTATTTAAAAAGCACTTAATACAGTGATTAGTTCATAGCATTCTTATTGTTAATCATTACTACATTGTATGAGCACGAGTTTGTGTGTATGCACGTGTGCGCACACATATTCTTTGTGTTTGCTTGCTTGTTTGTTTTAAGCAGTGACTTACTGAGTAAATAACACTATCACTTTTACAACCGTTGCATTCCCCTCTTTCACCAACTCCTCCTGTCTTCATCCAAGCCCATGGCATAGAATGAATGAGTACTTACTGAATTTGTAAAGATGATAGAGTATCTGGGCTTTTACCATATGGTACAAAATAAAACCTATTTTAAATAGGCAACCTTTTCTGTATTATCTGACCTTTCAGATTTCTAGGAAATTTCAGGAGCCAGAAAGAAGAGTGGGCCTAGGTATAAATTCATTTAGGTAGTCCCTCAAATACCAAATTTTATTGATTCATTACTCTGTGCTGGGTGCAGAAGAGCAGGGCTTTCAGGAAGCACATACTCTTAACAGGTAAGGCCCCTATAACAGGTGAGTTGTATGATGAATAATACAAGAACATACAGATGACCCATAGCATCGACACAGAGGAGGGCATGACCACTGGTGTATTTTGGGGGATTATTTGACCCAGACTAAAGACTGTATTATCAGCCCCATAACATAAGGTGCAATGTATCCTTTCATTGTGTCAATAATATGTGAATCTTTTACAGGAGAAAAGGGTTACACCTGTGAATGGTCAAGATTCTCCCTGTCTTTGCTGGGGATATACAAAAGGTAGACGGTTCAGGGCACTGTTTTGTATTTATAGTGTCTGTTTTCCAGAGTGTTTGGACCACTCTATAAACATTATCCCAGCAATCCTCCTAACCTCCCTATTAGAGAGGTAGTTTCAGAGAGTATTATCCTGGGTTTTAAAGTTTCTGTGGCTGAAGGCCTTGTGCAGGGTCAAAGCTGTAAGTGGAACACAGGGATTTTGAATCGCTTGCCAAAGCTCTAACTTTTTGGACAGCAACGAAAATAAACACCTTATATCCAAGGACATAGCTTGATGTTTTGTGCTCAGAGTTAAAAATAGGCCTCCCCTTACTCTTGCAAAGTAGAAATAGATAACTCACCAGATTCCAGGAAGGAATGCAGGGACTACTGGAATAGGATTTGTGCTTGTGGGACATGAGAGAGGCCTTCTTTTCCATTCCCCATGAGGAGCAGAAATGAACCCACAACTCCGTGGCCAGTCACCATTTGATAAGAACCAGGTCACATTTACTTGGCATGGATATTCTCTGTGATGGCATTAATGAAACATTAACGTTTCCAAAACAGACTCTTAATATGCTCCATGTTGAATTCAAAATGCAAGGATCTTGAGCTTTGTGTTCAGGTATTAGTTCTAGCACCAATTAGTTCTCTAGCCTGGTGTATAGAACATAATTTCTGTGATAATCATTTTCTTGATGTACCTTCTGAATGGAGTTTTGAAAATAAAGGGAAGTAATTTGCTAAGGTAAAATCTTTGATACATATAGTGTAACTCAGTAAATTGTAATTCCTTCAGTGGAGTGACCTCCCAATCTCCGCTAACCCTTAAAGTTCTAGAGCAACAGGGTCTTTATGATTCTTTCTGATATCTGTACATTTTGTTAGAGCTACTGTGACCTTTTCTAGTATTTCCCCAATTTTTCAGAAGGGGCAGGTGGAGGATGAGAGAGGCCTGCAGAGGAATGGAAATCTTTCTGACTGTAACAGAAAGGCATAGGAAGGTTCTCAGGACCCAGTCTTAGTCTACCATCTGTTTCTTTCGAGTGACCTACATTTCAAGAGCTACTGTGCGAAATCAAGAAGGGCTATGAAAAGTAGAAAGTGAGATGAGTATCTGTGTGGGTTTCTGGAAATTTTTGCTAAATTCTTACAGATGGGACAAACATACATAAAGATAACTTATTTGGTTCATGTGTGGTGTCCATATATGTAATTCCGACAGCAGTTGGAAAATAGAATGTGGGCCAATACGTTTGCTGTAGAATCAAAGTGACCACTGCCAAATTGAATTACTCTAGGAAGATTAATTGAAAGAGGAGAAGCTTAAGGAAGAAGGGAGATGTTACTAGCATTTTCTGTACAGGAAAAATGCTATGTGGGAAGGAATACGAACAAGTTTTTCGTGGGGAGTTGAATTTTAGTTAGGTGAGTAGCTTTAAGCTGTAGTGTTGGTGAGTCTGTTTAGGCCCAGCTTAGACCTGTTGATCAGAGGCTTTTCTTGATTCACCTGATATTTGCATATCACCACCCGTTTCTAGTGAAGCATTGATAGTTCAGTTCCCAGCCAATACACCTGGTGCACAGTCATGACACATCTGTTAGTGGAGGCTTACATGTTGCTATGATGCTGAACAGGTTTCAGCAGAGCTTCCAGATTAAGACACACTAGAAAGAAAGGCCTGGCAATCTACTTCTAAAAATCAGGGAGTAAAAATTCTGTGGAGCACAATGATCCAATCCTCAGCTAATCATGGCAGCGATACAGGACTGGTCACTGTTTTGTTCCTTTGTGCATGGGGGCAGCTAACAGCAGGAACCACTTCTTTCAAAGGGGAGTGACTAGTGATTCTGATGGTTCACAAACTCTGCATTTGTTGCCAGCACTAACCCTCAGACATAGAAAGGCAAGTAACTGGCTACTGACTCCGTGAATAGTTACTTCAGAAACCCACCATTGTGGTCTTGTTGCTATCCAGGACATATTTTCATTGGTTAGTGGCAACTGAGTAACCTACTTTCCTTTTTTTTCTCTCTTTTCTCAGTCAAGAAGACTTAGAATGGGTGACTTAGAATGTAAATGATATAAAGCTAGGTGTGTGTTTCAATAGTGGAATGTCCTACATGGGTACAATAGAGCATAATGCCTAAGGCACCAAAAATAAAGGGATGAGGTAATGGCTGATTTGCATTATCTTTTCTAGAACTCATCTTCTGTTTACTGTGTATTTCTCACCTGTCGCTCTCAGAGTAGCATTTCTCAGAGACTTTAGAACCAAAGGTCCTCTTGGTAAGGAAATGCTTTAACCTGGTTGCCTTGTTCTCATGTAATTTTCCCTCTTTAACAAAGCCATAATCATATGTCAGAGGCAGCTTTCTAGTTAGTATGAGTAATGTGGTTACTGTATTCTCTATTTTTATTTTAATATGCTTTTCCTGCTGTGGATTATTTTTTTCTTCTTCAGTCTTAAAAATAGCAGTTGAGTAAATGTGGTAATTCTAAGACTGTAGTACATACTGCATCCTCTCTGGGATGCATTTCTGAAGGAAGGCTCTGTATACAACAGGCATTTCTTTCAGATTCCTTAGTGGAGTAAATAGGAGAATGTGTGGAACACAGGCCACTGGAAATACTGGTTTATGGTCAGGCTAGGCCAGGCTTCAGAGAAATTGACATTTAAATAATAAAGTATCTATCCCATAGGTTTTGTCTCTAGAGTACCCCTTAAAATTAAGACTTTATTTTATTGCATTTTGATAAGACACAAAATTAGGTAGCTAGGGAAGCGCTTTAAGTTGGTTCATCCATTTGCCTCTGTTTAAGTATGTACGCGTGTCTAGGAATTTTAAATTAACAACACACACACAGATCTTAAATTCTCCTTGAAAGAGTAATTAAGAGCTACTTGTCTCTGTGTCCTATCATCTCTGCCAGAATTAGGGTTCATGCTGAGTATATTCCATTGAGTCAGCCATCATCCCATCACCAGCAGGGATTGCTTTTCCGCGTATTGACATGTGAGGGAATGTCTGCCTTGCAGTAGCCATGGGCTTGTGCCAGATGTTGAGATCCATAGGGGCAGTGCTGGGAGCTTTTCAATTCTGAATCTGGGTTCCAATTCATAATAGCTGAGCCAAGAAAACTGGGTTGACTCTGTGGCCAAAACCACGGTAAAAAAAAAAAAAAAACTTTTTCTCTCTTTCCCTTTTTGCAGTGCTTTATTGCTTTAAAATATGAGTGTCTCTGTCTATTGATTCTCCAGTGACTTTACGTTGGATTCAAATTGTGGTCTCTAATGTGAAAAGGTCAGTGTGTTATTCATTCAGCCACACATGGATGGAGATTAACTGAGAGCAGTACAAGACATTTGGATCCTGGCAGACCTAGGGCACCTGAAGGAAGTTTATTTCTTTTTTCCCGGGCCCTCACATGCCTGCTGTGGAAGAGGATGGCCCTGTCATCTGGGAGTAGGAGAGGGTTTTGACTGGCTGTTAACTGCCTCAAATCCATGGCCATGGGCGTGAGTGAGAACCCCTGAGAATGAAACGTGTCATCTATGTCGTGTGATTTAGTGCTTTTCTTCAAGTCTGCAATGTCTCAGGGGGCCTTTCTCCCTTGTAGCACTGATGTTTCAATGAGGTGCTAGTGTCTGTCCTGAGCAATAACAAGGAAAAGCCATGAAGTGTGAACGGCTCTTATTAGGGGAGTAAATGTCATTAACGCCTTTGTAGCCTACTCTGGGATTTGAATGCTCTCGTCAGGAGAGTTGACTTCTGAAGCCTCCTTGAAAACCATATAAATGGAATTTAAGATGCTGAAGTTTTACATTTTAATTAAGCAAGTCCATTAGCTCCCTTTGCTTATGCAGTTTGTAGCCAGTTACACATATGTGTCTTATAAGGACAATCCTGTAAAATAAAGCTATTCAAAAACTGGTTTAAAAATTATTTTAAGAGTTTGAGCAATACTTGGTTCACTGTAAATTAAAGTTTTAGGTGGTTTTGGTGTAATTCTACTTTTCTGTTTTAACTTTACAGATATAGAGACCCATATACTCAGGTACAAAATCACAAGTATGCATGTTTTTGTATGTGATTTGAGAAAACAAAAGCATTTCCAGGTAGTGAGTCATTTAGTCTAGATTAATGAAAAGTCTGAATCATAGAATGTTTAAATAATGATTTTATTATTTTCAGTACTAAACAGAAATCTCTCTCCAGCCATGAATTCCCCTCATGTAAAATTCTAGTACTTTCCTTCTTTAAAAAAATGTTTGTATACAAAAATTTGTTTCTGTAAACCTATACTGCAAGTTTGACAATTTCAAATGAATTTCTAGTTACTCTGCGTAGGGTCTTTGAGTTACAAAATAAAAACACATTAAATAGTTGTATGGTGGCAGGGTTAGATACCGAAAAAAAATTTCAATATACTATGCATATTAAATTTTAATAAGGGAAAATGAATTGTGACATCTAGTTAAAACACTGGGGAGGTAAATTTTGAAAACTTACACAGACATGTTAGAGGTGATGGGTGGAAATTAATTGTATGGTACTCATTATTACTAATTTAAGATGTGTTTTTTAATATGTTCTGTTTATTTAGTGTACAGTCTTTGCTTAAAATTTAATCCAGCCCTTCCCCCTTATAAAAATCTCATCAGGCACAAGTTTATTTATTATTATCTATTCATTTATTTTCTATTTCAAGGTTTTGGAAGAAGTTATTCATTCAACAGATATTTACTTGAGTGGATGCTATGGGCATGATTGTGTGCTTGGTTCTGGATTACAAGTGGGAAACAGATACACACCATGCATTCTATTAACCAAAACCCAAACCTACTGCAGTTGAGTGGATTCCAACTCACAGGGACCCCATAGGACAGAGTAGATCTGCCCCACAGGGTTTCTAAGGCTGTAATCTTTACAGAAGCTGACTGCCACATCTTTCTCCAGTGGAGCGGATGGTGGGTTCAAACCAACCACATTTTGGTTAGCAGCTGAGTGCTTAACCACTGCACCACCAAGGCTTCTTATGCACTCTGTTAGGGCTTTCAGTTTAGAGGAGGCTGGGGAGAGAATATCTTGGTGGCTCACGCTAAGCTAAAGGAAAGCAGAAGTCCTTGGAGTACATATTCTAATGAATATATAAGCATGATCTATAATTAGTACAATAATGAGTGATAAGTAAGTAGACTCCTTGGACATATTTCTACCTAACTTGAAAAATTAATGCTTTAAAGAATTTTAAACATTCCCCAGGAGTCTTGGTTGTAATATTAATTAAAACTCTGTGATTAAATGACTGACTAAACAACAGTAATTTTCAACCCAGCTCCCACTCCTTGAGTTACAAACATTGTTTTTAGTCTGCATTAGTGAGATTTTGCTGTTGATTATGGAAAATGCACCTATTTATTAGATCTCAGAAGTTAAGCAGCAAGAGATATATTTCCTTCCATTTCCTTAACTCATAAAAGTTTTGACAAGTTAATGAAAACTTATTTTACAATTCCCTTTTAGTGGAACCCAAAGATGATTGTTTTTATCCCATCAGGGACATTTTTAAAACCATAGACATGAAGTCACTCACTCAGAACAAGATGATCTCCATGGAATTACAGTTGCCAAATCCGTGTTGGGGAGTGCTATATTGTTAAAATATAGATGCTTTATATTAAATTGTGGTGCCTATTACAATAAGGTGGTGCAGTGGTTAAGAGCGCAACTGTTAACCAAAAGGTCAGCAGTTCAAATCCACCAGCTGCTACTTGGAAACCCTCTAGGACAGTTCTTCTCTGTCCTTTAGGGTTGCTATGAGTCAGAATCGACGTGATGGCAACGGGTCAATGGTTTTTTTTTTAAATTGCAATAAGGAGTATCAAGTTGATTAGTTCTCTTAACTGAGTATATAGAATTTTAGTTCATCTGATTGATTATTGGACCCATAAGTAATATACGTGTATAATTAAGAAGGTGATAGTCTTCTAGTGCCAGTTGGTTCTTCATAAAGAAGGTGTTTGGTGGGATTGAAAGAAGAGCTGTCGGACATCACCATCTGCTTTGTCTTTTTTTTCGTACCTTATACCTGGAGCCAGGCTATTAATATAAATTATGATTTCTAAGTTCACATTTTGGGGTAACTTTGACAAAGAGATGTCTGGAGTATCAAAATTATCAAAGATATACAGTAAAACCTCTTCATAAATGATTTTCAAGGCACCAGATGGAAGGAATCTTTACTGCATTATATTTCCCATATGGAAAAGTATCCGGGACCTGAAAGAGCCACACCCTTGGAAGGGGAGTACTTCTTAAAAAGGAGCTTTATAAAAGAATGCTATAGTTTAGGATTTTCATGTATGATTTATTCACTTGAGCATATTGCTTTGAAGGGCCAAACAGCATCCTGGGTCTAAGTTGTGGCTTCCCAGACCTGAAGAGTGTCTGATAGTTTAAATTTCACAAGCTTTTTTTAGATTTGCCTGTGTCACAGGTCAGATATGTCTTTCTATGAGTCTGGTTGCCATTTGTTTTAGTCAAGGTTTGGTATTTGTTAGAATTGTTGCATTGGGTTTCTTTATGAAAGAGAAGTATACCTTCTCCTACACATGTAATTCTGTATTAATACAAAGTCAGGATGGTAGACTGTAAACACCAGTGTTACCTGGTGGCAAAGTTAAGGTGGTAAAATCTAAACACCAGTGTTACTTGGTGGCAAAGTTAAGGTGTTAAATTTTTCTAGTGCTCTTGGTTTCCTTTTTTAGAGATTTATGTTAATTAGTTTCATTTAGTAAATATTTAGGATTGCTGGGTGGATCGTGGTTCTTTGGTTGTTCCCCACTAATTTACAGAAATAATACTTGTGAAAGAGTAATATGCATATGTTTAATATAAAAAACACTTAATAACACTTTATAAAGTATTTTTGCAATTACTACTATAGTGCTTTGAGTGAGATGCAAGGAAATTGACTGTACTGAGGAGGTGGGTAGCATCGAACTATGTTGAAAAAATAATCCTTATAATCATGGCGTATATCCTTTTTTGAAAATGACATTCACAAAATTACCAAAGCATATTTTCGCACAGAATAAATGTATAAATGATAAATACATGTAACCCTGTCTGGTGTTTTTCAAACTGCTGACCTTTTGGTTAAGAGACAAGTTAAGTTCTTAACTACTGCACTCTAGTCCTGTCTAGAGTATGTAAAAAAACTTCTTCATGTTAAATCCTGAACCTCTAAACATGTATCAAGAGTGTTTCCATGCTTAGAACGAGTTTAAAAGATGTCATACAATTTTTGGTTTACAGGGTTAGTGAGCAGATAGAAGTTAGTGAGCTTGGTAGATGCTGATAGGTTAAATTTTTTATATATAGCATAGAGATGGGTATTTTGAATGTTTAATATTGATAAAAGAGTATACCTGCTAAATAGAAGAAGCTCCCCCTATTTGGTTGAACTAACGTTAAAAAGCTTACAGCTCAGTAGGTAAAACAGGCAGGCAGTATAATCAGATGGATTGCTTTTGTGGTTTAGGACAATAACCAAAATATGGCTTAGAAAAAATTTCCAAATGTTTCTCTTGTCTTAATTCTTTCCCAGATATATTTAGGGGAAAGAGTCAAATATGAAGAGTCATCTGAAAGATGATTACATTTTCTCTTTTCATTTAAAGTAGAGTGTTAGCTTGGGTAAGAATTCTAATAAGTATTTGTGGGATATAAGCAGAGTTTCATTTAGTGTTATAGTTAGTGTATACGGGGCTTAAATGCAAGACTGAGGCAAGGAGGGGAACTTTTTTTCCTCCATGCTGCTAACTAGGCTTTGCAGTTCATCTTTTTGAAAAGAAAGGATGCAAATGAACGTAGAAACAAAAGGCCATATTTTTGTAGATTTTAAATTGTGGGTCTAGAAAAGTGTACTTAGATAAAATAAAAATTCATGCACCCCAGCTTTTTAGTGATTTTCTTTTAAGAAGATCTTCTGCAGCAAAGAATTTTGTAGGAGCTCACAACAAGAAAGTTTACATTTTGTATTTTAGATGGCCTCTATTAAATTTCATCAGTATCTTATACATTTTCACAATGTTACTTACCTTTAACAAAGTCAGTAAGACTGATACATAGAATAGTATACAGGAGCATTGGGAGAGAGAGTTAGAAAGTTGAAATGGAACCGGAGCACCAAGGGCATTGACTGCCAGGTTATAGAGTTTTATTTCATTGGAAGTTGAACACATGATGATTTTTAGTAAAAAGTGTATCGTTTATCTGTTGCGGCATGACAAACCTCCTAAAACATAGTGGCTTAAACCAACTATCATTTTATTATTGTCATAAATCTGTGGGTTAACTGGATAGTCCTGTAGTCAGCTGGCACATTGAGGAAGATGGGGAGTGGTTTGTCTAGGATGGCCTCATTTACACATCTGGTTGTTGGGTTGCTATGGCTGGCTGTCAGCTGGGCAGTGGAGGTAGTAGCAAGTGACGTGTTGCTCATTGTTATGGATTGAATTGTGTCCTCCAAAAGAATGTTTCAACTTGGCTAAGCCATGATTCCCAGTATAGTGTGGTTGTCCATTATTTTGTCATCTTAAGAGCTATGGCTGCTAACCAAAAGGTCGACAGTTCGAATCTACCAGGTGCTCTTTGGAAACCGAATGGGTCAGTTCTACTCTGTCCTATAGGTTCTCTATGAGTCAGAATTGACTCCATGGCAACAGGTTTTGTTTTTTGGTTTTGTTGTAAGTCCTGCCTCTATGATGTTAATGTGGCAAGATTAGGACCAGTTCTGTTAATAAGGCAGGACTCAATCTACAAGGTTAGGTTGTGTCTTAAGTCAATCTTTTGAGATATAAAAGAGAGAAGCAAACAGAGAGACATGGGGACCTCATTACCACCAAGCAAGAAGAACCAGGAGCACATGTCCTTTGGACCCAGGGGATCCCTGTGCTGAGAAGCTCGTAGTCCAGGGAAAGATTGATGACAAGGACCTTCCTCCAGAGCCAACAGAGAAAGCCTTCCCCTGCAGCTGACACCCTGAATTTGGACTTTTAGCCTCCTAGACTGTGAGAGAAATATCTCTTTGTTAAAGCCATCCACTTGTGGTATTTCTTTGATAGCAGCAGTAGATAACTAGGACACTCATCATTCAGCAGTTGGTATTGTCACATGTAGATAGTTTCAGGGTTCTGAAGAGCAGCAAGAGGGGGCAAGACCAGATGTGCACGGGGACCATTACTGCAACAATCATCCACTCGATTCGTGCCTTAGGAAGCTTCGTTTGGTAGTGGTGTCTTTGTGGAGCTGAGGAGGGAGAAATCTTGAGCCAGGCTGTCTAGTTTGGAGGTGATCACAGCAGCTCACATTACAGGGAATTAAGCCCTGTATTAAAGGTAGTTGTAGGGAGAGTAAACATCCATCAGCGTTAGAGAAAACCACTTGCTGACTAGATGCAATTGATGAGGGGGAGAGAAGGTCCATACTCATAGATTGCTTCCGGGCTTCAAGGCTGGGTATATGGATGCCTAGAGAACTAGTCAGATTTAGATGTAACTGTGTTTGCCACGAATATAGGACATCCATGGAACTTCTTAAACCGTTTTCCAAAAACATTCATAGGAAGTGAGATTTCATCTTTAAAATTCCAATTTTTTTCACATATTGTTTTAAAATTCATGGTCTCATCCCAGCTTTCTGTTTACCATCAGCCTTATAAAGATAAATAAGTGACCAAAAAGTATTTTTTCTCATCTACTAAAACACATGGGCAATTTTTCCATAAATAAAAAGCCCAAAAGTTTGAATTTCCTAGTTTCATTTAGCAGAACTCTGCAGGTACTTAGGATTTTTGAGAAATTACTATTTACAGGTGTTTCTGTGAGATCATTTTTATATTTAGAAACATGTCAGCTGTTAGCAACAGTTAAAAATTTGGTGATACCAGCAATTTTTTGTAAACTATTTTATTATCCAGGGTTCAGAGCCACAGTTTCAAAGTTGTACTTCTTTTTCAGTTGTTGACTCTTGATTTTGGAGTTTAACCCCTCCAAATTGTGAATGTTTTCTGAAGATATCATGGCTAGGTTATTTATGAAGGTATACAAAAGCCATCTTCGTGTTAAGTAAACAGAAAATTTGTTTGATCATTGTTGCCTTGTTCTTATTATACATGGATAGAAAACCATTGTGTGGCTTTCTTACAAAAGAAAAGAGAGGTATTTGAAGAAAAGCAACCTGATACATTACTTGCTTCTGAAACAAAAACATTTGATCTATCATTTAAGTAAGATTAGGGTACATAATCTAAACTGTTAATGCATAATAAATGGCGTATTTCAGCTTTAATGAAGGAAGAGAGACATGGAGGTTTATAAATTTTAGTATATTTTTATAAATAATCTCTCATTTATGATTGAAACAATGTATACAAATGGGTACAAATTAGGTAAAATTAGATTGCATAGATGTTCCATTCCCGCATTTCTGTTGTGTGATTTTTCTCATGCAAGGTCGTTCTCAATTAATATAAAACCCAAACGAGATGACTTCTACAGTTTTAGATTAGGAAGAAAATTCTCTTCTGCCAGAGTGGATGGCCTTGCCTAGTCACTAGCTGATAGAGTTACCAGAACTCCTTAGTTGGCCTGTTGGGGACCACAGCAGTTTATTAAGGGATTTCACATTTACTGATTCATAGAACATGGTGACTTATTAAGTAGTTAGGGCAAGGTTTATTATTTTTGTTTTATAGGGAAGTAAACCAAAACTTGATAAGGAATAAAACTAGTACTCTAATTTGGTTCTTCTGATATGATATCTAGAGTGTTTTGCATTGTATAATGTTTTCTCTTTTAAATAATAATTGGTATAGTATAGGACTCTTTTAAAAAGCCTTTACAAAATTATTGATGTATTTGATGTTCACAGTCAAAGTCTACCTGAGATAGGTAGACTTGAGTGTTTTAAAAAACATGTTGTAGAAGGCAGACGTATAATTTCTATAGTTAAATTGAAATCTCCTGTATTACTCATAAACATGGCTGTCTTAAAAGTTGATTTTGAGACTACATTTATCCCTAATAAAATTCACTTCTATAAAATTTTGCCATCTGCTTTAGGAAGACCTATAAAACAACATTTTACCTCTAGTAATATTTCTTCTGCCTTTTCTCTCATTGTTAGCGTTTGTAAGATTTTTGAATGGTTTTCTCTTTAGTTTCAGTATGTTTTGTTTTAGTATATGATTTACAAATAGCAGTAATGTTGAAAAATGTAATGTTTGTTTTAAGTTTATAAACTAGAGATAGAAGGAATGAGATTATGGATATATCTTGTAGTATAAATAGGCAAATTTTTATTCTTATCCAGATTTAGTTTTAAGAATATGAGTATTTGATTCATCCTGATTTTCATCCTAGCAGATACTGGTACAGATTTAACCAAAAATAATTTATCTCTAAATTTTTCTTATATTTTGTCTTGTATTAATCTGTGTTGTTTTCCATTGGCTTTGATTCAGAATTATTTCACTCCTTAATGCTTTATTTCTTAGATATAGTTTTATCATACATCAACGTACAGTTTCTTAAGAACACAGAAAGAGTTGCAGTGGTTAGAATCTAATTTATTATAAACACATAATAATTTGAACTTTAAAAAAAAAAAAGAACAAAACCTGTGTGCCTGCAACTTAATCCTTGTATTTGTTTCTAGAAGCTGTGCAGGGTGTTCCTGTCCAAGGCACAAACCATATATTTTATTTGTCATATCTAACGTTTTCATATCCAGAAATCACGCTCCATGTTATGTTTTACAAGACTTCATAAGAATAAGTGATCCAAATAAAGTTTATAGTTGTTTTTTTAAAATCTGTTATAGCAAAATTATCTCGTTTTCTTATCCTCTCCCCCCGCAACCCAAATGGGTACAGATGGGATTACAAAGTTTAAATGAGTGAGTTATTTCCAAATGAAGTCTACATTTTGAAGCTAGACAGTCATCTGTTATTCAGAAGAAGCTAGTGGTATGCTCGTAAATGCTTTACAGTAGCTCTCTGAATGAAAAAACCCTGATTTGCAGCGTTTGCTGATTCCTGTTGTGTAAATACCCCACTATGGCTGACTTCAGCCCACCAGCATGAATCACTGACGTAGGAGTTGGGAAAAGGTGTATAGTATCACTGTTACATAGTATTTTTACTGTGCAGACATCAGTAGAAGTAAATAACCTCTAGAGCATAGGTAATAGTAAAATATTATCAATAATTGGAAGTGATTTTTGTATATTACCTTTGTTTTTATTATCACTTCTTTAACTCTAAGTTTATACTGTTTAATTTTTAATAATGTTTATGTTTAACAACCAGCTTGCAAAAATTCCTGAGCCTTTAACCATCAGTTCTTGTGGGCTGGTACGAACTGGCTCCAGCACATAAGTGCAAGAAGCCATTTCCTGTGATTGCTAGACAGGAAAGATAAGTTGTGGTTGACTCCCACAGTGGAGGAGGGCGTCTTGTGTCCAGGTGCACAGGGAGGGAAGACAACCATTTTGTCTTTCAACTCCAGTTACTAAATACCATCTGGTCTCATAAATGTTGATGTTTACATTAATATAAGGCCTTGAATGGGAATAAATTAGTAGAGTCTTTTAGTAGAAGGGCATGGAAAAATTTTAAGACTTTTGTCAGAAGAATAATTCTTAATTCTTTTCTCCATTTGTGTTTCTTAGTTATTGCATACCTCTCAGCTGAATATTAAAAGAAAATATTTCTATATTTTCCTTTGGCAGATTCTATAGTTAGTATCTCCAAAAGACACCCTAATAGCAAGGAGAAACTATTTAAATTAGATTTTCTCAACAGGATGTATAGATACTATATGTGCAACGTGAAGTACTAGATGCGTCCTTATAAAGGAAAATAAATTGGAATCTCTTAAAATTGTGAATATGTGCTTTACTACTGAGATAGTAAGTTCAATATTGTACAATTTAAGAATCTGATGCAACTAACTGTCAGGGTTTTAAAATGTATTTCTGTTGAACTTTCCTATTACTTAAAAAAAAAAAAAAAGAGAGAACTTCTTTCTGTTTTCCTTTTGGCAGCCTATTGGTGGTATTACTTAAACATTTTGAATAAAATTGTATGTAAAAAATATAATTGATTTCTTTGCGGGAATACAGGAGATCACTAGACAAATTTATTTAGATGGGCTGACAAAACTGCTAGTGTGCATGGTTAAGAAGAAAAATTGGACATATTTTGTGTATAACCCTTTGAGTATTAATTCTGACCAGATCACACTGTAAATAATGTTAACTGTCATAAAATAAACACAGCCGGGGTTTGCACCATATGTTTTATAATTATTTTGCGGCTTCTTTTTTTTGTTTGTTTTTACTGAAATGGAACCTACTGATAGCTCTGTGAAGATATGTTTATATAAAAGTAAATTACACTTGTACTTTAACAAACTTGGCTTCACAAACCAATGTCTCCAGGCAGTTTTTGTATTTAAAAAAAAAAGAAAGAAAAGCTGCTGTCTCTCTCTCTTTTTTTTTTTTTCGCTCTTCCCCCCAGAAACGTGGTCTCAAGCAGAAATCTGCTGTAATATGTGCTGGTTTCTTGTTTTTGCACGTGGGAAGGAGCTGCCTTTGGAATGAATGCCACACAGAGGTGGGAATCGCCTAACCACGGAACTCGCAAAGGGTGTTTGGCTTAAGTATCCCCTGGAGTGGCCTTTCAGACTGAGGCTACTGTGGTCTCCTAGTTTGTTTTTTACCTTCCTGCTTGCAAGTGTTTAACACTGTGTCAGAAGTACAAACTCCCTTAGAACATTTAGGTAATTTTAAAAACTGTTATCATTTTCATAATCACCATCTCTTCGTGATCTCAGGGGAGACTGGGCACCCTTGATTGTCTTTAATAGCACATGTGAAACTGATAATGCCAATAGGAGGTGGGTGGCAAGTTTCGTAATGTGCCGGCCTCCCCCTGCTCCCTCTCCGCTCATTGCTAAATGTGTCTCTTGGCAGATCTGACAATATCCATAATTATCAGGCACTGGGATCCCCGACTGCAGAGTTGCTTCTGCATGACACCTCTCTGGCTCTTGCTTTTCTGCATCTTCTCATGCCTAGGCTTGCTGGCTCACCTCGCGTCACACCAACAGTCTGCCGTTGGTGAACTCATTTCTCTCGTTGTCAGATTCTCAGGCCCCAGAAATTCTGCCCACACAGCTTACAACATGCACCATGGTTTGTGGCGCAACCTTCACGCAGTAGACATTTCATAAACTTTTGTGAATGAATGAGAAAAATTAACGCGGACATTTCTCCCAGCGTTATGGTTTCTGTTTCCTTTATAGAAGTGCCTTTCCTACTCTCAACAGAGATGCTTAGCACAGTATATTATGTTTTCCCTAAAAGCTCCTCTTGATCATTGCCTTCTCTTCTAGACAGAGGTTGTTCAATTTTTATAGATTCCTGAGAGGGAGAACGTAGGAGAGGCACGGAACAGATTCTTCCCAGAACCTCTGGAAGGAGCACAGCCCAGCCAGACTTCTGGCTTCCAGAACTGTGAGAATAGATTTCTGTTGTTTTCAACCACTGCAGTTTTGGTAATTTGTCGTGGCCACCCTAGGAAACTTACAGAGACCTCTTTCCAAGTTGGTGTATATAGATCTCATCCATTTTTTTTATCATCACATAATTTTCCACTGTGTGGATGTACCATAATTTATTTAAATCATCCTTTATTGAAAGATATCTGGGCTGTTTCCAATGTTTTGGCTTCATAAGCATTGTTTTAGGGAATATCCTTGTACAAATGTAATATTGTGTATGAGTATTTTTGTAGAATAGATTTTTAGAAATAGATTTGCCAGTTCAATAAGTGGGTGTTTATAAAAGAATTATATTTTGAATAGATAATACATGCACCTAGGTACACCAGCCACCCAGCTGCTTAGTTACCCACCTTAGATGCAACCCCTTTTATTAGTGTCTTGTATATCCTGCCAGAGATACTTTATTGTTTTTTTTTTTTCCACTCAACAGTATATCTTGGAGGGAGGTGAAAGTAGTTACACTTATTACAGTTATTTATTGAGTATGACCTATGTGTCCTCCAGAAATTTGTAGTAATATATATATGCCATTAACTAGACATGACCTTTTTTTTTTTTTTTTTTTTTTTAATTTGGACTGGTTCTCTTTATTATTAGCTTGAAAATCACTTTTTCTCTTAATTTTCTTTTCCTTCTCTTAATAGCTCTTATTGTCCTATTGGCAGAAAAATATATATAGTCATAGGAATCTTCCATTTTTTTAGAAAAGAAAACGTAAGAATTTGTTGAGGATATGTACTCTCCTGGAGTTTCAGCCAGCTGTATATTGAGGTCCCCAGGTTTTTCAGAACAACTGAGGTTGAGAAAAACACACACTGTTGATTTGCTTAGTGATGATACATGAGATCATTTCCCTAGAATCTACTTAGTTTATGGTCTGCAGTCATGGTAGAATAGCATTAATATTAATTCAAATCAAAGTGGTAGATTTTATTTTATTCTTACATACAATATAGTAAAACTTTAAGTAGTAATTCTTCCAATACTTTTATGTTCTTGAACCAAACTTCTGTAGTTTCTTCTTCATGTTGTATTGTTTTTCTCCTTTTGTCATTCCTGCACAACTCTTCAATCTCCCCTCTTCCCAACTCCAATTTATTCTTGATAATACAAGATGTATTTGGCATCTGTTTTGTTGTTGAAGCTCTCAGAAAAAATTATAAAGCTATTCTTATAAATTCACCATTATTATAAAGAACCACAATTTACCTCGTGGTTGTCTCAGTTTTTCTCCACCTCTTATCTGAGCTCCGGGATGACATTGCCTTACTTGGCGAGGCAGTATTCCAGCGTCTCATCTCTCCCACCTTAATTTATAGCGATGCGTTGTATTTGGGTGACAGGCAGTTGTTCGTGCTTGAATAACTCAGGATTTGAATTCTACAGTTTGTGGCATCCATGTAATGCTTAGCAGTAGGTACAGCTGTTAACTACTCACTTATAATCTTTTCCCCTCTCAACCTGTCTCCCAGGTAGTGTACCTGTCACCATTAATAACTCTTCGGCAGCTCCCTGGTGATTTGACCCATCAGTTGTCATTCACGGAGGAGTAGTGCTCTGGCCTGCTATTGAAGCTTATGCAGGTTCCTTCAGCTATTCAGTCTCCCCAGCAGCTGTATTTTTGTGAGTCCTCTGACTTGCCAGGAGTTGTGTTGATGGGCTTCCCAGGCAGGCAGCCAAACACCTTCTCATACAAGTTGAGGAAAGTGGTATTGTGTTGTGGGCTATAGATTATAAGACCTCCCACTTAGACTCCACAACGGGGCCAGAGGGATAGATGGGGGAGTGGGGGGTGGGGTGGGCAGTAGGTAAGGACCAACAGCAAATACAGCATTCCTTTCTCTTTGATGCTACACCTGCATGTAACTATTACGGTATCTTCATCATCCTCTGATGTTTGCAAACTTGGGGTTGGTCTATTTGATCTTATTAGTGGATCCATCGGGTGCGGCATGCTGCGTCTATCTAAAGCTTAAGCATGAGAGGCCAATTGCTGTAATTCAGAGAAGGGAAGTCCTTGGGCAGTTTTGCAGTTCCTTTATTTGCACATGTTCTCACTTGCCACCACCATCTCTGCCTGAAATGTGCTGCTCCCAACACGTCTCCAGGATAATTCCTACCTGCCTTTACGTCTAACTTTTTTTGTTTTTTTCTGGTTGTAAATTCCATTACAACTCATGGGACCCCAAGTGTTGTAGAGTAGAACTGTGCTCCAGAGGATTTTCATGGCTTTGATCTTTCAGGAGCAGGTTGCCAAGCCTTTCTTTTGAGGCACCTCTAGGTGATTCAAACCACCAACCTTTTGGTTAGTAGCCCAGCACTTAACCATTTGTGCCACCCAGGACTCAAACTTAGTTATCACTTTTCCAGGAAACAGCTTTTGCTCTCCCTGTTCAGTGTTGGCTCTACCTGCTAAGAGTCTGCATGGGAATTTGTATTTATCCCTTAATTTACGGTATGATAATTACCTGCTTACTTGTTTGTTTCTTCTACTAGATTGTAAGTTCACTGATGGATGGTACCTAGTCTTGCTTGTTATCGCCACATTCCAGACACATAATAGAACCTCAGTAAATTTATGTTGAGAGAATGAAAGAGTTTATTTTTTATGAACTTGATTTCCATTGACATACTATGGTACAAAGGGGAGTCCAGGCAATAAGTTATGGGGATTTACTATCTACCATACATTCTGCTGACACCACAGCTACAGATATGAAAACGTTTCGATAGCTTGATTGCCCTTTGAATGAGTGACAAATGTCACACATTTCTTTGTCTGAGATAATGTCTTGGCAACCCAGGATTTCTCCAGACACAGCTCAGGAAATGGCAGAGAGTAAGGTATCATAAACAGGGTTTTGAACTGATTCTTCCTGGTTCAGTCACAGCTGAGGAATTGACACTGGAACAGACCTAAATTTTTAAAATATGGGTGAACTGGAGCCATAACCGGAATGGGAAACTATGGGTTGAAGCCCTCCTAGAAATTTAATCTGCCTGTTAGAAAACAAGGGCAGCATACAGGTTGCATAGCAACCAAATCTCTTGCCCGTTGGATTTTGCACCCAGACTTGGATACAGCAGTGTCCTGCTCCAGCTGTGCCTCTTTGCTCTCTTCAGTCCTGGCAATAATCCAATCTCACATCAGGTTCCTGAAATGGCTCACTATGCCTCTTCTGAGTCTCCTATTCCAGGGCTTCGACCTGTAAAATTTTCCCATTCCAGTTATGGTTCCGGATCACCCAGGTTTTAAAAATTTAGGTCTGTTCCTGTTTTGCCTTATTGGCCATGACTGAACCATTTCAAACCGGTTTGAAGCCCTTGTCACAAGGCAGAAAAAAAAAAAATTATTATCTGGGAAATAATTCCAGCCTATGTGAACACAGACTATGTTTTTAAAATAAACCCTTCAAAGAGGTAAATCCAATTAGGCATTATGTTGTTTAGATTTTCATTTGGAAATCAGTTTATCTTCCATATGAATGATCTTTACTGTTCTCATCTCACTGAGTGTAATGAATTAGAAAATGATCAAATTTCTAATACCAGAACAATGCTATAGTATATATCTGTACACTCAGATATGCATATGTACATATATATACATGCATAGACAGAGATATTTATACACATTAAAAATAAAACATGAATACTACCCAAATGGTCCAAAAAGTGAAAATTTTTAAATTTTAAGGTTGCTCAGAAACAAACAAAAACTCAGAATTGAATCTTTTAATTTGCTTTTTTAAGGGCAAGGACAACTATGCATATAGGAACTTATAAGTACTATCTGATAGATAAATATTAAGGTAAATAAAAAGATATTTAGTCATAAGATCAAGAATAGATAGACCCTTAATTCTGGTATATAGATTGCATTTTTAAAATAATAATGTATTTTATAAAGGAATGCATGCCTTTAGTTAAGAAACTTAATAATACAATGGAACTATATAGTTGAAAGTAAGTCTTTGATATTGGGCTGTATCATTTCTGGGAAGAGACGATGCATACATAGCACACATATCCTTCTGTTTAATCAAAATGGTGAAGGAGGATGCAAGGAGCACATTATTCTGCGCTTTTCATTTTTTACTTAATAATATATCTTGTAAACAATTTTGTTATCAGCACATAAAGAGCTACCTCATTCATTTTTAACAGCTGCATTTTATGGGTGCACCATAATTTATGTGCCTGTTTCCTCACACTGATAGGCTAGGTGTTGAAACAGAGTTTTTGATCTTCAGCATTTGGGCAGGTGATAGGAATAAATGGTAGCCCATTGTCTTCATTTGTGTTTCTCTTAATTATGAGTAAAATTTACTGTCTTTTTTATGATTATCAGTCATTTTTTACCACTTTTCCAATGTGTCTTTTCAAATCCTTCATATGTGTCTAATTGCACTGAAAATCTTTATTTTAACACCTTTTTTATATCTTAAGTTGATAGTTGCAAATGTTTGTTCTTAGTTGATTTTCAGCTCTATACTTTTTGCTTTTTTTTGTTTTTGCCATGCAGAGAGTGAGTGTGTGTGTGTGTGTGTGTGTGTGTGTGTTTAGTGTCATGTGGTTTTTGTTAACTTTTGATTGGCTTTTGAGTCTTGAATCTGGCTAAGAAAGGTCTTCCAGTCTTCAAGACAATAGCAACAGTTGATTCTGTCTGCTGGTAAATTTACAGTGTGTTTGTATTCATTGAGTCTCAGTTTTACTGAATAAATCCTTTCAAAAAGGATTTTTATGTTTCTTGAGGAAGTGGAAATTGTTCTAGGAGGCTTATCATTAATAAGTTTTTTCATTCATCTATTTTTTCATCCAGTGGGATGTTATTTTAATGACATTTGATTACTTAAAGTATGTAAAGAACCTTCAGTAGACTTTTACACATGGAAGTAGCAGAGTCCTAATTAGTAAATATGTTACTTAATTTCAACTTACAATCTTTTTAGATACAAAATTGGGCATATGTTTAGAATGAGAAATCGCTTTAAAAATAGAAATTTACTAGAGACTTGGAGTTTTAGGCCTTTTTCGTCTGAAATCTCCTTTGGGGAATTTAGCAGAAATAATTACTGTAAAGATTTTTCCTGGTTGCAACCTGGCTTCCCCTCCTCACCTGGAACGTTCTGTGACTCCCTGGAACTTTTAGGGGCCTGGGCAAATGAGGGACCTGAGGCATAATCCTTACTAGCCCTCTGGTAGATCTCCCTCTGGGTGTCTGGCAGTAGAATATGCTGTGAGTCATTACAGTTTCCTATGCCATTAACACCCATAGGAATCAGTCCCAGGACTAATAGCCTCTAAGGGTTCATCAAAAACTGTTGCTCCCAGCTTCCTTGTCGTTTTACTTAATATTATCTTTATCATGACTCATTTCTCTTAACGTACACAGGTTTCTGACCCCAAGTACACACAAGTGATAATGAGAAAAAAATAGCCTTTATAGAAGCAGCTTAATTCACAGCACAACCCTATTTGTTGGTGTTTTGTGTGATTGTTGCTGCTGTTGTTGTTAGGTGCCATTGAGTTGGTTCCGACTCATAGTGACCCTTTAGGATAAAGGAGAACTGCCCCATAGGGTTTCCAAGGAGTGGCTGATGGATTCAAACTGCCGACCTGTTGATTAGCAGCCGAGCTCTTAACGTCTGTGCCACCAGGGCTCCTTTGTATGATTAGGTGAAGTTAAAATCTACTACAGTTGTAAAATAGTACAGTTGTTAAAAGATTCTTGTAATCTTTTTTTTGTATCCTTTTACTTAAAATTTTATGTAATTCTTATCACTTGTCATATTTTGAAGAGTATTTTACAGGATTCATTGTAACAATTGTTTTCCAGAGCAACTTTATAACTTGATCCTCAGTCTCTCTTTTTTTTTTTTTTTCTTTCTTTTTACCCCTTTCAATGTTGTATTCATGAGTGGAGCCATTCTACTTGTGACTGCTTTGCAAATATACAAATAGTCACCGATTAAAAGAGAAAAGAAAAATAGATACCCATGTTCCCTCTTACCACCTCTGCTTCCACGTTTCTTTTTTTTTACGTTATTCCGTCTCTTGATCGAGTGGATGATTAAATGATCACTTGAGAGTGCAGTGAAAGTGAATTCTTGAGGGCATCTTGCTTTCTTTTTGGGGTTTAGACTTACTTTTATTTCCCCTTCTGGTTTTAGGCTTGATTGGTGACTTAATACTTTTCTGGGCAGTAGGGGGTTAAAAGAGAGTTGGTGGTTTTGACTTTTGGCATTTTTCAGCTGCTCCTCAGGAGAATATAAAGTGCCTGTGGAGCGGGTCCAAACCAGCGGATGTTTAAAAGAAAGAGGAAAAAAAATCAACTGAAGAACATTCTTATGTGACTTGGTTGCCTTCTGTTACATTAAATAGACAGAAAGGGGAATAACTGTTGGTGCTTTATAGTTTTTAACATTAAAACTCTTAATAAAAAATCCCAAACCCTAAAAAACATGAAATGACCTTCAGGCCTATTGGCTCCCACTGTTTAGTTTATCAAGTCTCTGTCGCACCCTCCCCCATCCCTGTAAAAAATCCAGAGTGTAGTGTGAAAAGCTTCAGAAAGTCTCCTTTATGCCAGTTCAGCCTTTTAGTCGCTTGCCAGCACCTTCATCTCCTCATATGTTTCTAGCTAAGGTCTAACATGGAAGAAAAACCCGACAGCAATGGAGACCAGATGCCGGTATTTCTTCTCTGTCACTTGGCTGCTGAGCAGATGGAATTTATATCAATCGGGCATGCTAGGAGGAAGAGGCTGTGGCAGCCAACATGTGGAACTGGGGCTGAGTGACATTTTTGCTAATGTTTTGTCCTTGTAGAACATTATGCTTCCTCTTTGCTTATGAGCTGTGGTTTTCCTGACTCAGACAAGGTTCCAGCTCCAGCTGGAATGGCTGTCGCTCTTCCCCTCTCCCCCTGGTCCCCCTTTTGGGGAGTGCTGGGAGCTATGGAGGAGTAGTGGGGCCTGCACAATGGAGCTCTTTATTAAAATACCTGACATCTGCATGCAATGCACCCAGATCTTCTTAGCTCAAGCCGAGGAATGTGCTGGGCATTACTAGTCACTTTTTGTCTTGTGCTGTGTGCTTGTTTGATTTATGTAATGAGTGAATGCCTCTGGCAAAAGAGGACATGGAGCATGTTATTGGAAGGAGGGAGCTTTTTTAATTTTTTTCCAAGAAGCATTGTCACAGACAGGCCTACAATATGAGTATTTAAAAGCAATTGCAGCCATCACATGGATTTCTTGCTATGGTTTAAAAATTACTACCCTAGTTTTTCCACACACACTTTTTAAGGTAAGATTAGAAAACTCAAAAACCCAGCTTTCCGTGATACATAGTTTTAATATTGGTGACTACTTTAGGTAGGAAGTAGAACTTTTAAAGAGTCTCGTGTTACAAAGATTCTAGAAGAAAAACGTAAAATACATTTTAAACGTGCATAAAGACACACACATTAAAAAAAACAGTTTTGGTCAGTCTCTAATTCTAGTTCCCTTTTGTAGAAAAGTACACTTTTTTCATACTAGAAGAAATATGTATATATACACAAATCATTTTATTTTTTACTCTAACGACATGTGAATCATTCACATTTTACCTGTTTAGGGCAAGTAAATTGAAAAAACACTGCTGTGTTAATATATTATTTCATAAAGCACTGAAGAGGTCATGAAATTGCTGCTTATGTTGCAAAATTAATAACTACTTCCCCACCCCCACTTAGTCAAATCCCTTATTTCTTGGTGGAAAGTTGACATGAGCTTTTGATTGACTTGCCAAAGGACTTGGGGAAGGACACCATCCAAGTGAGTTGTCTACTTTTGCCACTTCCTTTTGAAGAGCAGCTTTTGGCAGATTTTCCTGGTCTCTCCCAAATACATTGGTCATATATAGCGTACCTTCAGTCTTCTAGAAAATTCTAGGGTGGCATAGCTATGTCTTTACCTTTGGGAAACATAAACCCTGACACTTTGGCACTTTGTTTTAAATTATTCTCCTACCAAAGGAGTTCCTCCTGTGTCTCACTTCTTGGTGTAATGATGGGACCCACAGGTATCCTGGGATTAAAGTAAATCGATGGAGATAGGGAGAGCTGTATTTGGGATATACAAATATTCATGTATCTGAAGAAAGTCCCAGGTCAGTCTTGCTTGGAGAAAATCTTCAAGAGACATATCCTTGGACCTCTGTATTTCTTTGCTGGTTTCTTACCCATGGTTGTGCTGTATTGGTCACAGGATTTCTTAGCTACAGAGTCTTTTGAGTAGCCACGTATAAGGAAATTATAGAATGCAGCATACATGCCTGTAGTTTTTGCATGTAGAGTGGAATCCAGAGCCACAAAATACAGGTATTCCTTTGTATGCAAGCTTGAGCTTTCTCAGGAATGTAATAGCTTCAAATAAGTTACTTAGATCAGGCTACTTGGAGGAAAAGAATCTCTCTCTCTCTACACTCTCTTATGTGCTATTCACATAATGTCATACCCCTTGGTCTCTAAGTTTTCATCATGTGAACTCTTGTTGTCCACACACAGGAACTAGATATATTTGCAGAGTAAGAAGTGTCTGGACACACAGCTACATACAGTTTTCCAGAAGAATGGGAATCTTCTGCTCTCACTTTAGGTTGATCTACTAATTCCTGCATTGTTCAATTTTGTACTTAACCTTTATGCTTTTGCTTTTTGAATCTGTGGCTTCATTCTTGTTTGGGAGTTTCTTCCTTGATTCTGTCCTCCTACCCTCAAAATTTGTTCACATAATAAAGCACAAATCTTCTGTGTTTCCTTTCCTGTGACCATTATATTATCAGGAATGCTTTAAGCCTGAGGAGCCCAAGTGTCTTTTGGAGGTGGAATTTTGGGGGCAGTGCTGAGGAGTCTGCCGGGGATATTAGACTCTTGGCTCAAAGTCCCTCCAAGAAGCATAGGACCTCCTGGAACTCACACATTTGAGCACATATCATTGGAGGGCAAAGGAGCAGAGGTCCTGCGAAAGTCCTACTATAGTAACCACAGTCTCCTGTGGGTCTCTGTGTTGGACTTTCTCAATGAGGGTTCTCAAGTATAATTTGATTTCGACTTTGAATTCTTGGCCGTGCCGTGTTTGGTCCCAGGAACTTGTGGCCCCAGCCCCTGCCACCCTGGTCTGCTGTCTCATGGGTATAGTCATCTGTCCTCCACTGGGATTCATGTCCTTTAACTGTACTCAAGGAAGCAAAGGATTACATGTACTCAAGGAAGTTTTTGGGATTTCATGTCAAAGTCTAATAATGTCCCTTACCAACTGTATGCCTTTGAGCAAATTACTTAACCTCAGTGAAGCTCACTTTTCTCTTCTGTTAAAGAGATAATATCTACCTTACAGGATTGCCCCAAAATAATGAAGATAATGGTAATGGTAGTCTAGTGCCTGGCATGTAATAAAAACTCTCACAAGTGGCAGCTATTATTGTTGTCGTTGGTTACTAACAGCCATGGCTGCCTTGGCTGGCTTTCTCCATCCCCATCTCTAACTAGAATGAGCTGTCTTTTGAGTCCAACTCCTTCAGTTAGATCTCATTGACACCTACAAAGCCAGAGTGTCTCCCAGAAGTTCTGTTCCCTGTTCCCATCAAAAGGGACACAGCCTTCACATTTTGGAAACTAAACATCCCAAGAGGAACTCACTTAATAAGACTGCTACCAAGAATGATTTGCAACAAAAGCTCCAACCCAAAACTTTAACCAATTAGAAAGGACTAGCTACTGTATTTTGGGACTTTACATTGGAGTCTTTGGAGTCCATTTCCTTGGCTCTTGACCCCTTCAGCAAGGGCTCTGCCTCTTTTCAGCTCTAGATGAGTGACTTTCTCTTGGGAGAATCACACCACGGTAGACCACGTTTGCCTCCCCCCTTGGCGTAATGAAGCTCTGGGATTTAGTATGAAAATTAATGTCACACCTCTGAGAGACAAAGAGTCCGTAGTCACTACTCTCTGTTACAATTTAATGACAGATAAGAGAAGGGCCAGCAAAATGAGCATTCATCCTTATGTAAAAGAAATTGGAGCAGAGCGCTTGGCTTAAGGTTAATCTGGCATATTCTGGCAAGCATGGCCTCGCTTCTCAGTATAAGGACATGCTGATACTGTGTCTTGTGTTTTTTCCTGTCTGACGCACCAAACTATGTGATAGAGACACTTAGCTTTCTGGTTTTATTGAAATACGACGTCTGCACCTTTATATCTAAATTCTCATGTAATAGGGATTTTAAGAGAATAAGATAAATAGTAGTGAAGTGGGCCGTTGCCTTTATACAAAAATGAAATATTTTCTATTTTTAAACTTAGTTTTCATTATAACATTTTTATAAAGAATTCATGCTGCACAGAAGTAAATATAGTAGAAATTGAATACTTCCATCATTTGCCCCCTCCTCCCTAATTTCACTCTCAAGAAGTGATTTGTGCACCCTGTTAACCAATGTAGTAGCATTCTTTCCAGATCAGTAAGCTTTTAAAAGGATTGGGTAGAAACCCTAACATGAGATACTTCTACCAAATGCCGTTTGGCGTCTGCAGTCTCAGGTATGGTTGAGAATTATGCAGTTATCTAGTACATTAATCAGCATAGAAAAGTAACAGTCTCTGACTCCTCCACCCCCTTTAACATAAAAATTCGTATAGTTGCATCAAGCCTACACTACACTTTTGTGTATATAAACACCCCCAACTTAACCTTCTTTCAAAAATTAAATAAATGAGATGATTTTTTTGTCTCCTCTAAGACTTGTGAGGAAGGACGTGAACTCATAAACTTTGTATTACTACAAACAAAAATAAAATATGCATCGCATCACAGAAATTAGGTCAGCTGTGTACATTTTTTAAGGTTTTAAAAAAATTTTTTTGGTGAGAGTGAAATCAAACTGTTAGTTGAAATCCCAGTGTGTAGGAATTTTTTTTCTTGTTTTCTCCCCCTTTCTGGCATGCAATAAAATTTAAAACACATACTCTTGGGCAGATCTCGACTAACATTTCTGGCAGAGATGTACTTAATATAAGATATCACAAAAACCTTAATGCAGTAGGTAAATATTATGGTAAATGCCAGTATTTCAGTGTATATTAGCATACCCTTGCCTTCCATTTTGCTAAGATTGACTACCGTGTAATTGCCTTGCCTATGTTAAAATAAGAAAGAAATTACCTTATAGGGATATGTTAAACTCCTGCAGTTTCACAGCTGTGAGCCCGGCCAGGTTGCCCTCCTCTAACCAGCTCCTTTACTTCTTAACACACAGATCCTTTTACACAACAGTAAACAACCCTCAATAAATTTGTAGCTTATCTCAATCTAAAGACACCACCATCATTATGGGAGAATGTTGCTAGTCTGCAAAACCTCAGTCGTTTTAGAACAACACAGCCATATCCAAACTTTTTGGCGCTGTCTGGATATTGTTACTTCATGTGTTGCTGCTGCATTCCTGGGTGCCATTTATAGTGATTTCTCAAATATTGGTTGTGTCACAGTGCAACTGACCATTTTAAAACACGTTTGATAGTTTTCCTCCAAATCAAAGAAACCAGGAACATCTAATTAGCATTGCCCTCATTTAGAGTTAGAATCACCTGACTGTCTTTCTGTGTGGTGGGATAAGTAGAAAAGTTGTGTTTCATCTAACAAAGTTAGCATTTTAAACCATCCGAGTGAACACAATATATTTTTCCCCATTCTTTTATTAAAATATAGTTACAGAGTCTTAATACGAGATTTTTCAAATTACTTTGGTCATAGGATTAAAAAGAACACTTATTTAACTATCTTGTTTTATATGCTTATTTTGTTTACTAAGAGTGTATATGAGAAAGAGGTGGCTTTTAGGTTTAAATAAAGAATCTTTGAGTTCTCACTCTGTATCCTGGGGTTCTCAGGGCTACCTATGTGTGTATTATGGACACTGATGATAAATAAGTTATGTTTATCTTCGTTTATGAAAGAAGATTTCACGAGTTACCTTGATACTGCATAAGTGTTATCCATTGTAAAATAACATTTGTAAAACATAGAGTTAGTGTGTTTAGAATGTTTTTAAGTTCCTTATAATTTTGGGACATCTGAGCACTTCGGTTGCAAAAGGACCTCACGGTACAGCTCCCTGAGGTGTCATTACAAGGACATTGACCACACCAGCCCTGCCCTGGTAGGAAATTTTTCTTTTTTAAAAAAAAACGAGAACTGTACAAAGAAAATGCATGTTAATGTGACTGAATATTCATCAGGACCCTGTGGCCTGGGGCTGGAAGCACAGAAAAGCTGTGTGTTTACCAGGCCACCCCAAAGGCCAGAGAGGGCATAAGGCACTTAGAAACAGTGGCACAGCACATGCAGTGTTGTCTTGGAGAAGTTTGCATTTTCTCTTGAATCAGCTACAGGCTCTTACTTAAGGTCACTACAGTTTGCAGTCTTTGGCAGAAGCCTTCTTCCTTTTTTGGTAGTGGCAGTCTGCCTTTTTTTTTTTCCTTTTGGAAGTGTTTTCTTCTCAAACTGCCATTATCTTCCAAACCTGTTTCATGTTATCATTGTCAGATGCCTCTTCTCTGAGTTTCTTAGAAAAAAATGTGATGATATATATACATATATATATGAAATTTTTTAAAGCATGGAATTGAAAGTCATATGGTTATAATTTGAGAATGTCAAGCTTGATTTTTTTTTTCCAGAGTTTTGGAGGAAAAAAAAAAGCCGTACCTTTTTCTCTGGGCAGTGAACTCGCTGCAGCAACATCAAAGAGAATGTGTACTGGATCAAGGTGATTTTTTTTCGACCACATCATTGCCAGCTGTGGTGTTTATGATTAGAGGCAGGCGTTCCAGACACCTCCAAGTCCTCAGTAAGCGTCAGATCTTTAACGGGATCCATCCCAACTGAGTGACACTAAACAGACAGCCAGAGGGGAGTTGGTGGGATAGAACTCGGAGGGGGCTGGGGGTGAGTGAGGGAGGCTTTGGTGCCTGGTGCACTCACCAGCCAAGCTTTATAACAAACTCTGCTAATGCCAGGCTGCAGGCTACCCAGAGGCCCTGTAGCATGCCTTTTCAGCGCAGCTTTCATTTGCCAAGGGGATGACTAGAGCCCAGCAAACATAGTCATTGATCCTCTCTCACCGGGTGCAGTGATGTGCAGTGTTCAGGTCACAGCCCAGTCGGCTTTGAAGCAGCTGCATTTCACACTGCTGACAGCCACACATACTGTTGGCTTCCAAGAGCTGACACAGTTCCCACCTGGATCTCGAAGCTTTGCTCCATGCCACAAACTACGCTGAATTCCCTCTGGATGTGTCCTGCACTTGCAATATTAACACTTGTTTACTGGTCCTGTTGACATATGAATTCTGCAAACAGCCAACAGTACTGATAGCAGCACATGAAAAAAAGTTCTTGTTTTCCACCTTCTGTTTCCTTCTGGGCCAGTGTAACTGCTGGGTAGTTTTACTAGTTTCAAAAACCAAAATAATACTGCTGAAATAAAGAACCAACACAGCAGATTTGGAGTTGAATATTTGGCGATTAATAATCTCAAGCTGATAAGGCTGGTTCCAGTTATGGCCATTAGCAGCAAAGAAGTAGTTTGGCTGTTAACTATTATTTCTCTTCAGTGCAAAAGAATGTTGTTGTTTTTTTTTTTAATTTCCCAAGTCACCATAAGATGGATCACTGCTAAAAGCTCTTTGTGACTATAGAAATTAAGATCCTTCAGAAGAAAAATGTTATTACCACAATTTAAAAAAATACTGCTCGCATATTGGTGGGAGGACAGCGAGATTTGTATACCAACTCAAAACATCAAAAGATAAGTAAAGAGGAAAGGAAGTTTATGAATTTGATTTCAAAGAGACAGATAACAGATTGCTAGTTCAGAACTGCTTTCAAGAACCCCTCCTTGATTCCAAGTCTTTTTTTTTTTTTTTTTTTAATAAGAATTCTCTAAACAATTAGATGTCAAGGCTAGTTGAAAACTAGATGATGAAAATATATAAGATTCTGGCTTTGGCTCATCGTTTTGCTCTTCCTGTTCTGCGTATCTGTGTCCTCTTTCTTTTTATCCTCCCAGTGGACTTTTAGCTCCTTAGATCATGGCCAGTGGTGTTTTGGCAGCTGTCCTCCTTGTATGGTTGAAGGCGGCACAGTGGTTCTTTGTACAGGAGGAGTGTGACAATTACTCTGATATCTAGTAATTCTCAGGCTTTGTGGTCTAGGGGCAGTAGAGTTAGCTCATCATCACTTGAACACCAGACAGCTCTTGAGTAATAGGGGTACCTGCTATGCTGGCTGGTGGTGCTTTGCTGAAGGCTTGGACCAGGTGTGCAATTGAGACTCTTACCTTAGTGGAATCTCAGTGGTTTCAGGTTTCCACTGGAAAACTATGCTGTCCTACAGATAGGTGATTCTTGCCTCCCTCTTGAAAAGCATTATTAGCTTTGGACCTTCACAGATGCTAACCTTTCATCTCGTACGACATAAACACCAGTTTGTGATGGAATAATAGCCTAACATTTTGCACCCTATGAGTTCAATAGGCCTAAGGAAGTTTTCTCAAGAAACTTAGGGCATGGTTCTCAGTCTTTACCTTTAACTTCAATCACTAATAATCATTATTGTCTTTTCCTCTTCTCAGTCACCTAACATCTTCAACCTACTGTTCTTTCCAATGGCTGACTCTTATACAACTCTGAATAACACTAGCATCTATCAGAGAAGATTCTAGTTGTCTGCTTGGTTTCCTCCCCTCTCTATTTCATTGCATTTGAGAAATCTCTTATTAGGAACCTTTTCTCAAGTCTTAACACCCATCTCTTCGTAAGACTTCTTTAATAAGTTTCTAAAATTTTAAGGGGAAAGCAATAATAACCAAATAACTATACCATTTATTCACATAAACACATTATTTCATCATTCAATTTATTTTTAAGAAGTATATGAAGAAAGTTAATTACACTGTCTACCATTACTATCCTTCCCCAGGCAAATATACACACTAATTGATGTTTGGGATGATTTTTTTTCTTTGATTAAAAAAATAATAATGTTATGTTTTCATATGAAACTATTCTTAATAGTTTTATGGCAGCCCTTAAAACATCAAAGCTTTACAGTGTACTTAAGTTACGCAGTGTCCCAGTACTACCATTGCAAGTAAATGTGTAAAGGAAAACAACAAAGTGGTCTTATTTGATATGCCTTTGTCATCGTACAGCAAGTTAGGTCAGTCAGTTGTTTATTTAATTACACTGTTGCCCAGCAGAGTTCTACTTTGTGGTTTTCTTGAACTTTGATAGTCTTCAGGACTGTTCCATGTCAGCATTACCCATTTTACAGCTTAAGTAACTGAGACGGAGAAGGATTTCATTAGTTTGTGAGTCGTTTATCTGAGGATGATTACTCACGATGCTTTCAGTGTCTTCAGTAACAACTTTTTAAATTGCATAGAGTTTTGTTTACCACATGTTGAAGTAGCATATTTTTTAAAGCGCTCAGTTCTTCTATTTGATAGCATGAAGTTTACATCAGCAGTTTGATGATCCAAGTGCCCTTTTAAGTATTCCATTTTCCTACCACTTCAAGGTAGAAAATGTCCAAATATTGAAGAGGATAGTGTTTGTCAAGTTTTATTTTAAAAAACAGTGTGTGTGTTTCTGTAGGTAGAGTGATAGATTAATTGATTTCAACAGAAATAAAAGTGCCATGTTAATCTTTGATTCTGTTATAAATATTTGTATTAGTATCATAAATATCATTGCAACAATGAGATTTTCATTGAGAGCACAGCTGATGGAATTTAAAATGTGTGTTTTAGTAGGTTGTTGGCTGGCATAGACACATAAGTACACAGATGCTTTACTGTGGTTGTCTTATGTTTGTTTAGGTAAAACAGTATTTGTATAATACAAGAAGAAATACCTTTGTTTATTTTAGCCGCAAGAGGACTTGATATTTTTGCTTCTGGAGGTAAGTAAAGAATAAACTTACTATTACCCATTATTAGCATTTCTGAGAAAGATTTTATAGTAAATAAAATCTGAGGTGCTCTTTAGCTCCTAGTTTTGACCTTCCTTTACCCTGGCATCAGTGGAGCAAATGGGCGTTTCCTGACAGCCCCAAATACAGGTCTGAAAAAGTCTTTTAACGAGATCTTCATACTTGGTATCAACTGGAAGGAAATGTGTTGCTTTTTGCTTTTCCCCCCTTCTTCGTAGATCCCCACAACCACTGTCCAGATTAAAGTAAAGCTGAGCACACTTGCTCAGTGAAATTCTCCATCCCTTCAGTTTAACACCAAGCACCACCTTTGGCTATAAATCACCTGAGGATTTTATCCATCACCCATTGATAACACCTGATAACGTGTGTCTACCATCTACCCGTTGCTGTTGAGTCAATTCCGACTCATGGCGACCCCGTATGTGTCAGAATTGAACTGTGCTCCGTAGAGTTTTCAATGGTTGATTTTTCTGAAGTAGATCACCAGACCTTTCTTGGAGGCACCTCTGGGTGGACTTGAATTGCCGGGTTAGCAGCCCAGCATATTGACCCTTTATACCACCCAGGAACTCTGATAACATGTTGTTGTTAGGTGCTGTCAAATTGCCTCCGACTTGTAGTGACCCCTCCGTACAACAGAACAAAACACTGCCCGGTCCTGCACCATGCTCACAATTGTTGCTATGTTTAAACCCATTGTTGCAGCCTTTGCGTGAATCTGTATCATCGATAATATGTGGAGGTCAGTTTATTTCCCTTGGAATTTCACGTACACTTTCCACAGCCTGTAACGTTCCATAGTTTGAGGAGGAAAAAAATGATTCAAAATCTGTGAAGACTTAACACCTATTGATTTCCTACCTAGCAAAAAGTATTAACCAAGTTTTAGACCTTGTATTTTAAGAGCTCTGTGGGGAATCAGTGAATTTCCCTGACTTAGTGCATGATACTCCGAATTTATGAATAGCTAAAAAGAAGAAGGTATATGGAAAGAGGTCCGATACCTCTAGGAAAAGTTTTTCCAACATCCCATAGCTGTGCTCCCTGCCTTTTTACATCCTAATTTCATCACACAGTGGTGCTAAGTGGATCTTCCTGCTTTCCTTTTATAACCAAGTAGGAGACTTCCCTGTTAATAGGTGGTGTGCACCTCTAGGAAAATTACAAGCAAGGCAGAAAGGAAGCCAGCCAGGCCTAGCAGGAGGCTTTCCACCCAATGAGGGAGTTGGACATTTTCTCCTCAGTAAAGATGACTGATGACCTGTGGGGGAAACAAGTGGACACTCAGGCCAGCTTCTCTAAGACAGCTTGAGTGAGTGTGTGGCTAGCACTTGGTTGATTAGCAGAGGTCTCCCTGACCTTGGCAGTGTGGTGTGACTCACAGGCTTGCAGGGATGAATTGTTCCTGAACAGTTCCTCCAATATCTGAGGTACAAACAGGTCTTTTGAGTCATTTGTTAGACACTGGAGGAAAAAGATGGTCTAACCCATTTAAGACCTAAAAACAGACTTGAATATTCAAAAATACTCCATGCTGAAATTCACCTTAATTTCAGAACCCAAAATCTGGACTGTTAAGAAAGGTGTTAGCAGGTCATGACAGGTTAAAAACTCAGCCCGGTCACCTCTATTTCTTAGAAATGTGTAAAGACCTCTACATATTCTTCCTTTGGTAGTTAAGTGATATCACTTTGAGCTTTGGAGGTTCTTTTAAAACAGCCAGAAATGTAGCTCTTTGACCAGAATACAATTTTCCTGTTTTCCTGAATAGAAATATTGGCAGGTTTTGGAACTTCATTTTTTAGTATGGAACCCAAAAGATGTATAGAAGCCTGCAGAATGCTTCTTTACCCAGGTTAGTGACTTTGACTTATTCTCATTTTAAATTGTCATCCCATGTGCTCTAATAGTTGAAATTCTGTTCCTTTTACTTTATCATCCTGATTTTCTGTAACTGAGATAGATAATTCACAGAGCAGTCTGTTCCTAAATACTGTTTCAGAAAACTTCGTGAGGCTATGTGGGTTGTCATACCAATGTCATCAGTGAAATGTATCGAGCAGCTGATGTCTGCAAGGTCCTTGCTACTGAAGATTAGAGACATTGACGTGCTTCCTACCCTCAAGGACTGTGGAGCAGCCGTCCTGAGAGAAATGGTTGTAGGGCATTTGCCAAAATGACACATCAACAAGTCGAAATTTATATGTAAGAATCTGAGGGCTTAAGTGTGGAGGTGAGCTAGAACAGAAGATACCAGAGCCAGATGTCTTCCTTTGAAACACAGCTTCCTGAAGGAGGTGAAATCTGTGCTAGATATTAAAGGTGCTAATGGAGGAGGATTGGTGAAGATGAAGGGGGCATTTTAGTTGTGGAGATGAAGATGTGCAAAGCATATACAGATATGAGAAGTAAACTCTCATGGGTATAAGGCAGAATACCCTGGATTGAAGAAAAGTTGCTTTTTGAGAAGTTAATTTTTTGAGGGGGATCTAGTGTAGATTTGGGCCCCTGGGAGTGAAGAACCAGTGAGAGTTTGGAGCTGCAGAGTGATCCAATAAAAATGGCATTGCAGGGAAATTATACTGGTAATAACGTGTTAAATTCATTTAGTTGTGGAGAAATTGAGGGAACTTTTTTCACTAATCTAGGCCAACACATACATGGCAGAAATAAAACAGAAAAAGGATAATTGTTTGAAAGACTTGTAGTGAGAGAATAAACAAGAACTCTGTCGTTTTGTAGTGAGCATCAGTGGTAAGAGATGTAAGAAATAATGTCCCTTTTTTTGCTTTGCATTATGAATTGCAAGATGTTGATGTTTTAGTCTACAGCTGCCCAAGTATGTGGCAGGAATACTACAGACAAAAACCTATATAGGAGTTGACTGGTGGGTTGGAAAATACAATGATCAAGTCCAAGATGTCTTCCACCAGAAAACAGCACTGACTGAACAGAAAGAGAACCATTTTAGGTTCTGCAGCTGAATGTAAAAATTTGTTTATGTACTGAATTTTGGGCAGAAGAGCAGTGTAAACCTTTGTTGTAGTACTTAAATATTATATTGGCATTATCAGTCTTAAGTTTTATCTCTCTAACTATACTTTGAATTGCTCCGGGGCAGAGAAACTATTTTTACTCATCTTGATATCTTCTGTGCCTTATAAAATGCCTGCTATGTAATCATTTCTCTGTGACTAAGAACGTTTATAGAATTTGCATTCTCATGGTGATGAAGTATTATAGTAATGAAGCACTGTCATAGTTGTTATTGTACAAGTGTTAGTCTGCTTTGGAAAGCGCTCATCAGTTCAGCCTCTTTGAGCACATAGGAGAATATCTTCAGTTGTCTTTGGGGTTATGCTAATCCTACATGTAACTTAGGTCTTTTTATTCACTCTGTAAACTCTGGCGGCATAGTGGTTAAGAGCTATGGCTACTCAGCAAAAGGTCGGCAGTTCAAACCCACCAGGTGTTCCTTGGAAACTCTTCGGGGCAGTTCTCCTCTGTCTTATAGGACAGAGGGTCCTGTAGGGTTGCTATGAGTCGGAATCGACTCAGTGGCAATGGGATTTTTTTTTTTTTTTTGGTAACAAGAGCAAGTTGTTGAACAGGAAGCAAACAAGAAGGAAACAGACACCCTGCCCTCAAGAGGCTTGTAGACGAGAGGGAGAGATATCTCTATAAACAAATGCAATGCTGGGTAAAAACAAGCAAGTACAACATAGGATGTCTGGATTAGTGCTGTGGAAGTTCTTCATAGGAGAAAAGTTCCTTCTAGTCCAGAAGGCAAAGAGAGCTTTATGTAGAGGAAGCTACTTTTTTGTATCTGGGCTGGCAAGGGTAGATAGGGTTTCTGCTAGCCAGATGGCAGGGGCAGGAAATCATGAGACGCACATAGGAAACAGCAGGTAGTTTGGCTTGAGCATGGGTTCAAGATTAGTCATAGGAAAGAAGTGAGTTCTGTCCAGGACATTTCTTGATAAATAATGATGTCCTCCTGAAGGTCCTTTGAGGTCTCATCCAAAGCTTAGTGGGTGGCCTGCACCTTCTCTCACATATTTCTGTGAATTTTCCAAAAACTGTTTACACATGTAAGAAGTTTGTGTAATTCAGCGTGTATTTTTAAGCCTACACTTGACTGTTAAAGAGGTAAAAAAAAATTTTTTTTCTGCAGTTTTCATCCAAGTTTTAATGGGGAAAATTTGTGATCGATTCTTAGAAGCTTTCGTGGACCAGTATCTGTGCCAGTGTTTTCAACGGGCTTTTCCTGTCCACTTCTTACTAAGTCTTTGGAGTAAAAGTGAAAAGAGCTACCAGAAAACCACAATTATACCATGTATTTTGGGAAGCGTTTCTGTTTGCAGTACTTCAGATTCTGAAAGAGATTGTAAATGTGGTTAATGAGACTTTGTGTACCTGTGACCATACTACAAACCTGCTAAAATGAGACATTGGCCTCATAGCTTAAGAAATGGCTTGGAGTGTTAGTGCTATTTCAGTGCTCAAGAGGCAGTTCAAATTACCTGATTGAAGTTCTTGGCACTGCAATTAAAGGATGAGTTTGGGGCCAGGGCAGTTCTACTCTATCCTACAGGGTCACTATCAGTTGCAGTAGACTCGATGGCAGTGGATTTGTTTTTTTTTGTTTTTTAGGGGAGGAGAGTGTATAAGATGTTTTGTCTGTAGTGTAACTGTTACTGATACTGACTTAGAACTTTTCTGATTCTCTTTTAAAAAGTTTTCTCTGTGAACTTAAAACACTCCTTCCTTTCATGAACAGCTTTAAGAGCTTCAAGCTTAAAATCTTCTCTCTTTAAATCCCGGCCTGCATATTCTTTTCCCCTATTCTCCCCTCCCTCCAGGCAGTTTTCTCTAGATCTTGGTTGGCTCTGAATCCCAAGAGTTAAGACAGCCTACCTTCTATAAATCAGGAGACAGCTTCATTATCAAAGTTATGCGTTTTCACCTTAATAGATAGCCAGTCCTGGTGTTGGTGCCAGGCCCTGCCTTATCATGTAACCATCAGCACTGCTTGCTGGAATGTTCTTTGTTTGGATTATTTATTCCTTCTATAAACAAAGATTAGAGTGAAAAATGTCTGCACTGGGGCCCCTGCAGTGCTGTTACTGGAAAATCACAGTAGCATGATGTAGGATATAATTTGCTACTCATAGGCAGAATAGCAGTGTCCCGATGATAATAATAATGATATCTGCATTCAGTGCCTTGGGCTTTACTCATATTATCTCATTTAATCTTCACAATAGCCCTAGAAGATCAATTCTGTTCTTCCAGTACTATACTTGAGGAAACTGAGACTCAGAAAGATTATGTAAATTTCCCCAATTTACATAATTCCTATTGAGTTTCAAACTTAAGCATTAATCTCCAGAACCTCCATTGTCCTCTAGTTGATTCCGACTCATAGCCACCCTACAGGACAGAGTAGAACTGCCCCATAGGATTTCCAAGGAGCGACTGGTGGATTCGAACTGCCAACTTTTTTGTTAGCAGCTGAAATCCTAACCACTGTGCCACCAGGGCTCCAAAGAAAATTCTAAAGATGGTACTTTTTAAAATGCCGTTACCTGGAATTTGTGTTGCTTGTAACCATTAGATGATTCTATAGTTTTTCATTGGTGGTGCTTGATCCAGGTGGGAAAACTTGTTTAGGATTGAAAGTTTTAATTTGTTTGCCATAAAGTAGATCCCGACTCATAGTGTCCCCATGTGTCCTAGTAGAAGTCTGCTCCGTAGAGTATTCAGCTGCTGATTTTAGAAGTCAATCTCCAGCCCTTTCTTCTGAGGCATGTATAGGTAGACTCAAACCCTCAGCCTTTTGGTTAGTAGACAAGGTTGTTATCTGTTTGTATAAATGATCTAGAGATCATCAAATTGATACAAATCTTGTCTGTATCTCGTTATTTGGAGAGTCTGCATCTTTCTTACAGCTTGCAGCGTCTCTTTTATTGAAGAATTTACTTTTCATTCTGAATTGAAGAAAGAGGCAAAATTACCACTGGCCAAGTCATTTCAGGAGTAAATATATCACAGAAGTTCATCAAGCATCTTGTATAGCTTGGAATAGATGTAATTGTGAAAAAGCAGATAATTCTTATAGAATGTTTGGATGTAATACATATAATTCAGAATTAAAACAGCTATTCTTACAACCTCTAAGAAATTTGGTTCTAACTAAATTCCACAGATTACTGATTTCGTCTGAAAGATAATTACTTATCATTTATCTTTGTATGCATTTTCATATGCAGTGCAGGCAAATAGTCCTCATATTGTATATGAGGAAACTCAAGACTTAGAGAACTAAGTGATGTTGCCAGAATGACAATTAATAAACAGCACGTTTTCTTTGTAATACTAACAGTTGCAGATCATATGTTATCACTTGCATATTTTCCTCATGGATTCTAAGATTTGCCTGTAGGTACTGGGCATGTTTACAAGATCAGGGTATCCTCATTCCTTGACTAGAGTAAGTATGCTTTCTGACGCGCTACAAGATTGTTTTCTTATTGAACTACATTTCCTGAATGAAACTGCTTGAACTTAATAACTATCACCATAAATATGCTTAATGGGCTTATTGACATGTTAAAAATTGTATAGTGTTGGCACATGAAGAGTCCCACGTAATTGTTAAATAATGGTACGTAAGATATTTAGAAAGGTGCTATTGATTTGTAGTTTGTGTATCCGTATATATTTATAACATTTTGGTGACAAAAACTTGAATAAATAATGTCAGGTCTGAAGGTATCAGTGATAGTAAATAGTTGCCAGGTATAATTAGATACTCTTTATTTAGGTCAACTCTCCCAGATTATCATTAATCAGATTTTTTATGAGGGGCTTCTTGACCCCAGTTTATTAGTCTCTTGAATTTGTCATGTCACCATCTGACTTGGAAACCTAGTTCTCAGATAAGCCATATTGGGTGATGTTGACAGATAATAATTTTCCCTTTTTCCACCGCTTTTGCCCTATGTATTTTGAGTTTCTGGGTTGTTTTTTTTTTTTTTTTTTAAAGTCCTTAAGAAAAACAAAGATGAACAAAAAGTTCTTAGAACAAAAATTAAAGTAGGCACTGGGTTGTTTGTTTGTCTCCTTAGTCACATTCATGTTGTAGTGTTTGGAGCTGGCCCCTGGGAAAAGGGATGTTTTAGTTCCTTTTGTGACCCTCTGAAAACATCCTCATTCCTAACCATACCTAGTGCTGCTTAGAAACTATGTTTGTTGTAATGTTTTGAGACAAAAATGTGGGAGGAAAATCATATACATTTTAAGATTTTTCTCCCTCTTCATGCTTTCTTTTCTACTTTTCCTCCATTTGCTTTGTATAGCAAACCTGGAACAATTCTGCTTCTTCATACACAAATTTATCTTGGGGCAAGAGATCATTCATTAAATTGTCATGACAGTTCTCAAGTGTATGTTTGCTAAGTCTTGTTGGGAAAGTTTCATTGATTAAATCCCATTCCTATAAATCTAGAGTGTATTAGAATATGATTGCTATAGCTCTTACTTTAGGTCAGTTTGTGAGGCCACATGAAACCACCTTATGATATTTATGTGTTTGTGTTGTCCTCTGTGGGGTTAACCCCATCTCATTTTTGTTAAGTGATAGTCTGGATACCAATTTACAGTCTTTCCTTTCAGCAGAATAGTTCTTACTACTGATAGAAATCTTAGGAGAGCTTATGAAATGGAGCAGCACTGTGTTTTCACATAAAGTATGTGTCTCCTGCAGTTCTGGCTAAGGCTTTGGCTCAGATTTCCTACTTGATTCTGTGGTCTCTGGGACCTGTGGAGAGACTTGATTCTAAATCTTGGTGGACAGAAAGCCAAATGTCAGAGTGACATTCTTCAAGTGAAAGCTTTACCCCGAAGAAAGGTAAGAGGGAAAAAAACTAAAAACAGTGGAAGAATGTGTCTAAGCCAGTGCTTCCAAGGATCTTCCACAAAGCATTTATTCTGTGAGATGTTGATGTATGTTACCCTTACAGGGGTACAAAGGTCAAATGAGTTTGGGAAAGCTTGGCTAAGAAAAGTTAGCCACTTTTTTTTTTTTTTTTAAATGAAGGAATCCTTCAGAACCTTTATATGCTTATAAGGATTGTGTATCACCAAAAAGAGTATAAAATATATTACATTTCCCAAACTCATTTGTCCAGGGAGCCCTTCTTCATGGGACTAACATTTTATAAAATACATTTTAGGAAATGTAGAGACAAGCGCTTCCCTTACAAGTAAGAACTGTATTTTCAATATATAAGAAAATAGCAAAGTATCTTGGTATTCCTCAGTTTCTCACTTTTTTCTGTTCTTTAGCAACTCAACCAGTGTATCAGAGGCTGTAGTTTTCGAAGAGTATGTACAACAGTCCGTGAGAGTCCTGGCCCCTCTACCAGAGACCTGGGCCACACAGATCTGAGCTTCCTGTCATTCCTTTGACTGTTAATTACTTTGAGCACAGAAAATAAGTAAATAAAACCAAACCCATTGCCATCGAGTAGATTTTGAATCATAGCGACCGTATAGGGCAGAGTAGAACTGCCCCATGGGGTTTCCAACGAGTGGCTCATACTTTCAAACTGCTGACCCTTTTTGGTTAGCAGCCGTAGCTCTTAACCACTGCACCACCAGCACTTCTTTAGCACAGAGGAAGGGTAATAAACCTACTTGGCCTTTCACTCTGCTCCTAATGGGATCAACTTCTCCATCAAACCAAATATGGAGAAAGGATTTATAGAGCCCTTATTTGTGCTTGGAAACCCTGGTAGCGTAGTAGTTAAGTGCTGCAGCTGCTAACCAAAGGGTTGGCAGCTTGACTCTACCAGGAGCTACTTGGAAACTCTATGGGACAGTTCTGCTCTGCACTGTAGGATCGCTGAGTCGGAATTGACTTGACGGCAACAGGTTTTTTTGTTTTTATTTGTGCTTATTGTGTGAGGCATTGGTAGTTCATTGGTAGAGTTCTCACCTTCCATTGCTGGAGACCCAGGTTCAATTCCAGGCCAATGCACCTCATACACAGCCACTACCCATCTGTAAGTGGAAGTTTGCATGTTGCTATGATGCTGAACAAATTTCAGTGGAGCTTTCAGACTAAGACAAACTGGCAAGAAAGGCCTAGTGATCCTCTTCTGAAAATCAGCCAGTGAAAATCCTTTGGAGCACAACAGTCCAATCTGCAACTGATTATGGGGATGGCACAGGGACTGAGCAGTGTTTCATTTGATTGTACATGAAGTCACCATGAGTCGGGGGCCAACTCGATGGCAGCTAACAACAACAACAATTCAAGCTTATTAGATTTTGTGTACACCAGAGGATAAGTGAACTCTAAAGAGATACCGTCAGCTTTATGTAGACTTTGAAACATTGGGTCTTAGTTCTAAAAATAGGTGTTAGGCTCTACGAGACCCTGTTCCTTCTTGACCTTGATCAAGTCATTTAACTTTCCTGAATCTGAGGTTTTATTTACAATCCACCGTCTATCCATTCATCTCACTGAGTGTTTGTGAGGGTAAAATGTATGAAAAGTGTTGAAGGCGGGAAACTTTAAGAGCATTATATAAAAACACATGATATCATCATTATCATGGGTCAAAAGATTTGTTAAGGAATAGTTTTTATAACTGACTCATGAGGTCCAAGTTATTTCTCTTGTTCCCTAAAAAAATTGTGGTGAAAGGAATACGCCTTTCTCATTCATATGAATGATAAAGATTCCCTGTAGCTGAATGTTTGGAAGGCTAATGAGATTTCTGTTAAATAAACAGAGTAAAGAGCGTATTGTAGAATGACGATAGCAAACATTATAGACCATTTACACCATTCTAAGTACTTTACGTATGTTTACTCATTTCATCCCCACAACAACTCTGTGTTGTAAGTAGAATTACCAGCTTTATTCCACAGATGAGGAAACTGAGGCAAAGATCATTTGAGTAACTTGTCCAAGGTCACACAAGTGGTAAGTGGCAAAGCTGGGACTTGAACTCAGGCAGGCTGTTAACCATCTTCTACCGTATCTGTGGTTTATACCAGGATATTGGAAGTTATACCACCTTGTAGATAATGGGTTCAAATACTGATGGTCAATTATTAGATATGGGACTTTGGATAACCCAATAACTGTCTGCCTATATCCTATCTGTGAAAGTATTTTATTAGATCTAAAGCACCAAACAGATGTTAAGTCATAGTGTGATATTAAAATAGAAGTGATGATTGTGTCCTGATTTGTGACCAGATATCCTCTTTTAAAATCTGTATTTAAAATGATTAAATAATAGTAATACATTATTTTTCTCCCCACCATGCCCCCTCTCCCCTGCAAAACCAAGTTATTTGACCAGAATTTACAAGCATAAGCAAAGATGACTTGGCATAACTCGGACATACACTTGTAACCTGGTGGGCAAGGACAAAGCAGACTTTTTAAATTTCCAGTCTCACAGGAAGTATATGTATTTTAAGTGAGTGAAAGCTGTTTTTTATTCCATATATTTTTGATATACCTGTTTGGGGTTTGAACCTTAGAAAAATCAAAGAAATGTAATGCTTGTTCTTGCCACCTGTGAGTTTTCATATAGGTACAGAGAAAGTCATGCATATGTAGAAAGTTAAATATGTAGGTATGAAATAAGAATACAAGAAGTGGCAAAAAGTCAAGTGAATTGGATATTCATGAAATGTTCCGGGTTTAGGGACAGACAAAGTTACTGAGGACTGGAGCAGGGTAATGAGACACATCAGACTTGGCTGAGTCTTGGTGAATGAGTAGGTCTCTGAATAGGGAGGTAGGCAGGAGAAAGAATTTGTAGTGGAAACACAGGTACAGAGCCAGACATGGATGTGGCTTGGGTGTACTCAACCAGTGGTCTGAAGAGGAGGAATCAAGAAGGAGGTGGGAGCAGTGGACTGCAGGGCTCAGGCTCTGAGAGGTCGTTGTTTTTTGGGTACTCTGGTGCTACTGAAGTTTTAAAGTGGAGCAGTGATATCCAGAAGGCTGTGTTCTGAGAACCTCAGTATCATAGGTGTTAACTGGGTGGCTGGATTGGAGAATGAAGATAGTGTAGGCAGGGAGACCAATTGGAAAGCTATTTTAAGATATTCAGGAAGGAGCTGCATTTGGTGGAAGTGCAAATGGAAGGGGAAGGGCTGGGTTTGAGATATGTCAGAGGACCAATTGATGAGACTTTGTGTGATAAATTAAAAATGTTGGGTCATTTTAAACATTAATATAATTAGTTAGTTATTAATAAATTTAATAACTCCCCAATCTGGGCTATGGAATCAGACTGCCTGAGTTGAGCACTAACATACACATGACCTCAAGAAAGTTAGTTAACCTTTCTGAACCTCAAGGACCAGAGAGAGGGACTTGCGATTAGGTGCTACAACTGGGACTGTGGAACCAAGGTTTCCTCACTGTCAGTCACGTACTCTTTCTTTAAAGCCATTTTCATGTTCATGGCTATGACTGGCTGAACTATTTCCTCTATATAACCCTTCTGAGGGTCTACAGTATGTCCTGAATTATGGTGAGTGTTTTAGCCAAGACTCTTCCCCTGGTAAATTGCTACTCTGTCCTCAGCTTCAATGTCATTTCCCCTGAGAGTTTCTTCTTAAAGCAGCCAGTCTAAATGAGGTCTCCCTATTTTTCTCTTTCAGAGCCCTCATATATTTCCTTCCTGACACTTTTTACACTTTGTAATCCTAGATTTGTGTATCTGTTTGTTTATTTAATATCCATTTCCCTCACCAGACTGTAGGCTACAGAAGAGCAAAGATCCTTTCTGTTGTATTATGTTTTATCATGTCTGTGTATTTGGCTTGCAGGACACAGTGTGGCTTATCACAGGCAATCAATAAGTATTTCCCTAATGAATTAGAGAACATGTAATATTCAGGTAGATGTCAAAGGGTATGGTCTTTGGTTTTTTTGATAACACTGACTGTGATGTGTTGTTGTTAGTTGCTATCAAGTTGATTCTGACTCATGGCACCGCCATATATCACAAAACCAAACATTGTCTGGTCCTGTGCCGTCTTCACGATCATTGTTACGCTCAAGTCCATTGTCATTGCTGCTGATTATTTTAAATGCCTTTCAACCTACGGGGTTTATCTTCCAGCACTGTACTGGACATTATTCTGTTGTGATCCTTAAAGTTTTCATTGGCTCATTTTCAGAAGTAGATTGCCAGGACTTTCTTCCTAGTCTGTCTTAGTCTGAAAGCTCTGTTGAACCCTGTCCACCATGAGTGTCCTTGCTGGTATTCGAAATAACTGTGGCATAGCTTCCAGCATCATAGCAACACGCAAGCCACCACATTATGACAAACTGACAGATGAGTGGTGGTGACTTTGACTAGCATCATTAAAACTATCGGTGCTATACTTTCATCATCCTTAAAATGTGCAGAATATTAACTGCATCTACTTAACCGAGATATTTTCAGGATAAACGAGATGTTGAATAATATTCTCTTCAGTATCTAAAAATTAGGCCAGGGTTCTAAACTGGGCACACAGGGAGCTCCCTCTTTCATTCTTTGAGATAACTAGGAAACCCTTTTCCAATGACGTGGCTCCAAACACGTCTGCTCAGAGCCTGCGTTGGGGCAGTAGCCCTGGAGTGGCTGTGTGTAAAACGGTAGTACCCTAATGATCAGCAAGGATGAAGGACTCCCTGAGCACCTTGCTTCACTACCAGAGAATGCCAGGCTACAACCTAATCTGTGGAATTATTCTGCTATCTTCAGAAAAAGAGCGTCATGCCCATCTAACTCCATGTTCATGATGATGGCAATATTGCAAAAAGGCTGCTATTGCTGATAGCAGGATGGACATAAAAGCTGTTAGGCAGGAGGATGTTGTTGTTAGGTGCCATCGAGTCAGTTTCGATTCATAATGGCCACCTGTGACGAGGAGAACTGGTACATAAGGTTTTCTAAGCTGTTATCTTTATGAGATCAGATTGGCAGATCTTTCTCCTGAGGAGCCGCTGAGGGGTTCAAACAGCCAACCTTTGTGTTAAGCAGCTGATATTAGTTCTGCAAATTTACCATTCAAGGTGGCAACTTTGCTAGGCACCTGGAAAAATATGGCATCAGTTTGAATGTTCATCAACTTCTTTGATTGTAAAGTGCTTGGTAGGATTTTTCAATTTTTGAGGCAGCCCCCTCCCCATCTTTGGAAAGGATATGGATCTCCTACTCCTGATAACAGAAGGGGGAAAAAATGTACCTGGCAGTGTTGTTACCATAAAGATTTAGATGATGAAAATTCTCTTAAATATTTAAAGGAAATGCTGAGCATTGCTTAATCATCTTATTGAGAACCTCAGATTTAAAACTGAAATGTCTGTTCTTAGGAATGAGGCAGGTTAAACTGCCTTAAAAATAAAGTGCCTCACAGTTGTATCGTAAAATCTCAACTACATTAAGGTAATTGTGCCTAAGCACAATTTAGAGCCCTTTTGAATGTTTGTTGTAGATGCACGAATGATGCTATTTTTAATAGTCGAATGCTAGTTCTCAAGAAATAAACTTATATTCTTTGTGCATGCTAAACACATTCATTTGGGAGGAAGTGCTGTCTCTGAATACTTTCTCTTAGCACAAAAATGACAAATTGCGGATTCTGGCATCATTATATTTAAAAGAAAAGACAGGAAAAGAAAGCTTCTGTAGTAGGAGTTTACATAGTCCAGAGTAGTATAATCTTCCCTGAATCAGATACTTCTTGTGATAGTTGGTCCCTTTTCAGTCTTCTAGGGACTGTGATTTAAATGCAGGTTTCCAGGCCCTACCCAGCAGGCTCCACCTAGCCTGTTTGGAGTCTTTGTGGAAATTAGAAAAAAAGTGCCCTTTTGGAGCAGATGCAGACAAAGCCAGAGCCACATGGGTTGGCCCTGGTGATTCAGGCCTGAGTCAGAATCAATGTCACTTGCCACTTTGGCTGGGCGCATGGTATGCACCCTGTCTCCCAGGTTTTACTCAATCAGTCTGAGCAAGGTGCTGGCACTGTTAACAGGTGCCCTGGGAACCACTGAAGTCACTTTTCTGATTAAGTCCAAAATGATCTCTTGTCCTTCAGAGTCACAAATCCTCAGTGCTGAAGGCATGCCTTTTAGTGTAGGAACGGCCCATGGTATGGGACAGAGAAGCAAATTGACTTTATCTTGAATTTAAACAATATTCAAGAACCTTTGCTGCTAATATTTCTCCTCTTGTTGTTCTCCGTCATGCCGGGCCAGGGAAGCAAAGTAGGTTAAACTACAGTTATCCTTTTTTTAGTATCTGCTAATAGTTTAGATAAGAGTTGATGTTCCATCTCTGCCTTATTCAGCCCCTAATAATTTTCCCCCTTGGGATTTCTGCAGCACTGTCTTAACTGATCTTTTAGCCTCTAGTCTGCCCTCTCCTGCAATTCATAAAAGGTCGCATTTGCTCGTGACACTAAGTGGCTTTCTCCTCTGTTGATGAAAAGTCCACCCTCCTCAGCATGGTGAACCAAACCTTGATCAAATGCAGATCCCTCATTGAAAACCAAAGCCCTGTGTAGGGTTTACGAGGCCTGAGTGACCTGCCTCCCTCCCTTTTCTCTGAGCATGTCTCCTGTTTCTCTCTCCTCTGGCTTTAGCCACACTGGCTTTCTTGCTGTTCCCTTTCGCTGGAATGCTTGACTCAGATCTTGAGTCAGAAGTCTCCTCAGTGAGTCTTTCCTTGGCTATTGTATCTGAAATTTTAGCCGCCTCCACCTAACATTTCATATCCTCCTTCCCTACTTTACTTTTTTCCTTTTTGAACATACTACTATCTCATTTTACTTGGTTCGACAATTAACGCCCATGGAAGCAGCAGTCAAGAAATCAGTTGACATATTGCATTGGACAAATCTGCTGCAAAAGACCTCTTTAAAGTGTTAAAAACCAAAGATGTCACTTTGAGTACTAAGGTGCCCCTGACCTAAGCCATGGTGCTTTCAATCACATCATACGCATTTGAAAGTTGGACAGTGAATAAGGAAGATGGAAGAAGAATTGAAGCATTTGAATTATGGTGTTGGTGAAGAATACTGAATGTACCATGGACTGCCAAAAGAACAAACATACCTGTTTTGGAAGAAATACAGCCAGAATGCTAATGACAACAACTATCTCACATAGTCCACATTTTATTTAGTCTATCTTTTGTTGGTCCTTCCACCGGGATTTAAGCTCCAGGAGGACAGGGATTTTTGTGTTTTGCTCACTGTTGTGTCCCCAGTCCCTAGAACAGCCCAGCATGTAACATGCAGCGTGCAGCCAATAATAATTAGTTGAATGAAGAACTGAGTGAATGTGGCTGCTGCCTGCCTCTGCAGCTGCATTTCTGAACACACTTCACCATGTCTGCATATGCTCCTCTTTCCAATCTACCTGCTTTCTCTAAACACCCCCTGCTTTCCTCCATCTTCAGTACCTTTTTACTTGCTGCTGCCTCTCTCTAGATCTCCATTCCCACCTGCTCATCCATTGGGTCTTGGCTCAGAAGTCACCTCTTGGGCCTTCTTTTGTGCAGGCCCAGTACCCTTCACCAACAGTACTAACCATATTGCCTTGTTTCTACCCTGTTATCTGGCTCTTCTGTTAAGCCCTTGGAGCTCCACCCTTGTGACTCTGTATTCACAAGCGCTAGCACAGTATAGAAATGTCTAGAATTTTATTAACTGAAGAAAGGAGGGAAGGAGGCCACTACAGATCTAGAGGAATACTTAAGGGTTTTATTCATCCTTATAGTCTTACCTAGCACAGCTACTAACCTGAAGGTTGGCGGTTCAGACTCACCCAGCTGCTCCACAGAAGAAAGGCCTGGCAAATTGCTTCTATAAAAAGTGTTTTTGTTATATACTATTGTTGATTCCAACTCATAGTGACCCTGTATGACAGAGTAGAACTGCCCCATAAGGTTTCCTAGGCTGAAATCCTTACGGGTCAGATCACTAGGTCTTTTCTCCTGTGGAGATGTTGAGTGAGTTGGAACTGCCAGCTTTTTGGTTAGCAGCCAAGCACTTAAAACCATTGTGCCCCCAGAGCTCCTACATCTAAGAAAACCCCACGGAGCAGTAGCACATGGGGTCGCCATGAATCAAGGGCCGACTCGACACTGCTAACGACGACAACCACCATAGCATATGTGCCTTACTCCCGGTGGGTACTGAATAAAGCTCTGAATGAACCAGCAAGTGATTTGCTCCCTCTTAAACTTCGTTTGTTTGTTTTTTTTTTTTACACATCCCCAAGGCTACTTAGAAGTTAAAAATATGCCTGTTTTAACATTGTACTTTGCAGAAGTCTTCTGAATATATGGCTTTAACTTGAGGGTGTTGACTGGAACTGGATATGGTCAGATAAGGCAGAACCTTTCTGTGACTCTGAAGTCTTATCAGGATGCCCTGCTTGGGAAATGGGTATTCATAAGGCCTCAGTGTGTGTGTTTGTTTTCTGAGAAACACAGAGCGGTAGTTTTGCTTTATCAGTGTTGTTGGTAGTGAGTCCTTTCTCTGCATGCATGCTTCACTTCTTTGAAACAGAACTTAATGAAAACAAAGTGGTTTAATCACTCTTTTACAATTTTTTCCATGAAATTTTTAAATAAAAATGAAATAGTATAAAAGTAGGGGAGCGCTAAATCTTTTTCATACTATGTAGTGTAGGTGATCACTGGGAAATGTGATAGCACTGTAATGTTCCAGACGTTATTTATGCTAATGATAAGGAATGTCGTCTTAGTAATGACTGTAAAAAACTTATCTACATGTTAAGTTGACTTAAGTCACACCATTTCAGATTAGCCATAAAGATTTTAGCAGCAGTTTGCTGGAACTGATTTGTAATGATGCTTACTACCTGTCATTAATTGAGTAGACTTTATGGATAGCTGTAGGAGCAAAAAATTAGTCAGGACTTTGCCACCCCCAAAGGGGGGAGTTTTTGCTAGTTATTGGATGCATGACATGTATTCCTAAAAGACTGGAAGCCCATCATGTGATTTCTCAATGGACCATAACATCTCAGCAGGAACGCCTTCACAACCTGCCAGGTAAACACATATTAAAGTAATTTTCAAACTGTGCTTTTGTTGTTCGGATTTCTATGCAATAGAAAATCTCTCTTATCTTTTGCAACCAGAACCAGTAGTTAGCCAGCTAATCAGTTGAAATGGAGAATCTTTACCATCAAATAAACAAACCCCATGCCTTAAGCATTTTAAACTTAAAATATATAAATGTGCACTCATCCTCCAAATTTTTTAGTTTAAACCAAGGCCTTTACTTTCAGTACGGATGGGTGTGCTGATGGGACTGCTAAGGTGACTTTCTTGTATAAGCTACGCTTGTAATGCATACTGAGATTTTCACGTTTAATTGCTTTTAAGGGAACCTACACTTAGATAATAAGGCATTGGTGGTTCAGTGGTAGAATTCTCGCCTTACATGAGGGAGACCCGGGTTCGATTACTGGCCATGCACCTCATGGGAAGCTACTACTAGTCTGTTGGTAGAGGCTTGCATGTTGCTCTGATGCTGAACAGGTTTCAGCAGAGCTTCCCAACTAAGACAAACTAAGAACAAAGGCCTGGCGTTCTACTTCTGAAAAATTAGCCAATGGAATCTGTATGGATTACAGTAGTTACACCTGTAATCTAGCAACTTATCATGAGGATGGCGCAGGACTGGGTAGTATTTCCTTGCATTGTACATGGGGTTGCCTGGATGTCAGCTAACAACAAGAGGCTTGATACAAATGAAGTTGTCTGGTGTTCAGAATTCTTCACTCTTTTACAGTTGTCTTGCCCATGGCAATTTGAGAGCAGGGTTTTAGTTTTTAAATGACCCATCTCTTATCAAGACTTCCCAAAGCATTCAACTTAGTTTTGGTAGATTGAACGTCTTCTTTTTCAATCATAGTCCACTGATTTTTATAATATTTCATTAAATTAGGAAATTTTAATTATAGGTGAAACTGTCATAATCAGGTCTAAGAACAAACAACCGACTCTTGGTAAATCAGTTGGTAAAAGCAGAAGTGTACAGACATATTTGAGTGTGGTTTATTCATTCTGTTTATTTAGTATGCTGTGAACATCACTATATTTTATAGAAGGAATAAAGATTTTGATTAATCTGGCAGCATAGGCACACTTCTAGTAGTAATTTTTCTTTGTTCTTGTTTCCATATAACTTAAAATGAGATTTAAACCTCAGTGATAATAGTCCTAAGAGACTGATAATCTTTCCATCTCCAACACATACACACACATACACCCACACTGCAGGTAAACAAGTTATACCATTTATATTCAGTTTGTTAACTTGACTTTTGGATTGGATAAACTTCGATTCACTGTGATTTTAACATGGTCCAAGTGAAATTCACTATCTTCTTTCTTAGGCCTTCTTCCAGTTCCCTGTTTTCAGAATTACTGCCTTTCCCCCAGCTTTCAAGGTACTCAGTATCGGTAGGGGAAAAAAATTTGATTCTTAACTCTGTTTCTCTTATGTCCAGTCAGTTACCAAATCTGTCGTTTCTATGAAATGCATCCTCCTTTCCCATTTGATTGGCCATCCTTTGAGTCCCTGGCCACCTGGTGAGGTTATTACTGAGGTAGACTTGCCTCCAGCCGTGTGCCTCATTGAAACTGTGACCACATCCTTCTTTCATGAATCCTACTTTCATATCTCACTGCTCTAACCAACATCCTCAGTTGCTTTTCACTAACTGCAACATAAAATAAAAAATACTTGTCTTAGCTCTCTGTACCATTCTTAACATGGTCCCATCCTCATTTCAAATATCAGCTTTTGCTCCTTTATGCCTTCAAACTTGTATCCCATCACCACACATCTGTTTTAGCCTTCTGGCCTGTAGAATCTTAGCTCTTACATGCTGCTTATTCAAGTCCTAAAAGATTTCTCTTGAATCTTTATTCCAAAGAGCCCTCCTCCACTACCTGCGGGCACCTGGAGGTTCCCATTGCTGTCAAGTTGATTCTGACTCACAGCAACCCTGTAGGACAGAGTAGAACTGCCCCATAGGATTTCCAAAGCTGTTATCTTTTACAGAAGCCAACTGCTGCATCTTTCTCCCACGGAGCCGTTGTTGAGTTTGAATCGCTGACCTTTCAGTTACTAGCCAAGCACTTAATCATTGCGCCTTCAGGGCTCCTTCGCCTAGAAGTTCAAAACAAAAAATCCAAACCCACTGCCATCGAGTCAATTCTGACTCATAGCAACCTTAAGAACAGAGAGAACTGCCCCGTAGAGGGTTCAAGGCTGTAATCTTTACAGAAGCAGACTGACTGCTACATCTTTGTCCTGTGGAGTAGTTGGTGGATTTGAACCGCCAACCTTTCAGTTAGCAGTCGAGCATTTAACCACTGTGCCACCAGGATTCCTTCACCTAGAGATTAAAAAAAAACAAACCCATTGCCATCGAGTCAATTCTGACTCATAGCGACCCTGTGGAACTGCTAATTCTAAAACTAAACCAGTTGTACCGAATTTTATTGTTGGTTATTTAGCTTGCATTTGTTATCTCCTCACTAGAGAGTAAGCTCCTTGAGAATAGGGACACTCTTGTAAATTTTTCTTTCTTCTTATCTTCTCTTATTCAAAGAGCACAGGATGCCTTCAGTCTAGCACACCTTTACTGATACCTGATTTCGGAGATACAAGGATGAGTAGAACACAGCCTCTGCCCTCTAGGTGCCCAGAGTCCAATGGAAAAGAGATGCATTCTTACACACACACACACACACACACACACACACTCACACACACACACACACACACACACACACACACACACACCACGGATTTGTTCTAATAATGAGGAGATCATCTGATTTAGAGAGGGTGATATTTAATTGAATATTAAGTTACACATTTCAATCTGGGTGTCATTGGAAGAATAGAGCATATGCTTATTTTTTTCTTGCAAAACAGTATTTTACCGGAAGGAGAATCAGTTATTCATCAAGTAGACATTAGGACACCTAATAACTTGATCAAGGTCACATGATTCGTCAGTGACAGAGATTCCAGGGCTCTTACTCCATTTCCAGGGGTTTTGAGCTGTAAGTTCTGCTGCCTTCTCAAGTTTTGTTAACATTCTTTTGAGTCGTCTGAACATATGGAGGCATCTGAGTTTTTTGAGGGTAAGAAACTTTTCAGGCCCCCTTATGTAACACTCAAATCACTCATGAATATTTCCTCTTGAAAGTACTTCAAACTTATCGTGGTCTTAGCCGTTGGGGAGGAGAAAGGCAGGTACCATAAAATATCAGCTGAGAGCCTTTGAAGATGGGTGATGTGTTTTTCTCCTTAGGATGCTAAATCACATATCACCACACATGTGCACTGAAAATGAAAAATGTCAGAAACACGTTTATGTAAACCGTGGATCCTACTTGCATATTCAGCATTTCAGCTTGGCCCTCCTGTACTTAGACCAGTAACAACTGATGCTTTATGCTTTGTCTTATTTAAGATTTCTCTAGTCCTAGGATTTTTGCTGCATGTTAAAGCTATTATCTTAAAACAAGGTGAATTACTTTTTTTATACTATAGACTTGTGAGGTCGAGTAAAGTAGCCACTGGCCGTATGTGTCTATTTAAATGGAAATAAAGTTAAAAATCAATTTCGTTAGTTGCACTAGCCACATTTCAAGTGTTCCATACTGAATTTGATGTGTGGTAACAGTAAATATGAGATTTCAAGGGTTAAATACCAAGCAAAATCTAAAATACTATGAATTTTTCATATTGTTTATATGTTCAACTGATAATATGTTGAACATTTGGGTTTAAATAAAATATATTCTTAAAATTTAATCTAATTTTACTTCTTTTTACTTTTTTATTTTTAGTAGAAAACATGAAATTATTTTTGCGGGTCACATTATGTTTCGATTGGATAGCACTAGTTTAGAAAGCCCCATATGTTAATGTTTAATCCCATTATCTTATTGCAAAGGTTTGTACTAAATGATTTTACCAAAGTTTTGCAAAATAAGGTAATTAATAATGACTAAAACAAGGTATTGATGATTTTGTGATTCCTAAAACATTTTGCTTGTAATTTTGACCAAATCTACTGGTGAGTATTTTCTTTTTTATGCTAAAAATGAAGGCTCAGGCCATTACCTTTTAAAACTGTTTTTGGTTTTGATCTACCTTAGATTTTAGTCTTTGCTCCTTGATTGGCCAGTGGCTATGGCTGACTGAGTGATAGGGATTAAGATTCAAATATTTCATAAATGCTTCCAGCACAGCAATTTTTTTACAGGAATTTATAGTCCATGCAGTATCTAAAGCAGTACTTAATCTGAAGTATTTGCAGGCTAAGCCCTGAGTCAGATATTTCAGGGTATGAAAAGACGGCCAGCTATAACCATTCATTTGCCAATTAAAAAAATTTTTGTTTCCCACTAGAGCATTTGACTCAGGAGCTTTCATGTAGAAACACTGCGGCTATTCCTACGGAGTTGTGTAATTTATTTATGTGAGTTCAAACTAGGTTCAGTGTAATTTTTCAGTTAGTTTAAATGTAGGCCTGTTAGTGTTATGTAAACCTTGTTTAGTACTGTTGTCATTCATTTGATTATTTAAAAAGAGGTATCTAGGGTAGAAAACAGGCTTCCAAACTTACGGGTTGTCCATATTATTTTTGTTTGTTTAAATTTGGATCATCAAGATACAGTAGGTTAGGAGAAAAACCCTTGTGAATTTGATTTAAAATCAGAAACCTTTTAAGTGCAAGGCCATTGCTATGGCTTCGGGCTACTCTTACAGAAATTGTAATGACACACACACAGGAAGAATGGTGCCTTTGTGCATGCTGTGTGGGGCATGTGGTTTGGTAGTGCAAAGACTAGGGTAAGGAGCTCCAAAGATGAGGCCACAGTAGTAGTATTGGGGGTTTTGCTGAATTGAATCTAACTGATACCTGAGTATTTTCCAGTATTGAACCCTCTCTTACACACTTAAATCATGTCCTTTTTGGCACCAAAGCATCGTTTACTTGTATGCCCACATTGGCTCCTTACAGATCCTGCATTAGAAAGACCGAGTGAATATACATGTGAGGAAGAGAAAGAATATTTCATACATTTGCTTTCATTATTGAGGGGACTCAGAGAAATGTCTATTTCTGAACAGCTGTCTTCACTCCAGGTAATCGGCTTTGGGGCTCATGCAGCAGTAGAGATGTTACTGGAATCTTATGAGTGACAAGAAGTATTGTTTCTGAAGATAGCTAGTCACTTTTTTCTCACAGGGCTTGGGGCTCAGTGTTCTCTTTGGTCTTATTTGAATGATGTTTTATCAGTCAGACAAAATAATATCCTACTATTAATATCGTTCTGCTAAAACAGTTTAGAATAAAGATTTAATATTCTCTTCTCAGTAAAGGGCTTGTGCCCACCGTGTAGGACTGTAATAAAAGAGAAACAAATGAGGCAGCTCAAAGTTATTACTCTCCATGGCTTTTAGGTCTCTCATACATTTTTATAAAACATATATCAGAATTTCTGAATTGTTAAATTAGGTTATTTTTTAATGCAGTTGTATTCAGCTATGGACCTGAGAGTAGCACTGCTCATCCCATTAGGTCTCAGTGCTCAGAACCGGCTCTCTCCTGGCTCACAGGCTTATTGCTTATATTGTATCCTCTGGTCCATAACCAGCAGAGGACAATCAACCCAAGACTGTGCTTCTAGTTGATCTTCAGGTGAACTAGTGGTTCCTCCAGCTCAACCCCAGGCTCGCCTTCTTGCCTTAGGCAAACAGGTAACTGAGTGGCCCATCTCTTTTCTTATCTAAAAGGCGAGTCTGGAAGGTGTCACTTCACCATTTCTCCGCTGATTTTAAAGGCAAAGATTTTAAAGATGCCATGTAAGTCTACCTTCATTGCTACTGTTTAATAATTTGCGCTCCACATAGAAACCCAGGAGAGCTTTAAAGAACAGAATGTAAACTTTAGTTAAAATATGCAAGAGCCTGATGTGTCATTAAATGTTTGTGGGAATGTACATCGGCTGAACAGCTGATCATTAGGGTTAGATTAAGTAAGCGTCACTTGAAATAAGTTATGACAAGACTCTTTCAGATGACATTGTCCAGTGGTAGTACTGGGAGGATAATAAAATGGGCGCGTATTCATTCAAATGTGTAAGGATTCCTTCTGGTGTGTGGTGATGTGCTTTAGCAGTAATTCTCAATGCACCAAGCTGCAGATTTGCCCCTTTCTGAAAATGAAGGAGGGTCATCGAGTCCTTTGAAACCAGGAATGATATTATTATTCTTACCTCAAGCAGTCTGATTGTTGTCTCAGCCCTCAGGAATGACTGCAAGTTTAACACCCAGATCTTCCCTTTGCACCACTCTTCCTCTCAGGCTGACATAGGAGGCATGGGGATGTCAGCATCATCTGAGGTAGATGGATCACTGTGGCAGGTTGTTTTGGTTCTGCTAAATTCCCTTTGCATTAAAACAAACATCCCTGAAACACATTAGCTTCCCAGCACAGGAGTGGGAACATACAGAGCAAAAAGCCTGCTGCGGTCCTTAGGGAACTCTTGAGTGCTTTGGGGGTGATTTATTTTCAGAGGATTTGAACTAGATCAGCTCAAGAGAAGGTGAGAATATTCAGGACAGTGGGAAAGCAAAGTAACTGACTCCTTTTCTCCCTCAATAAATGGTCTTCCCTGAATGCCATCCATCACAAGTAAATGTTTTATTCTGCTGCCTTGGGTGAGTAGGGGAGTAAGGCTATGGACTGCCCTGACTATGCTTCATCTAATCTCCAGAAACATGAGATGAGCCCTGTGAGGTGAGGACCTGCCCTGACAAACCCTCTGTGATGCCTTGGCTGAGCCAATGCAAAGGTGATCTCTTATCATATTAACCAGAAACTCCACAAGGCTTGTGGCCTTAAGATGGATTTGGCCTCCAAAACTAGAATGACCCCCAAACCAGGATTTTGAGGACTTTTTAGTAACAGATGCTTAATGAACATATCTGATCCAAGTTTACAAAAATGCTAAATGGGCTAGAAAAAATTTGCCAGAGGAGGAGCAAAGCCCAAGTTTAGGAGCGTTGCATAGAGGTCTCAAGTACCCTACTGTGAATTGGCTTTCTTTTTCCAACCAGAACAACTGTTAGATGCTGTTCATTAGCAAAGGTCTTCAGACCGGGGCTGAGCTCCCCAAGAACTCAGCAATTGAAAACTAAATTGTTCTGTAGGTACACAGAAACAGGAAATCAGAAACACTGTTCGTGTGTGTAATTTTTCAGGAAACACAGGATCAATGAGTTCTTTGTTTAGGGACATTATGAAACCACTGCAGTCCTTTTTGGTACAGTTGGTTATAACTACAGGGATATTGTGTTCTCAAACAAACGTTCAAGCTCCCTGATATGAGGCTGCCTAAAGCCAAGCTTCACATATGGATGCACATAATGCCTCTTAGTAATCGCCCCCATCACTTGTCATCGGCCTTCCCCTTAGACAGTGAAAATGTCTTTATAGTCTGTGGCTGGCATACTGCTTTTGTTCATCTTAGGTTCATCATGTCTGTATTAAATAATGAGAGCATTAGGTCCTTGCACAGTGAGATGTAGCACCTGAAACTTAAGGGGCTGGGAGGGATGTGTACATGTAGAAATAAATGCTCTCTTTTGGAAATTTCTTCATAATGCTGACGTATGCCATTTGAACAGTTGGAGAAAGAGAAAAATGATCCTCTTCCATACCAGCCAGCTCAGTGTTTAACATACGATTATTTTATTAGGCTGTACCCCAAAACCAAAGCCACTGCCATCTAGTCGATTCTGACTCATAGTGGCTCCGTAGGACAGAGTAGAACTGCCCCATAGGGTTTCTAAGGCTGTAAATCTTTATGGAAGCAGACTGCCACATCTTTCTCCCATTTTATTGGGGTGTATTTTAATTAATCTTGAAGCAAGATCCTGTGTGACATTCAAAGTTGTGTTGAGTAGCTCAGAGTTTAAATATTTTAGTTTTACAACTCTGTTATGCTGGCAGCCAACAGTGGTGTCTCAGTGAAGTCAGCATATGAGCCCTGCTTGTGATGACATCTGGAAAGCTTGTTTTATCTATAAGCACAGTTGTAGACAAATGAAAGCAGACAGATGTAAGGCTGGGGTGGCATCTTCGCCTCAAGCACTCTCTGGCTGTACATTTTCCAGTGTGTCAAAAACAGGGAGCTTTTTTTTCCGAGGTGGAATAAAAACATTCTGTCACATCCATACACCAGCTCCTGTGCTGCCTTTTTTCCAAGCTGAGGTGTAAAACGGCATATATTGTTCAAAATTTAACAGGAGGGAGAGTTAAGAGTCAGTGGGAGGTGCCTGAGTGTTAAGGGGACTTGACACAATGGCAGAAGAAGTCTTGGTGTCATTTTCAGATGATAATCACAACCTCTTTCTCCCAGAAGAGCCAGGAGGAAAAGAAGAGTTGTCAGGAAGATGATTTGGAGCTCTGGGTGTATTGTTCTTTTGCCATTATCTTTATAAGGCAGAATTTATTAAGCACCCACTGTGTACAGGGAGTTCTGTGTGACAGTTTGTGTGGGTGGGACAGAAAAAAAAGCTTTCAGATAGGGTTGTGCTTGGAGATGAGTGCTTAAAAATCTGGAAGTTGGTGACATCTTTTCATGGATGTCGTTAACGTCATTTTTCTTCGGATCCATTCTTCAAGATATTTTATTGCCTTTTATCACACCTTTTTTTAAACTGTAGGAATGATTATACCATACACCTGTGTGCAGACACACACATATGTGCATGTGTATGTCGTTGCTGGGATTTAGGTTAAAGCAGAGAGTTTTCAAAGTTGTTGACACCACAGTAGCAATAGAATTAGCTACGCTTGTTGTGGAATTTCTATTTGCATCTCTGGGGATTTATGGCTGTATTTCATGGCATATACTGTATCCACCATGTCACCGATTGCTAATTATTGTTCAGTGTGTTGAACTGTAGTTTTAGAAACCCTGGATATGGTATTGTTTAGCATCAGTTTAAAGCCTGGATTGCTCACTTGTAGCCCAAAACACATAACTTCATGATATTGGAGTCTTGTATCAGATACATATAATTGAAGAGCACTGAAATAATAGAAATGGGGGGAAGGGAATGGCATTGTCTAAGAAAATGAAATATGCCCACATGAGTGTAGATTTGGTTATTTGCCTGTGTCAGGATAAACGTCTCTCTTTGCTTCTGCAGCAAGTGTCCTTTTCCTTGGCTCAGCGTGGTTGCAAGCCTACTCTGTTTTTTTAGCAAAAAAGTTGCACTGTGCTATTAACCTGGAGAAAACACAGTTGTCCATTTCCTATCCCGTTCCCACCACACCATCATCAATCCTTTCAGAGTGCATGGTGTTGAGAGCCCCTGGGCCCTTCATAAGTGCCTTTGTGTGTACAAAATGGCACTTTTTTGTTTTACATGCTGTTAGGCATGGTGGAAAAAATATATGTGTAGTTGAAAACGTACAGCAAATTGCCATTTGTACTCGCAAAGACTAAATGGCCCAGTCAGATGGACCATCGGGGTTTTAGTAACACATGAGTGAACTGATGGGCAGGCCAAGGGAAGCCTCTGGACCTTTGCATGACTTTTTACTTAAAGCCTTCTGAAGGTTCCACTGACTATCTCTATTCTGTAAGACCCTATTCTGGCCCCTAGAGTCCTAGGGTCTAAAGTTTTCAGTGCTGTAGAGGTCAACCCCTTTAAGTTTATTCATTTTAGTTGGAAAGGCGGAGCGGTAAGGGATCTTTGTTTAATTCTAGTGACCCCATTTTTGCCTGCTGCCTTAGTTTCTTAGCACTGTTAAAACAGAAGTACCACAAGTGGGTGGCTTTAACAAACAAAAATCTATTCTCTCCAAGTTTAGCAGGGTAGAAGTCTGAATTTAGGGCTCCAGCTTTAGGGGAAGGCTTTCTTTCTCTGTTGGCTCTGGAGAGATTCTTGACTCTACAACCTCTGTTCCTCAGTTCTTTGGCAGTCTTCTTGGGTATGTCTTCCCTCTATTCGTGCTCACTTCTCTGTACCTAATCCGTTCTTTTTATATTTCAAAGATGATTGGCTTAAAACACACCCTACATTGACATGATCTCATGAACATAGCAAAGGAAGTCCTATTCCCTAAGTGGGATTACATCAACAGGTATAGGGGTTTAGGATTTACAACGCATATTTTGGAGGAACACAGTTCAGTCCATAACACCTGCTAACATTGGAGCTAGAGAAGAGGTAGCAGATTTTGTAAATTATCTGCAGGCTGGGGAGTTCAGCAACCATGACGATTTCACATCTCATCACCCATCTTTCTGTCTTTATTAAATGACTGAGGAGAGCTGAGAGTCTTAGAATCAGCTTTTGCAGTCCTCTTCATCAGTGCTACTGTACAATTTAAACTACTAAAAAAGACCATAATTTCTTCTTGTATGATTCAATATATAAGGAGATTTTCTTGCTTCTTGGTTTGTGATTTGGTAGCTGAATACTGAGAGTATATTCAAATTTTTTGATGATGTTGTTGGGTTGACACGGTGGGATATAGTAGGTACCAGGGACCTCATGCTGATATCCCTTGAATTACTTTATAAACTAAATCACTCTGCTAAATATTGTTGTAGTAGTATGTAGTCATCTTGATTAATTAGAAATATCCTTTATGATGCCATCTCCTGGAAAGATGTTTTTGACCAAGATTAAAATTATTCTTTTGGCAACATTAAAACAAAAATACAGATCTATCCTTTTCACCCCATGGTGTCAGTAAGTATTAATTATCTTTGACATGTTATTTTATCTTATGTAATTGTCATTACTATTACTGATAACATTTTTTAGTGTCTACCACATGCCAGGTATTCTGCTATGTGTTTTAAATGTATTTGCAGATAACGTGTATTCAGTGCTTATTATATTACCAGCACTTTTGGATCTTAGATTATCCTATATAATCCTTATAATTCTCACAATGATCCAGTGAAGCGGGAACTACTGTTATCTTATTACCCCCATTTTGTCAGTGAGGACCCAGGTTCAGAGAAGTTAATTAATTTGTACAAGATCACACATCTTCTTTGCACTTTGGACTGTGTGTTGTGTGTATTTGTGTAAGCATTGATTTCATTTTCAACGTACGTACTTTCTACTCCAAATACATTATAAGGATAAAGTACCTTGTACATATATTTTTAAGGAGCTCTGGTGGCACAATGGTTAAATGCTTGGGTGGTAATCATAAAGATGGCAGCTGCTCCTCAGGAGAAAGATATGTCAGTAGACTTCCTTCGTAAAGATTACAGTGTTGGAAACCCGACTGTCCTATAAGGCCGCTATGCATTGGAATCAACTTGATGGCAATGGGTTCTATGAATTGTTTTTTACTCGAAGACAAATTAATAAGCAGGGTTTTTTTGTTTTTGTTTTTTAAGGATGCATTCAATTGAACTTTGTTTCCAAAATAAAAATAATCGGTTGGTAAGTTTCCAGTAACATCTGTTTGCTAGAGAAACCGTGCTGTTACTGGTCAGCCGTGTAGTCTGTGGTGCTGGGTTGCTGGAGTTCGAATCCCTGTTCTGCCACTTACTAGCTCTTTGACTCTTTGTGCCTTATGTTTCTTATCCTTCAAATGGAGGTGGTAATATTAATAGTACCTGTTTAATAAAGATATTATCCATATTAAATAAGTTAAAATATGCAAACTACTTAGAATGGTATTGCTGATAGTGAGTACTACATGAGTATTAATGGCTGTCATTATTTTGTGGTTGTTACTGTTATAATAACTTAAGCTGACACAGATCACAAGCAGCTTGCAAATAATTTTCAGATTTTTAGAAACATTTCGAGACTGTCAAAGGTGGTGAGTATTCCTCCAAATTTTAAGTTATTACAGATAACATTTTACTATTTTTGTGCTGAGGTGTTAAAATAAACAGAGAGCTATTTGCAAAATGGCGCTCTAGGCAGAAGCACCGTGCTGTCCCTCCACAGCAAAGATCCGAAAAACTAAGGTGAACAGAGAAAACAACAATCCTGAAACCCTAAAGCATCAAATGAAGAGATAAAGAACTCAGCCAAGCACCAAATGGAGTGAAAAAACTGACAGAGAATGGAGAGTGAGGAGAGATTCATGCAGATGTCCCCTGCCAGCTAACGCAGTGCAGATCCACCATCTTGGACTCCTATCAGAGACCAGCAAACGGGGTACGAGATAGCAGCTTCATGGAGCTTCCAGCGGGAGACAAAACAACTGGTAATTTGCGATATACGCTATCCCACCCCCCACCCTTCTTCACCCCCACTCGGCCTCCTCTGCTTCCCGCGGCCACAGTCTCTTGTCTGGGAAGCACTGGCTGCTTGGATTCCACCCACCTGAATGGGCCGGCTCGCTGAGTGCCATTTGTTGGCTGCTGGTGTTGCTTTTTTCCACTTCTTTTGATTTCTTCCTTACCTCCCCCTCCTTTCGCCCAATACCTGGCTCCGTGCGCCATCTTTGCTTCTTTCTGAGGGGCTGCAGAGCTCCGGTAATTTGTGATATACGCTTTCCCACCCGCTACCCTTCTTCACCCACACTCGACTGCCTCTGCTTCCCGCGGATAAAGTCTCTTGTCCGGGAAACACTGGTTGCTTGGATTCCAGCAGTCCGCACTAGCTGGCTCTCTGAGTGCCATTTGTTAGCTGCTGGTGTTGCTTTTTTTCCGCTTCTTTTGATTTCTTCCTTACCTTTCACCACCTCCCCCTCCTTTTGCTCAAATACCTGGCTCCGTGCGCCATATTTGCTTCTTCCTGAGGGGCTGCAGAGCTCCGTTCGAGTGTGGAGCTGCTTCCCGGTCTGGGCTGCCGCGCTGGTGGGAACCCGGGGCTTTTGTTCGTTTGTTTACTTTGAGTTGTTTGTTTGTTTTCTTTTCCTTTTCTTGAGTTGGGAGCCCATTCTGGCCAGGCAGTGCTGTGTGGCTTGGAAACTACCCCCTCAGCTTGCACAGACGTGCAGGGGGATCCCTGAGGGAATGTCTTTTTTTGTTGGTTTTTTTTTTTTTTTTTTCCTTTCTTTCTTTGGGAGTACTTTTCTAGTTCTTTTTTTTTTTTTTTTTTTTTTTAATTTGTTTTGTTTTCCCTCTTCTTCCCTTTTTGTCTTTCTTCATTATTCAGTTTCTCGTCTCTCTGTATCTTCCTTCTCTTTCTGCTCCCTGAATACCTGACGTTGTATACCTCTATGCCTTTTAGCCAGGCTGTACTGCAACACCTGAGAACAACTTCCCCAGACCTCATAACCGCACCAGTGGGATCCCTGGGAACTTTGCTGTTCTTTAACCTTCCCGATTTTGACTTATTTATTCTTCTCTTTTTTTTTTTCCTTCCTCTTCCCCTTTTTTGTTTTTCTCCATTTCATAGTCTCTCATCTCTCCACTCCAACGGCAAGCTCCCCTAGCATTCTTTTTTGTTTGTTTGTATGTTTTTGGCTCCTGTTCCTCTCTCCATATCCATCTTAGCTCCACACATAACAATCTCCCTGCTGCATCCTGCCTACCTGCACCGTGCGCTTAACATCACACCACCAAGCAGCACAGGCACGGCCTACTGGAACCTGCCCTGCACTGATTACCGACCCGCCCTGGTGACTGTAATAAGTGCCACAAACAACCTGTCCCAGTAACACCTCTTCAGCTAGACCTGCCCTGCCCTGCCATACCATATCTGAGTGACTGACCCTGCCAATTGGAGAAGGAAGCGAAAAGTATTATGCCCACAGATGAGCAAACAACAAATAGCACACAGCCCGCTTACTTAGATATAGCCAAATTTTTATAAAAAGGAAAGAAACAAACAAATCTACAATCAATAAATGAGAAAAATAACTACTGAATGCTCCGAAGACAGCAGACGATATCAAAACATTTACAGAAATACGACAGGATGGTTCCAGTAGGCATCCAAAATAAAACACCAGATGACCTTCCAGTGGAAGAAAAGGCACTACAACTACCTGATAGGGAATTCAAATCACTAATACTCAGAATTCTCCAAGAGCTGAAGCAAAAAGAAGACAAAAATGAGGAAAAAATAGACAAATTCATGGAAAATACAGACAAAGAATTGGAAGAATTCAGGAAAATAATGCAGGAACAAAATGCCAAAATAAATTCACAACTAGAAATTATACAAACACAACAATTAGAAATCCAAAAGATAAACAACAAGATTTGAGAAATGGACAGTGTCATAGAAGGGCTGAGAAGCAGGTTTGAAACAGTGGAAGACAGGATGAGTGGAATTGAAGACAAACACTTGGATTCAACTCTGTTTCAGGAAAACTCAGAAAAAAAGAAGAAAGAAAATGAAGAGACCCTGAGTGTTATGTGGGATACAATCAAAAGGAAAAATTTTCGAGTGATTGGAGTTTCAGAACAAGGGGAGAAAACAGAAAACACTGAGAGGATCATTGAAGAACTGCTGACAGAAAACTTCCCCAATATCATGAAAGATGAAAAGCTGGCCATCCAAGAATCTCAACGAACCCCATATAGGATAGACCCCAAAAGAAAATCACCAAGGCATATCATAATCACACTCACCAAAACCAAAGACAAAGAATCCTGAGAGCAGCTTGTGAAAAACAAGAAGTCACATACAGAGGAGAAACAATAAGACTAAGCTCAGATTATTAGGCAGAAACCATGCAGGCAAGAAGGCAATGGGATGACATATATAAAATCTTGAAAGAAAAAAAGTTGCCAGCCAAGAATAATATATCCTGCAAAACTCCTGTTTAAATATGATGGTGAAATTAGATCATTTCCAGATAAACAGAAATTAAGGGAATATGTAAAAGCCAAACCAAACTTACAATAATTATTAAAGGGAGTTTTTTGATCTGAGAACAAACAACTTCAGCTCACAGACAGAATCCAGGACGCAGGATCGTACCAGCCAGTTACCAGTCTAGGAAATGGCAATACTAATGGCAATACTAATCTCAGATAAAATAGACTTTAAAGCAAAATTCACCATAAAAGACAAAGAAGGACACTACATAATGATTAAGGAGACGATCCATCATGAACACATAACCATAATAAACACCTACGCACCCAATGACAGGGCTCCAAAATACATAAAACAAATTCTAACAACACTGAAAAGAGAAATTGAAAGTTCCACAATAATAGTAGAAGACTTCAACACACCACTCTCAGTAAAGGACAGAACAACTAAGAAGAAACTCAGCAAAGATACAGAAGACCTAAAGGGCACAATCAGCCAACTTGACCTCATAGATGTATATAGAACACTCCATTCAACAGCTGCCAAGTACACATTCTTTTCCAATGCACTTGGAACGTTCCCCAGAATAGACCACATCTTAGGCTACATAACAATCAATTATCAATAAGATCCAAAACGTTGAGATAATTCAGACTATCTTCTCTGACCACAGTGTCATCAAGGTAGAAATTAACAACAGAAAGAGCGAGGAAAAAAAATCAATTACATGGAAACTGAATAATACCCTGCTTATCCATCAGTGGGTAATAGAAGGAATCAGAGATGGAATCAAAAAATTCCTAGAATCAAATGAGAATGAAACCAACACATGATACCAAAACCTTTGGGACACAGCAAAGGCAGTCCTCAGAGGACAATTTATAGCAATAGATGCACACATCAAAAACGAAGAAAGGGAAAAATCAAAACTTTAACTATAGAACTCAAACAAATAGAAAGAGAACAGCAAAAAACTCCACAGCCACCGGAAGAAAGGAAATAGTAAAGATCAGAGCAGAAATAAATGAAATAGAGAACAGAAAAGCAATAGAAAGAATCAACAAAACCAAAAGTTGGTTCTTTGAAAGAATCAATGAAATCAATAAACCACTGGCCAGAGTCACAAAAGAAAAACAGGAGAGGACACAAATAACCCAAATAAGAAATGAAATGGGGGACATTACAACAGACCCAACTGAAATAAAATGGATTATAACAGAATATTATGAAAAACTATACTAGAGTAAATGAATAAATTTCTAGAAACACACTACCTACCCACCCAAACTACAACAAAGTAATGTTGAAAATCTGAACAGACCCATAGCAAGAGAAGAGATTGTAAAGATAATAAAAAATTCCCTGGCCCAGATGGCTTCACTGGAGAATTCTACAAAACATTTATAGAAGAGCTTGTACCAGTACTACTCAAGCTATTTCAGAGCATAGAAGAGGAAGCAACACTTCCAAATTCATTCTATGAAGCCAGCATAATGCTGATACCAAAACCAGGCAAAGACGTCACAAAGAAAGAAAATTACAGACCAATATCTCTCATGAATATAGATGCCAAAATTCTTAACAAAATTCTAGCTAATAGAATTCAGCATCATATCAAAAAAATAATACACCACGACCAAGTAGGATTCATACCAGGTATGCAAGGATGGTTCAACATTAGAAAATCAATCAACATAATCCACCACATAAATAAAAGGAAAGCAAAGAATCACATGATCATCTCAATTGGTGCAGAAAAGACATTTGACAAAGTCCAACTCCATTCCTGATAAAAACTCTCAATAAAATAGGTATAGAAGGGAGATTTTTAAGCATAATAAAGGGTGTCTATGCAATACCAATGGCCAGCATCATTCTTAATGGAGAGATGCTGAAAACAGGAACAAGACAAGGAAGCCCTTTATCTCCACTCCTATTTAACATTGGGCTGGAAGTTCTAGCTAGAGCAATAAGGCAAGTAAAAGAAGGGCCTCCAAATTGGTAATGAAGAAGTTAAACTCCCTGTGTGCAGGTGGTATGATACTATACATAGAAAACCCTAAAGACTCCACGAGAAATCTACTGGAACTAATAGATTCAGCAGAGTAGCAGGATACAAGATAAACATTCAAAAATTAGTTGGATTCCTATACACCAATAAGGAGAATGATGAAAAGGAAATCAGGAAAACAATACCATTTATAATAGCCCCTAAAAAGATAAAATACTTAGGAATAAATCTGACCAGGGATGTAAAAGACCTATACAAAGAAAACTACAAAATGCTACTGCAAGAAACCCAAAGGGAACTACATAAATGGAAAAATATACCATGCTCATGTATAGGTAGACTCAACAATGTGAAAATGACATTTCTTCCCAAAGCAATTTACAAATACAACGCAATCCCGATCCAAATACCAACAATATTCTTCAAAGAGATGGAAAAACTAATCGTTAACTGTACATGGAAAGGGAAGAAGCCTGGAATAAGTAAAGCACTACTGAAGAAGAAGAATAAAGTTGGAGGACTCACACTACCTGACTTCAGAACCTACTATACAGCTACAGTAGTCAAAACAGCCTGGTACTGGTACAACGCCAGATACATTGACCAATGGAACAGAATTGAGAACCCAGATGTAAATCCATCCACCTACGGTCACCTGATCTTCGACAAGGGCCCAATGTTCATCAAATGGGGAAAAGACAGTCTTTTTAATTGTGCTGGCAAAACTGGATATCCATCTGCAAAAAAATGAAACAGGGCCCATACTTCATGCCGTATACAAATACTACTTCAAAATGGATCAAAGACCTGAATATAAAGCCTAAAACTATAAAGTTCATAGAAGAAAAAATAGGACCAACACTGCAGGCCTTAATACATGGCATTAACAGGATACAAACCATAACCATCAATGCACAAACCCCAAAAGATAAGCTAGATAACTGGGATCTTCTAAAAATCAAACACCTCTGCTCTTCAAAAGACTTCACCAAAAGAGTAAAAAGAGAACCTACAGACTTGTAAAAAATTTTTGGACAGTACAAGTGAGACAAAGGTCTAATCTCCATAATCTACAAGAGAATCCAACACCTGTACAACCAAAAGACAAATAATCCTATTGAAAAATAGGCAAAGGAAATGAACAGACACTTCACCAAAGAAGACATTCAAATGGCCAACAGACACATGAGGAAATGTTTGAGATTCCTAGCCATTAGAGAAGTGTAAATTGAAACCACAATGAGATACCATCTCACCCCGGCATTACTGGCACAAATCAAAAACACTGGAAATAACAAATGTTGGAGGAGCTGTGAGGAGATCGGAACTCTTATGCACTGCTGGTGGGAATGCACAATGATACAACCATTTTGGAAAATGATATGGCACTTCCTCAGAAAGCTAGAAATAAACATACCATTCAGTCCAGCAATCCCACTCCTAGGAATATATCCTAGAGAAATAAGAGTCGTCACTCGAATAGACATATGCACACCCATGTTCATGGCAGCATTGTTCACCAGAGCAAAACGATGGAAACAACCTAGATACCCATTAACAGATGAATGGATAAACAAACTATGCTACATACACACAATGGAGTACTATGCAACGAGAAAGAACAATGATGAATCTGTGAAGCATCTCATAACATGGATGAAACTGGAGGACATTATGCTGAGTGAAATAAGTCAATCACAAAAGGGCAAATATTGTATGAGACCTCTATTGTACAAACCCATGAAAAAGTCCACACAGAAAATGTCACAATGTTTGTTGGTTACGAATGATGGGAGGGGTGGCAGTGAAATACTAAATAGGAAATAGATAAGTGGTATCTTGGGTGAAGGGTGAGAGAGTACAGAATACTGGCGGAACCAGCACAATTTGTACAAGGAAAGGTCATGGAAGTTCCGTAGACACATCCAAACTCCCTGAGGGACTGAATTGCTGGGTGGAGGGCTGTTGGGACCATGGTCTCCGGGAACATTTAGCTCAGTTGGCATAACACATTTTGTAAAGACAATGTTCTACATTTTACCTTGGTGAGTAGTGTCTGGGTCTTAAAAGCCTGTGAGCAGCCATGTAAGATACTCCACTGGTCTCATCCCTTTGGGAGCAAGGGAGAATGAAGAGAACAGGATACAAGGAAAAGATCAGTCTGAAGGACTAATGGACTGCAGCTACCAAGGCCTCCACCGGACTGAGTCCAGTACAGCTAGATGGTGCCCGGCTACCACCACTGACTGCTCTCACCAGGGTCATAGCAGAGGGTTCTGGACAGAGCTGGAGAAGGATGTAGAACAAAATTTTAACTCACAAAAATAAAACCATATTTACTTGCCTAAAGGAGACTTGAGAAACCCCGAGAGTATGGCCCCCAGACACTCTTTTAGCTCAGTGGTGAAGTCATCTCCGAGGTTCACCGTTCGGCCTGGGAGTGGACAGTCACATAAAACCAAGTGGGACTAATGAGGTACAGCAGTTCAGTGTCAAGGGCCATAAGGCAGAAGGGGCCAAGGAAGCTGGTGATAGGGAACCCAAGGTTGAGTAAGGATAGTGTTGATGTGTTGTGATGTTGTTAACCATTGTCATAGGGCAACATGTGTACTGTTAAATGAGAAACTATTTTGTTGTATAAGCCTTCAACTAAAGTGAGAATAGCAGCACAATTGGAAGAGCGCAGTCGATGTCACTGAACTGTACATGTAGAAATTTTTGAAATGGTGTGTCTTTGGCTATGTATATTTCCATCAGAAAGCAAAAAGGGTCGAGAAGGGAGAGGGTTGACATGTTGTGGGGTTGTCAACCAATGACATAAAACAATATGTGTACTACTCTTTCATGAGAATCTATTTGTTCTGTAAGCCTTCACCTGAAGTACAATTAAAAAAAATAAATAAATGGAGAAATAACCTAGATAAATATAAATATTCTTCCCAGAGTGCCTGAAGAAAGAATTTAGATCTCAAATACAAATAAGAGTGTATTAGCCCAAATTAAGAATTTGAAAGATTTATATCTATACTTTAAAAATATGTGCTCACCCAATGATATCAGAAATTTCTCCCCTAAAATTATAAATTTTATGAGTGTTGTCTAATCCTGATCAATGATACATAAAAAAGCCTTACAAGCAAGCTCAGTAAAATGTTCATTGTAAAATCTACATGGTTGATATATAGGTGTTCACTGTACACTTCTTTCCACTTTTCTGTATTTTTGAAAGTTTTAATAGTAAAATATTATGGGTGGGGCGATCTTTCCAACATTGCCTGTATATGATTGAAGGGAAAATAAACCTCTCTGAAGCTTGACAACATTTCCTATGCTTTGTATTCTTTGGCGTGTTAGATGGCAATTGAAATGCTGTGGAATACACACACAAACACACCCTCTGAAATCCGATTTCCGTCTAACTTGGGAATATATTTCCAACCACCAAGTTGGTTTTTCTTTTTATGTCAGTTTTTAGTTTGTGAATTGAATTCTCATTTCCATATTGGTCATCTGTTTAATATCAGTGTCATGCTTCCTTTCTTTACTCAAGAGAATGGAAGATCTTTGAGAGAGAGAGCTGAGAATGCAGGGAACCACAAAGTGGTTATTTCTGTTACACAATGACATTCCTTTGTGACGTAGAGGAGTTTGCCAGGAGCTATATGGTTAATGACGAGCCCACGTTTCTGAAGCTAATAAGCATCTGTACATAAGATGATCTATACTTATTACATCTCATAGTCCTTTCATCTTACAATTTGTGTTAAAAGATGTTTTTACTCTGAATTTTCTGTGTTACATTAGTACTGTTCATTGAAGAATAAGATCAGAAATTAGGTTATAGGTGCCTGTCTAAGAAAAAGGGAGCATTTTATGGAATAAGTGTTACACTGAAAATGCTTTGTATTCCGTGTGATTTATGTCACATATTTTCTTAAGAAAAAGTCCGTTTGCTCATAAACCACAGACTTACCGTAAAGATAAAAAGTACCCCCTTCTTAGTGCTGGTTAGATCACATCTAGAATCTTGCATTTAATTCTGGGTTTCAGAGTGTGTGAAGGGCATTGAGGAATGGTTGTACTCCTACCAAGAGTGACCATGGTGGTGAAGCATCTGCAGACAGACCATTTGGGAATCAGTTGAAGACACTGACAGTGTTTGGTCCGGAGAAAAACCTTCCAGAGTGGGACCTATACCCCATCTGTAAGGGCTTCCAAGTAGACCAGGAACAGATACATTCTGTGAATGCTCAGAGGCCCACAATTTACGGGAAGGCAGATTTCTGCTCAGTGGAAGGAAAAAGGTACAGCGGTTAGAGCCATGAAACAATGAAATGAACAACCACATGATGGAATGAGCTAGATGCATCTTGGAGGGTTTCCTGCCCAAGTACTCCTGTCATCTGTTTGCAGGATGTGGAGGGATACGGGGGCCCACCCAAACTTTTTTCCAAGGAGACGTGGGAATTCCTGAGTAGCTACAAACAGACGTGTTAAGTTCAGATAGAAGGGCCAAAGAGTATCCACTTTGTTCTGGGAGTCAGCTGTAAAGTAGAACTGAAGCATGTTTTCTTCCACATCTACTCTGGGGATGCCTGTCTTTTCGTTAGAGCTCAAAGGAACGCAGCTTTTAAATTCAAGATTCTGCTGCAAAAAAAAATATGTGTTAGTCTTTTGATAACAAAAAAGAAAACTAATTCTATTATGCCAAAGCTGAAATGAAAATATATAATATAAATGATACTGTATAATAATTTTTTTTTTTTTTTTTTTTGTACAAGAAGCCCTGGTAGTGCAACCTTGAAGGTCTTGGCTAGTAACTAAAAGGTTGGTGGTTCAAACCCACCAGCAACTTTGCCAGAGAAAGACCTGGTGATCTACTCCTGTAGAGATTACAGCCTGGAAAACCCTACGGGACAGTTCTTCTCTGTCACATGAGGTCTCTATGAGTTGAAAATTGACTCAACAACACCCAACAAGAAAAACAATTTTTTTCTGTATTTATATTTTTAAACTTTAGTTTTTTAATTCTTTAAGGAAATAGTCTGTTGTTAGATGCTGTTGAGTCAGTTCCTATTCCTGGTAACCTGTGTACAACAGAAATGAAACACTGCCTGGTCCTTCGCCATCCTCACAGTCATTGCTGTGCTTGAGCCCATCGTTGCAGCCATTGTGTCAGTCCATCTCGTTGAGAGCCTTCCTCTCTTTCATTATCCCTCTACTTTACCAAGCATGATGTCGTCCTTCTCCAGGGATTGCTCCTTCCTGGTAATATGTCCAAAGTAAGCAAGACAAAGTTTCACCATCCTCGCTTCTAAGGAGCATTCTGGCTTTACTTCTTCTAAGACAGATTTGTTCGTTCTTCTGGCAGTCTGTGGTATACTCAGTGTTCTTCACCAACACCGTAATTCAAAGACATTGATTCTTCTTTCATCTTCCTTATTCATTGTCCAGCTTTCAAATGCATATAGGTGATTAAAAATATCATGGCTTGAGTCAGGTATAGCTTAGTCCTCAAAGTGATGTCTTTGCTCTTTAACACTTTAAAGAGGTCTTTTGCAGCAGATTGCCCAATGGAATTCATCATTTGATTTCTTGACTGCTGCTTCCATGGGCATTGATTGTGGATCCAAATAAAATGAAATCCTGACAACTTTAGTATTTTTCTCTGTTTATCATGATGTTGCTTATGGGTCCAGTTGTGAGGATTTTTTTTTTTTTTTTTAAACTTGAGGTGTAATCCATACTGAAGGTTGCAGTCTTTGATCTTCATCAAGACTTGAAGCACTTACTGATGAAGACCAAAGACTACAGGATATAGTCTAGATATATCAAATGTCTCCTAATTAATGGCTTAATTTTTCTGTCTATGTGGAACTACAAGCAAATCATGCAAAATTTTTGTTTCACTGTGTTGGGAAGATAATCCCAAATAGCTAAAAATTAAAGAAAAGAAGCTTAGATATTGGGTCAAGAGAATAATTTAAGAAGAGTCCCTTTCTGGTAAAATGACTTTTTTTATGAGTGACTGTCTTAGAGAGATGGTGTTGGCAGCTTCTTATAAGTCTAAAAGGCTTGGTTTGTTAAGAAAATGAAGATTTTTTTTTTTTTTAATTTCCTTTTTATTGAGGAATGTTTGTCTTTAAAAGCAAATACAAAATATATCTATCACACAACTTTTGCCACAAATGACCAAAAAAAAAAAAAAAGAGTAGTTACTGAGGCTGCTTATGTACAACCGAAAACCTCATGGGATTTGGTTTCTTGATTAGGAAGTTTAGGGTCATGATATCATGGGACATCACAGTTAATTATCCAAATAATGTATTTAATACTTCTCTTCTACCTGCTAGTTCATTGCATAGTGCTGGGGATATTAAAAGCTTGCAAGCAGCCATCCAAGGCACGACAGTTGGTCTATGTTTGTCTGGAGTAACAGAGGAAGAAGGAGAGTCAGGAATAGGAGGAGGATATGGGATGTGTAGCTAATTGCCTGCATGAACAACTGCCTCCTTTGCCATGAGACCAGACGAAGTAGATGATGCCCAGCTACCATGACTCAGCATTTTGATCAACAATTCTATAGTAGAATCCTGAAAAAAAGGGGGAAAATACAGAATAGAATTTCAAATGCTCACAGACTCCAGACTTCCTGGAGCCATGAAGGTTGGCTGGACCCCTGAAACTACTGTCCTGAAATAGTCTTTAAACCTTAAGCCAAAAGTACCCCCTGAAGTGTTCTTAAAACCAAACAACAGTTTAGCTTTACTAGTAAAAAAAGTCTACCTTGAGCATTATGCTCTTTTAAGAAGTATCTGTATGGGATCAGATTGACAAGAGCAACTCGAAAGATTACATAGGAACCTTAGGGGGCAGTGAATTTATTTTAATGGAGAGTGGGCAGCTCAGAAAAGGAGGGTGAGAATGGTTCCACAACTCAAACAAAGCAAATACTAGAAACCAAAGTTAATCAAAGAGCATTCTGAACATGGACCATTCTTCAGGGAGAAGTCTTTCTCCTTACCCCTGCCCTTCCTTTTCTATCCCAGTGGAGTAATATGGTGGTTTGGGATACTCTTGTTTTATATGCTCAGTTGAATATTGAGGTCACTCTTGAGGGCTTCTGCTGCTTTCTCTTCTGAATGCTACATTACTTCCAACAGTCCCCACTCCCTTCTATTCCCACTGCAGAAACCTGTAAAACTCCGTAAGTTGGAAAAGTTTTATAGATTTGTAAAACCTTTGCTTCATTGTATTTTCTTTTTTGTTTTTTAAATATGATTTCAGGAATGATCACCTCGTCACACTTAGGTGTACAATTCACCATAAATCCTTTGATGTATTTAGCTATAGAAAATTACAAACTTGGCAGATTGAAGCAGAATCAGGAAATAGTGGTAGATTAATTGAGCATTCAGTCATAATTTAACAAACTTTTTTAGTATGTGCCAGAGAGTGCCCTGGATAGTAGATCCAAAGAGTTAAAATGGTGAACAAGACAGACATGGTTCCTGCTCTCATGAAGTTTACAGACTATTGGGAGAAAACAGTGGGAACTGATCACTTACATATATAATTAAAAACTGATATAAATTCTTTAACACCTATGGAAGCAGCAAATTCTTTAACAGTTAACACGCATGGAAGCAGCAGTCAAGAGTCAGATGACATATTGCATTGGACATATTGGACATATTGCTGCGCTAAGATGTCAGTTTGATGCCTAAGGTGCGCCTGACCCAAGCCTTGGTCTTTTCAGTCACCTCATATGTGTGTGAAAGTTGGACAATGAATAAGGAAGACCGAAGAAGAATTGATGCCTTTGAGTTATGGTATTGGGGAAGAATATTGAATATACCATGGACTGCCAGAAGAACGAATAAATATGTCTTGGAAGAAGTACAGCCAGAATGCTCCTTAGAAGCAAGGATGACGAGACTTTGTCTCGCTTACTTTAGACATGCTACCAGGAGGGACCAATCCCTGGAGAAGGACATTGTGCTTGGGAAAGTATAGAGGGCCAGCGAAAGAGAAGAAGACCCTCAATGACATAGATTCATACAGTGGCTGCAACAGTGGGCTCAAACACACCTACTGTTGTGAGGATAGCACAGGACCAAGCAATGTTTCATTCTGTTATATGCATGGGGTCACTGTGAGTTGGAACTGACTCAACGGCACCTAACAACGACAATAGCAACAATTCTTAAAAACAGCAACAGCCAACACAGGGCTTAAAAAAATAAGTTAGTAAGGGGACTTTGAGATTGCTTCATGGATAAAGTGAGCTTTGAGCAGAGATCTGAAGTATGAATTGGAGTTAAAGGGGAAATGGGTGATGATGATGGATTTACAGACAGAAGGAAGGGAGCCCTACTGGAAGAATGGACAACAGAGACCTACCTGAGTAATCTCAGGTGTACAAAGAAGCTCAAGGGCAACGTAGGGGTGGGTCTACACTTAGGTACACCTTTGCCCCTCCTTGGAAACCCTACGGGGCAGTTCTACTCTGTCCTAGCGTTGCTATGAGTCAGAATCAACTCATGGCAACTAGTTTGGTTTTTTTGGTTTTGTCTTCTCTGCTCTGCTGCTGTTTTTTATGGTGCTTCCAGAACTTTCCTAGGATTATCACCACAAGGGGAAGAAATGCTGTTATTGTAATGAACCGTAATTATCTATTACTTCAGGTGATGAATGCTTCTAGTAGCAGTACAGCTAGGAATGGTGTCAGTGTCTTGGCCCTTGGTGGCAGATCTTTAGGGGGAAACTATTTCAGTTTTTAATAGTGAATAAAGCAAAACTCCTATTGCTTGTCAGCTTCCCCTCCAGGCTGCCTTGGATAGGGAGTTGATAGGAGATCTTTGGACATGGATATTGCTTCACTGTTGACAGAAAGACATGGTGCATTTGATTAAATTAAATTAGGAGCATGTGTATGCTTGACAAAGTGAGCTAATGAAGGAAAATGCATCAAAAGGATTTATGGTGAATTGATTAAAATGTTTCTTTGCAGAAAGTCCTTCCGGCTTAATGCTTGGAATTATAAGGCTATCGGTGCTGCAAGGCCCTCCAGGTTCTCACTTGCCTTTACAGTAGGCAGTTTGGGGACTTTTCTTTCCTTTGAGCAGCCACTCTATCTGTAGCATACTCTGTTGCAGGCAGAAGTATTCCCAACCTGCGATCTGAATTGCACGGAGGAAAGAGGATAAAAGACACTATTTGATTTATTAATTTCTAGTGGATTAGAAGTACAAATGTTTGCTATGTTTTTAATTTGAGAAGTAGAGAGAATCACAGCAGCTTTTAATTATGCATTTTGTGTAATGCAGCTCTGAATAGAGCAGAACAAAATTAAAATTGTGGATCAAATACTAAATCTGAGTGGATGGTAAAGTGAGCTGTAGTATAATGCTAATGGTTTTGCGTCTTCCTGGCATTATGTCAATAATGGCTCTAATCACATTAAGTAGAGAGCCCATTAGCTTTTTCTTTGCAGCAGCATGCACTATAGCAACATACTGTGAGTCCTGAAATAACTTTGACATTTTTTTAAAGCATTGCCATGCCCAGGCTAAGAGGCAAGTATACAACATGCTCACACGTGAATACAATGTGTTCACACTGCTCACGTGGACAATGATGTTCTTTTATAAGTGTAGGCAGATTAGCCCTACCTAACATTTTAACTTGGAAAAATGCAACTCAGTGCCCTTATCTTCATAAGTTTAGCAGATTCTCTGCTATTTTCACTAGACTATGGCTTTTCTGGAATTTTCCATGGTATAAAATCAAATCTACTTGTATAGTATTATACCTAGATGGATGAAAGTCCTTTTACTATTTCCTTTCTTTGCTCTGTTTTCAAATGGCTTGGCATTTTCTAACTCTCCAGCTTGATGTAGTTCTGTTTCTGTGTTGAATCTGGAACAGGGAAGTCTGGTTGAGTTGCTTTAATGTCATTTTGGGTTCATTTTGGTAGAGTCCTTTGTGTTCTCAGCGTGAGCTTACCTTGTGTTGTTCCTCGTGGGTTTTCTTAGTAAGTAGGATGGAATTAGTACAGTATGTGAATATTTCTTCTTTGAGCAACTCGATCTTGGAAGAACGTATTGACTATTTTAAAACTTCTACTGATTTAGAAATTTTCGGAAAAGCTTCAGTTGTAACCAAAACTGTGAGTTTTCCTGTTGTCAAACAGTATGAAGACCAAGTAGGTAGTCAGTACAGAAACATGCAAAATAGTATTAGAAAGGTACTTTATTCTCAATATGTATGACTTGACTCTTTTTCCCCAACTTTCACTACATCAACATACACCCAGTCAACCAGGCCTCAATATTGAAAGCCTGTCTTTGATGCTTTCTTCTTTCTCACCCTTCTATCCAATTGCAAAAAAAAAAAAAAAGATGCCTCACCTTTTAATAAATGCTGTTTGTTCAGCCTTCTAAATAGGCTTTGAGCCATCCCTTCTTTTCCATGTGGTACCTCATCGTCTCATGTCTGTTTTCATTCCTACCAGTTGCAGTCAAGTCAATTCCAACTTAAGGGGACCCCACCAGTGCAGAGTAAAACTGTGCTCCATAAGGTTTTCATGGCTATGACCTTTGGAAGCAGATCTCCAGTCATTGTTCATGGTGCCTATGTGTGGTTTTGAACCACCATCCTTTCTGCTAGTAGCTGAGTGCTTAAGGATATGCACCACAAAGGGAACTCTTTCATTCCTAGTGTTCCAAATATTCCCCTTTCTGCTCTATTTTGGATGATTTTTAAAAAGCAATATATAATGGTGCATATATGAAGGTAATTTTTCTTCCTAAGAAGTGTTCTTTTAAGAAAAGATGAATAATCCTAACTTTTATTCAAGATGTATAATTAAAGGAAGTGACCGTCAGTTTTCACAGCTCATCACTGTGCATTCTGGAAGTGTAGTTACAAAGATACAGTTCTCTTAGGAACTTGTTCAGTCAAGACTTGGGTATCTTGGTTGTTAGTCTTTGGTATCAAAGACCCAGAGAATTTGGAGAAACATCACACAACTTTTAAAATTATTCAGACAAGCTATAATATCACATGACTGCTCCCAAAATGGTAAGACATTACCCAGTAGATCTTAAAACATTTTAAGTACTTAATCATCATAATACCTTAATGAGATAGTCAGGAATGGAATTTAAATTGGGGCACGGAGAGGTGAAGTGACTGCCCAAGTTTGCTTTGACAGTGGTTAAGCTAGGATCAACTCTAGAAATTGTTGCCCTTTCATTTTTATATTTTAAAACATACTTCCACTTAGCCTTTTCATTCAGAAGCGTTCACTTTAGTTCCTTAAAGGAATTCATAAGTTCTACAGAGTCCCTAGGTGGTACAAATAGTTAATGTACCTGGCTGCTAACTGAAAGGTGGAAGTTCATGTCCACCCATTGGAACCTTGGAAGAAAGGCCTGGTGATATACTTTAAAAAATCATTGAAACCCTATGAAGCACAGTTCTGCTCTGACACAGAGAGGGTTGCCATGAATCAGAATCAACTCAACAGCAACTGGTGGTAAAGCTTATATGTGTGTGTGTGTGTGTGTGTGTGTGTGTGTGTGTAGCAGTTCTATCTTTTTAAAGCACTTTCTTTCTTTCTTTTTTTCCTATTAGAACCCCATAAGGGAAAAGGGTAGGATCCCCTTCTGAAGATGGGAAAACTAAAGCATGATCTGTAGTAACAGCATCTAAATTCTTCTGACTCTTGGTACACAGCTTTCTATAACATCATGCTGCCAGAATAGGTTATCTCTTTTGCAGCCAGTAATGGCCCATGGTGACAAGTGCCATTCATTCTGTCTGGTTGCACACTGGAAACACTTCAGAGGGAAAGAGGTAGGAGCCATCTGATTTGCCCATCCTGCTTGCTTGCCCAGCTCCAGTGTGGTCTCCTACATGTCTGTGCTACACCATTGGCATCTTCTCTCTCTCTAGATCTTGCCTTGAAAATCTGCCTTAGGTCACAGCAGCCACCTCTGTGTAGATGACTCACATCTAATCTCATGCCTCCACCTTGTACCACATTTCACATTTTTAAATGTCCACTGAGTTTTGATGCCTTGCAGCACTATCAGTAAACCCAAATCAACATAACTAAAAGCAAATGCTTTATATTTCACCTCTCCCAACCCCCACCCCACCTTGCTGTTTCTCATAACTTCCCACATTATCCTTTCATTTAATATGAATTAGGGCCTCCAAAGGCTAGATTCTATGGTGTATCCCCTGCCAGTGTTTATATTTGATAAAACATAGTCTTTGCCTCCAAGAGACTTAAAAAGGAGAAGTAATATAAAATGTGGATCATAGTTGTATTTTAGAAGACTTGTCGTGTTTGAAGGCTGGAGACTGGTTTGGGGCTGAGGGAATGGGGGATCTAGTTTTCAAGGAGGCTGACTGAGGCAAGTGAGCTCTTCTGAATTTTTGTCCTCAAAAAGCTTACAGTCTAGTAAAGGAGAGTAGATACATGGGCAAGAACCTGGAAGATGATAAAGCTATCAGGACATATTTAGAAAGGTTACCTTTCAGCTTTTTTCTAAGACTCATCATTCTCTCTTGTTAGACAAATGCAGACCAGCATCTCTTATAGAGCCTATTACCATCTTACCTATCTCCATCCATAACACACACACACTCACTCTCTGTATCTATAGCTATATCTATCTGTCTGTCTGTCTATGTAATCTGTCTATCTCAGTTTGCTTCCCTCTCTCCCTCCCACTGGGAAGGGGAACAAGATGGAAAAGTGAGGTTTTATCTGTACCGTGCTAGTATCCTCTTTTCTTTCATGTCAGTGCAGGGCAATATAGTTTCCTTGGGCTTTAGAATTTATCCCAACAGATCCTGAGAGAACTATTAATGTGATTTGAACATCTTCTCTTTCTGAGCCTCCTGTTGCTGTACTGTGAAAGCAAGATATACTCCTTATAAGCTAATATTTGGTCATATTTCTACCTATTTTGCTAAAAGTGTTTAAAATGTACAAAGCACATGCAGATGTAAAATGTCATGTTCCATAGCACATAAGCAGAATAGCTCATAACTAATTTAAAAATCCAAGATTTTAAACTATACATATACATTCAGCAGGCATTTATCATGAGCGTGCTGTGTGCTAAGTGCTTTGTTATAGAGGTGAAAAGTCTCTGTTGTCATGGAAAACAGCAGTTACAGTGTTCTTTGATACTGTGCTATTGGAGATATGGACAAATGGAGGTACAAGAGTGTGCACTTTGGTGCCATACTTGGGCCCAAATACCTCTCCTACTTTGTATTTGCTGTGTCACCGTGGACGAGATTTTTAACCTTCGTAAGGTCAGTTTAACAATAGTTATAGTACTTACCCTAGCAATAACGTTTTGGTTGTTGTTGAGGAAATTTGTCAAGATGGTGCAGGTAAAGTCCCTAGCAGAATACATAGTGTAAAGCAAATGTTCAGTACACCCTAACCGTCGTTAACTATTGTTAGTATGACAGTAAATAGGGAAGGGAGCCTCTAAATGTATCTTGGACAATCAGGATGGCTTCCAAAAGAAGATAGGTAGCATTTGAGATGACGCTTAAAAGATGAACGTAGGACTTTTCTGAGGACAAGAGTTTTTTTGTCTAGGCTAACAGAACAGCATCTGTTAAAGCATAGAATTGTGAGGAGTGATGGAATGTTCTAGAATTTTGTGACTCAATATTGCTAAAGCATGGACAGAGGAAAGGTGAGATTCACAGGAGTTATAAGTCTGGTAGGTAAGTCTTGAAGGACCTTGTTGTCAGAAAAAGGAGTTCTACTCTGTCCTGTAGGGTCACTATGAGTCAGAATTGATGTGATGGCATCTAGTAGCAATTATATGTATGTGTCTGTCTGTCTGTCTATCTAATCTTTTAAAGAGAAGTTGCTAGCTGTATAGTTAGCCTGTACTGTATTCCCTCTCCCCATTTTTAAACCGTTTGTCTTCTTGAGTTATGAATTTTGTACTCAGAGGAAGAATTAGGAAATAATCTCCTGTCAGTGTTGATATGTAACCCTCATTTGCGACAAATGGGAATTTAATTCTAATTTTGTCAGTGCAGTGAAATTGTATTGAGTACACCTTCCATTTGGATAGATGAATCAAGGGATTTAGTAGATACTTGTATGGTCACAGAGAACAAATTTTCAATGTGTAGTCATTTTTCTTTGTTTTCCAAAATGACCACAGAACATCCTATTCACCCTGGCTAAACCTTCTGAAAGTTAGCTTTATTTTATTCTCCGTGAGCTTTTCAATATTTCCTAGGGTACACACAGTGTGCACACACTCAGCTTCTACCAGTCTAGCTGCACACCTTTCATAGTAACCTTCCTTTCTCCAAACAAAAATGGAACAAATGGTAACGGTAAAGAAAGTAAGAAGGGAAAGTTGCTTAAATGGAAGTGAAAATGGAACAAGAGAGTCAGGTGGAGTAGGGTGTTGAAGGAAAGAAAAAAGGGTGAGCTCTTATTGGGGCAAAGGTCAGTTCCGGAGAAGGAGGAGGACATATCTAGATATTTGGGAGTAAAGTCAGGAAATCAAACGAGAAGAGTGGAAGGGACGAAACTTCAGATAGAGCCATTGGGACCTGAAGCACAAGAGAGATAACCTTAAATAACTTGAACAACACGGATGAAAACAAAGAACAGAGAGTGGGAGGGGCGTTTATGAGCTGGCAAAGGAGAAGGATGTAAAGACCAAAAACAAGCAGTAATGGAGCAAATGACCTTTTCTTTGGATCCCCTTTGCAGATTGATGATGTGTTCTTTCTTTCCCATTTCCATTGTGAAAGAGGGAGGAACATAGCTGGAAGACAGATTGATTCTTAACTGTTATACAGCTAAAGCCCTTTGTCTGTGAGTTTGGATTCCAGCAACTTTGGTATTAGGCGTTTTCATTCTATTTGTTTATTTTTCCTTCTTATTTTTCTCCAAACTTAGTCTTTTACTCTTTGTGTTAATCATTTTGCCAACGTGAAGCATAAGGTTTGGCCTTGGTTTCCACTTTATATTAGTTTGTGCTTTAAGGCAAACATTGTTCAAAGTTTGGAGAAGGTGCTCCTTGGAGAAGGCAGGGAATGTATAGGTGTAAGTGCCTCTATCCCAGGATAAAAGTTGGGGGCAAAAGTCTCATGGGGTTGCTCCTGAGATTTTTCTTAGATGGATCACTTTATTAATTCTTACAGTAAAGTCACATTTAATTTACAGTGGCATGATGTAGTCCAACTAGCATGAATTATTTTTTTTTCTTGGCTGGTGAATGGAGATGATTTGAGTTTAAAAAAATAATGTGAGTGAAGAGATCCAGGTTAGATCAGAGACAGCAGGAGGAATTCGGAGAGAGTGGGAGTGGAAAAGCAATCCGTAGATTTGCCGACGGACACTCATTAAATGTTAATAGGAGCTGCATGTGATGAAAAGCATGTGGCTCTGAATTTATCTTGTAACTCTGTGTCTACTACTGGAGGTATGCGGATGAAATCAAGGAAAGGTTTTAAAGAAATTATTTGTTAGGAAGCACAAGCAAGATTCTGTTTACCTACATACCTTGAGGAGAACACTGCCAGCATTTGTGAACTGCAAAAACAAGAGAAGCGAGTGGACCTCCAACTCAGTGGCAGGTAGAAGATATTGTTAGTAAAGGAATATAAATTCCCAAGAAGGTTGAGAGCCCCTGACATAGTAGGTATATAAAACCATGTATCTGACATCAAGTCCTGTTGTGCTTTTGTAACCTCCTTGACTCACTGGAGCGAGCCGTCCCTGGTGAGGGAGCATGTCACTGGGTTCGGTGTCTTGACAGGGAGTTGGGCCTGTGATAACCGAAACCTTCTTCTACTCCCGTTTAGTCCTGGGTCACTGGAATGCAGGCACTGCATAGAAACATTTATTCATAGCAGATTAAGAATATAAGTATCTGGGAGGCCTCACTTAGAGGGCTCTTAGAGGATTAATAAAATATTTACAAAATAACCTATATGATTGCTTCATTTTTGAGGTATTTGGCTCTAATCACATCATAAATCCTCATTCAAGTGGTTTCTCTGTTCTATGAAGGATGTTCTGCACTTCTGGAGAAGCAGAAATGGATTCCTGCCATACTTTTCTTAAGAACATAGAAGCTCCTGGTTTCTCTGCCTCTGCCTATGCACACTCTTTTCTTATACACAGACTAAACAAACAGATAAACAGAAGGATAAAATGATCATTTTTTGAAAGACTTATCACTGATCCAAGTGAGTGACATTTGCATGTAAAACATTCAGAAGACGTCTCTTATTAATTAGGGTAAAGAATTGTATCTCTGCATGTTTACATAGCACGGATAACCAAAGGTATTTTAAGCTGATCAAAGAACTTTGTAGTTTTTTGGTAACTAAAGAAGACTTAATAGAATTTTTTAAAAATTATTAACCTTGTGTCCTAAAAAGTCTATCATGTCACTTACTGCTTTACTATTTTTTATGCTGTCCTGGTAGATCATATATTATACAGTCAGAATTCAAGATTCAAGGTAGAGGTTTTGGTTAATCTTTGGATTTATGCTCAACTATTTGCTGAGTGCCTGGTATGCGCCAAGAACTCTGTGAGGCTTCTCATGTGTATTATTACTTCATTTAATTCAATCCTAGTAATAACCATAAAAGTCAGGTATTACTATCCTTGCTTCACAGCTGGGAAACTGAGACTCAGAAATAACACAGCTAGCTAGTCAGTAAAAGACTTTGGGTTGAGAGGCAGGTCTGTGAGTTCATGACTCCTGCTGTGTTGTGCTGTATTTTGTTTTGATTTCATTTCCCAGTCTATTCTGCATCCCCTTATTTCTAGGAAGAAAGTATTTTAGGATTTTTAGTACCAGAGCTTGTACTACTCCCCCTCCCCCCCGATGGTCAGTGCTTAGTAATCACATTGGTCATTCTACACAATTTCCCTTCAGTTTCTTATGTTATGTTGCTGCCTTTTTTTCTGCTATAAATTTTCTATGATATCACTTGGAGTTGGGTTCTTGATACATGCTATCAGCTTCAGTAAAGTATTTATTAGCTGTCTTACGAATTTGCCAGTAATTCATATTAAATATTCTTTAAGGGTAAAAAATATTTATCTGAAAACAGTCTGCTGCATATAGTATAGTGGAAACATTTTTACCTCATTTCCTTTCATTTTCTTTCTCAAAGCTCTTGTTTAGGGGGATAAGGGAGCTGTGGCCATAGGAAGTCTGTGCAGTCTAGAATTTACATATGTGAAAAATATATGTATTTGCCACAATTTTTTTGCTTTTATTCATTGATGGGTGCATAAGCCCCAACTTTCCACTTGAGTAACTTGTGATTAATTGGGATGTCTCTGTTCTCCAGTGTAAGATCTGAAAACTAGCTTAGCCCTCCCTGTATAACAGTGCACCTCCTGTTTGTATGCTGTTTTCTTTGTTGCTATGCATCTGGGTACCTCAGGCCCAGGTCCTCAGTCCCCATACTCTTGCCATGCATTGCCCGAGTTTCTTTGGAGAATTGTAATGTTCTTGGATCAGGGACTTTTACAAATAGGCGTGTTCTTCCTGGTTAGCTTGAGGTGATCAAAGACTACCAGGTTTCATTTTGCCCAGAGCTTTCAACCCCTCCTCCCCCCAACTCTCAATAAAATCCATTGCAGTGAGTTTTACCCTAAAGACACAGAAAACAAATCAGACACCTGTGACCTTCGAGAGTTACTTACAAAGGTCTGGAAACTCCCAGGATGTTTATGAAGTACACCCTCTATAAAATTATCACTCGGATCCATAGGTGTTGCTGTGTCTCCTGTTTTCTGGCTGCATGTAAGCATCTCAGACCCTTTCACAGAGAGAGGAGGGAGGAAGGTCACATTATGGGAGGACGTGATCGCAAATGTCGAACACACACTAATGAATTCTGATTCATATCCTAAGGGGGTGGGGGGTGGGGGGTGGGGCATGTGCATATGGGTGCATATTTAACTCTTTTCTTTCTTTCTTTTTTTTTTTAATTTAAATAAGAATCTCTGTCTTGGTTAGTGGTGTTATTCACAGGAGCCTCTGGGGTTTCTGTACTTGCCTCACTGGTGTGAAGTGGAAGGAATTTGTTTTCTTTTGCCCTATCCCCTACTCAACAGGGCTGCTCTTGCTAAAACCAGGAAGCTAAACCGAAGGACAGTACAGGCGATTGCTCCGTGTTCTTCACTCACTTGGGACTTGAGCGGAAATGCAGTTTCTAGCCTTCATATATGCACTGAATGATGGAATAATTGAATGAGGTAATGCACGTGAAGCGCTTTTCCCCTTAGTGCCTGGCACAGAGTGAGTGCTTGGTGAGCTGTAGTGGTTGCTTTTCACTGGCGCCAAATTCACATTGCACCTCTCTTTAATGTAGATTTACGAGAGCTCCTTCAGTTAGGGCTGAAGGTCAGTTTCTAGTTTGCCAAAGGGCTTTAGGGAATGTTGACTTAAAATAAGAATTTTATTTCGTGTGCCTTTAGATTTGCTTGGTGGATTGGTTTGAAAACAAAATGCTACTTTGATTTCCTTTTCTTAAATTATCTTATGTTTCTAGCAGAGTGCCATAAATAAGGAGAATGTGTAATATTTGTAGGACAAAAACTGACAAGCCAGTTTCAGACAATGAAGATTTTTACTCTTATCTAAATACAAAATCAAAACCAAGAGATTTGTAAACATCCCCATATTGATTTTTATTATTAGAAGTGATTGTTGAAAGGGACTCTAAAAGCTGCTTTTCCAGCAAATACTGGACAAGAGGACTCTTTGGGAAGCCAGTAGTTGCATATGTCATCTAATATATTAAACACATTTGAATGGATGCTCTGTGAAGGAAGTGAAGCTAGCATCTGTGAGTCTTAATATCTTGTATATCTATTATTGTGCAGTTTGTAATGGTAGGATTTTTACTCTCTGGGCTAAGTTTTTAGTAATGTTTGATGAACTTAACGGAACTTGACCTAGTAGAGGACACTAATAAATCATACCTCCCAAAGCTCAAATAAAGACAGATATCCCCTTCTATCATCCTCTGCCCCATTGCATCTGTCAGTTTGTCGTACGGTGGGCATTTGTGTGTTGCTGTGATGCTGGAAGCTATGCCACCGGTATTCAAATACCAGCATGGTCACCCATGGTGGACAGGTTTCAGATAAGCTTCCAGATTAAGACAGACTAGGAAGAAGGACCTGGCGATCTACTTCTGGAAAAAATTAGCCAGTGAAAACCTTACGAATGGCAGTGGAACATTGTCTGATATAGTGCCGGAAGATGAGTCCCTCAGGTTGGAAGGTACTCAAAAGACGACTGGAGAAGACCTGCCTTCTCAAAGTAGAGTCGACCTTAATGACATGGATGGAATCAAGCTTTCGGGACCTTCATTTACTGATGTGGCATGACTGAAAATGAGAAGAAACAGCTGCAAACATCCATTAATAATCAGAACGTGAAATGTACCAATTATGAATCTAGAAAAATTGGAAATTGTCAAAAATGAAATGGAACACTTCAAGATTGATATCCTAGGCAATAGTGAGCTGAAATGGACTGGTATTGGCCATTTTGAATCAGACAATCATATGGTCTGCTATGCTGGGAATGACGAAGAGAAATGACACTGCATTCATCATCAAAAAGAACGTTTCAAGATCTATACTGAAGTAAATGCTGTCAGTAATAGGATAATATCCATATACCTGCAAGGAAGACCAGTTAATACGACTATTATTCAGATTTACACATCAACCATTAAGGCCAAAGATGAAGAAATTGAAGATTTTTACCAGCTTCTGCAGTCTGAAACTGATGGAGCGTGCAATCAAGATGCATTGATAATTACTGGTAATTGGAATGCAAAAGTTGGAAACAAAGACGAAGGATTGGTAGTTGGAAAATACGGCCTTGATGATAGAAATGATGCCAGGGATCACATGATATAATTTTGCAAGACCAATGACTTCTTCATTGCAAATACCTTTTTTCAACAACGTAAATGACAACTATACACGTGGACCTAGCCAGATAGAATACACAGGAATCAAATCGACTACATCTGTGGAATGAGACTATGGAAAAGCTCAGTATCATCAGTCAGAGCAGGGCCGGGGGCCTACTGCAGAACAGACCATCAATTACTCCTATGCAAGTTCAAGTTGAAGCTGAAGAAAATTAGAACAAGTCCACGAGAGCCAAAGTGTAACCTTGAGTATATCTCACCTGAATTTAGAGACCACCTCAAGAATAGATTTGACACATTGAACACTAATGACTGAAAACTAGATAAGTTGTGGAACAACATCAAGGTCATCATACATGAATAAAGCGAGAGGTCATTAAAAAGACAGGAAAGAAAGAAAAGACCAAAATGGATGACAGAAGAGACTCTGAAACTTGTTCTTGAACATCAGGTAGCTAAAGCAAACAGAAAAATGATAAAGTAAACGAGCTGAACAGGAGATTTCAAAATGCGGCTCAAGAACACAGACAATTATAATGACATGTGCAAAGACCTGGAATTAGAAAACCAAAAAGGATTTCTCAACCTGAAGGAACTGAAGAAAAAATTCAGTCCTCAAGTTGCAATGCTGAAGGATTCAATGGGCAAAATACCAAACGATGCAGGAAGCATCAAAGAAGCTGGAAGGAATATACAGAGTCACTGTACCAAAAAGAATCAGTCAATATTCAGCCATTTCAGGAGGTAGCATATGATCAGAACCTATGGTACTGAAAGAAGAAGTTGTAGCTGCACTGAAGACACTGGCGAACAACAAGGCTGCAGGAGTTGATGGAATACCAATTGAGATGTTTCAACATATTGATGCAGCACTGTAAGCACTCACTTATCTATGTTTAGAAATTTGGAAGACAGCTACCTGGCCAACCAGCTGGAAGAGATCCATATTTATGCCAATTCCAAAGAAGGACGATCCAACCGAATGCAGAAATTATCAAACAATACTGTTACTGTCATTCAAAAGCCATTGCAGCAGTACATCAACATGGAACTGCCAGAAATTCAAGCCGGTTTCAGAAGAGGACATAAAACCAGGGATATCATTGCTAGTGTCAGATGGCTCTTGGCTGAAAGTAGAGGATACCAGAAAGATGTTTACCTGTATTTTATTGACTATGCAAAGGCTTTCAACTACGTGGATCATAACAAGTTATGGATAACAATGAGAAGAATGGGAATTCCAGAACACTTAATTGTGCTCATGAGGAACTTGTACATAGATCAAGAGGCAGTCGTTCAAACAGAACAAGGGGATACTGTGTGGTTTAAAGCCAGGAAAGGTGTGCCTCAGGGTTGTATGCTTTCACTATACTTATTCAGTGTGTATGCTGAGCAAATAATCCAAGAAGCTGGACTATATGAAGAAAAATGCAACATCAGGATTGGAGGAAAGATTCATTAACAACCTGTCATATGCAGATGACACAACCTTAACTTGCTGAAAATGAAGAGGAGTTGAAGCACTTCACTGATGAAAATCAAAGACTGTAGTCTCCAGTATGTATTACACCTCAACATAAAGAAAACAAAATCCTCAAAACTGGACCAGTAAGCAACATCATGATAAATGAAGAAAAAATTGAAGTTGTCAAGGACTTCATTTTACTTGGATATACAATCATCACCAGTGGAGGCAGCAATTAAGAAATCAGAAGATGCATTGTATTGGGCAAATCTGCTGCAAAAGACCTCTTTAAAGTTTTAAAAAGCAAAGATGTCACCTTGAAAACTAACCTACACCTGGCCCATGCCATAGTGTTTTCAGTTGCCTCGTATGCATTGGAAAGCTGGGCAGTGAATAAGGAAGACCGAAGAAGAATTGATGCCTCCGAATTATGGTGTTGGTAAAGAATATTGAATGTACCATGGACTGCCAAAAGAATGAACAAATCTGTGTGAGAAGAAATACAACCAGAATGCTCCTTAGAAGCAAAGATGGCAAGACTTCGTCTCGCATACTTTGAACATGTTATCAGGAGGGATCAGTCCCTAGAAAAGGACATCATGCTTGGTAAAGTAGAGGCTCAGTGGAAAAGAGAAAGACCCTCAGTGAGATGGCTTGACACAGTGGCTGCAACAGTGGGCTGAAGCGTAATGATTGTGAGGATGGCGCGGGACCAGGCAGTGTTTCATTCTATTGTGCATAGGGCTGGCATGAGTTGGAACTGACTCGTTGGCACCTAACAACAATAACAAGATCACCCACTGACCCACCCATTCCTGGATTGAGTATCAGAGCTGAACTTGTGCCCATCTAGAACCTCAGTTACAGAATCAACGTTTGTGTAGGATGACAGAGGAGATGGGGGACAATGATGGATAGATGGGCAGAAAAAGAGTTAACGTAACAGGCATGAGACTGCTATCCTTTGAAAGACCTGCTTGCAAGGTTGGCTTTTGCCTGGCATCTGGGACCTTGGATTTTGGGAGTGTTCCCACCGTTCTGTAACTGATAAGAGTGGCTCACTGTGCCAAACTGTATAAACAGTATGGTACTTGCTGAACATATGCTTTCCCACTCAGTGTCTAATATTTTGGTATGCCAAGCAGAGGGTACCTGTGCAGCCAGCCCCCAATAAAAGCCTTGGGCCTGAGTCTCTGATGAGCTTCCCTTCTTGACAACACTCCATATATGTTGTCGCAATTCGATGATATGTGACTCCTTGGGGAAAAGACTCTAGGAGGTATAGTCCTGATTTCCTCTGAACTCTGCCCCATGCCTTTTCCTTTGCTGGTTTTGCTTTGTGTCCGTTAGCTATAATAATTCCTAGCCATGAGTGTGACTATATGCTGAATTCTGTGGGTCCTCCTAGAGAATCACTGAACCTGGGGCTCATCTGCTGACCCCACATACAGTAGATAAAACCTAACCTGCATAGCATGAGGAGGAAAGCCAGAAGGTCTGAAAGATATGCCTGAAGATTTACCTAATGGACACTCCCATTCTCTAACATCTTCACCCTAAGCACTACTTCATTTTTTATATTATGTCTGGTAAATATGTACAGAGCAGAACATAAGTGGGTGGGGGGGCACTTCTGGCACATTCAGATATCGATAGTCATTTCATGTTTTCTGCTGTCTTTGGAACTGAGAAGTAAAGGATTTAGAGACTTAGCACAGTGTTCTCTCTCTATCCCGCTCTTTGCAGAGACATGCATGCATGTGCATGCACACGAGCGTGCATGTACACACACACAGAGTGTACACACACTCACATTCACACCTCTCTTTTCCCATTACTACTAACTAGAATTCCTCCCGCTTAATGAGTACAGTGGTAATTGATTCTCATAATGATGGATGTGAGCATAACAGTTGAAAATGCTTTATGAATTAGAAAATTATAACAAAATATTACCTTAAATTAGACTTGTTTATCTTATTCCATTTACTTCTTGGATGTTTATGTGGAATATGTCTTACTTACCATACCAACAGAGAATTTGCCGGAGTTTTTAGTATCTGCATCTATCTCCATTTAGAAGGACACTGTACTTGCTTCCTCATTGGGAAAAGAAAGTAAAACAGAAGTACTGCTGACAAATGTCATCTAAGAGAACATTTAGGGGAAAGTAGATGACAAACTGGATTTGAGAATGGCTACCAGTGGGCACCTTTAACTTGCCGGCTGCTGAGCTGATAGTGCCCTCTTCATCTGTCTGCAAAAGTTCACATACGCTCTGCCTTGTGGCCTAGGAGGGTAACCTTAGCAAGGTTCTCCATCCCTTACTCCTCAGAAAATTGAAAATAGAGACAACAGAGCATGCAGATTTCTAGGCAGTGTCTGTTTTAGACTCCATGAAAACAGACTCCAGAAGAGAAGACCAGTTGGATGGCAAAAAATTTGTATCCTGCCTTGATAGGTAATTCCAAAAAAAAAGTAAAAAATGAAACATTATTCACATTCCTTCCTGTAATGAAATTTTAATCTTTTATTAAAATAACTCAAGCCCTTGATAGTTTTTATTTAATACTGTACTGTCTTCCTCAAATACACATAGTGAGTAAAGAAAAAAAGGTACTCCTGATGACTCAGAAAATCAACAAATAGTTGACTTTCTTAAAAGGTGGCTTAAGCTGTTTTATTACTCTGTAATTCCTTTAGAGAGGCAGTTCACTAATTGTAAAAGTCAGTATGTTTCTAAGAAAACCAAGTCTATTACCTTATATTCCATGGAACCGTTGCAGCCACTGTTTTAGAAGTAACAAATGATAAGGGGTATGAAAACTAAAGTAAAAGCCCATTATATTTTTTAACCCATACTAGCTGAAAAGCCTTCTGTAATATTTCCTTTTCAGTACACTTCATATTGATTCATTAATTCTCTTCCATTTTCTATGATTTTTTGGCTTCCATTCTGTACATTTTCTTTCTGGTACACAATCAGAGCTCCATATTAAGAGCTCCATGTTAAGATATATTCAGAGTTGACTCATCTGTTCTCTACTTCCATACACCTGTGTATTTATTTTCTCTTTTCCATTTTAGTTTTAACAAATCTCCTATAAAAGCAATTTTTCTACCCCGTGCACTTCTACTCCCTCTGATGGTCCTGCAATAACTTTGAACTCGTTGTATCAGTTAGATTTTTTTTTTAATGTTCTAGTATTCATTCTCAACATTGAGTGATTCAGTTTAGTCCAAAAGTGGAGTTTTTTTTTTAAATAGTTTGTTACCTTTTAAATGTGTGCTCATTTCCTACATTTGCATTTTGGGGCTCCCCTTCTAATGCTCAGTTGCTCATCTTTAAATTCATTTTTTCTCCTAGCATATTTTCCCTTGACAGTCACTTTTTTCTGTATTGTCATTTGTTTTTAAATTTTATCAATTTAAATTTTTGTCTCCAAACCTGTAGACAATTCTGTGACACTCTGAACTCTGAGGCCCGACCAAGGTCTTAAAGTATTTCCCAAAGAATGGATTTTTACTTGCATCATAAAATATTCATATGTTTGTTTTTTAGGTTCATAAGGTAAAATTGTTAGATATTTGGTTTTGCAAATGGGAGCACCTAAGCAGACATTGGAAAAGTTATGTTTTGAGCTTACAGTGTCTTATTTTTTTTAATTTAGTGTGCATCTCTCTAGAGAGTAGAGTTGGACTTCAGAAAGGACAAGTAGTCAGTTTAACAGAAATGAATTAGGTATTTATAATAACACAGTTTGTTGTAGGGATAGAAAGATTAGTGTTCTGGAGCATCTATACTCAAGGGGCTTGTTACACTGCAAGGGGTTAACCTGGACTGTATGTGACACTTAAATATAAAATAGAATAAGGTGAAAACTGCAAGAAAAATAAAATGGGAATTCTGAACAATTCACAGGACTTGTGACAAAGGTAACATTTGAGAGAGGGGTGTTGAACGTTGATGGGCTCCCAACAGTTTGATGATGGCATTCCAAGTGGAAGGGACAGGATAATAAAAAATATGGTGATGGATAAGTATAGTATGTTCACTGAAAGTTTAGCTGTACAGATTAGCTAAAATTTAAGAGTGCATGTACAAATAGGAAGACTTAAAAAGCTAGATTGGGAGCAGTCCTTGAATGCCAGGGTGAGGAATTTATTCTTAAGTCATTTGGCAAAGCCATTGATGTTTACTTTGGAGGGAGGGATCATAATGTGACCAGAGGTGCACTTTAGGAAAAGTAACTTGGCATTAGAATATAGTCAAAATATGAGTGGGGTGAAAGGGATTAGTGGGAAGGAAGAAAGAGCAACATTAAAATAATCCAGTTAGGAAGTAATGTAGGCCGTTACTGAGCTGTGACAATAAGAACAGGCTTAAAGAGGCAGATGCAGGAGACAGGTATGTTATGTGACTGGACAACTGACTTAACATAGGGATGGGTCAAAGGTAACTCGTATGTGTTCAGGCCTGGATTCAGGGAGAATAATGATTCCGTTAGAGAAATAGAGAATGCAGGAGAGGGTGCTAGTGACAAGTAGGGGGAGGCAGAAGTCCCATCTGTTTAAGACATTTCAGTATAGTTCTAGAGTCAGCCTGCTGGTTTGAATCTTGGCTTTAAAAGTAACTGGCTTTATGACTTTAGACAAGTTAACTCAATTTTGATATACCTCGATTTTCCCCATCTGTAAAGTGGGTTTGATAATACTACTTCAAGCCTGATTCGAGGGGTAGATGAACACAATACATATATGGCACTTAGAGCACTGCCTGGCTAATCAAAGGGCTCAGCAAGGTGTAGATATCATTATTTTTCTTTAATCCTCATTTATCTAGCCTATAGCCATTTTTATCTCCATCGTATGTATAAGGAAACCAAGGCACAGAAACGACATTATTTAAAGCAGTCCCTTAACATGAAAATAGCATTTCAGCAAATAAGAGGCCTCTATGCCTTTGTGTGTTTTCGTTTGTCTGTTTATTTGTTTATAGAACTGAGATGGCAATTCTTTTCGAACAACTGGGTAGTTACTTTGACCTACAGGTAGAGTCCCTAAAGAAATCCTCAGTGTTGACATTTTCCTCATAAAACAGATTGAGCAGATGCAGGACAGAAATGAGTAATGGCAGAATTGATGGGAAGAGCACATGATAATTCAGGAATTGATAAGCATATAAATTTATTTGCAAAAGATAAAATGAAATAAGTGTTCATACATACTTATAATTTTAGTGGTTTGTTTCTGTGTCTGATATTAAACTGGCTGTTTGATTCATATATTCACTTCGCAGGCAGTTACAGATTGCCTGCTATGTAAGAGACGCTTGTATTTTGCTCTCCAGTTCTTTGTACACTAGGATTTGACTTTGATCAAGAAAGCGTCCGACATAAATGTAATGTCATTCCCCAAAGCACTGGGGAATTATTTCCAAGAAACAACATATATATATTGTTTAGTAGTAATGTGCTGCCTCCCTGTACCATCGGTCTTGGGGAATGACTGTACATTTATGTTAGACCCATTTGTGATGGTCAGAGTAGAGCACAGCTTGGGGAAAAATGTCTTCCAGGTGTGGGCAAGTGTAGGGGTGGAGGGAGTCCCAGCTGATACTAGTCTACTAAAACACAGGGTGTGGAATGGAGTGGATATTCTTTCCACTGTGCCAGGAGAAAAGGATGGTATTGTGGGAAGAAGCATTAGAGCAGGTCAGGAAAACTGGGTGGTTGATTGAAGTCTCCTACTCAAAATTTAGCCTCATAATCCTGGGCAAGAATTTCCTCATCTGCAAAGTAAAGAGGTAGCACTTGAAGATCTCCAAGATGCTTTCAGTTTCTTACAATCTACAATTCATAGTATTAATGACTTCAGTCTGCACTGATTGATCTTGGCAGTGGGGTTATAAAGTCCAATAAGCTTGTGGTAAAGAGGTATCTATGACATAGAAACATAAGTAATTGAAGGGACAGGTGATTCTTGCTAGGAGTTGGGTGAGGGAAGTAAAGGTTTCATAAAGAGGTTTCCTTTGAGTTGGTCCTTCAAGGATAAGAATGATTTTGTCAGAAAGGCAGAGGGGTTCAAAGCAGGTAAGATTTTGCAAGGTAAGATTATGGCAAGTAGCTCTTTGTAGCTGGAGCATCAAAGGTCTTGGGCAGAGATAATGTTGGAAAGGTAGGTAGACTCCATATTGAGGGGAACTTTGGATACCAGGCAAGGGAATTTATTATTTGTTACATTGGAGATACAGAGGGTTTTTTAGGAAGGAGAGTGAAGTATATTCCCAGCCCTATTTTTTTTTTGGAAAGAGTGTGTAAAGAGTAGATTAAAGTTAGTAGGGAGATTCTGCTGTTGTTTCCTTAATGGCTGTCCTCATCTGTCAGCTTACACCAGGTATCTTTCGACATTTTTATTGATCCTTCCAGCATCGTTCTTTCTGTAATCATCAGTGACCTCCCAAACTCAAATACTGTGTATGTTCATCTTCTGTAAGGTGATACAGAGCGTTTATCACCTATTAGCATCTAAGGCAATGAAATCCAATGTTAAAAGAAAAAAAATTTTAATGATTTGGAAATTAGCTTTCCTTAGTTCTATATCCATGATAGCCTAAGTAGCTGGAAAGTCAGGAAGAAATTTTATCTCCTTAGTGACTGTCAGTGATGTCAGTCTTAACTGGGGATCTCTTTCCCTTCAGTTTAAGAGACTAAGAAAAGAGCAGTCACCGTATGGTACCTTCATTTTTGCCTGCAGCATCTGCTCTGTTGCCGCTGCATTGACTGAAGGCAGGACAGACATAAGATAAGTCCTGGGGGATCTGAGCCCTGGGGGTTGTGCTTAGAATCCGTCAGGCCCCTGGGCTAGGCTTGTCAACCCTGGCTTTCATGTTTTCCTTTCCTTTTGCTACAGCTTTTTCTTCCAGCCTGTTCAGCGAGTGCACCAAGAGGTACTGTATGTGTGCACCTGCATGCTTCTGCCAAACTGCTTTATCATCAGTGCTGTGAGCCCCTCCCTTCAAACCTGTGGCTGTCATAAGGCAGTTTGATGTGCGCTTTCTACACGCCCAACTAATTGAGAGTTGAAAGCCATCCTTCAGATTGGTGTGGCCCCTTGACTTACACTTGCTAGTTATTAGCCACCTTGGTGTCATTTAAATGGAGGCATTTTGAATGCTTTACATTTCAAAATGTTTTACGATACTCATCAAATGGCAGTCATCTCTGGGAAGCCAGATGCTTCTGCATGTTCTCACACAAACATTTATCTACCTGATAATCTGCAGGATCATAGATTTCAGACCAAAAGCAAATTCCTCCAGATTATCTGCAGTTGACTCAATCTGTTGTTTATTATTTTTTGAAAGATGCTCACATTTTCCTAATTTTCCCTGTAAATTGTATCAGAGCAGATATAGTCACCATGATGCAGCAGTGGGCTAAGCTAATTTCATTGATGTAAACATTGTTAAATAATTTCAAATGCAACTTTGGAAACAGTGTTTCTGAACCTGTTTAATAATGTTTAAAAATGCATCAATGAAATTGGCTTAGCCTGTGGCCCTTATTACATTATCTGTTCTCAATTACATAGGTTCTGTGTTTTATGTCTGGACTGGTTATAAGTAACCGAAAAAAATGATCCCAGCTGAAGAGGGTGGCTTATCCCTAACCCATTTAATTTGATTTAAAATTGATAAACCTTGGAAAATAAGTCCAGAATGCCATATCAGCTATTAAAATAATAGGAAATCTATTCAGGAGGTCGGACTGGCATTACTATTTCAGTTGCCCTGTTTTTGTTTGTTTGTTTGTTTGTTTTTTTAATTTTACATTGCTTTTCACCCCAATCACACTGTTGTGGATCCACTACTAAATTCCAAGCTATTCGCCCTAAAATGTAACATAAAATATTAAATATGTTTTTACTAATTGTGATCTGCTAAAATTCAAGCTCTGTGTCTCTGCATTTTTTTTTTTAAATTTCAGAAGCAGTATTTAAGTGATGACATGCAGTAATTTGTTCATTCTTCTGTCAGTATAATTTACAAGGCAATGGCAGATAAACATAGCAACACAAGATTCATTTACGGTGACACAATGGCAGATACACTGAGCAGAACCTGCCTAGGAGATAAAGTGGACTGAGTGACTTATGCAGTAATTAGGGGATAATTGTCATTAACCTCACAAACAGTAGTTTACCCATATTGTTTAAAAGGCTTCAGGATGCGTAATGACAAGGTAATCTGTCAAAGCACTAGGGGGAAATATTAATAAGATTTGTGCAAGCCTGGATAGAAAATATGCAGAAAGCGGACACATTAAGCTAATTGGTGGATGAATATACACTTGTAAAAGTGCTTCTAATGGCACGTTTGCTGCTCTCCAAATGACTGCCGTTAATGTGGAGAAGTGGGCTGCTTAGAAAGTCAGGACTGCTGGGACAAGAGGGTATTAAGGCATGCAGACACGGTTATTACCTTGTGCTCCGTAATGCATGCATCCTTCTCCTCTTAACCCTTCTTTATTTTGAATTGCTGAAATTTGTTTTACAGTAACATATATTGATCATTTACTCTGGTTATTCTGTTTTTTATCTTCTCTGTTTGTTCAGTCAGCCACCAACCCCAAACCACCTCTATTTTGTGGCCAAATAAAATGTGCAATATCTACACTGATAGCTGCTTATAAATATACCGAAATGCAAACCGTTAATGCATACGTGGATTTATAATTATTCACACATGTGTATGTGTGGGTGCTTGTTATAGGAACACATTTAATCTGAGCAATCAAAGGAAAGTATGTCCATCAACAGCCTTGTGTATGTGTTACAGGTAATAATGGGTTGTTCCCTAATGAATGCTAAAGCAGGAAATTAATCTTTGTGTTCTAATGCTATTCTTATATCCAGAGAAGAGCAAAGTTAAGTCTCCCAATACATCTTTGTGTTCAATCACACGCTTAGTCCTCAGTGTGTTTTATGGAATACTGCTTAGTGTTTCGTCCATTTCTCCCCCTGCTCCCTCACATCCTAATGAATATGTTAAAGTTCCTTAGGGTTGTTCATTCATCTCCAGTTGTAGAGTAATTCAAAGTATAATACGTGAAATAGAATCATCCATTCAGGCTTTGGAAACTCCACTAACATACCAGTATTGAGAATCTTCTTTGCACAACTAAAAGTTCAAAGACTGGGAGTTGTAGCCTTGAATTGTTCCAGGGTTTTGGCCCTTACCTGATATGTGATATTGCCCTTGCCTTGATTTTTTTTTTTCTTTTTGCACCCATTGTTGCTGTTTATCAGACATTGTGGGAAAGCACATCAGGAAGAGCCAGGGTTTCTGGTATTTACATTTAAAAACGTAAAACCCCAACACAGACCCAGAGGTAAATCAAGGCTTTCTACAAATTCAGTGGCACAACTTTGGTTATGGAGGGAGAGGTACGTTAGAGAACGTAGACCTCAAAGCAAAAATGTCAGAAAGGGCTCTGGTGAATTTTGTTTATCGCAAAGTAAGCAGATATATAGCCCTCCCAGGACTGGGGCCTTGTCTTTACGTCTTTAGTGGAGATGATAACAAGACCACTGGCAGGGACTGCCATCTCCCTCCTGTTTCTAAAGTTTTCTCTGACAATTTCAAACTCTACTTTTGCTGTCCTGAACCATAAAATAATTTACCTCTAGCATCTCAGACAAACAAATCTGTCTTGGAAGAAGTATACAGCCAGAATGCTCCTTAGAAATGGGAATGGCGAGACTTCATCTTGCTTACTTTGGACAGGTTATCAGGAGGGACCAGTCCCTGGAGAAGGATATCGTGCTTGGTAGAGGGTCAGTGAAAAAGTGGACGACCCTCAATAAGGTGGATTGACACAGTGGCTGCAACAATGGGCTCAAACATAGCAACAGTTATGATGATGGCTTAGGACTGGGCAGTGTTTCATTCTGTTATAGACAGGGTCGCTGTAAGTTGGAACCAACTCTGGCGCCCAGCAACAAAAACAGCATCTCAGTGATCATCTCCGATTGAAAAACTTGTGTCTATTGAAAGGGTTCTGTTAAGCGGAAGGTCTTGCATACAAATGCTGCTGTTTTTTAGAACCTGAAAGATCTCTGGAATACTATATACATTTGTTTACATAGCTTCGTTGAGGTGTTAGGTGTAGTGAAACCTGTGAGAGCTGGAACTCAGTGGGATTGCCATGTTTTTCCAGGTCTCACAAGTTTCCTGCTTTTTACAGGAGGTACAATCTTACCACTTTCCTATTGCTTGTTTTAGTGGAAAATATTTGAGTTTTCCTTCTCTGACAGGTTTATGCCTTACACAGGTTCTGACTTTCAGAGGTTTTACTGTATTTATTTTGCAGTGATTGAATCCTCAAGTTGCAGAATTTTCACAAACTCTACTAGTGTCATTTAGGGGGTTTCCAAGGCCTCTCAGGGACTTCTTGGGCAGTGGCCCTAGTTTTCAAGCAAAGTTTTCACTTGAAATGGTCATTGAATTGACCAGGAGTCAAAATTCATCCAGAAGAATTAGTACCTTTAATCATGCCACTTTTAAGTAGCTCCAGACATATACATCAAGGGAAGCATTCGGAAAAAAAGGGTAGTACAGGAACTCTTAGATAAGGGCATACTTTCAGTTATATTTGAGTACACATATTCTGAAATTAAGGTGGTTACACTGATCAAAAATAAAAATACCAGACTAGGGTTTAAAACATTTTAATTAAATGGTTTTTATGTCCAGATCCTAGCCATAGATTATAGAAAAATGGAACTTCATAGTTGGTTTAGTAAGGCTTACAAGATTTAGTAAGATACTCTGTTTATGCATGAGAAAACAGAAGCTGGGTATTGGTGATCTGACAGTCACTCAGCTGGTCGTTGGCAGAACCAGGATAGAATATAAGTGTCCTTCACCTGTTCTTAATCTTACTTTCTTCTAAAGTTGAGTGTAAGTTATATTGTGTAATCAAAATTTCAAACTTTAAGATGCAAATTATGTTTTAGCCTACAGATATGGAAATTTAGGTATTCTGTGCTTAAATTTATACTAAGTGGGTAATTTTATATTAAAAGTTGATATGCTGGGAATATCAGCTAGATTTAGAGTTTTCCATTTTGAAACTTAAATGATTTCTCAGATGCTATTGAGTATTAAAATATATCTTGTCTTTAAAAGTTTCTCAGGTTTGATTTACAATGGAGTTAGGTAATTTGAAAAATACTTTTGAATCTTTGAAGTACAGTCCTAGACACTGCAAAAAGTAATTTACTTCTCTGAATTTTTTTCATATGGCAAACCAGGACACCTGCTTTATTTATTTGCAAACAAATGCCCATTGAGGAAATATGTATGGCTGGTTTTAAGCTAGACAAGCTAAAATTCGTGGGTGCCAAGAAGAAATCCTGACAGACCTTTAATAAAGCTTAGCTAGGGCTTCTGTGATTAAATATGTTGTAACCCCAGAGTGATCTATCATAATCACAGTTATTAAAATAAAAATGCTGTACAGACTTTTACTGAGGGAAAAAAAGTGATAGTACACTATGAATGATAGATTCCTATCTGGTCCATAATCAAGAACATTCTAAAACAAAGTGAATTTTTTATCAAAAGTCAAACAATATGTTTTAAAAATCACAAGAACCATTTAAAGCTAGTGCCCCAGCATCCTGCTGATGTTATCTTGGTTAGAGAGGTGACCATTTTGGGAGGGTGTATTGTTCAATTTATCAGCAAGTTTTTTTCTTTTAAAAGGTATGTTTTTCACTAGGGAAAAAATTTTCAATTATTGGTCAGAAAAAGAAATTGTAGCAATTTATATATTGAAAAATATATCAAAGCCAGTACCTAGAAGTCACATACAATTAATCATGTTACTTCTAAATAGAACTGCCCCATAGGGTTTCCTAGCAGCGGCTGGTGGATTTGAACTGCCAACCTTTTGGTTAACAGCCATAGCTCTTAACCGCTGTGCTACCAAGGCTCCATTCAAGAGCCAGGTTCCCCAAATTTGCATTTTTATCCAAGGAAAGGCATTCTTTAACTTTGCACTTTCTTCCACCAGTAATTTTATATGCTTCACCTCCTTATACTGCCATTCTCCAAGGTCAAGCATTTTGAGTGCTATAGTAAGGCTGATTTGTAATGGGGTTAATGTACAGTAAGAGGAGCCAAGAAAGGTGAAAGACTCTGTGTATGTGTTTGTATGCATACACATATGTACTAAGTAACTCTTAAAACATCAATACTTCTGTGCTAACTATATATATAGAGAGAAGATTTCAATGTTAGCATGTCAGCTAAGAAGAATTAATAAGGTTTCCACTCTTAACAGAAAATTCTTTAATGCAAAGTTTTCTGAGAGCTCTATCGTTTTAATCAATGGTGAACATTCCTGTAGCATTCATTTCTCTTTGGGAAGAAATAAAGGAGAAGATAGAAAGATACTTCAAAGCACGGTTTTTTATAATCTGGACATACTGAATTTAGCATCAGCTTCTGTCATCACAGTATGGTGGTATATACCTAATTCTGATGTTTGCAAACTCATAAAAAAGAGAGTCTGGGGTCAATGAAGAAAGCATATTTGTTTTCCAAAATGGGTGTCCACATGAATAAATGTTAACAAGTAAAATCCAGTCTTGATTTTTATTTGGAAGTCTTTCTGTCTCTCATTGCCACCCCCTAATAGTCCTCTCTCATGAGAACCTCTGTCCTAGAGAGGAGAGGAGGAGGGAACAAAGATATGAGTGGTCAGCATTATATTCAGAAGTGAAAGTGATGTTCTTGAGAAGTTCTGCAAAATACAAATTTCCAAATCATGGAAATTGAATAGGGTTTTCTTTACCCAAAATTTTTTTTTTTTTTTTGTGAAGTCTAATTTGAACCATTTGGTATAATCATGGTGTGAATGAGTATGTTTCAGTCTGCCTACAGATAACTACAGTTGTTTCAGCTGGCCCCCTAGAAACATTATCCTGAAATAGTGGAAAAGCACAATCACATAAAAGGGCTTTGTGTGAACAGGGAATGGTATAATTTTGTTTACTTAAACAACCAAACCGCTCCAATGTATATTGTATATGTTAGCAGTGCCTCTCTCATTTCTGGAAAGAAATATGTGTTTAAATGTAAATTTGCTAAAACAAATAAGCATGCCAAGTTACTTTCCCACATAATTTCAAGTGTTTCTCAGAAATTATCACATTGCTTGAAAAAATTTCCCTAAGTACTTCCCAGAATCTATTATTTTCAATAAGAATTTTTTTGTTTTACCATTTTTATTCATCTCCTTTTCTTGCCTGCTTACACACATATGCACAGACACACAGATGTTGACCTGCCCACACTTAGAAATGCCAAATAGTATAAATCAGAGAGATAAATATAATCTAACAAAAAAGAAAAAAAACTTGGCTCTGGCTCTGGAGTAATGGAGAGCACACAGATCAGTAAACTTTTTTCTTTAAAAGAAGAGTAAAAAGTGGCTTGACTTTAGAATGACAGTTTAATCTTGAAATAGCTGCTTGTTACATATGGAGCCAACTGAGTTTCATAACAGTTACTGTTACCTGGCTTTCCTTGGGTGGTACAAACAATTATGTGCTCAGCTACTAACAGAAAGGTTAGTGGTTTGAATCTACTGAGAGGCACTTTGGAAGAAAGCCCTGGTGATCTGCTTCCAAAAAACCAGCCATTGAAAACCCTGTGGAGCACAGTTCTGCTCTGACACACATGGGGTTGCCATGAGTGAGAGATGACTGGATGGCAAGTGGGATTGACTTAATGGCAACTGGTTTAGCAGGCCGCTAGAGGAACGAGAATTTTAGGACTTACATAACTTTTCTCTTTAAAACTATATACAGTGCTCAAGGGCGCTCTTTCACAAAGGGTCTCCCTCAAAACCCTGCTACTTTTAGCACTCAGCAGACAGCCCCATTTAACCCAGAGGTGGTATCCATGAGTTCTCCATTTTCCTGCTCCATCTGTTAAGTTGATGGAATGCCCCTGTTCGTATCATCTGAGATAATAGGCAGAGCCCGTCATTTGCTCCTGAGGTGACCCAGAAGTTAGATGATATGTTTCCTAATTTCTGGGTCACATCCTGACATATGTCACCTCACGCGGAGGCTAACACAAAGGCAAGTGGAGGCAAACCAGGGCAGATGACCTGACTGCTCCTCATCAACGTCTCGCAAAGTCTTTGTAAAGGTGTGTGCATGTGGTACATGCCTACACTACACTCACCTATATTAGCTCTGTAGAATGGCAGTCTCCAGATTTTTATGATTATACACCTGGCAGTAAACATATACGAACTGTCACTTTGAAATAATGTAAAACTCTTTCTAAATTAATAGTGTACTGCTCTCAATTCATATATAAGATAGTAGCAAAAAAAAAATTGTCTTTTTAAGTAAAATAGAAATTTTAATGTTTACTTCTTTTATTGCAAAAGATTGTTGTACACACCCTATTTATGGGAAAGAATGGGAATGTGTATATTGTGTTCTGGCCTCAGTAGAATGCAGGAGGCAAGAAGTAAGAAGGCCTGTGTATATAGAGAAAGTTGTGAATGTCCAGTTGTGAGTGTGAGATTTCTTGCAACTTGCATGATTTAGTTTTAATCAATTTCTTTGATGTTACTTTACAGACAGTAAAATTTGCCCATCTTAAGTGCACAACCTGTATAGTCATATAAACATCAATATAATCATGATGATATGGAATATATCTATCACCTGAGAAAGTTCCCTAATGCTATTTTAAAGCAAATCCCTTGCCCCCACCTATAGCCTCTGGCAACCAGTTATCTGCTTTGTGTTCCTGTAGTTTTATCTTTTCCAGAATTTCATATGATTGGGATTATAGAGTTTGTAGTCTTTTGTGGCTGACTGCTTTCATTCTTAGCGTAATGACTTTGAGGTTCATCCATGTTGCAGTGTGTATCAATAGTTCATTCCTTTTTATGGCCCAGTAGTATTATAAGTCAAAAATCGATCCTACAGCACCCAACAACAATAACAGTATTCCATATTATAGGTAGCCCACAATTTGTTTAAGAATTAAACACCTAGAAGAGCTGATAAAATCCATCATTTAAGTTTTGCATAACAATACTTCATCAATTTTTAACTCAACAGTTACTATTAAATTTTACCTGATAGAGTGCCAAGTTGGGTAGGCTTGAAATTTGGTAATTTTTACACCTTCTAACCAACTCATTTCTATTGCCTTGATATTTGAATTAATCATGAAGGAGAAAGAATAGAAAATTTAAATGGGAAAATGGTCACAAAAATAAATTGCCAATGTGATTATGGTGAAATAATTTTGTAAGAAACCACACTATGCAGATCTAGATATGAATTCAAGAAGTATGCTTCATGTTTATAAAGACAATGTTCTACATTCTACCTTGGTGAGTAGTGTCTGGGGTCTTAAAAGCCTGTGAGCAGCTATCTAAGATACTCCACTGGTCTCACCCCTTTGAGAGCAAGGGAGAATGAAGAGAACAGGATACAAGAAAAAGATTAGTCCAAAGGACTAATGGACCACAGCTACCAAGGCCTCCACCAGACTGAGTCCAGTACAGCTAGATGGTGCCCGGCTACCACCACTGACTGCTCTCACCAGGATCACAACAGAGGGTTCTGGACAGAGCTGGAGAAGGATGTAGAACATAATTCTACCTCACAAAAAGGAGACCAGATTTACTGGCCTAAAGGAGACTGGAGAAACCCTGCGAGTATGGCCCCCAGACACCCTTTTAGCTCAGTGGTGAAGTCATCTCCGAGGTTCATCATTCAGCGTGGGAGTGGAGAGCCCCGTAAAACCAAATCGGACTAATGAGGTACAGGAGTCCAGTGACAAGGGCCAGAAGCAGAAGGGGACAAGGAAGCTGGTGATAGGGAACCCAAGGTTGAGTAAGGATATTGTTGATGTGTTGTGAGATTGTTAACCATTGTCATAGGGCAACATGTGTAGTAACTGTTAAATGAGAAACTATTTTGTTCTGGCAGCCTTCATTTTAAGTGAGAATAACAGCAAAGTTGGAAGAGCGTAGTCAATGTCACTGAACCGTGTATGTAGAAATTTTTGAACTGGTATATCTTTGGCTATGTGTATTTTCACCAAAAAAAAAAAAAAGGTTGAGAAACAGGGTTGACATGTTGTGGGGTTGTTAACCAAGGTCATAAAACAATATGTGTGCTTAAAAAAAAAAAAGTATGCTTCATCAATCTCCGATTTTGTTCTGAGGTGGTCATAAAATCCTTATAGCTCACTGTTGTTTAAAAGATGTAAAATGATATCAAAGGGGAAATATTCTTAGTGTTTAGCTTGCCGTTTTAGAATTTTCATTTACATTATGCCTTAAGTTTGACTAGCAAGTAGTTCATGTAATGGAATAGAAAATTAAATTATTCTGTTCCTGTCTGCTGAAGTTATAATGTTTGCTTATTTCTTAATAAATAATATGAATACTGCTGGAGCAAACAGGCCCTAGATCTGTGCTTTGTTCAGTGTTCCTTTCTCCTTTCCATTCACAGCCAGAAGGAAAACCATTGTTTCTCCTCCATGACGTGACTTGGTTAGTGGCCTGCCACTAACACAGGTGGGCTCGTTTCTTGATTTGCTGGTCTTGGAGGGTCACCTGATAATCTAGTTATGCCCAAGTCTCTAATATGGTCTGACTTCCATCTCTTTATATCCTTTTCTTCTCTACTGTACTATCACTCTCCACCAAATAAAATAACCAATGAGCTTATTTTACTTTGATGGTTAAACTACAAGTCATATAAGGTATTTTGATGTAAAGGGCTCGAATGAAACCATTTAAACCAGGGCTTCAAACCAGTTCGGACCCCTGCTGAGAATTTGCATTTCCACCCCAGATATACTGAATCAGAACCTGCTTTTTAACAAGATCCCCAGTTTTTACCAGTGGTTCTCACCTGGGAAGTTGTTCGAAGCCCTGATTTAAACCCTGACAGGTTAGCTACTGCAAAAAGAGTTTTAAAAATCTATCTGCAGAGCCATGTAGAAACTGGGTGCCAGATTTCTCCTGAGTATACTCATCAGTTCCAACAAAAGAGTAAAAGGAAATCTATTCATTTAAAATGCATAGATGTAGATATTTTAAGTGTTCTATACTTTTTCTGAACCTGGTAAAACTGCCTCTTAAGTTTGGATTCTTTGGTGTTACTAATCTTTTAATTAAGAGTATAGCCAGTTATTTTCACAGGAAATCAATACTTTTTATAATAACACTTTGCATTTCACTTAACAGGGCAAATCTTATTATCCTCATTTCATAAATAACATTTCCCAACCTGAAGGGCTAAAGGTCACTTAACTCTGGTTACAATAGGAAAGCCTAAGGAATTGACTTACCAACTGCAAAATTATATGGGAGTGACAAGAATCCAGTTATATACTCCAATGTTAACTTACTGTTACTAATTCACTCACAAGACCAGTGTCCCAGTGTGGGTTGGTTAACAGGATCTCCATACTGGCTTCATAGACTGAATTTTATGAGTGCTTATGTTGTGATAATACCTAATTCTTTTTATGGCCCTCATTCACCCTGGTAGTCTATTTGACCATGGCAAGGGGGCCTAGACTATAGATCTATACATTTCAAGCTATCTGTGGGGAGGGACCAGTTTTTCCCCTTAATCAGTCTTGGGCCAATACTTAAATACAATAAAATTTGGTTGTTGGAACAGTGTCAAATTGGTATAGAAGTTTCTAAACAGTTACTCTCAATTACTTGCAGACTGGTTTAAAAAAAAAAAAAAAAAAGCCCCCAGACTGACACTGGTCCATTGTGAAAGTCATATAAACCGCTCATGGAAATTAGTGCCTTAACAGAAGAGTCTTAGGCCACTGTTTGAGAATCACTGCACCAAAAAACCTGTTGCTGTTGAGTCGATTCCAACTCATAGTAACCCTGTAGGACAGAATAGAACTGCCCCATAGGGTTTCCAAGGAGTGGCAAGTGGATTCAAACTGCCAACCTTTTGGTTAGCAGCCATAGCTGTTAACCACTGTGCCACCAGGGTTCCATCAGTGCTCCAGGCTGTGCTTATTTTGATCACAAAGGTCTTTAGAAAAAAGAACCTGGGCTCCCCTTTCCCTTTTGTTGGTTTCTAACTCACTTCAGTCAGTTTATCCAAGGAGGCACTAAGGCTGGATACCATTCTTACTATGGAGCTTGCAGACTTGTTATGTTGCATGAGAAAATCAACTTTGTTTCTTGCTGCAGTTTCTCCACTTGCAAGTCTGATCGTTTTAGAAAACCTTGATCGAATATGAATGATGGTTTCTTTGGAAAGAATTTCTGTGACACCTAATATTAGCTGGATTCAGATGGCGCCCTGTCAGGGTGACTCCATATTGAGTGCATAATGTAGATATTTGTTTTGTTCTCAGATACATTTATTTGCAAAGATGTTATATTGTACTTACATGTAATTATAAATTGCTGCTTCTGTTACCACTATAAACGAAGCCTCTCTTTTATGATTAAAGCTACCAGCAAAATTCTAAATCTTGCTTACCTGGGCCTCTTCCACCAGAAGTTAAGTGCTTTATCATAGCAGTCTCCGTTTTAGCAAGACAACTACTCAGGAGTAAAAGAGGGTCTGAAAGGCAGTGGTTTAGAAATAGCAGCTGGCGTTATGGCGGGCCAGGAGAAAAGAGAGACCGTATGGGTCTGCTGTGTACCATGGGGAGAAGCAAGACGGGAGGGTGATGAAAATGAGATGCCTCAGGTGGGTTTGATCAGTTGCTATGGTTCCTAAGGCATATTCTAATACCAGAGGCTTCCAGCTGTGTAAGTACATTATGGGCTACCTGGGAAGAAACTGGGAAAGATAGGACTGCTCAGATTAGGGTGGGGAGTGGTGCAGCCTGAGCAACAGTCCACAATCGGATTTGACAGTGAAAGGAAGATAGTGTTAGAAAAGAACAAGAAATACAATGCTCTAGAGACTAGCCCTGTGCAAGTCCTTACTATCACAAACTGAGTGTGCTCACCTGGGAAATGCCATCATGAGATGTCTGTCACAGCAGGTACCGTGGAGACACCCAATCCTGACTTGGAGTCAAATATCAGGGTTCAAGTCCTGGACCCCAAGTGAGCATCGTGGCAGCCTTAATGAGCCATCTTACCTTTTTTGCCTTTGGTTTCTCATCTTTTAATCGTTTGCTGACTTCTGGAAGCTATTACGACGTTCAAAGGAGATTATGTAAAATTGCAATTTATTTCTCTATTTACCCAAAACACCAACATACCCTTCTTCCTTTCCTCCTCTCCCCCACCCCCCACTTCCCTCATTCAAAAAACAGTGGGGGAGTAGTGGGGATGTAAGGGAGACCAGTTGCTATTAGTGATAATTTTTTTTTTAAATGACCATTGCAGGATCATTTGGAGTCAGTATGTACCCACATTATGATACGACTTTTGAGCAGAGAGCCGGGTGAGAGTATTTGAGCTGAAGAACAGTTTTATCCACCAGAGTGAGGGAGGGGCATCTGTTTGGCAGTTTACTAGGGATGAACACCCACGTGCAAGTTCTTACACAGATACTGATACGTTGTTGTTGTTGTTAAGTGCTGTCAAGCTGATTCCAACTCATGGTGACCCCAAGTGTGCAGAGTAGAACTTCTCCATAGGGTTTTCAAAGCTGTGACCTTTTGGAAGCAGATCACCAGGATAAAGTGATATACTGTATGTAAAATGATAGAGTACTAGGACTTAGCCTTATAAGGAATAGCAAGCACTTGTGTCAGCTTTTTAAAAAATAGTATAAATAAAGACAAGCTTCTCCTTATAATCAAACTAACTGTCATGATTCAGACCGTACAATCCACTCATGGTTCAGAGAGAATCTTATATCCAAAGCCTGAGGAGAGCTTCCCACTAGAGAGAGTTTTTCATTTCAAGAAAAGCATAGTTCCCTTATATCACTTACCCTGCTTCCCCTAGTGTAACATCTTGTGTAACCATAGTACAGTTGATGAAACCAAGAAGTTAAGATTTGACACAACACTAACTAATCTTCAGACTTGATCCACATTTTACTATTTTTCCTGCTTATGTGCTCACACCCCTGGTCTGGTATTTTCAGGATTTCACATTTATTTGTCATATTATTTTAGTCCCCACCGATCTTTAACAATGCTTACTAGTTCTTTTGGTTTCTTTTTACTTTTGTTCTTTTTTTTTGATTCATCTTTCCTGACTTTTACACTTTGAAGTGTACTGGCCACTATTTTATAGACTGGCCCTCAGTTTAGTTTGTCTGATATTTCCTCATGATTAGATTGAGGTTATAAATTTTCTTCAAGAATGCCACGAAGTGATGGTGTGTCCTTCCCAGTGCATCATATCAGGCAGTACATGATGTCACCGTGACTTATTGCTGGTGATTTTAACTTTGATCACTTGGTTAAGGTGGCATCTGCTAGGTTTTTCCACTGTGCGGTTATGATATTTATAATGAATATGCATCTTGTCATTTTGTTTTTAAGAAAGTTTTATGCTTTCTTAAATTGAGGATCAGGGCGGCTGCAAGTGTAGTTCACAGAGGGTTGCAAAGTGTCCTGTCCTGTTGGTTGAAATGGTGCCCTAGAAAATGATAGAGTCATTATTTAAGTGCTGGAATAGATTGCTCTCAATCCATGCTGAAATGGATTGCCTGACATTACATCGTAGAATTTCTAAGTTCTACCTCCAGGCAAATCTCATAGTTGCTAGCAAAAATGAAAGTGTGAAATGCTTTTTAATGTATATTTCACAACACATAGTCTGGTGATTACTGATGTGTATTCCCTGTGGTACCCCTTTGCTATCAGAGGCAGATGTTAAAGAGACAACATTTTTTACACATTATTCTGTCTAAATCCATCACATATTTACTTTCTAAATATCTCTAACTGTCATTTATAACAAGATCATAAAAAGCCAAATACTTTAAGTCTAAATCAAACTTTGAATCATAGGATTGCAATCAGTCTGCAGGAAAAGTACAATTACTTTTCTCAAGTGATTTTTACCTTGTTCTACCTTATGAAATTGCCTGCTATTAAGTGATACTAAAATACAGCCACTTAAAAAAACAGAAGGAAAACTACAGCTTAGTAATGGGGGCGTGAGGGGTAATGCTACTTTATTCATCCTTTGATTCAGAAATTCACACACCTCCTATTTAAAGGAATTTTCATCATTGAATCCAGTGTCATGTCTGCTTGTGTTGAAGAAGTAAATTTTGCAAAATGTACTTAATTCCTTCCCGTGGTGTCACTATTTAATAAGGATTAAGGTACCATTTCTTGTGTTTATAGTGGGTTGCACAGCAAGAGTTTACGTCTTATACTAATATATGCTAAATAGTTGCATAGTACATAGATCACTTTTGTTAAAATAGCAGTATTGAAGGCATTTTAGATCACAGAGCCCAAGTGGTCTAAATTTTGTTTGCTTTGACATTATTAAACTCAATCTGTTTCTCTAACTGTGACTCTAATTACTGTATTTGCATGGCAGAAAAGTTTGCTTTGTGGGGCGACTTTCATTAACAGTGCTTGCATGTTGTTTTCTGCTCTCGTGCTCAGTGTTCCATGAGCAGACAAAGCACCTTCAGTAGCATTGAATAATTATGCACAATCAATAAGTTTTTGTGTTTGTCTTTGTTGTTTCTTTGATGTGGCCTTTAGGATGCTGCCGGCAAGGTACTGGACCGCTGGGCCATCATGTCTCGAGAAGAGGAAATTATCACCCTTCAGCAGTTTCTGCGATTTGGAGAAACAAAATCCATTGTGGAGCTGATGGCAATTCAGGAGAAAGAAGGGCAGGCTGTGGCTGTACCATCTTCAAAGACAGACTCAGATATCAGGACTTTCATTGAGAGCAATAATCGCACCAGGAGTCCCAGCCTCCTTGCTCACCTAGAGAACAGCAACCCTTCCAGCATTCATCACTTTGAAAACATCCCTAACAGCCTTGCGTTTCTGCTTCCATTCCAGTATATAAACCCAGTCTCAGCCCCATTGTTAGGGTTACCTCCAAACGGCCTTCTGTTAGAGCAGCCAGGGCTGAGGCTGCGGGAACCAAGCCTCTCAACCCAGAATGAATATAATGAGAGCAGCGAATCGGAAGTGTCTCCCACACCTTATAAGAATGATCAAACACCCAATAGAAATGCCCTGACCAGCATTACTAATGTAGAGCCCAAAACCGAGCCAGCCTGTGTGTCCCCCATTCAAAATTCTGCCCCTGTCAGTGATCTAACCAAAACTGAACACCCAAAAAGCTCATTCCGGATTCACCGAATGAGAAGGATGGGGTCAGCGTCTAGAAAGGGAAGGGTGTTCTGCAATGCATGTGGCAAGACATTCTATGACAAAGGTACTCTCAAAATCCATTATAATGCTGTTCACCTGAAGATCAAACATCGATGCACCATTGAAGGTTGCAACATGGTCTTTAGCTCCCTGAGAAGCCGTAATCGCCACAGTGCAAACCCCAACCCTCGCCTTCACATGCCTATGCTGAGAAATAACCGAGACAAAGATTTAATTCGGGCAACGTCAGGAGCTGCCACCCCGGTCATAGCAAGTATAAAATCAAATCTCACACTCACAAGCCCTGGCCGGCCCCCAATGGGTTTTACCACTCCCCCACTAGACCCTGTCTTACAGAATCCTCTCCCTAGCCAGCTGGTATTTTCTGGGCTAAAGACTGTCCAACCAGTTCCTCCATTTTATAGAAGTTTACTCACTCCAGGGGAAATGGTGAGTCCTCCAACTTCCCTCCCAACCAGTCCCATCATTCCAACTAGTGGTACCATGGAGCAGCACCCTCTACCACCCTCTGAGCCAACAGTGCCAGCAGTGATGATGGCCACCCATGAGCCTAGTGCCGACCTGGCACCCAAGAAGAAGCCCAGGAAATCAAGCATGCCTGTTAAGATTGAGAAGGAGATTATTGACACCGCTGATGAGTTTGACGATGAAGATGATGACCCCAATGATGGTGGAGCTGTGGTGAACGACATGAGCCATGACAATCATTGCCACTCCCAAGAGGAGATGAGCCCAGGGATGTCTGTGAAGGACTTTTCTAAGCATAACAGGACCCGGTGCATTTCAAGGACTGAAATAAGAAGGGCCGACAGTATGACTTCTGAGGACCAAGAGCCTGAGCGGGACTATGAGAATGAGTCCGAGTCTTCGGAGCCCAAATTAGGCGAGGAATCCATGGAAGGGGATGAGCACCTTCATAGTGAAGTGAGTGAAAAAGTCTTGATGAACAGTGAGAGGCCTGAGGAGAACCACAGTGAGCCATCTCACCAGGACATCATCAAGGTGAAGGAGGAATTTACAGACCCTACCTATGACATGTTTTACATGAGCCAGTATGGACTGTACAATGGTGGTGGGGCCAGCATGGCTGCCCTGCATGAAAGTTTTACATCATCTCTGAATTACGGCAGCCCCCAAAAGTTCTCCCCAGAAGGTGACCTGTGTTCTAGCCCAGACCCCAAAATCTGTTATGTGTGCAAGAAGAGTTTCAAAAGCTCCTACAGCGTGAAGCTTCACTACAGGAACGTTCACTTAAAAGAGATGCATGTCTGCACGGTGGCTGGCTGCAATGCTGCCTTCCCCTCTCGCCGAAGCAGAGACAGGTCAGTAAATCTCCATTGGCTGCTCCTGCTGGGGATGGAGGGTAACAGTGTCAGTCATGTTGAACTAAACATTAAAAAACATAACGTAAATGTTTTTGATGCACTGTAGAGATTGTCCACAGTGATCACGTGATAACCAAGCTGCCATGCTCATGAAGGATTGTTGTAGTTGGTGCTTGTTATGATTAAGCATGCAGAATCATAAGCCATCTTACCCAGTAATGCATGCCATTTTTCTCTGTGTGCTCTGTATGTGTGTATGTGTGTGTATGTGTTTCCATGCATCTAGGTGTGTGTAAGTTAACTATTACACTGTTCCCTGCTTTCTCATGAACCTTCACTTAGAAGCCGCAGCTTCTGTTATATATATATATATATATATATTTCTGCTTTGCCATGTGGCTTTTTTAATTAAATCAATATATTATCTTCATACACACATATTTATCCAATATAGAAACAGAAATTTACGGATGGAAAGAACCATAGGTCCAGGACATCGAGACAGCCTGCATCTCCGTAGGTATAACCAGAAATGTTATCATTCCTTACATGAGTATTTAGTGTGTCCTTGAATTCTTTAAAAGTGATGAAAATATCAGAAGAAAATGGGACCAAAGAAATTGTTGATGTGGGGAAACTGTATGTGGTGGTGTGGGTTTCTTTATTTTAACTTCACATTGTCTTTGGGCACATCTCTAAAATATACTCTGCCCTGGGAATTATGCACAGAAGGGGAGGCGTTACATATACTTATAGTGTCAGTTAAACCATAGTATGTCCAGCCTTCAGGTGACATCACACCCTAGCTATGTAGTTGCCCCTCGGAAACAGTCAGGCTTAAACAGAAGCAGCTGGTTCTAAACCCACAATGTTCTTTTTTAATCCTAAAGAAAATGTAATATAAATGGAATGTGTCAAGTTGGTCAGCTGTGGAGTAACATAGTTATCCTACACTTGAGATAAGCTGTGAGCAGACCGTTCACATAATATACCATCCCAACTAATGTCATACACCAGTTAGTTCTTCCTCTTGTAGTGGATGTGGTTTTCTTGTTTCTACTTTGCCTTTTTTAGAGTAATATTATTAAAGTAAAATTTATTACATGGTAAAATATTAATATGCGTAAGAAATAAACTTAGAAATTTCCAAATAGCTACCACCCAATTCCTAGTGCTTATCAGTTAGGTAGAGTTTCTGACAATGTAACATGTAATAAAAGTGCCACTAGGAAGTAGTGACCTGTCTCTAGAATACTGTTTTATCTTTATGTTTGAACGATCAAACTCCTTTTAAAAATAAAAGTTAAATATATATACAGGCAGTCCCCAGATTATAAATGAGTTCTGTTCCTGTCTGTCTTTAAGTTGAATTTGTACCTTAAGTTGAAAAAGTTAGGTACGTTTTGTATCTAATACCAGCTGGTCAAATGTTTGTCTTAGCATATAGTATATAATGTATATTTCTCAAAAAAAAAAAAAAAATTAAAGAAACACTTCCAGATACATAAAACATCTTTAGCATAATAATACAGTAATAATAATGTTTTGATGCTCGTTGAAAAGTAGCACCCTTTTGTTATTACAAACCATTGTATGTGCATTGAATTTTTAATATAATAAATAGGCTTTATGGAGTTGGTTCATAACTACGGGTTGTACGTAAGTCAGGCTTCGTAACCTGGAGACTGCCTGTACGTATGTATATTTCCTTTCTGTGAAATAAAAGAGGCCCAATCTATGAAAAGGAAAATTTCTAAGAAAAATAAATTGCTTTCTTGGTACAATTCAAAACATGCTGTGAAAAGAAATCTATCTTTAAGATTTTCTCAACCCCAAACAATTTACCGTATTCTATAAAAATGTTTTGTGGTCATAAGGTTCTTTTCAGTTCAGAGTTATCATTGAGAGTCCCAGAATATGTCAGATAAGATAATTGTACTTTGAATAGTAAAATATAATACTGTACTCAGCCTCCCCCCGTTTGTAATATTCATTCTTTTAAATTTGAAATAGTGCACTAGTTGATAATGAGGTTAATGCATTGGTTTTTGTTTTTTTTTTTTTAACAAAAATAAAAGACTCGTGAAATCCTGCATAAAATATTTATGGAAATGGAGTGTTTGAAGACAAGCCAAAATTTAAGCTTATTTGCATGGATTCCTATCACAGTTTTAGTTGGTTTGCTGAAAATATTGCAAGTCATAACACTGGAATAAGTGGCTGTGGGACCAAGATGCTACTCACCCAAAACTTGGCACTTTCATTTATTTCAAACCACTCAAAAATACAAATACTTGTATTTTTATGTCCTCAAACATAAGGAGATACTGTTGAGAGGGTGGTTTGTTGGAGGAAAGAAAAATCCATTGATAGTAGAGAAGTATTTCAATCTCCATTTTTATTCTAAGAATTGGTAGCTTGGCAGTGACCAGCCGTATAGAAGTTTATACCAGTGTCTAGGATAACTAGTATATTCTAGTAGGAAGAATAGTGCAGATATTCTTTATGTGAATTCAGTCACACAGGAGGCAGAACAAACCTTAGAAGACAGTTGACACCTTTCATTTGGCTGAACATTAAATCACGCCTAATTTTTTATTTTTGGAGTTTTGTCACACATGGCAAATGAAGAAAAGCAAATTGAAAAATAAAGAGTTGTAGAATGAATTTTTTTACTCTCACCTGAAATTTTGCCTTTTAAAAATACAAATTCTAAGACATATCTTTTTAATACTAAAAATTTGATCCCAGGTTTAAAACTGTGACTTTTTAAGATTTTTCTTTTTTAAGAAGAAAAATGTTCATCCTTGTTGAGTCTGTGACTTAATACATAGTACAAGTTTGGCTGCCACCAAATAGCCAGAAACAGTCATGCGTTGAGGTACCAGACTCTTCACGTATATCAGCAGAGGGGATTCTGACACATAACCGTACTCCTGTTTTAGCCCTTCATCAGTATTTCATCAATTACTGTGGACCTCTAATTTAATCTTCTCCATATTCACAAAGCCTCCTGGGTCACATCTCTGATTTTCCCTGAAGACTTACCTGTGTTAGTCACGAGAAGTTTGTGTGTCTGCTTTTTCCCCCTTTGATTCACTGTGAAGCTAAGACATGTTTTCTTACCTTTCTCTGAGCCAACAGATCTTCCCAAACAGAAATGCTCCTTTGCCTTTACTCCTGCTGTCCTCAGGCCCATTTCTTTCCTCTCCCCAGAGCCTCAGTTCATCCATCCTTGACTCCACAGCATCTTCCTTGTGCAAAGAAAGCATTAGAGGGGATTTTGAGTGGGGCATGGAGTATGCAAGGCTACAGGCTTCCTAGGATGCCTGTGATAGAGCTAGCAGAATAACCCTCTTCCTTTTTATAAAAACAGCCCCCATCCTTGTGCTTACAACACCCTACAGGAGTGGTACACAGGCCTTGCTGCAATTCTTCCGAGTTGTTATACATGAACAGTTTGCATTTTTTGGTCTCCAGACAGGCATATTGGTAAGATGGAAGTAGAAATAGGTGAAAGACTGTGTTTTAGATCTGGCAGTTAGTTAGCAAAGACTCTCAGGTCTTTGCTTCTGGTCTTTTAGATTTTATAAGATCAAGATGAAGGCTGTTTGAAAGGTAAGAGTGTTCTTTGTCTAATGTCACAAAAATGGAGGAGAGAAGTCGTGGGCACGTATGAGGGCTTGTTAGCGCTGAGGATTCTAAGCAGAGTGTCGGAAGTATCCTTTTCTACATAGTTGTAAATGAGTTTAATAAATTCAAAAGCAAAGAGGATAATTTTACACTAATGTCAAGGAGCAAGCTAACATACACAAAGTCCGGTTCATCCCGTTCACTAGATATCTGGTAGAATAATTCTTATTCTGAGTTAATGAAAATGAAGGGGAAATTATTTTATCTCTAAAGAATTACGGTTCTATAAGGCAGTTGCTGGAGCCCTGGTGGTGCAGTGGTTACGAGCTGGGCTGCTAACCAAAAGACTGGCAGTTTGAATCTACCAGCTGTTCCTTGGAAACCCTATGGGACAGTTCTACTCTGTCCTATAGGGTCACTATGAGTTGGAATCGACTTGACGGCAAAGAGTTTTTTTGGTTTGGAAGGCAGTTGCTAAAGTATTCAGGCGTGTGCCATTAACATTGTGTAGTGTTAGACCTGAAAGTCTCTAACCATCCTTCCTTCCTCTTTCCTTGTCCCCTGATTCTTCTGCTACTGAAATGTTGATCTGTCATGGGAGAGGAGGCTGGCCTGGATCACCTAGTAACATCTGTTCCAGTCCTCAGTTTTGAAATATACATAGGAAATATTCCCTGGGAAGAAGAATTTGAAAATAGCTGGCCTGGAACCTGCAGTCTTCATAAAGGAAATTTTCTTGAAGGCAGTACCATAGTCAGTATTAGCTGGGCTTAGTTTACCTCTGGGAGTCCCTGGGTGGTACAAATGGCTGACTTGCTCAGCTGCTAACCGAAAGATTGGAGGTTTGTGTCCACCCAGAGGCACCTCAGAAAAAAAACCTGGCAATCTACGTCTAAAAAATCCAGCCACTGAAAACCCTGTGGAGCACAATACTACTCTGACATACATGGGGTCACCATAAGGTGGGGTCAACTCATAGCAACTAGTTTAGTTTGCCTTTGAACATTTCTCATCCTCTGACTTGGTTTCTGATCCCAAGAGGGCTTAGTGGCCATGGATCACCTATAATTGAGGAGGGCCCATTCATAAATTACATTTGTTTTTCATTCAGGAAAAAAAAAAACTGAACTAACTACCCTTCTTTCCTCTTCCCTAACATTCCTTATCATTTGGTAATATGTTAAAGTCTACTATATCTACTTTAGTAAATGACATTGTTAAAACTCCCTCAACCATAATGAAGACTTTATACCCAGAAACTAGATGATTTTCATAGAAAGTAGTATTTGTTTCTCTGTTTTTCATCCTAAATGAGTTTCACCTTCTTTGTTCCTTTCTTCTCTGGAAATAGTGACTGCTAATTGCCAAGATTTGTTTTAGATTTTATCAGAAAGGTAAGCATATTATGTGTTTGATCTTCAAGGTGTAGGAAAGGTGATTCAGCCCCATGAATAAATTTAAAAAGAAAATAATATTTGCTTAGGGTGATTTATAAATAAATATGAGGCAACCATTGGTGTGAACCTTCTCTTAGATTGCTAGTTAAATCAGTCCAGATTTAAACATGTAAACTTCTTGATTTGTATGGAGTAAGACATCTGTATTTGGTTTATTAAAACCTGCTGATGTCTCCAGAACTAAATTTGTTCTATATAGGCCTCTGGGTAGCTGTAACTAAAAAGCAGAGAGGTATAGTTTTTGCTTGTCTTATTACCTGACTTCAGCCCTGTACAGGTGTGCTGGAATAAATTAACATGAGCTACCTCTGATGAGCCACTGCATACATTAACAACAGAGGTGAAGATGTGAAAACATGCTACCTGCCTCCTGTTATCACTTTCTCAGCATAGCAACATCTATTTTTTCCATCATTCTCTATGTTTGGAAACTTATAGAGAACTTTTTTAGAGAGAGCTTTTCGATAATTACACATGATTTCACTAGACAGTAGCTCCAAGAAATGAGCCACTTAGCACCAGTTCAAGATAACTATTTGTATATTTGCCCTAATATAATTAACTGTCAAATACAGTGTGTTAATACTCTCCACAAACAAGAGAACATTTTAAGACATCAGCAGTTTCATTTTGTATATTTTTGCCAATCATACTACAGCTCCCTGTTTTCTAAAGTTGTTTTATATAGTGAAGTCTTCTGGCTTTTAAATGTTAAGGAAGAAATTTTTTTTCCTACCCTTCTATTTGGTTTCACAATAGAACCAGCAGATCAATAGGCCCTTTGCACTTATCTCCATTACTTTCCATCAAAGCAAACAAACAAAATAAATCCCCCTCCTGAGTAATTGCTAGTTGTACCCTCCTCAAGCAAAACTTTGGTAGTAGGATAAACTTCAGTGTCATTCCTGTCCCTGGGGTTCTTTTTATATACTGGGAGAAGAGCAATGAGCAAAATGGTCTCCTTGTATCATGGGGAGAGACTCTGTCAAGCCTAAAGTGAGCCTCGGATCTTCCTAATGACCTCCTGCTGGCCCTGCTGGATGCAAGACAAGCTCGTTTAAGCCTCTGCTGACCTTTCACTCCTCCACTACAAGAACTGCTCCAGTCACTTCCACTGTGTTCCAAACTGCAGACCAAATAGCCAACACAGCTTAATGGTAGACGAATGACTTCCTTTTTCATGATACAAAGAGAATTTTACAAATTTCTGTTGATGGGAGTTAACGTTAAATCCCTTGTGGCTGCAAACCTTCCACTGCATAAACATAATAATGCTTCTGTATACCCTGTATTTAGTCTTAACCTTCCCTAGAAAGGAACAAGCTACTGTTCTTTTCAGCATCTTCTTGTAAACTCAGGCAAAAATAATCTGTCTGAGCAATATGCACGTACTGAGTGAATGTGTGGTGTTTTTCACAATGGCACCACTTTGAGAGGGTCATCTTCCTGATTTTCACTTCCCTCTGGCCCACACCAATCTATCTGACTCTCTGATGGACTTTATTGGCATGAATCTTTCAGATATATTATTATTCATTTGGCATATTCATTTTTGGAGATCATTTTCTTTCCTTTTTAAAAAATAGATGTCATTTTCCACCAGGAACCAGGGTTGGAAGACCGCACACATACACAATCGTTTGCTTGTATAAACCCTGCTAAGGTTGGTTCTCTGTTAGGTGAAAGACTTCTACCAACTCTCTATCTTGCTGGAAGTGATTGTTGTTGTGCTAAAAAGACGGGAGCCTTTCTCTGTTAAATTTCTTACTGAAGATTGAGCTAAAAGCATTTCTATTTCTTCTTTGAAAGCCTCAGAAATAATTTAATCTTTTTGCCAAGCTTCAGATAAGTGAATGTGGCAGAATATGAAAGGAGTCTGCACTTGCCAAAAAATTACAGTGTCATAAGAAAAGGATTCAGCAACTTGGATTTTTGAGTGCCAAGATGCGTGTGTGCGCGCACGCGCACACCTATGAGAAAGGAGCAGGCAGTCTGAGACAGAGGAAGAAAGAATACTTTTTAAGAAAGGACGATTTTTCTTCCATTATTACCATAAAAACTACACTTTAAAAAAATACCTAGATTTTATATCCTAATGCAAGCTGCCTGAATTAAAACAGGAGTTGTAAATTCCTGGTAAAAAGCTGTTCTGCCTGGAGTGTTAGTGATCTAGTTAGTTCTTTGTGGAGTTGATTACTTCTTTTATTAACTAGGGGGGAAAATGTTACCCACTTCCAGTTTAGTTCTTTTTCTTGCTTACTCTAATTTCGACTTTACCTTAGGAAAAAGAAAAAGTAGGCAAGTGTTTTAACTGAACATATATAACTGATGCCTCAATTTTGCTGTTGTGTGTATCAATCTGAATTATTGCCAGCCATTCAGAAATTATGCTAACACTCTAATCTAAATGCATCCACATAATGTATATGGGTGTTTACACATAAACACCCACATAAATAAGAAAATCAAAAGACAGACCATCTTTAATTGCCAGAATAAACATCTTCATCCTAGAAGGTGATATATGAAGTTGCTTTACCATGTTGGTGGAAAATGACAAGATTTTGTAAGTGAAAGGAGACAGATTTGGGCAGTGAGCATGGCAGATCTCTAGAAGGAAGCCTCTTAGATCTGATGGGCAGCTGAGGGGAGCTGCTGTAACTCTACTGCCTTTTTAGTCTGCCCTGTCACTGAGGGGGCAATGGTGGGTCAGTCCGCTCACTAGTAATTGTGTTTTACAGACTTCTAAAGCAATTGGCTCAGTCAGTCCCAATTCAATAAAAGTGGAGAGCAAGAGAGAGAGCACTTTTGTTCTATTTTTTACTTGAAATTATTTCATTCAGCAGTCTGTCTTTTTTATTACCAAGACTTGACATTAGCACTCCAAGCTATATTAGCATCCATTTCGGCAGTTCAGTAATGGTATTAAAAAAACACTTAACTTCAACGGTGAATGGTTGTATGACAGTACCATAAAAGTCCACATTAAAAAAAAACTCATGTGTTTGTCCCAGCAAATTATTTTTCACTTGTTTAACCACTTCAAAACTACGTTCTCGTGGCGGGTATTCGCGAGGACCTTCTTGTTCTCAGAAAGAGGCAACAGCAATATTCTGCTGTTGAGAGAAATGGGGAGAGAAGAGAAGGAAATCCAGTGGGGGGAGGATAGGTAAAGATGCTGTTTACCCTGTAGTTAGATTACCTTCCATTTATCAGTAGAGGTAGAATTGGCAACCTCAGAGCACCCAAGGTAAAATTCTTGGATCCTCGTGCATGGCTGGGATTTGATTTTGAACCCAATACTCTCCAAACTTGGGAGCAAAGCCTAACTACTTTGGCACTGCAGTGTGCTCATAAATGACTACATTAGGTTCTAAATTTTGATTAAGCATTTAGTAATTAATCAATGGTAGACATGAAGCAGTTGGGAGGGTCCAGAGCTGCAAAATGTTTAAGACATAAAACATTACAAAGTAATTAGAATATGCTCCTTCAAGAGAAGGATTGCCTTCAATAAAGAGATAAATGATAGCATCCTGTTTATTGTGGACGTAGGCAGCCAGAGCAATATGATAAACTGCTGGAGATACACATATCAGTAATCATCCACATTATTAGTGCCATTAATCATAATTCCAAAAATATGACAGCAGCAGCCAACTTTTTGACCAATTTTGCTTCTGCCTGTTGGCCATTATAACTTCGCTAATAGACTGCAGAGCTCCTGTGCGTGGCAGTTTGCATTGAGAATGGAAGGTTAATTATATTTGAGCTGCTGATTTCTTCTCTCCTTGGAAAAGGCTGAGCACTTTGACAATCCCAGGAGCTCACTGTTGTTAAACCAGTAAAAGTACTTTATTGAAATTTTCTGTGTTGGTCAGGAATGAGGAGATGTTTCAAATGAGATATAAGCGCCAGGCTGGGACAACTGGTAATGTTTCTTGCTCCAAAATGATCCTTGGGCAGCAAGATGAACTCAATGGTTTCTTTAGATCACTTTGCCTCTCTCTCTCCTGCAGGTGGTAAAATATTCAGCACTGTGAGCAACTGATGGTGATGCACTGGGAAATCCCACAAGATCAGTGGTCCTTTCAATATGTGTAAGGCATACCACTAGAAAAATGAGGGGAGTGGTTAATAATAATATTTGAAGAAATAAGCACTTCTTTAATACAAAAATCTGCTTCTCCAGCTATGGCTGTGTGAATAAAAAGCAAAAACAACAATGGTCATCTAAATGATTGTAAAAATCTCAATGTTTGGTAGCCTAGGTGCATTGCTGGTTGATTAATTGAAGTTTTCATGTTTCAGCTGGTAGCTTTGGCATCATGTAATCAAAGACATAAATTAGATCATGCTCGTTCTTATTTGTTTATGTATCTTTAGTAGTTTCCTTTTAATGTAGTGTTCTAGATAAGGCCATGGCTAAATAATAAATAATATGGATTGTCCTGCGAAGTATAGTCCCCTCTCTTGGGAAACTCACACATCCCTAATGTCATCCTTTAAAAAGATCATAAATTAGCCTGTTTAATGATATAAAACATTCTTTGAATATTAATTCTTAGGAAATATTTTCTTTGCAAAAGATCTAAAAAAAACCTGATGTACCATGTTGTACACATTGGAAAAGAAAGCTTTTAAAATGGCAGAAAATGTTGATTATCAAGAGAAAAACACTTGCCTATTATTTTGTAAATACATTTTCTAAACTTCTTTATATAAGAGTATAAAACAAGGGATAGAAGGCTTGAGGGTTAGTTCATCCAAAATAAATATGAAACTCAAATTGTACCTTAGATTTATTTTTATAAATCCTTAAAAGATGTCAGGGCTCATGTCTTTGCTTTGTCTTACCCAACAATGGCAGTAAACTGAGCACCACCTGAGTTGCCTGATTGAGAAAATTTTCAAGTGCTGTGAAAACATAACCCTATTCACAATGGAACGCTCATCACACGTTATAATGCAACAGGTACCTACTGAAGAATAATCAAGAAGACTTACTATGTCAGGTACCATTCAAAAGTTAAATGGTTAGGGAACAGCACTGTTGGATATCAGTTCTATACTTAACCTGAGCATCCAGCATACACATTTCCCACCTCCCAGTCTGCCTTCCCAAATGCCATCACTGCATTAACATTTTGTATACATTCCACAGCAATGACAAATTGTTTTCTAACTGTAGCGCCAGATTTAGTATGCGAAAGACACGTTTGCTTCTGCCAACAAACCAATAATTCTCACTAACATCTTCAGAGTTACAACATTTATAAAGTTGCAAAGTGGAGTGAACAAACCATCTGTTTGGCTTTTCCATATATGTCATGCTTTCTTATTAGCATATTACGATTCATTTAGTAAACCAATTTGGTGATTTCGTTCACGTCAAAGTTAGATCGGAAGCTTGAAGATGATTAACATTCCTGGGACAGGCACGTTAATACATTGCTTCCTCTGCAAAGTTAAATGGCTTCTCAGGAGAATCGCCCCTTGTTGACAAGATGAGACTGTCAATTTTGTTTGCCTGCCACATTAGGGGCCGATGGGATGGCAGGCTCTGAGAGAGGGGGGTTGTGTAGGCAGCATTATTCACTGTGAATTGAGAAAAGAAGTCTAATTCTGATAAATGATCGACCCCAATACATTCTACCTGTTATTACAACAGACGTGCCGTATCTGTGTAGTAAATTAGCCAAACCCCTGAAGAGTTTGGTGGGGGCTTATCTTCAAGTGAATAATTTGAATGTAGAGGGAACTATCTGCGTGACCAGTATGAATGATTTGTTTTATATTGAAAGGGATTGAAGTGACTGAATTTCATATTTTTAATTTGCAAGAATTTGCTTAGCTTTTATTTCTTGCATTTAATATGTACTTCTGTACTTTTATATTTTCTTGAGCATTATTAACTAGAATTTCACATAGAATTTTCCTCCCAAGCAAGGGAATGGTTTTCAGATCTTCCAGAGAGAATCTTGAAATAATAACCTATTGAAAACTGTTACTTTGTAGAAATGTATGGTGTCAAAAATGTCAACTAATTCACAGAACTATAGGCATCCTACCATTAACAAATGGTAATACAAAATTTTTGAGGTGTTTAGTGCAACATACAGGATTATAGCAATAGCAATCCAGGTAAGAAGACTGATAAGGGGCAGAGGTCTTAACTTTTCCATTTCTCTGAATTTGGATGGCACGTTTGCATTTCTGTTCAGGAGTATTGTTGGTTTCATAAACCACAATGCAGTCACATCTGACATCTAGATTTACCTAGATTGGATATAAATTAATCTCAATCTCTCTCTCTCTCTCGTACACACACTCATTCACTAACACACATGGCATTTACTATGCATGCATCACCATGGTCAGTCTGGGCACTTAACATAGTTTGGGAAGAGTGCATGTATGTGTGTGTGTTGAGTGGCAAAGATGAACAGGAAGATAAGGCAAAATCTAACCTAAAACGGGATCTCAATTCCATTTTACCTAAGGCATTTTAATTAATTATAAAGTATTTTGTTTCAATTCACTAAGCTCAGAATGGCTCAAAACTGATTAAGAATTAAAGAGTTGGACCTTGGACTTTTCGTGTACTTGTAGCTTGATTCACTCTTCAGTTTTTGATTGCCACCATCTGACTTTCTAATTTGGTCATGAGACTTTCTTTTAAAAAAAAAAAAAAATTCTATGTTTCTCAAAGTCAAATTAAAATCCTCAAAAACAACTTTCCTTGCAAGTAAATTTTGGTTCTTAATTTTAGTTTTCATTAGGTTAAACAATGCATTAAGTTGAACTGGGCATTTGGACAAGGGGAAAAGGAAAATGGGGGGTCGGGGGGAAGCCCCAGGCAGACTTCCTTACTTCCTTTCTCTCTCTAAAGGATGCTTGCATTTAACTGACTGCATTTGATGACTTTGATGTCTTCTGTGGTTGCATGGTGAAGTTTTCACTGAAGAAACTGAAGGAGACTGATGGTCCATTTCAGCCTAGTCAGAGCACCTCTGCTCAGCATTTCAAAGTTAGAAAGAAACTTGGTTTTATGACTTTCTCATCATAGGCTTCATTACTTTTTGCTTTTAAAGGTGGTCTTAGCCTTCAGGAAGCTTTTTGTTAAACTCATATTATGAAAGGAGTAGAAAGAGCATGTCTCACAGGATACACTTCTTATTCCAAGCATAGTCCGTCATAGAACTTTCCCATGCCCTAACTATGTGGCGTTCCATTGTACCACACTGAAATATTAGTTGGGTCAGAATTACCCTTTGCTGTATACTGTCTTTTCTTAAATATACATGCTTCAGATCTGGGAATCTGTCTTCCCTCCTGCAGTGTATTTTGGGAAAAGCTTCTTTAAGACGTGAGCATATTATTGATCCAAGGCAAATATATTTTTAAGTATCTACCAACTCATAGTGACCCTATAGGACAGAGTAGAACTGCTCCGAAGGGTTTCCAAGGCTCTAATCTTTACAGAAGCAGACTGCCACATCTTTCTCCTGTGTTTAAATATCTAGTATGTGCAAAGTGTTCTACTTGATCTGCAGGAGACACAAGATTGAATAAGATCTAGTTTGTGTTCTTATTGAAAGTGGCCATCCTGGGGTGAAATTTTGGGCCAATGTCTTAATGAGTGCACTGTTCTTAAGACCAGATTCTTATTAAAACCAGATCCTTACATCTTTACTTAGGAATCATCTTATCTTTCACCCCAGGCATTGTTTTCCTGAAAGAGAAGTTGCCCTGCGCATACCTGTATTACCAACCTGATCAAAGCAAGTAGAAACAAACAGCTTTTGTAATGTTTATATAAGAAGTTCTTATATAAGAAGTTCTAATACAGTCTTCTAGATTTCTGTCACTGATTGTTTTTTCTTCTTTTCTGGAGATAAATATTCAGAACATTAAGTATTTCTAGAAAAACTACTATATTTGACTTTAAAACCTAGTAATCATCTTTATCCCTGGAGAACTCAAAATTCATTACCTTGTGGATTCATTCTTCTGTTATTGGTAGGTGCCATTGAGTTGATTTCAACTCATAGCAACACCACGTGACAGAGTAGAACTGCCCCATAGGGTTTTCGCTACTGTAAACTTTATGGGAGCAGATCACCAGGTCTTTCTCCTGCAGAGCCACTGAGTCAGTTCAAACCACCAACCTTTCAGTTGCACTACCAGGGCTCCTTTTTTATTTATTACATACAACTTAGTGTTGCTTCCTCTGATAGTGGGCCTGACTCCTATCTCCACCATTTTCTGGCCTCCCTTCCCTTTTAGACTCCTCTTCCCTCCATCTCATAGTGGGTAGGGGTTCTTTCTGTATCTCTTCCATCTTCTCCTTGTTTTCACCTCCTCATTTTTGCTGATCTAAATAAACTTGTAATATTCCTCAAATTGCTATTAACCCTAGGTCTTTCTGTCTCTCATGAGGATAGTATTTAATGAAAGTTAATGGTTTGGGTTGACTGACTCAAGAGTCTTGACAGGTGATTGTTAAAATCAAGTACTGCCTTTTGTCCATTCTGTGGAGGCTGAATCCTAACCTCTTGAGGACAGGACCAGTACTCACTGAAGAATTTTAGTCTTCCTTCTTTCCCTACTTCTCTTGTTGCCCCCTTCTCCACCCCAGTAATATTGAGTTTGTTAGAAAATCTCCAAGTCCACCATCATGAGAGTGAACCACATTTTCCACAGTCTGTTCTTCCCATCCCCACTTGAAGTGTTTTGCATATGGCATTTAGGAGGATTATTAAACAGAAATGAAATAGATTAAGAAATGAATATAAAAGAATCAATTCTTTTGAACTGCGGTTGCATAATGGAAATCGACTACCATGAATGAACCCATGTACTGAAGTTATGAACAGCAGAGCTAATGTACTGCCATGAGTTCATCTTTATTATTGCATTACACCTGAATCAATTGATAAAGTAGCTTTTTTTTTTTTAAGCGAGGCATGGCGCTTAATTGAATAAAAGTCAATGTAATTATATTAGGAGAGGCCAACAGTACTGCTGACAGCGGAAAAGGGACACTGTTGAACGGAGTGCCAGAACTGGTCTACGCATTTCTGCACATCATTTGGTTGACAGATATTGAGGACTGGTACATCATCTAATTAGATTACAGATTTCCACTGTAAGTGAGAACTGAAGAGAAACATCTCTTCCTGGTAACATACCAGAGGAGATGTGTAATTTCACAAATCATCTTAGGGAGAATGTGTCCATCTGGGTGATCAGTGTGTCCTTTTGTCAGTGTTAATTTATTCTTTCTTATGCAGTGAGTTTTGATGTGACTGCTGTGTGTCTGACTGCTGCTTTTTCAGCAGTGAGCCTAGGAAGTGGTAACTGCAGATGTATGAGAAGCAACACAAGAGTTCTAGATTACTGTCATTGCAACGTGTGTGCTTGTGGAATTAAGATGGGGGGACGGAGGGTGTTAAAATGATAAACAGAGGGTAGGATTTCATGAGCTGCTTGTAGTTAGCAGATTGTCTTATCAATAGAGTAATGGTACATGGTGTAACTAGACTTGCACATTCTCATGGTGACTCTGGTGGTGGTGTACCCACGTCAGGAAAAAGACTTCAAGTAGGCATTTCCTGCACTCTGCTTAGCAACCTGCTTGGAGTCATCTGCCATCTGACACCAAGGAAACAGGGAACAACTGTATCAGAGCAGGGACCATGGGGACAACTTCTGTTTATCATTCACATTTCCGCACACTGCATGCATCTGTTTCAGAACTCATTTATGAATGATGATGATGATGCTGTGAATTTGGTTTGTCTTAATTTGATTTATGATTTTTGGATTATGCAGCTGATCTGAAAATCATCAAGACAGCGTATGAGATGATGGCTTATGACAGAAAATGATTTTGTGATCAGAGCATTTTAAATCCCTATTTTATTGTTTAAGTTTAAAAAAAAAAACAGATGTCTAGAATGTGAATTTGTTTTCTCTCTCTCTCTCTTTCTCTCTCTCTGTCTCTCATTCTTGCTTTCTTTTGTGATCGATTTAGCAAAAGATTAGAAAGCTGATCTTATTATCACAAGGTAAGCTCAGCCTTCCTAAGCGCAGTGTGAAGAGGGGTGCTGCCCCTCTGCCCCTTTAAAACCAGAGTGCTATATATTGTCTTGTGTGAAAGGAGGAGAAGTCTTTCCCGCCTTTCTTGTCTCTGAGGCACATACCTCTCAACCATCTCTAGGAAGTATTAGCCATGCTTGTCACCAAATGGAGTGACTTATTTTGGTCTTCCATACTTTTTAATTATAATCAGGAGGTCTGTTGAACTTTACACCAGTCATTTAGGTTGTTCCTAACATCACAATTACTCCTCCATGAAGTAGAGCTTCCACTGTTATTGAGAAGCTTTTATCTATTGGTATATTTATTTATCTGTTTATATTTTTGGATGGGTAGACTTCAATTTAGGTACTTATCAAACAAGTGAGCCTTTGCAGGTGGAGAGAGGTATATGCCCAAGGGCATTTTAAAAATATACACGGGGGATATTAATACAAAGGCAATGTTTTCAGATAGATGGTACCATATCAGGCTTTGTAAATCATGACATCCCTATGGATGCTTTGGGACAAATCCTGTTTTTTTTTACACAAGCAAAGCTCTCAGCAAGTAGAGGAAAAGTTTTGCTTGTCTAAGAAGTATGGGTTCCAATTGTTAAGACAGAGGGACCGTATGTTATTGTTGTGCTTGATTTTTTTGTACTTACTGTGTTTTAATTTTGTCCCTTTGGGTTCCTTCCGTTGTCTTAATGTGATTGTTTTTTAAAGGGTGGGTAAGCTTTATTTAAAAAATTAATTTCTGTTTCTTAGTTTTTGTTTTGCAGAATTAAATTTTAAGAGTGTAAATACTCAGTGAAAACATTTTCAACACTAAAATATGGCAGCTTCTGAAAGTATATGTATTTTATGATTGGATTTAACTGAGACCTCACATGATTCTGAGGAAAGGGGGTTATGTTGTTAAAAACACTCTATAACCCTATTTCCAGTTACTTAGCTATTAAGCTGAATTTTTTCTACCTAAAACTTGGAATTTAAGGAGGAGGTGAGGTTTCATTCTTCTTTGAAGTTAAACCTAGATTATCTAGACCATTTACTTTTTTCAAAATGGATTCTTTTATACCTTTACAGTGTTTCTGTATAAAAAATAGCTTTTTGCTTTTGTGTTATTGTTGTTTGTTTTAAAGTAAATTTGGCCTATTTACTTTAAATTTAGGCAAATTTACTTTAAAACAAACTTCATGTTTAGGCAAGTAGAAAGTTTCCATTCTTTATCCTATTTAATACATATTCTGAAATCTCCGCTAAGAGATCCTCTGCAGCGGATGCTGCTGCATAGTACAGCTAACAGAACAGTCATTGAGAAAAAGGTGCGTGGGTGTGCTTTCATCCCACCATTGAAGAATTTTACGCTCTTATAAAACTTATGCTAATGGAAAGCTCCCCTTATTGCCCTCCTCCCCACCACTACTACTTGCTCCCAAATCCTGAGCATGTAAGGAAATGTTAGCTTTTATAATGGTGTAATTAGCAATGAATGTGCTTATTTGATGCCTAGTGGAAGCTGAATCCATTTTAAAATGCTCTCCTTTTTCTCACCCCTCCCCATTCCCTATCCACCTACCCCCCCCTTCCCTCTTATTTTCCTAGACACAGTGCCAACATAAATCTGCATCGTAAACTGTTGACCAAAGAACTCGATGACATGGGCCTGGACTCGTCGCAGCCCTCCCTTAGCAAGGACCTCCGGGATGAATTTTTGGTGAAGATCTATGGTGCCCAGCACCCCATGGGGCTCGATGTCAGGGAAGACGCCTCCTCCCCCGCAGGAACTGAAGATTCCCACCTGAATGGGTATGGGAGGGGCATGGCAGAGGACTATATGGTCCTTGACCTGAGCACCACCTCCAGCCTCCAGTCCAGCAGCAGCATCCATTCCTCCCGAGAATCCGACGTGGGCAGTGACGAGGGCATTCTTCTCGACGACATTGACGGGGCGAGTGACAGTGGGGAGTCGGCACACAAGGCTGAGGCTCTGGCCCTCCCTGGCAACCTAGGGGCTGACGTTTCAGGATCTCTCATGTTCAACAGCTTGTCCGGGAGCAATGGTGGGATCATGTGCAACCTTTGCCACAAAATGTACAGCAACAAGGGGACCCTGAGGGTGCACTACAAAACAGTGCACCTGCGGGAGATGCACAAGTGCAAAGTCCCGGGTTGCAATATGATGTTTTCCTCTGTGCGCAGCCGAAACCGGCACAGTCAGAACCCTAATCTCCACAAAAACATTCCCTTCACTTCAGTAGATTAGTCTCAGAATGGACACTACAAATGCCAGCTCTCACCAGATGGCCTACATATTTGAACTGCCATAGTCAGTGTGTGTTTGTGTACTTTTGTGTGTTTGTGTGTACACGTATGCTTTTGTGTGTACATACACACACACATTTCTTTAGATAAAAAGGAAGAAACACTAGGTGCTTTTGAATTTTTTTTTCCTTATAGTTTTGGGAAAGGGATGGGATCTTTAACCTGGGGGGTGAAAACACAGTACCCCTTTAAACACACACACACACACTCACACACACACACACACACACACACACACACAGTTTTGACAGAATACTTCTTGGTCATCTCCCAGGAAACAATTTGTTGTACCCATGACTGTTGCCTGCAGAAAAACAAAAGGGGGGGGGGGGGACAAAGAACAAAAAAGAAACTTCTTATAGTTGTCTTTTGTGAACTTGAAGGTTTTGAGAGAATCTTCAGTTAAAGCATGGCAGATTCACCTGTAAATATTTAGCCTTGAGAGGCCAGTGATGTAAAACAATTGTATTGATGGTTGTTTAACTCTTGTTTAATTTTTACAGTTACATCCAGCTGTTAGATATGCAGAAGAAAAAAAAGGCATAGTTTGCTGGCTAGCTCTATTCATTTATGTTAGCGTTAATGCACATTTTTTTAAAAACATGGTCTTGTTTTTACTACCTGCTAGATATAGTGATAAAGAGGTGCTGGCATGCTTTACAGCACAGATTTGATTTTTTAAATGTCCTGTACTATTACGTAAATCCAGTCATGCACTTTTTTTCATACACTACAAGGGGATGTGTAATATCCATGCTTCTTTTTTATCCTTAAACTATTGCCATACTTCAATAAGTGTCTTTTTAAAAAAAAATTCACTTGTATAAAAATGGTCTGGTCAGTATAGGGCAAGAATGCCAAACAAAAGTATTAGTGTTAACACAAAACTGCCAACTTTGCACAAGTTTCCAGAAAAGAAAATACAATTAGTCACTTGACATAACCACAGGCCAATTTGTCGGCCACCAGAAAACCGCTTTAAAAAAAACACTTGGTGACTCTTTGAAGTGCCGAATGTTATTAGAATCAACATTGCATCCTTCTTGCTTATATGTTAAGTTACATAAAAGGAAAACAAAATCATGTGGTGTGAAACAGCCAAGACATGTATTCTTTAGAGGCAGGATAATATTTCTGGATACAAAAGCCCAAATTACTCACTATGGAGCAGAGCTGAATATAGTAAAAGAGTTGAGTGTTCCTTGCCAAGGATCTAGCCCTTGTCCTTTAAAAAGAAAAGAAGAAAAAATTGAACTGAGTTGGTCTCTTCGAGGGCTGTCTTAATTTGTTGCAAGTTCTGCAGTAGTACTATGATTCAGGCCGGTTTGATAGACAAAAAAGACATTTAGCAGCAGCGGTACTTGGAAGCTTTGAAAACACATGCTGAACTTGAATGAAGCAACACTCCTCTCTGAAAAGCCAGAAGAAGGGGGCTTAAAATAGGACCTTACTGTTTCGTGTCTTGTGTTTCCCCACACGATTTGTCAGAGAGAAATGAAAGCAAGCCTGAAACCAAGCAATTGAGAGTGGGAAAGGCGGGGGGAGACTATTCTCCAAACCTTTTTTTGTTTTGTTTTGTTTTCGATGTTTACACATGTTGCCTGAGCTGGTAAACCACATCGGCAGCCTCGGCTACCACAACATACTGACTAAATGATGATATTTACTCTAGTTCAGTCCGCAGCCAAAACCATTAGGGTATGCATTGCAGACTGTGTTGTGTTGTCTTTTTTTTTTCCTTTTTTTAAGTGGCGGGGGAAAAAAAAAGATAAGGAATATTTTGTCAAACAGTACACAGTAAAGAGAATGTATTTCTTTTCTGCATTGAATGGCCTCAGACATTTCTCTCATAGGTCTAAAAGTTAGAAATGCGCTTTTGTTTTAACTTTTTCATTCCATTTTTCACACATTTTGTAATTATTTTTTCTATGTTCACATCAGCATTCACTTCCGTTAAATTAGCCAAAGGAAACTGTTAATATGTTTCTGTTGTTATTATTATTCCTGTAGGATTTATTGTACCTCACAGTATTTATTATTTCCAAAAAGAAGCATCATTAGTTGGGGATTCAGTGTTTTTGTTTGTGAGAATATCAGAAACAATAGTTTTAAAGATAAGCTAGACGTATCTGGGAGCTTCATCTTTTCATCTCCTTCAGAGGATGCTCTGGGGTTCATTTAATTCTTCATTTGTTCTACAGTAAGGAAAGACCAAAAGTATTTGCAGTACAAAAGAAACCATATCAAACACTACGTTTGTTAAATGACAAATGTTTACGGTAAAAAGCTGAGGAATTAGTAATAACCGTTTTTGTTTTCTTGTACCTTTGAATTCCCCAAAGTCTTAATTGCTTTATTTTGGTGTTGTGTTAAATTGAATAGACAGAGATGTTTTCCTTTGTTTTATACCATATATGACTCTGTACAGTATATTTGTGAAAGATTGAACTAGAATAATGAAAGTTTGTTTGCAAACATTTTGGTCCTCTTAGCGTTCTCTGTATTGCGCTGTTGCCCCATTACTAAGTGGTGAGATTCAAAAAGGGTGGAAAACTATTTTTAGCATCCCAACCAAAGATTACAGAAAACACTGACTTGGGGAGTGTGCATAGCCCAAAATAAATTACACCTAGTTTTATTAAACTACACATTTTTATCTCAGCAGTTTTTAGAAGTTACACTCTTGGTTGAGATTTTAGAACTCGTGCAAAATCATTGTTTAGTCTGTTTAGTTTAATGTCAAGTAAAAGGTCAAATGGCCTTAGTGAGTGAATTACATAGCTGTCAGTAGGTCACATCAGCAAATGAACCAGGCTTAGAACAAATATGTTTGTTACTTGCTGCAAACCAGGCTCATGTGTACAGCCAGTTAGAGAAAGTCCAGAAGAAGTAATGCGATTCTAGAAGGAGAATTTCCCTTGCTCTGAAACATGAATGTTCACCTGTGTTTTGTCAGAGAAATGGCAATAAGTCCTGGACAACTGGTGCTTTTCAGTAACTCCCCGATTTGCTACTACTTTTGCTCTCAAGTGCCCAATTGTTATGGTGGCCTTCTAAAGGGGAAAATAACATTTTCCAATATAAAGCCTATTTGCTTAAAAGGGGATAGGGGTGAAAGGAGGTAGTACATAAAATGTAAACTCATAAAATGTACGTTCTTCTAGTCCCACAGTGTTTCTTGTTCTGGGGAGTGTGCCTGAGAGTAGTGTTTTGACTTCACTATAATTCTGGTTAAGATGGTGATCTCAAGTCTTCCTTGGCAAATGGGAAGGATGAAGAGACCAACACTTTAATCGTTGAGCTCTTTATCTTTGCCCAATTGTTTTTTCACAGGAGTTTCCTCTTATTACAGTTTCTCTCTAGCTATATCCATTCTGTGTTGGCTGAAAATTAATAATGCAGGTTTTCTTCTAAGCAGCTTTTTTCCATTTGATTGGTTTTAGCCATAGTTTTATCACAGGTACAAAACTAGGCAGTATTCTTAATGTGCATGTTCACTAGCTGATATTGAAACTTACTGTTGACCATTTTCAACTTTATTTTTGTAAATATCAGAAAGAGTTAGTCTGCTTTAGGGAATACCTGCTTGCTGTGGAGGGGGACCAGAGAGAGCAAGAAAAAGGATAGGTAATAAGTAATTTGATTTAAGGATGTGCTAAAGATGTTGAGATTATTTGTTCTGCTGTGAACTGTATTTCAATAAGGCAACCCAATGTAATGCATTCCAGGTCTTTGCCCAGGTGCCCAATTTCCGCCTGATGCATCTTAAAGTTGTAAAGGTATCGTATGTTTCCCTTCTCAAAAAAATGACAAACATTGTTTGAAAACACTTTTAGCACAATGGTGCCACTGTCCTTGTAGTGTGATTTATGTAGTCATGAATTTCCAGGCCCTTCCAGTAAGAGGGGAAAGGCACTTAGCTGTTTAACAGCCCCATTAGCGTATTTGAATCTCTCAAGAATGGGCTATTCGAGAGGCATTCTCCCCGTTTTACTCAGGAGAAACTATGCACTAGGTTCCCACCAAATAAAATGTGACCTTCTTCCCCAGTTGAGTGCCAAGCAAATGGGGACGGGGACCCTTGGCAATTAAAACACGAAGAAGCTAGTAACCAGATTGAGATGGATATGTTGCTAACTGTTAACAGCCTGACCTAAGCAGTCCTAACTTGTATTGGGTCTGTTGGCATTAGGTTAGCTTGAGTAAGAGTAAATAAAATTCAGCTGTAATAGGACATGCTACATCGGAGATTTTAAACAAATCACCCAGGAGAAACTTTCGTCCCATGGACACACCTCTTTTCTCAAGAGCTTCTTTTAAAAATTTTGACAAGTTGTATCTTATAAAAATTACTTGTGTTCCCCCAAACTTGGAGTATTTAAATTAGGGAGCTTTACTTTTCCCTCTTGTTCTTTTTTAGTGGGAATGCATATACAGTCTTTTTAAAGGGATCTCAGTAAGTAAAGAAGGCAATAAAATGCTGATGCCAAGATAGGGATCACAGTTTGCCCATCAGAAGAGTAAATGATGCTAAGTAGAAGATTGGAACCTACACTGGTTTGGGGGTAGCTAGAAGGAAAATAGTTCATGCAATGGAAGTGTTTGCTCAAGAGAAAAGTCTGGTACGACTCTGCCCGGCGATGGGTGGATGAGAGAGAGTGTATCAGTTGGGTAACCTGCAGAATTCCCTATGACCAGGTGAGTCACTGAACACCAGTCTGAGGAACGGAGGAAGAAAGCAAGGACAGCCTCAAGTTCCTTAGGGGTCAGGAGGGCAACAAGGGCAGTTGTAGGTTTCTTCTTTAGTGTTTGTTTTTGGGTAGGAAGTGATAGTAGAGTCCCTTGGAGAGCTAAAGGATGCAAGGAGCCATGTAGGTTGTAGAAAAGGCCAGTGGTCAAAGCCAGCTCTAATGATGACGAGAGAAGAGTGGTGGTAGCCAGCATGCATCTGTTCTTTCTCCATCATTACTTTTGTTTGCCACTGTGCCAACACAACAAAGCCTCAGTGATCATAAAGCTGCTTGGCTAAAGATCTGATCCAAATGGGATCTCCTCATTCAACTTCCTACAAGTTATTAAAGTGACTTTTCTGTTTTCATACTTTTCACAGCTCAACTGTGCCGTGGTCTTGTTCACGTAAGACCAGATCTGATTTGTCCCAGACTCTCATTTCCATATTTCCTATAGTTGCAAAAGTTGCTTGCCAGAAATGATCATTTTCAATCACTATTATGTAAGTGCAGCTGTAAAATTGACTAGTAAGTTAGCATCACTCTTGCCCAAACATCCCTCCTTCCAGTGTCCTTCATCATCCTCATTCTTCCCTCACCTTATACACAAATGATTTTATGGTCATTCTTCAATAACCGGATATCAAATACCATCTTTTTGGCATTTGTTGAAAAATCCAAATACCTTAATGACAGAGGTTAAAAAACTAAGCAGTTTTACAAGTACACTGAATTGGATCGGCATTAGTGTTCATTACAATGCTATATATATTTTTAAAGCAACATGCTATAGTTGTCATAAAACTATCTCTATTCTCTAAAGTGTGTTGTAAATTCATTTGACCTTACTGCACCAAAAAAAAAAAAAATCTTTTTTATATAGGGTATCAAGACAAGGCTCAGTTTGTAACAAACAATGGACCATCATAAAAGAGGAAAGGAAAAAACCAGGGCTGAGCACCGAGGAGCTTCAGTTCAATTTCACCTCATATCTTTCTAATAACTTACTTGTCACTTTATTACCTTCCAGTAATGTGAATGCTGCTGACAAGACTGTCACACTAACAGCAGACAACACCCCTTCTGCTTCAGCCCCAGCTCTCCTGCCTACTTATTGCCCTGGCCCTGAAGGGACACAAACTAATAGTGTGCTTTCCAGTTCAGCACTTGGCCATCAAATATAAAAGGATGCGTAATTGCCTGTTTATCCCTTGTGAAGGGGAAATTGAGTACAAGGGCTAGGCTTCTCCACCGACTTCCCTGATGTTTGTTCTCTCTGTCTCCTCTCTCCGCTTTGTCTCTCTCCTCTGTCTGTCTCTCTCCTATCTCTTCTCTCGAATTCCCCCTCTCCCTCCCTTCACACACACACACACACACCTGAACTGTCTTCGGGAAGCTCACGGCTGCCCCTAAATGCCCCTTCCAGCATTAAGCGGACAGTAACAAGATGACTTCTTAAAGAATAGGTCAGTGGAGAGATGCTGTCTGCGACAGCATTCTTTGCTTCTTTGGAAATTTATTCCAATTCGCGTCCATCTATTTCGGGAGTACCGAGTGTGGCCCTGTAATGAGAGCAGAATATCCTGCAAGTTAGTGGCATACTAATGTAGGATTAGATTGCTCCATATTCTGCAGAAAAGGATGAAAATATTTTTATTCCCCCTCAAAAAGGACATGTGTTGTAAACAAATTGGTTGTGAACACATGGTGGAAAAATGGAAGAAAACATTTTTTAACGTTGGCATCCAACCATTGCTCTAAATGTACATAAATATCTTTCAATGGCAGTCTCCGAATCCATTGTGTAACATTACGGATCAACCATCATTTGTTAATCTGGACAGATGCTGTAAAAATTACAGGTGCCAGACTTTTTGCTTTAATAATTAAAGCAAGGATTACTTTATCCTTAAAGGTAGATTCTATTTTCCCCAAATTTTCCACTTCATGAGAATTTTGGGAAGTATGAGCACAGTGAGCTTTACAAAATCAAGTAATGAGAGGACAAAGGGACAAAGGAAGACCACGTGAAGATGTTATGTTCCAAAATAACTGGATCCAAAATAATACACAGGTATTGACTACTATTTTTATATAGCAAACTACCTACGTGATGCCTGAAACAGTGGTTAGTTAGTGACTAAATGAGGTACAAGATCGATTTGTAATGTCTTCCTTATGCAAGTAGGGGACTCCATGCTTCCTTCCAACCCTCCAGCAGCAGGTCTGGCCAGAGATAGTTGACCCTGCTCTGAATAGTCACGTTTCAGAGAATATATTAGTTAAGAAAACAAGACAGACGTAGTGTCATCTTTGATGTGAACTTTTGGAAGGAAAGGAAAAGCAGCAGACTTAGGGATAGACAGCTTAGCAGGTGTGTATTGACTAACTTGTGCTAAATAATTTCATTAACCAGTCTAAGGGCTGGGAAGAAAAGCACTTTGAGACAAAGGACTTTTGGGTTAGAGAAAAGACAATTAGTTGATTTGATGTTTTTTAAGTTCCCAGTGTGTGTATTTTACAATCATTTATCCAACATCTTAACAGAATCTTAGTTAAAAACTTGGTTGCCAAAATTGCAGATTCTGCTAGCTGATATTAGCTTTCTCCCCTTAGCTCTAAATAACAGGGATGTTTAAGGACATTTCAAAAAAAAAAAAAAAAATTTGTAATGCTTTCTCTAGCTTCCTTTTTTTTTTAAAGAATCTTTGAAGAGAAGGAAGAGCAGAAAAAGGTATTTTAACAAAAATGGAGAGAAATAGATAGTAAAAAATATATTTCTTGAAGAGAGTATCTAAGTGCTATACCAAGACTTTATAAGGCTTCCTGTTGCCAAATGTGATGTTGAGATAATGCACAGCTAAGATGGCAAATCCATTCATTATTAACTGGCTCTGCCCACTTCTGTTATGGAATGCAAGGCCTGAGAGGGGGACTCTGGGGAGTTCCTGGGTATGTGAGAGCTCCACTTATCTGGCCCTTAAAGTGTTTTCTAAAAGGGAGAGAAAGCCCCAGCCCTCCTGGTAGTCCCCCCACAAGGTGAGCTGACCTGGCACAGTTTCGGCGGGAGCTCCTGCCTGCCTTTTCCAAGCTAGGAGACAAAGCATTCCCCCACCTCAGCCTTGAATAGTGCCGGAGCCGTGAGAAGCATTGATTCACGAGGTATGATGCTTTTGAACTCCCAGACAATGTGCTGAGTTAATAGGTTCACTTGAGATGTATAAACCAAGACTGATGGTTTATTTTCTTTTTCCCCCACCTAGTACTCAATTTGGAGCATTTTTGCATGTCTTTTTACAGAGTAATCCATTTCTCTCATTGCCTATCTTAATCTCACCTGACTTTGCCATTATCTTTCTTACTCCCGCCCTTTGCTCTTCTTCTGAACTCACTGCCCACCCCCCAACAAAAAGTCTTTTCTGAAGCAAGAAGGTAGAACACTCCTTCATCCTGACTTTGATAGCTCTGGAAACATTTGTGTGTTCTACCCTGCCCAGGGTTTACATGATGTGAATAAGTGAATGAGATGCTCTAGTATTATGTATTAACCTGATAGGACTAAGATTTATAATATATGGTGCGCGCGCCTTCCTGTGCAAACTTTGGTTCAGCTGCCTTGCAGAGATACCTTTCCATTTTCCTCCCCGTGCCAGTATGAAAGTATAGGAGAGCCAAACATAGGTACCTGAGGTCAGAGAGGCGAGGAGGCTGGGAAACCAGAAGACTGGTCTGAGGCCGCCTGCGTTTCTCAGCGCACCACACGCTTAACAGTATGGAGGTGATGGAGCAGTAGTGAGGAAAACATCCATTGCCATCACTTCCCTCTAAGGTGGAGGCAGGTTGGGGCTGTGGAAAAGAAAACTCTGTTTGCTACTGCTGATCGTGGAATAGTCCTTTCCCAACTAGCAAGATCCCCCACATACCTGGGAGAAAACATGACTTCTTAATTCACCCCAACACCACTGGTGTGTCTCAATAACAGAAACATTTGACTCAACCTGCAAGTAACCAAAGGAAATGGCAATATCTTGATAGAATTTTCACCAAGATACGTCCTCTCCTTCCCCCAGAGTTTGTGGGGTTAGCTTTTATTTTTTTGTTTATATTGTCCTTATCTGTATCAAACCCATCTCTTCTGCTAAGTCTCTGGCAGAACCAAAGTCTGCACCAAAAGGTAGCTGCACTGAGGGACGGGAACAGCTTGAATCACCCGGATCTAATACTCCTGACGTCGGTAGCATCATAAATACTGTATGTACCTTAAACAAGCGTTTTGTTTTTGCCTCATTTTGTTTTGCTCTTTGGTTTACTTTTATTAGTAGTCTAAGGGAATTAAAAGTTTTTATTTGCTATCTCCTTTGTTGTATTTTCTGTACTATAACTCTGCAGTATGTCTTTTGCATAAAATGCATAAGGGTTTGGGGATGTAAATGGAATTTTATTCATATTTTGTCCAAATACCTCTTGTAATTTGTATCAAAATTCTTGTACAATTTTTATATTAAAGATTTATCAGTCACTGATATCTTCTTACCTTCTTGATTTGAAGAAAGCTCAACAAATTCAAATAGATCTTTACCAAATACCCCTAAGGAGCCTATCAGCTCACAATATAATTCACTCTGTGTAAGCACACTTGTTGGATAACTTAGAGCCAATCGCCTATTTGGATGGAATCCTGTTATTATTTAGTAGACTTTCAGGTGAGATCAAACTCGTCTCTTGCTCAGATGAGAAAGCCAGGTCAGAGCTACAAAGATCCCAGCCAGTCCCTCCGGAGCCCAGAAAACACTGCCCCGACTTTTTCCAGCAGCGTGAGCCCTCTGGGAATGCCTTTTCTGTGTCTCTCCAGAATTTCTATTCCCCAGAGCCTGTGCCTGTGCTCTTTGGAGGAAAGGAGGAGCAAAGGAAAAACTTAGATGTCTTCACCCCTTAGCTTTCTGCAAATAAATTTCCTCCCCTCCCCACCCTCGCAGATTTGTGGACAGCAGCCAATAGCATGATGACTATATATTTTTCAGACTAAATGCTTGTGTTTCAGTTTATATTGTCTTGTCAGTGGTTTTCCGCAGATCGTGCTTGTTATAATCTAGAAATAAAACTAGCAGATGGAAGGATGTCATCATCGGTGACATTTCTCCTCTTATACTGCTTGGGGGGCAATGGGAAGAAGCAGATAGAAGGCGCTTTTTACTCACCATCATTTAATATTACACCCATCTCTTAAGCCAATCCTAGTTAAAAAGTTAGGCTTACCCAGATTGTACTTTTTGTTGGATTCTCCCCTCCATTTCAGTACTTTCTGTTCCCTATCCTCAGAGCCAAATTTACCTAGACTCTCCCCCTCCCCATCCCCAGCTTCTACCATCTACTTCTCCAGTTTCTTCTGGCTAATAACCCAGGGAAGTCCCTGGCTGGCTGCAAACAGTTGAGTGCTCGAGTGCTCAACTCCTAACCAAGAGGTTGGTGGTTTGGACCCTCCCAGAGGCACCTCAGAAGAAAGGCCTGGCAATCCACATCAGGGAATGTCACAGCCTTGGGAAAACCCTAAGTTCTACTCTGCAACACATGTGGTTGCCAAGAGTTGAAATAGACTTGACTGCAACTGTTGTTTGAAACTAGTGTTTACAGAGCATGAGCTATCCAGACTCCAGAGCATCCCGCAGGCCTCCAGCCACAAGGAGCTGGACAGGCCATGGGTACCCCTCGTCCGGCTGTCATCAGGCCACGCTAAGGAGCTGTCCAGCTTCAGACACCCCTGAGTGACAGCCCTAGGGATACGGGCCACAAGGCCAGGAAGGGGTCTCCCCCCTTGATTTCTTCTGAGCACCCATAGAAGGGTGTCAGGGCAGGTGAAGAAATGAAAGGTTAAGCAACTTTGGGGAAGTCAACCTCCGTTGAGGCTTGTGGTTATTAAATGTCACGGATGTGTTAACGCACTCCTGCAGGGAATCCAAGCATAATTATGATCTTTTCATCTGTCATAACATGTCTATAATTGGCAAGAATTCTCCCTCAAACAGCTCCTTCTCTTCCTTTAAAAAAAAATAAAACTTGTTTTAAATGTTATTAAATGGTGGAAATCTCCTATTTAGTGAAGAGGCACCCATGAAGACAGCTCTTGGCACAAAGTTAATCAAAACCGCCTGGGATGCGGCCAGTTGCACTCCCGAGTCACTGGAAGGCTTGCCATGTGCTGGTTTGCCCCGTGTCAGTTGACAATATGACAGTTGATTAAGTGCTACTAATTTAATAAAGCCGCTCTGAGGACGAAGCTGATCTGTCAATGAAGACCAGGGAGGGTAACTCGGTGGGGGATTGGGGAGGGCGGCTGAGAATACTGAATGGCCTGAAGTAATGCTGGGGGGAGTGCCTATCGATCCTCAGTAAGGCGCAGTTATTTTTAGTCACCTGACTCTTGGGCACCCAATCATTACCCATATTCATCAGAGACGTATAATGAACAGAGGTATTGATTAGCAGGCGTAGCTGAAGAGATTTCCCTATAGTGCTAGTTCACATTGATAGATCTCCAATGGGAATACAGGGCAGTGCAACCCTGGAACATAACTTATTGTGTTCTAGGTCCTTCTGTTGATTTTACTTGAGGGCGGGGGGACAGCCTTGCGCACAGTGACACGCACTCCCTTGACCTTTCTCTGAAACCTTCCTTGAAAAAATAAACTACCAACCCTCTGCAACAGACAACAAGTACACAGCCCAGCTCTAAGTTCTCTGCTTCTAACCAGGCTGGCTGTCCTACCCTATCTTTGATTGCAGCGTGTTACCTTGATTTGCAGAAATTTGCTCGAAGCCAGGACATGCCAGTCAGAGCTCAGAGCCATCAGGCATATGAAGCCTGCCCTCCCCTAAAGATCAGCATATGGCTTCGGGAAATTATCGTGTTAGGCTAATCGCACTAAGGTGGCATGGTAGGAACATAATGAGTCCCAGTTTCAGCATGCTGACCCCAAACCCAGTGATGCCAGCGCATAGTAACTTTCCAAGCATTTTGCCTCGTAGCAGGAATCCTCACTGAGCTGCTGTTTGCAAAAGGCATTTGGTTGGCTTTCTAGCGTGCGCCCTGAACCTGTGCTGCTGCCTTCCAATCGGACGAGGGAGTTTGCTGTGCTGTTCACGGAGCGCTTGTCCTTCTAGACAACTAGGGGGTGACTCACATGCCATAACCATCAGAAGCCATGTGCTGCCTGACGGGCTACATGCTGCTTAAAATGTTGATCTGTAACTAGAAACTATTAAACCCCGGGGAGAGAAAGCTAAAGGATTAAGACAAGGACGGCTGTAAAATATAAGCTCCAATCCATCAGTAGAGATGAGAAATTCACAGACTAAAATGGTTTGTCATCCACACTGGATATGAGCACCACTTGACTTGTGTATCAATACAACGCTGTGGGAGCTGGAAGTCACCCTTCACCACGGAAGCAAGGGGGAAGTTTCTCTACCCCAGTGTCCCCTTGCCTGAGCCTGGGTGTTTGATGAGATTATCATCACCAGTTTGCCTTAATTCCTCTTACCTTGGTCAGCAGACTTCGTGGTCTCCAGGGGCAGCCTCTCCTTTTGAGTTTGGGACTTTTATACATGTCACCTTCAGCCTTTTCTTTGCCCTTCTTTACTGCCTTCACCATGATGTTCAGCTCAATTTCTGTTTTCTTGGCTGATACAATTTTTAAAAAAATCAGTTCAATATATTTTGGTCCTCTGGGGCTAGCCTGTACCTTGACTTCTTTCCAAATGTAAGAGCTTATAGGAAAAAAAAAAAGAAGAGCTTCAGTAATTTTAAATCCAGAGTGCTGTGTATTGTGGAGCAACTTGGCGTTATTGGAATGCTCAAAAAAAATGGTCATAAGCAATTGAATTTGGAGGTTGTCAGGGTTGGGGGCCTGTGCTGTGTGAGATTATTTAAAATTATTAGGCCACTTCCATGTTTTTAGAGAGATTCATTTTTTCAAATATAAATGCTATTAACAGTTTGAAGCACTCTCATAATTTCCCATTGTAGTTCTTATCCATGATCTCAATTTCAATTTTTCTCATTTTTTTTTTTTCTTAAGTGGAGAATTTCCTTCCAAAGTTTCACAAAGTCATTTGCAGGCTGAAAACAAGACACTTATTTGATTATTTTCAGATGTCACATCAATTGGTCGTTAGCAGAAAGTAATCCTGCAAGATGTTAGACTTTTATGATTTCTGTTCTTTCAAAAACCACAAACCTGCATGTTTGAAAATAGGACTCTTTCCAAAGCCCTCAGCCTCACCCACAGAGCTCACAATGTAAAGATGGTTTCAGGCTGTGATGCTGACTTTGCTTTTCAAGGAAGCAACAAAACCCACTCCCTTTTCTTATACATAGCATGACCATAAACAGAGGGGGAAAAACAGGATGTGGGTGGAATCCAGTAAGTTGTGTCTCATATGGGAATTGCATTCTAAACACCTTAAAGATGAGATGTTTCTCCAGCCCTCACGGTGTGTAGTACATGTTGTCGCTGTTAGGTTGCTGTTGAGTTGATTTCAACTCATAGTGACCACATGTGACAGAGTAGAACTGCCCTATGGGGTCTTCTAGGCTATAATCTTTACGGGAGCAGATAGCCAGATCTTTCTCTTGGGGAGTGGCTGGGTGGGTTTGAACCACCAACTTCCGGTTAGCAGCCAAGCACTTAACTATTGTGCCATCAGGGCTCCTTGGTGCTTATCAAAATCAAAACCAAACACATTGCCCCTCGAATCAAATTCCAACTCATAGCGATCCTATAGGACAGAGTAGAACTGTCCCATAGGGTTTGCAAGGTTGTAAATCTTTATGGAAGCAGACTGCCACATCTTTCTTTCATGGAGCAGCTGGTGGGTTCGAACCACCACCTTTTGGTTAGCAGTTGAGTGCTTAACCACTGCACCACCAGGGCTCCTGTTGGTACAAACCGAAAAACCAAACCCATTGGCATCACACTGATTCCAACTCATAGCCACCCTGTAGCACAGAGTAGCACTGCTCTATAGAATTTCCAAGGAGCGGCTGGTGGAATTGAACAGGTAACCTTTTGGTTAGCCGCCGAGCTCTTAAACACTGTGCCACCAGGGCTCCCCTTGGTACATAGCAGGTGTTTAATTCATAATAATAGAGTGAATGGGTGTGTGTGTGAATGGGGAGTCGGCTGGGTGAGCCCTTTGTTAAATACCAAAATCAGAACTAACTTTAAGATTAGACAAAGCAGGATCCAGTTCCAGGTAAGATGGGGTAAGCACACCCCACCCTGTCTCTCACACTGAATGCAGCTGTAAAACCTGGAGAGAATGAATGGATCAGCTACTTGAGGGCTCTGAAAAGTAAATAGCAGCAGGAGGATTGAAGAAGAAGACCGGAATTCAAAGTATCACTGAAATGGCAGTGAGGTTACATTCTTCCTCTCCCGCATCCCCTGGTTTGAACCCACTGAATTGGAATGGCTATATTTTTTCATCAGAAACTGAGAAAGCCAGAAGAAAGTGGAACAACATTTTTCAAGTTCTGAAAGAAAAGAACCGTCAACCTAGAATTCTAAATCCAGGAAAAATATTCTTTTGGAATGGAGGTGAATTGAAGATGTTCTCAGATGAAGGAATTCTCGATTTGTTGTCAGCATAAATGCTCAAAAAAACTGCTAAAGGAAATTCTTCAGTGAGAATGGAAATAATACTAGAAGAGAAGTTGGAACCTCAAGAAAGAGAGAAGAGCAACAGAAATGATAAATATTTGGGAAAATATAATAAATTATTTTTATTTTATTAATTTCTAATGTTTTGAAAGCAAAACCAATATAACACTGTCTGATGGTGTTTTCAATGTATGTAGATGTAACACAAAAGACAACTATAACATAAAACGCAAAGGTAAACCCATTGACATAAATTTATCTTAAAGTTTAAGTATTTATCAGCTTATTTCCAGCAGTGTATTTTGATAGAAAGGAGCCTGAAAAGGGGGCACAGGACACTTTGACAGGAGCTGCCATCCATGAATATAGAAGAGATATGCCTAGAGATGCCTAAGAGCCTTATTGTGATTTGAATGGTTCTATTGATAGACATGTCCTGGACGATACCTAAAAAAAATTGTGATGGAAAAAGGAGTAGATTTTCATGATGTTACAACCAAGAGTCTTCCCTCTAGCACAGCAAATAACTCCTATTTCCTGACCATGTCACTGGAGTTGTTCAGTACCCTAAAAGTGCTGACTGGAACCTCTAATCCCCACCTTCTTGCTCCAGATTACTCCTCATAGACACAAGCTGCAATAACTCTGGAGAGCAAGGGTTTAGGTATAAAGAACATACCTAGATGTTATGTCTACATTGGCAAGTGCATAGGTTAGTTGCTTCTTCAAAGTAAGGGGTGAGTGAGAAAGAGAAACCAGCAAAGAAGATCAAGGAGAGTGGTAAGGAAGAGAAGCAGGCTCTTGTGGTGGAAGGAAGTTGGAAATGTCAAAAAGTGAGTCATTGACCATAGGAAACACTCAACCATAGGAAACACTCCAGAGAAGTCAGGTGAGGTAAAAATTGGGAAGTGTCCATTGGACTTGGTGAATGACATATGTGTCACAGTGCCTAACAAGCCCAGCTTCCCTTGCTAGCTAAAACTTCTCCCCTCAGCCTCTACACAAGGACACCATTGAAGTTTGGTTTGCATGGCAATGAGTAACCCATAGACGAACCAGGCACAGGCACCTGACTCAAGTGTAGCCCAACCGTAGTCTGGCAGGTGACCCATGAGAAGGCCTGGTACAAAGCAAAGATAATAATTAGCTATTTAACCATCTCTGCCCAGGATTTGGACTGTGAGATATAAAGTGGATTGGCCAGTTGAGTATGAGAGGAAAATAGAGCAGGCATGAAGAGAGAAGTAAAGATAATGATCACAAGAGCAAGAGACAGAGAGATGAACAGACACAGGCTACATATGCTGAGAGAGAAAAATGGATTAAGAAGCTGGTCCCCACAGCTGCTCTGGACTGCAGAAGTGCATACATAAGAATGGGTGTGGCCTTTTTAAGAAAGTTTGATGGCAAAGGGAAGAAAGCCTGTGTTAGATTGGGAAGAAGCATCAAGTTAAAGGGGTGTGTGTGTGCGTGTGTGCGTGTGTGCATGTGCACATGCATGTGTGTTCAATAAGATAAAAGAATCATGAAAGAGAATGTGTTTGAGGAGGGCTTCTATGCTGATTCACCTAAGTCCTGACTCTCAATTTAGCCTTGCAATTAGAGGAACAGTTCTTCTGCTACAAATATCCAAAGGGCACAGAAGTTCCCAGAGGCAACCATCTACCTAGTGCACACAGAGTCTACAGAATATTCAAAGTGATCAAAGTAGTTGGAAGAAAGAGTACAACATCTGTTGAGTCCACCTTCACTACGCATGTGGCTCTATACTAAGCACTTTCCTGACATTTCCTCATTTAATCCCCACAATGCACCTGTAGAATAGCCATTATCATTCTCTGTTTTACAGTTGAGAAAACTGAGGTTCAGAGAAGATAAGTAACAGAGACCATTGAAAATGGAAGTTGAACCCAGATCTGTTTGTCCAAAAGAAGCCCTGCTCTTTCCACCATGCATCCTTCCTCCTATTCATGAATCATATGCTGTTATCAACCAACAAGCTTTCTTTTGGTTGTTTGAGTTTTTATAGTGTGGTTAAAAAACAGCCCTGGTGGCACAATGTTTAAGCGCTCATTTGCTAACCAAAAGGTCAGTGGTTCAAACCCACCGGCAGCACCACAGGACAAAAGACCTGGCTATCTCCGGGTCTTTTTTATTAATCTGTAAAGATTTAAAAAAAAAAAAAAAAACAGCCCATGCTGCTGAGTTGATTTCTGACTCATAGCAACCTTATAGGATTTCCAAGGAGCAGCTGGTGGATTCGAACTGCCAACTTTTTGGTTAGCAGCTGAGCTCTTAACCATTACAGCTCTTAAAGATTACAGCCTAGGAAACCCTCTGGGGCAGTTCTACCCTGTCATATAGGATCACTATGAGTTAAGATTGACTCAGTGGCACACAACAACAACAACAACAACATAGTGTGGTTAATGGTGATAGAAAGAGTTTCCAATATAGTCTTGAAATAAAAATATGTGAAACATACAAGTGACAATTCAAGGTAGATCTGTCAGGGTCTAATCTGGAAAATAGAAACCTCACTAGCTATTTCAACAGGAAGAATTTAATAGAGGGATTTGGGTAAACAGGTGCTGGAAGACTGAATAGTAAATGAATAATAAGTACAGGAAGTATCTACCATCTCTTAAGAGACAAAGGGAAGAGGCTGGGTTATCAGAACCTAGAAGCTCAAAGGAGAGGCCCTACCGAACTGGCTTAGACGTCTGAGAAAGAGATGCTGCTGCCTACAGCTGACACCCTAGGAGCATGAAGAAGGTACCTTATGCAGCTGGAGCTCAGACCTGTCTGGCAAGTGCTCTTATCACAGGAGCTCGAAGGGTGGACCCTGAAGAATTCAGATTGCTGAAGAGAGGGCATTGTTTGTACCATCGAGGTGGTGTGATGAAGCTGTTTCTGGGAATGGAGAGAGAAGCTGGAGATTGGAACCAACTCTTACTGCCTGGGGCAACATTGACAGAAATAGCAGATATGCAGGAAGGAGCAAGTCCGTTCTCTCTCCCTCCTGCTTTCTAATCTCTCTGGAATTACCACTATTGGCAAAATGTAACAGGGAGCCAACTGACAAGGAAAAAATGGGGTTGGCAGAGTCCCAGCTCCAGCATCACAGAACAGAATCTGAAAGACAGTAACACACAAAGCAATATATACTAACTACCTAGCAAAGCGTAGAAGCCCAGGATGGAGGGTGGAGTCATGCTCGTGGGTTGTGGTGAGTGAGGGAGGCCTTATGGGAGAGGTGGGTCTTGGACTGGACTCTAAAGGTGGTCCTAGAGTAGGTGAGAGATCCCATGAGATGAGGCAGAGCTACAGGAAAGCTGAAGGTATCTTTGGGACAGATTAGAAGCAGGAGACCAATATGGAAAAGTGAGTTAAGGGATGTTAAAAAAAATAATTAAAATAAATATGTAAATTTCAGCTTCATTTTATGAATCTTGTTGACTGGCAAGATGAGGAGTTTGGCATTTGTCCCTTAAAAATGAGGGAACCAGCTGAGATAAGAAGAAGCCGTCTCCCAATGACTCCCCTCCTTTCAGTAGAGCAAGCTTTAGGAATCTTGCACTTCTGTGTCCTGAGAGATTGTCTAGGCCAATAATTTTCAAGTGTGTATGTGATGGCACAGCGGTTAAGTGTTCAACTGCTAACCCAAATGTCAGCAGTTTGAATCCACCAGCCGCTCCTTGGAAACCCTATGGGGCAGTTCTACTCTGTCTGATAAGGTCATTGTGAGTTGTAAAGACTCGACAGCAATGAGTTTGGTTTTATGTGTGTGTGTTTATTTCTAAGCCTAAGAACACTTTTTCAAAACAAAATGGTAGGTATAACCCCAAGGCATGAGACAAATAGAAGAGTTTCCCCTGTTTGGCCTCCTTCTCCCTTATCTTGCAGAGGGCTTTGAAATACCCCCTTTGAAATCAGAACACAGTTTGCCAACCACTGATCTAAATGAACTCCCCCACTTCATAGATGAGGAAGCTAAGCTACAGAAAGTTTATTGGAATAGCCCAAGGTTGCTTTGCAAGTTAGTGCCAGAGTTGTGATTAAAAGACAGCTCTTCTGACTTCTGGACCAGGACCACTTCCAATGTAGCTGCAGTATAATTTATCATCTAAGCCAGGACACATTTTAGAGCAAAAGAGGGTGCTAAAAATAATTGATAGGTATTAACAGGTCCACAACAATAGTACACTGGGACTGTCCTGAGCAAACCAGAACATATGGTCACCCTAATGAAACCTCACTGCATTTTTAATACTTCAGAATCACCTTGATGGCAATGGGTTTGGTTTGGTCTGGAACTCGAGTTTACCCAGGTCTCTACTGACTAACAAGCCCTTCTCACATTGATTCTTTGGGTATCCAGTGCCTCTCGGCCTGATGAGTGTGCAGGACCCAAGACTAAACTGAGCACCTCCCAGCTTTCCTATCCAATATCTTTTAGTGTCAATTGCCCAGGTACTTTACCAGACTTTAATTTGTACAGAGGTAACAGGGCCTTGGGCAACAATCACTGGTGATCAGAAACTGAAGTGAGGAAATGTTTGGGTTGATTGAAAATGTTACTGTATCAGTAGAGTTCTTAGTTGAAAGCAACAGGCAATGACTTTGGCTTGTTATACAGGAAAGAGATATGAAATAGTACGGGTGGTTCACAGAATTGCTAAGAAGACTGTGTTACTAAGTCCAGGAAGCAGACAGGAACGAGAGAGGCTAAAACATACGCAAACAACAGCCAAAATCTTGTCATAGAACTAGTCCAGTAAGGACACGGCTGATGTCACCAGCTCTGGGCATTAATACTGCAGCCAACACTGCTATGCTGGAGACCCAGATGGCTTCTCCACTGACCCCGCTTCTTTGCATAACTAGTTCCCAATTCAAAGAGTCCAAGTGAGTGAAACTGATGGGCCAGCCCTAGGTCATCCCTGCTAAAAAAAACAAAAACAAAAAAAACAGTTGCTGTCAAGTCGATTCCAACTCATGGCAACCCCATATGTTTCAGAGTAGAAGAACTGGGCTCCATAGGATTTTTAATGGCTATGACATTCCAGAAGTAGATTGCCAGGCCTTTTTCCTGTGCGGTTGTCCTGCTACTCTAGGTTTTCAAGCTTTTATAATGGGAAGGAGGATTCTGACTACAATAACTATATTATTGTTCCCAAATATTCACTGCCCTTCCCTGGGGAAAGAGTTATAATTCCCTGTCTCTTGCTATCAGGCTTGATCATGTAGCTTAATTTGGCAAATGAAATATGAGCAGAAATGATGTGGGTCACTTCCAAGTGGAAATGTTAAGAGCCAGTGTGTGTTTTGCAGTGTACTTCCCCTCTGCCTCAAGAACAGCCATGTTCTAGTTTAGGACTGCTGCATCGACCTGGCTTGTAGAGTGAAGATGATGTGGAGCAGAGCCACAGCCAACTCATGATGGACACACAACGTTAGCAAGAATCCAACCTCTGTAAACCACTAAGATTTTAGGGGTCATTTGTTATCACAACACAACTTAGCTTAACCTGACTGATACATGCTCTCACCAAGATGTGTATGATGGAGAATTCCCAAGCATAGAGAAGGGTTCAAGTGCTTGACAAACAAACAACAAAATAATGACATATGTCCATATAGGAACATTGACTTTAAAAAATTCATTTTCATATTGAAAATTCATCCAAGTATATAATTTTAAAATAATCACCCCCTTTCTTCAAAGTTTCACTTACCCAATCTCTCCCAAATCTGTCTTAACATCCTCACAGCACTACAAGAGTACAGAGTTTGCTTGGGTAGAACCCTTGGGGCCAAATCAGCACATTCTTCACAATCTGTTCTGTGTATGCTAGAAAGATTATTTATATTGATTTTACTTTTAAAAAAAAAATCACTGAATGTTAGAATTGATCAGGGAAGTCTTCCACTGGGAGAGGATGGTTTTTGAAAAACACTCAAGACAGGTTTAGTAAATCAGAAGTTGTAAAAAAAGAATATACGTAGAAGCATCCAATTTGTTTTTAGGTGCTTTTATTTTTATTTCTAAAAATTATTTCAAAACAGTTAATGACAATAAGGAACCCATTATGTTTCTAGTTATATAATCAAAATAGCTGCGGCTGTTTGCTACAGAATTATCTTTTCTCTCTTCAGAAAAGTAAGTTTAGCACTATTTCCTGGCTTCCCCCAAAGTTTTAAGGTTCCACATCTTGATTTACATCTGCTCATGACACGTTACAGTTGTTAGGACTAGGATCATAGGCTGAAAAGAATCCTTAGTTAAAAAGCAGGTCAACCAACAAATTCCAAAGAGAATTTACCTTCCAGGCTTTTGAGAAGAGGCTGAGCAGCACTTAGTGGTGTTGACTAAAACAATGCATGGAGATAATTTTTGGATCCAGCCTCTTGTTACCTTAGGCAAACAGAGGCCTAAGAGGTCGTCTAAAATGGTGATTTTTCATCTTTTTTTTTTTCAGGATGGGATATACCTCTGAAATTCCACACACTTCCTTTCCCCGACTCCACAATCAATCTTGTCTTTCCATGGTGCTGTCATTTGTCTACTATCTAGTCAATTTACAGATATCCTTTGAGCACCTATAGTGTGACTTTCTTAGTTTCCTAGGACAACTATAACAAAATACCATGAAGGAGGTGGCTTTAAAGGGCAGAAATGTATTGCCTCACAGGTATGAAGACTAGAAATCTGAATTCAGGTCATTGCCAAGGCTTCGCTGTCTTTTTCTGTCAGCTCTAAGGAAAGATCCTTCCTTATCTCTTTCAGTTTCTGGCAGTCCAGCATTTTGCTTGGTGTTTCTTGGCTTGTAGATGGTGTCTTTCCCCTGTTTCTGACTCCCTATCTGTTCTCCCCTTTTATAAGACATCACTTAGAAGCGATTAGGACTAGAACCCACCCTACTCTGGTATGACTTAACTGATAATACCTTCAAAAAAAGACCCTATTTCATCAAACAAGGTCACATACAAAGGCACCCTGGATTAGGACTTCAGTATATATTTTTGGGGACACAATTCAATCCATAACAGTGACCTTCAGCTACGTACCACCTTGGGGCTCGTAGGAGTATATGGCTATCTGTGTTAAGTGTTGAAAAGTGTTGTCTTAATCACTGGCCTCAGAGTTCCTCTTAAGTATAGGAAAGCGTTTATTTAGGGAAACAATTTCCAAAGGCTTTTCTATGGAAAGAGGGTACAGGGGGGCACCATCCCTACAGAACACATAGAAATCAGGCAGTGGATAAACTACTCTGGTAAGAAGTTAAAAGGAGAGGGAAAGGTAGGGGTGGGAGAAGGTATTCAGCAACTGATTGGGAGATAGGTGGCTAGTGAGAAATTCCCAGTCACAAGCGTGGGTAAGGATGCCTACTACCAAACAGTACTAAGACTTAAGATATTAAAATGGATTTACCAAGAGTCCCAGTGTGGACAGCACAGTGGGAAAAAGATAGAGAACCCTTGAAATGGTGAGATAATCCATAAAAAGAACCAATGTGGTGGAAGTAGGGGCTGGAGTCAGAGGTCCCTGAATAAATGCAAGCTTCCTGAGAGACTGGAAGATAGAGTTGGGAAACCACTGACATCTGACGGGCTCACTCAATTTTCAGAAGACACAATGACCCAGCTACCGTCTTGGTTACAGGTCTGAGAAGCGGTCCTTTCGTCAAGGAACTTACATGCCCCTAAGCATTTTAGCACACACCAGGTACCCTCCCTCCACTCATAACAAAAATGGAAAAACAGAGTAATAAAAAACAGTGGTAAGGCTTGAATGATGTCTATAAACCATTGGCATAGATGGGCAGGAGGAGAGTCTTTTCAGCAGTAGCACAGTGCTATGGATTGAGTTGTGTCCTCCCAAAATACGTGTCAACTTGGCTAGGCCATGATTCCCAGTGTTGTGTGATTGTCCACCATTTTGTCATCTGATGTGATTTTCCTATGTGTTGTAAATCCTGCCTATATGATGTTAACGAGGCAAGATTACAGGCAGTTATGTTAACGAGGCAGGATTCAATCTACAAGATTAGGTTGTATCTTGAGTCAATCTTTTTTGAGATATGAAAGAGAGAAGTGAGCAGAAAGGCCAGGGGACCTCATTACCACCAAGCAAGAAGAGCCAGGAGCATGTGTCCTTTGGACCGGGGGTCCCTGCACTGAGAAACTCCTAGACCAGGGGAAGATTGATGACAAGGACTCTCCCTCAGAGCTGACAGAGAGAGAAAGACTTCCTCTAGAGCTGGCACCCCAAACTTGGACTTCTAGTCTCCTAAAATGTGAGAGAATAAACTTCTGTTTGTTTTTCCGTTATGGAAGATGTAACTTTTTGACTGCCTAAATCAACTTCTGTTTGTTAAAGCCATCCACATGTGGTATTTCTGTTATAGTACCACTAGATAACTAAGACACAGCATTCTATGTGGCCACTAAAAAGAACTAAAGAGCAGAACTTGGCATTTTTGTAATGGTGAAAAATTAGGGACAATCTAAATTTCCATCATTAGGGAGGTGGTTAAATGAACCACGATTCATCTGTACTATAGAATGTACTATGTACCATTTCCAAAGATTGTGGCAGATTTGTGTGTACTAATATGGAAAGATCTCTCAGATCCTATAGCTAAGTTTAAAAAGAAAGGTGAAGAGCAGTATCTACAATTTCTATGGGAAAAAAACCCCACGAAATATAATTACATATTTGAATACGTATGTCCATTTCCCCTGGGTAGGAGAAGCACTGGGTAGGGATCTGGAGGCAAAACTTACCTTGTTTGAAGATTTTTTAACATGAAAATATATTCATGTAGTACTTGTATAATTAAGAGAAATAAAAAAGTTTAAAGTAAATAAAAAAATGTGAAAAGAGCAGTGCAAGGTCAGAGCTTCTGGAGGCCATTAAAAAAAGAAAAAAGAAAAAACCCAGTTGCTCTCAAGCTGATTCTGACTCATGGAGACCCCACGTGTGTCAGAGTAGAACTGTGCTCCATCGGGTTTTCAAGGCTGTGACCTTTTGGCAGTAGATCACTGGGCCTTTCTTCTGAAGTACCTCTGGGTTAGTTGTCAAGAACTTAATCATTTGCAGCACCCAAGGGCTCCTGGCCATCAGAATCCACCAAAAAAGACATGGCAACAATGTGTTGCTGTTGGTGTTGGTGTGCGCCCTCTATTCCAACTCACAGAAACCAGATAGGAAAGAGTAGACTTGCTATATAGGGTTTCCAAGGCTATAATATTTACAAGTACAGATTGCCAGGTCTTTCTCTCACAGAGCTGCTAGATGGATTCAAACTGCCAAACTTTCAGTTAGCAGCTGCGTGCCTAACCATTGTGCAATCAAGGCTCCTTGCCAATAAAAAACCTGGGAAAAAGAGCCCACTACGCAAAGATAACCCAGCCACATTGTCTTTCCTCACATCAGAAAAATCCGGACTGTGGGAAAAGCAAGTTTATCATATGTGTGCACAGCATGTGATCTTTAACCTCCTAGGAGATACAGACTTAGAGTCTTTCACATCTAGTTGAAAGTTTGTCATAAGTACCCTCCTCTTTCAGGTGTAATTGTTGGTGAATAACTGGTTTGGACTCTTATTTTTAAGACAACAAAATTTTTTTTAAAAAATTGTTTTATTGTGTCAAAAATGCTTGTAACAAAACCTCTGCCAATTCAACATTTTTTCCATGTACCATTCCATGACATTGGTTATGTTCATCATGTTGTACAACTAGTAGCACTACCCATTTCCAAATTATTCCACCATCTTTAACAGAAATGCAGTTCTCTGAAGCTAAAACCCTACCTTTCCCTCTCTGTCCCATCCCTGGTAACCACTAATAAACTTTCCTTTCTGTACATTTGCCTAATTCATATAAGTGGGATCATATAGTATTTGTTCTTTTGTGACTGACTTATTTCACTCAGTGTAATGTTTTCAAGGTCATCCATGTTGTAGCATGTTATCAGGACTTTTTTTTATGCAGAGTAATATTCCATTGCATGGATATACTACATTTTGTTTATCCATTCATCTTCTGATGGAAAGTTTTAAAACAGCCTATGGTAGGGTCCATAACTGATTCCTCTAACATGAAATTCCCCACTCTGGGAAGGTATTGGAGATGAACCCAACAATTGGCCCCCCATTGGGTGGTGAGAACAACACAGACCTGAACCATACTCCATGCTGATCGCTGGTTACTGTTCTTGATAACCAGACACGGGAGAGGAAACTTAATTGTATCAATTGTTGTTTTCTAATCCCCCATAAATAGAGAAAAGATTGAAGTTGTCAAGGATTTCATTTTACTTGGATCCACAATCAACACCCATGGAAGCAACAGTCAAGAAATCAAATGATGCATTGCATTGAGGCGAATCTGCTATAAAAGACCTTTCTAAAGTTTTGAAAAGCAAAGACGTCACCTTGAAGACTAAGGTGCGCCTAACCCAAGCAATGGTATTTTCAATTGCATCACATGCATGTGAAAGCTGGACAATGAATAAGGAAGACCAAAGAACTGATGCCTTTGAATTGTGGTGTTGGCGAAGAATATTGAATATACCATGAACTGCCAAAAGAACGAAGAAATCTGTCTTGGAAGAAGTACAACCAGGATGCTCCTTAGAAGCAAGGATGGCTTACATACTCTGGACGCGTTGTCAGGAGGGATCAGTCCCTGTAGAAGGACATCATACTCGGTAGAGTACAAGGTCAGCGAAAAAGAGGAAGACCCTCAACGAGATGGACTGACACAGTGGCTACAACAATGGGCTCAAGCATGACAACGATTGTGAGGGTGGCGCAGGACCAGGCAGTGCTTCGTTCTGTGGTGCATAGGCTCACTATGAGTTGGAGCCAACTCGATGGCACCTAACAACAACAACAATCCTCCACAGTACATAGCTCTAGGAACATAGTAAGTCTTCAACAAACGTTTGGTGTATTGTACTGAATTTTCCTCTCTTTTCCAGTTTTTCCAAACAGGTAGTGTATTTCTTCATATCTCTCCAAGGGTTGATATTTTCTTTCGTCACCCCGGTGCCTCACTGGGGGCAGGAACTCTCATAGGTAGACTGTCTTGTGGTGCCCTGGGGTGCTTGGCAATATCACTTGCTGTAGCCTTGGGTGTGGCTCATGTTGATTGAGGAATGAGGCCTCTTGAGACTCTGGCCATCTTTGTATCAGAGTCCACGTCTCTATTACCCTCAATTTGTACACACCAGCCATTGAGCATTTGCAAAAGTCTAGCTAGCCTCTTATTCCACAGCACTGGTCCTTTCCAATTAACTGTGGCTCCTTAGAAGAAGGAGGAACAGAAATAGACTTAATTTGTAAAAAACAGACAAGAATGCTTAAGGGTGTCTGAAGGGTTACAAAAGAACTGCCTTGATGCTCTCAAATTACCCAATCACAGAGATCTCTCATGTGTCAGTTTTACTGGGCTTACCTCCTTCAACCCTGAAGCTATTCTTCTATAAACCTATCGAAGCAAAGCCTTTTTAATAAATACACGTTTACAATTTCTAAATTCCTCCTGGAGTAATGGTTGACAGTTCTTACCTGTTCCCTAATTAGCATGTACCGTCCCTTGTTACTTGGAAACCGACAGGAACATGGACCTTTTTCACCAGGGGCATCTTTAACCTTTCCTTTTCCCTACCTCTAAACCACTTGCTGTCGAGTCAATTCCAACTCATAGCGACCCTATAGGACAAAGAAGAATTGCCCCATAGGGGTTCCAAGGAGCGGCTGGTGAATTCAAACTGCCAGCCTTTTCATTAGCAGCTAAATGCTTAATTACTGTGCCACCAGGGCCCCTACCTCTACTAATTCATGATTCCAAGCAAGTTATTTAAGCCCCCTGAGCCTCAGTGTCTTCATCTGTAAGGTGGGAATATAATACTTCATCTCATAAAATTGTGAGGATTTACTGATTTATAACTAAAACCACCTAGCACAATGCCTGGCATGCAAACACATGGTTCCAAAAATATGGATTGCTTCTTCTTTGTTTCCTAACCAAAACATTTTTTTTAAATCAGTGAAGCATTGTCCCTAGGTATTTTCTATTCCATACTCACTCATTATTTATTCATTCAATATTTACTGATAACTTTTAGCACCAGATATTATTTTAGGTTCCAGGGATATCTGAGTGACCCGTCTTGACAAGGCCCATGACTTCATTGAATGTCTTAGTTTCTGCATAGCGTTGGGTTGCATTCTCCTCTGGCTATGTTTGGATTAGTCTTTCCCTGGTGTGTGCTCCCAGCTGGCAGAACGTCATTTCATTCCCCCATTTTCTTTGACTTCGATTTCTGGTGCTGTTTTCCAACACTCACAGCTTGTGGCAGTACATGATTTGGAAGAAAATAATTTGGAAAAACAGACAAAAAAGCTCAAAGATGCTTTAAGGGTTGCAAAAACACACCCATGGGGCTAAAAAATTACCAAAACTCAAGAAGAAACAAGACTAAGAAATATTCATGTTGAACTAAATAAAGTATCCCCCACTATCAGAAGCTATTAAGTTCAGATAGCAAGAGAAACTTCCAGGTGTTTTGACCAAGTTGCCATGTTGACCAATTTGGTATCCTCCATGTTGCTCCCAGCTGAATTATAATCATTCAAATTACTTCTGGATGCATTATTTTTGACCAAATCTCCTGCATCCACAGGCTGAGAGCTGGCTCCTCTTTGTGTCTCTAGTGTGAGGCTCAGCATCTGGCACTAGGTCGATGCTCAGCAAATTCTAGGAATTATCACTTTGTATTTGTGATGTAGAAGCCCTGGGGCACAGTGGTTAAGAGCTATGGCTGCTAACCAAAAGGTCAGCAGTTTGAATCCATCAGCCACTCATTGGAAACCTTATGGGGCAGTTCTATTCTGCCCTGTATGGTTGCTATGAATTGGAATCAACTCAACGGCAGCGGGTTTGGTTTTTGGGTTTTTTTGTGATATAAATGGTTAACGCACTCAACTGCTAACCAAAAGGTTGGAGGTTTGACTTTACCAGAGGCAACTCAGAAGAAAGGCCTGGCAATCTACTTTTGAAAAATCAGCCATTGGAAACCCTACGGAGCATAGTTCTACTCTGACACACATGGGGTCACCATGAGTAGGAATCAACTTGAGAGCAACTGGTATTTTATGATACTGTGAGCTCTTTAAAGGCTGGGTCAGCACATTATTTATTTTTGCAGTCTTATAACAAGTACTTGGCCTGGTATACAGTGTTGTTGCTGTTGTTAGCTGCAGTCAGATCAGCCTCTGACTCATGGTGACCCCATGCACAAAGAACAAAATGCTGCCTGGTCCTGAGCCATCCCTGCGATCAGTTACAGATCAAACTGTTGTGATCCACAGAGTTTTCATTGGTTGATTTTTTTTTTTGTTTTTGGAAGGAGATCACCAGGGCTTTCTTCCTAGTCCTTTCTTTCTCATCCCTCTTAGTATGGAAGCTCCACTGAAACCTGTTCAGCGTCATAGCAACACACAAGCGTCTGATGACAGGCAGATGTGATTGAGGTGCATTGACAGGGAATCAAACTCAGGTGTCTCGCATGGAAGGTGAGAATTCTACCACTGAACCACCATTGCCCTCCTGGTACACAGTAGGTGCTCAGTAAATGAACCAAGGAATGAACAAAGGGACAGAGGGGTATGAGTGAAGAGGCTTTTGGAAGCTCGTTGTCAGCACATGAAGTCTGAGGGAGAGTGAGGGGAGCAGCTGGGCTGTTGGGGATCTCCATTCCAGTAGGTGAGCTGTAGCTCTCAAGGACTGACGACGCCACTTCAGCATTCCTGCCCTGATGGTGCCACAGGGTCATGTCAGTGCGAGGCCACCTCCCCTCCTCCATCCCATAATGGAGGCCTTCTCTGATCAGCCTGATTTGGAAAACTGCTTGCACCTGGCCTGGAAGAACACAATCAAAAGACGCAGTAAAAATTGACAGACCCCAGTGAGGAGTGCCGAAAATAATTACAATTCCGATCGAACTATAAATAAAGCCCCTAAATTAAATAAATCTCACACAATTATGGATTAAAACATGTTTAGTGTTAATGGCCTTGCACATGGACCCTGACTCCTGAAATTGTTGCTGAGGCTGCAGTGGCTGGGGGATTGAATCATAATTAACACGAGGCCATCCCGGGAAGGGCTGGCTCCAGGTTCAACTGTGAGCCTCCAGGAGGAGAGGAGGGGACCGATGAGCCCCCCGCTCCAACAGCTCACCCAGCAACTCCTTGATGCCACTGACTCTTTCCAGGCAGAATATACCTGGAGATGGCTGTCACTGCTCAGCCCCCGATCTGGACACAAAGGCTTATTCTGGGCTTGGTGTCCTGGCCTCTGCAAGCTTTGTCACCCAGCTGTCCATGTGCACCAAGTAAATAACCCAACACCAAAAAGGAATTGTTGAGGAAACATCTTGATGGATCAGTTCTTTGCTCATCTATACAATGTTGCTCTAAAATATATAAATAATAATACAAATAAGCAGCAATAATATCATGTATTAGAATATATAAAGTGTCCTATATAATACCCTCCAGCTGGAATTACTGGAACCAAGGGTGTTGGTAACATCATGAGGGACAATGAAAGGTACAAGTGTTCTAGCTATACGAAACCAAGCGAGGTCCTAAAACGTAAGAAATCTTACAGAAGATAGGCAAGAAGCCTAAGGGCTTTTATTCAAAGCAATTCTTAGCTCTAACCTGAGGCTCACCCAGTGAAAAGAGGCCCCAACCCTGCACTCCTGTTCCCTCAACGCTCGGGGTGCAGAGGGTAAGAGTGGGTGGGCTTGGAGTAGGACTGCGTGGGTTCCACACCCAATTCTGCCACTTACTAACTACATATTCATCCCTGTGTTTTAGCTTCCTGGTCTCTAAAACAGGGACACTAATAGGACCTACCTCTGCAATACCAGTCTAGCACACGATAAGCCCCAGTGAAGGCTGGCTGTGGCTGTGGTTGTTACTGTGACAAAAAGCCCGCCCTTGCTCTCTTGCTCCAATGATGGAGGGCACTGACCTGGTCCTCACAAGTGAGCACGTGAGGAGAGGCTGCCCGGTGGCTGGCATGCTTGGAGGAGTGGAAAGAGCACCGCTTAAGGGCAGACACTCCACCAGTTCACTAGCTTTGTCACCTTTAGCCTACACATGCAGAGGGGGATAAGAGATACTCACTGAGCGACCCTGAGGAATGAATGACATGAAGATATTGTTGTTGTTGTTTTTGTTAGTTGCCATCAAGTAGGAGGGAAAGGAAAAGTTGGCCAGTCCTGCACCATCTTCACGATCATCAGATGTTAGAGTCCATCCGTCTGTCAGTTTGCTGTACTTTGGTGGCTTGTGTGTTGCTGTGATGCTGGAAGCTATGCCACCAGTATTTCAAATATCAGCAGGGTCACCCATGATGGACAGCTTTCAGCAGGGCTTCCAGACTAAGACAGACTAGGAAGAAAGACCTGGCAATTACTTCTGAAAATTAGCCAATGAAACCCTATGGATTCCAACATAATGAAAACATGCAAAAGACTTAATCCTAGCACCTGGCTTATAGTAACTCCTTGCAGTAAATGTTCATGATCTCTCCTCCCCTCCCCTCCAGGCATCTTTCAATTGCCCTAACAAAACCCAAAATGTTCTTCCACAGCAGACTACCCAAAGGATGGTGGAAACTCTGGAAGGACCAGTTAAGAGAGGCTGAACCACATCAAGGGATGGTCTTAAGCAGCTAAAAGACACTGTCTGGGCATGTGTCATCAGCTGAGTAAGGGCCAAGGGAAGCCCTTGGCCAGAATGGGTGAGTGGCGCCCTTTTGGGTCCTCTTTCTCAGTCCCAATTTTATGTGTATATATGTGGTTTAGGTGAAAGTTTACAGAGCAAATTAGTTTCTCCTTCAAAAATTTATACACAAACTGTTTTGTGACATTGGTTGCAAACCCCGCAATGTGTCCTTGGGCTGGGCATCCTGGCCTGGAGAATTTCCTGTCTTACCTGATCATTTTACACAAAAGGACTGAGGCCCATGGAAAAAAACCTATATCCTGGGGTCATAAGAGCTAAGCTACAATGAAAACCCAAGTCTCCTAACTCCTGCCCCACACAGGACAGTTCCCTCGATGGCGTGTGCATTCTCTCTCTTGCTAAGCCTCCGACTTTCTGAGGCAGAGGAGACTACGTGTCCTGCTTTGATAACTTTTCTAAAGACCTTTTCAGAAAGTGACAACAGGAAATTTCCAGGTAGCGAAATCTCTGGAAGGATGACTTTTCTTTTTAATGAACTCCAAAGAATCTTAATTTCTTAGTGTGAGCTGTCGTATTCAGTCTCAAAAAAGAGGTATGAAGGGAGCCTTTCCCTATAGACCAGAAGTGTGGATGGAAGCAGGGCTCATAGCCAGTTGGTATGGGCCAATATGGCTGTATGGTTGTCTGGGGCTAGCTTCCGTTTTGATCAGTCAGTGCAGGACACAATGGTTGTTAAACATTTTGACTGTCAACACTGGACAGAGGTTAGACTCCTCTGGACCAGTGTGGTTTAAGGAGTGTAGCCATTTAAAATGTACCCGATAGCTTAGATAGTCAATAAGGGACATTGATATTTGAGAGTCTCTAAACCACAATCCTTTCCTTCAATTCCAACATGGAAGTGGGGAAATATTTGCACCCTGGGGTGGCAAAGTTTATTTCATGAGGTTAATGCTGCAGAATCTTTCTGGAAGGATGCCTGGGAGCAGAGTCTTCCATAACTGGTCAAACTTACAGAGATACTGTAAAAGTGCATGGGAGACTGTGGCTTGTGGAGGTGGGAACTAGACTCTGAAGCTTGCTAGAAAATTCTTCATGTTAAAGCTGGAAGGGAACTCTCAGATGACTGAGTCCAATCTTCTCATGACAAGAATTAAAATATCAAAATAACTCCTTAGGTAGTTCTCGAAATGTGTTCCATAAACTCTTGATCAGTGTTTATTACACACAGACACACACACACACACTCACACACATGCATATGCACACACACATGCACACTCACACACATGCACATGCAAACACATGCATTCGCACACACGCATATGCACGCACCCCCCCCCCCCCCACATACTCCATGGTCAAATGTCTGAAAACATTGAGACAAGAAACAAAAACAAGTAGGATTCTTTTCTTGATAACTTGTCATGGTTAACGTGCACTGCACGTTGTCCACCATCCAATGTATTTTTCCACCATATTTAAAGGTCTCTGTTTAGAGGAGATTTCTGATTGACCTCATGAGATTTTTCTAGGGAAAGAAATGGGTGTGAGGATAACATAAAATAGGAAATTCATTTCATCAGGGTTAGCTATGAAATCATTGTAGGGGGAAGGACCCTCCCACTGAGTACATCGTACTTGAGATGGTACATTTACCCTTCCACCAGCAGTGTGTAAGTTACCCAAAGTTGCTCCAGGGTTCTTTCGTTTTATATATATATGTATGTATGTGTTTTAGGTGAAAGTTTACAGAGCAAATTAGTTTCTCCTTCAAAAATTTATACACAAACTGTTTTGTGACATTGGTTGCAAACCCCACAATGTGTCAATACTCTCCCCTTTTCCCTTTACACGCCAGGTTTCCCAAGTCCATTCGTCCAGTTTTTCTGTCCCTTCCTACCTTCTCGTCTTTGCTTTTAGGCAGGTATTGCCCATTTGGTCTCTTATACTTGATTGAACTAAGAAGCACGTTGGTCAAGTATGTTATTGTTTGTTTTATGGGCCTGTCTAATCTCTGGCTGAAAGGTGGACTTCATGGGTGGCTTCAGCTCTGAGTCAGCAGCATGTCCGGGGGCCATAGGCTCGGGGGTTCCTTCAGTCTCTGTCAGACCAGTAAGCCTGGTGTTTTTTTTTGTGAATTTGAATTTTGTTCTACATTTTTCTCCCACTCTGTCTGGAACCTTATACTGTTATCCTTGTCAGAGCAATCGGTGGTGGCAGCCAGGCGCCATCTAATTCTTCTGGGCTCAAGCTGGTGGAAGCTGTGGTTCATGCAGTCTGTTAGTCCTTTGGACTGATATTTTCCTTGTGTCTTTGGTTTTGCTCATCCTCCTTTGCTCCAAACTTGATGGGACCAATAGATGTACTTTAGATGGCTGCTACTCACCAAAGTAGGATGTAGAACATTTTCTTTACAAACTATGTTATGCCTATTGATCTACATGTTCCCCACGACCTTGGTCCCCAGCCCTCAGCCCCAGTAACTCAGTCCTTCAAGGAGTTGGATGTGTCTAGGAAGCTTCTATGACATTGCCTTGGTCAGGTTATGCTGATTTCCCCTGTATTGTGTGTTATCTTTCCTTTCACCAAAGTTGACACTTGTCTACTATCTAGTGATTTTCCCCTACCTCCCCTTCCCTCCCTTGTAACCATCAAAGATTGTTTTTTGTATGTGTAAACCTTTTCTTGAGTTTTTATAATAGTGGTCTCATATAATATTTATCCTTTTGTTATTGACTTATTTCACTCAGCATAATGCCCTCCAGATTCCTCCATGTTGTGCACATGCATTTATCTGTTGATGGGTACTTAGGTTGTTTCCATCTTTTTGCTGTTATGAATAATACTGCAATGAACATGGGTGTGCATATGTCTATTCGTGTGATGGCTCTTATTTCTCTAGGATATATTCCTAGCAGTAGAATTGCTGGATCGTATGGTATTTCTATTTCTAGCTCTTCAGGGAGAGGCATCATATCATTGTACCATTTTACATTCCCACCAGCAGTGCATAAGAGTTCCGATCTCCCCACAATCTCTCCAACATTTCTTATTTTCTGTTTTTTTTTTATTCGTGCCAGTAATGCTGGGGTGAGAAGGTATCTCACTGTAGTTTTGATTTGCACTTCTTTAATGGCTAATGATCATGAGCATTTCCTTATGTGTCTGTTAGCTGCCTGAAAGTCTCTTTGATGAAGTGTCTGTTCATATCCTTTGCCCATTTTTTAATTGGTTTATTTGTCTTTGTGTTATTGAGGTGTTGAAGTATTCTATAGATTTTAGAAATTAGACCCTTGTGGGGTATGTCGTAGCCAAAATTTTTTCCCCAGTCTCTAGGTTCTTTTTTTTTACTCTCTTGGTGAAGTCTTTTAATGAGCATAAGTGTTTAATTTTTAGGAGCTCCCAGTTGTCTAGTTTCTCTTCTGGTGTTTGTGCATTGTTAGTTATGGTTTGTATTGAATCCATGCCATGTATCAGGGCCCCTAGCATTGTCCCTATTTTTTCTTGCATGATCTTTACCATTTATGGTTTTACATTTAGGTCTTTGATCCATTTAGAGTTCTTTTTTGTGTATGTGTGAGGTGTGGGTCCTGTTTGTTTTTTTACAGATGGACATCCAATTTTGCCAGCACCATTTGTTAAAAAGACTGTCTTTTCTCCATTTAATGGACTTCCGTCCTTTGTCAAAGATTACCAGACCATAGGTGGATGGATTTACATCCTAGCTCTTGATTCTGTTCCATTGGTCTATGTGTCTGTCATTGTACCAGTACCAGGCTGTTTTGACTGCTGTGGTTGTATAATAGGTTCTGAGATCAAGCAGCATGAAGCATCCTACTTTGTTCTTTTTCTTCAATAATGCTTTGCTTACCTGGGGCCTCTTTCCTTTCCATCCTGCCTTTTTTTTTTTTTTTTTTTTTTAACATTTACTATGCTTAAGTGAAAATTTACGGTTCAAGTCAATTTCTCATACAAAAATTTATACATATATTGCTATGTGACCTTAGCTGCTCTCCCTATAACGTGACAGCACATGCCTCCTTTCCACCCCAGATTTCCTGTGTCCATTCAACCAGCTCCTGTCGCTTTTTGCCTTCTCATCTTGCCTCCAGGCAGGAGCTGCCCATTTAGTCTCATGTATTGACTTGAGCTAAGAAGCATTCTCTTCACAAGTATCATTTTATGTCTCATAGTCCAGTCTAATCTTTGTCTGAAGAGTTGGATTCGGGAATGCTTTCAGTTCTGGGCTAATGGAGAGTCCAGAGGCTGTGTCTTCTGGGGTCCCTCCAGTCTCAGTCAAACCATTAAGTCTGGTCTTTTTACTAGACTTTGAGTTCTGCACCCAACTTTTCTCCTGCTCGATCAGGGACACTCTGTTGTGTTCCCTCTCAGGGTGGTCATTGGTGGTAGCCGGGCACCATCTTAGTTCTTCTGGTCTCAGGCTGATGGATTCTCTGGTTTATATGGCCCTTTCTGTCTCTTGGGCTCATATTTTCCTTGTGTCTTTGGTGTTCTTCATTCTCCTTTGATCCTGGTAGGTTGGGACAAATTAATGTATCTTAGATGGCCATTTGCTAGCTTTTAAGACCCTGGACACCACTCATCAAAGTGGGATGCAGAACGTTTTCTTAATAAAGTTTGTTATGCCAATTGACCCTACCATCCTGCCTATTTGGAAGAGGCTTTCTGGTGGATCGTTAGGTAATATGGGTCAATAGCCTTAAAAATGTGAAATCCATTAGACTCAGTATTCTGAGTTTCTACTAAGGCAATAATCAAATATTTTTACTTATATTAGAAAAAAATTGGAAACTAAGCACCGAATAAGAGAAGGTTAGTTAAATAGTTTCAGAGATTTTTGAATGGAACGTGACAAACTTATTTTAAAGTCCATCAGGAATAGGAGATGTGTAAAAGTAGTTGTTGATGAGCCTTCCTCCAATCCTGATGCCATGTTCTTCATATAGTCTGGTTTCTCAGTTTATTTGCTCAGCATATAGATTTAGTATGGTGAAATGATACAACCCTGACACACACCTTTCCTGATTTTAAACCTCACAGTATCCCTTTATTCTATTGGAACAACTGCCTGTTGGTCTATGTACAGGTTCCACATGAGCATAATTAAAGTGTTCTGGAATTCCCATTCTTCATAATGTTATCCATAATTTGTTAGGATCCACATAGTAGAATGTCTTTGCATAGTCAATAAAACACAGGTAAACATCTCTCTGGTATTCTCTGCTTTCAGCCAAGAGCCATCTAACATCATCAGTGATATCCTTCGTTCTATGTCCTCTTCTGAATCCAGCTTGAATTTCTGGCATTTTCTTGTCAATGTACTGCTGCAACCATTTTTGAATTATTGTCAGCATATTTTTACTTGCATGTGATATTAATGATGTTGTTCAATAATTTCCACATTCCATTGGGTCATCTTTCTTTGGAATGAGCAGGAATATGGATCTCTTATAGTCGGTTGGCCAGGTAACTGTCTTCCAAATTTCTTGGCCAATTCAAAATGGCCAATATCAGTTCATTTCAGCTCACTAATGACTAGAATATTGATCTTCAACTGTTCCATTTCATTAATGACAACAACCAGTTTTCCTTGATTCATACTCTGTACATTCCATGTTCCAATTATTAATGGATGTTTGCAGCTGTTTCTTCTCATTTTGAGTCGTGCCACATTAGCAAATGAAGGTCCTGAAGGCTTTACTCCATCCACATCATTAAGGCCGACTCTAATTTGAGGAGGCAGCTCTTCCCCAGTTGTATTTTGAGTGCCTTCCAACCCGAAGGTCTCATCTGTTGTCACTGGATCAGACAATGTTCCGCTGTTATCCAGAAGGATTTCACTGGCCAACTTTTTTTAGAATTAGATCTCTGGGTCCGTCTTCCTCATATGTCTTAGTCTAGAAGCTCCGCTGAAACCTGTCCACCATAGGTGACCCTGCTAGTATTTGAAACACCCGTGGCATAGCTTCCAGCAACACAGCAACATGAAAGCCACTTTAGTACAATGAACTGAAAAACGAGTGGTGGCCAGTAAAGATTACAGCTTAGGAAACCCTACGGACAGTTCTAGTCTGTCATATAGGTTCGCTGTGAGCCGGAATCAACTCGATGGTGTACAACAACACTAAGTAGTTACTGTCTTAGGCACAGTCCTAGGTGCTGGGAATACTGCATTGACTTATATATTGTCTATGCTTATATTTCCCCTCTCACACCCTCAACAGGAGAATAAACTTCATGAGGACAAAAGCTTGGTCTGTTTGTTCACGGTTAAGAGAACCCTGAGTTGTTCCACGATGGCAATGTGCCAAGCTCCAGGTGATGAATCATGATCATCTAAGTCAGGAGTTGACAAAAATTTTTGTTAAAGGCCAGATAGTAAATATTTAGTCATTGTGGCCATATGGTATTTGCCCCAACTACCCTCCTTGACCATTATAGTGCAAAAGCAGCCATGTTGTCATTGTTGTTGGCTGCTGTTGAGTTTGTCCCTGACTCATGTTGACCCCATACACAATGGGATTGGACCATTGTGCTCCATAGGGTTTTCATTGGATGGTTTTTGGAAGTACATCATCAGGCCTTTCTTCCTAGTCTGTCTTAGTCTGGAAGCTCTGTTGAAACCTGTCCATCATGCATGACCCTGCTGGTATTTGAAATACTGGTGGCATACCCGTTGTCGTTGAGTTGATTCTGGCTCACAGCATCCCTATAGAACAGAGTTGAACTGCCCCATAGGGTTTCCAAGGAGTGGCTGGAGAGTTGAACTGCCCCACAGGGTTTCCAAGGAGTGGCTGGTGGATTTGAAATACTGACCTTTTGGTTAGTAGCTGAACTCTTAACCACTGCCACCAGGACTCCGCTGGTGGCATAGCTTCCAGCATTATAGCAGCAGGCAAGCCATTACAGTACAACAAACTGACAGATGGGTGGGTGATGGGCACAAAAAATACTCCATAGTATATTTGTTTAGTAATTTATTTAACTGTTTCTCTATTGGACATTTAAGTTATATTTGTTTTTTTGCTATTACATAACAAGCTATGATAAAGACTTTTACAAGGAGTTTTGCTAAGTCTTCTACCTGTTTCCCTAGGATAGAGTTCTTAATTGAGACCAAGATGTGTAAATACCTTAAAAGAGTTATATGTTCCCACATTGCTCTCCAAAAAGATAGGAACAATTGACATTCTCAGCCACAGTATATGGAGAATGCCAGGCTCCAATAATGAGTCCTATTATATTTAAATCTTTGTCAATATAATAGTAGGGAAAACGACAGAAAGATGTCTCCTTGCTGTGTTTTGTCTTTTTGTAAATCTCCGATGAGGTATAGTTTTTTAAAAATGTATTTATTAGCCATTTATATTTTTTCTTTTATAATTTGTTTGTGTTCTTTGTCCATTTTAAAAATTGGGTTCATATTGTTTCCCTTAATATTTTCCAAGAGCTTTTCATGTATCAGTGGTAGTAACCATTATCTGTCATAGTTGTGAAAGATTTTCCACACTTTCACTCAGGATGATTTTTCATGTACAGAAGGTAGTTTCAAAAAATTTCAATGAACTAAATCCAGTTTTTTTAAATATAGTTTCTTACACTGCTTTTATGCTTAGAACATTCTTTCCACTCCAGAGATTTTTCAATATTTACTAGCTTCTAGTTTTTATAGACTATTTTTATATTTGACTCTAATTCAACTAGAATTTTAGTTAATGATAAATTAACTTAAAAATTTCCCCAAAAAGACTTCATAAATTATTAAGTTGATTTTTTTTTCACATAGAAATATTTATTTATTTATTTTTCTGATTATAAAAGTAATATTTGCTTAGTGTAAAAATACAAATAATTGATAAACATGTGAAGTAGGAAGGGAGGTCACTCCTGATTACCTCCACATTTCCAACAACAACCACTGGTAACAGTTTAGTATAGATCCTTCCAGATTTTTTTTCTATGCATAAACTTAAAGAAAAAACAAAACTAGCATTGTACCGTACATACTTTCTTACAACCTGTGATTTTATTTTTACTTAACCATATATTGATAACATTTTCTTCCATGTTGATACATAGAGATTTAACTCACTTTAAAAAAGAAGTGATATGGTATTCCATAACTATTTAATCAGTCCTTTATGTATAAAATTTAGATGGCTTCCATTTTTCGTTTGTTAATGTTGACAATCAGCAATTAACAGTTTTGCACATAAATATTAGTCCACCTGTCCAATTATTTTCTTAGAATAAATTTTTAGTAGTAATTGATGGGTCCAAGGATACCAGAAACTAACCAACTCATGGTGACCCTAGGCGTGTCAGAGTGAAACTGTGCTCCATAGAGTTTTCAATGGCTGAGTTTTTGGAAGTAGATTGCCAGGCCTTTTGGTTAGCAGCCGAGCCTGATAACGGTTTGCACCACATGCTTAAAAATTTAACACATATTTACAAATTGCCCTCAGTAAAGGCTGTATCATTTTGCCTTCTCACCAGTCATTGTAGGTGCTAGTTTCCCCGTAGTTTCATCAACACTGAGTATTATCAATCTTTTTAATCTTTACAAATCTGATGAATAAAGCTATGTTTTAACTTTTATTTCTTTGTTTATTTGTGGGACTAGCATGTGATGCTTCTTTAATCATCAATTAACTTCTTTTACATACTAGGTCTGTTTAAGGGGTGATTATTCTTCTGATCTGTTCATTATCTCTTGTTCCAAAAACAAAAACAAAACAACACAAAACAAAAATTAAACCTGTTGCCGTCGAGTCAATTCAGACTCATAGTGACCCTACAGGATAGAGAACTGCCCCATAGGATTCTGAGGAGTGGCTGGTGGGTTCGAACTGCTGACCTTTTGGTTAGCAGCTGAGCTCTTAACTGCTGTGCCACCAAGGCTCCATCTCTTGTACAAGCTCTTCATTTCAGATAAGTTTTGATATCTGATAGCAAGTCTCCACCATTACTTAAAAAATATTAGTTATTCTCACCTATCCATTCTTCCAGATGAACTCTAGAATCCCATTGGTGTTTTTGTTGAAATTACAGCCAGCCTATACACTAATTTGAAGCTTTAAAATATTCTACTGTATTTAGTCTACCCACCTTCCATCCAGAAACAAGATATTCTTCTCTACTAAAACAATCTACTTTTATAACTTGTAGTAATGAAGTCACTGGGTAGTGCAAATGGTTAACCCACCAGGCTGCTAACCAAAAGGTTGGAGGTTTGAGTTCGCCTAGAGGCTTCTCGGAAGAAAGACCTGGTGGTCTACTGAAAAATTAGTCATTGAAAACCCTATGGAGCACAGTTCTACTCTGACATACGTGGGGGTTGCCATGAGTCAGAATTGACTGGATGGCAACTGGTAACTCAACTATTACTCAAAAAGAGAGGAAGGGTGAAGGAAGGTAAGAAGGGTGGACAAAGACAGTGGCTGAACTGATTATAGTTAAAATCTCTTACTTGTGCAAAATTTACCAGGTTGCAAAAGCTTTTCTCTTACATGAAGGTGGCACATCTAAGAGGTGCCATTCACATCACGGGCATTGTAGATATATATTTTACTGCTACGATTGTCTGGCACATGGAAATACAGTGTCTCATTCTAACTAAAATTGAGTTGCCTAAAGATTTTGTGACTGATACAAACAGTCCCGAGGAAGGGGCTGTGGGTGTTTCTAATTCACACAAAGGCTCCATATGGATCAGGGACTGCCATGTTTTTTTTGACTCAACATATTGTCATTTCCTTAAAGTTCTGCCTGGGACTTATTTGTAGCTTTTACTCTGTGTGACTGTTTAGGGTGGAGGCAGCCATTGTCCCATCTTATGGTTTAACGAGGTAACTGTGTTCAAGGCCCTCCAGCCCCAAGGGTCCTTTCCAGTCCCTTGTTCCTTCCTTGCATTCCGTTGTCTACTCACTCCAGCCACTCCTCCTTCTGTGGGAAGCTGGAGGACAAATGATTCTGGTTGTGGGGGCAGGCAGACCTGCAGTGGAAGCCTAGGGAAAAATTGAGTTGTTCTAGGGATTGAAAACAATATTCTCTGAAAAACACTTAACAGCATTACCTAGCCCAACGTCAGCACTCAGCAAACGGTGTTACTATCGTTACTTCCCTCATTCCCTCCTTTCCAAAGTCCATTCCTTTAGGTTTCATTTCCTTACTTTTCCAGGCATCCTGGTGCAGTGACCTCTCCCTGAGACTGTTCTTGTAGAACTCTTACCTGCCTTGGCACAGGCACCACGATTCATGTGCTCTCTCCTCTGATGGTCGTCCAGTTCCCCGGAGACATTGTTCCATAAGCCTCCTTTCGCCCAAAGGACGCAGCATGGTCCTTTACACGAGTCGAAACATTATTGCTTTTGGCCAAAGCTATTGCAGAACTGACAATCACTGTGTCTTCAAATATAGCAAAAGATTAATGTATGACCAAATCAATGTGGATATTTGAGGGAAAGGAAAAAACAGTATTTATTAGCCTTTGTTTCATGAGATAAATCATCAGACAAATGCACCAGCTTGTTTTGTAGGCTTTAGCTCAGTTTTGTTGCAGGGATGTGTGCCCACTGAGAAATGTGACTCATTTTATACAGTTGGCAGTTTAATTTTTCCCTATTTTTCCAAGAGTTTAGACTTGTTGGAATCACATATGCATCTCTTGTGGTGATTCTAGTTAAATGGCAGGGGAGAGGTGGGGGCATAGTCATCATAGTGTGGAAGGTAGGTTAGCTCAGGGATCTCATGGGTACCTGGTAAGTATTCTGGAAAATGCTATGGTTTCTGCTTTCTGTAATGGCTGGAATGGAACTTGCCGTCCCCTCATCATCAAATCCTCTCATGACTCCCTTCAGAAGAGAATCCAATCCCCTCAGTCATTCAAGTTCACTCAAGAGCTGGCTCTAAATGGCAAACTTCTCTCGCCACCCTTTCCCATGCCATTCATGTGGCAGCCTAACTTGGAGGAGGGGACATCTTGCCACTTCTTGAACAGACCCAACCGTTTCCTCACACTGTCTCTTCCTGCTGTTGTCTCTGCCCTGACTCCCCTACCCTCATTTCCTGACAAACTTCTGCCCCTCCTACCCTTCCACCTAATGGTTACATTTGTCTCACTCTTGAAAGTTTATAGTCAACTCCTTCCATGTTCAGGTAGAATTAATTTCCCTCCTGAGTCTTCTCGCAGCCCTTTGCTGACACTTTCACTGCCTCACTGACCACCCCTCTGAGTCTTCACCCCTCTGGGTCCTTTGTCTCATTCTGTTCTCCAAGTGCTGATGCCCTTCAAAGCAGATTCCTTGCTCCCCTCTCTGCTCTGTCTATACTCTCTGCCTAAGTGATCTCAGCCAGGCACATGACATTAAGTATCCTCATCATCAATATGCAGATGACTTCCAAATTTATCTCTTCAGCCTAGAACTCTCCCTGAACTCCAGGCTTGAATATACAACCACCTCCTCTAATCTTCCCTTGGATACTAATAGGCATCTCAAATTCAACATGACCCAAATACAATCCCTTAATTTCACCTGCCCAAACCTGCTCCTTCCCCAGACTCCCTATCTGAGGCAATGGAACCAGCAATTGCTCAGGTGCTTAGGCCAAAAACACTGGCCTCATCCTTGACTTATCTCTTTCGCTCATCCACTCTACAACTCTCAGGTGCCGTCGAGTTGACTCTGGCTCATGGCAACACCACGTGTGACAGAGTGGAACTGTGATCCATGGGATTTTCAATGGCTGATTTTTGGGAAATAAATTACCAGTTCTTTCTTCCAAAGTGCCTGTGGGTGGATTTGAACCTCTAACCTTTTGGTGAGCAGCTGGGTGTGTTAACCATTTGCATCACCCAGGGACTCCTTATCCACTCTATAAACACACCTTTTTGGTTCCTCCTCCGAATCTATCCAGGATCCTGCTTCTTATCACTCTCTCTACTGCTGCTCACATCATCTCCCACCCAACTTGTCTCTCTGCTTCCACTCTGCAGACTATTCTCCATAAAGCAGCCAGTGGGAGCCTGACAAAATGAGAACATGTTTATGTCACTCCCCCATGAAAAGCTTCTAGTGGCTTCCTACCATATGCAGAATGAAATCCATAGTCCTTCTCTCCTGCAAGGCCCTACAGGATCTGGTCCCTAGCTCCCTCTTTGACACCATCTCCTACCAAGCTTTCCTGCTCCCTGTGTTCCACACATCTCCTGGCTTTTCTTGGAACACACCAAGCACATGTCTACCTCAGGGCCTTTGCACTTGGTTTCCTCTGCCTAGTTCCATGCTTTTTACTCAAATTCGCCTCCTTGGTGAGGTCTTTCCTGACCATTCCTGTTGACAGCAGCAGCTTCCCGTCCATCTCCATCACAGTAACTTGCCTTATTTTTCTTCATAGCATTTTCCTGAAACTATAGTTTAATTGTTTGCTTCCTCCCACAAGAGTGTAAGCTTATTGAGGGCAGGGACTTTGTCTGTTTGGATGGTGCAAATGGTTAACTTGCTTGGCTGCTAACTGAAAAGTTAGAAGTTCAAGTCTACCCAGAGGTGCCTCAGAAAAAAGGTCTGGTAATCTACTTCCAAAAAATCAGCGATTGAAAACTCTGTGGCGCACAATTCTACTTTGGCACACATGGGTCATCGTGAGTCAGAACCGACTGGATGGCAACTGATTTGGCTTTGCTACAGTCCAGTTCCTCAGACAGTGTCAGTCACATAGCAGGTCCTCAATGTATTTGTTGTTTGTATTAAGGAAGGAAGGAAACTGTGTCTCAGACTGCCTGATGTAACAGTCTTTTTTGTACTTACTGTCCCCTTCCTTTTACTCTACCTGGAGACAAAGACTGTTTCTTATTCCTTTGAATTGGGCTCACTGTTCAGTTGGCTCTCGATCTGTGCTTATGGGTTCGAGGTCGAAAGGCTTGTCCGAGCTCATGAGGGGTAAGATGAACTCAATGAGTGGTCTCCAGTGACTACTGGAATTCTCTAGGTGGCTTTGTCCTGAGGGGCTATCCCTTTAAGAGGAAGATGGCAAATCTGTGCAGGAGCCAGACCCTAGTTTGTTGTCTCAGAAATGGCTGAGTCTCTGGTCTACTCAAAGGCTCATGCTAATACTCAGTTAAACAGGGTTTCCCTCTGTGACCAGACAAACGAGAAAAGATGAGCAGCCGACTTCATCCAAGTTAAATACCTACTGCAGCTTCCCCATGCTCTGGCTGTGGGTGACTCTGGGTGGATGGAGAGGAGGAGGGGACATTTGCAAAGCTGCTGTGAGGTAATTTGCAAAGCTGCTGTGAGGTAACTGTGACAGTCCTTCGAAAGAGCCCATAATTCAGTAGGGCCCTGCACAGCAGTGAGGAGTGGCTGGCTTGCAGGGAATATTATCACACAGCTGGTTCCCCCAACCATGCACCTCACTTGCCATCAGCACAGTGGCCCAAGTCCCCAATTTAATTTGTAGTTAACCCTAGTTACCATTTCACTTTTCCCGGCTGACCCTGCTCTACCAACTAAACACAAACCTATAAATCTTAGTCAGGACATCTGGATGTGGGGCACCTAAGCAGCTCTGACTCTGATTCCTTAAGAAAACTCAGTTCTTGTAATGGGAGCCCTGCTGAGGATGGCCATGTCAACTATTAGACTTTTTACTTGGCTATATCGATTCTGTTCTACCCCAATGCAGTCCGTAATGCTGGCTAATATTATTGACGAGCCATCAGTCTTGTGGAGAAGTGTGGGGCTTGCAGCTCTTTCTGAACCACAAAAACCTATCAGTGGACAGTGATGGAGGGAAGGAGAAGAATGTGAGTGGAGCTCTCAGGCCAGCTTGGTGCAGGCTGGGATGCATTAATGAAAGACATACGCTCAGTGGTGAGAGGCAGACGCGGCCCTCCTGAAGCCATTTATTTATGAAATAATTATGAACACACAGTTGGATCATGGATTTTCATTACTGTGTGTTCCAACACTCTTTCTTGGTTCATGTTTTGTTGAGAATGAAGTGCTGTTGGTCATGGGGTGGAGGTGTTGAGGGGAGAGAGGGAAGGGACACATTCAGGCAGGAGTCCTGAGGTGTTTCCTCTTTTGCTTCCACATTTTTGACCTCCTAACTCTGCAAATCAATGCCTCATTTGAAGGAGCTCTGTCATAAGGGCCAGGAAAGTTGAGGACAGCTGACTCTTGTGTGCTAGTGTGACAAGGAGGACATTGGTGGAGTATTAACAACAAACAACAAAAAGGGAAGAGGAAATAGAGCACAGAAGGCTCCCTTTCAGGTTCCTTCAAAGGGGAGAGTCACCACTACCTTTGACTTGTCAGCTTCAGACTGAAGCCAGTAGAAGAAGGGATGGCCATGAACCCACATGTTTCCCAGTTGCTCTGGACCAGAAGGAAAACCTCAGTGACTGTTTATTATGGTGTCTTATGTCCTGCCAGCTATAGTAATGAATCCAATGCAAATTCCAATGCAAAAGACATTTATGGTGAAAAATGTAAAATTAAAGGCTTGATGTCAAGCTTTTGTGCTGTGTGTTCGTGTTAGGGACATAGAATAAAGCAATTGGATCAACCCTGTGAAAGTTTAATTAGAGAATGTCATGGTTTGAATTATGTCCCCCCAAAAATGTGTGTATCAGTTTGGCTAGGCCATGATTCCTGGTACTGTGTGATTTTCCTGTATGTTGTAAACCTGCCTCTGTGATGTTAATGAGGGAGGATGGGTGGCAGTTGTGTTGGTAAGACAAGACCTGATCTACAAGACTGGACTGTGTCCTGAGGCACTCTCTTGAGATATAAAAGACAGAAGTGAGCAGTGAGACAGGGTGACTTCATACCATCAAGAAAGCAGTGCCGGGAGCAAAGTGTGTCCTTTGGACCAGGGTCCCCGCGCCGAGAAGATCTTAGTCTGGGGGAACACTGATGAGAAGGCCGAGAGAGAGAAAGCCTTCCCCTGGAGCTGACACCTTGAATTTGGACTTTTAGCCTACTTTACTGTAAGGAAATAAACTTCTCTTCGTTAAAACCATCCACTTGTGGTATTTCTGTTATGGCAGCACTAGACGACTAAGACTTCTAGGAAGTCTTCTTCTTCTTGCTGTTAGTTGCCATTTTGTCAGCTCCAACACATGGTGGCCTGATGTATAACAGAACAAGACACTTCCATCCTACGCCAGCTTCATAATCGTTGGCATGTCTGAGTTCATTGTTGTGGCTATTGTGTCAATCTATCTCATTGAGAGTTTCCCTGATTTTTGTTGGCCCTCTACTTTACCAAATATGACGTCCTTTTCTAGCGATGTCCTCTCTGCTGAGGTCATTCCATTGGGCCACCCATCCTAACTCTTGAGGGAATTTTCTTCTGGCCTCATTTTGCCCACTCCCAATCTTTGTTGTCACACTCCTGCTCACTTCCATCTGACAGAAACATGTAGTGTTCATGCTCAATTTGAAGAGTCTTCTCTTGACTCCACTGACCTAATGGGAACCATGTGGCTCAATAACAGTAATGATAATAATATTAGCTAGTATTTATGCAGTGTGCTGCTTTAAGCCCTTTATATACATATATAACTCACTGATCCTATCAATAACCAGGTGAGGTAGGTCCTGTCATTATCCCTGTCTTTCAGATGAGGAAACGTATACACCAGGATGGTAAGTGACTTGCTCAAGGACTCACAACCGATACCTGGGTCTATACTCTAGATTCAGGTTGTTTGATCTCTCTTGGGTGAAATTTAACATCATTATCTATAAGCATGCATTGAGTACCTACTGTGTGTAGGGCATTATGACAAGTGGTGGAAACCAAAAGAGATGGATGAGTTGGACCTAGCCTCAAGTGGTTACCAAGTTATAGCAGGGCAATATTTTTCAAATATTAACTAATGCTTTTCCCAGGATTTCCTGTTCTCCATTTCTGCCATGTGCCCTCCCCCACAGATTAAACACACACACCTACACATACACACACAAAACCAGTTGCCATGGAGTCAATTCCAACTCATGGTCACCCCCTGTGTGTCAGAGTAGAACCGTGTTCCATAGGGTTTTCAGTGGTTGACTCTTCAGAAGCAGATTTCCAGGCCTTTCTTGCGAGGAGCTTCTGAACAGACTCAAATCTCCATCCTTTCAGTTAGCAGCCAAGGGCATTAACTGTTTGTGCTTCCCAAGGACTTCTTTTTTGAATAAATAAATGCACAATTTAAATAACTAGATAATCACTCTTTGTTCCTGTCTTATTGGGCTTATAAAATTCATCAGTTTTCAGAAAAAATGAACAATAAAGTAATTACCAGTAAAACTGGATGGTGGAATGTTGTACCTTCTGGCCTGTCTACCTCCTTGGGGCAGCGGCCTTCCATTGTTATTTTTCTTGGGCTCAAGGGCCGATCCAGTTCAGTGCCTGCTTCGGGGACAGGTAGGTAGGCCTAAGAGAGGCCTCAGCTCAGTCGGCTCCAACTTTAGGTCTGATACCAAGTGCTCTTGATTCTCCTGACACAGGCATTGGGTCCTACTCTTCACCGTTGTGTGCCCCACTCCTGGCCTTGATTATCTCTTATCTATGCTACTGTAGTTTCAGAACAGAACAGACACAGGGACTTTAGACCAGACAGATCTGAATTTGATCTCGACTCTACTACTTATTTGCTGTTTAACCTTGGGCAAATATCCAGATCTCTTTGACCTTACATCACAGGCATGTGAGAAGAAAATGAGATAGACTCCATCAAGTGCCTAGTACAGGGTCCACCACGGATGCTATTGCAATTCATGGGTGTTATTAATAGATCTCCCCGCTCCAAGCCAGACTAAGTGTTGCTGCCAGATTAATCTTTCCAAAATACAATTCTGATCATGTCACTTCCTATCCTTCTGAAAAATCTGCAGTCGCCAGTAAAGAAAGTCTGTTTGTAAAGGGGAATTGATTACCTCATTTTTTCTATTCTGGATGCCAGAATCTTGACTACAAGAGTTAGGTAGTTCCTACTCAGCCCACTCCATCTATAAAAATACCTGGAGAAGTTCTTGAATTTCCAAAGACGATACAAGGGTTTGTTAATCCTGGCTGAACTCACCCAATGTGATGAGACCAATGTAAGCTTCACTGTATGGTTAGGTTATGCATACTTATGTGATGGAGTAAGAAGTTTTGGAAATATTCACAGATGGTATGGATTGAATTGTGCCCCCCAAGTGTATGGTGAAGTCCTAACCTCTGTAACTGTGAATGTGATTCTGTTTGGAAATAGGGTTTTTCTTTTGTTATGTTAATGAGTCCATACTTTAGGAGGTTCTAAACCAAATCCTTTCTGAGTGGTGTTTTATAAATGAGAGTACAGACACAGAGAGATAGACACACACAGGTGGAAGAAGCCATGTGATGACGGATACAGATGCGTCTCCAAGCCCAGGAATGCCAAGGATTGGCAGCAGCTTCTAGAAGCTGAAAGAGACAGAGAAGGACCATCCCTTAGAGCCCATGCCCTGAGTTTGGACTTCTGGCTTCTTGAACTGTGAAAAAATAAATTTCTGTTGTTTAAAGCCAGCCACTTTGTAGCATCTTTTTAATGGCAGTCCTAGGAAATACAGTTTCTTCCCACAGCTATAATTTCACTGACCCTTTCTCACTTTCACTTAGGCAAGACATTCTGTGTTTATTGCCTCAGGGCTAGGAGAAAGCAAAGAAAAGGGAGAGCTCTTCTTGGCTCCATTCAGAAGGAACCAAGAAGAGATCCTCCTTTTCACTGTATCCCTTTTCTCCTGTAGCCACTTTCCATTTTGTATCCACCAGCTATCTTGTATCTACCTCCCATCTTTTATTTACCTTCCATCTTATAACCAGCCTCCATCTTCTATCTTGTATATAACCTCATTGCTGTGTCCATCCTCCATCTTGTATCCAACCTGCACCCTCCATTTTTTATCCATCCTTTATTGTATCTATCCTCCATCTTTTATCCACTGTCCATCCTCCATCTTGTATCCACCCTCCACTCTCCATCTTGTATCCATCCTCTGTCTTGCATACACCCTGTATCCTCTAACTTGCATCCATGCTTCATCTTGTATTCAGTCTTCATCCTCTATCTAGTATCCATGCTCCATCTTACATCCATCCTCCATCTTCCCTCTTATATCCATCCTCCGTCTTGTACCCACCATCCAGCCTCCATCTTTTTTTAAAATTTTTTTATTGTACTTTAGGCGAAGGTTTACAGAATAGTTTCTCATTAAACAATCAGTACACGTATTGTGTTATGACATTGGTTAACAACCCCATGACATGTCGACACTTTCCCTTCTTGAACTTTTTTTTTTTTTGGTGAAAATATACATAGCCAAAGATATACCATTTCAAAAATTTCTGCATGCACAGTTCAGTGACATCAGTTACGTTCTTCCAGTTGTGCTGCTATTCTCACTTTAGATGAAGGTTTACAGAACAAAATAGTTTCTCATTAAACAGTTAGTACACATGTTGCCCTATGACAATGGTTAACAACCCATTACATGTCAACATTGTCCTTACTCAACCTTGGGTTCCCTATCACTAGCTTTCCTGTCCCTGGACTGCTGTGCCTCATTAGTCCCCTTTTGTTATATCCAGCCTCCATCTTTTATCCTCCTCCATCCTGTATCCCTCTTCATCTTGTCCCCATCCTTCTTTTTATCTCCACCCTCCATCTTGCCTCCATCCTCCATCTTGTCTCCACCCTCCATCTCAATGGGATGGAGAGATTCTATCCCACTATAGAATCATAGGAGTTCCTGGGCTGTACAAATGGTTAACATGCTCAGTTTTTAACCACAAGTTTGGAAGTTTGAGTCCACCCATAGGTGTCTTGGAAGAAAGGCCTCGTGCTCTACTTCCAAATCATCGCCATTGAAAACTCTATGGAGGACAGTTCTACTCTGACACACATAGGGTTGCCATGAATTGGAGATGACTCAATGGCAACTTTTTTTTTTTTTTCTCTTCTGCTTCCTCTTGGCTATTGAGTTCCAAAAGCTGAGTCTCAAAGAAAGGACTCGTTCACAAAAGATAGTGGGCAACTTTAGGTAAGTAAGAATAAGATTTTCCTGCCTCTCCTCCATTAGAAAAAGGATTCCTGGCATTAGGGAAATAGAGGAAAGGGGAAGTGATGGGTGAGAGGGCTGTGGGGTTCTGCTGGGGGGAGGTATACCCAAGCCAGCCTCTGGGGCAATCAACCCACTGGCCCAGGGCTCAGCTCTGCTTGCTGTCCTCCTGTTATCTACTGAGGACTTCCTTTGACAGCAGCCAGAATGTCTTTGACCAACCAATAGGAAGGATGCTTGTTTGTGTTCCTAGAGTTTGCTCTGACCCATTTTACTAACTCCACGTGACTGCCTTCAGGATTTCCTCCAGGCCAGCATGGGTTCAGACACACCCTGCTACAACTGCATGTTACAAACCAAATCACACAGTGGGACTCTGATTCATATTAACTAAAGGTGTGAATTTTAAAAGCCTCTATTCCAGAATTCAGTGATAATATCAGACTCCTTGTAAGTTATATCTTTCACCATACCTATTCAATCTGTATGCTGAACAAATAATCTGAGAAACTGCACTATATGAAGAAGAATGCAGCATCGGGATTGAAGGAAGACTCATTAACAATCTGTGTTACACAGGTTATACAACCTTACTTTCTGAAACTGAAGAAGACTTGAAGCACTTACTGATGAAGATCAAAGACCACAGCCTTCAGTATGGGTTACACCTCAACATAAGGAAAACAAAAATCCTTACAACTAGACCAATAAGCAACATCATGATAAACGGAGAAAAGATTGAAGTTGTCAAGGATTTCGTTTTACTTGGATCCACAATGAATGTCCATGGAAGTAGTAGTCAAGAAATCAAATGATGTATTGCATTGGGCAAATTTGCTGCAAAAGGCCTCTTTGAAGTGTTGAATGGCAAAGATGTCACCTTGAAGACTAGGGTGCACCTGACCCAAGCCATGATGTTTTCAATCACCTCATATGCATGTGAAAGCTGAACAATGAATAAGGAAGACCAAAGAAGATTTCACGCCTTTGAATTGTGGTGTTGGTGAAAAATATTAAATATAGCATGGACTGCCAAAAGAACAAATCTGTCTTGGAAGAAGTACAACCAGAATAGTCCTTAGAGGCAAGGATAGTGAGACTATGTGTCACATACTTTGGACATGTTATCAGGAGGGACCAATTCCTGGAGAAGGACATCATACTTGGTAAGGTAGAGGGTCAGTGAAAAAAGAGGGAGACCTTCAGTGAGATGGATTGATACAGTGGCTGAAATAATGGGCTCAAGCATAGCAAGGATTGTGAGGATGGCGCAGGACTGGGCAGTGTGTTGTTCTGTTGTACATAGGGTCACTATGAGTAGAGACCCACTCGACGGCACCTAACAACAACATTCCAGTAAGACATGAATTTATCCTGCTCCAAAGAATGAAGTTATGATGGAGAGGTGGCAAGAAATGGGGCTGATATTTTTGAGATGGGTCCTACTTAGTGCCTCTTGATACCAATGCCGTATAGGTGTTAACACAGAAGCTAGATTTCTGATTTCATCTAAGAAGATTCTTGCCCCTTCCATTCTGGCTTTGAGGCGTCTCTCCCAGAGCCACCTGTTGGATTGGAGCCTAGGAGGATGGATGCTAGGAGTATGGATTCAGTCTCCGGGAGAGGCAGTTGGTGGGTTCTGACAAGGGGTTCAAATTGTTTGGTTTTGGTTCGAACCCCTGCTGAGAACTTGCATTTCCACCCCAGATATACTGAATCTGAATCTACATTTTAACAAGATCCCCGGGTGATTCTTATGTATAATCAATTTTAAGAACCACTGATCTACTAGTGGTTGTCAGAACTGGTCTCTAACCAGCAGCATTAGCATCGCCTGGGAACTTGCTAGAAATGCAAATTCTCAGCAGGGTTTTGAACTGGAACAAACTGGTTTGAAGCCCTGGTTCAGACATCTTGTGAAGCCTTCTGAGGTAGACTGTTATATTGGTGACCCGAATGAACCATGCTTCCCTTCTGTGGTCCCATTCTATGTCGACCGTAGGCTTGGCTGTATGACTTGCTTGGCCAATGAAACATTAACAAGCTTGATGGAAGCAGAGACACAATAAGCACTTGCATAATGGGGCTTATCCTCTTGGGGACATGCCCTCTTGGAAACCAGCTGCCATTCAGTAAGGAAGCCAATCTACATGACTGTAGGAAGAGAGGCCACATGGAGGAAAATCGAGGCACACAACTCCTATCTGGCACCAGTTGCCAGATATATGGGTGATGCCTTCTTGGACATTTCCGCTGCTGAGCTCTCAACTGAATGCAGCTGACTAACAGCCGTCTAAGGACATCATGCTTTGTAAAGCAGAGGGTCAATGAAAAGAGGAAGACTTTCAAGGAGATGGATTGACATAGTGGCTACAACAATGACCTCAAATACAGCAACGATTGTGAGAATAGCGCAGGACCAAGCAGTGTTCCGTTCTGTTGTACACAGGGTCACTATGAGTCAGAACTGACTTGATGGCATCTAACAACAAGAGACTCCAGAAGATACAAATGGGAGAGAGTTGAACTGTCCCTTCTGAACCCTGACCGAGTTGCAGAATCATGAACAAATAAATGATTCATCTGAAGTCACTCAGTTCTGGGGGTATTCGTTATGCGGCAATAGGTAACTGAAATGTCTTTTTTCCTGAGGATGCTTTTCCTTCCAATTGCAGGAACTTTCCACAGAGCAGGGAGTTCATCCATTCTGATCACGATATCCTCAGCTCCCAGTAGCCCTTAACAGGCATCCAATAGATATTTGTGGAACGCATGACACAAAATCAAGCACCACAGCGTGTACACTGTGTTACAATGCTCTATTTCCTGACTTTCTCTCTCCCCTCTAAACCATGTACTCCCTAGCTTTGAGGCTTCTATTTATTGTTTATGAATGTTGGACACTGTTTTTAAGAGATTAACATATGTAACAGGGTATTAAATGGGACTTTGACTACTGTCTCTGTAGGGCTGGTTGTACCAAAGCTGAGAAATACGAGCAATAAATAAGCCTATATTCTAAAGAGTGGTACTAGGCACATTTACAGCACATGCTAAGTGCTATGGATTGAGTTGTGTTCCCCAAAAAGTTATGTGGAAATCCTAATCTCTGCACCTATAAGTATGACCCTGTTTCTGCATAAGGGTTTCCTTTTATTATGTAAATGAGATCATATCAGAGTAGAGTGGATCCTAAACCTAAGCCCTTCTGAGTGGTATCTTATAAAAAGAGCAAACACAGACACACACACAGAGGGGAAGACCGCGTGCGGAACCGTCTACAATCAGACGAATGCCAAAGAATGCCTGGGGATACTGACAAGGAAGGACCCACCCCTAGAGCTAATGCCCTGATTGGGACTTCCAGCCTCCAAAACTGTGAGACAATGAATTTCTGTTCTTAAAAGCCACTCACCCGTTTGTGGTATTTTTGTTATGGCAGCACTAAGTAATCAAGACACTATGAGATGGCCAAAACCTTTTCTGACACCTTAGTCCATCCTTTTCCTACAGTCTATATAAGAGAAGCAAGGCTATAGGGGTTTGTGACTAAGAGCCAGATACTGGAGCCAGACAGCCTGGGTTCAAATCTCCACTCTGTCACTTATATAATCCAGAACCTGACCGAGTTACTTAACTTCTCTATACTTGCATGTGCTCATCTGTCAAATGGGAGTGATGATACCATCCACCTCATAGGGATGCTGTGAAGATTATATCAGTCACTATATGCCAGACTGAGGGCTCAGTCTATAGGAAAGCAACCCCAGCCTGAAATCATCACCCCTGAAGGTCTCACAAAAGGCAAATTGTTTGGTATCAGGAAACACCCCAATAGCCTCTGAGGCTTAGATAAATTGGCAAGTATGCCTATGTCTGCTGGGGAAGCTGGGCTCTCCTCTCTTTTTCCCTCCATCGGACGCCATTGGCAGGATGGGTGAGGGTTCCACGTTGTGTATTTTATGGGTCAGCGATGTGGTGGTGGTAATTTACATTCCTCACAGACAGCTGATTGTGCAGGTGGAAGAAAGGAAAGAAGGAAGGCAGGAAGGTGGACCCCGTGTAAGTAACCCTGGGTAGTGAAGGGCCAGGATTCCCAGCATCCTTGGTTTAGGGTGTGGTTCGTACTTAATTTGACCGTGGGTGTGTCTGATGTTCTGGGAATTCACATCATTTTAAACAAAAGCTTGAAGCCACACACTGAGAAGATTGTCCCTGGAGGTTTGGAAAAACTGTTCAATTTCCCTGAGCTGCCCTGGAGCAGCCCCTCCCTAATTTTGTTTGCTGTTTGCAAATCATTTTCACAGATATCCTTTCATTAGATCTTCACAAAAAAACCCTGAAGTAGATGCAAAATATTATTCTCCTTTTACACAGCGTTCTCGAAGTCTCACAGTGATTAAAATACTTGCTTGGGGTCAAAACAGCTGTAGGTGACTTAGCCTGACCTAATGCTGGCCCTGTTCCCCACCACACCCTCTTCCCTGGCCACCCTGGCCACTCCTGAGGTCAGCCCTAGTTCTCGACCTCCACGATGGGCCAGGGCCGGGGTCTGAGGTTTGTTAGTACGATGTCATTATCTTCATTCCCCTTTCTGGGAGAACTTAAGGAGCCCTGATGGCACAGTAGTTAAGAGCTTGGCTGCTAATTGAAAGGTCATTGGTTTGAACCGACCAACCACTTCATGGGAGAAAGATATGGCAGTCTGCTTCTGGAATGATTACAGCCTTGGAAACCCTATGGGGCTACTACTCTGTCCTATAGGGTAGCTATGAGCTGGAATCGACTTGACAGCAGTGAGTTTTTTTTTGCTTTTCTGGGAGATCTTAGGCTATTCCAGAGTCTTTGACCCAGCAATTCCACTCCTAGGAATTTACTTTTAGGGAATTCTCAGACCTGTGCTCCAAGATGGGTGTTCAAGGTGTTTATCATAATGTTATTTATAAAAGGAACTCATTAAAAAACAGCCTAAACTTTCAACATAAGGAGCCCAGTTAAATAAATTAGGATATATTGAACCAATGGAATATTATTCAGCTCTTAAATACTCACACAGCATAGTAAAAGGACATTGAATGACATGGAAAGATGTTCATGATCCATTGTTAAATAAGCAAAACAGATTACATAAACGGTATTTCAGGATGGTCCCATTTTGCTTTCACAAATACTTGTATCTCCGCAGAGGTGCCGGTAAATAACCAGAAGGTTAGACACCAAAATGATAATGGTGGTTATTTCTGGTTGGCAAGAATATGGATGACTTTTGATTCTCTCTGATTATCTGTGTTTTCTAAGTACTCTACATTGAACATGAACTAATTTTATAATATAAAAAAGTTATTTAAAAAATAGCAACAAACAATTAGTTCTACTATTCTGATTGTTCATTAATTCAGTTACTCAGCCATTTTTGGTGAGTGTGGTAAGTGCTAGAGATTCAGAAGTGAATGGGACTAGTCACCACACTTGGGGAGGCCCACTGTGTAGTCCCTGTGCTGTCCTATGTTTCTGGGGTCACGTGGTTATCCCTTTAAAAGAAAGCCCACATTTCCTGAGCATTTTACTTTGTGCCAGATGTTCTTTCACATGCTTCATCTCACTTAATCCTCAACGCCATTCTGCAGGGGAGGCATCATGATCCCTGTTTTAAGGACGGGAAACTGAGGTTTGGAGAGGTTAAGTTGGTTAAGGTTATGCAGCTAGTTAGTGGTGGAGCTGGAGTTTGAACACACGTCTGCTTAAATCCACTGCCACTGTTTCCAGCCCTGGTGGCCTTCACAATGACCTTGGCAGCTGCTATTCACAAGGACAATCGAGTGACCCTGAATAGCTTCCGACACCTGCTCTGGTTCGAATTTAGGGTGGCTTCTGCAGTACTTGTGGAGGTGGCTGAATTGCCAGGAGCAAACCCGAGGGCCTGGTTTCCTGAGTGACTCATCACGTGGGGGACACAAGCCAATGACAAGGCGCAGTGACCCATGCTACTTTCATGAAGGCAGTTCACCTCCCCCACCTGCTTCCTGTGCCAGCATGTTCCGCTCACAAGCTGTCAGGGAATCTGGCTTGGGTGGAGCAGAGAGCTTTGCTGAAAAAGGAATGTCCACGTTGGCATGTAAAAAATTGAAAACCAAGGGAATCCATGAAAGAAACAAAACCCAAAAACAAAATAAAAATCCAGCCGGGGGCTGAGTTCCAGGGATCGAATATTCTCTTTGCGAGAGTAGAGCTAGGCATTCTGCAGCCAGGCTGGCGTTGTCGGTTGGCCAGGCAGAAAATGCTCCTGGGCTCTCCCTTTAAGAATGAAATCAACGTTATCTTAATTTGTGTTCCCTGCTTCCTCATTCACAATGGAGGGGAAGGTGCGAGGCCAAGGGAGGCGCATATTTCTCTTCCAAGTTAACATGCAATATGCAGGGGATTACTCTGGACTCATTCAATAGAATTGTATTGATCTTAGCTAAAGCTGTTTAATTTTTTTTGCTTTAATTTTCTTTCCTTCTTTGCTCATTAAGTTAAAGTGAGGAAGGGGTGGGGGACTGATGGCTTGCAACGCTCCTTGGATTTAAGGCTGGTTTGAGAGACCAGAAGCCAGTCTGGCCTGCCCCACTGGGCAGTGTGCATTGACAGTGTTTTATCTTCAGTAGCATGGGGTGGGGTGACTCCAGGGAAAGGGGAAATGGAGTGTCCAGGCCCACCTGGGTGTCCTCTGCCTCAAGAACTCATAGAGTAAGGACTCCTTGTGCAGAACACAGAGGCAAAACTGGAAGAATCTGAGATAGGTACAGCCCACAAGGAGCTTACCTCTAGTGGCACAGAGAAGCCCATTTATATAAACTGGGACACAAGGTGTGTACCAGCATAATCAAATGAGGTAATAATTTTTACTATTGTAGAGGCACAAAAGAATGAAAACATACCATCTCCCAGCCCAAACATTTAACTAAGGTGTAATCCCACATTGGGAGTCCTTGGATGGCACAAAATGTTAATGCACTTGGCCGATAACCTCCAAAAGGTTGGAGTTTCTTGTCCACCCAGAGGCTCCTCGGAAGAACACTCTGGTGATCTACTTCCAAAAAATCAGCCACTGAAAACTCTATGGAGCACAGTTCTACTCCGGCACACAGGGGTCAACATAAATCAGAATTGACTCAAAGGCAACTGGTTTACCATAGATGAGGGATTTGTTGAGACTCATCAAACTTATCTATTGTCCTGGAGCTTTAACCTGCTGCTGTCAAGTCAATTCTGACTCACAGTGACCCTATAGGACAGAGTAGAACTGCCCCATAGGGTTTCCGAGGCTGTAATGGAGCCCTGGTAGTGCAGTGGTTAAGAGCTCAGCTGCTAACCAAAAGGTCGGCAGTTTGAATCTACCAGCCGCTCCTTGGAAACCCTATGGGGAAGTTCTACTCTGTCCTATAGGGTTGCTGTGAGTTGGAATCAACTCAATGGCAACGGGCTTGGAATCTTTACAGAAGCAGACTGCCACATCTTTCTTCCATGGAGCAACAGGTGGGTTCGAACCGCCGATCTTTCGGTTGGCAGCCGAGCACTTAAATACTGAGACACCAGGGCTCTTGAGCTTTAACCAAAAAAAAAAAAAAAAAACCGAACCCATTCCGTTGAGTCAACTCTGGCTCACAGCAACCCTGTAGCACAGGGTAGAACTACTCGGCAGTGTTTCCAAGGAGTGGTTGGTGGATTCAAACCGCTGACCTTTTGGTTAGTAGCTGTAGCTATCAACCACTGCACCACCAGGGCTCCGAGGGCTTTAATCCCACACCTGCTGCCGTCCGGTCGATTCTGACTCATAGTGACCCTATTAAAAACAAACAAATAAACAAATATGTGGAAACCCTGGTGGCGTAGTGGTTAAGAATTTGGCTGCTAACCAAAAAGCTGGCAGTTCGAATCCACCAGGCCCTGCTTGGAAACCCTGTGGGGCAGTTGTACTCTGTCCTATAGGGTCGCTATGACTCAGAATAGTGGTGAGCGACCCTATAGAGGACTCTAAACGAGGACAGTGATGTTCAACCCTGGGTAGGGATATGTGCCCCAAATTCTGATCAAGTATCTGGTCACTCTGAGGTACAGGGACCGATTCCTTCATGTTGTCAATTATTCCTCTCCCACCTACACACACCTGATTTTATTGGAAATGCCTGCAAATCGTGAAACCAGATATATTTGAGGGTGGCTAGCAAGCTCTGGTTGCTTATGCTTTTCATCAGGAACTTCTAAGAGTGTCATCCTACGTGCAGAACACTGGATGGGACTATGGGGCACCGAGTCCTAAGCTGGACTCTGCCAATAACAGCTGGGGTCTTAAGGCCCACACATGAACCTCTCTGAAGCCATGCTACATCGTGGAGGGTTTGTAAGGAGACAATGAAGTAACCTACTGGAAAACACCATGACAACTAAAAAGTGCCCTCCTGGTTTAATGCCACAATTTATCAAATCCAAAGTGCCACTAATTGTAAGATATTTCATCATTTTATGAAGCACTAAGAAAGAAAAAAAAATGCTTCCAATTAAACTACACCATCTATTGTCAATCACATTCTGGTATTAGGGATGTTACATGAGGGGAAGGCAATGTCTTAAAATCAATCCAGTACATTATGTTAAAGCCCCAGCTCCCACTTACTAACCCCCATTAACACAAATTAAAAGTGTTTGCCTGAATTACTGGCTTCTTAATGCATGAATTTCCATGTTAAAAATCAGCTTAAGTATACAACACAAAAATCTGTTCTGTTCTTATATTGTCTCTGAAAATTGGAGTAATGTGATTTGCAAAGGGGGACACTACCAATTTATGACCATGAAAACACTAGTTATAATGTTGGCTTAGCTATAACTGCTCTAAATCATATAGGCTGCCAAACAGCCTTGATTAAACACTAGCTAGAAATACGTCAAGGTCAAGGAGCTCTGTGATTCTGATGTGTGACACACTAAAGCTGTGGTAGACATTAGTCTGAGGCTAAAAAATAGTAGAATGTGAGGACCAAGATGAAGCTCACAGCCTAGAATTCACCCCTCTTCTCTATTTTATTATTTATGTACTCCTTAAGTGTAATCTGTGCAAACACAAACCACAAACTATCTACCCCCCTCGGGGGAACCTGGGGATAATATACAAAACATTTCCAGGGGATCTTCAGGATTCTACTTACCTGAGTTTACTCAAACAAGCAGATCCTTCACTGAAAGATTTTGAAGAAAGTAGAAGCATGCATTAGTCAAAACTTCTGGTTGCAAATGACAGAAACTCTGCTTAAATTGGCAACGGGGAAATTATGAAAGGTCTTAGAGATTGCTTGAAGCCGAGAGATGTGATGCTGCCAGGACTACTTCTCTGTCCCTTGTCCTTCCCTCTTTCCATATTGACTTCATCTCCTCCTGTACAGACTGGCTGTCTTCACATGACTGGGGATGTCATTGCTCACTGCTCCCCAGACCCCACCTAACAATTTCCCCAGAAAAGAGGACCAGAAACTCTCCAGCTCCAGCTTGAAAAATCTCAGGGAAGAGTTCTGATTGGCCCAGTTTGGATCAGGTGACATTCCTTGACCAATCAATTATGGCTAGAAGGCTAGTACCATAATTTAAGACCCCTTCTAGAAACTATGGAATTTAGGGAAGGAGGAGGAACAACTTCCTAAACAATGTGGAAGGGTATCCCAGAAGAAGGGAGGGGTTCTGGCAGACAAAATAATAGATATTTCCACTGTAAAGCATTTCTATCATTTCATTTTTGGAAATGCAATTTCATTGCATGATATGAAAAGGGAAAGTCCTTTGAGGTATGGCTGATGACAAACTAATCTAATCTTCATCAAGAGTCAGCCATATTTAACCTATTAATCAATAATGGGATATTGAGGTCTCCATAGAACCACGACCTTCTTGATGAGGGCTACCAGATGCTATTCTACAGAGAACATATCCTGAAAGGCAGTGTGTAGCCACACTACAGAAATTCCTGACTTTCAAAACACTGAGAATTTAGTCAAGTTCTGTCTGTCCCACTGCATTTGTACTTTGTAGAAGAGTGAGTTTGTATGGGCTATTATGCTCAGAAGGACTAGGGCTGATTCCTCTAACGTAACCTACACATGGACCTCGAGAGCTTATTAGGAAGCACAGTTAACTGTCTGCCCTTGGCAAAAGGTTGGACCTCCTCATCGCTGTGTTTAAGAATGCTACAGAAGATAGTATTCATTACTTTACAAAGACTCTCAGGAGAATTTTGTCATGGGTCTCAGCACTAGGAATGGCAAATTTGCTTCCCTGAACAACTGATTTATTTTTATTTTACAGAAACTAGATCTCATGACCTTTCATGTATCTCTCTTCATGGTGGCTACTAGGAAGCTCATAGCCAAATTTATGGCCCACCTGTAGGTCAATCTTTAAGCTTTAATAACAGGCATTTGGTGTATGACCCTACCTCCTGGCTCCATCCAATTTTCCTGGCCTTATTTTCTCTTTGTCTCAAATTTTTAAACTTACTGAAAATTTATTTAATCTTGAAATACCAATTTACATTTTTGTAAGCCACCTTAAATTTTTTTTAAGATCAAAATGGAGCTATAAATATTTGACCACAGGTTCAGAGGCTTTGAACCCTTTCTCAGGCTGAAACCATCTTGGTGGAGTGTGGCAGTGAGGACTTATAATGTCACTCTTTCTGGAACCCAGCTGATGTCTCAGGGACATCTTTGATATGTTCGTTATTCCTTTGCAAGAGATTCTAAACTCTCCTGCCCAGTCTTTGGTTAGAAATTGCATTTTGAATTTGTTGATTTGTTTCCTAACATTTTCGCCATTAAAACAGAACGTGTGCGGTTATTTTTTTTGCTCCTTTCCAAGCCCGGGGAGGTAAACACACTTCCTCATGTTAATCAAGTCTGAAACAGAATTCAATTTCATCCTCTACAAAATTATCCCATGTTTAAAAATATCTTCAAGCTCTCACAAATCTGTAATTGCTGAAAGATTTGTAGTTAACGACAAATATCAGCTACTTAGCCGTAGGCATTTAAAATTCCAACAATAATGACGACAAAGATAGAACAATTATTACCTGCAACAATGATGTGTAGCAATGACTTTTGGAGGAATACTTGGTGAACGATTTTCCTTCCATGATTGGGGGATAGGATCGAGAACCTGAAGAACTCAGCTAGATGCAAGGGTGGAAAAGCTGATCATCTAAACAAGCCACTCATTTCCTCACTCCCGGCCATGGGAACTGCTCCTTTGAGAGACTGGCTGCTCTTATCAATCATTTGCTGCAGCTTTTTTATTTCTCTTCCAGGAGGGTTTTTAAGCTCCTATCTAAGGTACACTTTTGCAGAGGCCCTGTTCTTTCTGAAGTTTCTCCAAAGACACAGTAAGCAAGGCAAACTTTCAAAATGTGATCTGCATCGCCTTCTTCTTTGTGCAAGTTCATATTTTGGTTGAAATGATAACCATAAATATTTAACATCCTAAAAGCTGTGGCTTTCCAGCCCAACTGTCCGATGGGAGACAACATAGCATGCATTAATTTACAACCTATTTTCAAGTTGGTCGATAATATTTCATAAGGTAGGAAACCAGACAGCATGATTTTGGTGGAGAGAGGAAAAGAGAGACGAGGTGGTTTAAAGACCTAAAGACCAAATTCTGAGAGGGAGACTAGAAACTGCTTTGTGATTGGGACTCACGGCACTGAAGAGTTGCTTTGTTTTTTTCTCAATCTTGATAAAAGTTTCTTTTTCCCAAACTGAAGAAAGAGATGTTATTTTGAGAAGAAAAAGAAGATGCTGAAGGGCTTCCTTCTTGCACTGACGCTACCTCTCCACCCTCCCTCTCTCTTGCACACTCGTGTTCTCTCTGTCTCTCTCTTTCACACACACACACACACACACACACACAGAGAGAGAGAGAGAGAGAGAGAGAGAGAGAGAGAGAGAGAGCTGAGGATGTCCAGAAGAGAGGTGTTGTTGCTGCTCAAGAAAGCCAAACCAAACCAGTTCCATGGAGTCAATTCTGACTGTCGGCAACCTGGGAAACATGGCATTGCCTTAATTCTAACAGATGCTTCCCATCCACCCCTCACCATTTCAGAAATTGGGGTGTCTTACAGTTGACATATACATTAAATATAATGTTGTTACTGTTTTTGGAGACCCCGCGTGGTGCAAATGGTTAAGTGCTATTAATCTACCCAGAGGTGCCTAGGAAGAAAAGCCTGGAGATCTGTTTCCAAAAGGTCACAGCCATGAAAACCCTATGGAGCACAGTTCTACTCTGACATGCATGGGGTTGCCATGCTTCTCAAGGGACTTGTAGAAAGTAAGAGGGAGGTGATCTGTCTACCAAAGTTGCTACAGTGAGTCTGTCCATTTAACTCAGTTGAACAAAGGTAGTGTTTTGAAAAATGACCCCCACTTGACATTTGCATGATACTAAGTGATCTATCTGAATGTCATTATTTAACTAATTGCTTTTCCAATTTGCAGACAGTCTAATACTCTCATCAATTTCACTTTTAATTTCGAAGAGAAATGATAACCAATGTAGGGAAGAAGAAAGAAAAAAACAAACAGCCCACAACAGAGGGCTGTGTCCTTACATTGTGATTTTTCATTCTGAGTATTTTCTGTAAATGTGATTTTGAATAAACCCCAAACTAGCATATAACGGTTTGGGTAGAAATGAATTCTGCCTTTTTAGTTGGGACTGCAGAAAAATAGGTGACGGATAAAATATTCTAATTATGAAAGCCCTACAATAGGATCTGTTAAAATACATAAACATAAATTCAATCACATGAAAATAATTGTTGTATATCTATATGCTGATGTGTGAACCAACCACTTTCACACTAGATAATTCAGTGGCTATTGATTTTTTATTTTATATATGTAATAACTTGCTCCTAGGTTCAAAAGAATCAAAATACTGATGTTCAGCGATTTTCACCTTCAAAGACTTTTACTGGTGTAACTAATTAAAGCTGAGGTGTCCTTGCCCAATGCCCCTGGTGAGGTCCAGATGCTGAAAGCAGAGCTCAAAGCCAGCAGCCCAGAGCAAACCAACTTGTGGTTTGACTCCTTTCTGCTTCCTTTCCTCCCGAAATGAAAGTCTCACTTGGAGGATAATGGCAGTAGAAGCACCAAAGGAACAAAGCTAAGTAATGGCCCCGTAGATAGGACCCATATGGACTCCACGCTGGGCCTAAAGTCTGAGCCACTGTTGTTCCTGGCTTCTCACCGGGACCAGATACCCTTGCAGCTCTATTTTCCCCTCAAAGAACTGCCAGTTAGGGCTCTTTTGATGCCGAAGACAGAAAAGTAGTAGACAATAAAGAAAATGTATTGGTTCATGTAACTGAAAGTTCTAGTCGTAGGATTGACATCAGTTCAGACTTGATCCAGTGACTCAAATGACGTCACCCAGGACCTGGCTTCTCTCCGTCTCATTGGTTTGCCTTTTGTGGTGTTGACTTCATCCTCTGACTACTCAGAGTGTCTCCTCAGCAGCTGCAGTTTCTCTTCCGTGGTAACAAAATCCCTCTAGCAGTTGCAGGTGTTATACGCGCATGCCTTTCCTCAAGGAGGAGAGAGGGTCTTCCTGAAGCTCCCACAGGTCTAAGAATTCTCTTTCTTTCCTGTTGCTAGGGAGATAAGACATGCTGCTTGGTTCAAACCAATCAAGGCCCACCCCTGGAACTGAGAGTACGGTCATTCACACCCAAGTCAAGTGAGAATAGAAGAAAATGGAAGAGGAATAAATCCCTGAAAGGAAAGGCAAGGTACCACTGAGGGGAGACGTGGAGGCTCTGAACACAATCAGAAATGCTCACTACAACAGCTTTGTAGCTTCTTTTTAGTTCTGCCTTTTCCTAGACATCTTGATTTTATTTTCTTTTGCTACAAAGTCACCTGAGGAAGTCAGTGGGTGAAATCAGTCCAGATTGGAGGCTAGACTGTGGCTCATATGATCCTTTGATCTTCATCTCCAAGTCTTGGTTCTGTGTCTCCAAATGAGAGGCTGGCAGGGATGGCAGACACCTGGCACACAGGCTGGTACTTCCCCCTCCCAGTCCTGTGGCAGACATCATCAATCAATCACAGTACTCTTTCCGATGCAGTCCAGATGTGGCCCCAGAGACCTACTGAAAACACTATTCTGGACAGCCCCTACTGATGTATTCTTGTTGACAAGTGAGATAAAATGTATTTGCCATCCCTGGAAAAGATTGCACATCAATGACCCAAACGACCAATGCATTTTACTCGTATGCTAAGAACATTCACAAACACATACTCCCACATTTATAGCCCTCATTGTTTCTCAAAATGTGGTCTGCAGACCTCATGCATCAGAATACCCTTGTGTTCTTGTAAAAATACAGATTCCTGAGTCCTACTCTAGAGCTATAGAGTCAGAAGTTCTAGAGTTAGAGATGCCCCCAAAACCATATTATCAAAAGAAGTTTTAAATACTCAGTAAGCTAATAACCACAGTAAAGTAATAAGCTTCAATCATACTAGGTCTCTGATCTATTGGTTCATTCTTCATGTATTCTTTCAGCAGAAACGTATTGACTACTATGTGCAGGTACTGGGCTAGTTTCTGTGAATTAGGTGAGAAGTGTGCAATTAAAGAATCCCTAGGCTTACACAACGGGAGCATTGGTGGTTCAGTGGTAGAATTCTTGCCTCCTACGCAGGAGACCTGGTTCAATTCCTGGCCAATGCATCTCATGTGCAGCCACCACCTGTCTGGCAGTAGAGGCTTGCATGTTGCTATGATGCTGAACAGGTTTCAGCAGAGCTTCTAGACTAAGACAAAATAGGAAGACAGGCCTGGTGATCTACTTTAGAAAATCAGCTGATAAAAAACCTATTGATCACAATGGTCTGATCTGCAACCAATCGTGGGGATGGAACAGGACTAGGCAGTGTTTTGTTCCATTGTGCATGGAGCCGCCATGAGCTGGGGGCCGACTCCTTGGCAGCTAACAACAACAGCAAGACTTACACAGTGGCTTACACACTTACACATGTGGCTCCTTGTGGGAGGTCAGAGATGGGCAAGATCCCTTCTACATGAGGGGACTGAAAGGAGAGAAGACTTCATGGAGGACTTGGCCCTGGAGCTTTTGTTGGTTAGGAATAATTGGGACACAGGATGAGGAGGGAGAAGGCTTCTGGGAAGGAAAAATAATGTTTGCAAATGGATGGAGCTAGAATGTGCAGCAAAAGATCATGAATAGAGAGTCGTTTGATTCAGTTGGTTCTCAGAATGAGAATCTGTGAAAAAAAGTTGGAAAGATAAGATTAAGTTCTCATCTTGAAGGGTTTTGTGGATCTGGCTTAGGTGTTTAGGTTTTATTTTGTAATCAAGGCAGACTCTTTAAGAAGGGAGTGGCATGATAAAGCTATGTTTGAGAACGCAAAATCTGAAAGTGAAGTGGGGGGAAAGCTAGTATGGGAGAGGCTGGATGCTTAGAAGTGATGCAATGTTTTTGTAATAGACTGGTGAGAAGTTGTAGGGCCTGAATGAGAATCTTGGGAGTGGGAATGGAGGGCAGCAGATGGGACAGACATTGAGGCAGGAGAGCCATAGGCCTCGCTGGTTTGATAGTGTGGCCAGATTATCAAAGGCAGATTAGTCAGGATGTGCTAGGCCAGGCTGCAGGAACAAATTAATCCTGCAATCTCAGTATTTAACATAACAAATTTACTTGCTCATATAGGGTTGCTGTGAGTTGAAATTGACTTGATGGCAATGGGTTTGGTTTGGTTTATTTGGGTTTACATCCGAGACCAGTTGGCAATAGACTCTTCTCCACCCATTCACTCAAGGACCCAGGCTGACAGAGGCTCTGTTATCTTTCAGCTGTACCATGTGGAACAGGTGGCAACCCAGGATGCTAAAAGATGAAGAGATTGATGGAGGCAGCACAAAGACATTTAAGTGACTTGACTCAAAAGTGGTTAATGTTACATTTGCTCACAGCTTATTGGACTGAATTAATCACATGACCCAAATACAACTATAGGGGAGGCTGGGAAAAGCAGGGGAGCACATGGAATATTTGGTGAGCACTGAATTGTTCAGCTATACTAGGGTGATTTCAGGATTTCACTCAGATTTGGTTGCATATAGCTCCTCTTAGAAATTGTTGTTGTTAGGTGCCATCAAGTTGGTTCCCACTCATAACGACCTTATGTACAACAGAATGAAACACTGCCTGGTCCTGCGCCATCCTCACAATGGTTGTTATGCTTGAGCCCATTGTTGCAGCCACTGTCAGAAATTAAGACGTCGTATATTTGTATTGCCCTAAGAACATGAAGTTATATTGGTAGGAGGAGGAGGCTGGAGAATAATTTTTTGCCACCCACCCAGTTACTGCTGGTGCCTAGATATTATGACTTTAGGCACATGGGTGCTGGTATGCCTTGAATCTGATTGGCTCTGCCTTAGAATTTTAGTCTTTAGGAGTCGGTCAAATGTGTGCTTGACTATGATTATCCATAGTAGTGAACACATCTCACATAAAATAAACAATAAACAGTGCTCTCACACATGCATGCACACACACTCCTGGGTTTTAATCAACACCTTTTTGCATACAACACAAACAAAAACCCCGAATCCAAATCTATCTTCCTCAACAACCTCAGAGGGTTTCAGAGATACATATATTTTCATGGGAGTAAAAAAATACTTGGAGAGCTCCCAGTTGCTACTTTTTCTGGAAATAATCTAATACAAAAAGTCTTCTTCCTGAGTGTTGTAATGATACAGGTGAGAGGGGAGCACTTTCCATGGCTATTGTCAAACAGACACATTCATGCAGGTAGCAAAACTGAGGATAAGTCAGGAAGTCTTGCTATGAAGTCATAGAAACTTTTACTAAACAAAAATATCAAAATGTGAAGCTATTGTTTCTCAGCATATCCTCCATCTAGGTCTGTGCACTTCTGAAGGCGGTATTTCCATCTCTCTAACCCTTCCCCAAAGAATTCTGCGCTCTTCAATTTTGGCAGTTTTGGCATCCTTGAGGGACTCAAATCGTGTACCTCTGAAATGTTCTTTGAGTTTTGGGAACGAAAAGAAGTCTTAAGGGGCAAGATCAGGGCTGTAGGGTGGATGGAGTAAGGTTTCCCAAGGAAATTCTCATAGGACAGCCCTTGCTGCCCTCGGAGAATGAACAGGTACATTGTCGTGATGGAAAAAAAATTTCCTCTGCACAACTTCCCTGGCCTTCTTCTGACCAATGCAGTTTTCAGTTTTCTTAAAACTTCTTCATAAGCCCTCATGATCATCTTGTGTCCTTCAAGAAAAGCTATCAAGATTGCGCCTTTGGAATCCCAAAAAACAGTGGTGATAATCTTCTGAGTGGTCTTCCCTCTTTTGGCTCACCTTTGAGGTCTTCCTGACCTTCCTTAATTCATCCAAAAACTGTTATTTTATGTGGGACAGCATTCCCATAAACTCGTTGCAAAGCTTCAATGATTTGGGAAGATGTCCACTTAAGTTTTGTTAAAAATTTGATATTAGCCCTGACCTAAAAATAGTTTTTTTCCATGGCACAAAAAGTATCATTTTCCTTGAAGGCACCCTAACCAGACTAAGACAAGTGTGTTACCAAGAGAACTTGTCTTCAGAAATCCACTGATTGCAGAGACAATTACGTTTTGTTTAGAATACGACTATGTTTTGTTTGCATGTATGAACTGGAACCCTGGTGGCAACACTTTTTGACTTACCCTCATACTTACTGTGGGTCCAGCAAGTGCCAAACACTCTTCTAGGCCCTGAGGATACAGTGATGGGGATGCTGCTTTCCTGGAACATGTGTTCAAGTGAGGAGACACATAGCTACTCAGTAACAGCTGGAACTTGAAATAGGATTTCATACTCCAAATCCTTTGCACTGACTTGTCAGGCTAAAGATGAGCTTGTTCTCCAGATGATTCTTCCAACTTTCCATCTTTGTCACCTCCTAAAGCATTAGCTCTTTCTCAATCCTCCTTAAAAAACACTAGTTCACCCCGAACATACTGAGTAGCATGTCAGTCTGTGGTGCTATGGATGATATAAAGATGAATAAGGCTCTCTTTTTGCCTTCTGAGGGACTTCTGGTCTATTTTTGGGTGCCAGTATGTCTTATTCTGATGTGCCCCTGAATTCCCATTACTGATCTTTGTTTTAACAAAATTTCACGGCAATGCAAGTGCAGCTGAGCAAGTATGTCTGCACCATGGCCAGAATGGAGAAGACCTTTCGATCCACCTTTATGGAGAGTAGAGAGATGTTTGGAGATGGGACAGGGCTACCTTCCACCTCAGCACTCCCCCCAGAATGGTTCTGTTCATCTAACACACGTGCTTCCAAGGCAAATCCAAAGCCATCTTCTTTTTGTTCCTCCTGGGTACAGCAGCTCCACTAGAAAATACTTGGACTCGTTGGGGACAGAAAATAGAAAGTCCTCTGGGAATAGAGTGCCTCTGATCCTGCTCCTTTTACGCCCCAGGAAAAGAAAAGAGGCCCATGAAAAAACCCCTCCTGGGGCTTCCCAACCAGTTAAACATGAGGGAAAGAGAGAAAGGGGAAAAATTCTAAATAAAAGCAAAGTCTTTGAAAAACTTCAAAGAAACATTTCTCCTGTTCAGAAGTCAAGAGCACATCTGGCTGGCGGTGAAAAGAGAAGTGGTGTCATCTGGGCAACAGTGTTCTCTTCAAATATGTCCTTTAAGGAAAGCAAGAAAGGAGAGTGCAAGAGATCCAGAGGACAGAAATACTGCAAGGAGGGAAGGGAAGTTAAAGGGAAAAAGTAAAAAGGGGAAAAAAAACCCCTAAATCTTGTAATGTTTTAGGAGGGCTTATTAGAGCAAAAATTAAGTGTCATACAGAGCTCTGCTCGAGTATGGATGGCTTTTATTCAAAGAGCCATCACCCTGTAAACTCACTTTAACAGCTCCCTTCAGATGAAATATAAAAATTAAAGACATTTACAACACAGCTTAGTAGCAGATGTAGTCATCCTGTTGGGGCTTAGATCAAATAGTGATGTAAACCCCAGCAGGATAACAGGTCTTATGAAAAAGTCCTTAACAACAGCCCCCAAAAATCTTGGAAATCTTACAAAACATGTTTCCCATTCTCTCCCAACCCCAAGGGCCCCGCTTTCTTTTCCCAATCTCTCCCGTGATGTGCTAGACTCCTCTATCGTCATCTTTGTCTGGAGTTCTTATGAGTCACCCTACACTTAGCAACTGGACCAAACACACACACACACACACACACGCGTATATATAAATGTGTGAGTGTGTGTATATATGTATACAATATGTATATTGGAGCCCTTGTGGTGCAGTGGTTAAGAGCTAGGGCTGCTAACCAAAAGGTCGGCAGTTTGAATCCTCCAGCCACTCCTCAGAAATCCTATGGGGCAGTTCTACAGTTCTACTCTGTCCTGTTGGGTTGCTATGAGTTGGAATCGACTTGACAACAATTTTTTTTTTTTTTTAAATATATAATCTGGTTGGGCTTCTGGCTATCTTCTCTATCTAGTCATGTTTCTCCATTACCTGGGGAGCTTTGGTGAGGGATGCACTGAGCAGTCTGGGAAAAGAATTGAAATGTACCTATAGCTCAAGTAGGGACTGAGATCTGACCTTTACCTTGGCCAGTTCTTTCTCAAAGTGTCCCTTCTCCTCCTCCAGCTCTTGTCTGTTCACACACAAGGGGGATTCAAGTTTGAAATTAAGGCTGGGGGCATTCAACAGGGTGATAAACATTTTTATCTGTTATAATGGAACAACCACCACCTGTCTGTCAGTAGGTTAGGCGGTGGTAGCTTGCATGTTGCTGTGATGTTGTAAGCTCTGCCATTGGTATTTCAAATACCAGCAGGGTCACCTGTGGTGGACAGGTTTCAGGCGAAATTCCAGACTAAGACAGACTAGGAAGAAAGGCTGGTGATCTACTTCCAAAAATTAGCCAAAGGAAACCCTGTGGATCATAACAGAATATTGTCCAATATAGCACTAAAATTGCATGAATACAGTGCTAGACTGGAATTCAAAAATTGGAAACAAAGAAGAAGGATTGGCAGTTGGAAAATATGGCCTTGGTGATAGAAATGATGCTGGAGATCACAAGATAGAATTTTGCAAGACAAACGGTGTCTTCATTGCAAATACCTTTTTTCAACAACATAAATGGTGACTATACACGTGGACCTCACCGGAAGGAAAAGATAGGAATCAAATTGACTACATCTATGGAAACAGACAATGGAAAAGATCAATATCCTCAATCAGAATAAGGCCAGGGAATGAGTGCGGAACAGACCATCAATTGTTCATATGCAAATTTAAGTTGAAGCTGAAGAAAATTAAAATAAGTCCACAAGAGCCAAAATATGACCTTGAGTATATTCCACTTGAATTTGGAGACCATCTCAAGAATAGATTTGACGTACTGAACACTAATAACTGAAGATTAGATGAATTGTTGGAAGACATCAAAGACATCATACATGAAGAAAAACAAAAATTCATTAAAAAGACAGGAAAAAAAGAAAAGACCAAAATGGATATCAGAAGAGACTCTGAAACTTGCTCTTGAACATTGAGTAGCTAAAGCAAACAGAAGAAATTATGAAATAAAAGAGCTGAACAGAAGAGTTCAAAGAGCAGCTCAAGAAGACAAAGTAAAATATTGTAATGAAATGTGCAAAGCCCTGGAGTTAGAAAATCAAAAGGGAAGAACACGCTTGGGGTTTCTCAAGCTGAAAGAACTGAAGAAAAACTTTAAGCCTCAAGTTGCAATTTTGAAGAATATTATGGGCAAAATATTGAATGGAAGGAATATACAGAGTCACTGTACCAAAAAGAATTGGTCGACATTTGACCATTTCAGGAGGTAGCATATGATCAAGAACCGATGATGGTACTGAAGGAAGAGGTCCAAGCTACACTGAAGACATCGGTGAAAAACAAGCCTCTGGGAGTTCACAGAAGATCAGTTGAGATGTTTCAACAAACGTACGCTGCACTGGAAGTGCTCACTCTTCTCTGCCAAGAAATCTGGAAGACAGCCACCTGGCCAACTGACTGGAAGAGATCCATATCTATGCCTCTTCCAAAGAAAGGTGATCCAACAGAACGTGGAAATTATTGAACAATATCATTAATATCACATTCAAGTAAAATTTTGCTGAAGATCATTCAAAAGCGGTTGCAGCAGTACATTGACAGGGAACTGCCAGAAATTCAAACTGGATTATGAAGAAGAAATGGAATGAAGGATTGATCTCGGCTGAAAGCAGAGAATACCAAAAAGATGTTTGCTAGTGTTTTATTGACTATGCAAAGGCATTCGACTGTGTGGATCATAACAAATTATGGATAACATTGCGAACAATGGGAATTCCAGGTCACTAAATTGTGCTCATGAGGAACCTGACCAAGAGGCAGTTGTTTAAACAGAGCAAGGGGGATACTACATGGTTTAAAATCAAGAAAGGTGTGTGGCAGGGTTGCATCCTTTCACCGTACTTACTCAATCTGTATGCTGAACAAATAATCTGAGAAAGGGGACTATATGAAGAAGAATGTGGCATCAGGATTGGAGGAAGACTCATTAACAACCTGTGATATGCAGATGACACACCCTTGCCTGCTGAAAGTGAAGAGGACTTGAAGCACTTACTGGTGAAGATCAAGGACTACAGGCTTCAGTATGGATTATACCTCAACATAAAGAAAACAAAAATCTTCACAACTGGACTAATAAGCAAAATCACGGTAAATGGAGAAAAGATTGATGTTGTCAAGGATTTCGTTTTACTTAGATCCACAATCAACGCCCATGGAAGCAGCAGTCAAGAAATCAAGTGACGTATTGTGTTGGGCAAATCTGTTGCAAAAGACCTCTTTAAAGTGTTAAAAATCAAAGATGTCACTTTGAGGACTAAGGCGTGCCTGAACCAAGCCATGATATTTTCAATCACCTCCTATGCAAGTGAAAGCTGGACAATGAATAAGGAAGACAGGAGGATTGATGCCTTTGAATTATGATGTTGGCGAAGAATATTGAATATATCATGGGCTGCCAGAAGAATGAACAAGTCTGTCTTGGGAGAAATACAGCCAGAGTGTTCCTTAGAAGCAAGGATGGTGAGACTTCATCTCAAGTACTTTGGACGTGTTATCAGGAGGTATCAGTCCCTGAAGAAGGATATCATGCTTGGTAAAGTAGAGGGTTAGGGAAAAAGAGGAAGACCCTCAATGAGATGTATTATCCAGTGGCTGCAACAATGGGGTGAAACATAGCAATGATTGTGAGACTGGTACAGGACCAGGCAATGTTTTGTTATGTTGTACATAGGGTCACTATGAGTTGGGTCCAACCTGATGGCACCTAAAAACACAGAGTGGCTTTGTAAAAAGAAAATGTTTAGGGAATGGAAGTAAAAAAGGATATAAGTGAGCTCTATCTGAGAATTTCAGGTTAGTAGGTCCAATTTTTCTGTCACCCCCAGTTCTAATAAATGAAGCTAGTGATCTCTCTTGCCTCTTGTCCTAGTCTACCAGAAAAGTGTCAAATTGCCCCTAGGCCCAAGATCTTGTCTGCATGCTCCTCTTCACTGATAGCTGTTCTCTTAGTCAATGATTTGGGAGTGGTGATGTTAGACGTTTGGCTGTAGCTTGGTTTTGGATCAGACAGTGGTCAAGAGTCTGGAAAGTAAGGAAGAATCCAGGGAACCTTCATGAATAAGGGTTTCAAGTCCTGACCCTGTAATGAGCTCCACTTCCAGGGTAGGTTGGGGTCCTGCTTCCCTGGGAGCAACTTGACACGACAAATAAAATAAAATTTTATCACCTCAACTTGCTAAACCAAGGCCAGTGAGAAAATTGTCCCAGGAAGCCCTGAATGCAGTAGATGAAAGGTTGGCTTGAATGTCGCATGGAGCTTGAGAAGGTTGGAGATGGTCCAGGGCTAAGTAGGGGCCTTATATGGTCATGCAGTCTAGAGTTTTCCAACACCCAGGCCAACATTTACAGCTTGAGTTAATGTCCTCCCTGCAGATTCTCTTCTCCTCTGCTTTACCCAAGAGATCTGAGATATGACTGGGTTGCAGATATCGTCTGATCCATCCTCATACCTCCTAGCTGGCTTGACTAGATGGTTTTGCACTTGCTCTAATCTGAAAACAAATACTGGAAATCAGCTGCCAGGTCGGGAGGCCATGGTGATATGTCTGATGGCATCCAGGTTCCTGCAAGAAATGACTACAAAGGTGTTTTGCTGTTCATACACACACTCTAGCACAGACTCATGTGTACAAGCACACACACAGATACAGACGTCCACAATCCCAGCAGATCACATCACCATACTCAGGGCCACTTGGTCAAGAGGGAGGCAGCATTTACCTTTCCTAGTTTAAGATCTAATCTGTGGGGAAAATGTCTGCTTATGTAAAGACTCAAAGAAGATAATAGTTACAGCCTATGTCACAGGCGTGGACTAATCTTCGATTAAATAATGATATTCAGATGACATTTCTTGGCAACTGGCAGGCCAGCTGGAAAAATAAGTCAGAATTTCCACAGAGAATTGACTATTTTGCCATCCAAAACTGGTTAAGTACAAACAGCAAAGGTTTTATATACGTGTGAATAAAAATCGCAGCACTCTGTCTTGCAAAGGGGCTCCCTTTTTCTCTACTCACAGATACCGCATGCACTAGTTTGCAGATTGTGTAACGTGCAGATATAAATTTAGTATTTGCTGATATACCCTAGTCTGTCATCTTTCTCCTAAACGAGCTTGTCTTTGACCCCTTCTAATGCCCCTCCTCATTTCCCAGATGAGGAAACTGAAGTCAAGAGAGCTGGAGGTCGCACAGCAAGCCGGATCTCTTGACTCTCATTCCAGTGCTCTTTCTAGTACATTCTAACTAACCTCCACAGAGCTGATGGGTGGAACCCGTAAGGGCCCATTACAAGTCTGTATGCACGTGCACAGGAACCAAAGTGGCTGGGCTCCTTTTTTTCCACCAGTAAGGCTACAGGAAGGAGCCCTGATGGCACAAAGGTTAAGCACTCAGCTACTAACAGAAAGGTTGATGTTTCAAACCCACCCAGTGCTCCTCAGGAGAAAGATCTGGCAATCAGCTCCCATTAAGAGTATAGCTTAGAAAACCCTATGGGGCAGTTCTACTCTGTCACATGGGGTCACTATGAGTCAAAATCAGCTCAGGGGCACCTATCAACAACAACAATAACAGGGCTATGGGAAAGACTGGTTATATAATTTGTGGGGGCAAATGAAATAGAACTGGGGCATGGGGGCAATTTGACACTTTTACTGTATTAAGAATTTCAAGATGGCAACAACATAGCATTAAACCTAAGTGAAGTGCCCTGTGCTACTGCATAGGTGGTCCTCCCATGAAGCTGGCTCTGATGATGGTGTGGGACTATATATGTCTGATTCTTCTTCAAGCTCTGCTCTTCAATCAAGTTGATTTCCTTCTGTGCTATCCTAGTATCCCAGCCTTATTTATTTATAATGTATACATTACCATTTCCAGAGAGCATTTGAGGCAGCCTCTCTACCAGGCTGAGCCTCTCTCTGCTATCCCACAGGATTATCTCTCTACTCCTTCACCTGCTCTACCACTCAGAGGCCTTTTAAGGACTGTTGTGTCACGAATGCAAGAAAGTCGCCAAGATTTGTTGCCATCTTGGGAGAGACCAAGGGGCATCATGGGTGGGAGGAAAGAGAGCAGCCCTTTTTCTGTCCTGGAAATCATCCTCCTCAGAGTGCCTTCATTTACTAGTTTTTTCCCTACTTCTCAAGACTCAGAAAGACTGTGAGGAAGAGTGAGTCAGCAGCTCATGTCCTGTCCTTGTCTCCCCAGGGAGTGAATACCTCAGTTCCCAAACTCTCTGAGTCAGGGAGGTCGCCTTGAGGACATCTGCCTGTTTATCTAAACCATGGCAAGCAAGTAACAGCTGCCGAAACAGCCCAAGGCATCACTTCCTGTCCACTGGGAGACCAAACCAGGTGGACTCCTTGCCTCCTCCTGATGCCGGCCTCGCTGCCCAGGTGGCTCTAGTACAAGGAGGGCTTTGGCTGTCCTCTACTAGCTCAGTGACTCAGTCGAGGGCCCAGCATCCCTTCTGTTGGGATGCTATGTGTCCCGGTTATCAAAGAATGGGAAGCACCCCCTGTGCAATCTGAACTCTGGAGGGACAGGCAAAGCACTGACCTGACTGTCTGGAGTCCCAGGGTCTCTCTTGACCTTAGGTAAATCTTTTCACCTTGATACTCTCTGGGCCTCAGTTTCCTCATCTGTAAAATGGGAAACGCTTTTTGTCCTCTTCTGTAGGCAGAATGAATTGGTCCCTTTCTGTGAACCCAAAACATATTATCCATAACTTGATTAGCCACTTAACACATCACGATACGGTTGGCTAATTAGGTATCTGACTGTCCCTCCTGGTGATCAGTTCCTTGAGGACAAGGACCACCTGTAGTTTTCTCCCTGATGCCCCTTTTAGCTCTAACACTCCATATTCTGTGTTTTAGATGCTTAGCAGCTCAGGCTGCATTAGAGACCCAAATATACAAAAAACAACTGCATTTCACACATTCATTCAGGTGACAGCATTGCATATCCACTTCCTGCAATGCCTGGGGACAGGTTCAAAGAGATGATCTCTGTCCAAGTGCAAGTCCAAAGAACAGTATTTGGAATGCACCCGACCCCCCGCCCATCTATCTCAGCTATATGCCTGCCATCAACCATTGCTGAAGTTTTTCTTTTCTAATATCTACCTGTATTCTGTTGACATATGATTTCATGCAAAGCCCAGGAAGGGGAACAGCACTCTCTGAGTAGAGAGTTCAGTGTCTTGCCCTGAATGATGAGGCAATTCCTGGTACTGGTCATTGGGTAAGAGGGGTAAACATCAGACCAGATCTTGGGGAAGTGTCTGAGGATTAAAAAGGATGTGAAGGGGATTCCAGGAAGCAGCATCTGCTTCCCCAGGGAGCCTGTGGGTTGAGAAAAGGCCTGCAAGTCCTCAGAGGAAGCTCAGAACTCCACTCACAAGCCAGACTCCTCCTCCTCCTCTTGGCACTCCTTTCCTGTTACTCTCCCAGAATGGGTAAGGAACCAAGGGAAGGTGGTGCCTTCATGGGCACCACCTATCAGGTGCCGGGGTGGGGACAGATGACACAGTGCATTACTGGGGAAGGGGAAATGATAAGGAGTCAGTGAGTGAAGGCGTGGGTCCCCATTCTCTCCTTATGCCCGTGGAGAGGGGTGTTGGGTTGGCGAGGGTTTCATTCCTGCAGAGGGATTCTGTCCTTCCTGTGGATCTCCTTCTTACAGGATAAGCAAGAGAGGAACCTTATCAGTGGGGGCAGTAATCAGACCACCTAAGTACAAGGCAGGCTGGCTTGGGGGCCAGCATTTATCAGAGTTGTTTGGGAACACCAGCTCCCAGCACTTGGCACCCTTGTACTCACTTGATATCACAGTCTTTCTGCAGGGGAGGAAGCTTCAGTCCCATGGGCAGCTGAACTTGGCTATAGGCTCTTTCCTCAGGAGATCTGGGGTCCTTGATGCCAGCAAGATCATTGGATAGGCAAGGCAGAGTAAGCAACAGCATCCTCCTAGACAATCCAGGTATTTTTGTCCAGGCCTGGACCAGTGCAATTAGGAGAATGCCACTCCCCTGGGGTCATCGTGCTGGTAGAAATAAGACTCAAAGGGAGCAAGCCCAAGAGAAGGTCAAACTCAGGGACAGTGGGTGTCACTTGATCAGCTGCCCCTCTCCAAGAGGACAGACTTCTCCCCAGGACTGTTTTTGAAGATTCTAGAGTTTGTTCATATTAAGGGAGTAGCATTCCTTCTATAGGTGGATAGATAAGGGGACAAGATGACTTGGGCAGGACCCTATGCATCTCCAGGCCAATGAGAACTCATGGCTCCAAATGCTCCTGAGATGGTGGTGGCCTCCTCTGTGTGTGGGGCGGGGAGGGTGGAGAGTGCTGCTGGGTGTGTGAGAAGCTATGATGCTCATGTGCTGAGGGACAGGGCCCGCTTGGCAGCCAGGGGTGTGACTCACCAGCCTTCTCTGCTCAGGCCTTCCAAGGTGGGTGGATGTGCCCACGCTAATTTCTTCCCTGTCATTTTTTGCCTTTATCAAAATGGATATGTATGGCCCAGCTAGGGCCTGTGATGCAAATGACTGTGCTGGGCTTTGCTTCTTCCCAAAGACTGTGGTAGCTGGAATGAGTTCCACCTGCAGTGCACATTAGCACACATGATTGTATATATGCTGTGTGTGTGTATCTGTGCACATGTTGTCTTTGAAACCAAAAAGAATGAAGACAGAATGGGCCTGACGGGGCAGGCTGCCAGGTACGTCCACAGTCTCCACCTGCAGCCCCAGATCAGGTGCCATGTTGTAGCAGAGCCCAGCCTGGCTGCAGGGAGGGCTCACACCTGGGGCTACCAATGCCTGCAGATGCTTCTTTGCTGGTGCCCAGCCCAGCCCAGGCTCTTGGTGAGACCACTGGGCATGCAGTGCTGTGGAGGCATTGATTTTGGGCTCAGCACAGCTGCTTTCCTTCTCCGCACACCTGGAACGGTGTTGAAGGAAGAGGTCAGGGACAGAGGCAGAGGCAGTTATTCAGGTCTCCCAGCTTCCTGCTGTACTCAGTTCCTTTTCTTGCAAATTGAGATTGAACTCACACCCCAAGTTGGGAGCAGGGAAGATGTGGCCACAGCATTGGCCAAATGAATCTACCATTTTCCTAAAATAGGAGGGCCTCTTAAAGCTCTCTGGAAGCCTAATGTACAGGACAAAGGAGGAGGTGGGAGACAGTGCTGGAGAAACATAAACTTGGAGGGCAGCCAGATGTGAGTTCAAATCCAGCTTTGCCTATTATAGCTCTGTGTCCATGGGTAAGTTACTTAAGCTCTCCAAGCCCTAGTTTCCTCAATGTATACACCCAAGTGTTGTCATCCCCATTAAATACAGCCTATGTGATGTGCCTAGAGGGTATTCAGTAATTATTAGTTTTTGTCCTTGACGGACAGCCACACTGACTTTTACAACAGGTAGTAATGGGGAGCTCTTGTTGCAAACAATAGAACACAGGTTTCAACAGAAAAAGAGTTTATTAAAGGATTTATTCTGCTCTCATCATCTCTGGGAGGCCAGAGAGTCTGTCTTAGAAGAAATGCCCATACCTTACCCTGAGGCTCAGAGAGGTTAGTTAAACAACCAAGGCCACACAGCAAGTGAATGGCAGAGTATGCTTTGAATTGGTGTCAGTCTGAATCCAAAGCCCATGCCTTTTCCATTGAGGACTATAATCTCTTTGAGGAGCAGGAAAGTTTCTTTTATTTATCTTATATCCCCAGTCCTTAGTACCATCCCAGGCCCATAGCAGGGGTGGGAGAGTGGCTGAGTGAGTGAATAAAAAATAAACTGTCCACTGATACTCAAAAACATTCAATGGCCACCACAAACCACGCTTTGCACTTGCCGTTGCCAATAAAGTCCAGATTCCCCATTCCGATATCTCTACATTTGACGATATGGTGTATCCTACTTTCCCAGGCTTCTGGTCACTTCACCCCCTTGCCCCAGCCTAGCTGAGCACCTTGCCATTCTCCAAATCGACTTCCTGCTTTCTTACCTCCACAACTTTGCACATGCCACACCTCCCACTAAGAAGGACTTTTACCCCAAATCTCTGCCGGTCAAAAGCCTCCCCATGTTTCAAAGCCCCACACGAGGCTCCTGATCAATCATCTCAGCTGAAGGAGAACTCTCTCTTCAGAACTCTTACGACAAGTACCAAACTCCTGGCGCGTGTCATGGACTGCACCTGTGTGAATCACGAGCCTTTCAGTATATTTTCACTTCCCCCACTAAACTGGGGCTTCTTGAGGGCAGGCACAGTGTCGGAAGCTTTTCTCACTCCTCTGCTGGCCCCGTGAAGAGTTCAGTAAATGTCGGTTGTTCTGTTGATGATCTCTCTCTCCCTCCTTGCACCATCTTCTCCCGCTAGCGTGGAACACCTGCCCTGTGCCTTTGGCTTCAATCACCCTAAGGCAGGTTGTCGACATTTGTCCTTTCTCTAGCTTCCAGGCTTTGAGGCCTCTGACGTTCTGGTGGGGTGTGACCCCTCCGGACGCAAGCTGACAAAGCAGGGGATATAAAAATGACTTTAAATACATTTGCCACTGTCTTTCCTTCTTCAATCCTGGGTAATGTCTCAGCTTTGGTAGGTTTCTTGGTCACTGTTAGAGCTAATTCAAGCACCTAAAAAGATAGGTTGAAATCCTAACCCCTGCACCAGTGAATGTGACCTTGTTTGGGAAAATAAGGCTTTTCTTTGCAGATGTTATCAGTTAAATTAGGGAAGTCACAGCGGAGCAGGGCAGGTCATAATCCTAATCCCTGTGAATGCTAATCCTAATCCTGAGTGGTCTTTTACAAAGGGAGATGGGTGGGGGGAGGGAGAATGTCATGCCCAAGGGGATGAGAACATGGGAAGAGCCATCTAGAAGCTAAGGAATACCAAGCTACAGAAGCTGCAAGAGACAAGGGAAGATCTTCCCTACAACAGAGAAAGACAATAGCCCTTCAGTGTGGGCGAGATCCATTACCTTCTAAATCAGGTACATCAGCCCATGGATCAAACTCATCACCTTTGGATGAGATGGACTCCCAGTTGAAGTAGATGCATCACCGAGTGAACTTCTATTATCCAGAACCAGGAAGGAACACATTTCTGTGCCTTAAAGCCACCCACTCTGTGGTGTTTCGTTACGGCAACTCTAGGGAACTAAGACAGTCACTTCCCAATATTATCAAACCATTTCAATATCTGTGTTAAAAGGTCCAGCCCAGTCTAATACCAAAGCTTAACTCTCTATCCGATTTAAGGCTTCTCCTGTTCCCAGCTCAGCCCCGACTAAGGGGAAGGGGCTGTGTCAGCTTCTTCACTGTTGTCCCCTTGCTCCTCTAATCCTTTTCTGCCTGCTGTGCAGCCTCTGGCTCCTTGGGGTTGGAGCAGGAGAAGAGGCATGACAAAGAGCAAGGACAGTCCTTCTGCCAGGCTTTTTGTCACCTGGCACTGGGGACTCCACGTTGTGGCACTTGTACCACATGTGGCACATGTACAACAGGTAGTGACAAGCTTTTGTGGCTCTTCCTAGGGATCTCCTGCTGTGCCTTTACTTGGCATGGGACACTCAGTCTCCGACTGCTATGACCCACCCCTCTCGACTTCTGCATTCTATGGGACACCTCCAACCGCTTTCTGCTGGGGAACCCAATCGGAAGACTGCTGGGTCCTTCTTGTCACCCCTTAGCAAGTTCTGCATAGATGGTCCGAGACCCTCCTTAGCATTAGTACCCTTTGTCGACGGCAAAAACAGTTTGTGCCATGGGTCGGAATCGACTCCACGACAACAAACATCAACAACTAATGGAAAGGTTAGCAGTTCAAACTCACCTAGTGACACTGCAGAATAAAGACCTGGTGATCTGCTTCCCTGAAGCTTACAGCTAAGAAAGTCTTATGGAACTCAGTTCTAATCTATAACACATGGCGTCACAGGAGTGGAATTGACTTGATGGCAATGTGTTTGGTTTTGGTTTGTTTTTTGTTTTACTGTCTCCGACTTGAGGTCTCATCTAAAACATTAATGACAGGCAAGTCCCATTTTAACATCCTGCTCAGCTCATGTGGGGCGTGGTTCACAGTGAGTGCCCAGTGAGGGTCTGTGGGCTGATGGTCTGACCTCAGTGGAGAGCCAGCTTCTCCACAGTCCCTGCTGCCACAGTCTCAGCCCCCGGCCCCTCCCTGCCGTGGGAAGGGGTGTGAAGGGGAATTCTGGGCTGAGCAGCCCCTTCCATGCGGTCAGGCTTCTGTGTGGGCGGCAGTGGGAGGCACAGCTGGCTGGCCGGGGCTGGGAGACGCCTCTGGGGGACGAGGCCTGGGCCAGGGCAGAGTGTGTCAGCCAAGTGGAATCCCTGTGGCCTCATTTTCAAAACCATTTGCAAAGCTGAGCTATTCCTTTGTCTGCGCCCAAGGACCCCCCACTCGCGGCCACAGCCTGGGAAAATGTGTGCAGTCAGGGCTGCTGCGACCTCTGGAAGCAGCAGAAGTGAGCCGGCAGCTGTTGTGCGTGGAGCCACCAAGGAATTTGTATGGTTGGCCCGTCCCCATCTGTATGCTAAAGCCGGCCTCTGCCTTGGTGGTGAGCCCAGGCGGCATAAGATGGACTTAGTCCAGGTGCCCCTACCAGCCTGTCAAAGTGCCCGAAGGTCTATTAAAGAGAGAGGCAGCCCGTTGGCTTTGGTGTTGACAGAAATTCCTCCCTCCTTAATTCGTCAAATATTTGCCCCATGACCTGGGGTAAGTCCCCTCACCTCTCCAAGCCTCAATTTTCTCTGTAAAATGGGGATAGGATTTCAAGTTGGGGGCTTTGATAAGATAAAGAAGGTAGAAGTATCTGGTACACAGAACATGACCAATAATATCTGTTTTCTGAGCAAGAGATGTCCATTATGTCCTCTCTGACCTCTTGGGCCTGCACACACCTAGAGTGGGGACCCTTGTCCCCCTGAACCAAGTTGACTGTGTCTGAATGTCCCCTCTCCTCAGAGGTGCCAATCCAAAGGCAGGGCTAAACCGATCTGATTTGCTTTCTTGGGATTTTGAATGAAGGGTAGCAAAACACCCAAAACCCGGTGCCTTCGAGTCAGTTCCGACTCATGTGACCCCGTGTGTTACATAGTAGAACTGTTTCATAGGGTTTTCTTGGCTGTAATCTTTACAGAAGCAGGTCACCAAGCCTTTCTTCTATGGTGCCACTGGCTGAGTTCAAGCCACCAGCCTTTAGGTTAGTAGTTGATCACAAACTGTTTGTGCCACCCAAGGACTTAAGGGAAATAGAGGCGGAGGGTTTAGAGAGCTGAGTGTGGCAATAGCGCTAATCTGGAAAGACGGCCTGAGACCTCTGGTGTCAGGCCCAACCCCCAGGCCACACCCCACTTCTGCTGGGACTTTGCCTCAGATTTCTTGTTCAAATCTATTTCCTTTAAATAAACTTAACTCTTTTTTTACTCTTTGTACCAAGACATTGTATCTAAAGGAGTCTCCTCTCAAAATGTGCTCTCCAAGAGAAAGACAAGCAACACCAACAATAATTATTATATAATAATATAATACCAAAAACAACCAGTAATTATTCAATAGTGACTCCAGACCAGGCACAGGGCCTTCTGTCCATTTTCTAATTTGAAACTTACCACAAACTTGTGAGAAAGGCGGTTTTGCCTTTGTTTTCAGATGAAGAAAGGGAAACTCAGAGAGGTTAAATAATTTGTTAAAGGTCACACAGCTTAAGTGCTGGGGTTAGGATTCAGTCAGACCTGGGGGATTCTGAAGTCTACATTCCTAACCACTCTAACAAACCGAGGGCAATGATGGTTGAGCGGTAGAATTCTCACCTTCCATGCAGGACACCCGGGTTTAATTCCCGACCAACATACCTCATGCACAACCACCACCAGTCTGTCACTGGAAGAGTGTGTGTTGCTACGATGCTGAGCAGGTTTCAGTGGAGCTTCCAGACTAAGACAGACTAGCAAAAAAAGCCTGGCTATCTGCTTCTGAATATCAACCAATAAAAACCCATCTAGTGGTCTGATCTGCAAATGGTCATGGGCATGGTACAGAACCAGGCAGTGTTTTCTTCCATTGTGCATGGAGTCACTGTGAGTTGGGAGCCAACTCGATGGCAGCTAACAACAACTAGTAAGCTGATTATCAGCCATAGGCCCCGGGGAGGCCATGAACATGCTCATTCAGATCTGCTGCAGGGAGAGGGTTGACCGAGGACCCAACTCTGCAATGGTGCTGAGGCCACGAGTCCCACAGGCTGGTCCCAGCAAAGTCCAGGTGGAGCAGGATAAAGACAAGCCAGTGTCTGTGTGGCGTGGGGCTCTTCCAATGGTGACTTTGGCTCAAGGACTCTTTCTCAGGCTTCCTGGAGTTTATAACTGTGCTGCCACCTAGGACTTTTCCACCAACAGTCCCTCCTTCCCTCTCTCCTCCAGTGGGGTCAGACCTGCATCTCAGTCCCACAGCTCCCCCAGGTCTAACAGCCTCCTCTGACTCCCTCCCTATTTTTCCTCACAGGCATTTTCCCCCAGTAAATCTCTTCTACAGCTAACCCTATTTTGGTGTCTGCTTCTAAGAGGACCCAAACTAATGCAGACACTTGGGTAGATGCTTTCCCTTCATTAAGCTACAAGAGGGTGAGATAATCGGGCCAGACAGTCTTAACGAGAAAGCACAGGCTGTACCTTCTCATGCCTCTTTCAGCTGTTTTCCGCCCTCTTTCCCACCCACCCCCATCCCTACCTGCTTTCTCCTTTGGTTCTCATTCTCAGAGGGCCTGAGTGTTAGTAAGTGCAGAGGCTGAACTGATATAACAAAAGAGACTCTGGGCTGGGCCTGGTGGGTTTCTGCCAAACACAGGGAGTGGGAGATTAGGGAGAAGCTGACAAAATAGTTCAGAAGAATATTTCCCTATCTCCTTGGTTGGAACATGAAAATGCCATCCCTCAAATACTGATGAAGGGTTGTGGGCCAGGCCTGGGGAAGGCTGGCAAAGTTCCCCACGAAGTGTCAGGCTCCTGTAGCTTCAAGGAGTTTGGGGCAGAACCCACACAGAATGTTATTAGTTACCGTTGAGCTGGCACCAACTCATGGCGACCCAATGTACTACATTAAAAAAGTTGCCCGGTCCTGCACCATCTTCATGATTGTTGGCATGGTTGAGTCTATTATTGCAGCTATTGTGTAGTGCCTTCCAACCTAGGGGGCTCATCTGCCAGCACTATTATCAAACAATTTTCTGTTGAGAGCCATATGTATTCATTGGCTAATTTTCAGATGTAGATTGCCAGGCTTTTCTTCCTAGTCTGCTTTAGTCTGGAAGCTCCTCTAAAGCCTGTCCACCATGGGTGACCCTGCTGGTATTTGAAATACTGGTAGCATATCTCCCAGTATTATAACAACACACAAGCCACCACAGTATGACAAATCGACAGACGGGTTGTGGCTGCATAGAATGAAAATCTCTCAATTGACAGGTGGGCCCCCAGGTATCTCCCACAAGCAAGGAGTAAGTTCACAGCACAGTGTCCCTGTTTGTGGCCCTCCAGACAACCAGACTGAAGACCATCTACGGATCTTGGAAGAGTGGCAGTGAAGCCTCAGGTCACACTTTGTTGACTATTTCCCAAGGGGAATTGGGTCTTGCTCCCACTTTGCCCCTCTGATCCTTCACGCCAAGACCGGCTCTTCCTAGAAGCAGCTGCCACCCAGCCCCAGACGTGCCAGGCAGCAGGAGGCATGGATGTCCTGGCCATCCCAGCAGCATGTCTTATTATTAAAACTCATATATCACATGCTGAAGCAAATACCTGGCAGGGGGGAATTGGAATCCTTCAGCGTGTGCGAGATCCATCACATTCTAAATCAGGTACATCAGCCCGTGAATCAAACGCATTGCCTTTGGATGAGATGGACTCCCAGTCAAATTAGACACATCACGTATTGAATCAAATGCAACTCTGAATCAGAAACTGCACCTCACCTAGTAAATCATCTAAATATTACCCACATTACAAGTTTGGAATGGCCGCCTCACCGATGCGTTTTAACAGACAGCGTGTTAAAGCCACCACAACACGTAAACAATTACCTGCGGAAACGAACCCAATATATCCTTCACTCGGGCTGGATGATCAACATTTTGAGCAGGAGGAATCGCCACCCAGATACATGGGCTTTCCATTTCCCCTTTCTCCCAGGCCACCCGCCTTCACTGCTGGAGTCATTTCTCCTTCAGACACACCCTGAGATGCGGGAGGGGCGTGTGGGCTCCTGACCACAGCCAGGGGAGGCCCAGGTGAACTCTAAGACAGCAGACCAGATGTGGGCCCATCCCGAGGCAGACCTGGTGCAGTGCTCACAACACACTGAAAACTTAAAAAGCAGAAAATGCGCATTAGCAACTTAGATATTTGCCTTCTCTTAACAACGTGAGAATTAGCAATAATAGGCCTGTATACCTCCTATTGGAGTCCCTGGGTGGTGCAAACAGTTAACACACTCGGCTGCTAACACAAAGATTAGAGGTTTGAGTCCACCCAGAGACACCTTGGAAGAAAGGCCTGGCAATCTACTTCCAAAGAATCAGCCATTGAAGAAAGCCTTATGGAGCACAGTTCTACTCTGATGCACATGAGGGCATCCTGAGCCAGAATAGGCTTGAAGGCAATTGGTGGTGGTGGTGACGGTAAGTTTTTTCCAGAAGTAAATCAGCAAGCCTTTCTTCCCAGGTGGACTGACACAGTTGGTTCTGCATTTTTGGAACTCTGTGGGTGCCACATGGAGATTAGAAAGGTGAGATCGCAGAGTTGGGGGTAAATTCTGCAGGGTTGGGGAAGGAAAGCTGAGCCTGCCATGTGTCTTTCTCGCCTCTTTATACAGAAACCCTGGTGGCGTAGGGGTGGTGTAGCTACGGCTGCTAACCAAAAGGTCGGCAGTTTGAATCCACCAGGCTCCCCTTGGAAGCTTTATGGGGCAGTTCTACTCTGTCCTATAGGGTCACTATGAGTCGGAATCAACTCGACAGCAACGGGTTTTTTTTATACCCACCTGGCATTGTGTCCCAACCCCCTGCCCACCAGCCAACATCCTTGCCCCATGGTAGTGCCTATCAGAGAGGGCCTCCCTTCAGACCTGGGTGTTATCTACAAAAGTGCTTATAGACACAGAGAGCAGTCCTGGCAGGACTGGAAAAGCAATGCCAGTCTACTATTTTAAAGTTGCTTCCTATTTACTATATAACATTGAAAGTAGTACTCTGTCAATGGAGATAGAATTCCTGAATCCTGTAATTGCATGCAAATTGCACAATCATAATTATACTGCATTGTATTTGTGTGCAATCGAAAGTAGTAATCTGCTCAAAGTGAACTCTAAAAATATAGCACGATTTGGAAACCCTGCTCTGGTCTTTCTTCTTTTTTTTAATATACCAGGAGCTCAAGGAAGGAGGTGACCCAGTGTAGTGGCCAAAGCTGTCTCCCAAGGTTCACCAAGACTCTCCCCTCCAGACCTCACCAGACTGGCTCCTTCTGTCAGGAACCTTCTGTGTCCCCCCCACCCCCCACCCTCCTCTAGTCTTTGGACTACAGATGAAACCAAAAAACCAAACCCACTGCTGTTGAGTCGATTCTGATTCATAGGGACCCTATAGGACAGGGTAGAACTGCTCCATAGGGTTTCCAAGGCTGTAATCTTTATGGAAGCAGACTGCCACATCTTTCTCCTGCAGAGCGGCTGGTGGGTTCCAACCGCTGACCTTTCGGTAAGCAGCCGAGTGCTTTAGCCACTGTGCCACCAGGGCTCTTTGGACTACAAACAAGGAAGTCAAGTAAAGCAGACAGCTCGGCATCTTAAGGTCTTCACGTGTCCCCTGGCTTGTGGAAAACCTTGGTAAAGATGACAGGTGCATTTTCAAAGGTGGGGCCTGGGAGAGGCAAAGTTTCAGATCCACTTAGGATTAGAGCATCCTGAGGTTCTGTGGGCGCTGCCATGTAGGTACCTGGGGGCTTCTGTTGCCCAAACTGCCAACTGTGAGGCCCCAGATCAGGATGGGACCAGGGTGCAGCACCTGGGCTTTGATCCCAGCCCCAGACCTCCCCTAACTGACCAGGAAGCAAGGGAGAAGCCTTAGGCATCTTCTGGAGGGAGGATCCGAACACCCCATGGGGTGCTGGGGAAGATGACAGGGAGGCTTTGAAAACTGGGATCTGGCTTCTGGGTGCTGGCCACGACCCCCACCCCCCAGCCCCAGTAAGCTACACTGGCTGCTCCCTTCTCCTCTTGCTTTTTCTCCAGAGAAGCCTCAAAGGAAAGTCAGGACAAGGGGCGAGGGACACTCCCTCGGGAAGTACACCCAGCCCCGTATCGCACTTTTCCTTGCTCTCAGTGGGTGCGCTCCTCATGACGGGTTCCTGCAAAGCTGGGCGTCCGTATGCAAAGGACCCTCCCACCCTTTCCCCAGGAGGGTGCTTTCATGGAATAGATGAGACTTTTGCGGATCCCATTAAGAGGACTTTTCTAAGCTTCAAAATATGTTATTAGACCTCAACTCCCCCACCCCCATCTTACTTTGATGCAACAGGAGTTATCCTTTCCATCCAGGTGACTGAGAAAAGACAAATTGATGCAATAGCTGCTGTGAGCGCGAAAGTGTATATCCTTAATAACAGCAGCATCACATGCTTGCAAAGGCAATTCTCAAAGATGTTGCTGTTGGGTGCCATCGAGACAGGTCCAAATCATAGCGACCGTATGTACTACAGAATGAAACACGGCCTGGTCCTACGCCATCCTCATAATCGTTGCTGTGTTTCAGCCCATTATTGCAGTCATTATCTCAATCCACCTCACGGAGGGTCTTCTTCTTTTTTGCTGATCTTCTACCTTACCAAGCATGATGTCCTTTTCCAGGGACTAGTCTCTCCTGAGAACATGTCCAAAGTATGTGAGACTAAGTCTTGCCATCCTCGCGTCTAAGGAGCATTCTGGCTGTACTTCTTCCAAAACAGATTTGTTGGTTCTTTTGGCAGTCCATGGTATATTCAACATTCTTCACCAACACCATAACTAAAAGGCATCAATCCTTCAGTCTTCCTTATTCATTGTCCAGCTTTCCTGTGCATATCAGATGATTGAAAATATCATGCCTTGAGTCAGGCGTACCTCAGCACTCAAAGTGACATCTTTGCTTTTCAACACTTGTTGTTATTGTGTGCCTTCGAGTCAATTTTGACTCATAGTGACCCTATGGGACAGAGTAGAACTGCCCCATAGGGTTTCCTAGGCTGTAGTCTTTACAGGAGCAGATCACCAGGACTTGTCTACCACAACACTTGAAAGAGGTCTTTTGCAGCAGATTTGCCCAATGCAATACATGGTTAGATTTCTTGACTGTTGCTTTCATGGGTGTCGATTGTGGATCCAAGTAAAATGAAATTCTTGAGAACTTCAGTCTTTTCTCTGTTTATCATGATGTTGCTTATTGGTACAGTTGTGAGGATTTTTGTTTTCTTTATGTTGAGGTGTAATCTATACTGAAGGCTATACTCTTTAATCTTCATCATCAGTAAGTGCTTCAAGCCTTCTTTGCTTTCAGCAAACAAGGTTGTGTCATCTGCATATTGCAGATTATTTATAAGCCTTTCTTCAATCCTGATGCCATGTTCCTCTTTATATAGTCCAGGTTCTCGGATTATTTGCTGAGCATGCAGACTGAATAAGTATGGTGAAAGAATACAACCCTGAAGCATACCTTTCCTGACTTTAAAACACATGGTATCACCTTGTTCTGTTCAAACGACTGCTTCTTGGTCTATGTACAGTTTCCTCAAGAGCACAATTAAGTGTTCTGGAATTCCCATTGTTCGAAATGTTATCCATAATTTGCTATGATCCACACAGTTGAATGCCTTTGCATAGTCAATAAAATACGGGTAAACATCCTTCTAGTATTCTCTGCTTTCAGCCAGGATTCACCTAACATCAGCAATGATATCCCTTGTTCCACATCCTCTTCTGAATCCAGCTTGAATTTCTGGCAGTTCCCTGTCAACGTACTGCTGCAACTGTCTTTGAATGATCTTCAGCAAAACTTCACTTGCATGTGATATTAATGATATTGTTCGATAATTTCCACATTTCATTGGATCGCCTTTCTTTGGAAGAGGCATAAATATGGATCTCTTCCAGTCGGTTGGCCAGGTATCTAAGTTCCAAATTTCTTGGCATAGGTGAGTGAGTGCTTCCAGCATTGCATTCGTTTATTGAAACACCTCGGTTGGTATCCCATCAATTCCTGGAGCCTTGTTTTTCACCATAGCCTTCAGTGCTCAAAGATGAGTGGGATATATATTATCCAGTGAGTGTGAGCTATGGCAGTCCTTTGTGATCTGTTGGAGAGTCCAAGTCTAAAATTTCCTTCAGAGTTAGGGTTAGCTCTTTGAAGTGTTTTTATTTTCTTTTTCTCCAGGCATTTCTCCTGGCCGAAGGAGTCAAATGCTCTAAGCCACAACATCATTCTTCCTCACTGGTCCATTCCCCCTACCTCCAAAAGAAAACCAAACCCACTGCCATCGAGTCCATTCTGACTCATAGTGACCCTATAGGACAGAGTAGAACTGCCCCATAGGGTTTCCAAGGCTGTAATCTTCACGGAAGCAGACTGCCACATCTTTCTCCCTGGGAGCGGCTGATGGGTTCAAACCACAGAACTTTTAGTTAGCAGCCAAGTGCTCAACCACTGTACCACCGGAGCTCCTTCCCCCACCCACCACTTCTCAATTTCCGTGGGTTTTAGAAAACACTAAGGAGCAAGATGTGTCCTTTTACACATATGTCATTGATAATGATAGGTGTGACAGGGCCAATCTGTGAAATGCTCGCTTGTCCTTCTGTCTCATTCCCCATGCGTTCAGAGGAGTGTCGTTGATGGGGGATAGGTCAGGTCCCTCTGAAAAGCCTCTGGAGAAAGCACAAGCAGGAGGCTGCCTTGTGGATGCAGCCATCACGACAGGGGCTTCATGGGCCTGGCCTCTCGCATGCCTGGGCTTTTGGCGTTGTGGAGGCCTGGCTGTCCCTGTGGGCTGCCCTGGGAGGGTGGCCTGGCTCTTGTCAGGTAGGCTGCTTAACCTTGGCATTTAGTTTGGATTGGGGTCTGGCCCTCAGCCTCGTGCTGCTCCAATTTCAGGATCCCCAAGGAGGTCCCTGCTCCTGTGCTTACAGGGGACACATCCTAATCTGGCCACTGGTGGGTGACTGAGAAGGCAGCAATGAGAGCAGAAAAAGGAGGTTCAAGAGTCAAGACAGTCAACTCTGTAGGGCCAGGACTGGGCTAGACTCTGGGGGTTGAGAGGGACAGTAGGTGACAGGGCCACTGAACAGCATCAGTGAGGAGGAAAGACACTTAGGGGGCAATCAGATCACCATCCTAATAACTGTAACTTTTTGGAGCCAGGCACCATCCCCGTGCTCATGCATGACATTATTCAATCCTGACAACCCAAGGATGTCGGTATTATTTTTACATCTACTTTATGGAAGAGAAAACTAAAGTACAGAGGGTTTAACTAATGTGTCCCCATTTTACAGGGTAAAAAATTGAGGCTCAAGGTACTTAACTTGCCCTAGTAAAGCTCCCAGAGTTAGCCAACTGGCAGAGTTGGGATTTAAATGTGAACATGTCTGACTCTCCACACTGTGCCCTTCAAGATTCCAGAAGGGATGGAGTGTGAAATTGTGTGGTTTGCCCCCAGGAGGGTCAGGGATATGGCAAGGAGGCCTAGGAAGGGCTGTGACTAATGCCCAGGAGGTGGATTACCCGGTCCCACTTCCAGCAAGAGGCTGGGCCTTTCCCCAAATCACTCATTCTGCCCTTACCAAACCCAATTTCTACCTGGAAGAAGAGATTTCTGCCTGTGAGTGCCTGGAAAAGGCTCTGCTTGGGTTCTGGGTAAACGGGGTGACTCTGTCGTCTTTCACGCCAAAGCATTTGCCAAGTCCTTTTCTGACCAGCCTCTTCTGAGGCAGCTGCAGCTGGAGGTTGGGATGAGGGCTGTCTTAATTACCTAATGCTGCCACAACAGAACTACCACAAGTGGATAGCTTAAAGAACAGAAATGTACTTTTTCACAGTTCAGGAGGCTAGAAATCCAAATTCAGTGCTTGGCTCTGTAGGGAAGTCCTTCCTTGTCAGTAGCCCCATGAGTTTTTGGTGTTCCTTGTTGTTCCTTGGTGTTCCTTGGCATTCCTTGGCATTCCTTGACGTCTATCTCCCCCCTTCTATGTGCATCTCTGTGTCCTTTCTGCTCTTCTTATAACTCAGAGGTGATTAGTTGTAGGGTCCACTCTACTCTGGTATGACTCATTAACATAACAAAAGAAAACCCCTATTTTCAAACAGGATCATATTTGCAGGTACAGGGGTTAAGATTTCAACACATATTTTGAGGAGGCACATTTTAATCCGTAACAGAGTCTCACCACAGTCCTGTTAGTGCTCATGATCCATGCCCTCCCTCCCTCCTCATGCTGCTTGTCCTCTGCAATTAGCTGCCGTGCCAGCTGAGACGCTCAGCTGACAGCTTGAACTTTTCTACCCAAAGTAGCCTTTCACACTTGAGGTCCCTGGAGATTCTCAAAGGTCACAAGGAAAGAGCTGCTTCTGTGGGCTCCTGAATGGAGTGAAAAGTTCCTGGCTTATCATGTCCCTGCTTATATGCAAGGAGACTTACTCGTTGAGGCCACAAGTGTGAGACTGGAGAGACATTAAAGACACCATGGCCCTACCTGGAGTCCCCCTGTTTGGCACTGTCATAGGCTAAGAAGGTGTCTTAACTTTCTTTAGCTGCAGGATCTTTTGTTCAAATGATATCTTATGTGGAAGCCCAATTGATAAAACATAAAAGCAGAGGAGCTTTGATTGAAGAAGGGTATATGTTGGAGGACCTAGAGCCTTATCTTCTGGGCCTTCCCTTGCTCCAGCAGCAAGGTCAAATGTTCCTTGTCTGGGCTTCCAAGCAGTTTAAAAACCACTGATCTAGTTCAAACCCTTTCATTCACCTGAAAGGAATCTGAAGTCTGGGGAGATTATGTGACTTATCTGCTATTTCAACAGAAAATTTACAGCTGGCTAGGTTGTATCACCACCACCTGTCTGTCAATTTGTTATACTGTGGTGGTGGTTTGCGTCTTGCTATGATGCTAGAAGCTATGTCACTGGTATTTCAAGTACCAGCAGGGTCACCCCATGGTGGACAGGTTTCAGCAGAGCTTCCAGACTAAGACGCACTAGATAGGAAGAAAGTCCTGGCAATCTACTTTTGAAAACTCTATGGATCACAACAGAACGTTGTTGGTTATAGTGTTGGAAGGTGAGCCCCCGAGACTGGAAGACACTCAACATACACAGTGGCCACAACAGTGGACTCAAGCGTACCAGTGATCATGAAGATGGTGCAAGACCAGGCAGCATTTTATTGTTATACATAGGGTTGCCATGAGTTGGAGACAACTCAATGCAAGTAATAACAATAACAGTAAGTTATACCTGGTCCAGATACTCAAGTTCATTTTGTAGGATATGGCAGTCTAATTGGTATCCATTACATTCTTTCTTTCCATATGCTATCAGTCATTGAAAATGTATTTAGAGTTAGACCGTGCAGTTGATTTAAGTTGAATAAACAATTATGAAATGTCTCGTGGCTATATACGAAGCACTGTGCACAGGCCACAGTGAATGAAAAGCCCAGAGACTATCCTATGGATCAGGAAAAAGCCTACAAGCAGATCATTTTGGTACATTGTGAGGTGCTAGGACAGCAGGCACAAAGAGCTTCGAGAACACAAGAACAGTCACTTGATCCAGCCTGAGGGGGTTGGGGGTGGCTTTCTCAGCTCTGCAGACCCATAGACGATGGGTAGGGATCCACCTGGGAGAGTAGGAGGCAAAGGGCATTTCAGAGAGAGAAAATAGCTAAAAGATGCCCCGGCCGTACCTGAAAACCTTCATTTGCCACAGGCAATAAGGGTGAAGGGTTTCAAGCGGGGTAGGATGGGATATTCTAGTCACTGTGTGATGACAGATCAGAGGGGCTGGGGTGAAACTAAAAGGACATTATTACATACAAAGGTCCAGGTGACAGGTGATGGGGGGCCTAGGATGGGCAGTGGAAGTAGAAATATTTAGGAGATATTTTAGGGAGGCGAGTGATTGGATTTGGGAGAGGGGTACTCAGGGTGAGAAAGGAACTGAGAATGTTTGGCAGGTGACCTGGAAGAATAGCACATGAGTTAGACCAGTGCTCTTGAAAGAGAGAAAGGTCTGGGACATGAACAAGTCGGGGTCGTGCAGGTTGGGACCAGGTGCCACCAAGAGGGGTTGTGTGTGGCCATTGGGATCATCAGGCAACAGAAAGCTCCCCTACTTCCCTGCTGCCCCTCAACAGCTCACTGGCAGATCTGTGAAGACTTAGGCAACGTTTCTTTCCACCCAACAAAAACATTCTGGAACTGAGGGGGAGATGGAGTTGAGGCCTGTGCTTTGGGTGGCATGCAGTGTGTTCACTATCTTGACATCTCTTACAAAGTGCTCTTTGTGGTTCCAGAGCGGTGTTAGGATGTGGGTCTCCTTGAGCAAATAGAGAAAAAGCAAACCCAGGCCCAGATCCTAAAGCCAGCTGTGATGTGGGGGTGACCCTAAGAAGAAACTGCTAACTATGTCATTTTGCCCCTGATCGACCTCTCAAAGCAAGGGGTTAAACATTTCTTTAAAAACCCTGTAGTGCCTTAGAAATCAGCTGAATGGCCTTTCTGTACAGCTCCTAATGTCCCGGTTGCACTACCTGACTTTCTGATGAGATATAAATGGTGGATTTTATGGGCAGCAGCATGGGCCAGTGGGCTAAGAACAGGCCGGGGAGTCAGCAAGGACGCGGCCTGGGCGCCTTGTGACTGCTTGCCTCCAGGTGTGACCTTGGGCAGGTTACTTAACCTGTTTACACCTTAGTTTCCTTGGCTGAAAAATGGGAGTCCTGATACCAGTGGGCCTCACAGGGGGGCTGTGAGCAGGAGCTAATTGATGGCTGAAGTGTACCCTCGGTGTCTCCAGCGCTAGTAAACTGGTAAGTAATTACGTGGCGCCTCGAAGTGCTGGCAGACAACACACAGGGCACGCTTCCCACGCCGAGGGGGCCAGGTAGAGAGGCTGAGAAGGCCTGGCTCAGCTAAACACCAGCCACTCACCTCACTGAGCCCCTCCCAGGCGAGCCCCTTTGCAAGGTCATTCCTCATCTCCCAGAGATCTTTCTCCACAGGGCTCCGGTATCATGCTCTCTCAGACCTGCTTTTAACCTTATTTTCTGCAAGATGCAGCTCTTTCTTTAATTGACAGTGTTGTGAACAATAACGTTTGTTGAGTGGCTGCCGTAGGCTGGACGCTGTGCTAGGTTCTGCCTCGTGTTCTCTCATGGAACCCTCCGGCCAGGGACAATTGAGGGAGGTTCTGTTGTTCCCAACAGGTGTGGAAACTGAGGCTGAGAGAATTTAAGCTGTCTCTGTGTGTCCTCTCATTAAAGCCTCTCCCTCACTGTCCCCATTTAAGGGATGAGCCTGCCCAACCCTGAAGAGGCAGGGAAGGGATTTGAACACAGAATCCCCTGGCTTCAAAGCTCAGGCCTTTCCCTTGCTTTGTGTTGCCTTTCATTTACGTAGTGCCGCGGGCAGGGGGTGAGGCAGAAATGTCACTCGACTGCGGTGCAAGGAACCTGGACAATTATTCCCATCTCTACTCTGAACCTGTTATGAGGTTTAGGGCAATTTATTTGACCTTTCTGAACACATTCTTTCTCACTGATGTCCCTTTTAGCTCTCTTATGCAACAAGTCTATACCACAGCTGTAGATCACATTCATAAAAACTTACCAACTTTCTGTTGACTCTAATATATAACAGGTATTAGTGTATCAAAAACAGCACTGGACTTCTGGGCAACATGGTGCTATAGACAGAAGCACCACGCCATTTCTACACAGCAAAGATCTGATCTGAAAAACTAAGCAAAACAGAGAAAACGTCAATCTTGAAACCCTAAGCATCAAATGAAGAGATAAAGAACTCAGCCAAGCACTGAATGGAATAAGAAACTGACAGAGAACAGAGAGTGAGGAGAGATACATGCAGAGGTCACCTGTCAGCTAACGCAGCACGGATCTGCCATCTTGGACTTCTATCAGAGATCAGTGAATAGGGGATACAGGAAAGCAGCTTCACGGAGCTTCCAGCAGGAAACAGAACAACTGGTAACCAGCCATGTACACTTTCCCACCCCCCCCCACCCTTCTTCACCCCCACTTGGCCTCCTCTGCTTCCTGTGGCCACAGTCTCTTGGCTGGGAAGCATTGGCTTCACCCCAGTGCTGCTTGGATTCCACCCGCCCGCACTGGCTGGCTCCCTGAGTGCCATTTATTGGCTGCTGGTGTTGCTTATCATAATCACATTCACCAAAACCAAAGACAAACAAAGAATCCTGAGAGCAGCTCAAGAAAAACAAAAAGTCACATACAGAGGAGAGACAATAAGACTAAGCTCAGATTATTTGGCAGAAACCATGCAGGCAAGAAGACAATGGGATGACATACATAAAACCTTGAAAGAAAAAAAGTTGCCAGCCAAGAATAATATATCCTGCAAAACTCTGATTCAAATATGATAGTGAAATTAGGACATTTCCAGATAAACAGAAATTAAGGGACTATGTAAAAACCAAACAAAACTTACAAGAATTATTAAAGGGAGTCTTTTGATCTGAGAACAAACAACATCAGCCCACAGGCTGAATCTAGGATGCAGGATTGTACCAGCCAGATACCTGTCTAGGAAATGAACCCTCAAGGACTATCCAAAACCAAAAGTAATACAAAAAGGAATCAGAGAAGTTAATCTGTAAATGACAACAACATCAGAACCATAAAAGAGGGAATAAACGGTGTAGGTATAGAACCTTCTAATGGAGAGGAAGACAAGGCGATACCAAGTAATAATAGACTGCTTCAAACTTAGGAAGATAAGGGTAAATTTCAAGGTAACCACAAAGAAAGTTAACAAACCTACTCATCAGAATAAAGAGGAAAAACATAAAGTCTCAGTAAGTGTCTCATAACATGGATGAAACTGGAGGACATTATGCTGAGTGAGATAAGTCAATCACAAAAGGACAAATACTGTATAAGACCTCTACTGTAAAAACTCAAGAAATAGTTTACACACAAAAAGAAACAATCTTTGTTGGTTACAAGAGATGGGAGGGGTGGAGGGGGGAATACTAAATAGACAATAGATAAGTGGTATCTTTGGTGAAGGGTAAGACAGTACACAAGACTGGGGAAGCCAGCACAGCTTGTACAAGGAAAGGTCATGGAAGCTCCACAGACACATCCAAACTCCCAGAGGGACTGAATGGCTGGGCTGAGGGCTGTGGGAACCATGGTCTCAGGGAACATTTAGCTCAATTGGCATAACACAGTTTATAAAGAAAATGTTCTACATTCTACCTTGGTGAGTAGCAGCTGTGGTCTTAAAAGCCTGTGAGCAGCCATCTAAGATTCTCCACTGGTCTCACCCCTTCAGGAGCAATGAAGAAAACAAAATACAAAGGGAAGATTACTCCAAAGGACTAATAGACCACAACTACCATGGCCTCCACCAGACTGCATCCAGTACAACTAGATGGTGCCTGGCTACCACCACTGACTGCTCTGACCGGGATCACAACAGATGGTCCCGGACAGAACTGGAGAAAAATGTAGAACAAAATTCTGACTCACAAAAAAAGACCAGACTTACTGGCCTGACAGAGACTGGAGAAACGCTGAGAGTATGGTCCCCGGACACCGTTTTAGCTCAGTGGTGAAGTCACTCCCGAGGTTCACCGTTCAGCCAAAGATTAGGCAGCCCCATAAGGCAAAACGAGACTAATGTGGCACAACAGTCCAGGGACAATGACTAGAAGGCAGGAGGGTACAGGAAAGTTGGTAATAGGGAACCCAGCATTGAGAAGGGACAGTGTTGACATGTCACGGGATTGTTAACCATTGTTATAAAACAATATGTGTGCTAACTGTTTAATGAGAAACTATTTGTTCTGTAGATCTTCATCTAAAGTACAATTAAAAAAAAAAGAGCTCTGGTGGTGGCGTGGTTAAGTGCTTGCCTACTAACCAGAAGGTCAGTGGGTCAAACCCACCAGCCACCCTGTGGCAGAAAGATGTGGCAGTCTGCTTTTGTAAAGATTGTTGTTGTTTGGTGCCAGCAAGTTGGTTTCAACTCATAGTGACCCTATGTATAGCAGAATGAAACACTGCCCAGTCCTGTGCCATCCTCACAATCGTTATGCTTGAGCCCATTGTTGCAGCCACTGTGTCAATCCACCTTGTTGAGGGTCTTCCTCTTTTTTTGATGGCCCTCTACTTTACCAAGCACAATGTCCTTCTCCAGGAACTGATCCCTTCTGATAAAGTGTCCCAAGTATGTGAGACATAGTCTCACCATCCTTGCTTCTAAGGAGTATTCTGTCTGTACTTCTTCCAAGACAGATTTGTTCCTTCTTTTGGTAGCCCATGGTATATTCAATACTTTGCCAACACCATAATTCAAAGGCATCGATTTCTTCTTCAGTCTTCTTATTCATTGCCCAGCTTTTGGACACACATGAGATAGCTGAAAACACCATGGCGTGGATCAGGTGCACTTTAGTCTTCAAGGTAACATCTTTGCATTTCAACACTTTAAAGAGGTTTTTTTTGTGGCAGATTTGCCCAATGCAATACATCCTTTGATTTCTTAACTGCTGCTTTCATGGGCGTTGATTGTGCATCCAAGTAAATGAAATCGTTGACAACTTCAGTTTTTTCTCTGTTTATCTTGATGTTGCTTATTGGTCCAGTTGTGAAGATTTTTGTTTTCTTTATGTTGAGGTGTAATCCATACTCAAGGCTGTAGTCTTTGATCTTCATCAGTAAGTGCTTCAAGTCCTCTTTGCTTTCAGCAAGCAAGACTGTGTCATCTACATAATGCAGGTAGTTAATGAGTCTTCGTCCAATCCTGATGCCACGTTCTTCTTCATATAGTCCAGCTTCCCAGACTATTTGTTCAGCATACAGATTGAATAGGTATGGTGAAAGGATACAACCCTGATGCACAACTTCCCTAACTTTAAACCACACAGTATCCCCTTGTTCACTCTTAATGGCTGCCTCTTGATCTGTGTACAGGTTCATCATGAGCACAGATAAGCATTCTGGAATTCCCATTGTTCGCAATGTTATCCAAATTTGTTATGATCCACACAGTTGAATGCCTTTGCATAGTCAATAAAACACAAGTAAACTTATTTCTGGTATTCTCTGCTTTCAGTCAGGATTCACCTGACATCAACAATGATATCCCTCATTCCACATCCTCTTCTGAATCCGGCTTGAATTTCTGGCAGTTCCCTGTAGATTTACTGCTACAGCCGCTTTTGAATGATCTTCAGCAAAATTTTACTTGCGTGTGATATTAATGGTATTGTTTGATAATTTCCACATTTGGTTGGATCACCTTTCTTTGGAAATGGCATAAATATGGATCTCTTCCAGTCAGTTGGCCAGGTAGCTGTCTTCCAAATTTCATCTGTTTGTTGAAATATCTCAATTGGTGTTCCATGAATTCCTGGAGGCTTGTTTTTCACCAGTGTCTTCAGCGCAGCTTGGACTTCTTCCTTTAGTGCCATTGGTTCTTGATCATAGGCTACCTTCTGAAATGGTTGAATGTCGACCACTTCTTTTTGGTACAGTGACTTTGTATATTCCTTCTGTCTTCTTTTGATGCTTCCTGCATTGTTCTGTATTTTGCCCATAGAATCCTTCACTACTGCAACTCGAAGCTTGAATTTTTTCTTCAGTTCTTTCAGCTTGAGAAATGCTGAGCGTGTTACTTTGTCTTCTTGAGCTGCCCTTTGAAATCTTCTGTTCAGCTCTTTTACTTAATCATTTCTTCCTTTTGCTTTAGCTACTAGGTGTTCAAGAGCAAGTTTTAGAGTCTCTTCTGACATCCCATTTTGGTTTTTTCTTTCTTTCCTGTCTTTTTAATGACTTCTTGCTTTCTTCATGTATGATATTCTTGATGTCATTCCACAACTCGTCTGGTCTTTGGTCATTAGTAAAGACTATAGCCCTGGAAATCCCATGAGGCAGTTCTACTCTGTCCCATAGTGTTGCTATGGAATTGACCGCAATGGATTTGGTATTTGGTATTCGTATATCGGGAGTTGTTGGGTGGCGCAAATGGTTAAGGACTTGGCCACTAACTGCAAGTTTGGCAGTTTGAATCCACCCAGAGGTGCCTCAGAGGAAAAGCCTAGCAGAGTGCTTCAGAAAGGTCACAATCCTGAAAACCCTGTGGAGCAATTCTGCTCTGCACACATGGGGTTGCTTTGAGTTGGAAATAGACTCAATAACAATTGATTTTGGTTTATTAGTATATCTGTTATTCCCAGCTGGGCTAAATGAGCCTTGTGGTCAAGAATTGTGCCTTATATCAAATTCCCTGTAACAAAATGCACACACACAATGTGCTAGGCCCAGTATTAGGCTGGAGTGTGGACCCTGCCCTCAAGGAATGGAGTCCAGTGGGCAAGCCGGAGGTTCCGGTAGAACGTGGTTCATGCTGGACAGAGCTGGCATTCCTTCCCTCTGAGGTCCACCTGGCTCAACTTGTTAGTAGGCAGAAGTTGCTGACCTGTATCCCTTCAGGGGGGTGGTGTTCCTTGGGAAACAAAGTATTTACCATTAGCTTTTCCGAGAAGGGGCCAAGTTGTGGAGAAAGACTTGACCCTGCCTTGAGTTACACCCTGGTGCATATCTTGTAGGGAAGTTTGGGTCTGGGCACTGCATCAGCAGAGACCTTCTCCAGTGGGTGCACTGGGAGCCTGGAGCAAGCCAGAGGCTCTCCCTACTGGGACTGAACCAAAAAACCAAACAGCTGCAGTCGAGTCGCTGCCCCATAAGGTTTCCAAGGATGTAATCTTTACAGTATCAGACTGCCACGTCTTCCCATGGAACTGCTGGTGAATTCCAACTGATGACCTTTCAGTTAGCAGCCAAGAGCGCTTAACCACCCTGCCACTAGGGCTCCTTCTGGGACTAAACAGCTACACCAAACTCCCAGCGACTCCTGGAGGGGCGCTGGTGAGTCACAAGAAACAGTGCATAATACCATCAGCAAAGGGATGGTGACACCTTTTAATTTTGTGCTTCCAAAATGATTAGGTCCATGAGTCAGATAAAGGAGTCCTGGTCGCACGATGGTTAAGCACTCGGCTGCTAACTGAATGGTCAGTGGTTCAAACCCACTCAGCAGTCCTCAAGGAGAAAAGACCTAGCAATTTGCCCCTGTAAAGATTTACAGCCTTAGAAACCCTATAGGGCATTTCTACTATGTCTTATAGGGCGCTATGAGTTGGAATCACCTCCACAGCACACAAAAACAACAAATGAATCAGATGGGTCCCTGGATGGTGCAAACAGTTAACGTGATGGGCTGCTAATTGAAAGGTTGGAGGCTCAAGTCCACCCTGAGGAACCTTGGGAGAAAGGCCTGATGATCTATTTCCAAAAAATCAGCCCCTGGAAACCCTATGGAGTGCAGTTTGCACGGGTCACCATGAGTCAGAATCAACTTGATGGCAATTGATACATCTGAGACTGACACTGTTGGTGAGGCTGCAGAACTTGTCATTAGTCCAGGCATCAGATTGCCACAGATTTAGGACAGGCCGAACACAGGGCTTCTTTTGGACCGCCCCAGAGCAGCAGCGTCATAGGCGGTGTGCGGCTCCTCTGTCTCAGGCTGCACCAGAGTCTTTTCATCCCTCCCAAATACCCTCCCCTTCCTCCCCATTCCCGTGTGGATAAACGATTTGCAAAAATAGCAGAATCTTTGGTGAACCGAAGCGCTGGTGCCACCCTGCCATCCCCACCTCTCCTCGTCCCCAAATCAAAAGGCATTGACTCGCTTTAGTCCACAGTTCTCGCCTCTGCACCTGAGCTCCCAGAAGAAAGGCCGCAGAATGTGAGCCTCCCTCAAATCCTGCCTCCGGGACATTTCCAGCGAAGTGGGATCCAGGGTGTAGAAAATGGCTGTTGAGATCTCATCTTCAGCGTCTGTGGGCTGTTTCTAGAAAATGTAGATGTGGGTCTACAGAGCATTCATTGCAGAGCCACTGGCTAACCTTTAGACTTTCTTTCCATTTCTAGTCCTGGAGCTACTTCTCTTGGACCTCTTCCTTTCTGTATTCTTCTTTTCTCCTGCAAATATTGCCTTGCTCTTTCTTCTCACTCTTTCAGTGTCCTCAAGCTCTCTCTTTTTCATTCCCCAATGGAAACTAACTCTGCAGAAAAGAATCTAACGTATTCATATTGCAGGGCAAATGATGGATGCAACTTGATGTGTTCCCTCCTTAGGGTTTTTGCATTCCCAGGGACAAATGGCTATGAAAGTGTGGGTTCTCTGGCCTCAGTGAGCTGATGAGGAGCATTGGACAGGCAGAAGGCATTCCTGGGACCCTCCAGAGCACCCCACGTGAAGGGCTGCTAAGCCTATGCAAAAGGCGTGCTCTGAGTATGAAGTCTTATCTGATGCTCCTTGCAATTTTCAAAGGCTGTGGAGGTGCTTGGTGGTGGTGGTTGTTGTCAGTGGCCGTTGACTGAATAGTTAGTTGCTCTGACTCATGGCAGCCATATGTGTAATAGAATGAAACGTTGCCCAGCTCTGTGTCATCCTCTTTTTTTTAAATTGTGCTTTAAGTGAAAGTTTACAGTTCAAGTTAGTTTCTCATACACAAATTTATAGACACATTGTTATGTGACTGTAGTTGCTCTCCTTATACTGTGACAGCACACACTCCTCCTTTCCACCCTGGTATTCCCTTGTCCATTCAACCAGCTGCTGACCCTCTCTGCCTTCTCGTCTTGCCTCCAGAAAGGAGCTGCCCACTTAGTCTCTTGTATCTACTTGAGCTAAGAAGCATTCTCTTCCCAAGTATCATTTTATGTCCCATAGTGCAGTCTTAATCATTGTCTGAAGTGTTGGCTTCAGGAGTGGTTTCAGTTCTGGGCTAACAGAAAGTTACAGGGGCCATGTTTCAGTCATACCATTAAGTCTGGTCTTTTTACTAGAATTTGAGTTCTGCAGCCCACTTTTCTCCTGCTCTGACAGGGACTCTGTAGTGTTCTGTGTCAGGGTAGTCATTGCTGGTAGCCAGGCACCATCTAGTTCTTCTGGTCTCAGGCTGATGAAGTCTCTGGTTTATGTGGCCCTTCCTGTCTCTTGGGCTAATATTTTCTTTGTGTGTTTGGTGTTCTTCATTCTCCTTTCTCCAGGTGGGTTGTGATGAACTGATGCATCTTAGATGGCCGCTCATTAGCTTTTAAACTCCAGACACCACTCACCAAAATTGGATGCAGAACAGTTTATTAATAAACTTTGTTATGCCAATTGACCTAGATGTCCCTGGAAGAATGTCCCCAGACCCCCACCCCTGCTACTCTATCCCTTGAAGTGTTTGGTTTTATTCAGGAAACTCTTTAGCTTTGGTTTAGTCCAGTTGTGCTGCTGCGTCATCTTCTTGATCATTGGTATAATGCCCAAATTCATTGTTCTGGCCACTGTGTATTTTGAAGTGCCTTCCAATTTAGGAAGTCATCTTCTAGCACTATGTTGGACAATATTCTGTTGTGATCCATAAGGTTTTCATTGGCTAATTGTTGGAAGTAGATTGCTAGGCCTTTCTTCCTAGTCTGTCTTAGTCTGGAAGCTCCACTGAAACCTGTCTACCATGGGTGACCTTGCTGGCATTTGAAGTACAGGTGATACAGCTTCCAGCATCACAGCAACATGCAAGCCACCACAGTACAACAAACTGACAAACTGACAGAAGGGCTTGGTGGATAGAAGTCTTTAACTCTGGTGCCTTCATTACTTTCCAAACAACACCCCTTATCTCTGTCCTCCATAAAGAGGCACCTTAAGAATGGTCCTGGCTGTGGCTTGTGCTAACCTTATCTGTGGGGAGCAGGTGTGTTTGCCTTGCAGAGGGCTGCTTTGTGTGGCAGCTGCTGGCCCATGAGGTGCCCAGAGGCCTGTGTTGTAGGGCTCTGCCTGACAAACAGTACTCTGGCAGCAGTGAAAGGGCAAGGGGAAGGTGACAGTGAGATGCTGAAAGGAAGTGACAGAAGGACATGCCTTTGCCCTTTCCTCTGGAGAGTGACTAGGGCCCAGGATTTGAAAGTCCCAAAATGTGGCATGACTTGATCTTTGGCATCTGGGCTATGGCAACCCCTGAAATGACAAGAGAACTTGCTCAGACTGAGATGTGCCATATGTGGAGCGAGCATTTCTCACACGATCGCAATAGGATCTCACAAGTAGAACGACTTACCTTTCGGCGTGTCACACTTTCCTTCTGTGAAGTGGGGATAAGGGTCATTGCCAAGGTGACAAGGTGTGTGAGTGACAGCACCAGCACCAGGACTAGAAGTCAAAGGACCCAAAGACTCTTCTCACTGATTTTTCCAGAGGTGTGGGAAGGAATCTGAAAGGCCAAGGCAAAGTTTGACATCAAATAGCAGGCAAGCCCAACGTAAGTAGACATTCTCTTAACTGCTTCTACTTGGGGCACTGTTAGATCAGTGGTAGAATTCTTGCCTCCCATTGGATTGGATTCCTGGCCAATGCACCTCATGCACCCGTCTGTCAATGAAGGTTTGCTTGTTGCTATGATGCTGAACAGGTTTCGGCAGAGCTTCCAGACTAAGACAGACTAGGAAGAAAGACTTGAAAATCTACTTCTAAAAATCATCCAGTGAAAACTTTATGGAGCATAAGGGTCTGATGCATTGAGGTTGCCATGAGTTGGGAAGCTAACAACAACTTAACCAATCTGCTAGATAGCAGCTGCCCTTCAGCTCCTTTTAAAAATATATTTATCAATACCTATGACACAGTGAATGCCCCTGGCTGGTGCTACTCTCCAGCACGTCTTCCCCCAGCACACTCTTCCCCTACACACCCTTCTCCTGTACCTGCCCCTCCAGTTTGTACTTCTCCTTCCAACAGTTGAATGCATGCTAACTATAAGTCAGTGGTCTTTGTTCTCTATATGCCCTCTTTGCTTGTCTTTGTAAAAGCCTTACTGTAATGAAGTAATTTAATGAAGTGTTTTGCAAACACATGATATAATAAGCACAGAAAGAAAAAGTCATCATTCCCACTTAAACTAAGGTAAATACTTTGTGAAGATCAAATGAGGTTGGGTAGCTAGAAGTTATTGTTGATGAGTTAGGTGAGGGTAAGCGAACGTTAAAGATTGAGGGAAAATGAACAAACCTAGAATGATTCTTTACTCAGAATACTTGCCAAGTGTTAAGTTCTCATACCATTTTAAAGAAAAGGAAACTGGAAATGGTAGATGATGCATTATTGGGTGTGGTTTACTCAGGAAAGGTGACTGGACATGCCCATCAATAGACTCATAGGAAAGGCGTTGGCTCTGCATCAAAGAATGGTGAGTGGACACATTTTAATGTTTTAAGTTAAAATAAAACGTTGAAGGTGTGTAGTATAATTTTCTCTGATTTCACATTTCAACCATCTTTTTCCATTAACGGACCAACCTCAGTCCACAATGTGTCAGATAAAAGGGATACTGATCTCATAGCTAATAGTTATTGAGCGCCTATTTGGTGCCAGACACTATAGTAAGTGCTTTTTAGGTAGCTTCTCTTTTAATCCTCCCAATCGGCCTATGAGTTAGAGACTAATGTTATCCTACAGCAGTCCATGGACCTGTTTTCATAGGTTCTATTCTCTCCCATCTCCCAACTACCTTCCCTTCTTTTGCCAGCTGTCAGTTCGTTTCTGAATTGCATCTCTATAAACCAGCACCCTTCTTCCTCAAAGCCTCATGTTAGATGGTGCCGGAGTCCTAAGGCTCCTTGGGAAGTCTCTGACCTTGCTCCCTCCCTGATAGCTCCTTTGGGAAGGGTGTACAGTGGCTTCAAAACAGACCAACCCTTGTTCCGTTCCAAGTTTTGTGCAAGGACATGAAGAAATGGACAGGTAAACACAAGTGGATGGGGTGGAGAACTGTGACTCAGAAAAACTGAAGGGAAGCAATTAAGAAAATTAAAGCACAGCACTAGGCCCTTTTCAGTGACATGAGGTGGCAGGTGAAGGTGAACTTGTAGCAGCAGAATAGGGGAAAAGCTCATCTTGAGGCATAGTGACTGCAAGGAAAGGGTGGGAACACTGAAAAAGTCTATCTTAGGAACAAACTTACTGGGGCATGGTGGGGAGAAGCATTCCTGGCTGCATACAGGCCAGGAAACAGTGCTGCCTGCCTTAATCAAGGGTCTGTAAGTAGGCTGGGAGAGTAAATGCAGCAGAACCACCATGCTGTTGTTGTTAGGTGCGATCAAGTCAGTTCCAGCTCATAGCGACCCTATGTGCAACAGAAGGAAACACTGCCCAGTCCTGCGCCATCCTCACAATCACTGCTATGTTTCAGCCCACCGTTGCAGCACTATGACGGTCCATCTCGTTGAGGTTCTTCCTCTTTTTTGCTGACTCTCTACCTCACCAAGCATGATGTCCTTCTCCAGGGACTGGTCCTTCCTGACAACATGTCCAAAGTACATGAGATGAAGTCTCACCATCCTCACTTCCTAGAAGCACTCTGGCTGTACTTTTTCCAAGACAGATTCGTTTATTCTTCTGGCAGTATATGGCATATTCAGCATTCTTTGCCAAAACACCATAATTCAAATGCATAAATTCTTCTTTGGTTTTCTTTATTCATTGTCCACCTTTCTAATGCATATGAGACGATTGAAAATATCTGGGCTTGGGTCAGGTGCACTTTAGTCCTGAAAGTGACATCTTTGCTTTTCAACACTTTAAAGAGGTCTTTTGCAGCAGATTTGCCCAATGCTGTACGTTGTTTGATTTCTTGACTGCTGCTTCCATGGGTGTTGATTGTGGATCCAAGTAAAATGAAGTTCTTGACAACTTCAATATTTTCCCTATTTATCATGATGTTGCTTATTGGTCCATTTGTGAGGATTTTTGTTTTCTTTATGTTGAGGTGTAATCCATACTTAAGGCTGTAGTCTTTGATCTTCATCAGTAAGTTCTTCAGGTCTTCTTTGCTTTCAGCAAGCAAGGTTGTATCTCTGCATATCACTGGTTGCTAATAAGTCTTCCTCCAATCCTGATGCCATATTCTTGGCCATATAGTACAATTTCTCGGATTATTTGTTTAAAATATAGATTGAATAAGTATGGTAAAAAGATACAACCCTGACACACACCTTTCCTGATTTTAACCATGCAGTATCCCCTTGTTCTGTTCAAATGACTGCTTCTTGGTCTATGTACAGGTTCTGCATGAGCATAATTAAGTGTTCTGCAATTCCCATTCTTCACAATGTTATCTTTAATTTTTTATGATCCACATAGTCCAATGCCTTTGCATAGTCAATAAAATGCAGTAAACATCTTTCTGGTATTCTTTGCTTTCAGCCAAGATCCATCTGACATCAGCAATGATATCCCTTGTTCCATGTCCTTTTCTGAATCTTGCTTGATTTTTGGGGAGTTCCCTGCTGATGTACTGCTGTAAGCATTTTTTAATTATCTTCAATACAGCAAAAATTTGTTTGTGATATATTGTTCAATAATTTCTTCATTCTGTTGGTTCACCTTTCTTTGGAATGGACACAAATATGTATCTCTTCCAGTAGATTGGCTAGGTAGCTGTCTTCCAAATTTCTTGACGTAGATGAGTGAGCATCTCCAGTGCTGCAACCATTTGTTGAAACATCGCAATTGGTATTCCATCAATTCCTGGAGCCCCGTTTTTTTGCCAATGCCTTCACTGCAGCTTGGACTTCTTCCTTGAGTACCATCGGTTCTTGATCATATGCTACCTCTTGAAATGGTTGAACATCGACCAATTCTTTTTGGTACAGTGACTCTGTGTATTGCTTCCATCTTGAGGCTTGAATTTTTTCTTCAGTTCTTTCAGTTTAAGAAATGCCAAGTGTGTTCTTCCCTTTCGGTTTTCTAACTCCAGGTCTTTGCACATGACAGTATAATCCTTTACTTTGTATTCTCGAACCGTCCTTTGAAATATTCTGTTCAGCTTTTTTACTTCATCATTTCTTCCATTCACTTTAACTACTCAACATTCAAGAGCAAGTTTCAGAGTCTCTTCCGACATTCATTTTGGTCTTTTCTTTCTTTCTTGTCCTTTTAATGAACTTTTGCTTTCTTCGTGTATGATATCCCTGATGTCGTTCCACAACTCGTCGGTCTTCAGTCATAAGAGTACAATGTATCAAATCTATTCTTGAGATGGTCTCCAAATTCAGGAGAACCACCACAGGAAGGAATAAAGAAGAGTGAGTGCCTCCTTGAGTTTGTGGCATTGTGGAACCCATGACTTTTTCACTCATGCAATTGCAATAGAAATGTGCTGTTTAAAAAATGGGCAAAGGATGCGAACAGACACTTCACCAAAGAAGACATTCAAGTGGTTAACAGATGCATGAGGAAATGCTAATGATCACTAGCTATTAGAGAATACCATCTAACGCCAATATTACTGGCACGAATCAAAAAAACAGAAAATAACCAACATTGGAGAGGCTGCAGGAAGATTGGAACTCTTATGCATTACTGGTGGGAATGCAAAATGGTACAACCATTTTGGAAAACGATATGGTGCTTCCTTAAAGCTAGAAATAGAAATACCATATGATCCAGCAATCCCACTCCTAGGCATATATCCTAGAGAAATAAGAGCCGTCACACGAATAGACATATGCACACCCATGTTCACTGCAGCATGGTGCATTGACTGGGAAAGGATAGGGAGGAATTTTTGGGGTGCTAATAGTGTTCACTACCTTGACTGTTGTGGTGGTTATATGAAGCAATATATTTGCCAAAACTCATCAAGACTATATACCTAAAACATGTGTATTTTATTGTACGTAAATTACATTTTAATGAAGTTGATCTAAAACAAAAGTAAACAAAAAAAAAGTCTAGGGTAAGGACTATTAATGAATTCAATAATATGTCCTTCGGGGTAGTTGTTAACGAGTGGGATTCCATCAACAATCTAGAGACATGCCTGTAGACCGAACTTATAATGTCCAATCAGGATTTGTATTTACATTAACTATTATGGAAACCTGTAATCTTTATGGAAGCAGATCACCAGGCCTTTCTTCCTCAACACAGTTGGGTGGGTTCAAACCTCCAACCTTTTGGTTAGTAGTTGAGTGCAAACTATTTGCTCCACCCAGGGACCTATGGAGCTCGGTTCTGGGCTATAATATATGGGGTTCCTGTAAGTTGGAAATGACTCAATGGCAACAAAGTTTGTTTTTATTATAGAAAGCTGTGTGTGTTTTAATCCAAAGGAAAGTTTTTGTTTGTTTGTTTATTTATTTCCTCTAAGAAGCCCTGGTGGTGCAACAGTTGAGCACTCGGCTGCTAACTTAAAGGTTGGCATTTGAACTCACCCAGTACCTCCACAGGAAAAAAGACCTGGTGATCTGCTCCTGTAAAGATTAAAAAAAAAAACCAACCAAACCTTTGCTGTCTAGTCGTTTCCAAATCATAGCAACCTTATATGACAGAGTGAAACTGCCCCATAGGGTTTCCAAGGAGTGGCTGTGGATTTGAACTGCCAACCTTTTGGTTAGCAGCTGAACTCTTAACCAAACCCTATGGGGCTTTTCTACTCTGTCACATGAGGTCACTATGAGTCAGAATCAACTCAACGGCACCTAACAACAATGCATGTTTGTGCTTCTCTCAAATTCCAAAATTTTTAACTCCCTCAGGTGTAGGTTAAATCTGTTATTTAAATGATAATCTTTGTAATAATGCTAACAACTAACATTTATTAAACACACACTGGGGCCAGATACTATGCTAAGTGATTTCCCTGCATTATTTTTGTCATCTTCACATAATCCCACCCTGGGAGTCATTACTCCCATATTTCAGATAAGGACAGAGATTCAGAGAGGTTAAGGCCCTTGGCCAGGGTGCACAGCTAGTTGGAACCAAGACTGGAGTTCAGATCTGTCTATTCGGAGTCTGCGTTCCTATCACAAAACTCCAGGGCCTCCCACCCTGCACCAGGCTGATGCGATATTGCCGTCACGGGGTTGTGATAATCAGATCACATTGTCTTCCAGAAGTGGGCACTTAGCTGGCCCCTGCTGCCTGCACATCGGTCACATCTTCAGGGCCCCTCCCTTTGCCAGGTGAGCTGGTCTTTCTTGCGGTCACCACAGTGCCTGGCAGGTATGCTCACGCTGTTTGGGTAGTTCTTCCTGCTTCATTTATGGGCAGCATCCAACCGCCACCTTGAATTGCCTTGTCCTCATGGCCGTTGGGGAGGGAGGAAAAGAAAAAAGACTTTTCCTAGACCTTCCACTATTGCTCTGAGCTTTACCTTGCCCATTTCTTCCCTCTCCTAGGACTCTGTGAAGTTTATTGTCTTGAACTGTGACCGTGACCACATCTATCTCTGGGTGGATTCTAACGGGAACCTGCTTCCCTTCCACTCCTGAGCTGGCTAAGGAAGTTATGCCGGGCTCGGGGGGAATCCTGGAGGAATTTACTCAAGTCTGCTGGGGTCTCCCTTCTGACCCTCAAGTGCAGACGGTGGCCGGGCCTGTTTGACAATCAAACCCAGACAGAACAAAAGGGGGGACCGTGTGGGGGTGGGAGGGCAGCCCGGACCCCAAGCTGGGCCAAGCTCTCCTTTGAGGAGGCCTGTCTGGAAGCCTGGGAGGGGCTGCGACAAGGAGGAGAGGGACAGCCCAGCTGGGGAGGGGTGCATTTGTAGAAGAGAGAAGGTAACGGAATCCACTAGTGCTCCCGAAATTGTGTCACCCTGCTGCCGCGAACCCTTTGACTGCGCTACATCCTTAATCAGAGTAGCCTAAGACGGCAATGACTGCGTGGAGACGCGTTAGTCCCGATAAATCCTTGCAGGTTTCAAAGATCTGACGGGGCCGGCACTTCCCCGCGCCGCGCCTGCCCTCTGCCCTCTCCTCCATGATGTCATTATTGAAGTTGCGCTCAAACCGCGCGCGGTGTAAGTTGGCATCGACAGCTGTAGCACTCTCACACCGACTCTGGAGGATTATTAGCTTTGAAGCTATTTGGCCTTGAGCGCTGAATTCTTTTTTGAGCTCACACTGGCTTATAATATCTGAGAAGGCTTGCTCCTCTCCAGCCCCAGCTTGAATTAGGAGAGGAGGCCTCTTTCCAACTTGGAACGGATGCCAGCAGGAAAAGAACGGGGAATATTATCCATTTTTGATGGGCAACGAAGTTAGTGCTCTGGAATCCTCCCGAGGACTTAGTTTCCATTTTTACATCAGAGTGAGAGCCGCAGCCTGGGCTCGCAGGGCGGTACTCCAGCCTCACAGCTGGATGGAGACGAGGACTCTAGGAATAAGTACATGCTCCTCTGGTCTCTAATCTGTTTGTTATTAGGCTGTTGGAAACCCCCGAGTGGGGCTGGAAGCTGATGTCAGACGAGGATAATTCAAGTGCATGTTAAAAAAATTAGAAGGGGGGGAAGAAAAGCTCCCTTCTGTGATAATTTGCATGTTGTGAATGCGGGTGTCTGGGGGGATCAATTAGCTGAACAAAGCTGAGAAGGGTCTGCCAATGAATTGGCAAAAATAGTGACCGGAAGAGCTTCTGACCCGCTCTTAATTTTCTCTCAGGATTTCAGGAAATGGCTTGCAAAGCTTACTCCGTGGAACAGGGAAGCCCCCAATCCCCAGGCTCAGCCTCGGGCTTTTCCTCAAAGAGAAAAGGGGCATTAGAGAGGGTAACCCCTGTCCCTCCCCACAAACCATGCTAATGGTCACGAAAGAGGCTTGGGAAATGTGGCATATTGACCCTCAGCTGGCGTAAATTATGGGGTTCTGGAGAGCTCTCTTACAAAAGAAGTAAAGGATGCCCAAGTTTTCAGGTGGCTGATTTAGGGAGAAGAAAAGTGTTCCTGAGATCATCACTTATTTATCTACATGTGCTTATTTATCTCATTGTTATCACTTATTTGTCTGTCTGTGTGAAGGTCAATCTTCCCCAATACTACTTATGTCCATAATTCATGAGCTGCATCTCTCCTGGTGCAACTGGTTTTCAGAATGGTCCAGCCTTGGAGTTTAATGAAAACCAAATTAGACACCCTCAGATTAGAGCTACCTGCGTTTTCCAGCTGGCTGGAGTAAACTCAGCACCGCTGCAGAACATCAGAGCTGAAGGAGCAAATGCACCCAGAAGATGCTAACCGAGGTGAAAGCACAGCGTTGGTGAGAATCGGGGAACTGGCAGGATGGCAGGAGGGAGAGGGTAAGTTACACGACGTACACGCACCAGGCAAACCCAGACTCAGCTCTCTTTGGAGTACTTCGGTTGAAAAAATCTCTTTCGTTTTATTTCTCTGATGTCCAGGAAAGTAAATTGCATTTCCTTAACTCCAGCGGATGCTCCTCATCTACCCGCTCACCATTTCTGAGATTGGGAGGTCGTACAGTTGACATGTATATTAAATGCAATGTTGTTGTCGTTAGCTGCCATTGAGTCGGACTCCGACTCACGGTGACCCCACGCACCACAGAATGAAACGCTGTCCGGTCCTGCGCCATCCCCATGATCTGTTGCGGATCAGACCGTTGTGACCCACCGGATTTTCATTAGCTGAATTTTTGGAAGTGGATCACCAGGCCTAGCTCTCCTTAGTGTGGAAGCTGAGCTGAAACCTGCTCAGCATCATAGCAACACAAAATCCTCCACTAGCAGAGGGGTGGTGGCTGCACATGAGGCCCAGGTCTCCCACATGGAAGGCGAGAATTCTATCACTGAACCACCATGTCTTCATGAAATGTAATTAAAAAAAAAACAACCCTTGCCGTCGAGTGGATTCCTACTCCTACGGACACTAGAGGACAGAGCAGAACTGCCCCGGAGGGTTCCCAAGGAGTGGCTGGTGGATTTGAACTGCCAACCTTTTGATTAGCAGCCGGACACTTAACTACTGCACCACCAGGGTTCTATTAAATGTAATAGTGCCCCCAAAAGGTGGTATTAAGGATGGCGTATCTTATGACCAGTGTGCTTACAATAAGAAAAATGGTAGAAAAGAAAGAATTTCATTTTTTTTTTAAATGCTAATGAGACCTGTAATCATTTGTTCCACAGTGTAACTGTTGAAGAGAAAGCATGTACGTAGCTAGGAGCATGCACATAGATGATTTGGGTATATGTTGAGGTGAGTCTGTGTATTGGCTAATGTCCACCCATATGCAGTCAATGAATAATTCATGTTGATGTTGACATTCCCATTGTTAACTTACATAAGCAATTGATGGGTGCTCACCTCATCAAAATTTAGTTATTTTGGCAAAATGATAAATTGCACTCATATTTTTTATGCCCCAAGGCAAATAGGTGAGCCTTAAAAAAGCAACAAAATCTCTTTTCTCTTTTGGGTCTGTTAATAATTTTCCAAAGCAAAGAGCAGCCAATGGTTGAATAAATAAACCATTCTTGATGACAATTTAAGAATTGGAGTAACAATGTTGGTGATGTTTGTGCACGTGTGTACTTGTGTGTGTGTAAACACAGAATAGTACAGCCGACTCCTGATTAATTCTGTTAATTTGAGAAGAACTGTACCAGCTGAGGAAACCCTGGTGGCATAGAGGTTAAGAGCTTGGCTACCAACCAAAAGGTCGGCAGTTTGAATCCACCAGGCTGTCCTTGGAAACCCTATGGGGCAGTTCTACTCTGTCCTATAGGGTCGCTATGAGTCGGAATTGACTTGATGGCAACGGGTTTGGGTGGTTTTTTTTGGTACTAGCTGAGTGTGTGCATTTGGATATACACATATATTTTGCAGAGAATAGCAAAAATTAGCAAATGTCCAGTGTTAGAGAGGTTAGCTAAGGGCAGATAGCCAACCAAAAACAAAGCACGAGAATTTCCCAAAGGTAATTTAGTAGTTTATAACTATAAATTTCAAAGGTAGAATGGGTTGCCTTAGGAGATAGTGTATCCCCGGTCACTGGAAGTGTTTGAGGAGCAAGTGTCGATGGGAATGTTAGGGTTGAAGTTCTTTTATTACATGTGGGGGATTGAATGTGGTGAATTTTTTAGTCCCTTCCAATTGGAAAGTCTGTGATTCTGTGACAGATGTGATATTATCTTAAGTGAGAGCACATTGAAGGCAGGTGTCATGGCCTGAATTGTGTCCCCAAAAAATACGTGTCCACTTGGCTAGGCCATGATTCCCAGTATTGTGTGGTTGTCCTCCATTTTGTGATCTGATATAATTATCTGCATTTTGTGATGTATTGTAAATCCTAACCTCCATATGTTTTGAGCCCTTGTGGCATTGTAGTTAAGAACTACGACTGCTAACCAAAAGGTCGGCAGTTCAAATCAACCAGCTGCTCCTTGGAAACCATATGGAGCAGTTCTACTCTGTCCTATAGGGTAGCTACGAGTTGGCATTGACTCCAGGGCAATGAGTTTTTATATGTTAATGAGGCAAGATCAGTATGGGGTGTATCTTGAGTCACAGCCTTACAAGAGGATATGGCTCAAGACACACCCTTACTCAGGTCACACCCTTTCTCAAGTCACACCCTTATTCAAGTCACAGCCTTGCTTGAGTCACACCTTTTATCTTACAAGAGACAAAAGAGAGAGAAGTGAGCAGAGAGGAGGGAACTTGCTACCACCAAGAAAGAAGAGCCGGGAATGGAGCACATCCTTTGGACTTGGGGTCCCCGCTCTGAGAACCTCCTAGACCCAGGGGAAGATTGATGCTGAGACACATGGAGATCTCCAAGGAACTCCAGGCCCACAGATGTCGAAAGGAGATGAGGACCTTCCCTCAGAGCCAACAGAGATAGAAAGCCTTCCCCTGGAGCTGACACCCTGAATAGAAACTTCTAGCTTCCTAAACTGTGAGATAATAAATTTCTGCTTGTTAAAGCCATCTGCTTGTGATATTTCTGTTATGGCAGCACTAGATAACGAAGACAGTGGGGATTACATCTTATTTTAGCATGTTGTTGTTGTTGTATGCTGTTGAGTGGATTCCGATTCATAGCAACCCTATATGAGAGAGTAGAACTGCCCCATAGGGTTCCTTAGGCTGTAATGTTTACGGCAGTAGATCACCAGGCCTTTCCTCCTGTGGAGTGGTTGGTGGGTTTGAACTGCCAACCTTTCAGTTAGCAGCTAAGCACTTAACCATTGAACCACCAGGGCACCTTTATTTGAGCATAGTGAATAGTAAAACCAACCAGTCGCCATTGAGTTGACTCCAACTCATGGTGATCCCATGTATGTCAGAGTAGAAATGTGCTCCATAGGGTTTTCAATGGCTAATTTTTTGGAAGTAGATTACCAGACCTTTCTTTCTAGGCACCTCTGAGTGGACTTGAACCTCCAACCTTTTGGTCAGCAGCTGAATGCATTAACTATTTCCACTACGCAGGGACTCTATGGTGCATAGTACATACACTTGTATGGAACCATGAATAGGTTGGATTAGGTGCTTTCTGATACCCCTTCCAGCACAAAGATGAGAGCTGATGGATTAATGTCTGTCAGCCTATGATGATATTGTATGTGGAATGCATGACTTCCTTCCTCAAGAATGTATTTTACTAAACCAGTGGTTCTTTCCCCTTTGAATCTGCGAATTTTGGGCGGCACACTGGATGGGATTAAGTTATAACCACAGTTCTTTACTTGCCTGCCCTTCAGCACTGAGTTGTTGTTGAACAGAATTGCTGATCGCCTTGATCAAACATTGTTATACACTCCTGACGAAAGTTCTCCTGCGTTCCAGCAAACACCGATCTGCCCTGGGCATTGGCTTCTTTTTTGCCTCACCTCATACACTTTTCTCCAGGCAGGTGGCCCCTGTTCCACACTCCTGCAAGGCTGGCCTGGCTCACTTCCTACTGACAGACATCACCTGAGCAGAATAAGTCCTTTGTTTTAACAAAAATAAATGTTACACATAGATTGAAATTTGGTGGCACGCTGGTGAAACATTATTCTAAATGTTTCTGTGCTATTGAACATCTGATACTCCGCAATCAACTAGGCCAGGTCATGCTTTAATCCTCCATTCTCAAGTCCACCAATAACCTTTAGTTGAACATTTCTGATGCTCTTTGTGTTTTGTAAGAAGTCAGGCTTCTCCTTGTACTGGGCATGATTTTCAACAACTGTGCTGAAAATCAATGAGGGCTAGCAGAAGCAGGGTAGAACAATTTCTAAATACGGACAGCTTAAAAAGACCGCCTATGAGGCATTGCTGGTTCAGTGATAGAATTCTCACCTTCCATGTGGGAGACCCAAGTTTGATTCCTGACCAATGCACCTCATGTGCAGCCACCACCCATCTGTCAGTGGAGGCTTGTGTGTTGCTGTGATGCTGAACGAGCTTCAGTGGAGCTTCCAGACTAAGCCAGAGTAGGAAGAAAGGCTTGGAGATCTAATTCTGAAAATCAGCCAGTGGCAACCCTATGGATCTCAACAGTCCACAGCCAATCATAGGGATGGCACAGGCCTGGTCGGTGTTTTGTTCTGTTGTACATGGGGTAGCCATGACCGCAGTTAACAACCACAACATGACAATAAAGTAGACATTCATCAGCAGTTGTTACTCATCTTGGAGACAAACCCAACGTATCCAACCAGAGTCCTGATTTTGTCCTTAGCTTCACCTTTGCTCCTGAAGTTTAGCTGGCTCAACTGGGTTCCTTGTCTGGACCCCATACACGTGTACTCACGGCCATGTAAGCAATGCCTTATACAACTCCAGGTGGCATAGATAAGGATGTGAATGATAAGGATGTGAATGGAGCCCTACTCACTAACTCTTGCTAGCTGCGGCTCATCACCAACTTTTGTCTTTCTTGTGCAATCCTGAGTTGGCTTAGTTTGCTTCAACCCACCATTGCGGGTTCAAGTGAGACAGCCTAAGGGATATAGGTGATTTTCATTCCAAGTCTCCACTTCCTTCCAATGGCTGGTAATAGTTTTCCTATGCCCAAAAGAACACTGACCTACACTCTTACACGGAGCATAATAGTGCTCAGCAAGTCTTTCCTGCAGCTTTGATTTTAATTCAAGTGATGCGAGCATTGAGGACTTCTCAAGAGGATATCTTGCAAACTTCAAATTGCTATTGCCTTTTTGGGACATTAAAGAAAGTTTCTTGTGCCCCTAGGCTTCCTGGAGGACACTTCCAAACACCAAATTTGCTTTGACTTAAAGGAAGATGACATGTGCACACTCAGTAGAATGGTAAGGAGCAGTGAGGAATAAAGACGTAGCAGGGTCTCAAATTCATTCACCCTCCACTCAGATGTGCAACGTCATGTAGATTCTTTATTTCCGAAAGATGGCCTGATCTTCCTTATATACTCCCGACTTACCAGTTAACAATATATGAGTCCCTTCCAATTTAAATGATCTCATTTTAATTTAAATATTTTATTTATTAGAAATTCAGTTCCCCAGCAGGGCCGGTGTGAATTCTTCCCTTTTAGAGGTCTTGTTCTTTTTAGGTAAAAGCTCATTCTCCATCCCAACGTAGTTTCTGGGTGCTTAAGGGGGCGTCCATATTCTTTGGGTGGTGGAGGAGAAAGTGGACCATGTGGGATCCCCTGTACTTGTGCTGGTCTTTGCTGCAAAGAGACTGGTACTGGTGATCACTGTTCACCTGAACTTTTAGGGGGATGTAGTGGCATCTACTTCTGGCCATTTTTCCTGGACTCAGGGCGTGTTAGGGCCTCTTCATCCTGATCATGGCTTTCATTCCTTCCACCAGTCATTTTAGCACCTTCACATCCCTATACCCTGAATCCCCTACATACCGTCTCAGGGAACTAGGGGTGGTGTATCAAAAACCAAACCCACTGCCTTCGAGTCAAGGAATGGTGTAGGACCAGGCGATATTTCGTTCTGTTGTACATGAGGTCTCCATGAGTTGGAAGGGACTCAAGGACAACCAACAACAACAACAGCAGCCACAACAATAACAGGGCACTAGGGAGCTAGGAGCGTTGCCTTAGGCTCACAGGTCTTGCTGTTTCTGCTTCCACTGTTGTCGCATTGCCCTGCACCATGTTGGCAGTGGCCATACACAGGACTTCTGGAGTCTTGTAGCCTCCCCCAGAGCCCCAGAGAAGTGTGTTGCTAGTCTCCTGATGTCCTCAGTCTTCCTCAGTCTACCTAATGTGTCTTCCAGGACTTAGGACCAGGGAGGGGAATTCAGGACCCACATGACTTCCTATGCCCCCTTCTGCTTCTTTATCCAATCCTCAGGCTGAAAGCAGCTAGCTCTCCACTCCTCTACATCCTATTCTGATGGCATATAGTAAATCTCTACAATCTATTCCACCAGGTATGGCTCTTGATATACTAATGGGAGCTAAAGGAATTTAGAAAATCCCTTTCCTTCTCAACAATACTTGGCTTTGAAGACTATTTTCTTGCTTAAGAGGTCAAGAAAGTCAGCTTTGAGATTCAAACTGATCAATGGCCTCTTTGTTCTAGGCAGTATCCCTGGGGCCATATGCCTGGTGCCTCCGCCTTGGAGGTGGAAGACTGCAGGGGAAGGTGATTTAAGAGGAAACCGAGAAGTTAGAAGTGTAATATTTGCAAAATATTATCCCTGTTACAGAAATACGGTTCTTAGCTTTCACGAGGCACAGTTAAACACTCCCCTTTTAGGAAATGTCCATTTATACAATTTTCCTGTTTGAAACATCCATAATTTTCGACTTCCTTCCTCAAACACTTTCCCCAGAGTAGTATGTACTTTGAAAGATAGTCTTTGAAGGATTTTATTACACATTCTTTCTCTATTTTCCTGGTTAACAAACAATACTGAATCAGCAATGCATGTCATCTCTACATATTTGTTCTTTCTCTACAATTCAACATTCTCCCCTCACCCAGCACTCTCCTCACTCTTGGAAACTCCTAAACCTTAAGGGCATTGTGCTGAACAGAATTACATCCTCATGACCGGAAGGAAGTAGGATGGTTTGCTAGCAGCATGCTGAGCAGTTGCTGTGATGATTACTAAGAAAGAATGGCTAACTTGGTTTTCATTGGGGAAAAAACCTCCAGTCTCCTTACATGTTCTGTCCACAGAAATGGCCATGATCCCAAAGAAAATGGACACAGCTTGGTTGGCAGTTTTCACTGAAAGGAGTAAGTTTTCACCATGCTTGTCAAAGCATGTCAGTGTTCTCCCATGAAATGTGGCACAATTCTCCTAATGCAATTAAGCAGCGCCTTGTTTTTTCCATGGAAATGCACTTACAAATGTCAGTCTGGCTTGCAGTCACCAGGCTGGGAAGAACTTTTGTTATGGAACCTGAAACCTGGCCTGATTACATGTTTTGCAACAAAGCCTTAAGTTCACATGTACTTTTCAACTGGTGAGTTTAGCCATGAGCTCATCATGGTTTCACTTGGGTTTTTGGACAGAGGATGTAGCCTCAGTGGTGCTTTGTACAGTTCTTAATGTCTAGTATCTTGTCACTCCTCCTGAACCTTTCGGGAGCACTCTTATTCCCATTCTTTGGATGTAACAGGAAGCAACTTTTCTTCCACACAGCTCTGTGGAATGGAAACCATCTCCACCAGCGGTTTCATGTAGAGCGTAGTTGGTCTCTAAATCAGTTGACCAGTTGCCATTGAGTCTGTCCTGACTCATGGTGACCCCATGAGTGTCATAATAGAACTGTGCTCCACAGCGTTTTCAATGGCTGATTTTTTTGAAGTATATCGCCCAGCCTTTCCTCCAAGGTGCCACTGGGTGGACTCGAGTCTTTAAGCTTTCAATTAGCGGCCGCGTGCTGGTGTCTGCACTCGGTAAATCCCTAGTCCTGCCTGCTGGCTTCTCCCATGAGCTGGCTCAACCTGGGCTCCTGAGACGACTGTCTTGCCCTTCCCTGGGGTTGTACGTGTGCTAAAAATCACATTCCTTACGTGAGTAAACATCTATGACAATTACTCAGCATGTCCCAAACTTTACATAATTTAATTCCCAGAGGTAACTGCTGCTGAGGAAACTGAGGCTTGAAATTCAGGCTCAAGGTTACATAGCCAGAAGAGTGCGTAGCAGAGACAGGACACAGCATAATGGTGCCTAGAAGTCAACACTCTTCTTACCAGCGTGCATGTGATGGTTATGAGAATGAGCACCTAATAACGCCAGGTCTAGAATTTTCTTGCCAGAACTGGCTACATTTGTAGGCCCAGTGCAAGATGAAAATGCAGAGCCCTTTGTTCAAAAAGCAGGAGGAAAAAAAGCCAATAAACGTACTATGGTATAAAGCCTTTTCCTTTCTTCTGTGGTCTCCCTCTTGACTTGTTGTGGTGTTTCTTATTTGCTATTTAATGTCATTCTACATAAAAAATCTTCAAGTATTAGCATACCTTTTACCATTCAAATTTGTACTGTTCAATGCTAGTTTTAAACGCAAACATCCTACTCATGGGGAATCATCAAAATCACACAATTCGCATTTTGTAGTTTACACGTGTATTCGATTCTTATCGGGACGGTGGAAATGCTGCACAAGACAAACTCAGCTGATTTCATTTTACTTCTGGATGTGCACACGTTCCACCAGCACTCTCCACCTTCGACTTCCCGATGAGTAAGGAAGCACCGAAAGGAGAAGGAATAGTGGGCTGTGCTACGTGTTCCTTCTTTCTATGAAATCCGTTGCCTTTGAGTCGATTCCGACTCATAGTGACCCTATGGAACAGGGTAGAAGTGCCCCATAGAGTTTCCAAGGAGCGCCTGGTGGATTTGAACTGCCAATCTTTTGGTTATCAGCTGCAGCTCTTAACCGCTCTGCCACCAGGGTTTCAGCATAAGTGGTTGGGTAGTAATAGGAAGAAGGAGCCCTGGTGATGTAACTGTTAAGTGCTCGGCTGCTAACCGAACAGTTGGTGGTTTGAACCCACCCAGCAGCTCCGGAGGAGAAAGACCTGGAGATTTGCTTCCGTAGAGATTATAGCCAAGAAAACCCCATGGGGCAGTTCTACTCTGTCACGTGGGGTCACTGTGAGTCAAAAATCAACTTGATGGCACCTAACAACGAGAACAACAATGGGAAGTAACAAGAGTAAGAAAGGATATGATAGGGTTCTGCAACAGTACCTGTGAGCAGTGAGGGAAGATGGATTGGGCAAAGGCGGGAGTTGAACTGCAATGTAGTTTCCACAGAGGCTTCAGGTCATCTCTCAGGATGCTCTGAAGCTGAGATGACCTTCCAGGGATGTCTCAAAATGAGCAAGAAGGAAGAGCCGTCTTACCCTGCATTGACCAGTTTTGGATGAAGTTGCCACTGGGGAGTCCATTATCACGTTCCAGATTCTGTCTAGTTTTTCTGGGGGACAGACTGGTGAATTAAATGAGCATATGAAGGGGAGCAACCACCCCTGCATGCTTTAGGTTTTTAAAGATGTTACTAATCTCTGCAATTCCTATGGGATGTAGTATTGTTTGTGATCTTCTTGGCTGGGTGGAGGTACAGTTTCAGAGCCATTACTTGACCTTCTCCCCCTTGCTAGCTCTTATCCCATAGGTCAAGGAACTACCAACTATCAGGTATGTCCATTCCAATTATACATTCATGGAGCAAGGAAATGACCACTATATGGGTCTTACCCCCACAGGACCCACTGTAAGTCCAACTTGGGCCAGGACTCCATTTACTGTCCATTCGCCTACTCTAACAGAAGGGTCATGATGATACTTTGGGTTCCCGTGTATCAATATCCACTTAGACTAATAGTCCTTAAAACATCTGGTTATTCTCCCTTCCCCCAATGTATGGTTATCCAAATCATTGGCCATAGGTCTAAAACAAAAATCCTCACAACTGGATCAATAAGCAACATCATGATAAATGGAGAAAATATTGAAGTTGTCAAGGGTTTCATTTTACTTGGATCCACAATCAATGCCCAGGGAAGCAGCAGCCAAGAAATCAAACGATGCATTGCATCGGGCAAACCTGCTGCAAAAGACCTCTTTAAACAGTTAAAAAGCAAAGATGTCACTTTAAGGACTAAGGTGCACCTGACCCAAGCCATGGTGTTTTCAGTCACCTCATATGCATGTAAAAGCTGGACAATGAATAAGGAAGACTGAAGAATTGATGCTTTTGAATTATAGTGTTGGAGAAGAATATTGAATGTACCATGGACTGCCGAGTCCCAAGAACCTAAGTCTCAAGAATTAGGAACTACTGGAATAGGTTAGCAGAGAGAGTGCGAATGCAGTCTTGATTCTCCGGGCTCCATTGCTTCTTTCCTGTTTTCTGGAATGGTGAGTGTGAGTCTGTAAGGGGCGCCCGGGAAGCATTGCTTGTGGTGGCCTGGGGTATTCAGGAGGGGAGCTCTCCTTTCCATCACCTCTTGTGAGAGACTCAATTACTTCTACTTTCTGCCAGGTTGTAGCTAGAATCCCATCTAGCCGAATGGACAGTAAAGCAAGGCCTTTTCTACTTAGCAGCTTTCTGGTCACAGGCCCAGAAACTTTCTCAGGCTGCTTTAAGTGGATGCCAAAAGCACTGCAGAATGTTCCCCTGGATAAATGAGCATGAAGGAGACAGCTTTCCATCAGAGTCTTTAAAACAAGAATTGAAAAACCCCTTCTGCCCTGTTCTTCTGCTTTCCAGAGGGAAGAGATCCTCATATTTCTTAATAGTTCATTACGTGCTGGGCACTCTCATATGCTCTCCCTCTTTCTTTCCTGCAAGGAGGATACTACTAACACCTTTTTTTTCCACATAAGGCAACTGAGGTTCTTACAGGTCTAGTTACATAGCCAAGGTCTCACAGATCATCAATGGCAAAGTTGGGGTTCAGACCCTAGTCTATCTGTAAGGCTCACTTTTTACCTACCATATCATGCCTGCATTGTCTAACCCTATTCTCCTTGGACTGTTAGAAAACCTGATACTGAGGCATCCTTCAGTCTTCCCCATTCCACCATTCTCCCAGTTGCTCAGACTGAAGGCTTTGAAACCATCCTCGATTTCCATTTTCCCCCCTCATACTCCATGTCCAATCCATAATCAATAAATATAGTAAATGTTGTTGTTGTTGGGTGTCATAGAGTTGATTCCCACTCATAGCAACTCCATGTGACAGAGCAGATCTACCCCATAGGGTTTTCTTAGCTGTAATCTTTACAGAAGCAGACAGCTAGGTCTTTCTCCCCAAAGAGCCACTGGGTGAGTCCCAATTATCAGTCTGTCAGTTGGCAGCCAAGTGCCAAACAGTTGCACCACCAGGACTCTTTATAGTAATAACAGCCATTTATATATACATAAACACCATTATGATGCATAAATACCATGTATGCTTTAGTTATTATGTGCCAGGCACTATGTTAAGTGCTTTGCTTTTATTATCTCATTTAATGCTCACAAAACCCCATGAGAGATGTGTTGTTATATATGCCCCATTTTTCAGATGAGGACACTAAGGAACTGAGAAGTTAAGTAACTTGCCTAAGCTCACAAGTTCATGGCTAGTCTATGGCAGAGCAAGGGTTTGAACCCAGGAGGTTTGGATCTAGAGGCTATGCTCCTAATCTTAATTAGGTTTAAATATATCTAATTGGCCCTACCTCCAAAACCTACCTTGAGTTTGCTTTCCTCCAACACCATAGCTACTACCCTAATCCAAACCACCTTCACATCGTATCTAAACAGACTTTTTTGCTTCCATTCTACAATTCCCCTATGATTTTTTCTTCACAAAGAAGCCAGAAAGAGTTTTAAAAATACAAAGTAGATCACGCCACTCCCTAGCCATAATCCTCCAATCTCCTTACCACAATCTGCAAAGCTCTCCATGAGCTGTGGCCTTCCTTCCTCTCTGATCTCACTTCATACCATGTTTCCCCTCATTTGCTAGCCTCCAACTCCACTGGTCTCCTTCCATTCCTTGAGCACACCAATTCCTGCCACAGGGCGTTTGCACTTGCTGGTATGATTTTTATCCCAGGCGTTTATGTACTTCAAAAAAAAAAAAACCAAGTTGTTGCTGTCGAGTTGATGCCAACTCATAGTGACCGTATAGGAGAGAGTAGAACTGCCCATAAGGTTTCCAAGGAGCAGCTAGTGGATTCGAACTGCTGACCTTTTTGTTCACAGCTGAGCTCTTAACCACTGCACCACCAGAGCTCCTTATGTACTTCAGTCCCTGCATTTTTTCCAGGTCTTGTTCACATGGGATCTGCTTGGAAAGGCCTTCTTGACCATCCTGTCTGTGGTAGGCAGAATTATAAGATGGTCCCCACGACTTCAACACCCTGGTGCTATGTTTTGGGATAATCCTCTCCCCTTGAGTGCAGATGGAACCTGTGATTTTATTAGGTTACTAATAACCTGAGTTTGATTTAATTAAAAGACAGATTATCCTGGGTGGGGCTGACCTAACCAGGTAAGCTCTTAGAAGAGAAAGTAGCAGCAGCAGACATTTTCTTTCTGTCCTTGAAGGTACAGCCTCCACAAGTTCTACAGCTGCAAGGAAATGAATTATTTCAGCGACCACATGAGCCTGGAGGAGGACCTCGAGCTTCTGATGAGACTCAGCACCAGCTGACTCTCTGACTGTGACCTGAGAGCTAAGCAGAGGACCCAGCTAGCTCGAGCCTGCAGTTGTGTTAAGTCACTAAGTTTGTGGTAATTTGGTAGGCAGTAACAGAAAGCCAATCCATGGTCTAAAATACGATCCCTTCAACACTTTCATAGCACTTATTGTTACAACCTGAAATTATAGGAGCCCTGGTGGCGCAGTGGTTAAGCACTTGGCTGCTAACCAAAACGTTGGCAGTTTGAAACCACCAGCCACTCCGCGGAAGAAAAGATGTGGCAGTCTGCTTCTGTAAAGATTTACAGACTTGGAAACCCTATGAGGCAGTTCTACTCTGTCCTATAGGATCACAATGAGTTGGAATAGACTCAAGGACAATGGGTAAGGTAATTCTTTGCTTACTTGTTAGTCTGATTGTCCCACTGGACTATAATCTTCACAAGGGCAGGGACTTTGGCTTGTTTACTGTTGAATCCTCAGCTCGTTAGAACAGTGCCTGGCATACAATAGGTACTCAGTAAATATTTGTTGAGTGAACTCATAAACAAATAAATGTGCATTCAGTAGTTAGCTAATTTTTTAAAAAATGGTTCTTAAAGATATACTTCCGTTTAAGCCAACTTGACAGGGGGAATCTGAATTTATATAAAAAAGAGCTTAGTATTGATTTTTATTTTCTAAAAGAACATAAAATATGAATCAATTTGCCAAAAATTCCATTCAAGTGCAACTTTTGAGGAGTATATTTATTGCATAAAGCGAGGCAAACTAGGCTGTCCAGTAGCATCATTACTGTTTCTTTTAGCAAATGTTAGTATATTTTAAGGTCAAACATATAGAAACAGGACAGAAGACAGGCAACCTTGACAACATGTACATGTTGAAGGGCACCTCAGATAAGAAAGTTTATAGAATGGGTGGAATATCTGATAAAACTGCTAGCAGCGTGTCTTAATTACCTAGTTCTGCTATAACAGAAATACCACAAGTGGATGGCTTCAACAAAGAGAAATTTATTCTCTCACAGTCTAGGAGGCTAGAAGTCCAACTTCAGGGTGCCAGCTCCAGGGGAAGGCTTTCTCTCTCTGTAGCTCTGGGGGAAGGTCCTTGTCATCAATCTTCCCCTGGTCTACGAGCCTGTTAGCTCAGCGACCCTGGGTCCAAAGGACGCGCACTCCTGGTTCTACTTTCTTGGTGGTATGAGGTCCCCATGTCTCTCTCCTCACTTCTCTCTTTTATATCTCAAAAGAGATTGGTTTAAGACACAATCTAATCTTGTAGATTGAGTCCTGCCTCATCAACATAACTGCCGCTAACCCTACCTCATTAACATCGTAGAGGTAGGATTTATAACACATCGGAAAATCCCAACAGATGACAAAATGGTGGATAATCACACAATACTGGGAATCATGGCCTAGCCAAGTTGAAACACATTTTTAGGGGACACAATTCACTCCATAACACAGTGCAATTTAATTGCCGTCAATGATAAATTTACTTTCTTTTAAAAATATTCAAATGATGGCAGCGCCCAGGAAATTTTGATGGATTATCTAAAACTATTATAATAGTGAATTACTTTTATGAGTTAAGAATTCACATCCAATGAAAATGGAAAGGAAATAAACCCAATGCCCTTCTCTATTTTTTTCATTTGAAATGATGGATGATATATTGGGATATATATATATATATAATTTATTTATTTATTTCTCTAATCCATTTTTGTTTATTTATTTATTGTACTTTAGATGAAGGTTTACAGAACAAATAGCTTCTCATTAAACAGTACATGTATTGTTTTATGACAATGGTTAACTATCCCGTGACATGTCAACACTGTCCCTTCTCAACCTTGGGTTCCCTATTACCATCTTTCCTGTCCCCTCCTGTCTTCTAGTCCTTGTCCCTGGACTGTTGTGCCCCATTAGTCTCATTTTGTTTTATGGGGCTGTCTAATCTTTGGCTGAACGGTGAACCTCGAGAGTGATGTCACCACTGAGCTAAAAGGGTGTCCGGGGGCCATACTCTCAGGGTTTCTCCAGTCTCTGTCAGACCAGTAAATCTGGTCTTCTTGTGTGAGTTCAAATTTTGTTCTACATTTTTCTCCAGCTCTGTCTGGGACCCTCTGTTGTGATCCCTGTCAGAGCAGTCAGTGGTGGTAGCCAGGTACCATGTAGTTGTACTGGACTCCGTCTGGTGGAGGCTGTGGTAGTTGTGGTCTATTAGTCCTTTGGACTAATCTTTCCCTTGTGTCTTGTTTTCTTCATTCTCCCTTGCTGCCGAAGGCGTGAGAGCAGTGGAGTATCTTAGATGGCTGCTCACAGGCTTTCAAGACCCCAGATGCTACTCACCAAGGTAGAATGTAGAACATTTTCTTTATAAACTGTGTTATGCCAATTGAGCTAAATGTTCTCTGAGACCATGGTCCTCACAGCCCTCCACCAAGCAATTTGGTCCCCCAAGCAGTTTTGATGTGTCCACGACCTTTCCTTGTACAAGTTGTGCTGGCTTCCCCAGTATTCTGTACTGTCTTACCCTTCACCAAAGATACCACTTATCTATTGTCTATTTAGTATTTCCCTCCCCATACCCCACCCATCCCTCGTAACCAACAAAGATTGTTTCTTTTTGTGCGTAAACTATTTCTTGAGTTTTTACAGTAGAGGTCTCATACAATATTTGTCCTTTTGTAATTGACTTATTTCACTCAGCATAATGTCCTCCAGTTTCATCCATGTTATGAGATGCTTCACAGATTCATCATTGTTCTTTTTCGTTGCATAATACTCCATTGTGTGTATGTACCATAGTTTGTTTATCCGTTCATTTGCTGATGGGCATCTAGGTTGTTTCCATCTTTTTGGTATTGTAAACAATGCTTCCATGAACATTGGTATGCATATGTCTATTTGTGTGACGGCTCTTATTTCTCTAGGATATATTCCTAGGAGTGGGATTGCTGGATCATACGGCATTTCTATTTCTAGCTTTCTAAGGAAGTGCCATATCATTTTCCAAAAAGGTTGTATCATTTTGCATTCCCATCAGCAGTGCATAAGAGTTCCGATCTCCTCGCAGCCTCTCCAGCATTTGCTATTTCCAGTTTTTTGATTCGTGCCAGTAATATCGGGGTGAGATGGTATCTCATTGTGGTTTTAATTTGCATTTCTCTAGTGGCTCATGATTGCGAGCATTTCCTCATGTGTCTGTAGGCTGCTTTGAGTGTCTTCTTTGGTGAAGTATCTATTCATTTCCATTGCCCATTTTTTAATAGGATTATTTGTCTTTTTGTTGTAGAGGTCTTGGATTTTCTTGTAGATTTTAGAGATGAGGCCTTTGTCTGACTTGAAATGTCCAAAAATTTTTTCCCAGTCTGTAGGTTCTCTTTTTACTCTTTTGGTGAAGTCTTTTGATGAGTATAAGTGTTTAATACTTGGAAGATCCCAGTTATCTAGCTTATCTTCTGGAGTTTGTGCGTTGTTGGTTATGGTTCGTGTCATACTGGGATATATTTTGACCTCATTTCTTGATGGGGGATTTTAATATTTAGAACTATAAACAATGCAAAAAAGAGATGCTTGCTGCTCCGAGGATGAAATATTTACCATCATGGGAGTGCGCCCCATGCAGGCTGCCTGCTGGAGGTCTCTTGGCATCATTGCAGTTGGTTTGGGGTGGAGGACTCACAGGTGGGTGTCCTCAATCAGGCCCCCCAGCTCTGACTCCTTTGCCTTCTGCAGCAGACTAATAGCTATGTGGTGGTAGCATAGGTTGTTTTGAAATCCTGAGACATATCTCACACCAGAGGTGAAGTTTACAAAACCAGGAGTTCCAAGAACTGAAAGTCACGTCTGATTTCAGACTGCATTCCCTTGCCTGCAGCAAGAAGTTTTCCCCCATCTCCAGAAGGGGTCGAATGGGATCAACAGTGAGAGGCATCTCTGGGGCCAGAGAATATCCGCCATGGCCCTGACTGTGAACACTCATTCCTGTTTCCATATGCAAAAGAAAGTGAATTCCTTTTCCTCGGAGAAAACACCTCATAAAAGAGCAACTTGTCCTTCAAAGTTACTAGTGGGACAGAGGGGGTTGCTTTACCTAAACAAAAACTTTTCATCCATGTCAGTGAGGGTCCCAGTAGGTGTAATCTGCATGCCTCTGGGACTCTACGATATTAAGGCAGGTTTCCTTGGTTGATTTGCACCCCAACATGCAGTCAGGTTTACCTCTCCTGCCCTCCTACCCCTTCTATACACTGGCCCTGCCTTAGTGTGGGTCATTGGATTAGTGCAGTTTTTTAACTGGTTTTCTTGCTTCCAGTATTCACTCATCTCCCTTCCTCCCCATTTAGTCTCCTCTGGGACCCCCTCCCTATGGGTCAGCCACACTGAACTTGCAGTTCTCAGAATGTTCCAGGCTGTTTCATGTTTCTGCGTATTTGCTCATGGTTGTTCCCCGCTTTTCTCACCCTTTCTTGCTTTCTTAGGCTGGGTTTTCTAGAGAAGCAGAACCAGTAATACATATAAGTATGTACAGAGAGAGATTTATATCAAGGAAATGGCTCACACCGTTGTAGGGGCTGGAATGTCCCAAGTCTGGGGGTCAGCATAGAGGCTTCTCCTGATTCATGTAGCCACAGGGGCTGGCGAACCCAAGACCAGCAGTTCAGGGAGCAGGACTCTTGCTCACAGGCCGGTTTAAGGAGGTGCAGAGAATGACACCTCCTGCTGTTGTCCCCCATGAGACTCTGCACAGAAGGCTCCATAGTACCTGCAATGCTTTACTGAACTTACGTGTTTACTTCTCTGCCTTTCCTACTAGACGGTGAGCTTCTTGAGGGCAGAGACAGGCTCTAATTCATCTTGACCTTCCCAGTGCCTGGAATGCAATAGAGCTCAATAATGTTGAATAATAACAATAAATTATAACACCAAACTCTTACCAAGGGATTCACCATCCAAGGTAGACTTTGTTCGAAGTGCTTTGTGTATATTAACCCACAGCAATGCTGTGAGGTTGGTATTATTATTATTATTCCTATTTTTCAGAGAAGAAACCTGGGAACAGAGATTTGTAGTAACTTGCCCTAGATCAATGGGGGCATTGCTGGTTCAGTGGTAGAATTCTCACCTTCTATGTGGGAGACCTGGGTATGATTCTCAGCCAGTGTACCTCATGCGTAGCCAGTCTGTCAGTGGAGGCTTGTGTGTTGCTGTGATGCTGAACAGATTTCAGTGGAGCTTCCAGACTAAGAGAGGCTGGGAAGAAAATCCTGGTGATCTAAATCCAAAAATCAGCCAATGAAAACCTTATGGATCACAACGGTCCAATTCACAACTAATCATGGGGATGGCACAGGACCAAGTAGCATTTCATTCCATTGCCCATGGGGTCACAATGAGTTGGGGGCCTACTCAGTGGCAGCTCACAACAATAGCCCTAAGTCATACAGATGTTAACTGATAAGCATGTGGCCCCAGAACCCCTTTTCTAAACCACCCAGGGGTCAATGATGATGGAAAGAGGGAGAGACAAGCAGGTTAGGGTAAACCAGAAGGCATGAGCTCTGTCTTTAAGCTCAATTTCACCTTCAAACCTGATGCTGAGGGAGGCATTGAACACCACAAAGGCTAGTCTAAGGAAAACTGTTGGTTGCCCTCTCGAAACTAACCCTGCTTGATTTGTCAAGGAAGAAAGAGACAGTCTCATCTAGTGAAGGGTGATGAGAAGTCACCTCAATCCCTTTTGCTCTGGTTGCCTCCCTTTTGGAAGTGTCCACAGTTCCCATCACGGTCACCAGAGTTCTGAGGTCCACTGTGAAGACTTGGCCTCCGTTGCCAGCTGAAGGATCTGTGTTAGATGCCATTAGAGAAGCTTGTGAATTTTTGAAAAGTTGTGTAAACAGTTCCCAAGAACAGCCTTGGGGGAAACATGGATGCTTCATGCTAGGGCTTACCCAGAATCTGAAAGAACAAGGTTGGCTTTAGTTGGCCCATACTTCAGTCCCCAAGAAGCTTCCGCTTGACGTAAAGACTCTTTTCATTTGGGGTAGAAAGAGCTGCAACCCTAAGTGGAAGAGGAACTTGGCTGGGGCAATTCCAACTACAGAGGGGCTGGAAAGGGGGTGCAGCAACAGTAGAACCAGACCTGAGCCCCAAGAATGAACCTGGAGCCCAGATAAAAATGGTCCAATGGACAAAAATGAGCAAAGAATGGAAAAGAGGAATTCACAGATGAAACGCAAATGTCCAATAGACATTAAGAAGTTATCCAGTTTCACTAAAGAAATATCATTTAAAACCAAGAGAAACCATTTTTTAAAAAAATTTTGAATTGACAAAAATTCAAATGATAATTGCTGGTAAGTTTACAGGCAATCAGCACTCTAGTAAAGAACTGAGGGAAGTGTAAATTAGTGCAATTTGGTAAAAAAAAAAAAAAAATTTTAAGTGCTTTCCCTAGGTCAAGATTTCAAGATGCACATACAAGGATGTTCAATCACAGCAATATGCATAGTACCACAAAACTGGAAACGACCTAAATATCCATTAACATGGGAATAGATAGATGAAAATGGGTTTAGCTCTTCAATGAATGCTGTGTACCCAAGGAGGAAAAGTGAGTTAAATCTGTATAGATTGACATGAAAAAGTATGCATGCTTCATCGTTTAGTGAAAAATACAAGATTCTACTTTTGATTAAAAAATACAGTAATATCCGCAAATATTTTTTGCATGGAAAATGTTCTGAGGAATAAGTAACAGGCTAATAATGGGACTAACCTGTGATTGTGTGTGATAGACATTATTGATTGTCTACCCAAGGCCTACTTCCGTATTCTTACTTCAAAACAGGGTCCTAACTTTATCCAGGTACCCACCCTTCAGGAAAAGAAATCCTAATCCCAGCTCAAGGATGAATCTTGACTACCTGTTGCCATTGAGTCCATTCCACCTCATAGTGACCCTATAGAACAGAGTAGAACTGGTCCATAGGGTTTCTAAGGCTGTAATCTGTACGGAAGCAGATTGCCACATCTTTTCCCCACGGAGCGGCTGGTTGGTTGGAACCACTAACCTTTTGGAGAGTAGCTAAGCACTGAACCACCAGTATCCATCTGACATCAGCAATGATATCCTGTGTTCCACGTCTTTTTCTGAATCCAGCTTGAATTTCTGGCAGTTCCTTGTCAATATACTGCTGCAACTACTTTTGAATGATCTTCAGCAAAATTTTACTTGTGTGTGATATTAATGATATAGTTTGATATTTTTGGCATTCAGCTGGATCACCTTTCTTGGGAATAGGCATAAATATTGATCTCTTCCAGTTGATTGACCAGGTAGCTGTCTTCCAAATTTCTTGACATAGACGAGTGAGCACGTCTAGCATTGCATCCGTTTGTTGAAACATCTCAGTTGGTATTCTGTCAGTTCCTGGAGCCTTGTTTTTCTCCAGTGCCTTCAGTACAACTTGGACTCCTTCCTTAATACCATGAGTTCTTGATCATAAGCTACCTCCTGAAATAGTAGAATATCAACCAATTCTTTTTGGTACAGTGACTCTGTGTATTCCTTCCATCTTCTTCTGATGCTTCCTGCGTCATTTAATATTTTTTCTGTAGAATCCTTCAGTATTGCAACTTGAGGCTTGAATTTTTAATTCAGTTCTTTCAGCTTGAGAAACATCAAACGTATTCTTCCCTTTTGATTTTCTATCTCCAGGTCTTTGTACATGTCATTATAATATTTTACTTTATCTTCTCAAGCTACCCTTTGAAATCTTCTGTTTAGCTCTTTTACTTCATCGTTTCTTCCTTTTGCCTTAGCTACTCAACATTCAAGAGCAAGTTTCAAAGTCTCTTCTGACATCCATTTTGGTCTTTTCTTTCTTTCCTGCCTTTTTAATGACCTCTTGATTTCTTCACATACGATGTCCTTGATGTCATTCCACAACTTAGCTGGTCTTGGGTCATTAGTGTCCAGTGTGTCAAATCTATTCTTGAGATGATCTCTAAATTTAGATGGGATATACTCAAGGTCGTACTTTGGCTCTCTGGACTTATTCTGATTTTCTTCAGTTTCAACTTGAACTTGTATATGAGCAATTGATAGTCTGTTCCGCATTGGGCCTTGGCCTTATTCTGACTGATGATACTGAGTTTTTCCATTGTCTCTTTCCACAGATGTAGTCGATTTGATTCCTGTGTATTCCATCTGGCAAGATCCACATGTATAGTCACTGTTTATATTGGTGAAAAAAGGTATTTGCAATGATGAAGTCGTTGGTCTTGCAAAATTCTATCATGTGATCTCCTGCATAGTTTCTACCACCAAGGCCATATTTTTCAACTACCAATGGTTCTTCTTAGTTTCCAACTTTCACGTTCCAATTATTTTATTATGTTGAGAAATTTCCCCTCTATTCCTATTTTATAGAGAGTTTTTTTTTTTTTATCAGGAATGGTGTTGGACTTTATCAAATGCCTTTTGTGCATTGATTGAGAAGATAGTGTGATTTTTTTCTTTTGTGTCTGACACAAGTCATGGTGTTTTCAATTGCCTCATATGCATGTGGAAGCTGGACAATGAACAAGGAAGACTGAAGAAGAATTTCTGCCTTTGAATTATGGTGTTGGAAAAGAATATTGAATATACTATGGACTGCCAGAAGAACCAACAAATCTGTCTTGGAAGAAGTACAGCCAGAGTGCTCATTAGAAGCAAGGATGGAGAGACTGAATCTCACATACTTTGGACATGTTATAAGGAGAGACCAGTCCCTGAAGAAGGACATCATGCTTGGTAAAGTAGAGGGTCAGGGAAGAAAAGGAAGACCCTCAACGAGGCAGACTGACATAGTGGCTGCAACAATGGGCTCAAGCATAACAACAATTGTGAGGATGGCACAGGACCAAGCAGTGTTTACGTCTGTGGTACACAGGGTGGCTATGAGTCAGAACTGACTGGACAGCACCTAACAACAACAACGACAACTATATGTGGTGTATTGTGTTGACTGATTTTCTAATGTTGAACCATCCTTGCATACCTTGTATGAATCCCACTTGGTAGTGGTATATATATTTTTTATATGATTCAGAAAATATTATTGGAATCATTATTCCCTGCCCTTGAGCATAGAGAAAGTGACCGAGCTGGAGCTGGGCTCACAAGGGCTCACAAGGGCCCAGAGGGACTCGCAAGGACACATCAACTGGGCCCCGAGGTATAGAGGCTATAGTTAAAATATCTTGGAAAATACCTTCTAGGGAACATTACACATAAGCCATTCAAACACAACATGAAAGATTTTCCACTCTTATCTTTTTCTATTAGCATTTAGTGAATAGAAAATTTGTTGGACCAATGAAGACCCTCCTGACTGTCGTTACTGAAACCTGTACTAATGATTGTTAAGAAACATGATTCAAAATGTAAGATTATAATTTCTAGCCAATCCGTGAAAAGGTAAAGCTTTCAATAGTTTTGCCCATTTGTAACGTTAATATATACTGATGACTCTGTAAGTTTCCTTGGACTTGGGCAGACATGGCTGTGGCAGCATGCTTGTCCGTTTTCCCACTTTTGTCTGTTCTGTAATATTTCCTTGGACTCGGGCAGACATGGCTCTGGCAGCATGATTGTCTGTTTCCTACTTTTGCCTTTTTGAATATATGCCAAATAAAACCTTCTTCTTGCTTTACTAAACTGTGATGGTTTTACCCTACAACAGATATGATGCTGAATTCTATTGGCTAGAATTTTGTTGAGAATTTTTGACTGTATATTCTTGAGAGATATTGATCTGTAATTTTCTTTTTTTGTGGTGCCTTTGCCTGGCTTTGATATTGGGGTTATGCTGTCTTCATAGAATGAATTCAGGAGTATTACTTCCTTTTCTATGTTCTGAAATCATTTGAGTAGTACTGGTGTGAGCTCGTCTCTGAATGTTTGATAGAATTCTCCAGTGAAGCCATCTAGGCCAGGGCTTTTTTTGAGGGTTGCTTTGTGGCCTAAAATGTTATCTTTTCTGGAGAATATACCATGTATGTTGGAAAAGAATGTATACTTTTTTGTTGTTGTGTGACATGTTGTATATGTATCTGTGAAGTCAAATTGGTTGATTGTGGCCTTTCAGTCTTCTGTGTCTTTGTTCAGTTTTTTTCCAGATGTTTTTTCCTTTACTGACAGTGGTATGTTGAAGTGTCCTCCTATTATTGTGGAATATCTATTTCTCTTTTTTGTGCTTTTAGAGTTTGTTTTTAGTATTTTGGAGCCCTGTTGTTGGGTAGGTAGATACTTATTAGGGTTATGTCTTCTTGGTGGATTGTCCCTTTGATCATTATATAAGTCTTTCCTTGTCTTTTATAGTGAATTTTGCCTTAAAGTCTATTTTGTCTGAGATTAGTATTGCCACTTATGCTCTTTTTTGGTTACTGTTTGCTTGATGTATTTTTTCCATCCTTTGATTTTTAATATATTTATGTCTTTGTCTCTGAGATGTGTCTCTAGGAGACACCATATTGATGAGTTGTGTTTTTTTAATCCATTCTGCCACTCTCTGTCTCTTTACAGGTGCATTTAAGCCATTTACATTTAGTGTGTGTATCCATAGGTATGAGTTTATTGCTGTCATATTGTTGTGCTTTTTTTTTTTGTAGTGCTGAAATTTTCTTTATTCCTCTTACTTTCCTGTACTGAGTTCATTTTTTTTTTTTTGTATATTTTCGTTTCTTTTCTTTCATTGTCATAGATTTTGTGTTTACTGAGTCTTTGTGTTTTTCTTCTTTTTTATTTTGATAAGTAGGTTTGTTAATTTTTTCTTTGTGGTTTCCTTGAAATTTACCCTTCTCTTCCTATGTTTGAACCAGTCTTTTATTACATGATATTACCTTAACTTCCTCTCCATTTGAAAGTTCTATACCTCTACCATTTATTCCCACTTTTATTGTTTCGATGTTGTCATCATTTACAGATTAACATCTCTGTTTCCCTGTTTCAAGACTTTTATATTTGTTTTATTATTGAGAGTTCTTTACCTAGGTTGGTATCTGGCTGATGCTGTCCTGTGTCCTAGACTCTGGTTGTTTTCTGATGTTCTTGGTACTCTAACCAAAGGAATCCCTTTAATATTTCCTGTATGTTTGGTTTGTTTTTAATGAATTCCCTTAATTTCTGTTTATCTGGAAATGTCCTAATTTTGCATTGTATTTTAGAGAGAGTTTTGCAGGATATATTATTCTTGATTGGCAATTTTTTGCTTTCAAGGTTTTATATATGTCATCCTGTTGCCTTCTTGCCTGCATAGTTTCTGCCAAGTAATCAGAATTTAGTCTTATTATTTCCACTTTATATGTGATTTTGCATTTTTCTTGAGCTGCTCTCAGAATTCTTTCTTTGTCCTTGTTTTTGGGAAGTGTGCTTATGATATATCTCGGTGACTTTCTTTTGGAATCTATTCTATATGGCGTTCTTTGAGCTTCTTGGGTAGTCAACTTTTCGTCTTCCATGATATTTGGGAAGTTTTCTGCCAGCAAATCTTCAACAATCTTTGTGTTTTCCATTTTCCCCCTCTGTTCTGGAATTCTGATCAAGTGCAAATTTTTGCTCTTGACTGTGTCCCACATAATTCTTAGGTTTTCTTTGTTCTTTTCTCTGATTTTTCCTCAAAGTGGGTCCATGACTTTGTCTTCAGTCTCACTGATTCTGTCTTCCATTGTTTCAAATTTTCTCCTAAAACCTTCTATTGAGTTGCCTGTTTTTGAAATTTTGTTGTTTATTTTTTGGATTTCTTGTTCCTTTTCTTGTATGATTTCTAATTGTTTATTTATTTTAACGTTTTGTTCTTGTATTATTTTCCTGAATTCTTCTATTGCTTTGTTTGTGTTTTCCTTGATTTTGGCTATATTTTCATTGGTTTTGTCTGTGTTTTCCTTGATCTCTTTTCTAATCTCTTGGAGATCCCTAAATATTAGTCGTTTGAAATCCATATCTGGTAGTTCCATTGCCTTTTCTTCCACCAGAAGGTTATCTGATTCTTTGTTTTGGTAGCTTACTGGAGCCGTCTTGTCCTGTGCTGGCAGTTTCCCAAGATAGTGATGCTGTGCTGTGTTAGTTGGCAGGTGACCTCCACTCTGAATCTCTCCTCATTCTCTGTTTTCTGTCAGTTTTTTCTTCCATTCAATGTTTGATATGGTTCTTTGTCCTTTCATTTGATGCTTAGGGTTCCAGGATTGATGTTTGTGTCTGTTTTACTTAGTTTTTCAAGTTTTTGCTGCAGAGGAACAGCATGATGTGGCTGTCTGGGGCACCATATTGGCTTCACCTCTGTCTCCTTGACTCTTGACTAGTTTATGCTAATCCTAGGATTCCAATTCTTCTTTTGGTGATTTGTTTAGGAGCAAGTATGTGACTCAGTCATGACTAACGAGAGACAATAGATCTGTGGGGGGGCTTCTGGGAAAGGTTTCCCTACCAATGTGTTCTTGTCTGTATGTAACAACTGGAAGCTCTGTGGCCATTTTGGAACCATAGAGGAGCTAAGCCAGGAACCAAGTCCACACACTGAGTATGGCAGAAAGGAAAGATGGAAAAAACCTGGGTTCTCATTAATGTCTGGAGCTTCTGAATAAGCCAACTCTGGAACCATGCTGCCTTGATGTAAGATATTAAATATCCTTATTACCTAAGTCAGTGGAAGCCATGTGCATTCTCTTCCTTGCAACCAAAGGTCTCCTAACTGGTAACGAGGGGCTGGATTTACAGGGCAGAAGGACTTTCACATCCTTATATATATATATTTTAAAAACTGGTGAGATTGTATATGGATTTTACTTTCTCTTTTGTTATTTTCCATGTTTTTCAAATAAAAAGTAGAAAGTAAAACTAAGTGTCTCTGACCTTACCCTAAACAGCAGGGCAGGTGGGAGGGCCCTGACTTTGGGGTCAGACAGACCTGGCTGCTCCTTTCTAGCTGTGAGGCTTTGCCTAAAAATCTGAGCATTGAGATTCTTAACTGGAAAAGTGAGAATAATAAGAGCCCTACCTCCTCAGATTGCTGTGATCAAGGATGAAAACTGTCTGGCACTTTATGGGCCCTCAGTCAATGTTATTCCTTCTGCTCCCTGCACCTCCCACTTTAATTTTTCTCAGGACTTCTGTGGCCCAGGAAAATGAGGGATGAAGGGTGATAGTTAAGAAATTGAGTTGGTAAGAATGAGAGTTCAGGTCTCAGTCTGACCAAGATGACCCACATGATGAGTCAAAAATTACATCCAATTTGGCATGGTAGTTACCCTAAGGGCACCTGCACATGTCCTCAGGGACCAAACCAGAATCAGTAACAGTTGCTATCCAACTCATTATGACCCCATGTGTGCCAGAGTAGAACTATGATCCATAGGGTTTTCAGTAGCTGATTTTTCAAAAGTAGATCACCAGAACTTTTGTCTGAGGTGCATCTGAGTGGACTTGAACCTCCAACTTTTTGGTTAGTGGTTGAGCACCTAACTGTTTGCACCACCTAGGGACTCTAAAACCAAACCAAACTTGTTACCACCGAGTGGATTCATGGTAACCCCGTGTTTACAGAGTAGAACTGCATTCCATAAGCTTTTCAATGGCTGTGACCTTTTAGTGATATATTGCCGGACCTTCCTTTCAAGTTGCCTCTGGGTGGATTTGAACAGCCAACCTTTTTGTTAGTAGACAAATGCTTAATGAGGGACTGCAGACATGCTCTCCGATAGCCACAGTTGCACATGGCTTCCTTGGGCTTTCCCAGCATTAGAGAGTGCTGCCAAAGAGCGGAGAGCATGCCTACTGCTGATATCCCTGCTCCATCTTTCTACTAGTTGTCTACTTTTTGCAACCTTCACTTAGCACAGCTTCAGCTAAACACGTGGCCTCCAGGCTCCACCCACCTTTGCAATTGGTTCCTTGTACAAACTCCGAGGCAGCAAATCCCCCACAGCTCCTGGGGCCCTCTGCTCAGTGGGCCATAAAACACTGTTGCTGTCTACAAGCCCTGGTCATCAGTAATGAGACAGCTTTGAAACTGCTACAATGAAACCCTAAACCAGGCACAGATCTACATGCTGGGCGAAGCACTTGGGAAAGGTTGGCCAAGGTTCAGAAACACTAGACTGGGTTTGGAGGGCGCTCCCGCAGCTGGGCTTCTTTAGGGCCTGGGCCTGTTTCAGCAAATGCTGGCCTGGGTGGTATGTGAACGGGCTGATTTACTGGACTCGGGCAGGAAAGAGGCAAAGCCTAGGGCTGCAATAGTTTTTGCTTTGAGGTTTTTGGGAACGTGATTGAATCCTCAATTTCACCTCCTAGAGGGAATTCTGGCCTCTCTCCCCAACCTCATTCCCATAAGGCTCATACGTTTCTTTCTCCCCCTGCCCCAACCTTCCAAGATGCAAGGAGCCAGTAAGTGGAGCTACCTCGAGCAGACTGGCTTTTCAATAATTTGAACATGGAATCCTCAGAAGGGAATGAGTTGCTGCTTCTTTCTTTCTTTTTTTTAAGATGACCTTTAAAGCCAGTTTCAGGATGGCACAGGTCAGTGTCACAGAAGGCATAATTAGGATCTCTCTTCTGACTCTGAACAATATGTGACAAATATCATCTGGGCTGCCATTGCCAATTCAAAGAAAGACCCTGTCAACTGTTAGCCTCTGGGTCCAAGCAGTGGGACACAAGATACAAGGTTTAGGACAGTTCCATAAGCAAACTCCCCAGAAAGGAGTCCAAGCTGAGCTCCTTTTTTATTTTTTTTGTTTATTGTTATAGTTTAAGTGAAAGTTTACCTTTCAAGTTAGTCTCTTACACAAAAATTTATACACACATTATTATGTGACCCTAGTTGCTCTCCCTCTACTGTGACAGCAAACTCCTCCTTTCCACCCCTGATTTCCTGTGTCCATTCAACCAGCTCCTGACCCTCTCTGCCTTCTCATCTCACCTCTGGACAGAAGCTGCCCATTTAGTCTCATGTATCTGCTTGAACTAAGAAGCACACTCTTGACGAGTATCATTTTGTCTCCCACAGTCCAGTCCAATCTTTGTCTGAAGAGTTGGCCTCGGGAATGGTTTTTGTTCTGGGTTGACAGAGAGTCTGGGGGCCAAGCTTTCTGGGGTTCCTCCAGTCTCAGTCAGACCATTAAGTCTGGTCTTTTTACTAGAATTTGAGTTCTGCACCCCACCTTTCTCCTGCTCCATCAAGGACTTTCTGTTGTGTTCCCTATCAGGGCAGTCATTGGTGGTAGCCAGGCACCCTCCAGTTCTTCCAAGCTGAGCCCCTTTACGCCACATCCCATGTTATTCAGTTTTTAACACCATTTCATAGATGATAATCTCGTAGACATGAGTACAGGTCTGAGTCCTAGCAGGAAGCCAACAGTACATTCAAACCAGGAGACTGAAAAGAGTTTAGGGAAGGGACTATTTTCAGAGGCATGGGTGGGTGTTATGGATTGAATTGTGTCCCCTCCCTGCCAAAATATGTGTTGGAATCCTAACCCCATACCTGTGGATGTAATCCTGTTTAGAAATAGGATTTTCTTTGTTATTTGTAGGATGTTTCCTAAACCAAATTACTTCCGAGTTATAAAAAAAATGAGCAAATTAGACACAGACACAAGCTCACTCGGAGAAGATTGATGCCATGTGAGGATCACCAAGGAATCAAGCAACCAAGGAACGCCCAGGGCCCCTGACTCTAAAACAACAAATAAGTGAGAGAATACCAGCTCTGGACCCCCAGTCTTACCACTTTTGAACACTTTCTTCAGAAGAAATCCTGGCCAAGCCCATGATGTGATGAAGTTTGTTAATTCCTACAAGGCGGTCCTATTCCTATGTTCATGTGATACATTTTTATATAATTTCTAAGCTACAAGAGCGATTCATAGGGATGCAGGGAATTTGGAAATGTTTCGAGGGTAGTGATTTCAAGAGTTGGAAAACAGGGCTAATGGGGAAAGATGAAAGGCACTGCAATTATTAAATTGGAGAGAAGATGGCTGAGGGGATATAGGAGCCATCCTCTGAGACGAAAAGATTATTAAAGAGAGAATGGCAACCGATGCTTCTTCAGAAAAGACAGAACAAATGGAAAACGGAGAGGGTGGCAAGAGGGATTTCAGTTCTGCCTTAAGGATCATTTCCCAGCAGAGATGGTTATGAGCTCCAAAATGGGCTGTGAAACCCTTCACTGCTTTAAAAATACGCAAGATTTGCATGATGGTCTCTGAAAGCACTGCCCGGTAAGATTATATTTGAATAGAGAAGGAGCTGGCATCAGGCAAGTGGGGAGGAGTGGAAAGGCAAAACTGGGCTCTATCCAGGCTGGTACACTATAAAATTGGGTTATGTCACTTGGCTTCTGTGGGTTCCATTCTCCTCACCTGTAAAGGAAAGGCTTTGGACTATGCTTCCAGGTGTTTTGGGAAAGCCCTGAGGTCCACCTGAAATTTCCAATCCCATGGACATTTTGGGATCCCCATGTGGTGAACACCTTGCTGGCTGGCACAGCTTCTGAAATTCTGAATTCCACTTTAAAGATGAAGAGACTGTTGACTGGTCAGTCGAAAATTCATCATACACGCCTATAGAAATTGCATATGGCTCTAGACATATTTTTGGCTCTAAACTCGTTTCACTTTGCAGCATTTTGCATCATTTTCTACCTCACAATAAGTAAAGAAGTATAACAAGATGTCTTCAGTGAGGATGATCCACTAGCTATCAACATTGAATGCCGTCTATGGGCCAGGTGCTTGACTTATGTTGTGGGAGGGTTCTCTCTTTCTTTTCCTGTTTTTCCCCTGGGGTCTGTTACACGCTGGCTTGGAGAACAGAAGAAGGCAAACATCGTTTTAGCAAAGTCCTGGTGTAGAAGCAGCACTGTGAATCTGGGCTGGTGAGAGCCCTCTTCTCCTGCAGGGACCAGCCTGTGAGAGCAGATCACTCGGAAGTCCTCTTGCCCCCTCCTGTCCTCCACTTCCTCTCCTCCCCAGGGCTCTACTCACCCACAGCATCCAGAAGGAGTGATAAGCAAGAAAAGAGGAGGAATCCTGGGAAAGGGATGGAAATGGGAGTAACAGAGTGGAAGGTCGAGAGAGAGGAGAAGAGGAGATGGGGCGTCTAATGTAGAAGAGGTTCCTCTGCTAACCTGAAGCCTATGGCTTTGTGGGCTCTGTGAGGGCTGAGAACAAAGAACCTCAAAAAATGAAGAAACTGGGGAAGGGAAAACTAGTAGATTTAAATGAAGAAATTCCCTCAAATGCTTACTCCTTTTGTGTTGTCTGTAGTAGTTGGAATGTACAATCTGAAGCTGCAGTACAATATTTTTTTTTTTTTTTAATATATATTTTATTGTACTTCAGGTGAAAGCTTACAGAGCAAATAGTTTCTCATGAAATAGTAGTACACATGTTGTTTTTTGACATTGGTTAACAACCCCACCACGTATTAAGCCTCTAAATTCTCAACCTTTTTTTTTGATGAAAATTACAGATGGCCAAAGATACACCGTTTCAAAAATTTCTACATTCACAGTTCAGTGACATTGACTACGCTCTTCCAACTGTGCTGTTATTCTCACTTAAGATGAAGGCTTACAGAACAAAATAGTTTTTCATTTAACAGTTACTACACATGTTGCCCTATGACAATGGTTAACAATCTCACAGCACATCAAGAATATCCTTACTCCACCTTGTGTTCCCTATCACCAGGGGGCTTCCTTGTCCCCTTCTGTCTTCTGGACCTTGTCAGTGGACTATTGTACCTCTTTAGTCTCATTTGTTTATTTATTTATTTATTTATTTATTTATTTATTTTTATTTTATTTAAACACCATTTCAAAACTTTTTACTTACACATTTAAGTGATATTGACTATGCTCTTCCAATTGTGCTGCCATTCTCACCCAAGATGAAGGCTTACAGGACAAAACAGGCTCCCATTTAATAGTTACTACAAATGTTGCCCTATAGCAGTGGTCAACAATCTCACAATACATCGACAGTGTCCTTATTCAATTTGTGTTCCTTATCATCAGTTTCCTACTCTCCCTCTGCCTTCTGGCCCTTGTCACCGGACTCCTGTACATCGTTAGTCCCATTTAGTTTTACTGGGGTGTCCATTCCCAGGCTTAACATCAAACCTTGAAGGTAACTTCCCCTCTGAGCTGAAAGGGTGTCTGGGGGCCACACTCTCGAGGTTTCTCTAGTATTCTTTAGGCCAGTATATCTGGTCTTCTTTTTTTTTTTTTTTTTTTTTGGGAGTTAAAATTATACTCTACATCCTACTCCAGCTCTGCCCAGAACCCTCTGTTGTGATCCTGGTCAGAGGAGTCATTGGTGGTAGCCGGGCACCATCCAGCTGTACTGGGCTAAGTCCCGTGGAGGCCTTGGTAGCTGTGGACCATTAGTCCTTCGGACTAATCTTTTCCTTGTATCCTGTTCTCTTCGTTCTCCCTTGTTCCCGAAGGGATGAGATCAGTGGAGTATCTTAGATGGCCGCTCATAGGCTTTTAAGACCCCAGACACTACTCACCAAGGTAGAAAGTACAATATTTTTTTAAAGCATTCTTCTAGACCAGGGGTCAGCGAACATTTTCTGTAAAGAACCAGCCAGATAGTAAATATTTTAGGTTTTGAGGGCCCGTTGCAACTACTCAGCTCTGCTGTTGTACTGCAAGCAGCCATAGATAATACGTAAACAATGAGCATGGCTGTGTTCCAACAAACTTAATTTAAAAAAAAATAGGCAGCTGACCCACAGGCCTTAAAACCCAACCCTATCCTAGGCCAGGGTTTCTCAAACCTTAAAATACATACAGATCACTTGGAGATCTTGGTAAAATGCAAATTCTGGGTCCATCAGCTTGGCTTTGGGCCTGAGATTCTGTATTTCTAACGTGTTCCCAGGTAAATTTATGGTGTGATGGGTGAGGAATCGTCATACAATTTGGCTTATGCCCCTGGCTTCTTATCAGGGATGTGAGATGCAAGGTAAATGCGCATCCATGAGTTTTTTGAAAATCCTGTGGCACACAGTTCTACTTTGACACACATGGGGTCGCCATGAGTCAGAGTTGACTCTACAACAACTGGTACTGGTGCTGGTAACAGAAGCTCAGTACCCTTTAAGCACTACCTCCCCATTTCCTCCTGCCAGCTACCACTGGTAACTACTAATAAACGTTCATTTGTATGCATTTGCCTATTCTGGGTATCTCATGTAAGTGGGATCATGTAATATTTGTCTTTTTATGTCTGACTTATTTCACCCAACATAATGTTTTCAAGGTTCATCCATATTGTACCAGAACTTCATTTCTCTTTATGGCTAAATAATATCCCACTATAAGTATGTACCACATTTTCTTTATCCATTTATCTGCTGATGGGCCCTTGTGTTGTTTCCACCTTTTGGCTACTGTGAAAAGTGTTGCCATGAACACTGGTGTACAAGTATCTGTTTGCATCCCCTCACTCTGGTTTTGGTGTATATTTGAAAGTGAAAAAGTCCACCCTAAAGTCTCCCTCTAAGTCCAGATATAAGCCACATTCATAAGATGCTGGCACAGAAAATGTGATATTTTTATCTGAAATATTTACAGGTGGAAAGGATTAAAGCAAGTGACGGACTATTGAAGGTTAATGCCATCTTTTAATATGGAAAAACTACTCTCTCCACAAGGAATATACTTGTGGGGTAATCTGGAGAGATGTGTGTGTGTGCTCAAAATGTCAGCCGGAGTCTCATTAATTTCTGCCTCCCCCTAGAACACTACGTTATGGTTCTGAGGCTGCGTGTTCTCATGCTGACACCGCCGGGACCCGTAGCACCAGGCCCTCGGGGGTAAATTTATGGTATGATGTGGGAGGAATCCATCATACAGTTTGGTCCATACCCCCAGCTGCTTAATCAGGGATGGGAGATGCAAGACAAATGTTTGTTGCCTCTATGGCTTTGGGTGCCAGGTCTCAGCTTCAAGCTTTGATCCTTCAGGACCAACACTCGCACTAGGCAAGGCCAATTAATAAGATGGCTTAAAATCCAGCCTTCAGAGCACAGAAGAGTGCTTTGCCCTCCATTTCTCTGAGCTATTATTTAGCAATTCTCTAGGCTAAGGGATCATGTTGTAGACTTGTTACACAAGGAAAGGCCTTTGTGAACGTGTCTAAGACATAACCTCATTTGTTCTGGCCTAGTTATGAGGATCATGCTCACAATTGAGTTAGAGCCAGTTTCTGAAGATTACGAGCCCAGGAGTTCCATCATGAGTGTCTGCTTTATGAGTCCATCTCCAGGGCTCATCCTCCTCCCAAGGTAGGACAAAGACGAAGTGGGTAGGCTCTGGAGTCAGCTGGCCTTGAATTTGTCTCCCAGCTCTTCCAAATGCAAGCCAAGTACTTGGGTGAATTACTCAAACCTTAGTTTCTTCATCTGTAACATGGGGCCAATAATAGTGATTCACTCTTTGCAGCATTGCTGTGAAGATTGGAAATACTATGCTGATAGTACCCATCCTAGCACTTGGCACTCAGTCAACAGCTGCTGTGTTGTGACCTCTGTTTGCAGGTTTCCTTTTTTGCGACTTTCCCTTTATATGGTGTCCTAGCTAAGAGCACCGGCTTTGGGTCAGCTGGACCAAGGTCTGAGTCTGCCCTGCCCCTTACCAGTTGTGCAATCTTAAGTTATTTAATCTCATAAAGCCTCACTTTCCTCATTAATAAAATGGAATAATAATAGTAGTTGTCTTGGAGAGTTGTGGTTGAGATTGAATGAGCAAGTATATGTAAAATGCTTCTATTATAATACCTGGCATCTACTAAGTATCCTATAAATGTTTGTTATACATAAGGAGCCCTGGTGGCATAGTAGTTAAAGTGCTCAGCAGCTAACCAAAAGCTTAGTGGTTGGAACCCACCAGCTGCTCTGTGGGAGAAAGATGTAGCAGTCAGCTTCCACAACGATTACAGCCTTGGAAACTCTATGGGGTTCTACTCTGTCCTATATGGTCACTATGAGTAAGAACCGACTCGATGACAATAGGTTTTTTTATACATATTAACTAGGATATGTGTTTTGGAATCAGTGAAGGCTTTGGCTACATGTGAAAGAGGACATTGCTGTTTCTCCACCAAGATATATCAAAGCATTCCCAGAAAGTCTTACTGGCTTCAGGAACTTTGTCTTTAAACTCTAAGATTATGCAAAATGCAGATATACTTGCACTTATTGGGAAAATATCCTACTAGGGTACAAAAAGTATTAAAAAAATCAATTAATTCCAGCCCAGCTTTTCTTTCTGAAATAAACACTTTGGTCCAATGTTGGGGAAATTCATAAACCCAAATCACAGTTACCATTTATTGAGCAACTGCTATACACTGAGCACAGAGCTGGATGCTAGGTGAATACTTGGTCCAATAACCCTGTAAGGCTACTTTGATAATCTCCTTCCAGTGAAGGAGGAGCCTGAGGTTCAGAGAGGTTGAGTTACTTGCCCAGGGTCTCACAGCCCAGAAGTGGTAGAGCTGGAACTTGAGCCATCTGACTCCATAGCTCTATCTCAGTCACTTCCATCTTGGCTGCTCCTGTGCAGCCCTTTCATCCATGTTTTCTCCTTGGAGCATCTCAGCTGTCCTGAATGTTCCTGTTTCCGTTTTGTAGAGGAGAAAACTGAGGCCGAGACAGGTCGTGCAGCTGGCAGGCACCCATCCAGCTCAGGGCAGAGCTGGGACTCACACCCAGGGCTCCAGCACCAGATGCAGCTCTTTAACCTCCCTGGTCCTGCTTCACGCTCAGAACCTGGACAACTTCCCCCATAAGCAGAACCCACTCATGGGCATGCATGGGGTGGAGGAGAAGAGCGAAGTTGATCTAGGAGTCCTTTATAGAAGTTACAGTTCCCTGTTATTGCTGTCTTACTGGCATCCCTTGCCACCTTGAGAAGAGACCTACAGACGGGGCAGGCTGGTGCTATGGCCCCACATAAACCACTGAGGACAGATTTTCCTGTGAAGCTGAGGCAGCTAGCCTGGGTCTGCAAGCACGTATTTCTCACTATAAAGCAAACAACCCGACTGGCAGAGCACTGTAGGGAAAATGACATCACCGCAGAATTTTAGGGCTAATCATTTAGCTGGATTAGCCCCAAAGTGCTGTGTCTAAAATCAGCATCCCTGCCTCTTCATGTACTCCAGATGAAACACATTAGCAGAAATATGGCAAGGGACACTCACAATGCACGGTTCTACACTCTCAGCAGTTTTTGCAAATCTGCAATTAGTCTGAAGGGCCTGGGTAAATTAGGCCTCTTGATAAATGAAGCACCTAGACAGGCCTCAGATTTATTGGAGCCACTGTCCCACTGTCCAGAGCCCGTGTCAGCTCCACTGCAGAGCAAAGATGGTGCAGGGAGAGAGCACAGGCCCAGGACTGCGCCAAATCTTCCAAAAGGCTTGAGGCTGCTGCCTCTTTGGCCTTAAAAGTTTCTGCCAGGAACATAGTAGGTAAAGTAGGAAGCCTTTGCCAGGATCCTCATGGGGGGACAGAGAGGCCCTTTCTCACCCCGAGATGGAGGAGAGATGGGGGAAGGGAGGCAGAGTGTCTACATGAGACGTGCTTTTGTTACAGCCCTGAAGGAAGAGGACACCAAGGGGCCTGTGAGTTTCAGCGGCTCCTTGGCCCATCCCACCATGGGCCTCGCCTGCTTCCCCCTGGTCCAGGGATTACGAGTGGGCAGCACCAGCTTTCCTGAGGACTCTGTCTCGGGTTCCTGGTTCTTAACCCATGATTTCCTCAAGTATAGTTTTTGCATGCTTCATGCAATAAACGACAGGGATGTTTTTACTCCATGGAGAGGTTAAACAGATTCCCCCAAAGCACCCCCACTCTTTGGAGGGGGTTTATAATGCCCGAACCACCCGGAGGCCAGAGGGCTGCCAGTAGCTGTGGCTTTGGTAAACGGGACATATGGGGCGGGGGCGGGGGGTGCACCTGGGCCTATTATTCTGATGTATGTCTCTGAATCATGGGAAGCCGCTCACAGACATATTAGGGTGACACCTGCTAACTTTGCCGCTGTTGCTGCTGGCTGCAGCGGGAGCTGAAGTAAGCTGAACCAGGCCAGCCGAGTTGCCCAGCAGATGTTCAGATGTTTTTGGGGTGGTGAGAGTTATGTTTAGTTTTTGCAACGTTTTCTTCCTTGATGATTAAAAGAGTGTGTGTGGTTGGTGGTGGGTACACAGTCTGATTTTTTTTTTTTAATGGAAAAAGTAGTAAAATGTGGTTGCCAGGGTTTCAGAGGTCAAGGGGGATGGGAGAGGGTTAAATAGGTGGAACACAGGGCATTTTTAGGGCAGTGAGACTATTCTTCATGGTACTGTAATGGTGGACATGTGACATTATGCATTTGCCAAAGTCTATGGGACTGTACAACACAAAGAGTGAACTCTAATGTAAGCTATGGATTTTGGTTATTGATAATGTCTCAGTATTGGTTCCTCAATTGAAACAAATGTACCCCATGAATGCAAGATGTTAATATTGGGATCAACTACGTGCAGTGGGGAGTTGTTGCTGTGTTGTTAGTTGCCATCGACTCGGTTCCGACTCACGGCAATCCCATGTACGATAGACCAGACCTTGCCTGGTCAGGCGCCGTCTTCATGACATTGGCATGCTCCAGTCCACTGTTGCAGCCACTGTATATTTTGAGCGTCTTCCAGCCTAGGGGGCTCCTTTTCCAGCACTATATCTAACAGTGTTCTGTTGTGATCCATAAGGTTTTCATTGGCTCATTTCCAGAAACCGATCGAGAGGCCTTTCTTCCTAATCTGTCTTAATCTGGAAGCTCCACTGAAACTTGTCCACCATGCGTGACCCGGCTGGTGTTTGAAATACCAGTGGCATACTTTCCTGCATCATAGCAACACACAAGCCACCACTGTATGACAAACTGACAGATGGGTGGTAGGCAGTGCGGAGAAGGAGGTCTATGTGAACTTTCTGTACTTCCTGCACAATTTTTCTGTAAACCTAAATCTGCCCTAAAAATAAGTCTGGTTAAAAAAAAAAAAATCACTAGAAAATGCCAGAAATTCAAGCAGAATTCAGAAGAGGACGTGGAACCAGGGATATCATTGGGTGATGTCAGAAGGATTCTGGCTGAAAGCAGAGGATACCAGAAAGACGTTTGCCTGTGTTTTATCGACTATGCTAAGGCACTGGACTGTGTGGATCGTAACAAATTATGCATAACATTGCGAAGAATGGGAATTCTGGAATGCTTAATTGTGCTCATGAGGAATCTGTATATGGATCAAGAGGCAGTCGTTCGAACAGAATATAGAGATAGTGCATGGTTTAAAGTCAGGAAAGGTGTGCATCAGGGTTGTATCCTTTCACCATACCTATTCAATCTGTATGCTGAGCAAATAATCCAAGAAGCTGGACTATATGAAGAACGGGGCATCAGAATTGGAGGAAGACTCATTAACAACCTGCGTTATGCAGATGACACAACCTTGCTTGCTGAAAGTCAAGAGGACTTCGAGCACTTACTGATGAAGATCAAGGACCACAGCCTTCGGTATGGATTACGCCTCAACATAAAGAAAACAAAAATCCTCACAAGTGGACCAATAAGCAACATCACGATAAATGGAGAAAAGACTGAAGTTGTCAAGGATTTCATTTTACTTGGATCCACTATCAACGCCCATAGAAGCAGCAGTCAAGAAATCAAAAGATGCATTGCTTTGGGCGAATCGGCTGCAAGAGATCTCTTTAAAGTGTTGAAAAGCAAAGATGTCACCTTGAGGACTAATGTGTGTCTGACCCAGGCCATGGTGTTTTCAATTGCCTCACATGCATGTGAAAGCTGGACGATGAATAAGGAAGACAAAAGAACAATTGATGCCTTTGAATTGTTGCGTTGGCGAAAAATATTGAATATACCATGGACTTCCAGAAGAACAAAAAAATGTGTCTTGGAAGTACAACCAGAATGCTCCTTGGAAGCAAGGATGGCAAGACTTTGTCTCACGTACTTTGGACATGTTGTCAGGAGGGATCAGTCCCTGGAGAAGGACATCATGCTTGGTGAAGTAGAGGGTCAGTGAAAAAGAGGAAGACCCTCAACGAGATGGATTGACAAAGTGGCTGCAACAATGGGCTCAAGCATAGCAACAATTGTGAAGATGGTGAAGAACTGGGCAGTGTTTCATTCTGTTGTGCGTAGGGTCGCTAGGAGTCGGAATCCACTCATTGGCACCTAACAACAACAGTAAAAAAAAAAATAAATAAATAAATAAGAAAAGAAAAAGAAACAGTAGTAAAGTGCATGTAGACAGTTTGGAAACTGAGGTCCCTGTGTGTGTCTGTTTGTCTCTCTCCCATTTCTTTGTCTCTCTGTCTCTACTCCCAGGAACTGGCAAGGCATGCTGTGGCCCTCTGGCCCCTAGCACCATCCGTCCTCCCAACTGGCACACAGCAGCTGGGCGGCAGGGTCCACAGGCTGGCGAGGAGGCTGGCAGCCCAGGGCGGGAGCTTTCCAAAGCCGACTTCTCCCAGAGGCAGCGCAGCCGCCTCGCTGACTTGCCACCTTCAGCCTGATGTGATTCAGTGTCTCTGGTCTGCAGATCAGCTGGACGATTCTCCTGTCAGCCCGCATTGATTTTCCTGTAGATTACATTACCTCCAATCACAAAAGAAATTGTGCTCCTCTCTTGAAGTGTCAGGGCGAAATGAATAGCAAATATTTTCCTGCAGGCAGCCTGGTCTACGTCAGTGGCCGTCTGCCGAGCAGCGGGCAGTGTCCTTGCGCCGCAGCCCTCCCTGTGAACCCGCTCTGAAATTTCTAGGTTGAGGGGGTCAAGTCCACCGGGGAGTGCACAGGACACCCACTTACGTGTCAGCGAGAGCTTTCTGGGTCTAAACCTTCTAAATTATGGAATTAAGAGAGTTTGGAAGGGGGAAAAAAAAAAGAGCTGGTGATATCAGCTGTGTTAAGAATTTCAAATGTACTTTCTTATATATTAAAAAAACGCCCTTTGAATATCATCAAAGAGATTGAGCAATTTTTATTCCTTTTAAAAGTTGCTCTAAGTACTGATTGGAGTCTCTGGTATCTGGCTGGTGTGTGTGTGTGTGCGTGGGTCTGTAAGTGTGAGTATAGTGTGTGTGTCTGTGTATGTGGTGTGCATGTGCATATGTGTCTCTGTGTGTGTGTCTGTGTACCTGGAGTGTGTGTGCATCTCTGGGTATGTATATGTGGTGCATGTGTGTGTGAGTATGTGGTGTGTGTGTCTGTGTGAGTTTGTGTGTGTGTGTGTGTGTGTGTGTGTGTGTATGCACGAGGGTTGTATCACAAGGGCTTCTCGTCCATGTTTTGTTGGTGCCAGGTCCACCTTCCGAAACTCTGGCGTGCAGGGAAGGGCTCGCTCCTGTGGGCAGCTTTGGCACAGAATCCTGGCACTGTGGGTGAACAAAGACAGAGGCGTCGGCACTTTTCAAACACCAAACTAGCAGCAGAAGGCAGGCGTCAATCTCCAAAGTGGGCTCTGTGGGAGCAGGAGGTCTGTGTCTGGGCAAACAACCTGCCTGAAGAAAGCCGGAAGAGGGAAAGGCAAGAGACACTTGAAAAGTAAGAGAAATCTTCTCTCTGGGGGCACTGAGGTGACCACATAAGCATAAATCACCCAATTAAGCATGGGTTTCTGTGCATCCATGTGAGTATAAATAAATAATAATAAAAAAGTAAAATTTTTAGCTGATAATTTAGCAAATATTTACTAAGCAACCACGAGTGCCAGTCACTGGGTAAGTGGTACGTCGCCGATCTTCCCATCCATCGCCTAAATGTAATCTTGACTATGAGGAGGGCATTATCACCATCCCTGCCTGATTGATCGGGAAACTGAATCTTAGCATATGTGACTCTCCAAGGTGACACAGCCAGTCAGAAGTAGTGGCAGGGGGTTGGGAAACATCCGGGCTGACTGACATCAGGCCATACTGGTCTCACTCTGTTACCCATTCATTGTAGGCTTCGAGCTGCCTTTCTCCACGCAGAAGTGCATGGGGCTTCAGCTTGCTCAAGTGGTGTGTTAGAGCTGGTATGTTGAGGTGGTTGGGGGGCAGAAGACAAAAGGAGAATTTATTATGAATCCAGTGTCTTTTGGAAAACCTGGTGGTGTAGTTGTTAAGAGCTATGGCAGCTAACCAAAAGATCGGCAGTTTGAATCTACCAGGAGCTCCTCGGAACCCCTATGGGGCAATTCTACTCTGTCCTGTAGGGTTGCTATGAGTTAGAATCAACTCAACGGCAGTGGGTTTGTTTTGGTTTAGTGCCTTATAGCTTGAGAGATCTGTTGTTGTTATTGCTGTGTGCTGTCAACTTGATTCCAACTCATAGTAACCCTACAGGACGGAATAGAAAACTGCCCCATAGGGGTTCCAAGGCTATAATGGAGCCCTGCTGGAGCAGTGGTTAAGAGCTAAGCTGCTAACAAAAAGGTTGGCAGTTGGAATCCACCAGCTGCTCCTTGGAAATTCTATGGGGCAGTTCTACTCTGTCCTATAGGGTCTCTATAAGCTGGAATCTACTTGATGGCAATGGGTTTTTTTTTTTTTTTTTTTTTTTTGGTAATCTTTGTGGAAGCAGACTTCCACGTCATTCTCCCATGGAGTGGCTGGTGGGTTCAAACCACCAGCCTTTCAGATAGCTGCCGAGAACTTAACCACTATGCCACCAAGGCTCCTTGAGAGATCTAGGAGCTGCTAATATGATAGTTTATGAAGGATATTAAAATGTCTACATCCTTTCAGCTATTTCTAGATATCTATTCAAATAGAAAATAATTGCAGATACATATTTATGTAGAACGATTTATCACATTACTATTTATGTAACCATGGACTGCTAGAAGAACGAACAAATCTCTCTTGGAAGAAGTACAGCCAGAGTGCTCCTTAGAAGTGAGGATGGCAAGACTTTGTCTCACTTACTTTGGACATGTTATCAGGAGGGACCAGTCCCTGGAGAAGGACATCATGCTTGGTAAAGTAGAGGGCCATTGAAAAAGAGGAAGATCCTCAACGAGATGGATTGACACAGTGGCTGCAACAGTGGGCTGAAACATAGTAACGATTGTCAGGATGGAGCAGGACTGGGCAGTGTTTCATTCTGTTGTACATAGGGTCACTATGAGTCAGAACTGACTCGATGGTACCCAACAACAACAACAATTTATGTAACCAGCATGAATGCCCTACGCAAGAAGGTAAGAAATGTCACATTGCTTTACTTTTCCAAAGTGAAGTTAAATCTGGTAGCAGCCAATGCTAGCCAAGGGTGGTGAAAAGAGCTCTCAATTTCCCATCCACACTGGATTTGGAGGACCTTGGCAGAGCCTCCCAGCCATGGTGGGTGGTGCCCAGCCCCACAGACAGCCACATAGCCAGCTCCATCTGAGGTCACCCATGGCACTGAGTTCAGATGAGGTCATATCTCCATCACAGGTGGAAGCCCAACTTCTATTTCTCTTCCCAGTCTTATGGAATTATTACCTGGGGTGTGGCCAGCCTCTTCTTAACATCTAAAGACAATAGCCTCCAGCCCCCTCCTTGGACAATGTAGCCTAAAGATGTTAGAGTCTCCCCATTTGAAACACAAAGGCTCTGAATCATACTCCATCCAAATTGTTTACTTTTGGTCTGGAAGCAAAGAGAACCCAGACCTCCTTAGAACTTTCTCTCTTGGAGGGCGTATAGGTTGGCAAATATTGGGAAAGAGATGTTTCATCTTTCTCTTGTGTGAACACAGAAGCCAAAATGAATACACACAACAAAGGAAGACTGCACTTAATTTTTAAATAACTAATCTGGAACACCTGTAATACAACACCTAAAATACCCAATACGAAGCCCTGGTCACACAGTGATTAAGCACTCAGCTGCTAACCGAAAGGTCAGTGGTTTGAACCCACCTGCAGCTACATGAGAGAAAGATGTGGCAGTCTACTTCCATAAAGATTACAGCCTTGGAAACCCCACGGGACAGTTTCTACTCTGTCGAATAGGATTGCTATGAGTCAGAATCAACTCAATGGCAATGGGTTTGGTTTTTGAAAATACCCAACAATAAAGACTATTTATATCAATTATCTTCCATACACACGTTAGATATGTTATTAGGTTGTTGTTAGGTGCCTCCAAGTTGGTTCTGACTCCTAGTGACCCTATGTACAACAGAATGAAACACTGCGCAGTCCCGTGCCATCCTCACAACTGTTGCTATGTTTGAGCCCATTGTTATAGCCACTTTGTCAATTCATCTCACTGAAGTTCCTTCTCTTAGATGTAGACATTACAATTTTAGTTTTCAATGATAAAAGAAAAGGTTTAAATTGTAACATGAAGTTAAACATTGGACATTGTATTATGTTTCTATTTCTCTGTAACAAATTACCACAAATTTAAGGGCTTAAAACAACACGCATTTATTATCTCATAGATCTGTAGTCAGAAATCCAGGTGGGCTTGACTGGATCTCACAAGAGCAAAATCAAAGTGCTGGCCAGGCTGTGTTCTCATCTGGAGCTCAGGATCCTCCTCCAAACTCATTCAGGTTGTTGGCAGAATTCATTTCCTTGTGGTTGCCAAGACTGAGGTCTCTGTTTCCCTGTGTGCTGTCAGCTGCGGTTGCTTTCAGCTCCTAGAGGCCTCCAGCATTCCTTACCAAGTGGCACCCTTCATCTTCAAAGCCAGCAACAGAGAATCTCCCTTAGGTCAAACCCCTCTCATGCTTTGAATCTCTGTCTCCAGGAAAGCCTAGTCCCTTTTAAGACTCACCTGATTAGGTCAGGCTCACCCAAGATAATCTCCCTTTCTTAAAGTCAACTGTGCCCTGTGTCATAATGTAATCATGGGACTGATTATCCGATTATATTTGAAGACCCTGCCCACATTCAAGGGGGAGGGGCTTACACAAGGCTGTCGGCCATGGGGGTGTCATCTTAGAAATCTTATCTCCTACAGATGTCAACCATGTAACATTTATGTGCTCAGAAAAAGCCTAGAATGACAAAAACCACAACATTAATAAGATCTTTCTGTGGGGTAGTGTTATAGTTTGAACCGTATCTCCCCAAAATATGTGTTGGAATACTAACCCCTATACCTGTGGATGTAACCCCATTTGGGAAGAGAATTTTCTTTGTTATGTTAATGAGGCCTTATCAGTACAGAGTGTGTCTTAAACCCAATCGTTTTTTGAGATATAAAAAGAGTAGATTAGGCACAGAAGCAAGCAAACACAGATGGGGGAAGATAGAGGCCGTGCTACGTGAAGAGCTCCAAGAAACCTAGGACACAGAAGCTAAAAACAGACAAGGACCTTCCCCCAGAGCTGACAGAGAGAGAAAGCTTCCCCATAGCTCAGGTGCCCTGAATTTAGGCTTTTAATTTCCTAAACTGTGAGAACATAAATTTCTGTTCATTGAAGCCGCCCCCTTGTGGTATGTCTGTTATAGCAGCACTAAGAAACTAAGACAGGTAGGATTATGGATGATTTTTATTTTCTTCTTGAACATTTCTGTGTTTTCCGAGCATTTCATAATCAGTAGATATAATTTTATAATCATAGAAAAACCATACATAAACAGTTGGTTCTCAAACTAGGATGCTAATGCATGGCTGAAAGGCATTTGATCTGTGGAATTAAGTGTGCGTAGTTGAGTTGTTTGTTCATTCATTCGTATTTTCATTCATTCATTAATTAACCAAGGGGTGGAGGTGCAGGCAGGTAGTATTTTCCTATAGGATTTGTAGTGATGGGAACTCTCTGTCCAGTCTCTCCCTGAATCGCTTCATACTTTTCAGCACAAAGATTCCAAAAATCAAGTGGCATTTCTATTTGTTATTACTCCTGAGGAAAAAAATATTGAAAGCAAGTTCCTCCAACTGTTTGAGAAACATTTTGCAATGTCTGTCTTCCCACCACTACCCCCAATAGCTTGATAATTTTTATTTTTGAAATTTCCCATTGTCTTTGTTAGCAGAAAACACCAGCTTCTCATAAATAACTGAAATGAAGCAACAGAACTCTTGGCTCAAGTTCACTTTTCAGCCTGACGTGTCAGAAGGAGCCCAGTGCCAAAATTCTCTCCCAAAACAGAAGTGTGGCCCTGGGAGACCCAGCAACACAAATGAACCAGAAACCCTTATGGTGGGAAACCCCTCCACTAACATTAGCAAGAAGAATTGCTCAGAGAAGGAAATATCAGCATGTGGCAATGCTGCCGGGGCACATTGACTGGCCATCTTGGGGCATCCTGTGTTGGTAACAAGTTTGGGCTCAAGTCAGAAATGAAGAGCCTGTGAAATCAATGGGACTATGCAGAAAAATCCAACGAGGCTGCCCTGGACCAAAGGGCTACATTGGTGTGACTTGCCTTTGGGGTTTTCTCATCTCCTTCTCTTCCTCTGCCATGTCCTTTCTCCTCTCTCTGATGCCTACTCTTGGCTCTGTACCTGCTCTGGGTCCCACCTGTTCTCAGTTAACTTAGATCATTAAACCAAAAAACCAAACCTATTGCCATCGAGTGAGTCTGACTCATAGCGACACCATGTGTCAGACTAGAACTGCTCCATAGGGTTTTCTTGGCTGTAATCTTTATAGAAAGCCAGGCCTTTCTTTTGCAGCACCACTGGGTGGGTTCAAAGGGCCAACCTTTAAGTTACTAGTCTGGCACAAAACACTTACGCCACTCAGGAACCTAGAGCATTAAGGTATTGGCTTTCGATGCAGACACTCCCGTGGCTGTTTGCATTTTAATAAGGGACTGTAAAAGGTGGAAAGGAATAGATTGCTAATGGTGGAAGGACCGGTAAGGAGGTTATTTTTGCTTAGGGGCTCTACCCAATGGCCCCAAAGTCATCTCTTTCCGAACAGGGGCACAATGACTGCAAGGTTTTTCTGCTGCGTCGACCTGACTCAGGAATGGGCCACAAGGCCTCTCTTCTGTCAGCCTTAAGTGGGTGTGGATTGCTGGAGGGGAGCTCAAAAAGATTATACAGGAAACAGCACCTTGAAATAAAAACGAAAATATCTGCCATGTCTTCCCCAGTGTGTCACGGGGAGATCAAACGAGATAACTTATACAACAACTTCATAAGGTACTTGGCACTAAACACGTGGTGGTTCCCAGAAGGGTCAGAGAGTCAAAGGTTGGTTACCAAGCTGCTTTGGCTTTTGGGACGGGCACCTTCCTTATAAACCAGCTATGTTTTACTAGGCTTTTTCTGAATGTAGGAGCCCCTGGGTGGTGAAAACAGTTAACATGCTTGAGTGCTAACTGAAAGGTGAGAGGTTCGAGTCTACCCAGGGGCACCTGGGAAGAAAGGTCTGGTGAGCTACTTCCAAATAATCAGGCATTGAAAACCCTGCAGACACAGTTCTGCTCTGCTACACATGGGGTCATCTTGAGTCAGGGTCAACTTGACGGCAACTGGTATTTTTTCTGAATGTCATTCCTGTTTTCCAGAGCCTGAAAGAACAGAGTGAGAGGAACATGTGGCTTCGGGTGAGCCATGGCCCTATCAAAGAGGGGTTCTGTGGGACTTAGGATTTTATCTTACGTGCAGATGGAAGGTGTTAAAGGGCTTTTAAGCAGATAAATGACCAGGATTGGTGTGAAGAGAATGGATAGGTGTAGGCTAAAGTGGAAACAATGCATTGGTGGTTCAGTGGTAGAATTTACACCATCCATACCGGAGACCCAGGTTCGATGCCTGGTCAATGCACCTACCTCATGCACGATCTGTCCGTGGAGGCTTACATGCCGCTATGAAGTAGAACAGGTTTCAGCAGAGCTTCCAGACTAAGCCAGACTGGGAAGAAAGGCCCAGTGATCTACTTCCGAAAATCAACCAGTGAAAACCCTCTGTGTCTCAACGGTCTGATTCCCAACTAATCGTGGGGATGGTGCAGAAAATTTGGTTTTGTTGTGCATGAGGTTGCCATGAGTTGGGGGCTGACTTGACAGCAACTAACAACAACAGAGTGGAAATGGGTGACTGTTGGATCTGGTGGAGGTGAGGAGAGCTCAGACCAGAGCAGCTGCCATGGAGGTGAGAGAGAGGGGGACAGACTGGGTTTCATAATGGTTTGGAGCCAGGAAAGTGGCATTGCTGTAGTTTGTTTTTAACGAAAAAGGTAACCGACATTAGGAATAAAGGGGGAATAATCAGACCCCAAGGAATCGTGGTGGTGCAGTGGTTAAAGCACTGAGCTGCGAACCAAAAGGTCGGTGGTTTCAACCCACCAGCTGCTCCGTGGGAGAAAGATGTGGCAGTCTGCTTCTGTAAAGGTTTACAGCCTTGGAAGCCCTATGGGGGCAGTTCTACTCTGTCCTATAGGGTTGCTGTGAGTCAGAATCAACAGCAGTGGATTAATCAAGTGGTTTAATCAGGCCCCAGTTCACTTCACTAGAGAAGATGAAGTTTAGATAAAAAAGTTGTTGTTTTTGTTTTTAGATGTCGTTGAGTCGATTCCAACTCATAGCGACTGCATGTGACAGGGTAGAACTACCCCATAGGGTTTTCTTGGCTGTAATTTTACCCACAGAGCAACTGGGTCTGTTCAAACCACCAACCTTTCAGTTAGCAGTTGAGGGCTTAAATGTTTTGCCACCAGGGCTCCTTAAAAAAGTTGTACTACATTATTAATGGGACATTACAGATCCTCTTTCCATCTCTCCTCCCTATCTCCTTCTTTCCTTTTTCTTTTTTCTTCTCTATGTCCTTCCTCCCTCCCTCTCTCACTCTTTCCCTCCCTCTCTCGCTCCCTTCCTCCTTCACTTCCTTCCTTCCTTTCCAAACTATTTTCGGAAGAGCTTCTTTAAAAATCTTTTCGAGTTGAGGATGTCCTTTTTTGTCAGAATGGAGCAGGCAAAGGCCACTTCCCCCAGTCTTTCAGAAGACCCCTTCTGCTCCTCACAGCCCCACATCTCGGCCCTAACAATGTCCCCACCAGCGCTCCTCCACTCCCTCCAGCCCTTGCTGGCTAGAAGATGTGCCTGGACACTGCTTTGTCTGACCCCAAACCTAGCACAGACTTTATCTCTCCCTAACAATATACTGCCCATTTAAGATACTGTAAAACATGCCTGAACGGGGAAATATCTGTGGCTGTTTAGTATGCTTTAAATTCTTTAATTTGCTGCACCACAATAACTTGCACTTTAATAAAAGCAATCTCTGGTCTTAATAGCCGCACAATAAAGAGTTATTTATATGAGGCAGTGTGGAGGCCCGAGACTTCCAGGTGTGGCCCAGATTTTCAACACTCCCAGCGATCTGTGGGGATGATGCTGCCTGGTGCAACCCAAACAAGCCTCCTAAAGGCTGCCATTTTGCACCGCTCCAGGGCCAAGGCCAGCCCCAGGCTCCTGGCCCCGCACAGCACGCTCGGCGTGCTGATTTATTTCAGTATTACATTTAATTGTTTCCTTCTTGTTGAAGCCTTAACATGTGATGCTTGTAAATCTGACCCGAATCCTCCATATGGCACTCTGGTTTTCCATTTTCAAATGCATTTGCCCTGGAATAATGACTGTGGTATAACTCAATTTGAGTTCTGCTGCTGGGGACTTTATTACATAATGCTTTCTAATTGACCCTCATAGTTTAATAAGACAGAACATTTCACCAGAACATTGACAAAAGTTATTAATTTTCACTTCAGCAGAGACCCATGTCCCAATTAAATCCCCTGATAATGCCTGACTGACTGACTGACCTCATTACAGCTAATGCTTATTAGTCCTGCGGAGAGAACAGCACCGCACACTGTTAAAATGCCTAAATGAGCATATACAACCAGCCAACGTGATTACAATTTACATACATGACTAATTTCACTCCCCTAATCCTTGTCTGGCACAGTGAATGTGGCAAGCTGCTGTCACACCAAGAAATCAACCACTGAGGATTTGAGGAAAGTGTCATAAAAGTGCGCCTCACGCGTGCTAAGCTACACCCAGTTGAATTATATCTGCCTTTCTAGGAAACTATTTCTAGTGTGTGGGAGTCTTTAAGTGGGGAGATCGGCTTGCGCCTGTTCCTTCTTTAATATGGAAAAACTAGTAATCATTTGGTTTTTTTTTTTAGTCTACTTAAAAAAGAAAAGAAACCACTACCACCAGCACAATTATCCCAGCCCTTCCTGCTTGGATAGCTCATACTCCCTGAAGTGGATTTTTCCTCCCTGAGTCCAGTTATGTTTTCACATTGTCTCTGAGCTCTTATTTCACTGGAGATGGTGAAGCTTGTAGGATCACCACACCTTTCTTGTTTCATCAGCTTTGATGTGAGGACATCACATCTCCCACTCTGCTTCGCCAATGACAGGACCACCAACTCAAACCAGAACTCTCCCAGATTGTGGGAGAATTGCCAGGAAAGTCGGTTAGAAGAAAAATGTATATTTGCACTTGTTGGTAAATTGAGGGCTCCAAGCGGCAAGGAAATGAAAGTAAAGAAGCCTTGCAGTGTCTGAGGTTCCAATTGTTTTCTGACCTTTCCTTTCCTTGTCTGCACATCGTGTTTATCTTTGGAGGACATCTGACCATCACTCATGTGCGCTCTGCCTTGCGTTGTATTCATTCCCCCTGGGCTGTATGATTTGACACATGACAACAATCTAACAGGGGAGAGCAAACTCTCTTCAGGCTTGTTGCAATGTGACAAGTAATGTGTATTGACACAGCAAAGTGTGCTCTGGAAACATGAGTGGTTGGGCGGGCACCGACCCCCTTGCTAAGCTAGAGATAGCTTAAATCATAGGCTTCAGTTGCCCACAAAGATAAAACCAAAATTGAAATAATGATAACCAGCTGGAAGCCACAATTCATGGACATCTTTTCTCCCTCTCTTTTTTTCAATTCTTGGTACTGTAATAGTGAAAGCAGGGATTTTGTGGGAAAAAACAATAGTGATGGTACCAAAAATAGAAGAGACATTAAACTAAAACCTCACCAGGGAATACCTTAAAGTCACTGGACATTCTGCTCAATCACCCATCCACCCACACATTCAACAGGTGTTTATCAAGTACCTCTTCTGTGTGAGGCACTATGCTAGGTGTTTAGAGTGCTTCCCAGAATACCTCAGTGGATAACGGAGAGACAGGGCACACCACACCCACAGACAAGACACCTGACCTCCTGAGGCTCCCAGTCTAATGGACAATTCTGCCAAAGAAAAATAAAATTTAAGTATATAGGGTGATAAGATGTACAAAGGCTTATGGGAACCCAAAGGAGAGGCATCTAACCCATCTTTGGTGGCAGGGGTGGGGGTGGGGTAAGGTGGGAGTGGCCCCAAAGGACTTCCTAGAGGAGTTGACATTTAAATTGAGATCAAAATGATAAGTACAAGACAGGCAAATCAGGAAGGAGGAGGGTTGATTTCAGGTAAAGAAAACATCATTTTTCTCCTTCATTCATTCAACAAGTGGGCCTTTAGCCCTATTATGTGTCCCTGGGAGCTCTGGTGGCACAGTGGTTAAGGGCTCGGCTGCTAACCAAAAGGTCGGCAGTTTTAGCCTACCAGCTGCTCCTTGGAAACCCTATGGGGCAGTTCTACTCTGTCCTATAGGGTTGCTATGAGTTGGAATCGACTGGATGGCAACAGGTTGTAATGGAATGTGTCACTGGGTGGTGCAAATGGCTAACACACTCAACTGCTAACTGAAAGGTTGGAAGTTCAAGTCCACCCAGAGGCATCTAGGAAGAAAAGCCTGGCAACCTACTTCTGAAAAATCAAGCACTGAAAACCCTATGGAGCACAGTTCTACTCTGATACACGTGGGTTCTGCATGAGTTGGGAGAACTCAATGGCAATTGGTCTTTTTGTAATGTGCTGGGCACTGTTCAGGGCCTGTGTCTGCTCCTGATGCTGAAAAGTGCCTCCTGGTGGTGATCTGTGTAGAGACAGAGGCATGACATGATGGATTTCGGGAATCTTGAAAAGTTCTATGGTATATTAGGAGTGTGTTCTGTGGGGAGGTGTCTTAGTTACCTAGTGCTGCTGTAACAGAAATACCACAAGTGAATGGCTTTAACAAACAGAAGTTCATTCTCTCACAGGCTAGGAGGCTAAAAGTCCAGATTTAGGGTGCCAGCTCCAGGGGAAGTCTTTCTCTCTCTGTTGGCTCTGGAGGAAAGTCCTTGTCATCAATCTTCTCCTGGACTAGGAGCTTCTCAGCGCAGGGACCCTGGGTCCAAAGGATGCGCTCCCTTCCTGGTTCTTCATTCTTGGTGGCTCACTTCTCTATTTTAGATCTCAAAAGAGATTGACTGCCTTCAATGTTACCTCATTAAAATCATAGAGGTAGGATTTACAACATGTAGGAAAATCACATCAGATGACAAAGTAGTGGACAATCACACAATACTGGGGATCATGGCCTAGCCAAGATGACACACGCTTTTTGGGGACACAATTCAACCCATAGCAGGATGTGATGGCAAGAGAGAAGCATAGAGAAGGCAGGATACAGAATGTGGTTAAGAAGTTTGTACTTTATTCTGTGGCCAGTGAGGAATCAACAGAGATGTTTTAAAATGGGGCAAGGGTATGTTCAGATTTCTTTTTAGGAATGTAGATATGGGGGAAGATTCTGATTGCTGGGAGACTAAGACTAGGGTGTTGCAGACACAGTTGCTTATGCAGTAGCAAGTCTCCTTTTCTTCCTTCCTGACAGAACCCCAATTTTATTCAAGGAGGCAATGTGCCCTGCTTCAAAAACAAAACAAAGCAAAACAAACAAAAATCCCCATTCTCTTTCCCAGTCTCCCTTGCAGACAGAGTGGTCATGTGACACAGTTCTGGCCAATGAAAAAAGAGTGTACATCACTGGGTGGAGCTTCCATGAGAGCTCTTTGAAACGGAGCAGACTCAGTAGGCATTTGCCTTCTGACCTTTGGCCTTTCTCTTCTTCTTGCCTGGAGTATGGATGTGGGAAATGAGCAGCCATTTTGTGACCATGAAGTGACAAGCATAAGGATGATAGGCACATGTCCAGGATGGCTGAATGGAAAGATAGAAGGAGGCTGGGGCTCCTGGAGGCATCCTAGGGGACCATATTTGTTCTGAATCTTCTATATCTTGTTTTTGAGTAAGAAAACAACAACAACAACAAAATTCCCTCTGTATTTGGTTAAGCCACTGTAAGTTCAGCTTTCTGTTATGTCAGCTTTCTGTAATGTCAGGTACTGTTTCAAAGATCCAGGTGACAGACCCTGAGGTCTTGAACTATAGCAGCAGCAGTGGCATGAAGATTTAAGAACCATCTCTCAAATAGACATGCCAGCAACATCTTTTTAGGGACAGCAAAGAATGAAAGACGATTTAACTTCGGAGACTAAATCAAATACAGAAGGCATAATAGCTTAGCAGATTTAAGGGGATGGGTAGGACATTACTATGGAATGAATTGTGGACCCTCAAAAAGATTGGCTGAAGTCCTAAACCCAGTACCTGTGAACTTGATCTAGTTTGGAAATAGCATCTTTGAAGATGTTATCAGTTAGGTTAACATGAAGTCATATTAGAACAGGATGGGTCCTAATACTATATGACTGGTGTCTTATAAAAAAGGATAAGATAAATAGAGACAGGGAGACAGGGAAAAGATGCCATGTGACACTGCAGTTGCAAGCTAAGGAACACCTAGAGCTACCAGAAGCTAGGAGAGAGGCATGGAACCGATTCTCCCTCAAAGCCCCAGAAGGAATCAGCAAGGCTGACACCCTGATCTCAGACTCCCAGCCTCCGAAACTGTGAGACAGTGCATTTCTGTTCTTTATAAGCCACCCAGTTTGTAGTATTTTGTTATGGCAACACTAGGAAACTAATACAGACAAAACCAAAGAAGACAATGAACTCAGTTTGGGACAGACTAAGTTGGTGGAGCTTGACATAAACTAGACGGGGCAGCATGTGGGTGGCCGCAAGTGCAGACTGGCATTCTGGAGAGAGGATGAGAGAGTTCTGAAGACGAGATACAGCAGCTATCAGTAAGGAGATGGTGGTGGAATCCATGGGAGTGGAGGGGATCACTTCGAGGATGGAAGTGTGACGAGAAGAGGGGCAAAGGGGAAATTCTGTGGAACACTAGCAGGCAATGGACAGGCAGTAGAAGCGGTAACAGGAGGAGTTAGAGAAGAATAGACAGCAAGGTTGGGAGAGAAGTGGAGAAGAATTCACAAAGGCTGAGTCTCAGGAGCCAAGGGCAGAGACAGTTTTGAGAAGGAAAGAGCAGTCAAGAGTGCCAAATGCAATGGAGTTGTCAAGTAGGATGAGGAATGAAAATTAGCCTATGGATTTGGCAATTAGGATGTCAGCTTTTCTACTAAAACTGCTCTTGTGAAGGTCACTAATGAAGCCGGAGAAATAGAATGATTTGCCCAAAGTGGTATCATTAGTAACAAGTCTACCCTTAGAAATTGAGGCTCCTGACTCCCAGATAAATGCTCTTTCTATTTCATTACACGTATTTTTAAGCTGCCCAAGTCACAAAATCAGGTTTTCATTTTAGAAGAGCAACTTTGGGAGGTAATTTATGGCCAGATAGAAACAACGCCTAGCTGTTTTTATTGATAAGTTGGTTTAATAGGTGTCATTCAGTCCCCATGTTGAAGTATCTCCTTACCTAATATTTTGATGTGCTGAGATCTCCTAACGAGGGAAGTAGCCAGCCACAAAGAGAGACAGAGTAAGACTGGCAAGTCACTCCCTTGCTAATCACTCATGGCCCTCTGCCTTGACTGGGGACCATCTTCCTTTCTCGTACCTTGCCCTGCCTCCCAGAAAAGGCCAAGGGAACAATGGGGACATTGCTGATATACAATGCTGTTTCTTTAATACAAATGAGGAGGAACCCTCCCAGAAACAGAACCATCCCAAGCCGACTTGTACCTGGGCAGACATCGCATATCCATCCCCACAGGGAACAGAAACCGGCTGGTACTGAAAACCGGCAGACAGTGTTTTAGCCAAAAATTCTGACTCCATTTCCACACCAAGGAACATGAAGTTCAAAAAATCTATAAAAAGCCATCTACACTAGGATTCAGAGAGCCCATGTTGAAATTCTGGAGGCTGAGCCCAAGTCTAGAAGTCAGAAAAGTGAAAGTTGGAGAGGCAAATGCGATAAAACCTAGTGTGTTCGAACTGCTGGATCAGCCAGGTGATCCCACACCTATCAGAACTGAGGTTAGCACAACAGGTGTACTGGCAAAAGTGCCTCTTGCAAAACACTGCATACATGAGAGCAGAAAGTAAAGCATATAAACACCTCAGGGCTGTGAAATATTGCACTCGCAGCCGACTGCCCCAGGCTGACAGGGGGTGAGTCAGCAGCATGGATATATGGAGGCTGTTGGCAGGAGAACCCGGTGGGTTTGCTAAGGGGCACTGCAATCCATAAAGGAAAAACAGTCTAAACAGAGCAAGAGTTGTTTTTGTTGCTGGTAGTGTTTTTCCTAAGCAAATAAGCACCAATGTTCTCTCCCATGGAAGAAAGCTGCTACAGACCTGGAGACAGTATTTCTACAATGGATGAGAGAGAGACGGCTTCTGTCTATTAGCAGAAGCAATGACTCTTTACTCTCTTTCAGAAGAGAGAACATAAAGAAGAGATGACGCCAAAATAAACAGATGGATGGGCAGGGTGGGGGATGCTGTCATGGGCAGACACACAGGTAGCACAGGCCCCAGGCAACCACACAAAAGCCTCTAAGAGGAGCCAAAATGTAGCAAAGAGTTCTAGAACCCTGGGAAACAGCATGTGTCCTGCCCCTCGGGGATTGTCTTGCAATTGTCACCAAGCCAAAGGTAGTGAGATTTGTACAGAGCAGGAAGGGCCCAGCAAGCAAGCAATCCCAGACACCAGGGAGGACTGAGCCAAGACAGAGCTGGGGATAGAGATAAATTAGCAAAGTCAGCATAAACTCAGAGCCCCTGAAAGTGGCTGGAAGATTGAGCAGTAGGTAGGGTGGTGTGCAAACTGGCAGGCTCCCTCCAGAACCGATTAGGAGCCACTGAGGCAATTCCACAAACATTTATTGAGCACTGTATTGGTTTCAGGAGTCCCTGGGTGGTACAACTGGTTGAGTGCTTGACTACTAACCTAAAGGTTGGCAGTTCAAACCCATCCAGAGGCACCTTGGAAGAAAGGCCTGGTCTGCTTCCAAAAGTTCACAGCCTTGAAAACCCTATGGAGTACAGTTTTACTGTGTATACACGGGGTCGGCGTGAGTTGGAGTCAACTCCACGGCCACTCATTGTTTTTTTTTTTTTAATTGGCTTCCTAGAGCTGCTATAACAAATTGCTACAAATTGGGTGGCTTAAAATAGACATTTATTTTCTCACGGTTCAGAAGGCCAGAAGTTTGAAGTCTAGGCTTCAGTAGGGTTAATCCTTCTGGAGACTCTGAGAGAGAAACCCTCCATGCCTCCATCTTAGCTTTGGGTGGCTTCTGGCAATCCTTGGTTTTCCATGGCTTGTAGCTGCATCATTCCAGTCTCTGCCTTGGTCTTCACGTGGCTTTCTTTGTGTGTATCTCGGTGTGTTCTCTCCTCTTCTTAAAAGGACACCAGTCATCAGCTTTAGAGCCCACTATCGCCCAGTATGACCTCGTCTTAACTTATCTAATTACATCTGCAAAGATTCTATTTCCAAATAAGTCACATTCTGAAGTTCTGGTGGATGTGACTTTTGGGGTGAGGGACACTATTCAACACACTACAAGCATCTTTTGGGTAGCAGGCACTAGGACACAACCCTGCCTTTGAGGATCTCATGGTCTGGGGAGAGAAAATTTTATAAATAAATTACATTGCAATATAATAGTTACAAACAGAGTTCTGAAAGATCACGGGGAGAAAGCTGTCAGAGAAAGCTTCAGGGAGGAGGTGACATTTGAGCTGGATAATGAGGATTGGTTGCACAGTGGTTAAGCGCTCAGCTGCTAGCCTAAAGGTCGGCTGTTCGAACCCATCACCCACTCTGTGGGAGAAGGATGTGGCCGTCTGCCCTTGTAAAAATTACAGCCTTGGAAACCCCGTGGGACAGTTCTACTTTGTCCTATTGGGTCATTATGAGTTAGAATGGACCTGACGGCAAGAGGTTTTTTAATGAGAACTGAGCAGGCATTTGTGGACTCAAGAAGGAAAAACTGCACTAGAAGTCTGTAACTGGGTAACCAGTAGAGTGTCTTAGTTACGTCTCTTGTTGCAAAGCAAAGAAGAGCAGTTAAACTAGCTGAAATTAAAAGTAATGTTATTATAGAAGTACAACAGAAAATCCTAAGGAAAAATAAGAAGGGGAAATTAAGTGCTTTGGATCCCAAGTGGGCAGGAACCAGGACATCAAGAGCTGACATTAATTCATCATATAGGCCCAAAGGCTCTCATTCACCTAGCTCTGTGCATCGGCTCCATTCCCTGTCCTTCTGAAGTTCAGCTCCTCTGTTTACTTGAGGCTTTGGAATCCCATACCTTTGCCTCATAGGTGTCAACCTCAGGGCCAATTCTCTATGACTAGTCAAGTGCTCACCATCATGTGAGTATGCCTGACTCAGTCTTTCAGTAGTCTCATTCCAAGTTCCGAGGAAAGAGAGTCCAATTGGTCTAAATTGGGTCATTGCCATTTGTTGGGTCAATTGCTGCCTGGAAGTTAAAGGGGCTGGGTGCAGTTGGTATCTAGTGTTGCACTTTCAAGGTGTGATTGGGCATGCATGGGGTGGTAATGACTGGCATATTTATTATGGTGAATTTTCTCATCGGAACACTCTGGAAATCCAGGAAATCTCCCATAAACTTACAGGATGGAGTATTGGTTCCTCCTCTGCGCACCCGTTGCCCCCTCTGCAAGCCTTGACCTTAACACCAAAAACATAAGGATAAAATTTCATCTTCAGGTGGATCTCACCTTTAGCAGAATTTAAGTCTAAAATAAGGGTTAAATGTTATTATTGAAATTTCAGAAAATAGCATAGCATCTGGCACACACGAGACTAAATAAACTTTTATTGAATGGATTGTTGCATTTACCATCACCTTCATTCTCTGTTTTCCATTCCCTACAGTTGTCTCTTCCCTGTAACTTCCCATGGTGGGAGAGAGGCATACTCAGAACTCTGTTTAATCTGACAACTAAGAATAGAGGTTCTTCTGCCTTCCATCAGCTTGGGCAATAGCAGATGTCTGAACTGGGATCTACTTGTGTCCAAAGTCCATATGTATGCAGTGGGGTCCTAGACTGTGACCACTGCTGGGAATAAACATATCTGGTGGGTTCACCCAAAGTCCTATTTCAGGCGGTACTAAGGAGCCATGTCCTCTTCTGAACGTGAAGTTGTCAATGATTACATTCTACTTGGATCAACAATCAATGTCCATAGAAGCAGCAGTCAAGAAATCAATCAGTGTATTGCATTGGGCAAATCTGCTGCAAAAGATCTCTTTAAAGTTTTAAAAAGCAAAAATGTCACTTTAATGACGAAGGTGCACCTGACCCAAGCCATAGTTTTTTCAGCCGCCTAATGTGCATATGAAATCTGGACAATAAAAAAGGAAGACAGAAGAAGAATTGGCACATTTGAACTGTGGTGTTGGTGAAGAATATTGATTGTACCATGGACTGGCAGAAGAAAGAACACATCAGTCTTAGAAGAAATACAACCAGAATGCTACTTAGAAGCGAGGATGGCGAGAGTTCTGCTCACTTACTTTGAAAGTGTTGCAAGAAAGATGGACCACTAGCAAAGGACATCATGTTTGGTAAAACAGAGGGTCAGTGAAAATGCCAGAAAATCCCAATGATATGGATTGACACGATGGCTACAACAGTGGTTTCAATCATGCCAATGATCATGACAGGGCAATGTCTTGTTCTGTTATACGTAAGGTTGACATGAGTCGGAGCCAACTTGACAGCAACTAACAAAAACAACAACAGCTAAAGAACTATTGGCAAGAGACCTCACTCTAATGAAAAATAGGATAGGCAGACACATGCTGCTCTGATGTCAAAGGGGTGGGCAGTTTCTGAGTGAACCTGGGTCAAGCTGCAAGGACTTCTGTCTGAGTACTGAGGAGAGGGAGCCAGAACTAAAAACTAAAAGCTCGCCTTCACTAAAGATCTATAAGATTTTGTGGCACAAGGCAACGCCATCTTGGTACTTGTAGACAAAGCGTAATATGGAAGGGAAGAGAGGCTTCTACCCAGATGCAGTGTGGCTTTGAGATATTGAGGGCTGCAGAGTCTTGGCCATGGCCGGGCAGGTGACTGGCAGCAGCTAGGTGGTGGTGCCCACTGAATGTGACAATACCCAGCAGAGGTGCAGCAGTGCCCATCATTAGCAGCAGTAACCAGTGGACAGAGAGGCATCCAGAAGATAGACATTGACTAAGGAACCCAGAAGATACCGTTGGCCCTGACTGATGCTATTAGTGAGCACGCAGGAGATACCTCCAAGATTCACTGAAGTACCTGGGGCAGTACTTTGTAGGGGTTTAGGTTCTGCTAGTGGATCCCTGGTGATTCGGTGGTTAAGAGCTCAGCGGCTAACCGAAAGATCAGCAGTTCGAGTCCACCAGCTGTGCCTTGGAAACCCTATGGGGCAGTTCTACTCTGTCCTATAGGGTCACTATAAGTTGGAATTGACTTGATGGGTTTCGTTTTGTTTTTTGGTTTTTAGTGTGCTCAGACACCACTGTAACATGACTCTACTTGTACTCAAAGGCAGTTTGACTTGGGTAAGCTTAGGCCGCCTGTAAGTCGAGGCACCCAGCTACCAGTTGACCTGCATCCCAACGTCAGGGGAAACTGCTCATTCCAAGTAAGATCCAGCAGGATTAGGACCCTCTTAGAAGGACATCCACCACCTATCTGTCAGTTTGTCGTACTGTAGTGGCTTGCATGTTGCTATGACACTGGAAGATATGCCATCAGTATTTCAAATACTAGTAGGGTCACCAGTAGTAGGTAGGTTTCGGCAGAGCTCCCAGACTAAGGCAGATTAGGAAGAAAGACCTGGCGATCTGCTTCTGAAAATAAGCCAGTGAAAACCCTATAGATCACAACAGAATTATTGTCTGATATAGTGCTGGAAGATGAGCCCCCTAGGAAGGAAGGCACTCAAAGTGCACAGTGGCCACAACAATGAACTCGAGCGTGCCAACTCTTGTGAAGATGGGGCAACATTTTGTTCCATTGTGCATGGGGTCACTGTGAGTTGGAGCCAACTTGACAGCAGCTAACAACACCACCACCACTAAAAGGACATGGGGGAGATCCGGAGGGAACAAAAGTAGACAGTTTCTACCAAGAAAATCCAAGGGCACTAAGAGACTGGAAAGAACAGCCACCGATGGAAGAGCACAATCAGAGAGAAATGAATCGAAACTGCCCAAAGAAAATACGTGCTACCTAGCAACAAATACACAAAGTATAGAAAATCGGCCAAGCAACAAGCTCTAAAGGGATGTGGTAGGGTAAGGAAAGTAATCAAAACTAGGAAAGCGAGAAATATGAAAAAAATCAAACAGCGACTCAGCCAGAGAAATTATAGTACAAAGTTAAGAAAGTGCAAAAACGTGATAAGGAAAGCAAAGGTGAGGAATGAAGAGAAGATTGTGAGAGAGGCTGAGATAAATAATAAGGCATTTTTCAAGTACAAAAGGAACAAGAGGTCAGTACAAGAGCCGATAAGGCCTCTAAAAGCTGACAGAGGTAATTTATTGACAGAACATGAAGACATTGCTAAAAAATATTAAAAGGCTTTTTTTTTTCTCTCTCTCTCTCTCCTTGCCTCTCTTTTCACAAAGGAAGATGGGGACATATGCCAGAACAGACATAAATTTCCCAGGAGTGGAAAAAAGACATATTGAAGGAAATCAGGATCGTGTCGGCACCGGTGATCAAGAAATTAGGACGTCAGAATATTGCCCAAAGTCTAGAGCCTGGCCGGAGCCTTCCACAGTGAGGGCCCAGAGGCCAGCAGGGTCCAAGGCCAGGGAAAGGGAGGGATGGTGGTGGGCCTGTGGGTGTGAAAGGGCAGCGGGGATTGACCCACCCAGGAGCTGATGTAGGAAGCAATCTTGGCCAGTACCTTTAAGCTCATCTTGTAGATGTTTTTGTTTTTTATCTCTAGTGCAGGTAACAGATTCCAGGTTTTCTCAAGCCTTTTATACTCCATGCTGTTGGCTTTTAATGATCTCTCATGGGGCATTTATTTTAGAGTACCTGGCCTGACCCAAACTTTAGGCAAAAGTTCACTTTTTCTTCCCATAAGAAAATTCCAGACTAGAGGTAGAAGACCTGGGTTTGAGTGATGGTTCTGTCACCTACTTCAGTGTGATGTTAAGCTAGTCGCCTAATCTCACGGAGATGGTAGGCCCCTCATCTCTAAAGCAAAGATAAATAACTACCTCAGAGGACTACGGTGCTCAAAGGAAATCGTTCCTTCATCTGCTAATACGGCAAATAATACAAAGTGCATTTCAAAGTGCCGGGCACTGTTTCAGGCCCCAGGAAGATAGAAATAAAAACCATGTGGGGCTGACATTTTAGTGTGGGGAGAGAGATAGCAAACAAGTAAACAGACAGATCAACAAGATCGTTTCAGAGAGTAATGAGAGACTGAACGAGAAAATCAGCCCCGTGAAGACCCACTCATATGGGTGCTCAGGGAAGACCTTTTTGAGGAGCTGACATTGAGTTGAGATCTCAACAAGGAGGAGAGAACGTCGGAGGGCCGAACACTCCAGAACAAGGAGCAGCAAGCCTTAGTCACTAAGTTAATCTATAAAAGCATTATATAAACCGTATTTAAAAAACAAACAAACCGGTTGTTGTCAAGTTGATTCTGACTCATGGCAACACCGTGTGTTACAGAACAGAACCGTTCCAGGAGATTTTCTTGGCTATGGTCTTTAGGGAAACAGACAACCAGGACTTTCTTCTACTGCACTGCTGGGTGGGTTCGAACTGCCAACCGTTATGTTAGCAGCCGATCATAAACCACTTGTACTACTTCTTATAAACTGTATAGCATCATCTAAATGCTGGCTCTGAGTACTATTATCCAAAACCTTGTCCAAGGCTGAGAATTATATTTTCTTCCCTGCCCCCTCTGTCTGAGTGAACTATAAAGGATTGTCAAATCAAAGCAATTTTGGGCAAGATAAATCTGGTGACAAAGAAAGAAGTACAAAGCACACAACGTTTACCAAAATATGAAACTGATTCCAAGAAGAGCCGTGAAGGATAAGTGCTTTCTTCCTGCATGTGGAGCCTCCCTTACCATAGGGATTCCAAGGCTGTGGTCACTGCTTTGTGGCCTGCCACAAAGTCCCAGACAAGGAATCAGCTTCGGGCGTGTTGCTTACTTTGGGCTGCACAGAGTCTGTGTAGTCAATGGGGTGAAAACTGGGGATGCATGGATTAGCTTTGCTGCTTAAAAGCACCAGCTCTGTTCCATTCCATCCCCCAACTCTGAAATGATTGTGATTGGATCGTGCAGCGATTAAAGGAAAAAACTTCACTTTTCTGCTTCCAAAGATATTATTTTCATTTCATAAAACAAGTCAAGCTCTTGGGCCAGAAAAAGGAGCTGAATTCTGAGAAAGAGGAAAATAAGTGGAACCAGAAACTTTTAAGACTTAAAGGGACTTAACACAATAGTCCAGTCAGAGAGAAGTCAAATTTTGTTTTCCAAATGCTTAGTGAGCACCTACTAGTTTCGGGGCATTAATCCAGGTGCCAAAATAAATGCTACCTGGTCCTTGTCCTTGAGGAACTCCTGGTCTGTAGATAGAATCACAGTATCTACTGATCATGGGAAAAGCCTTAATGGTGATTTTTACAAAAAAATAAAGCAGAAGCATTGATACTTCATTTAGGAATACTAGACATTCAGGGATGAACATTTTTCAAGAAAATGCACCTTCAGATATTTGTCGGATGTACAAGTAGAGTCTTAGATAGATGGAGCAGGACAAGCAAGAACATGAACTTTATCCTCAGCTGGGCCTGAATTGAGAGCCTAGCTCAGCTACTCACTAGCTCTGTGATCTTGGTTAAGAGAATTAGCTTCTCAGTTTCCTTATCTGTAAAATGGGGCCAATAAATGCAAAAGATAATAAATCTGCTCATGGAGTTACAAGGATAAAACGAGATCTTGCATTTAAGCCGAGGGCTTGGCCATTGTAGGAGCTCCACGATTACCCCCTTTCCCTTTAAACTGGAGAAATTAAAAAATAAGCAATTACATCATTTAAGATTTACAGCTGTTAGTATCTTCCTTTTTAAGAAGGGGACAATGCCAGCTTGACATTTGCGTACTGACACCTATGGTCCGTTTCATGGCTCCCTCTCTTAAGGGAGAATAAAACCAGTTGCCATCAAGTCAGCTCTGACTCATGGTGACTCCATGTACATCAGAGCAGAACTGTGCTCCATATGGTTTTCAATGGCTGATTTTTCAGAAGTAGATTACCCGAACTTTCTTCCCAGTACCTCTGGTTGGGCACGAACCTCTAACCTTTTGGTTAGCAGCCAAGTGTGTTAACTGTTTGCATCAGCCAGACATTCTGCACAGCCACCACCTGATGTTTCAGGGGAGCTTCCAGACTAAGATGTACTAGGAAGAGTGTCCTGGCAATCTACTTCCAAAAATCAGCCAATGAAAACTCTATGGATCACAATGGTCTGATCCACAACCGATCACGAGGACGGCACAGAACCAGGTGGCATTTTCGTCCTTCGTGCATGGGGCCTCGTTTGGTTGGGGGTCATCTCCTCTGCAGCTAACAAAGCAAAAGCAACACCGTCACTGCAGGCAAAATAGTTTCTGTAGCTGGAGGGCAGTCCTCCTCCGAAAAAGAGCTGCAGGTTCTGGCTGAAAGCATTCCACAACTGGGTAAGTGGGGCACAGAAACTATAAAAAGGGATCCAGAAGTAGCTGGGTGGAGCTCTGACATTGTCACCATTGGGGTGGACAAGATTGCCTAGGTAGAGAGATGAGAAGAGAAGATGGTTAAGGCCTCTATGCTGAGCTCCAACGCTTACTGACTGCTTAGGAGAGAAGCTTGTAAAGGGAATTGAGAAGGGCTGTTGGTCTGCAACCACCATGGGGCAGGGAATAGGACAAGCACATTGTTATTCCTATTTTGAAGGTGCAAAAATCAAGACTTGGAGAGGTTAAGTAACCCATCAGATTAACAGAGTTAGGTCTTGAACACAGGTCTCCAGATCCTAAACCTAATGCTCTGTCAAATGCTACAATGGAAGGTTTTCGGTGCTCACCAGAACCTGGTCCTCTTTTGCAGAAGTTCACAGCTGCTCATGCTCATGGTTGAAAGAACACTTGCCTTGTTCTTTCACAGGAACACAGGAATCTCCTATTTTGGAAGCCATGTCATCAAAGCCCTGGGATTATTATTGTGTTTATGTGAGGTGGGCAGAATGGATGGAGAAGTTTGGAACACTCCGCCTGTGACCTCAGCTTTGAGCAGCTGGCAGCCTACAGAGGGGCCCTACTCGTGCCCCAGGAGGCACACAGGTAAGTGTGAAGAGGGTTTATGGGCGAATGTGCCAAGAGACTCAGCTGCCCAGCGCACGGGGCCCCTGCCACACTCTCGGTGTACCAAGGCTCTGAGTTTATTCTCTGACTCCTGGGAAGCCGCTGTTGACTTTGTCCATGAAGCAGGCTGTCCGCTGACCCCAGGTTCTTTCTCCCCCAAGGAAGCCCACCACCGTGGAGATCAGCAGAGGTAGGCTGCTTCCCAGGGCTGCCCGAGCCTGGAGGGAGGGTGTCTGGGGTGGAGTGAGCTCTAGGCTGGGACCCCGGGGGCATGCGCCTGGGATGTGAGGCACGACCCTCTGTTTGCCAAATCTCTGGCTGGAGGAACCGCAAGGAAAATTGGAACTAATAACAGCTGCCCCCTGAATTGCCTGGGATTAATTACGAGTCTGATAATGTACAGTGTGTGCCTAGGATGAAAATGAGTTATTGTCTCATTATTAATACAGCTGGCTGGTTATTCGTTTACATAAAACAGGGCCACTTCTCAATAAGCCAGAGGTCATTAGATGCCCTCATGGGGTGGCTTAAGGGAACAGCTTATGGGTGTCTTCGCGAGGAGTTCCCACTGATTCACCAGAGGGTAGGAGCCAGCACACTGAAGGCCTTTACCCAGCTTAGTAAATAAGATGCAAAGACCCAGCACAATGCTTGTGTTTATTTATTTTTTTCCTTAAAGAAAATATTTTCCATAGCTTTGGATGCAAACGTGAAAAATAAAAAGGGGGTGGGGAGGAAGAAACCTAAAACCAATGTAAATTGGAAGCAAACTAGTGTTCATTTCCTGTGGAGGAATTTTATATTTTCTAACGGCGTTACTGTGGCTTTTTATTTCAGTGTAAGGTGAAGAGTCGGAGGAGGAGGGTTTAAGGTTTCCAAGTGTGTGGAGTTCTGTGAACAGACCCTTAAACTTGCCAGCACGCCCCAGGCGCTGCTCCTGCATAGCTAACATCTTCCTTGCCAGGGCCAGGGCGGAGGGCCCTTTGACTCCCCGGGAAGTTATGCAGGGATAAGGGGAGTGTCAGGAATGCAGGATTAGGCCCCGTAATTGAGGCTGTCATTAGCTGCAGAGGCAGGCGGGATTGCGAGCCTTTCCAAGTTTGCGTTTATTATGGGATGAAGACCTGGCTCCTTTGGTCTAAAGGGGGTAGAGAGGATTTCTGCAAGTCTGTAATGTTTTCTTCTCTCTCTCTCTTTTTAAGTTGGCTGGTTCTGCAACATTCATTATGCTCCTCTTAGTAGATCCCAGAAATGCTGAAATGTTCCTTTAGAGGAAGTATTCACTTGAAACAACAAAAGATTATAGAGACCTGAAAAACGTTGGATTTTTCTTTACCTTTTGAGGAAGGCCAGATGGAACCTTCTGGAATTATTTCTATTCAGCATGCAGCCACAAACAGTGCAGATGGTGTGGATGAACTCTTCTTTTTTTGTAAATCATGTGTGAAATGTGGCAATGCCGCTTAATTAGGCACTCCTTATCGGATAGTGGGAACAGAGATATCAAGGCCAAGGCCGAGGACCCTGCTTTGGCATAAAAAGGCTGCAAAGGGGAGAGGTTTTAAGATTCTGAAGACAACAAATGGCTTGTAACCACTTTAGAAGAGCCATCCAAAGCACGCATTATTCTTAGCCCGACACTGAAACAGGTTCCGTAATGACTTGCTAGCCAATCGTTTGAGTCGGTTACTACAAACCTTTGATGATATACTAAACCTCACTTTAACTAGAATTCTTGGGGTAGAGGAGATTCTGGATAATGAATGATTAATTAAACCAAAACCAAACTAGTTGCCTTCGGGTCATTTCCAACTTACGGTGACCCCATGTGTGTCAGAGTAGAACTATGCTCCATAGAGTTTTCAATGACCGTGGTCTTTTGGAATTAGACCGCCAGGACTTTCTTCTGAGGCACCTCTGGGTGGATTTGAACATCCAACCTTCCGGTTAGGAGCTGAGCGTTTAACCATTGTGCCACCCAGGGACTCCTGGAGGATTAATTAAAAAACACAAACCAAACCCATTGCGGTTGAGTCGATTCCGACTCATAGTGACCTTATAGGACAGAGTAGAACTGCCCCATAGGGTTTCCAAGGAGCAGCTGGTGGATTCGAACTGCTGACCTTTTGGTTAGCAGCCATAACTCTAAACCGCTAGGCCACCAGAGGGTTAATTAGACCTCTCCTTTTTTGTTCTGGAGCCCTGGTGGTACAACGGTCGAGTGCTTAGCTGCTAACCAAAAGGTTGGCAGTTCAAACCCACCCAGCAGCTCCGCAAGATAAAGACCTGGCAATCTGCTCCCATAAAGATTACAGCCTAGAAAACCCTATGGGGCAGTTCCACTCTGTCACATGAGGTCGATATGAGTCAAAATCAACTCGATGGCACCTAGCAAAGTAACATTTTTGTTCCAATTACTGTTGCTTGTAGTTGTTCCCAAAATGTTTTATTCTGTTTTTCATATGAATAGCATAGCCTGTCCAAGTAGCATTTTTATCCCCAGGGAATACTCTAGTAGGATCATGTAGGAATTAAATGCTTAGTGTGCGACACTGGAGATTTACATTCGAAAGTATCCAATATGTGTGACGTGTTATAGACCAAAAAGGTAACTGGCTGTATAGGATTGTGAACTTCGCGTCAGTTGAATGTTCAGGGATGGGGTATTAGAATGGATGGCCCGTAGGTCTTCTTTCTGGCAGTAATTGGAGAGCAAGCCCTGTTGTCTGTTAAGGCCACTCCTAGTTCATGAAAACAAAACCATGTCAACTGTGTATAAAAGAATGTTTATCTTTCTATTCTCCATGAAGGGAGTTGGAGGGGGCAGGCTGCGAATGTGTCTTGTTCATCCAAATGTGACAGCGCATCACTGCTGTTTTAACAGGGAAAAAGTATGTTTACATTCATCCATGTCTCACTTCACTAGAAATTGTGATTGGCTAGTGAGGAGGCCTGGTGGCATAGTGGTTAAGTGCTTGACTGTCAACCGAAAGGTTGGTGGTTCAAACCTACCAGCTGCCTCATGGAGAAAGATGTGGCAGTCTGCTTTCATAAATATTACAGTCTTGGAAATCCTGTGGGGCAGTTCTACTGTGTCCTATAGGGTTGCTATGAGTCAGAATTCGACTAGATGGCAATGAGTTTTATGGGTTTAGTTAGCTAGTGTTGCCACAACAGAAAATATCACAAGCAGGTGGCTTTATAGAGCAGAAGTTCATTTTCCCACAGTTCCGGAGGCTAAAAGTCCAATTCAGGGCCTTGGTCACACGGATTCCTTCTGTGGGCCTGTCTCCTAGTTTCTGGTGACTGCCAGTGGTCCTTATTGTTCCTTTGACCGTAGATGGGTCCTCACATGGTGTCTGTCTGTCACCTATGTGTCTCTGTATCTATTCTGCTCTTTTCAGAAGACACCAGGGAGAAGTGACTAAGTTTAGGACACACCCTACTCTTGTATGACCTCATTAAGCAAAAAAAGAAGTCTTATTTAGGGTCATATTTACAGGTACAGAGGTTAGAACCGTCACATTTCTTTTGGGGGACACAATTCAATCTGCAACAGTGGTTTAGGCTAGATTCTGTGCTTATTGGTTGTGGTATCCCTGGTACTAGCCCAATGCCAGGCAGTAGTAAGAGAACAATCAATTTTTTATTGAATGAACCAGCCTTGCCTGAGCCTTTAAAAGGATCTCACTCTAAAGTATGGAGGTAAGTGTTCTTTAGAAATGTTGGGATCAAGCATTTTGTGGCCAAGTTGGGTCTCAGGTGCTGCTGGTGTAGACAGGCCCATGCTCCACCCCTATGGTCTGTTTGTGACGATTCCTTTAATTGCATGAGGGGTATTTTTTTTTTGGGGGGGGGACAACTGATAAGGGAAGGAGGCAGAGGAGAAAGGAAGTTGTTGACTTGAATGACAGCGGCAACTATTGTGAGTTTGGTGTAGAGGACAGGCTTGGAGCCCACGATTAGAGGAATGAGGGTCAGTGGATGAGAGAACTGTTCTCGAGAATGTCTGTGCGGCTCTGGGTGCTCGACCCTGCTTGGGGGTCGCAGAGACTGTGTGGCCCAGAGCTAGGGAGGACTACATTCTCCTCTCTTCTGCCTGGTCTGCAGTCCTGCTCTGGGCACATTGGAGACAACACCTGTGGTACTCTGGGGAGCTCACTGTCCCAGGGGCAGCAGGGCCTCTTCAGGGGTCTCTACGGGGGCCAGGGTAGGAGAGTCCCTGGGTGCTGCAAACGGTTAATGCACTCAGCTACTAACCAAAAGCTTGGTGGTTCAAGTCTGCCCAGGGTCACCTTGGAAGAAAGGCCTGGTGATCTACTTCTAAAAAACCAGCCGCCGAAAACCCTATGGAACATAGTTCTACTCTGACACGTATGGGGTCACCATGATTTGGAATCGACTCCACAGCAAATGGTTGTTTGTTTTTTTTTAATGCCCACTCTGTTTGACTGTTGGTAGACTCATGCAAGCTCCTTTCTGGGATCCCCAGAAGAAAAAGGAGGGGCACTCTGATGTTCCCTACTTGAGCACATGTGAGGTTCAAAGTCATCAGTTTTTGCTATTGTTTGTTTTTATATCTGTTTATCAGGAAAGCACTAGAAGCCTTCCCAACAGGCCTTTGCAGACTTCTGCTTCCATCTCATTCTCCAGAGAGATCAAATGACCACCCTTACTCATAAGAGAGGCTGGGGAAACCATATTTAGCTTTTCTATGTGCTATAGTGGAGCCCTGGTGGAGCAGTGGGTAAGAGCTTGGCTGCTAACCAAAGATCAGCAGTTCGAATTCACCAGCCGCTCCTTGGAAACCCTAGGGCACAGTTCTGCTTGGTCCTACAGGGTTGCTATGAGTCGGAATCGACTTGATGGCAAGGGGTTTGGTTTTGGTTTTATCTGCTATAGTGGTAGGGGGTGAAAGAAAAGGGAGTTGAGAATAGATGTCGAGGTATCAGAAAAAATGTGTTGGTTACACTCTGCTTAGAAGAAAAGGCTAAAAAGCTCTAGATGGATAGGAGGATGAGGCAGCCACTCTGATGAAGAGGTGGTTCCTCCCATCACTTGTACCATTGAAGGCTCCCGAAGGTTGCCTTTCTTGGTACGCAGACTTGGGATGCTACTGGAATAACTCATGTCCCGACAGACACTGGTCCGGCTGCATGATAGCTGAACGCAATGTCTGGAGGTTTTAACAATGTGACCACACTGCATTGTCACATGATTTGGTCTTGAGACTGTGACCCATTGCTGGCTGAGCCAGGTCTAAATCCCAGCAAGTTTGTCCAGAGTTCCAGGGCCAGCTTGGAGTGCCAAAAGGGTTCTGCATAGAGCTTTTCGCATCTGTTCCCCCTCATTAGGATTAAGATGCTTGAAGACAGGGTCTAGGTCTCATAATTCTATTATATCACCCTTTCCCTCCTCCCCTCCCCCTGAGTACTAGAACAGTCCTGGGCACGTAGATGGGTCTCAATAAATACTTGATGGATAAACTCACATTCCTGATGATTGGTCGAAGATGTGTCACTTACTAGGAAGTGTGCCAAGAAAGTCCCTCACTCGTTTGTCCAGTAAACACTTTAGTGATTTAATCTGCGAACCAAGGACTTCACTATAGTTTCCAGAAATAGGGTTCTCCCTCCTTTGAAGTGGGTTAATTGTCAACCGATATTTTATCTGTGTTCATTCATTTGACAATTAGTCAGGGCTTCCAAAGTGTGCAGCACAGTGCTAGGCACAGGGTGACACAGAAAACCGTCATGCTGCCCGCATGGACTGAGAGGCGAGTGGGCTGGACGGGCACATCAGCACTGTGAGCGGGCTCTGAGAGGGGCTGCATCCACGCATTATGGGCTCACTGGGGAGGGCGACTCACCATCTGAAGGGTTGCTGGGTTGCGTAATTAGATTGGCTGCTGGTGACTCCTTTCTTAGACATTTCAAGGTGGCTGCTGGCCTGGCTCCACCATGGGGTTGAAGGGCATAACCCTGTCTGTCTTTTCCTAGATGGCTGACTAGTGGGAGCCTGTTACTCCCTGGAGCCCAGCTTCACACATGCTCTGAGTTGGCTTCCTCAAGAAACAGGGTAAAGAAGAACATTAAGGATAGTGAGGACGAGGGTCAGAAAGCCGGGCAGGCCAGGTCCTTTCTCTGAGTGAAGGTGGCAGCTCAAAGCTTTCGTCATTCCCCAAAGACAAGAAGGTGCACGTTTGTGTGTGTTGGGGGGGGGGGGGGGTGCATGTGGGAGGATGTTTGAGAAGGGCTGTCTCTACAAGATGGCTCTCTGGATGAGACAATTAGAGGAAAGGGCAGTGCTGAACACTTTTTTTTCACAAAAAGATCAATTTAGAAGAAAACAAAACAAAACTTGCCAGTGTGTTTTCAGAAACCATCTTCCCTTCTTTCAAAGGCAAACAACTGTATGAAGTCTCATGGAAAAGTAGTATATTTTTGCAACTTAGATGACCCGCTTATGTGAATATAGGCACAGCATGAAAAAAATGGCATTACTTTGCAGCCTTGAAAAGGTTAATGTCAGGGCATATTTGTGAAGTAGCAGCAAATAGGAGGGTTGTGCTCTATTATTTTGCAATATGATTGCAGACCAGAGTAGAAAGCGGGGTGGGAGGGTTGGACTGTGGGAGCCTGAAGACTACAGGGCCGGGCACCGTCCGACCCTTTGTCTGTACCTGAGCTAGGATAGCAAGCTAAGATGCAGCCAGAAGCTCAGCAAGTTATTTCAAAACTGGATATACTTGATGCCTTTTGGCAAAATAAAATTGGACTTCTTGCTACCCTTTAATTTTTAGTATGCATTAGCGTAACAGACTTGCCAAATCTGGAAGTGGGTAAGCACGTATGTAATCACTGGTAGTAGTCCCTGAGTGGCGCCAAAGGATAATGCTCTTGGCTGCTAACCGAAACATTGGAGGTTAGTGTCCACCCAGCTGCACCTCAAAAGCAAGGTCTGGCAATCTACTTCCCAAAATTCAGCCACTGAAAACCCTGTGGAGCACATTTGTACTCTGACACATACAGGGTCACCATGCATCGGAGTCGACTAGATGGCTCCTGGTTCTGGTTTAGTCACCAGTACTTCCTTACCCAGGAAGATCACTTGACATTTGATGTGCCCCCATGTCAACGCCTGTTTCTATCCACTGATCTCTGACCATTCTAGAGTACCACTTACTCCTATTTTACAGATGAAGAAGCTGAAGAAGAGAAAATTAATCATCTTTATGGAGAATTAATCATGCAACAGAACCAAGGGCTTCCAAGTGTAGTGAATTCCAATTCTCAGCCCGGGCTGCAAAACTGGGTGCCTTTCTCTTCTCGTGGGAACAACTGCTAACATTTGATCTTCAGAATTTCACTTTACAGAGCTGATGAAAAAAATGACCATTTGCTGAGAGTTAGAGAAATGCCTGCTTCTTGGCCCTTGAAAGAGCTTTAATACAGGTCGATGTAACTCAGATCCTTGCTTCAGCCATTTTGTCTTAATTTCCACACTGGGCTTGTCCACAACTAACCGAAAAGAAAGAGGGGAAAAAAAAGGCAAAACCTATGGTTATACTGAACTTCCTGTTTATTCAATCAGATTGATCCTTCTTTAAAATGTTTATTGAATTTACTTTTGAGTTTACTAGCCAGTTTAACTAGAAGAGTTGAAAAGGTGATAAAACTTCTCTTGGGGAAGAATTGTGTCCATTGCTTTCTTGTTACTGCTTTTCAGCTACATATAATGCATAGAGCTGGGTTGAGGACCAAGCAAACCAAAACAGAATTTTTTTCGAAGGTGAAGACTTGTCCCCCAAGGCGACTGCAAGTTACCTCAAAACTCTCATTTACGGAGGCCAATAGTGAGTGCAAGTCTATTCAGGAAGAGATTAATTTAGAGATTTTTAGACAAAGCTGGGAGGCTGCCTTGCTACCTGTTGAACAGTTCATGCCCAAAATGTACAACATAGAGAAGAAACTAGAAATTGGCCTAGGAGGCAACAGGAGCCACTTTTGGTCAATTAAACCTAGAAATATGCAAAGATTAAAACAAACAAAAAAATTAGCATCAGAAGTTAATCTGTAAAAAGCTATGATCCTGCCCCAAGATAGTTGTTCTTTGTCTATTGCATAGTTTTTAATAATGGCTAATAATCTGTGAACCTTTACTATGTACTAGACATAGGGCTAAACCTGCATACACATTATTTCACTCAATCCTCACAACAAGTCTATGGTTATAATTTATATTTTACAGAAGGAACTGAGGCTCAGAGAGATTTAGTCACCTCCCTAGGTTTCCAGAGCTTGTCAAGGATGTAGCCAGGATTTGAACCCTTGTCTGCTTCACTCCAGGGCCCACACTCTTAACTATGTCTACACTGCATCAATATTTACCAAATGCCTGCAATGAACAAGGCGCTTCTAGTGTGTTTTATAACTGTAAGAGCCCTTCAAGGGAGCCTCAAAGATGACAGTCTTAGATTTTGTCTTGTTCTGCGTAATGGAAGGTCTTGAATTTCATTAGCTAAGGTCTAAGAGACAAGGACCCTGAATTAAGACGTTTCTGCTGAGAATGGAATGGAAGGAACGACTTCTGGGGACCTTTGGAAAAAAAGGAAAAGAGGGTCTAGCGATGAGAAACTGATGCACGCCCCTCAGGCTTGGAGATCAGGAGTTGGAAATGAGTGAGGAAACAGCCTCAGGCGAAGACAATAAAACTTGATTTTAGTTTGACATGGTGGCAACTTGCCTTAAAAGAGAAAGGAGGAGCTGGGAAAGATACAGGAGTGAACAGAGGGAAGAGAGCACATTCAGGTTTTTTCTTCTCTTTTTTGTTAAAGACGTTCCCTCGAGTCTGCTCCAGTTAAAAGTGAAGGAATAGAAGAGGCCATATAGAAACAAAGTGCAGAGAAAGAATTGAAGGGCGCTCAGAGAACAGCAGGTAAAAGATCACAGGGAGAGGTAAGAAGAAAGCCAGAGGTAGCACAAAAGCCCCAGGGAAGAGAATGTGGCCGAGGAGGAGGTGAGTTTAATCAGCTGCCTGAGGCAGCCACGGTTAAATAAAGGATGTCGGGCAGAGGAGAGGGGCCGTTCTGGAAAGGCCGGGGTCAGCAGTGGTTTCAGCCGCAGCTATCTGGGGGCAAAGGGGCAAAGCTGAGAATGTGGGAAGTGCCCAGTTTGCAAGAATGAGGAAACAAAGACCAACCGAGGAAATGGGGAGGGGAAGGGGGGAAGCAGTATGGGGACCTGCTGTATCCCTAGGGGTATTTAGGGGCTGGAATGTTCTGGAAGGGGGTGAAGGTTAAGATATAAATGACCACAATGACCACCAGAGAAAGAGGAAATGTTAGGGCAATCAAAAAAATGGATATTTAGATGTCTTTCTAAAAACCGAACTTCACTGGTCATCAACTATGAACCAAAGTGCCTCAGGTAGGTACAGCATTTGTCCATCTGGCCAGCTTAGCGCTGACCCCACAGAAACCTGACTGGGTCATTAAGGCGGCTGAAAACACTGGCCAAGTCGGCCACAACCTGTTTGTGCTTTTGCTTTCTGATGGAGGAGGCAGGGGGGTAGGTATCGATGGACATGTGTGGATGGAAGTAAAAAATAAAAGCCACAAGAAATGATACCATTTTAAAAGAAGAATCATTTTTCAAAGGGAGAGCCTGGAGAGTTTCGTTTTAGAGCCAAGTGGAATCAAGGGAACTGACCCTGCTCAGGTGCAGCCTTCCCTGGGCCTCGGTTTCCTCATCTGTAGAAAGTGGCTTCTCACAGATTATCACTGATGGACCTGTGCAGAGTTACCATCTGGACGGGAACTGACAAGATGTGGCGGTCTGCCCTGAGCCGTGGGAGTCACAGGGAGGTGTGAGGGCAGAACATTCTGACAGGACCTGGAGAATGAACTTCGCAGAGCCAGATTTCATTACATCATTGAGTAATGAAAAATATAATTCCATAGCCACCCTTCTTTCACAGCCAGGGAGGGGAAATGGTACCTTGTTTCAAAATAACAGATGGCAAGTTTTAGGAGGCTGAGATCTGGGGGTTATGTGATATTAACGTGGGGGTCAATAGGGGTCAATTTTAAATCTTATTTAAAAATAAGTCTATCATGGTATATTTATTAAACATTGTAATTGTTCATATATGTATACACACACATACGCATACATACATATCCATGGCTGGAGACACTTGGCAAACTGAGAAATCCCTATCCCTACCTTTTAAATATGCATATTTGAGATTATGAAGTGCAAAGAAAGTCAATTTTATATCTGCTTTTAGTGCCACATTTGGACTGTGAAAGCCGCCGTTTAAAAAACCTTTAGGTAAATATTTGAAATATTCTAAAACTGACATTCTAAATGATATTCTGATACCACTTCAATAATGTTTTATAAAATTCAGAGGAAAAATAGAATTAAGTAAATTTGAACTTTCCCTTTTCCGAGGCAGTTAAAGGCCGCACTATTTGCATATTCTAATGCGGGATCACTGTAGCTCAAGGTACAAAGCTTCAAAAAGAAACTGTCCCAAGCAGGCCAACAGAGCATAAGCCATTAACCTTTGACCTTTCATCTGTCTAAGACAAAAATTAAAGTCTCTTCTTTTCAAAGTGGCTCCTGTATAACCACTGCCCACAGCCCATGCTTTCCAGAATTGTCTTTGGAAACACAATTAGAAGGTTTAAAAACCAGAAACACAAGCGCCATCCTATTTACACTTTTAAAGTAAAGGTCATTCTCAGTAACCGGGCTTCCTAGATTTCTACCCCTGAAATCCCTTAAGATATGTATACCAACATAAAGGGAATCACAAATTCAGTTTTCAGAAAATGGCATTAAATATAGATTTAAACTTTGACCTTTAGTCCCAAGTGAGAGGACAAAAAATTCTCTTTACAGTGAAGGGCATGTTGCTACTAAGCTTCAATGAGTAGGAGAGAACCTGCCTAGAAGTAGCCAGGATTAAGAAGCGCCAATTGATTTACCTCCAATGCAGGTGTATTGCAAATCCACTGGGTCCAGCTGTAGCCCATGATTGGGCCAGGCTCATCTATATTCTAGAGTTTGTAGAAGCAGCTTCTGGGAAACAGGGGTCTTCTTGGCTTGGGGAATTGATATTTCCACGGCAGTATTTGAAATGCATTCGGAGCAAGCAGGAATGAGAGCTGGAACACGCAGGGTCTCCCACTCCACATTAGGGTCATGAGCAGCAATGGGAAATGCATGGGTAGCAGAGTGATGGACTGGGCAGAGAGGGAAATCATGGTGATCCAGAGCATTCATATTTTTACATCCCTTATTACCCAGATTGCTCTGCAGGTGCTGACCGGGGCCCCAGGCTGATGACCCTCTCTGTAGCTCATCTCTCTGCTGGGTCATTGACAAGCTGATGTTGGGGCCCAAGTAGAGGAGGGGGCTGGAAGACGAACAATGGGAAGTGGAGCTTATTGGAGAAAAGGACAATCAGTTATGCGCACACCCAGAGACAGAAGAAGAAATTTTCCCTGACAGTGGTATTTATGAGAACAATTAGGGAGGTAATGAGATAAACAGGAAAGAGCACTGAACTGGGAATCAGTTCATTTTGTTCCTAAGGAGTTGGGTGGGCTCAAGATCCCTAAGTCACACAATTGTTCATTCGTTTGTCTCCTTCACTAGACAATGACCTTTAGTACAAACCTGGTCTTATTGATCTTATATCCATGGTTGCCCGCTCAGTGCCTGGCTCATACAGAGTGCTCAACAAATGTTTGTTGACTGTATACATGAAGGAAAGAAGAAAATTGTTTGTTGGGAGAAATCCCAACATTCATCCAGTCTAACCTCTTCAGTTCAGAGCTAAGTAATCGAAGCCTAGAGAGGTGTGATAACTTAAGGTCCTGCTACTTGTCAGTTGCAGAAATAATAATAATGATGATGATAGTTAACATAATATAGATGCTTACTATTTTCCAGTAGTGGTACTAACTGCTTGTGTCAGTTATTTGTTAGTTTGTTCTTAACTCCATACTCACTCTTTTATACTCTCCTCTGTGTTCAAGGTTTGGAAGCCTGGAAACTCTATTTCCCAGGCTTGCCAGCAGGGCTTTGGTTAGGTTCTGCCAATGGGAAGAACCCACAGAATACTGAAAAATAGGAGCGAGGGAGAAGCCACTATTTCAATATTTTAATTAAGTGTTTGGTCTAGGACAGACACTTAGTAGCAAGCAACAGAAGAAGCAAGCTACAGAAGGTGACTGCAGGCCCCCATAGTACGGTTGGTAAATGGTGGCATACATGGGTTTGTTGGGCTTCTGGGCCCCTGCAGCATCAGCAAGGGTGTAAGCTGCTGGCTTCCTTATCATGGTGGCAATAGTGGCTCCAGCAGTAGGGGCAGTGTTAGCCCTATATCAGCCTTATGGTGCAGCTCTTGTGAGCTACGAGTAACCCCACTTCCCCTTCCACTCCTTATGTCTATGAGGATAGGCTTTTCCTGCAGACACTAATATCTGTGTAATATCACCTTCCTGGTTTGCTCCCTCAGCCTTCCAAAACAATTGAAACCAATCCCTTGTATTAAATCCCCCCTGTTGAAATACCTAGAGTGGTTTCTGTTTTTTGACTGGTCATTGACTAGTGCGTTACATGGATTATCTCACTGTATCCTCATAGGAACCTATGAGATGTGAGCTATTAAAATGACACCTCCTATTTTACAGCCCTCAGAAACCCCGTATCTATTCTTCAGGTATTTTGTACAAGAGACGCTAAGTAATTTGCCCAAGGTCACACAGTTAGCTGGTGGCAGAGCAGAGACAGAAACCAGGTCTGTCTAATGCCTAAGTCCATGTTTAACTCTACCCCTCAAGAGCCCATCTGTTTCCTCTGATCTGGATTATTTTATTGAGGTAGTTTTGGTGCTTGGTGATGGGTTCTTCCTCCTCTGTGTTCTTTGTGGGTCTTGTTTCCCTGGGCCCTCCTTGTTAGAAGGTTCTTTCTCCAGAATCTCTGTTTTCTTGCCTCTTGACTTGGGCCTTATAATGAAGTCATTTCCTTCATTAACAACTTTGAAGGGATTGACATATCTTTTAACAGCAAAAGTAGCTAAGATTAGGGCACTATTAGCAGGAGAGGCAAGGAGGTTACTTCAAGTGAGGGGTAGAGGGAAGAGGAGGGAGGGAGATGGGCTTTATTCTACCAGGGTAATGTTGAGTGTCCAAGACCCTGGCGGGAGGCAAGGATAATCAAGGGGACCAAAGACTGAAAGAGATGATTCACGTAAATAGCTTATAAGGGTACCTGGCACGCAGGGAGCAGTCAACAAATGTTAGCTTTTAAAAATGGGTCACGAGGCATTAGGTGCTACGGGATATACCCAAGGTAAATTAGAGCTAGGTCAGGCCCAAGGGGATATTCTGACCAGAAGTGGATGAGAAGCAACCATATCTGAACTCTGAGGGAAGAGCTGAGAAGGCATGCTGGGAGAGTTCTGAGGATTAGAAGGGGTTGAGAAAGGCATCTGGTCTTTAAGTACATTCTGAAAGATGGCTGAGATATGGAGAAGTGGCAATGGGGGAGGGAAGCACATTCCCAAGCAGATGAACTGTGATCAGAGGTATCTTCAAGTTAAATTCTAAAGCCCCCAGGTGATTTTTATGAAATTCTCCCACTTCCTTTCTAAATGTCTGAAAGCAGCTCTGTGGACCCCCAATACTTCATGGTGCTGCTTAGGGTAGAAGCTTCCTCCACAAGACACAAGTCTAAGGAAATATTTGGCTTTCTCCACACCCTTTCTCTGTCTCTCCTCAAGCAATGCTCGCCTCCCCAGCATTCTCAACCATCAAGCACCAGGATGAAGTCACTGTTGTGACTCAGTAGGGAAGCTCCTTTCGCATCAGAACTTTGCTGACAGAATCCCCTCCCTCCTATCAAAACCCATCCCTCCCCTATCCTACTCCTTTAAGCCCCTGGTATTGGGCCACATAGCTATTTTGATAGACTAACCTGAACTAAGATGTCAATGCTTATTATAACTTATTATGTTCCCCTCCCAAAGTGCATTTGTATTTTAACACTGGCCTTCCGCACTTCATTCAAAGGAGTGAGTAACGTGGAATTTCACATGACGTGGCATAGAATTTGTATCAGTTAAGAATGTGTTTGGCTATGACATCAAATGATACTCCAGTGGTTTAAACAAGTAAAGGTGTTTATTTGTTCCAGGAGTAGAAGAAAAAAGAAAGAAAAGAAAGAGTTTACTTGTCTGTCCAGGGCTTGTAGGACAGCTCTATAATATCAGCACAGACAAAGCCCCCTTCTCTCTTTCAGCTTCATCTCCACAGTTGCGTGATGTCTACTGTTCCTTCAGGCATCACAACCATGAAGGAGCAAAGAGGAAGAAGGCAGAAGGACGAAGGGGCATAGAGGCAAAGGAATCATCTCCCCCAGGGACTTCTGCCTGCATCTCATTGGCCAGAATTGGGTCACATGGCTAACCCTCAGTTCAAGGGAGGCTGGGGAAGTGAGCTTTTTATTTTTAGTTATTTAAAGTTAATAGCTGGGTATAAAAAACCAAAAAAATCAAACCCATTGCCATCAAGTCGATTCCGACTCATAGTGACCCTATAGAACAGAGTAGAACTGCCCCACATGGTTTCCAAGAAGCAGCGGATGGATTCGAACTACCAACCTTTCGGTTAGCAGCCATACGCTTAACTACTGCACCGCCAGTTGGGCATAGTGATACTCAAAACAAAATCAAGGTTCTGTTAGTAGGTAGTAAAGGAAAGTGGATGGAGCGTTGGCAACAGCAGTGTCTACTACAAAACTGTGACTTACTTGGGCTGGAAAGACTTTGTTGTTGTTAGCTGCCTTTGGGTTGGCCCCCAACTCGTGGCAACCTAATATGTTACAGAACAGCACTGCTCCATAGAGTTTTCTTGGCTGTAATCCTTACGAAAGCAAATTGCCAGGTCTTTTCTTCCATGGAGCTGTCTAGTGCGTTAAACTGCCAACCTTTCGGTTACCAGCTGATCACAAACCGCTTGCACCCAACTCTCTCTTCTTTGGATAAGGTGCGGAGAGATGTGCAGAGAAGTGAAAGGACGAACTTGCAAAACCAGATCAAGCCCCGAGGTCTCTGACTCCCAGCCCAGCGTGCACTACATTACATCATTTGTTATCTTCTAGAGTTAGGGGAAGTCTTTTGAGGCAAGGTGGAAGAGGCCACCCTTCCTACCACTGCCACCTATCCTACCCATCATATAAATGTCCACCTACTTACTCCCTCTGGCACTGTTAGAAAGCTGTCAGTTGCCAATCTAATGTTGTTTTTTAATTGCTAATTTAATGTTGGCTATTTTAGGAAACAAAGTAGTTTCACTTTTCTAAATGTCTGTCGGCTTCTTGCTGTTGTGTGCTGTCGGGTCAATTCCGATTCACAGCTACCATATAGGGCAGAGTAGAACTGCCCCATAGGGTTTCCAACGCTGTACTCTTTAGAGAAGCAGACTACCACATCTTTCTCCCACAGAGCGGCCGGTGGATTTGAACCACTGACCTTCTAGTTAGCAGTGGAGCTCTTAACCATTGCACCACGAGGGCAGCTTAGCAATACATTTATTTTCTTCCTGAGAAAATGTGGTTTCCTATCTGGATTATTTATCCTCCACCAATAAATGTTGTTACATGTTACTCTCGTGCACAGAGAGCTGGCATCAGGGCTGCGTGCTCCATCTTTTATTCAGGGGCATCAATATCAATCCCCTTGTGTTTGTACTCAGAGTCTACAAATAAATTATTTCTTTTGAATGTTCCTGGGGCCATTTTTTATTTTGGACAGATGATGCCTCTGGATTTATAATACGTTGGTTTCCTAATCCCTAAGAATCGGGACATAAACAGAACAGGGCAGGGAAATTGGGGGGAGGTAAAAGCAATCCCCTGTCCCCTAAACAACCTTCCGTTCTTGGAGGAATTCCCATGGAGTTTCACAGGCAGAAGATCGAGTCCGGCAACTTCAGTAGACCGTGGGACTCTGGAGGGAGACAACTGGTGCAATTTCCATCTCTTGAAACATTTAAAATGTGTCTGATCAAAGGAGGAGAAAATTAACCACAGTGTAGGAAGCTGGCAGGGGGACGGACAAGATGACCTAATTTGCCTTTCCCATTACTAATTTCAGTAGGAGTCTTCTCTGGGAATTCCACGCAGAAATTCCAAGGCAAGGCCCCCGCCATGGGATTCTGATGGCTGTGGAGAATGGCAATCAGGACTTCTGATTTGAGAAGTTTGTGCTGTTGCATCCTTCGGGGTTTAGCATGGAAGGAAATTCTCCTCGGTTGGATACACAAGGCCCCATTCTTATCTACATAATAACTATGGAGAAACTTTCCCTTCGGGTTTCAAAGGAGGTGAGTTTGGTCCATCAACATTGGGGCTATGCAATAAATTCATTACTCCCTGAAATAAAAATCAACAAATATGCCTTTGCCTTAAGGAAAAAAAAACAAACAAAAAAAAAAAAAAAAAAAAAAAACCCACACCACTTAGTTGCTTTACTAACCTCTGGATTCAATTAATTTTTAACATCGAAGTAAAGTTCCCTTTTATTATTATTATTATTTTTTCCTTTCAAGCCAGACATTTATTTTTAACAAGGGATGAAATCATCTGAGAACAAAATGAGACATCTGTTACTTTATATCTGTTTATTTTAAGTACTTAAATCTGAGTTTGATTTCACACAATTTTGACATCGTTGCTTCATTAATAATCCTTACGTAATTGCGACCTCAGAGTGCGCCCTGCGATTGCAGCATTCACTTCTCATTAGCACGGGGTCTCACAGGAAAGCCAGAGTTGCCCTAGGATGGGAGAGACATTCATGTTCAAAGATGGTCTGAATGCCGACCTCAGCAACAGCAGGAAACCACCTCAAAAAGTGCAAGGGGGAGGCCTCTTGTGGGGCCCAACACAAGGAAAGGATAGCTTGTAGCTGGCTGTGAACGTTTGCATGCTTCTGTTTTGCAGGAATTGTCAGATGGGCGAACCAGAGGCAGTAGTTGTTGCAAGAGAAATATAAAATTACATACGAAACACGTACAACTCACACATTCACAGGTGTGCACAACAGTGTGTTGAAGCAGAGGTACTACTGCATCTACCGGGCCAGTCAATCTGTCATTCAAAGCCACCCAGATGCTGGTAGAGCAGTGGGGAGATGGGGGTGGAGTGATGGGAAGAGATAGGAAGTCTGGGAGAACAGCAGGCTTTCACAAAGAGGGCCTGGAGGATCACAGTGGGGCTGGCAGAAGGCTGTGGCCTGGTACCTGTGGCTGAGAATCAAGTTGTGAGATTCAGAGATGGGGATTTGAACAACACTACTAGGCATGGGATACACAGTGGTAAGTAAGTGGTCCTTGCCTTTTCCCGTCCTCCTTCCCATCAAGTTGCTGTGAGAGAGAATGACAGAGGAGCCTATTTGAGATTTAGGGTGTCATAGAAGGATACAGAAGGTCATAGAAGGACATAGAGTTGTTGTCGTTGTTAGGTGCCATAAAGCCGATTCTGACTCGTGGCAATCCCATGTGACAAAGTAGAACTGCCCCATAGGGTTGTCTAGGCTGAAATCTTTATGGGAGCAGATCACTAGGTTTTTTTCCCATGGAGCTCCTAGGTGGGTTCGAATCATCAATCTTTCATTTAGCCCTTGAATGCTTAATGGTTGGGCCACCAGGCCTCCTTACAGAATGACATAGAAGGTGAAATGTAAGTTGAGCACTGAAGGGTGGGATGGAGCTGGATATGGGAAGAGAAAAAGAGAGAGAATTCAAGCTAGAGGGACCAGCCTAATCAAAAGTCCAGAAGTGGGAAAGAGATTGGCTTGTTGGAGAAACGGAAAGGAGGGCAGCACGGCTGGAGTGTAGTGAAAAAGAGTGTGAGATAAGAAGGTGGAGAAGTAGATGGAAATTATGCACAGTCTTATAGGCAGAGGGAAGGCTTTGAACTTAGTTATATGCCCAGGGGAAGTTCCTCATGGTTTTAAGCAGGCAAACGACATGATTTAATATATGCTATGAGTCGGAATCGACTCTACAGTCACAGATTTTTTTTTTTTTAAATGATTACACTGGCTATGCAGGAAATGTGTTACAGGGGGAAGAGTAGCACCTTAATTTCATAGGCTGTCGTAGCCAGGTCAGGGATGGTGAATGGTAGCAGTAGAGATGGAGGGAAAGAGGTGGATTGGGGAAATCTTTTTGGATAATAGCAACAGGCAATGCTGATGGATTGCATGTGGGCAGTGAAGAAAAAGGATGAGTCAGGAATATCCCTCAGGTTTCTGAGTCAAACATCTGGGTGAATGGTGGTGCTATTTATCAAGATGGGGATGGCGGCAGGGTGGGGAATGAGGGGTAGGAGCAGGCAGGGAACCAGGTATTTGAGATGGGGTAGCGGTGGAGAACATTGAGATGTCTAATTGGCAGTTGAATATTTGAGTCTGGAGTTCCAAAGAGAGGTCTGGCTTGGCATATAAATTTGGAGTTGTTGGCAAGTAGTTGCCTTAAAAAACCATGACAATGAATTATATTACCTAGATTTTGAATAAATGTGACTGTCTTAGTCATCTAGTGCTGCTGTAACAGAAATACCACAGGTGGATGGCTTCAACAAACAGAAGTTTATTCTCCCACCTAGGAGGCTAGAAGTCCGAATTCAGGGTGCCAGCTCCAGGGGAAGGCTTTCTTCTCTGCTGGCTCTGGAGGAAGGTCCTTGTCATCAGTCTTCCCCAGTCCAGGAGCTTCTCAGCATAGGCACCCTGGGTCTAAAGGACACATTATTCTCCTGGCTCTCGTTTCTTGGTGGTATGAGTTCCCCAGGCCTCTCTACTTGCTTCTCTCTTTTATATCTCAAAAGAGATTGACTTAAAACACAATCTAATCTTTTAGATTGAGTCCTGCCTTGTTAACATAACTGCATCTAATCTCATCTCATTTACATCATAGAGATAAGATTTACAACACACAGGAAAATCACATCAGATGACAAAATGGTAGACAAACACACATACTAGGAATCATGCCCTAACCAAGACGACACATATTTTGGGGGGACACAGTTCAATCCATAACATTCCACTCTTTGGCCTCCAAAAAATTCATGTCCTTGCCACATGTAAAACATATTCATCTCATCATATCATAGCAAAAGTCTTAATTCAACTCCAAGTCCAAAATCCAAAAAATTTCTCTTCATCTGTGAAATCTAAAATACAAGTTATCTGCTTCCAAAGTACAAACAGGCACAAGCTAGACATTTCCATTACAAATGGGAGAAATTGGAAGGAAAGAAGGGATAGCAGGCACCAAGCAAGTTAGCAGAACACATTACATTAGCCCTCAAGGCTTGAAAATATTCCTCTGTTCTCCGAGACTATTTAGACAACGGCCCTGCCCTCCAGACTGTAGGTATTGACCACCCTTTCTGGATTCTGAGTGGAGGCCCCTCAGCCCTGGGCTTCACCTCTGTCTTCCAGGCCCACTGGAATGGCAACTCTGCCCCCTCAGTTTTGGGCAGCCCCTTTCTCCTAGTCTATCTGAGTGGTGACTCTACCCTTTGAGACCACACAGTTCATGGCCATATCCTTTGAGACTGAGGCAGCTCTGCTTCCTGTGTTCCTTGTCTCTTCAGCTTCTGCTTTCTGGTCCTTGGCCCCTCATCTCCTCAGGCCTCACCGCCTGCATCTGTCCTACTTGGGCAAGTGTTCCAAAGCGCTGTAGCTCCACCAATAAGTGCCTGGAGGCACCCCCCTCCACCAGTAAACTTCTGCCAGAAGGCACTCAGCCAAGCCTAGCTTCACTGATAAGTGCCCAGAGGCACCCCACTCCACCAGGAAGCCTCTTGCGCAAAGGCATTCAGCAGTCTCGCACTGTGGGTTGGCTCCAGTGCCGTCTTCTGCCAGTCTCTTGGTTCAGCTGCTGCCACTTCTCTGCTATGGCCGTTTTCTGCTGCTAATTCTCACCGTCTGCACCATCTCCAGTATAACAGCTCTTCTCAAGTCCTTTGGAGTCCTCACCAGAACTGTCTTGGATGTCCACAACTTCACCACCAGCCTCTTCAAGGCAATCTAGGCTTTTACTTTTAGGCACTTTAAAACTCTTCCAGCCTCTATCCATTTACAGTTTCAAAACTGCTTCCACATTTTAGATATCTGTCTGAGCAGCACTCCACTCTCTTGGTACCAAATTCTGTCTTAGGTATCTAGTACTGTTGTAACAGAAATACCACAAGTAGATGGCTTAAACAAACAGAAGTTTATTGTCTCACAGTCTAGTAGGCTAGAAGTCCGAATTCAGGGCATCAGCTCCAGGAGAGGGCTTTCTCTCTCTATCTGCTCTGGAGGAAGGTCCTTGTCATCAATCTTCCCCATGCCAGGAACTCCTCAGTGCAGGGACACCAGGTCCAAAGGACTCGCTATTTTCCTGGCTCTTGTTTCTTGGTGGTATGAGGTCCCCTGGGACTCTCTGCTCACGTCTCTCTTTTACATCTCAAGAGCTTGACTTAAAACACAACCTAATATTGTAGATTGAGTCCTGCCTCATTAACATAACTGCCTTTAATCCTGCCTCATTAACATCATAGAGGTAGGATCCATAACACACAGAAAAATCAAATCAGATAACAAAATGGTGGTCAATCACACAATACTGGGAATCATGGCCTAGCCAGGTTGACGCATATTTTGGGTGGACACAATTCAATCCATGACAGTGAGTAAGTGTTGTGCTGGCTAGAGGTTCTCCAGGGATGGGAGAAAGGTACCATATATACTTCATAATTTTTTTTGGAATATTTTAAAACAAATTATAGACATCATAATATTTAACCCTTAAATTCATTAATAAACGTCTCCAAAAAATAAGGACATCTTCCTACTAAAGTACAATCCCAGGAAATAAATGATGTTTATGGTCATAAACTCCATGCCAGGCCCTTGCCCCTGCCCTGTGCCCAACACTGTATGTATATATAGATATACATACATATATATATATATATATGCTTTTTCTTTTAATCCTCACAATAAGTCTATGAGTGAGGTGTGATTGGCCCGTTTTAGCAAGACACCAAGACTCAGACAGGGATAGGAAATTATCCAAAACCATACAGCTAGAGGGGGTCCCTGGTTAAGCACTCGACTACTAGCTGAAAGGCTAGTGGTTCAAACCCACCCAGAAGGTCCTCGATCCGCTTCCAGGTCACAGCTTTGAAAACCCTATGGAGCAGTTTTTCTCTGCACATGTAGGGTCACCATGAGTCAACTAACGACAGAGACTTGTGAAGAGATGATTCAAACCCAGGTCTGACCAACTCTAAAGCTTTCCCTCCATTCCTCCCTAGCTGCATACAGTACCATGGCTAGAAACTCATCATCATGGGAGGCGAATGATTCTTCTCCCGTTCTGGGTCCACTCTGGCCCTTCCCAGCAGGCTGGTTGGCCTCTTAGAGAATAGTCCTCCCCTCTGCGCATTCGACCCTCCCAGTGCTGCCCTCTGGAGGAAATCCCAGGGTTATGCTCCTAAGGGCCTGGTCCCATCTTACTGCAAGCTATGAGAAGACAGCCGAGTTGTCCCCAGCATCCATCGGCAGAGGAAATGGAAGAGGTGAAGAAGCGCTAATAGGGTTGCAGAGAATCAAGAATCTTATATAACTATATTAGGGTGCTTAATACTTATTTATTGAATTAATGGTTGAATCAATTAATCATATAGTCTCAAACACATCTAAGTATTAACCAAGTGGATTCAAAATAATCCATAACAGAATCCACTACCCCAAAGCTACAAAATGCTTTCTTGTCTACAAACCTCAATAGAATGACAAAAGAGAGAAAAGGGAGGGAGGGAAGGAGGGAGGAATGAAGGAAGCAGAGAAATAGAAGAGTGAGTGACAGCATGGAGACCACAAGGACCAGCCAGAGCGAGCCCCATTCAGAGCACTGCGGAGAACCCAGGCTGGTTACCGAGGCCTCCGGGATGGGTTGTGGGAAGATTGCATTACTCTGAAACCAGAAAACTCCAGGAACTGTAGCTTTTGATCATCAACTTACTCCAGGCTGGCTTAGAGGTCTGGGGAGGACATTCAGGCACTCTGAAATGCAGTGATAATCAAGAGACAGAGGGAGTCTTAAATTGAGGATGGAGAGCAATATACTCAGGTTAATGGAAGCCCTGGCAATATTAAATGAAATTGCTCTACCACTTCTTCATAAGCCGGCACTGGGGAGCCTGCTCTTTGCATAAGCAGGGAGGGTCCTGGGATTTCATGGGAGGCCAAAGGAGTTGGGGGATCAGTCATGCAGCAACCATTACAGTTCACGGGAGCCCAGCTCACCATCCCTCAGTGCACCTGCCTCATAGTTACTCAGACCAATGCAGGAGCAGGCAAATTTGGGCATGATTTCAAGGGAGCCTGGAGCCAGGGGAGCCTGCTTTAGTCCAATTAAATGAAGCAGTATCAGGTGGAAAACAATTCTGAGTATTCACCATTATAGGGAGTTTCGCATTTAAGCCCCTCCATGGACCTTCTTTTAATGAACTAAACTGCAGGGTCTGGAGGTGGGCAGGAGGAATTGTTTGAACTCACAGCGCTGGATCTCTCCCCGAGGAAGGCAGAAGAGAGCCAGCAAAGTTTCCTCCATCACTCAGCTCCCCTAGATACTCCCACCTGGGCCCCAGGACACCTCCATGGATATCTCACTTGGATTTTGTAAAGATAATGGGGAAACCTTACCAGAATTGGGGTGCTAAGAACAAGCTTCCAAATGATCAGAGTTGAATCTAACACATCTAAATCTTTGGGGACCTTCTTTCCACTTCCTGCCTTACTTCATTCTTTCCCCTGTGCTCATCTTCCGAGGCAGTGGAAACCAAAGGAGTGAAGGTGGGCTGATAGGGTTGCCTCAGAGAGTCAAGAGTCTTGTATAAGTGTGTTAGGGAAAAACAAGCCCAGCAGTGCAGGTGAAAAATGAAAGAAGAAGAGGAGGCCATTCATGAGTTCAAATAGCGGAGAGGACGAGCTGCTTCGAAACTGTTGGAGAGAGCAGAGAAATCCATCAGTGGACATTTGTTGATAGTTGTCATCAAGTCCATTTCAACTCATGGTGACCCCTAGTGTGCCGAGTACAGCTGCTCCGTAGAGTTTTCAAGGCAGTGACTTTTCAGAATCATATGGCCAGGCCTGTCTTCCAAGGCACCTCTGGGTGGGTTTGAACCACCAACCTTTCAGCTAATAGTCAAGGGCTTAACAATTTGTGCTACCCACGAACTCCTTAGGAGATATTTACAAAGGACTTAAAGTGTTCCAAGCACTGTGCTAGCCCCCTAGGGACAATGGCAGAGGAGGGGTAATACAAAGAACAAAACAAGGTTTGGGCCAAAAGCTCATGAAGACAGTGCTCTGAAGATATCCGAAAGAAAGCATACATATGAAAAACGAAATAACTATGCATAACTTAACAACACAAACAATATCCAGATCCTTAGTCAAGGCCCTGATTCTTTCTTGCCAGCAACAGTTCTCCAGGCACATTTGAGTATGCTAACCAGGGCTTTCCAGCAGTAGCGGACTAAGGGTAGGGCAGCGAGAGCAGAATGCCCCAGGTACCAGTGCAAGTCTGTCAGCTTTTTATCATCTCCAGGCACCACTGAGAACAATGTCAGTGAGAAAATTCTCCTCCTCCCAAAAGTAAAAATTCTTTTGTTGGGCTTAGTTAAACAGTCATTGCAATTCCTGCTGAGCTTTAATTAAATATATACCTAACTGTATATATATTGAATTTTATATATATATTGCAGGCAGTGGTCGTTCAGAGGTAGAATTCTCACCTTCCAGGCTGGAGACCCAGGTTTGATTCCTGGCCAATGTATCTCATGTACAGTCACCACTGGTCTGTTAGTAGAGGCTTGAATTTTACTATGATGCTGAACAGGTTTCAATGGAGCTTCCAGACTAAGGCAGGAAGAAAGACATGGTGATCTACTTCTGAAAATCAGCCAATGATTTTCATGGGGATGGCGCAGGACTGGGCAGCGTTTCGTTCAGCTGTGCGTGGAGTCGCCATGGGTTGAGGGCCAACTTGACGGCAGCTAACAGGAACAACAACAGCAACATGTATTTATCGGTTGTCATTTAAAAAACATTGTATTCTACCTTGGAGCCCTGGTGATGCAGTCGTTAAGCGTTTGGCTGCGAACCAAAAGGTCACCAGTTTGAATCCATAAGGTTTCCTTGGAAACCCTATGGTGCAGTTCTACTCTGTCGTACAGGGTCACTATGAGTTGGAATAGACTCGGTGGCAGTGGGGTTTTTTTTGCATGTGTGTCAAATACACTGTGGGTGCCACTGCTTTCCAGAGATGCCAGAACTTGTTCTGGAAGGATTAATGCCTGAATTCAGGACATGGATGTTGCTTAGATTGGTATACTAATTTCATTTTCATATACCACGGCAACTAATGTACCTCCATAATCCCACCTCTAATGTGCCTTTGTCCTCCCTGCTCCCCAGTGTTTTTCACTTTGAACCCCCTACTGTTTCCCCAACACATATTCCCACAAAAAGAATTTTAGAAAACAGAGCTGACTATTTCTTCTTTTAAGCTTGCTACTTGTTTTACCCTATTTCTACCCCTGATTTCTTTTTTGGCCCTGTTATACTTTTTAGACATCCATCTACAAAGGAAGCCCTTGGAAATAGTACAGATAGGTAGATTTGAAAGAACCTCCCTCCTCCACCCCCCCAGAATGAGAAACTGATCAAAACAATTGCTTAAGAAGTGCACTTTTTAAATGACTGAAAAATATGAATCATGATCAGGGGACTTATCAGAAGTATTAAGAGGAGACATGTGGGACCGATTTCCAAAATAGAAAAAGCATAATTTCCCTGGAAATAATCCAGGGAAAACATAGAACTGGGAATTTCAATATTTTGCAAGAAAATGGAACAAATATTGAGAAAGAAAAGATCAGTGCATATCTGCAAGACAAGAGAAGGATGAGCAGTTACCATGGCATGTTTGTGAGAAGCTGAGCTTGCCACACAAAGTCAATATGTCAGTTTCAGGGTTAGAAAATGAGGTGGCTTCGAATCACTTACTGTATCTTCATTTTTGTGAAGAATTTGATACGCAGACTAGAAAGGGTTTGCAGCAATGGGAATGGGAAAAACAACTGAAAGACCCACAGCTACATGGCACTGCCTCAAACCTGGACAGGAGGTTTCCAGAAAAGCGCTAGAAGGATCTCTCTCTAGTCAGGGTTGTTTCATTGATATTCTGGGGGAAAAAAAAAAAAATCCAATAGCACATTACTGGATGGGAGAGTCCAGGTTGAAGAGCCATCCATGTGAGCGAGGCCTGGGAAGATGAGCAGAGTCTGGTCCACCTGAGCCACACTCTCCACCTACGCAGCCTAGAGAGTGAACTCAACAGGAGCTGTTGTGGAGAAGGAGAGTGGGGGGACCCCAGGAAGCGACTCTCAGAGCCTCACTGGCTGGTGTCACCTTTCAGGGCTCTGACAAAGAGAAGAGTGTGTTCGGAAGAGAACCCAACTCGTTAGTGGGCAGGAGGTGTATGGAGAACAATGATGCTGGAAGGTGAAGGGACACTGAGTTCTTTTAAATATGTATTTACTCGATGTGTGTACAAAACAGGATGGTTTAGTGTGAGCGTTGTCTGCAGGGGTTATAAGTACCTACAAGGTGTCAAGTCAGGCAGGTTTCTGTTCTGTCACTCCAGACCTCTGTGGCTTTGATCTATCTGCTTAGCCTCTCTGAGCAACAGTGTCCTCCTCTGTAGAGTGCGACAGTATCACCTGCCTTGTACGTCAGGAGGGTAATACGAGGTAATACATGAAAAGTGTGAGGAATGTAATAAACATTCAGTAATGGATTTCTTTGGTCATTATGGAGTTCCTGTGTGGTGCAAATGGTTAATGCAATCAACAGCTAACTGAAAGGCTGGCAGTTTAAGTCCACCCAGAGACGTCTGGGACAAAAAGCCTGACAATCTACTTTTGAAAAACTAGCCACTGAAAACCCAACGGAACACAGTTCTACTCTGACACACATGGTGTTTCCATGAGTTGGAACTGACGCAACAGCAACTGGTTGGTTATTTTTATTATGGAAGTCTTATCCCCAGAGCCAGAACAAAAGGCTGATCTCACACACTCACACACACACACACACACACACACACACATAGAAACAGGGATGACAGAAATCAAAATTGTATAGGAAAATTTGTTGTTAGGTTTCATGATGCAAATAATGACTTTTCCTATGTAAATGTAAAGGTTTCATTTACTGATATCTCAGTTAAATGACTGGGAATCATGGTTTGCTATTTCATTATGCATACGTTCACATGGAATGGTGGACATTTCTGAATGGGTAGCCAGCTCATTTGAAAGTATTGAAGGCTGATGATCCATGTTTGAGAGCTAGGTCTACTGTATGGTCTTGTATAAACCTCTCTCAATCTTGGTTTTCTCATCTGTAAAATGGAACTAGCTTTACCTATCCCATCAGGTTGTTGGGATGACCAAATGGGACCAGCCTTGGGAAGAGTGTCAGGTAGAGAGTGGTATACATGTTGAGCATGCTATCACTGCATCCTTGTAACTCTGTGGTGGTGATTGTAGGTGCTTACTCTACCTCATAAATCCCTGGGTGGAGCAAACGATCGACACACTCTGCTGCTAACCAAAAGGTTGGAGCTTTGGGTCTACCCAGAGGTGCTTTGGAGGAAATGCCTGGCAATCTACTTCCAAAAAATCAGCCATTGAAAATGCTATGGAACACAGTTCTACTCTGACACAGATAAGGTCACCATCAGTTGAAGTCAACTCAGCGGCAACTGGTTTCTGGTGGTACTCCACCCTCAAGTATAAATGCCCTAAATACCAGGGGAAACAAGGCTCTATTTATCCTGATAGAGCCAGTCAAAACGAGGAGTAATGCATGAAATTAAGGTAGATGAGGCTTTAAAGGAAGGAAAAACTTCTGTTCAGCAGGCTCTTTTAGATAATGAAGTGGTCTCTAAGGAAACTTGAAGAAGCTCTATCCTGGAAGAAACACTAAAATGAGGAGCAGCTCTGCCTGCTGAAATATGAGGGATTCAGAGCTTCAACCTTCTCTTACTCTTCCCAACTTCTCCTTCCTTTTTAATTTTATGCTTTTCCCAAATATGTTCCTTGATCTGAATTGCTCCTTCTTTGAGGCCCTGATCCATTCCTGGTGTTGTTTAAACTGGCCCATGCTGGTAGTATCTGGTGATAGGATTGTGTCTTAAAGAGGCACTGCCACTTTTCTCCCGGGCACACCCTCATTGCCTTCCTGTCACCCACTCCAGGTTCATGCAGGCCTTGCAGCCTGGCCTGGGTCTTCCGCACTGCTGTCGGCCTCCTTATTAGGCATGCTCTGGAGTTGCTGGTGCCAGAAGCCGGCCAGATGCATCAGAATGCAGGGCATGCTGCAGGCTCCTGGGAAGCTGCACATTCTGCATGAAAATATGAAGGCAACAGCCTGCCCATGGGAGACCCAGGCCGAATTTAGTGGAATGGCAGCAAAGGTGGCTGGGGATGGGGGAGGCACTGTAGGGTCGGGGAGAGAGTCTGAGCACCCATCACATATTTGAATGTCACTGTTTGGTGGGAGAGAGAGACATGAGGAGGGGGCACCTGGCTTACATATCCCCTGGGCTGCTCCTGACAAACACTCCTGCCGTGTTCTCTCTGCATATGCCCACGGTACAGCATGATTATGGTGATGAGCCCTTTTGAGATAGGCAGCCGTCTCCTCTCCTGCTGTGCTGATCACCAACTCCTGAATTTCTCTTTTGGGATAACCTGAAATCATAAGAACAGTCCATGTGGATTTCAGAGTACCTGACAGGAAGAAGCACAATAAAGGTAATGATTGTCCAGCAAGCCCTGGGGATGCTTGTCACACACCACCTCAGGACTGCAGAGGTTAAGCATGCTTAACAAGCAATGGCTTCAGATGGCTCCAAAGCCTGATATTAAAGCCTGTCCTCTCCTCTCTCCCGAATCCTCCGGCTTCCAGCCGAGCTCTGTGCTGGGATTCTAGGCAGCCATTCTGAGGTGAGGGGAAAGCCCTTTGTCCCCATCATAGGCACTCAGGGCCCCCCGTGAGCCTTGGATGCCTGATGGTATAATGGCTGTGCACAGCTCCTTCATAAACCTGGCGTCTGTAGTGGAGTGGTTGCTTTGTATGTAAGTCCCTGCACTAGCCCCTCCCTCCAGGAGATACAGACACTGTTGTTTGTTTTTATATAGCCAGGGATTGGCACCTAGTTTGTGCTCAATATACTGAAAACCTTCTGTTTGGTGAGAATGCCCTCCTACCCCATCGCTCATCCAAATCATCAAGAAATATAAGTGTACTGCTCCGTCCACATACAGAAACTTGGGGAAGCCATTTTTTCTCTCCTAACCTAAAACCATAGTGCCTGTTATAGTACAGAATTGATTTTATTTTGTATCACTGGCCGTAAAGTATCCTACCTTCTTTTGATCAGAAAACAAAAAATTTATGCACATACACACACAATACGTATTTCCTCTTAAAAAGAACTTTTGGGTTATAAGGCTTTGTCTTAGTTACTTATTGCTGCTGTAACAAAAAATACCACAAGTAGGTGGCTTTGAAGAACAGACATTTATTTTCTCAAGGTTCTGGAGGCTAAGAGTTCAAATCAGGGTCTGGCCAGGTTGGGCCTCTCTTCTAGTTTCCGGTAACTGCTTGCAATCCTTGATGTTCCTTTACTCGTAGACAGTTCCTCAAATGGTGTCTGTCTTCCTCCTGTGTGTCTCTGCGCCTATTTTGCTCTTTCTCTAAAACACCACTGACCAGTGATTAGGTTTAGGACTCACCTTACTCTGGTATGACCTCATTAACATAACAAAAGGAAAGCTCTATTTCCAAACATGGTCATATTAACAGGTACAGGGGCTAGGACTTCAACACATATTTTGAGCAGGAGGGGTACACAATTCAATCCATAACAGGTCTACATGGACTTCTAAAGAGTAAATGCTGTCTTAGAAGGAGCTGCATGATCCTTGTCTCCAGAAATCTCCCGCAGCCAGGATTAGAAGGGCACATGCTAAGGGCTTCAGGGTCATCTGCTTGCCCTACCTGTGATGGAAACAGTCTGCCTTCCTGTGTGGCAGATGGATGTGAGAATTCCTACAAGAAACCCCAAGGCCGTGATAGCTCCTTAGAGCTCAAGCCATTTCTGGTTGGCAGTACTGCCTACTATATGCCTCCAGGGGGCACCATTCTACAGGGCAGTTGGACAGCAAGTCTGCCTGGCTGGTGGAAATGTGGGGTAGACAACGTGTACATGCTATGTGCTCATCTTACATGTGGAACTTTCAACACATGTAACTGTACTTGGTGACTGTTAATTCTGCAAAGAAATTTGCTTCTTTGTGAGCTGAGAGGATTCCATACTTCTATTTGGTTCTTGAGGAAGTGTAGCAGGAGGCAGCAGGATTCACAGACTCCCACAGGACTGTAAGCTCCCTGGGGGCAAGGCATTGCCAGTCCTGTTCACTGCTGTGTTCCCAGTGGCTAGAAGAATGCCTAGCACAGAGTGAAACCAGTTACCGTCAAGAGCACTTCGACTCATGGTGACCCTGTGTGCACCAGAGAACTGTGTCTGACAGGATTTTCAGTGGCTAGTTTTTTGGCAGTACATCACCATGCTTTTCTTCCGAGGTGCCTCAGGGTAGACTCGAGCCTCTAACCTTTCGGTTAGCAGTCAAGAGAGTTAACTGTTTGCACACCACCCAGGGATGGTGTATGTACTCAATAACCATTTGGTGGACTACCACAAAGAAAGCACTTTCTGTCAAGTATCTTATCCTCTAGACAGTGGTAGGGCCAATGTCGAGCCAATCAGAATCTTCCCTGACTTTGATATACAGATGTTCAGAGAGAGAAGTTCTCTCTCTGCTGAGGCCGCTAAGCAGGGGGTTGGAAACTAATCAGAAGTAGGCTATTATACAAAACAAAGAGATGGAGAGCGAGAGAGGGAGAGAGACTAATAAAACTAGCCCTAATGACCTCGTGACTTTGTGTATTCACCCTTCCCAAAGATCTCACCTAGAGTATCTTAGTTATATAAACCAATAAATTTCTGATTTATTTATTTACTTAAGGTAATACAGACAAAAGACAAAAGCAGCTGGCCAATACATTTGTTTCATATCATCCCTATCTGCTTTCAAATCTCTTCATTCACCCCACCAGCTGACCCTCTCTTTACATTTAATGCATGATGATCTTCTAAATGTCTGTTTTCGCAGAGTCAGAGAAGAACATGGTGGTCATCTTGCCCATCCCTTCTGCGCATGTAGGCAAAACTCATACACTTAGGGCAGACAGATCTTTCCTATACAGGAATCTGTTGTTAGGCGCCATCGAGTCAGCCTCTGACTCATAGCGACCCTATGCATAACAGAGCAAAAAGCTGTCTGGTCTTAGACCATCCCCTCATTCGCTCCTATGTTTGAGCCCATTGTTGCAGCCATTGTGTCAATCCATCTCACTGAGAGTCTCCCTCTTTTTTGCTAATCCTCTACTTTAGCAAACATGATGTCCTTCTCTAGCAATTGGTCCCTCCTGATGACATGTCCAAAGTAAGCGAGACGAAGTCTCGCTTCTAAAGAGCATTCTGGCCTTACTTCCTCCAATACAGATTTGTTCTTTATTCTGGCAGTTCATATTCAATATTTTTTACCAACACCACAATTTGAATGTGTCAGTTCTTCTTTAGGTTTCCTTTGAGTCTGGAGAGAAGGAATCCTTCAGATGTCCTTCATTACACCATTCCCACTTGTCAAGTCCTTGCTTTCCCAGAATACGTGGCGCCCCTCGACAGCTCCCACTAACTCTGCAATGACCTTGCCCAGCTCCTCCTGCCCTAGGGAGGAGACCCTGCTCTGCACTCAGCTCTGCTGGGGCAGCTCTTCATTGTTTGTAGCTTATTTCACAGGAATGGGGTCTGTCTCCCCAGCTACACAGGAGGTGGCCAGTTTTCCATGAGCAAAGGAAGGAAGAAGACAGATGTTCCTTGAGGATCTACTGTGTCACATACACCATCCATGGCACTGGATGTCCCTGTGAGACAAAGAACTTTCCTCAATCAAGTTGCAGACACTAAGACTCAGAGCGGCTAAGCAGCCACTTGCCCGTGGGCTGAGCTAAGTGTCTAATTGGAGTGTCCATGCTTTTTTTCCTTCCACGAAGCTGCCTCCTGGGGCCATGCTTTGGTTTTCTTTGTGCAGTCAGACCACTCAGCCCGCGATGCTGGCCATGCCATAGGTCCAATGATGACAGCACGGTGTTATGGCCATTTCATGCTAACCTAATGAGGAGGGAATGTTACAGACCACCCCATCCATGGTGTGAGAGAATTGCTTGACATGGAGTTGCACAGAAACAAGAGTACTCTGGAGTCCAATTTCCTTCCTCTGGGGCGCACCCAGTCTCCGGGTTTGAGAGCCCGGCTCGGGACGGCGTTCTGTTCCTATGCGCACAGGGACGCCTCTGGCTGGGCGTCAGCCAACGGCCCACCTCGTTTGGGTTCAGCAGGTGTTGGAGAGAGAATGTGGCCATCCCTAACCCCAACAGGGAAGGGTGGGAAACGCTTCCCCGTGCACACGTTCATGAGCATATGTGTGTATGTGTGGTCCTTGGAGTAAGGGCTGGGCAGAGACCTGCCTGCAAAACAACATTAAAAAATCGAAACATTTTCCACTGAGAAGCAGAACGACTGCCCATGGAATTCCTACCCAGTCTGAGAAGCCAGCAGCAACCCCTCCTTTCCATTAGCTAAACAAAGAAGCTTATTTTTCAAATGAAAACTTTCAGTGTGGAAAACAATCTAATTCCCGGGGCTTTTTGAGAAGGGAGATTCTCAGTGCTCAGATAAACATATCCATGAGGACGTGCAGCTGCAAAGGGCATTGCAGGCACCGGATCAAACTGTATGGCAGGCCTGGCCAGTGGGGGACATGGGACTTAGCTTCAGGCCTCTTGAAACAACCTCAGGTAGAAAGGCCGACAAAGGAAATGAACCACAGCCTGGGAAGATTTGAACTGTTCTGCTAGGGAAAAAAATGAAAATAAAAATATTTTCTGTAAGTCCATTAAATGGTCCCCTCTCTTTCTCTAAGTCAATGAACTCCCTCTGTTGGAAAATAATCTGCAAACACAAGCCCTCCTTGGTCCAATGGGGCTCTTTCTGCTTTATTCAACTGATGGCCTTCAAATTCCTCTCAAGCCAAACACGTGGAGTAACACTGCTGCTTTCTCTTGAGGTGTTCTCTTCATAAAGCTCCTGGATACTTACTTTTGTTTAAGAGTAGGTGACTCCAAGGCAATGTGTAAGCATATGGAAGAGATCCTGGGTGGTACAAATGGCTAACACGCTCGGCTGCTAATCAAAATTTGGAGGCTCCAGTTCAACCAGAGGTGCCTTGGAAGAAAGGCTTGGCAATCTACTTCTGAAAAATCAGCCATTGAAAACCCTACGGAGCACAGTACTACTCTGGCATACATGGGGTCCCTGTGAGTTGGAATTGACTCGATAACAACTGGTTAAAAATATGGAGGCAAACTGCCAGAGTTCAAATTCCAGCTCCATCAGTTAAAAGCAGTATATGTTTACCTTCTCTGGACCTCAGCTTGGGGGATAGTAATGGCACCTATGTCATAAATTCATTAGGAGGATTAAATAAGATAATGCATAGTAAGCACTTAGCACATTTTCTGGACAAAGGAAGATCTCAATTAAAAAAAAATGCCGTAATTATGAAGTTAAAGAAACATAGCATGTGGTGTACGGTGATAGGCCTAAGCTTTTTAAATTAATAAATATATTTCTTTGAGGCTTCTATTTTTCCCATCTTGCTTAGAGAGAACTTTTTTTTTTTAAATACAAGCAGGCACAAAATAGCCTCTCTTCAGATTGGAGCTTCCTTCTCTAATCAGTCCTTGAATATTTTGGGGAGTGCTCTGTTTAACTTGGCTGGCCCCTGGTTTTGCCGTGAGTAATACTTTGGGCTTAATTTCAAACGCCACACAGCCAAGATCACTGGATACTTGAGCTTCCCCAAGCTGAGTTGATACAGCTGCTCTGCCCCTGGTCACTGGTGAGTTGTCCCTGTGGATTCCAAGGGGTCTTGCACAAACAGATCAGGGCGCATGGGCCAGCTGCAGCCATCAGGACAAGGGCTCCACAGACAAGGTGCCCAGGCAAGACAACAAGAGGACTGAGGAGACCGGGAAAGGACTCAAGCGTACTCAGACAGAGAGAGCATGGCCAGAGATTTGGACAGAGAGGGTTCGATGGAGCTTGGGGAGTGTGTTATTGTTTGGAGCATCCTTGCGCCTATGAAAGGGAGAATAGGAGAGAAGAAACCATCGTGATTATGAAGTTGCCACAGCAGCAAAAGAAAGATGCTAAAACTCTCCAGGAGCCCCTGGACGGTGCAGTTTACACACACAGCTGCTAACTGAAAGGTTGGCACTTCAAGTCCACCCAGAGGCACCTTGGAAGAAAGGCCTGACAATCTACTTCCCAAAAATCGGCCATTAATAATGAGTTTAGTGCTTCTGTCTACCTCCTAGTTTGTCGTGTAGTGCCTGGGGTCTTAAAAGCTTGCATACGTTCACCCAAGGCACAACAGCTGGTCTCTATTCACCTAGAGCAACAGAGGAAGGAGAGTCAGGAACAAGAGGAGGATGTGGAATGTGTGGCTAATTGCCTCTATAAATGACTGCCTTCTTTGCCATGAGACCAGAAGAACTGGATGGTGCCTGGCTACTATTACTAAACATTTTGATTAAAGATTCCATAGAAAAATCCTGATCACAAGGTGGAAAATGCAGAACTGAATTTCAAATTCTTGTCAACTTCAGACTTTCTGGAACCATGGAGCATGGACGAACCCCTGAAACCATTGCCCTGAGATTATCTTTAAACTTTAAACCAAAAATATCCCCTGAAGTCTTCTTAAAACTGAACAATAGTTTAGTTTAACTAGTAAAAAAAAGTCTGCCTTGACGATTATGCTGTTTTAAGAACTACCTGTATGGGATCAAATTAACAACAGTGACTGGAAAGATTAGATAGGAACCTTGGGGGTAGTGACTTTATAGTAATGGGGGAGGAACAACTCAGAAAAGGAGAGTGAGAATGGTTGCACAACTCGAAGAATGTAATCAATGTCACTAAATTGTACATGTAGAAAGAAACTGGTGACTTGGTGTATGTTTTGCTGTATACAATCTCAACAACAACAAAATAAACAAAATTTAGGAAAAGAAAAAAAAAAAAAACCCTATGGAGCACAGTTCTACTCTGACATACCTGGGGTCACCAGGAGTCAGAGTCCACTCAGTGGCAACTGGTTTTGGTAAAACTCCTCAAATTAGGATTTGAGAACAGTTAAATCACATGATGGGTACTTGCCTTAAACACAACGGAGCATGGCTTTCTTTTAAACAGAGGCTTCATTTCAGATGGAACTGAATAAACTAAATTTAATTTAGCACCCCCCACTCCACTCCCAGCCCCATGAACTTAGCTCTGGCTTCAAACAAGGCTTGTTGAGCCACTGGAGAACACACTCTGTGAGACAACAGTGTTGATACACAAATAGAGCTGAGTGTTAATTTTGTAGCCAGTCTAACCTCAAGGACAAGCACGCTGGTAAACAGATTAGAGAAGCTAATGACTATTTAGTGCTTTCTTCCCAGGCTGGTAAATATCTCCTCGGCTTCTGAGGTAGCAACACCCTTACCTTAAAAAGTTTGGATTGATGATCTCGGTCTAATAAAAGCCCCGTCCCAAGTCTGTTGGGAAACCCAAGCTTTTCAAAAGTGAAAGATAATGAAGATGTTCTAGAAGCAATATGATTACAAGTATACATTATAAATGAAAATTATAATTAATCATATTAGCTTTCAAAGTCTCCCAACATTACAACTTAACTCTGGTAGAGTCATCTTCTCCCACGCTCTTCTGAAGAAAATTTTGCCTCAAACTACAAATTTCCCCCTTTAGTTTGACTCGTGGTGGTTTCTGCTTTCAGACTGGTACCTCTGAATCTTGAAGATGGGCATATGATGGCGAGTGAGGTTTGGGCATTATACAAAGATGTGATGCTCTGTAAAGCCATCATGGCAATGCAGTGTGGGAAAAATGGCCTTTTTAATAAACTGTTTGGTTAATTGGATTTTTAAAAGGAAAAAAGAAACGTACTTTGACCCTTATCTCACACCATATACAAAAATAAATTATAGATGAATCATAGATCTAAAAGTAAAAGCAATAAACTTCTAGAATATAATGCATTAGAATATCTTCATGACCTTGGAGTAAGTAAATATTTTCTAAATAAGATGTAAAAAGCACTAATCATAAAACAAAATGTTGAAAAACTAGTGTTCATTTAAATTAATAACTTCTCATCGAAAAAAGAAAAGTTACAACCCTACAATTAAGAGAATCAAAACGCATGTCTATTAGTGGGAGATATTTCAAAAAATATATCAGACAAAGGACTTATATCCAAAATATTTAAAGATTCCTTATATAACAACAACAAAGACATATAATACATTAAAAATGGAGAAAAGTGATTGAACAGTCTCTTCACAGAAGAAGATATCTAAACTTAGCTAACAAACTTATGAAAAGATGCAAGATTACTCATGCAAAATTGAAATCACAATTTGATATCACCACTTACCCACTAGTATGGGTAAAATTTAAGATAAATTGACGATACCGAGTATTGGTGAGGTTGTGAAGCAACATGAACTCTCACATACTATTCGTGGGAGTATGATCAGGTAAAACTGCTTTGAAAACTGCTATATCTAGTTTTTGCAGTATCTAAAGAAAATAAAAATCCTCACAACTGGATCAATAAGCAACATCATGATAAATGGAGAAAAGATTGAAGTTGCCATGGATTTCATTTTACTTGGATCCACAATCAACGCCCATGGAAGCAGCAGTCAAGAAATCAAACAATGCATTGCATTGGGCAAATCTGCTGCAAAAAGACTTCTTTCAAGTGTTGAAAAGCAAAGGTGTCACTTTGAAGACTAAGGTGGTCCTGACCCAAGCAATGATATTTTCAATTGCCTCATATTCATGTGAAGACTAGACAATGAATAAGGAAGACCAAAGAAGAACTGACCCGTTTGAATTATGGTGTTGGCAAAGAATATTGTGGACTGCCAGAAGAAGGAACAAGTCTATCTTGGAAGTAGTACAGCCCAAGTGCTCCTTGGAAGGGAGGATGGCAAAACTTTGTCTCACGTACTTGGGACATGTGTCAGGAGGGACCAGTCCCTGGAGAAGGACATCATGCTTGGTAAGCAAAGAGGATCAGCAAAGCCGAGGAAGACTGTGATGAGATGGATTGACACAGAGGCTGCAAAAATGGGCTCAAACGTAGCAAAGATTGTGAGGAGAGCGCAGGACTGGGCAATGTTTCATTCTGTTGTACGTAGGGTCACTATGAGTTAGAACCAACTTGACGACACCTAACAACAACAGCAACTAAAGCTAAACATGTGTATACCCTATAACCCAACAATTCTCCTAGATATACATCCACAGAAATGTATATATAAGGGCACTAAAACACATGTGCATAGCAAAATATTCATAGTAGCGTTATCTTACTAGCCAAAGGCAGGAAACAACACCAATATTTGTCAACAGTAGAATGGGATAAATTATGGTATATTCATACAACAGAATATTATATATCAATGAGAATGAGCAAACCACCGCTCCATGCAACCACATGGATAAAAATCACTAATACAATGTTTAATGGAAGAAGCCAGAGTGGTACATATTGTATAAATTTATGTAGTCTTCAAAAACAGGCAAAACTAATCTATGGTGACGGATGTCTGAAGAAAGATTACTCTTGGAAGGCAGAGGTAAATATGGTAGCTTCAGGGTGACGGCAATGTTCCATACCTTGACCTGAATGGTGGCTCTATGGGTGTGTTCACTCTAAAAAACTCATCCAATCACGCACTTCAATTAAAAAAGCTTACCCAAAAAACAACACAGCAAAAATCCTGGTTTAGAGGACCTGTATAAATTCCTTTGAGTCCTAGCATTCATGTTTTGCAGGTTACTTTGTGTCTTTGTAATTCTGGCCCTGTCTCCTTTCACGTTTTCCATTTCTTCTGTCTGTTGACCTGGTTTCTATCACTTTCTTCTATTCTGCCCTTTGCTTTCAATCTGAACTTAATGTATTGATCTGGATCCTTCATCTATGTATTTTACTCTTAGATCTATATATTTTTTAAATTGTGGTAAACATACATGTAACAAAACATTTGCCATTTCAACATTTTTCACACGTACAGTTGAGTGACATTATGTTTATCATGTTGTTCAACCATCACCCTTATCCTTTCCAGATTTTTCCATCACCCTTAACAGAAGCTCAGTGTCTCCTGATTTCTTATTCTCGACTTGTATTTCAATATTTCACTCATAATGCCCCATATCATTATAGTTCTATTTCTTCTACGAATTTTGTCAATAGACTTGGTCTATATTTTCACCACTTCCTTAGTTAATTATTTTTCCTGGTTTTGCCCAACAATGTTTATGTTCTTATTATCTATAATTTTATAATTACTATTAGATTGCTTTCTGCGCACACACACCCCCAAACCTACAACTTTTTAAAAAAATCCTGCATCTCTGCTTTTCTAATTTCCTTGTTCTTTGCCTTCCAAGTCTCACAGTAAAGAGTAAAGGTCTGATATGTAATCAGAAAGGGAAAAAGGAGATTCAAAAATGATAACCAAAACAAGGGCTTCCCAGTTGCCCAAAGAGGTTTAACAGATTACTTTCCTTACAGATTTAGCTAAGAAACAATCTGACCTGATTCCATTTATGGAACTATTTGGCCTTGCTCTTATTTTTTTCTTTTTTGGAAATAAATCCCCTGGTCCTCAACTGGAGACACTGAAGAAACAAGGGAGTTTTTTTTTTTTTTTAAATCCATATGAAGTTCATGGCCAGGAATTTTTCAAACACTGGAATAAATTTTTAATTTTGACTTTGATATCCAGCCCAGCCCAGCCCAGCTCATGTTCTCTTGGGCCTCCTTCCCAAAGACCAGACTTCAAACAGACGCTCTTCGCTGTCTTAGCAGAGAAGCTCATGGCCGCTACCGCAGCAGCAGCCAACTGAAGCCACTGCAGACTCAGCCCTCTTGGGTGGACTCACTTGCCACTGAGCCATGGCAACCTCCGAGGAGAATGAATGAAAATGTAGTCCATCAGAGCAGGAAAGGCTAGGGATGTTGCCTTTTTACCTGAGACCCCTTCTGGAGCATTCTCAATAACATGGGTTTAGCATCTTGTAGGAAAAAAGGCAAATAAACGCTATTTTCTCTGGATTTCTTATTTGTGTCTTACTCTCCCAGTTTTTGACTTTTAGAGTCTGCATTGCCCATGAAATAAACGCGTTTCCTACAGGTGTGACCCCCAACTCCACTCTCCACCCCTGAGAACTTTTGGTTTTACTCTTAGTTTAGCTTCTTGAAAATTGACTGACAAAACCAAGAACAGAGAGGAGAGAAAAAGAAACTGATGTTCTGTGACAACTACAGGCAAAGCTCATTTCCTTTTGGAGACCTAGATTGTGGACTGTAAGCAATTGAAACTTAATACACAGAGCCCATCGGAAAAGTAACCACCCTAGAGCAGTTATCATTTCTTCTTAATCATCACCTGAAATAGACAGTTGTGGGAATGTCAGACCGGAAGCAAAGGAATGCAGTTTGGGGAATGGCTAGCCCACTCATGTCCAGTAACAAAATACAAACGATTTAACAGCCATGCTGACAAGGTTCTCATAATAAATCATTAGCATTCCCACCACTGCAAATCACGTAGTGTGATTGCCCGGAGAGAGATTTGGGGGGTTGGTGTTGGTCATCCAGACCCTGGGACAATTCCCCAATGACCCATGAGGATAAACTGCAATTCTGGCCTAATTTACTGCTCTTCCCTAAGGCTGAGGGGCAAGTACTTCCTAGACTTCAGAGATATCTAGAAGCTAAAGGTGACCGGAATAGTTGTGAACTCTTCCCAAGAATCGTCTACCCCTGTCCTGTTCTGCCAACTCTGATGTGGCCCTGAGTGCCCATGTGTGGTGCTGTTGCTGGGTTAGCCTAGTTTTTCTACCAAAAGAAGTGCCTGGTCAGAACCAATCATGCCCTTCTGTTTATTCCCACCACTTTCTATAGGAAAAAAAGTTATCTCCCAATCTTTCTCTCATCCTGTTTCAATGACTATGCCCTGGAGCCTCTGTTATTTTTTGGAGAGGCCTAGTTTGTCTGTGCTCTTGGTCAGTTGAGAGTGAATGCCCTGTGAAATGTGCTTCTCATGTGAGTTAGTCTCCTTGTCCTGTCTGAGGAATCAAGAGGGGGGAAGGAAGACAAGAAGAAGAGATCTTGGTCTCGTGATCCATTCTCGGGGATCTGAACGTAACCAATGAAATGCACAGAAAGAAAACTTCCAGGGAAGTCTGTATGCCAAGATGGAGATGAGGATATGAATGCCACCGCAATATTGGTGGGACCAGGACAGCTGGGCAGGCCCACTGGACACTGATAGGATTGTGTCTTTTCTTTATCTTGATACCTAGAGTCTTAGCCCTGGCCCTGTTACCCTACACCAGAGTGGCTGCCCTTTGGATCATATCTTCTGGCTTCCCCTGGCTCTCTCAGTTATCACTCCAGTCAATAATCATTCCTAAAGACATGTTTAGAGGCAGTAACTGCTGCACTCCTGTTCAAGAGTCAGATGCCCACTTCCAAGCCCATCTGGCATTCAAGGCTCTCCAACATCACCTGTGGCCCAACCCACCTCTCCAGACTCCTTTAGGACCCTCAGGCCAATCGTCTCATCACATCCTGATTAGTCCTGCCTTGGGTCTGTCATCGCTTCTCTTCCAATCAGTATCCATCTATTATTTCAACACCCAATGAAAGTATTATTTCAAGAAACCTTCCAGAACAGCATCTTGCTGATCTCTCTCTTACTTTGTATCCCCTCATTGCTTGGGTACCTGGTCTGGACCACATCCTTATCATCCTCATCTTCCTCATCCGTTCTTTTTATCAACGCATATATGGCGGACCATACCAGGTGCTCCACCACTTGTCTGTCAGTTTGTTGTATGCTAGTGGCTTGTAACTTGCTATGATGCTAGAAGCTATGCCACCAGTATTTCAAATACCAGCAGGGTCACTCGTGGTGCACAGATTTCAGTGGAGTTTTCAGACTAAAACAGACTAGGAAGAAAGGTCTGGAGATCTACTTCTAAAAACTAGCCAGTGAAAACCGTATGGATCACAATAGAATATTGCCTCATCTCCTGCTGGAAGATGAGTCCCCGAGGTTAGGAGTCACTCAGAATACACAGCGGCCGCAACAATGGACTCGAGCATACCCATGATAGTGAAGATTGCGCAGGACTGGGCAACATTTTGTTCTGTTGTACACAGGGTCATCATGAGCTGGAGCTGACTGGATAGCAACTAACAGTAACAACAACAACCAGGTGCTGGTCCCACAGATGGTAAGTGGCAGATCTGGGATTCAAATCCAAGTCTAAACAACTGGAGAGCCCAGCTCTGAATCACAACACTATATTGCCCCAGCCCAAAACCAGGGAGTCAAACTCTCCTTGCTCCTGTACTCACTTCCTGTCACGTGGAAGAGAGAGGCAGCATTGCCCATATAAGAGGAATCTTGCCAGTTGGGCTGCAGCCACCAGGGCCCCTGTCTTCAATATTTCCATGTGTCACTTTTGGAATGGAATAGTGATGCACACCTGGGGACGCGTTGTTCAGAGAGCAACACAGCAGCCTGGCTGAAAAAGAGGACCTGAGATGGAGCTAGAAAGAGAAAAGCGAGAATCCCTCCCACACTAAGTAGAGAACCTCACGTGTGACTGTCCTGCTGTTAGGCAAGAAAGAAAGGAAGCAAGTAAGGGCAGAGGGAGGCAGTGGTAAGGATGGGAGGCCACAGGCCAGGAAGATGGTGTCAGAAGCCAGGGCCATGGCACAGTGGTTGGACGGAAGAAAGGGTCTGGATTCAGACACAGAGGTTGTGGCCTCCTTGCTTCATGGTAGAGATGTCAGCCTGATCCGTAGCTGGCTGGGCCTGTGGAGGAGGAATCCTTGGATGTGGGCCTGGGGTTTTAAGTCCACTCATGGTGGGTGACAAAAATGAGATGGTTATTTGTTTTATGGTAAAATGATCTCCGTAAGGCTCCACACTCAGGGCAGCAGTCGGCACGACTGCCACACGGCAGGCCTTCCTCTGGGTGTGAAAGGATTTCCTTGATTTGGTGGGATTCATTTGTTTTTTAAACGAGGCTGTTTATTTTCTCTTCTTTTAATGTTATGATTTTGTTTTCAGACTCACAAAGAGGATACATAACATATAGCCGAATCTGCAGTCTCCTATTTTGTCAGCTGCTTGTGTTGATTAAAACTTCAAGGAAGGTCCTGTGATAAAACAGAGCTACGTTCAGAGGATCTTGTTATGGTTTTAAAAGGCTGAGCTTGGCAGAAAAGACGTAGAGGATAGGTTTGCTACCTTGATATTTTTCCCCCTTTGCAGGTTAGGAAGGGAGCTGACTAGGGTAGAAACTCATGGTGGTTTCTAGTACCTGGGGGATGGTTAGCAGAGCCTGTGTTTCACACAATCCCAAATAATAAGCAAGGTCCAATTTGAATGAAATGGGACTTGCTTATCAGATTAGCGTTAAACGTGTGACCGAAGTGCCCCCTCCCCTCGTAGATCTGATTGACAACTTCTCTCTCTCAAGAGATCTTAAGCTAATGCTGGGGGAAAGGATCAGACTCACTGGGCCAAGTGAGGTCACAGAACTCCAGGAACTCCATGCCCAGTGACTCACTCATCTTGCCCAAGATGAGCAGTTCCAGCAACATTGCACTGAACTGCCAGGAATGCATTACTTTCAAGACCTGGACGCACTCAAGGACTCCCCGAGGGACAGGCGGCCCAAGTGCCCACCCGCTCCCACCCACTTTTCCTTCCAGACAACCCATTCCTGGCAGCCACCCAAGTCTCTCAACTTTTATTTTGAAAGAGACCCGAGAAATGGCTGTGCGTGAAAATCAGGCTAGCCAAAGTCGCTGACTTTATGCAAAGCAGGCAAGTGCAGTCAAAACACTTACAGCAATCAATTGGAGTTGTTGGGTAAAGTTTTTTCCATGTCCCATACATTATTGAACAGTTAATTTCGTCTTTGTGCCTGCAAGACATTTCAGCTCTCAGATGACAGCTTTATCCATTAAGGAGCGAGCGGTGACAGCCGTACAGCGAGAACCTCGCCAGCCCTGCCTGCCGGGAGGCGGGAGGCATGTGCGCGGCATCACCACCGAGAAACCCTGGGACACATCAACATCTTAATCAATATGCGAGAGTCAATTACCTGGGAAGCGAGGGCTTAAGCAGGGGCTGATGATGGGGTTCACGTGCAGTCTACCAAATGGGCTTGATCAATAGGGAACAGAACTCACACATGGCTTCACCTCAGCCCCTCTCCCTCACCACCCGCTCTCCCACCCACAGGCCGGCATCCTTTTCAACCTGCCAATCACTCGTTTTACTGGAGCTTCTGTGACTTACTTCCTTGATGGATGTGTCGGGAACTGAGAAGACAGGGTTGAGGGGAACACCAAGGCCAAATTCTGTCATTGGATACACAAGTTAGCCCCTTACGATTGACTACTCAAAGTCAAGAGTTCTTTCACAGGTACATCCATGGTGACAATTAAACCCAGCCCATCCATCTGAGGATGGACACCCTGCTATGAGTCCTCATTCAGGCCTTGATCCTCTCTCCCCTAGACTGTTGCCAACTAGCTGCCGTTGAGTTAACTTCAACTCATGGCAACCTCATGTGTGTCAGAGTAGTACTGTGCTCCAAAGGGTTTCCAATGGCTGATTTTTTGGAAGTAGATCACCAAGCCTTTCTTCTGAGGGACCTCTGGGTGGAATAGAACTCTCAACCTTTCGGTTAGCAGCTGTTTGCACTACCCAGGGACTCCAATAAATAGAAGCTATGGTAAATGTAAAGAAAGACGGAAGAGTCAGAATGGTTCTAGTATTTCAGGCGTGGGTAATTGGGAAAGTGGGGACATTGGCTAAAACAAGGGACTTTGGGAGGAGAAGGCTTGTTTAGGGGCATATGGAGTATGAGGTGATGGCACCATGTTTAAATGTCACACAGGCAGTGATACACACAGGACTGAAACCCTAACGAAAGGTCAGCATGGAGTATAGAGATTAGCCCAGAATTATGACTGACATTGTGAGAGTAGGTGAGCACCTCTAGAAAGAGAATAGAAGAAAGAGCGGAGAGCAAGGGATGGCCTTTGGCAGCTTCTCTATTTTGGGAGCAGAAGATTGAAAAGAAAAAGTCGACCTTATTGCTGTTAGAAGAGGATGCTGTGGTTCTCAGATTGCCTCAGACCGTTGAGTAGCTTCTCATCAGCCTGGGCCAGGGAAGGCTGCCATTTGGGCTAAAGCTTAAGCAGTACTCACAGGAGATGTGGGCAGTTCCCGTGGCAACTTCTTGTTGAAAATCCTCACCCCAGTTATTTTCTATTCCTGCTGCATCCCCGCATGCCTCAGGTTATGATATAAATATTTTACGATGTACAGAGGGTTGAAATATCTTAATACTTTGACTGAAAACTCGTTTTTCTGAAAGTTAAAGGATGTATTTTCCACTTGCAAAAATACAAAACTCTAGATCGGACGAAGGAATGGAAGTGGCACATTGCAGCATTTTATGCAGTGTTTCTTGGAGTTTCAAAGTACTTAAAATATTAATACCATCCCTTTCTTCATGAGGTTTATAAAATTTATTATCCAAGTTTAAAGTTAGGTAAGGGCTAAGCATAGTGCTCAAACATAATAGGTGCTCAATAAATGTTAGCCCTCTTTCCTTCTTATAAGACAAAGGTTGAAATGTGGTCTACAGACTCAAGGAGGTGAGTCATCTGAGATCTTTCCAGGCTAGACTAAACTTGCATTAGCAGCGGTTAGAGATAGAGAGAGAGATAGCTGCCATCAAGTCAACTTTGACTCATGGCGACTTACGTACAACAGAACGAAATGTTGCCCGGTCCTGTGCCATCCTCACTGTCACCAGCATATTTGAGCCCATCATGGAGGCTATTGTGCCAATCCATCTCACTGATGGTTTCCCTCAAACTCATTGGCCCTCTACTTCTCCAAACATGATGTCTTCCTCTAGCAACTGATCCTTCCTAATGAAGGGTCCAAAGCAAGTGATTTGGACACTGTTTTGTTGTGATCCATAAGGTGTTCATTGGCTAATTATCAGAAGTAGATTGCCAGGTCTTTCTTCCTAGTCTGTCTTACTCTGGAAGTTCCACTGAAACCTGTCCACCATAGGTGACCCTGCTAATAGTTGAAATACTGGTGGTATAACTTCCAGCATCATAGCAACCCATCAGCCACCACAGTATGACAAACTGACAGGTGACTGGTGGTAGCAGAGGTTAGGTGAAAGGAAAGAGAAGAAATGTGATTAGAAAGAGTAGAGTAGAAAAGATTCTGGAAGACAACTAGAGAACTCTTTGTGATAGGGTAAAATTGCAGGCGCCTCAGATAGAAAAGACAAGCCATAGTTCTTGTATCAAGTGGAGACACTACAAACAGTCCCCGGGTTATGAACTTCCGACTTGCGTACCACCCGTAGTTATGAACCAACCCCTGTAAATTCTATTGTATTGTATTAAAAATTTGAGGTACATACAATGGTTTGTAATAACAAACGGGCCCTACTTTGCAATGTGCATCAAAAAATTACTATCATTACTGTATTATTCTGTTAAAGATGTTTTAGCGTATCTGTGTTTCTTTAATGTTTTTTATGCCTAGAAAAGTCCGCTATATACTATATACTAAGACAAACATTTGATTAACTGACGTTAGATATGAACTGTACCTAATTGTCCCAACTTTCGTACAAATTCAGCTTAAAGACAGACTTAGGAACGGAACTCCTTCATAATCTGAGCACTGACTGTGGTACTAAAAATGAATCCTTTAGCTAACTGTGCAGAGAGAGTCGAGCATCCTTTGCCAAGCCACATCTCTGGCAGAAACATCTAAGGAACTACTGAGCTCCAACTCTGCTCATGGATCACAAGCACACTGTAAAGAACACAGGCATATGAAGTGACCAGGAGTGAACGTCACCAGGCTACATCAATTTTGCCACAGACTTCTGTGTACTTGGAGTCATGTTCCAGCATCTTTATTATATCCACAGCTTCTCAAGTCAGGGAGCTTTGGGAAAACATGGTTTCTGGTACCAACAGAGCATCGTATTAGCTTAAAGTCTATGTCCTAAGCTTGGTCAGCTTGCTTTTTTATCAGAAGGGGGTGGGTAACGTGTGAGGAAAAAAAAATTGGCCTTGTAAAGGGATCCCAAAAGAATGACATATTTGTCTGTTAAGTATCAATATGAACAGCCATGGAGATACGGTCCCTGCGGTGTTGGGTTTTTACTCCAGCAACATTCATCTACTGCCAGGAAACACTAGATTTAGTACCTGAGGGACTGGAGTTTCAAATACCTTATACTTTTTTTTTTTAATACTCTGCCAAGAATTTAAATTGGTAAAAGCTGGGGACTGACAAAACTTGATCCCCAAGAGCTTTTCTGGCACTGGTTTATCAGAGAATACGGTGCCATTATTTTTATTATAATTATTTTTTTTTTTCCTTTGGTGGGGCAAGAGCTCATTTATAACCCAATGACTTCTACTCCCAGATGTATTTTTCTTAAAAAAAAAAAAAAAAAAAAGCTTAAATAAACAGAGGCTTTGCCTTTTGTGGTGGCGTTAGAAGCTGTCATTGAATTCACATGCAAGGGGATGGCAAGCCTTTTCATGTTTTTAGATCAGATCAGACATAGTTGAAAGAAGAAAAGCTAATTTTAGGGTACGTGCTACCTCCAGCTTCCACTGCACACGCCTGCCTCCCAGGCCTCAGCCTCCACCATGCTTTACCCCAAAATTCCTTAGCAGGGACTTACAAAGAGGGTCCTGCAGTCATGCTGCCCCTAAAACAGTGATGGCTGAGTAAGAACAGTGAAGGCCAGAAAGGAGTTTCAAGGCCTGGGTTTGAGTCCTGGCACCATTCTTTTTTAGCAATGTAACTTTGAATGGGGGGCGTTGGTGGTTCATAGGTAGAATTCTCACCTTCCATGTGGGAGACCTGGGTTCGATTCTTGGCCACTGCAGCACATGCACAGTCACTCCCTGTGTGTCATTGGGGGCTTACGTGTGGCGATAATACTGAACAAGTTTCCGAGGAGCTTCCAGACTAAGACGGACTCAGAAGAAATGTCTGGTGATCTACTTCCAAAATCATCCACTGAAAATCCTATGGATCCCAACAGTCTGATCTTTAGCCAATCATGGGGTTGGTGCAGGACAAGGCAGCATTTCATTCTGTTGTCCGTGGGTTCGCCATGGGTGGGGAGCTGACTCAATGGCAGCTAACAACAACAACTTTGGACAATTCAGCGTCTCTGTGCCTTGGATGTTTCCATCTGTAAAACAAAAATCAGAGGGCTGTTGTGAGGATTAAATGAAACAAGACAAATGACGTGAAGAAAGCTTGGCATCGTGAGTTTTTTAGACAAAAATCTGCAAAGGATGAGCCCAGGACAGGTGGAAAGGAGGGAGAGACCCTCCTGGAGCAGTATCGTGGAGTTCTTTCCAAAGTTCGGCTCTTGACATAGACATTCCAGCTGAGCAAACAACTGCCACCACCGAGACACATAAAACAAGAAGGTACTATTTACGGTACAGCATCTTTACAGTCCCTCATTGCTCCCTGCAGCCATATTCGCGACTCCCTTCAGACCGTCCTCAGATTTTACCCGCAAGCAATTTCCAGGGTCAGCTCGCCGCCTCCTGCCCAGGGCAGCAGCACAGCCGAACCTTCCTGAGCAGACTGGCGTGTCCAAGCTTGCTCGAAATGACTCGAGTTTTATTATACAATTAGATCAACCCTCCTAGGTGTAGTAGCCCTCTTCGTTCTTAGAAGAATAGATTAGCCATTAGGACTTTGTATATTTTTCCCAGTAATTGACACCACATCCCATTTTCATCACCAAAGGGAAAAGGAAAAGCATAAAACAATCATGATTTGGGGGGCAGAAGGCGGGGGAAGAGGGCATTCAAAATGCAACACGGTCTCAGCCCCAGCCTCAATCTACATTCTTTACCCAGGCGATGCAAGTCTTATCTTGTTTTGTTTTATTGTTTTGTTTTGTTTGTTTCCATTCCAGAGCCCCTCCGGCTCACGCTCCCAAAGCACTTTACTAAGAATAAGCCAGGCATCGTTTCTGCCACTGATGGACAGCAGTTGCCAATGGATGGGAGCCTGGACATTCTTAAAAAGCTCAAGGAAACATTGTTGTTGTTAGCTGCTGTCAAGTCGGCCCCAGACTCATGGCAACCCCATGCACAATGGGATCTGACTGTTGTGATTCATAGAGTTTTCACTGGCAGATTTTCCAAAGTAGATTGGCAGGCTTTTCTTCCTAGTCTGTTTTAGTCTGGAAGCTCCTCTGAAACCTGTTCAACATCATTGCAACACACAAGCCTCCACGGACAGGCGGGTGATGGCTGTGCACGAGGCGCATTCGCCAGGAACTGAACCTAGGTCTCCCGCGTGGAAGGCAAGAATTCTGCTCCTATACTACGATAACAGTATGGCTTCCTTTTTGTTGTTTTTTTTTTTTTTTTTTTTGGAGTACAAGATTCGAGCTGCCTTTTTGTTTTTTAAGCACTTCCAGTCTATCCCAGGACGACTCCATTAGCATCATCTTTCTTTTCCTGGGCAAGGAAGGGGGGAGTGGTTGTGGGTTTGTCCAAGAAGTAGTTCCTTCATATTCCTAGTTAGAATAAGAGAGAAAGGGGGCTCAAAGCCAAGAGAACAGCTGGTACCCAAGATCCCCCATATACTTTCTTCTGTGTCCCCTCCTTTGATCTGGAATTTAGCAAGAAGAAAGCCATGTGATTGACGGATTTAAATAGGGAAAAATACAATCACCTAGGTTGGGAACTGGCTTTGCCCAGATTTGGCATTGCCATGTTTGCAATGGGCCTCCAGTTTGCATCTCAGCCAAGAGCAGACACCTCAGACCAGGCAGGCCACATCGACATAAGCAAAATGAAACAGATGTTCTCAGATGTCTGGTCAAACATTTGTTTCCTTTGGTCATGTCCTAGCAGCCCCAGCTGAGAATCCAATCACAAGGCCTGGTTGCACCAGCAGACGTTTCTTATGTTCCACCCATGGCTGCAAAACATCTGTGAGCTAAAGGCCCTTCCCAACTGCAACAACCTCTGCGCCAAGGCTCAATGGCTCTTTGACTGCTTCCGTAACAGCCCGTTAGCCTTTCTGTGAGCTTGGTTGGGGGGCAAGACATGAGCAAGAGCAGTCTGCAGCGGGAGGCCAGCCTTGTCCTCCCTCCCTCCCTTTCTTCCTGAATGGACAATCAAACAATACAGCCAGTCAGTAGTAGAATCAGTAGACACGACATTTTTCAGCTTGGGTCGATGTATCTAAAGGGACTCTCTGCTGACACGTCCAGACTGATTCCTCAGAGAAACGCTGAAGTGCACATTTTCCAACGAGATCAATGAGCCCACTGGTCCCTGTACACAGACCTTCCCTCAGGTACCCTCCGACCACATCAGGCTGTGATAGACTCTCCCGATGGTCAGGTGACCCAGTGCTCTGCTCAGGACTTATTTCACCCACAGTTTGCTTTCCCAAGGAAAACGACAACGTCCTAAAACTTTCAACTGGATCCCCAAGGAACAGGGAAAATCACAAGATGGAAAGTGACTTTTCTTTGGCCACAACCGGTGGTGATTTGTGAACATGTCTCTTTTGCCCAACTTGGCTTGAGCTAAAATCTACTGTTTTGAATAAAACACTGGCCACTCTCCACTCCCTTCATACCCTACCTCCAGGCACCCCCTGACGAGTCCTAAGAGGTCTCCACCGTTTTTTTTGGTAACTAGAAATGCAAAATGAAACTGTAATCATAACCTCTCTTGCCGGTTCTGAAAACGCGCAGGCTTAACTTTTTTTCTCTTCTCAACATACACATGCCACATCATTATTTAGTAAAATTTCTCTCCCTGCTGCCCCTCATCCCCACTGTTATTAGCTGGGGGCCAAGTTCAGCGCAGCATTCCCCAATCAACACCCCATGAGCACCTGAGGGTAACTCGATGTAGTGGCACTTTACCACTCGCTCTTCCCCTTGTTGCCAGAAAAAACCCAGCTGGGCCCCTCAGCAGACACAGGCCCCTAATTTAGGTTTAATAGTACAGGATTTTTACTGCTTTTGGCCAGGGAGTTTTGAGAAAGGTTAAAATATGTGAAAAATACACACTAAAAAAAGTCTGTTTAGAAAACAATTCCAGTCGAAGTGCTCCATGCTCTCAGCTTCTGGCCCGCTTTCCAGGGAAGCATTGACAACAATCACACAACTTAGCTCCATTTTGGGGGCGGGGGGTTTCCATTTCCTTCCTATGGGATATTTTTTATTAGTTTTTTTTTTTTTTTAACTCTTTCTTTTTTTTTTCTCCCCCTATGCTGGGTTTACTGCCTTGTATCTATCTACCCCCAAGGAGTTTAAAAACCTCAAGTAAGTATTATTAGATTTTTCTTAGTGTAGTTTCTGATTTTTCTGGTGTGAGCACAAGTGGTCAAGATCTGTGTGTTTGTGTGTTGACGAGGACAGAGGACTGTGTACCAAAGAGATAATGTCCACAAAAGCCTCAGAAAGGCCCGCTGGGCTCTGGGAGTGAGCACTGAGAGGTGAATTGCCCATGGAGTTCATCACCCTGCAAACCTTACTGGTTAAATGACTAATGCACATAGTAGGCACTTACCAAATATCCATTATATGGATAAGGGAATGATAGATAAAATATTAAAGCAGTTGGCATGGAGTCACCATGGCCATCCCACACATGGCGACCCCGAGTGTGTCAGAGTAGTACTGTGCTCCAAAGCGTGTTCAATGGCTGATTTTTCAGAAGCGTATCACCAGATGTCTTTTGAGGCACATCTGAGGGGACTTGAGTTTCCAAACTTTTGGTTAGCAGCCGAGCACAACAACAATTTGCACCCATCAGGGACTCCGATATACAATATTCCAATCAAGTTGCTGTTGAGTCGACTCTGACTCACGGCAATCCCATGTGTGTCAGAGTAGAAATGCGTTCCATGGTTTAGTTTTTTTTTTTTTAGATACCATTTATCAGGAGTCCTTGGATGATGCAAACGGTTAATGTACTCAGCTGCTAAATGAAAGGCTGGAGGTTTGAGTACATCCCAAGGTGCCGCAGGAGAAAGCCTGGCTATCTGCTTCTGAAAAATCAGACATGGAAAGCCCTATGGAGCACAGCTCTACTCTGACACAGCTGGGCTCATCATGAGTTAGAATGGACTGTACAGCAACCAGCTACTGGTTACCATGTACTGAGCTTTTACTATGCATATCCTAATTGCTGCTTTATGTAGCTTATGTAATCCCTCTCCTCAACAACATTATGATGATTCTCATCTCAACTGTATGGAACAGGAAAATTCATAGTTCACAGGGTAAGGTTACTTCCTCTGATCCTACATGGAATAGGGGAGAATTCTAATCTGGTTCTGCCTTTCAAGTGGAAATGATTTAAACTGGGTGAAATTATGCATATCATGACCCACTCCCCCCCAAAGACAAGATGTATTGATTGAGAACCATGATTCAATGTTTTGACCTATAAGAAAAAGGCAGGTAGTTATAGAATTACTGACTTGAAATATTTGAACAGTTAATTTCTCTGAACTTGGAATTTTTCTCCCCTGGAAAGGAATATGTTGAGCTTGATCAAAGAGAGTGAAGAGGCCACACAAGTCATTGTTACTCCCTCACCTGGCATAGTGCCCATGGCAGACATCACAAATTGATAACACACAGGAACTCAGAATCCTTTTCAACACAAACTCCCGGGCAGTATTCCTGCTCTACTGCTTGTAGACTCAGCCTGGCCGTCTGCAGCCTTCTCCAACCTCCAGTCATTGGTTTGCCTCCACAGTTTTTCCTGTATCAGCACTCTTCACTATCTCAATATATTTCACTTAATTGATTTACATTGATGTCCTTTCTTTTTAACCAAGAAATAGCTTTTTTCTACAAAATACCAATGAAATAGTTGGCATAGTGTGGTAGTAATATGGCTTTTAATATTTGGTAAAAACAGGTGTATAATTGCATAATTTTTAAAAAGTTTATCTACAAGCCACTCAAGACACCTTGACATGTTTTCTATACTTTGACACTAGCAGGCAGGAAGACCACAGACTTTGGGTCAACGAGATTTGAGTTGGAACCTCTGCTCTGTGACCTTGGGCAAATTACCTTTTCGAGTCTCAGTTTCCTTTTCCATAAGATGGGAATAGTAAGACTTTCTTTGCTTTACTGTCTTGAGGATTAAAATTAATTTAATGCAATAATACACACAAAGCTCCTGGCACAATCTTTGGTACCTGTTAGACGTTCAACAAATGGCATCCTCTTTGACTCTCCATGTGCTAACAAGCCTGTGTTGCCAGCACCTCAATGCCCAACACTCCTTGAATGTCCCCTCTCTTCCCTGGAATACAAGCTAGGTCATGTCTGCCCAGATGCCTGGATGTCCTGGAGTATAGCAGGTCTGAGAGTACTGCAAGGTGATATTCTCCAGGGGCAAAATTTACCCAAAGCAGGGAGATGTTCTCACTGCCCTCTCAGAGAAGTATGACATGGCCTTTATGGAAACATCACTTCAGTAATAAGACTCCTTCATAACTAGGGAGCCATTTTATTTTGTATTAACTCGTCCACAGGGCTCAGCACGCCTGATTACATACACAGTTTTTCTTTCCTGCCTTGTCTCTGCCATTGCTTTTAATGTTTTTCTTCTTCTGTGGTACGGGGAAAAGGAAGCATATCCATGAACAAGGCCTCAAAAGTTGAGGACTAGAGTATAAATGATTAAGCCTTCTTTGCCTGTCCCTCTGACCAGCCAGGCTACCTGTGAGGACTTCGTTTCTCCAAACGTAGCTGAATGCACCTACTGCTTCAGTTGACTTTGTATGGATTTAAGACAACCACTGACGCTGAAGAAGGCATACTCAGAGGCCGCTGCCATCCCAATTCGTGTATGAAAAGTAGATGACAGGGAGGTATGACGCTGAATCCTCCCCCATGTTTTTGTCTGAAAGAAAGACATCTTTGTTCATTTATGTAAAGAAAGAAAGGAGAGACAAGTTGTAGGTATTTTGAAAGATTTCAGGCATCATTCCCAGTGATACCCCTTTTGTGAACTGTAGAAAGTTGAACTCAGAAGGAACAGTTGGAAAGGGGCATCTCCTGAGAAATGGCGCAATCTATTTTCAAGTTGCTGTATGTTCTCTCTCCTCCTTCCCACTCTCATATTTTGTTCTCTTTGGTGTCCAGACCAGCTGTCCCTGGGCTTGAGGACAATACATCTGAGCCCTCCTAGTTGGCACTGGGAACAGATACATGTCCAAGGGAGAGACTTTCTGCCAAGGCGGAGGGGAGGGAAGTTCCTGATAAAAACAGTATGACTCAAAGAGAAAGGCAAGAACCAGAATCACGCAGGGAATGTAGGGAATTCACAGGGATAGGGAAGAAGAGGAATAAAATGTGGGGCGAGACCCTGGAAGACAGGCAAGGCACTGTCACAGGCTCTGATTCTGTTGTCTCTGAAAAACAGAACGAGCTCTGTAGAACAAACAATGGTAAATACTTGGGCAGTACTGGGCCACCTTGTTTTTCTGACCGCGAATTTAGAGGCTCGTTTTGTGTGCGGGCGTGTGCATGCGTGTGCAGGGTAATTAAAAAGATAGGCCGAAGACCCAGCAAATCAATGTTTACAGATACATAATAAGTTCCTTTCTATATATTTATTTATTTCTCTTTAGCCACTAAAGAAGCAACAGCAGACTTGCAAGGAGCAGTTGTTGCCAGAGGGTGAATCATGGCTATATTGATTTGATTATGTAAAAGCTCCGAGGAACCTAAAGCCAGATACAGAAATATCTCATAGCCCTGAACCCTATGGGACACACACTAGTAAAAAAGCAATCTTTATATTGTTCCTGATAAAAGCATCATTAGTTTCCTCATAGTGAAACCATTTCTCTGCTGATGCAGTATATGGTTTTCTTTTTCTCTAGAATCCACTCAGACATAATTAACACTCAGTTACTAGACTTGAGGTTCCCTGGAGTGAGCTGCTCAAGTTGGGGAGGGGTGGGGGCTAGAAATGGAAAGAAAGACTGAGGGGGTGGGGGGAAGACAGGGAGCGGGGAGAAGAGATGAGAGAGGGAGGGAGACCGAGGAGAGGAAAGGGGGTGCACGGTATTGAATCGATCCATCTTTGGCCTTCCTGAGCACCGCACCCCTTGCCATGACTGAGCAGGAGATGTTTAAAGAAGAGAGCTGGCACTGGGGCGCCCTCTGCTGGGCCTGCTCATCATCCCAGCTGCGGTATCTGCACCCAGCCAGAAGCCAAGCAAGGCTGGTCACCCCTCTCTCCACCCTCTGTTCTTCGCTTCTGTAGGAATACCACTCTGGCTAGCACCTTACGGTGAGAGAGGCCTAGACTGACACCTCTGCAGACAGACGTGCTCACAGCTTGTCCTAAAGTGGCAGCAGCAGCAACAACAACCTTCCCTGTTTCCTTTCTGTCGGCTTGCAGGCAGCAACTCCTTGAAAAGCCCTTGTCTAAACAGCATAAACACTGTTTCTGGGGACAGCAGGGCTGGCCCTGAATGAGGTCTTAAAATTTTCAGGGTTTGGGGAAATGAAACCTGTAGGGCCCTCCCAGGTGCCTGCTTCATGGCCAGATGGTTGATGCCTCTGAGCCACAGGGGCAGGTCCTGGCCGCCCACTGGGACAGGCTGTGGGTTTGGGGGGCAGCACACCAGGCCCTCTGTGATCCTCTCTAACTGGGAAGAAGGGAAGAACGCCAAGGGTATCCCTCATCCTATGTCCTTCTGAGCAAATAATGACCCTTTCAGGGGAGGAAAAAAAAAAAAAAGGTGTTGCTTTTGGAATTCTTTCTTCACTTCTCTCAGCTTTGTTTTTCTTTTGCTCAAGGAGAAGTGTGACCAGAATCATTCAATAGACAGGGAGGACCAGGTACTCCTGAGGCAGAAGGAACCCAGATGTGGATTTGAACTCACTAAAACCAAAAGCCAAACCTGTTGCCGTTGAGTCTACTCTTACTCACGGCAGCCCATGTGGTACAGGGTAGACCTCAGCTCCATAGGGTTTTCGCGGCTGTAATCTTACAGAAGCAGATCACCAGGCCTTTCTTCCACAGAGACCCTGGGTGGGTTCAAACTGCTAACCTTTCAGTTAGCAGCCAAGCAGCAAATCATCTGTACTACTTAGGGACCTTGAACTCACAAAGCAGGCAGAAATCAAGTCATTTTAAAAAGAATTCTGGCACCTGCCAGGTACGGTAACAAACCATGGGTGTGTGCACACACATACACACACACACACCCCATACACACACATACACACATGTTCACATGCATACAGTGGGTGTAAAACAGAGTTGCATAAACACTTTCACACACAGGGATACGCAACCAGAACCACACGTACACAGATTTCTAAGCACATACAAACACGTCTCGCTGCAATCCCGTATGGACTACAATTTACATGTTCGGTCTTGCCCTCCCCGCCTTCCCCCCTCTGCTCCCAACAAAGATGACGTTCCTGTGAAACTTGGGAAAATCTCCCCTGGGTGTCTTCGTGTTGCTCTGTTGTTCATCCTGAGGGGCCTTCCAGGATCAGCCTCCCAGCAGCAAAGCTGCTGTGCTCTCATCAGCATTGGATCTCTGTGTGGCCGTTAGCTTAGGCGGTTCATAGGTGATTACAATAAAAACTGCTGGAAAAAGTCAAGGGGCAGAGCACCTGGGTCAGGCAGGCTTAGCGGTTAACAGCACGGTTTCTTAGCCAGACTGCTGGGTGTGTCCCAAAGCTATTGTGTACTGGCTGTATCTCTCAGTTTCCCCATCTGTTAAATGGGGGTAACAATAACACCTGCCTCATGGGGTTGTTATAATCATGAAATGGGTGAATATTCAGAATCTGCCTGGAACAATGACTGGTACATAATAACCTCTCTATATACTACCTACCTGTTGCCATCGAGTCGATTCTGACTCACAGTGGCTTCGTGTGTATCAGAATAAAACTGTGCCCCATAGATATTTCAGTGGCTGATTTTTCAGATGTGGATCTCCAGGCCTTTCTTTTAAGACTCCTCTAGGTGGACTGTAACTTCCAACCATTCAGTTAGCAGCCAAGTGCATTCACTGCTTGCAACCCCAAGGGACATTGACATCTATATAAGTATTTGTCAAATAAAGGTGCATAATGCAGGTTGGTTGTGTTATTTTCACAAGTAACCCTGGAGGCCGTTTCCTCTTCCCCTATCTCTCATTAGGTAAAAGGGAGGAACCATGGGTCAAAAGATCCCATCTGTCCTCTGATATAGAACTGTGTTGCTCTTGGAAGGTCTGCTTATCCCAGGAACCACCCAGACAATGCCTGACTTCCTAAGCTGACATCCATACTCAACCCTCGGAGCAAGACTGGCTGTTTTCACAGAGAAACATCTTTGCCCTCTTTACTTTGTCAACCTCATGTACCTAACCTTAGCTTCATAATGTGGACTTGAAGAACTCACAAAATCTGCAGTGCCTTCTGAATCTTCACAGAAAAATCACGCACAGAGTTATTTCAGAACAAAGTGGTGCTTTACTGGACTCTAATTCTTTCCAAAGTGGTGATAAATGGATGACTGCTGTAGTAACCTTCAGTTAACCAAAATATTCTATTAACCACCACCACCTTAGTTACCAAGGCAGGTGAAATAGGTGTTTGCTATGGCAATGATGTAATTTTTTTTGTGTACAAGTTTGGTTCTGTCATTAAGGCATGTGCTTTAAGGCCCCTCATTCACCCCCAGTGAAGTGGATGGAGTTTGTCCTGCTTGAGTATGACCAAGCAGATGCACCAGTGGGACAGGTGGCAGGGTCAGGGCAGGCCTGACCACTGTCTGTGCCAGAGATCAAATAAAAGCAAGCCAGGCCACATGGGGAATGAACCCGAGAGGGTGACTTCATTCTCAGCCTGCTCTGAACAGCGTGGTAAACTAGACATGGGCAAGAAATAGACATTTTCCTTTTCACACCTACCACCGTCTCTTTAAAGGTCTCCTTGGTGCAAGGATTTCCATTCAGAGACGGACCAAAATCCAGTTGTGGGCATGATCAGTGTAAAACTCAGAGGTGAAGACTACAAAATGCTTGCTTCCATCCACTAGTTTTGAGAGGCCTGTGGGAAAGTTCTAGCAGCTCGCCATACCCTCTCTTCAGTGTTCACAATTCCCCTCCCAGGCTGTGTTCTCACATCTCTTTCTCCTGGTCTGCTTAACAAACTCCAACCCATGCATTATGGCCCTGCTCAAACATCTCCTCTTCCAGGATGGCTTTTGCAACTCTCACTACCACCCAGGTAGAAAGAGGCTCCTCCCCTCTGGGCTTCCCCACTCTCTGTGCCTGCCTCTTTCATTTCAGCTCTACCAGTTACTAACTGTGGGAACCTACGCAGGTTACTTGACTACTCTGTACCTCAGTTTCCTCATAAGTGAAATGAGGATAATATTAGTACCAGTCCCATAGGTTGTTGTGGGTTTTAATACAGGTGGAGCCCCTCTGGTGTGATAGGCGTACAGTAAGTGCTCGATAAATGTCATCTATGGTTGTTTAAGCACTGTGTGCAATGTATTGTAATGATTCATCTGCTGAATTCATGACTGTGTGCCTCTTAGAAGTAAGACCATGACTTCTTCATATCTGCAGCATCTAGCAAAGTGGCTGGTACATTGCAGGTGCTCAGTGAACGCTGGTTAAAGAATGAAAAGAAGGAAGAGAGGGAGCAAGGGAATGTAACCTTCAGAGCTCCATCAACACAATCTAGAATCCACCTCCAACTGGGTGAATGACTAAGAGAAATTTTCACCCTTCTGGTTTCATTAACAGTAAGCTGTTAGAGTCACAAGTTTCTTGAAAGTCATGAGATGCTTCAATGCTCCAGAGGGCCTGTGTGGTGGTTTTAAACTATGTTCACAAATACTTTCATACTCCTTCCTTCAAAAGGTAAACCCTAACTCCCTCCCTGTAGTGTGAGTTGTACTTAGTGACTCACCTGTAAAGAATGGAATGTGGTGGAAGAGACAGTGTATGACTTCTGAGATTAGAACATAAAAGGCATCGGGGCTTCTTCCTGGCTTTTTCTCGTACATCACTTGCTCTGGGGGAAGTCTGCTACCATGTTGTGTGGACACTCAAGCAGCCCCGTGGAGAAGCCACAATGAGGAACTGAGCCTCCTGCCAACAGCCAGCAAGGAACTGAAGTCTCTTCCAATAGCCATGTGAGTGAGCCATTTTGGAAGTGGAGCCTCCAGCCCCAGTCAAGCCTTCAGATGAATGTAGCCTCAGAGAGCGGCTAAGCCAGAACTACCAAGCTAACCTACTCCCAAATTTCTGACCCACAGCAACTGAGATCATCAGTATTTCTTATTTTAAACTGCTAAACTTGGGGGTAATTTATTATGCACCAATAGATAACTAATACAGCTGGTAACTAAATCAGCAACACAGTTTGGTTCAAATTTCTGTCTAAAAGTGACATGCCTTTGAGTTGAAAATGAGAAGGCAGAGAAGAGGAGTGGTAAATTCCTGTAAACATTGTGTCCCGGGGACAGATACAGTTCACATCTTCTTTTGCTAGGGCCAGCCAAGCTGTCACTCACTTAGGGGTGCCATTGCCTCCTGGAGGGCACTCTCACAGGGAGGGCTTGTTCTGCTCACAGAGATGGGAGGACATGCTGCCTGATATTGCCCCTGCACTTTCCGGCTCCTGATCATAGCTAAAAGGCTGATCTAGAACAGTTTTTGAATATTTTCAGTCCCTCGGAGAGTCCACTCAGGTAGGAAAAAAATCACTGAACCCAAGCAAGCACCTAAGTCACATCTGGATTCTGCCTCCTATTCTATCTTGAGCTTGGAAAAGTTTTAAGACTTCTCAAGGCCTCAATTTCCTCATCTGAGAGATGGGACTAATAAAAGCATCTCTCTTTTATGTTGTTATGGGGCTGAAATGAGATAATATGTGAAGCGTTTCACAAACCACACATCTGTAGTGCTTTAGCAATAATAGAGTTTTGTTTTGCTTTTCTCCCAAGCTCACACAGATGCCCAGTAATCTCAAATTTGCTTGGTAACTCCCCACTGCCCTGGAGAAAAGTTATTTGATAAGTTTATATGAAGATTGAAAGAGAATGCCTGGGGAAAGGCAATGTGTGGTCCAAAGAAATGACTTTCAATTTATGAAATTCTACACAGCAATCAAAGAAAGATCCAGAAGAAGGGCAATTACTTGGTACCTCTTCAAAGAGACCACATATAAGGTCAACTCTACTTGGCTAAAGTGGCTTTTGGTGGCATGAACAAGATAGTTAAGAGACAGTAGCCTAATTATATATAATGTCCTTGTTGCCAATTTGAAATAGAGGGCATATCCACCCCGGCCCAGGGCAGTCGTGCCTGCAAATGGGGGCTGCTGCATCCCACCCCTTGAAATCACTTCCATTTTGATGATTTTGTCTTGACTACATCCTCCCCACCCGCTTCCCACTCCTCACCCCCCACCTCTACACGCTTCTACTTTGTCAAACAAAACCCAGAAATATTGAAATGTGGTTTGAGTATCATAGCAGCCAGGAAGTTGAGAGAACAAGTTAAAACTATTTTCTTAACTCACGGCTTCTTTCCAGGAAACATAGCACTTACGATACATAGATAAATAGCTAGAGCTATTTAGATAATTTCACTTGTCCCTTCTCACTTGTCAAAGCAGTTAGCTACCAGCATGATGGGCCCTATTTAAGTGCACAGATACCTCCCTCAGCTATAAACAGTGGCTGCTCTCTGAGGTTTTGTTCAGAGAGTTAGGTCATAGGCAATTCAGAGGATTCCTAGCCAAGCAAACTGCGGATTGCTCTTTAAAGGCTCCACTTTCTTCATATAGCGTTACAAGACATGCTCCTTCTCAGGACAGCAAGTTCTTAGTAACAAGAGTTTCCAAACCACAGTCAAGGTCATAAATCCCTGGGTGGCACAAATAGTTACGTCCTCAACTACTAACCAAAAGATTGGTGGTTCGAACCCACTCAGAGGTGCCTGGGAAGACAGGACTGGAGACGTGCTTCCAAAAGGTGTAATGACAACAAGTCAAAGTCATACCAAGTAGGACCAACTTTAGTTTCCTGGCTTCTGAGACATGCATTGCAGAGAGAACCTCAAGCTCTCTGCCTCTGAAAATGCCTCAGCGGGCAGAAATATTTAGTGCCCCAGATCCCACAAGGGTTGAGACTTTAGGCCATGGTGTGCTTCTTTGGCAAGAGTGGACAAAGAAACATTGTAAAGGACATGGAAATATTTCCTGGTGTTTGTGTTTTCCCAGGCTCATCATCAAGATGCGTCAAGACTTGACATTTGTCCCCGTTCCTGTTTGTCCGTTGCTGATGCAGATCCTTTGGATGGCAGGGAAGTGACTAGCTCTTAAGAAAAAGTTTTATTTTGTGAAGATAGACAAGGTCATGAGCAGGAATTGGAAAGCTGTTAGCATCGGAAAGAGTTCTAGGGACTATCGTCTCTCTCCCTCTCACTCTCTCCTTTTCTCTCCCTCTCACTCAAGTGTGCTCTCTCTCTCTTCCTCCCTCTCTTTCCCTCTCCCTTTCCCCCTCTCCTCTCCCTCTTTTCCTCTCTCTCTCCTCTCTCGCTCTTTCTCTGTTTTCTTCCTGTACAGCTTTCTTTTCTGTCCTTCCAAACACCTACTTTCACCTTGTTCATCATGCCTTTTCTTCTGCCTCGTTGCTGTTGTTAGGTGCTGTCAAGTTCTGACTCACAGCGACCCTACGTACAACAGAATGAAACATGGCCTGGTCCTGTGCCATCCTCACAATCGTTGTTGTGCTTGAGCCTGTCATTGCAGCCACTGTGTCAATCCACCTCGTTGAGGGTCTTCCTGTTTTTTCACTGGCCCTCTGCTTTACCAAGCATGATGTCCTTCTCCAGGGACTGATCCCTCCTGATAACGTGTGCAAAGTAAGTGAGACACGGTCTCAACCATCCTTGCTTCCAAGGAGCATTCTGGTTGTACTTCTTCCAAGACAGATTGATTCCCTCTTTGGGCAGTCCATGGTATATTCAATATTCTTCGCAAAGCCCACAATTCAAAGGCGTCAATTCTTCTTTGGTTTTCCTTATTCATAGTCCAGCTTTCGCATGCATATGAGGTGACTGAAAACACCATGGCTCGAGTCAGGGGCATCTTAGTCTTCAAAGTGACATTTTTGCTTTTCAACACTTTAAAGAGGTCTTTTGCAGCACATTTGCCCCACACAATGCGTCTTTTGATTTCTTGACTGGGTGTTGATTGTGGATCCGAGAAAAACGAAATGCTTGACAACTTCAATCTTTTCTACCTCATAGCTCCTGCTTACTGTGATATCTTCTTTCTCATCTCAGGGTTTGTTTCCCCAGCATCTCAAATAGCCCCACTCTACCTTGTGGCTTCCTTTTTACTTTAGCAGCTTTTCATGATACCTCATTCTCTCTTCTCAGTTCAAATACTTAGTAACTCAGCTCAAGTATTTAGGGAGCCATGACATGTCTTGTGTCTTCAACCAAGCTTTGGCTAGGTTGCCTTGGGTCAGTGCCCACCCCTGATCCAATCGACTTTGCCCAGGACAAGTCATGTGGTATAAAATATGGCTCCCTAAGGCTGTCTTCAGGAGTCCCTGGCTAGCACAAATGGTAAAGTATTGGACTACTAACAAAAAGGTTGGCAGTTCAAACTCATCCAGAGGCACCGCAGAAGTAAGCCCTGGTGATCTGCTTCTGAAAGGTCGCAGCCTTGAAAACCCTATGGAACAGTTCTACTCTGCACAGGTGGAGTCATCGTGAGTCAAAATGGACTCGACGGCAACTAACACCAACAACGAGAGGGATGTCTTTTAAGCAGGAGACGTAGGCATGTAAGCTTCTCTAGGAAGAGGGTTGGGTTGTGGGCATGTCAGGTGATCTTAGTGCTGTATCAGCATAATCATGGGGAGGTAGGTGGCTAAGGCAGGGCGACTGGCCTCAAGCCAGAGTCATTCAACTTCCCGTGTTAAAAAAGAAAGACCCTTTACCTATTCCAGATATTGTTCTTCACGCAGGCACTACTCTAATTAGGAGTGGATACAGGAGATTAGGATTCTGAGGTGGTTAACTCCAGGTCTCAGAAGTGCTGTCTATTCACCACTCACCCCGGGCACCAGAGTACCTTGGTGTCCAGAGCAAATCCAAGAACTCCAAGATAGTTCGAAATCTAAGAAAATGAAGCTGCAGATCTGAGTTTCAGTGAGGCCTGATTTATCAATTTGCTAAACCTGATTATCATACTCCTTGGGATCAGGTTCCCTGTATGTCATATCACAAACCCACAGCTTAGTATGGAAACTCCTTGAAGCATAAGCACATACCAATGATGTCCCAGAGAAAAACAATTTTGTACCTGTCAGCACATGATGGAACGGTCAAAAGGATATGAAATCACCTATGCAAATGGTGAGACGTAAGTCACCCTTCCATTTGCACTGTGACAGTGTGAAAATTGGAATTATTTTTGTCAATATAGAAAAAAAGTCAGAGAATGTGTGTACCATCTTCCAGAGAAAGCAGCTGTACTATGTCCAAATTATCTGTGAAGTGCTCCCCAACACCCTGGATTTTTTTTCTCACTTAACCTATGACTCAAAGGCCATTATTGTGCTTAATCTGATTTTAACCTGGATCAACAATGGACAACAATGGAAATATAGATGTGACTATTTAATAAACGTTCCACTTGTTGATTATGAAGAAACAAATCATCTCATTTTTGGTTTTGTTCTGCCAATTCAGTTCCAAATATGTAGGAAGTAATCAAAATAACTGACCCCAAAGTTCAAATTTGTCACCATTAAAAGGTATTTTGGGCAAAAGATTCAGACCATCCTGTTAAACTATAAGTTCAATGCACTAAGAGTGGCATTAAACTGCTTTTTGGTAGATAACAAAGCGTTGCATAAAGAATACAGACTTGGCAGATGAAGATATCTCCTCCCAGTAATGTAATCCCACTAACCCCTGATTTCTCTCTATATAAAATGATGATCATGACACCTTGTTCTAGAATTCTTGAGAGGATTTAATTAGATGATGCTTATAAAGTTCTTAGCAAAGTGTCAGGCACATGGTAAGTACCTAAAAATATGCAGCATTTATTACTATTTTACTCACTTTTTCCTTTTGGAAAGAAAAAATACTTAACGAGCAGATTACCTCAGAGGTAAAATTCAAAAAATAATAAATAACAGAAATCCCTAACTGTTATTAATCACACCCTCATTTAACTTTAGTTCAATCGAAAAATATATTTATAATTCTCCCTGAATCTTTATGTTGAAATCAGATCTTTCTCAGGCTGGCGTATTTGGCATGAAAATGTCTCAGAGTTGTCAGAAATGTGTTATTCTTCAGGTACTGGTGGAAAAATAATGATATCAACAACAGCAGCAGAAGCAGCAGCAATGATATACTTGACTATTGATCCTTATTGAAGGGAGAGCATTGAGTTTGCCTTCTAGTCTGTCTCTGAAATATATGTTTTTCAAATTCTTTCCCCAATAATTCCAAAGCGTACTGAAAAATAATCATCTGTAGGCACGATGAAAGAAGTCCATTGCAAGTACAAATTTCTTTGTCAAACACCTGCTGTTTTATTTTTTAAATGTGTGTGCATTGAATCTACTTTGTAATGTATGTATTTGTTTTAAAAACAAAACAATGTTTATCCTCCGCCTTTGTATAATCTCATCACACCAATCCAAACATCAATATATCAGTTAGAAATGCTCTCAGCTGCAAGTAACAGAATACTCAGTATAGTGGATTAAGCCCTAAGACTTCTATTAGTGCTTCACGTGTTTAGTGGCACAACTATATCATCAGGGATCTGACTCTTTTCACCCTAGGCTAATCCACCATCTTAAATGTGCTGTCTTTCCATGATTGTCCTGTTTTTTCATGATCATGATATGACCACCACAGCTCCAGGCATCACGTCTTCACATTATCATTCCAAGAAGAATGAAAAGAAGAGATGGCACAATCAAACTCTCCCTTCTCATTTGTTTATTTCACCAGGGAGCAAACACTTCCCCAGAAGGCCTCCAAAAGACATATAATTAAGTCTGTTTGGCCAGAGCTTGTTACGTGATCATCTTACCTGCAAGAGAGGCTGGAAAGCAAGTTCTGCCAAAGGAGAATGGAGTTTCCATGACTGGCTTAGACTAATCATGATTCATTTCCTGGGGTTCAGCTAACTGGGAATAAGGCAATGGGAATAGCCATTCGGTAGGTAAATACATTCAGTAGTATCTGTCATACTCAGTTTGGAAAACACAGAGGTAGGAGTTTTTGCCCATTTTGTTTTCTCCTTCCTGCAGGCATTGAAGAAGAAAGAAATTGCGTAGCACTGTCTCATGAAATCTATTCTCCCTCTCTCTTCCGAATCAGAAAGAGATAATGTTCTACGTTTTTGTAAAGAAGAAAGAAAAATCCCATTCCAACAGGAATTTCTGGCACTAAATGCTGTTTTAGGTCTTACCTAGGATTCAGATACAATTACATGACAAGATTCTTTGCTTTAAGGATACAACCTGTAGAGTAAAGTAGGTCTCTCACTGGAGCCTGGAGGGAATCCAAATATAATTGAGACTTTGAGTTCTCCAGAAGACGGTGCAGATGTCCATGAAGGGTAGCTTTCTTGAGTCAAGTTTTCCACAATAGGAATCGGTTGGGAGGAAGACTGAAGGGTGTGGTCTGCTTTTGATGCACTATGGGGCAAAGACCACCTCTTCCATGGCTGTCTGAATGGGCCCCGCCAACTGAGCTGATGGATCCCTTAGTACCTGCTTAGGAACTGCCCCTATCTGCTCGCTGTGTGCAGCCCTGGGAGAAGCCTGCTGATCTTACTGGTCCTGCCTGCCTTCGACGGAAGCCACAATCTTGGAATGAATAGCTTCTTCACCATGTACTTGTGTGGACAGTAATTTCCTGACTCTCATGGAGAACCATAAGATCCTAGAGGACTCCCCGCAAGCACCAGTCAATAGGACTCAATCAGTCAATAGGACTGACAACTAACTAGTGGGAAAAATATTCCTCCTTTACCTTGATCTATATCCTCTTTTACCTCCAATCTTCCACTGCCAAGGAGACACTGGTAGCCTTACATGCACAGGTGTCAAAACAACTCACATCCACTAATATTAGTAAGCAAAGAAAGATTACAAATCATTTAATGAAATCAGTAACCTCCAAAAAGGAGACCAAGCTGAAACCAGAGCAGGTGACACCTGTTGAGACTGATTCAGTGAAACAAACTAGATGCACTGTGAAACAACACAGAAAACTAAAATGAAAATTCTTTTTTTTCTCTTTCTTTCTTTCTTTTTATTGTGCTTTAGGTGAAGGTTTACAGAACAAATAGTTTCTCGTTAAACAGTACACATATTGTTTTATGACAATGGTTAACAACCCCACGATATGTCATCACTGTCCCTTCTCAACCTTGGGTTCCCTATTACCAGCTTTCCTGTCCCCTCCTGTCTTCTAGTCCTTGTCCCTGGACTGTTGTGCCTCATTAGTCTCATTTTGTTTTATGGGGCTGTCCAATCTTTGGCTGAACAGTGGACCTTGGGAGTGACTTCGTTACTGAGTTAAAAGGGTGTCCGGGGGCCATACTCTCAGGGTTTCTCCAGTCTCTGTCAGGCCAGTAAGTCTGGTCTTTTTTTGTGAGTTAGAATTTTGTTCTTCATTTTTCTCCAGCTCTACCTGGGACCCTCTTGTGAACCTGGTCAGAGCAGTCAGTGGTGGTAGCTGGGCACCACTGGACTCAGCCTGGTGGAGGCCGTGGTAGTTGTGGTCCACTAGTCCTTTGGACTAATCTTTTCCTTGTATCTTGTTCTCTTCATTCTCCCTTTCTCCCAAAGGAGTAAGACCAGTGGAGTATCTTAGATGGCTGCTCATAGGCTTTTAAGACCCCAGACGCTACTCACCAAGGTAGAATGTAGAACATTTTCTTTATAAACTGTGTTATGCCAATTGAGTTAGATCTTCCCCGAGACCATGGTCCCCACAGCCCTCCGCCCAGCAATTCAGTCCCTCAGGGAGTTTGGATGTGTTTATGGAGCCTCCACGACCTTTCCTTGTACAAGTTGCGCTGGCTTCCCCAGTATTGTGTACTGTCTTACCCTTCACCAAAGTTACCACTTACCTATTGTCTATAAAATGAAAATTCTTAAAGTGATACAAGACAATATTGTAAAGGAACAAGCCAAGAACACATAAATTTCTGAAATAAAAAATATAATTTCTAAATGTTAAAATAGAGGAGGAAAACTGAACAATAGACTGGCCCATGATAAACACTCAACGGCGATTTAGAAAACTAAATGGGCATAACATCTGGTAATACATAGCAAAGACATAAAGAAATGGTGATAATGAGTGAAAAGATAAGTAATGGGAACGATCTGGAGGACAGACCCAGGAAACCTAATGTGCAAATAATAGGAGTTCCAGAACATGAAAGTAGATAAAGAGGAATATTTTGAGTTCTTGACATCAGCAAAACATTATGTAAAAACTTTTAACCATATAAAAATAATTTCATAAAACCACGATCTAATTCTCTCAGATTCAACAGATCAATTTTGGGAAAAAGGACACAAAGAATTAGAATAATAATCAATATTCTCTATCTAAACGTATGTGTGTATATGAATATTAAGAGTATGCATATATAAAAGCACACACGTACACACACGTGTATAATGTATGTTACAAAGAATTCACTTTTTTTCTCTTATGTCACACATTTGTAAAAAAATTGATTGTGCGCTTGGTCACAAATAAGACCATAATAGTTTCCAAAACGTTGAGCTCATACAGGCCATATTCTCTTATCATAATGAAATAAATCTAAAAACCAGCAACAACAGCAACAAACAAGATAACCAAATAAAAATTTACTCACTTGATTATTGAAAAGAAAACTTTAAATAATTCCTGAATCAAAGATGAAATCCAATTGAAAGATAAACTATATGGACATTAGTAAAAAAAAAAAAATACAAAGAAAAAAACCCTATATCAAAATTTATCAACTAAAGCTGTATTCAAAAGAAAATATGTAGCTTTATTAATAAAGAAAATAAGTAAACTAAACACTCGACTTAAGGAAATAGTAAAAAATAAGCTCAAAAAAGTAGGAGGAGGAATTATATAAAAATAAAAGCTAGAATTCATTAATTTTAGACATTTAAATAGTAACAGTAAAATTATTACTAAAACCAAAGTGGGCTCTTTGAAAAGACAAATAAAATTGACTAACTCCTGGCAAGCCTAAGAAATAAAGAGGAAACAAAAATATATATGAAGAATGAGGAAGAAAAGGCACAGTCACAGATACTGAAGAGACTAAGTTCATTTTAAGAGACAAATACAATCACATCTCCTAGCAGTTGAAGTTGATCTAAGCGCTTTCAACCTTACTAACTGTCTTAGATAAAGACTTCTTTGTTTCCCGTTTCTCAGAACCGGTATGTAAATAAATTTGCGTTTCTACCACAAAAAAAAAAAAAAAAAAAAAAAAAAAAAAATTTTAAAACTGCAGTAGAACAAAAGAGTTTAAACAGAGCATTTTAGAGATTTTATTACGTACGTTCATACACTTCTGTTTTACGTGACATCTGTCTTCTCTAGAGTTCCAAGTGTAATCAAATGCCCTAGGCCTTGCTTTGCAAGGAAAATCAACACATCATTTGTATACCCAAATGGTAATGACCCAAGCCTCCCATCTATCTACTTGTCAGAAACAGAGCTCCCTAGAAGTGTTTCCCAGTTGTTTCTGGGAGTCTCCAAAGGGATTCACCACTCATCTGTCAGTTTGTCATAATGTGACGGCTTGCATGTTGCTGTGATGCTGGAAGCTGTGCCACCGGTATTTCAAATGCCAGCAGGGTCACCCATGGTGGACAGGTTTCAGCGGAGCTTCCAGACTAAGACAGACTGGGAAGAAGAACCTGGCAAACTATTTCTGAAAAAATTGGCCAGTTAAAACCTTATGAATAGCAGCAGAACATTGTCTGATATAGTACCAGATGATGAGCCCCTCAGGTTGGAGGATACTCAAAATACAACTGGGGAAGAGCTGCCTCCTCAAAGCAGGGTTGATCTTAATGACATGGATGGAGTAAAGCTTTCAGAATCTTCATTTGCTAATGTGGCATAACGCACAATGAGAAAAAATAGCTACAAACATTCATTAGTAATTGGAACATAGAATACACAAAGTATGAATCAAGGAAAATTGGAAGTCATCAGAAATGAAATGGACCTCTTGAAGATAGAGCTCCTAAGCATTTGTGAGCTGAAATGGTCTGGTATTGGCCATTTTAAATCAGGCAATCATAGGCCGACTATGCCGGGAAAGATAAATTGAAGAGGAATGCCATCACATTCATTGTCAAAAGGAATATTTGAAGATCTATCCTGAAGCACAACACTGTGATAGGATAATATCCGTATGCCTACAATAAAGATCAGTTAATACAACTATTATTCAAATTTAACCATCAACCACTAAGGCCAAAGATGAAGATATTGAAGGTTTTTACCACTTCGGCAGTCTGAAATTGATAAAACATGCAATCAAGATGCATTGATAATTACTGGTGATTGAAATGCAAAAGTAGGAAACAAAGAAGAAGGATCAGTCGTTGGAAAATATGGCCTTGGTGATAGAAACTATGCTGGAGACTGCAAGATAGAATTCTGCAAGACCAGCAACTTCTTCATTGCAAATACCTTTTTTCAACAACATAAGTGGTGACTATACATGTGGACCTCGCTGGATAGAGTACACAGGTATCAAATCGACTACATCTGTAGAAAGAGATGCTGGCGAAACTTGATATCATTAGTCAGAAAAACGCTAGGGGCCAACTGCGGGACAGACCATCAACTGTTCATAGTTCAAATGCAAGTTCAAGTTGAAGCTGAAGAAAATTAAAACAAGTCCATGAGAACCAGAGCATGATTTGAGTATATCACATCTAACTTTAGAGACCATCTCAAGAATAGACTTGACCTATTGAACACTAGTGACCGGAGACTGGACTAGTTGTGGGATGACATCAAGGACATCATACGTAGAGAAAGCAGAAAGCCATTAAAAAGACAGGAAAGAAAGAAAAGACCAAAATAGATGTCGCAAGAGACTCTGAAACCCGTTCTTGAATGTAGAGTAGCTAAAGTGAATGGAAGAAACAATAAAGTAGAAGAGCTGAACAGAACATTTCAAAGGCTAGCTCAGGAAGACAAAGTAAAGTATTATAATGCAATGCACGAAGACTTGGAGTTAGAAAACCAAAAGAGAAGAACAGGCTCAGCATTTCTCAAGCTGGAAGAACTTTAGAAAAAATCCAAACCTCCAGTTGTAATATTGAAGAATTCTATGGGGAAAATGCTAAATGACACAGGAACCATCAAAAGAGGATGGAAGAAATACAGAGAGTCACCATACCAAAAAGAATTGATCAACATTCAACCATTTCAGGAGGTAGCATATAATCAAAAACTGATGGTATTTAAGAAAGAAGTCCAAGATGCACTGAAGGGAATGGAGAAAAACAAGGCTCTAGGAACTGATGGAATACCAACTGCAATGTTCTAACAAACAGATGCAGCTTTGGAAGCACCCACTCATCTATGCCAAGAAATTTGGAAGACAGCTACGTGACCAACTGATCAGATTCGTGCCCATGCCAAAGAAAGGCGACCCAACAGAAAGGAGAAATTATTGAACAATATCATTAATATCACACTCAAGTAAAATTTTGCTGAAGATAATTCAAACATGGTTACAGCAGTACATCAACAGAGAAATGCTAGAAATCCAAACCAATTCAGAAGAGGGTGTGGAACGAGGGATATCACTGCTGATGTCAGATGGATCTTGGCTGAAAGCAAAGAATACCAGAAAGATGTTTACCTGCATTTTACTGACTACGCAAAGGCATTTGACTGTATGGATCATAACAAATTATGGATAACATTGTTAAAAATAGGAATTCCAGTACACTTAATCATGCTCATGCAGAACCTGTGCATACACCAAGAGGCAGTTATTCATATAGAACAAGTCGATACTACATGGTTTAAAATCAGGCAAGGTTCTGCATCAGGTTTGTATCCTTTCACCATACATATTCAATCTGTATGCTGAGCAAATAATCCAAGAAGGTGGACTATATGAAGAAGAATGGGGCATCAGGATTGGAGGAAGACTCATTAACAAACTGCGATATGCAGATGACACAACCTTATTTGCTGAAAGTGAAGATGACTTGAAGCGCATACTAAGGAAGATCAAAGACCACAGCCTTCTATATGGATTACACCTCACATAAAGAAAACAAAAATCCTCACAACTGGACCAATAAGCAGCATCACGCCAAAGGGAGAAAAGATTGAAGTTGTCAAGGATTTCATTTCTTTTGGATTCACAATCGACACCCATGGAAGCAGCAGTCAAGAAATCAAATGACATGTTGCATTGGACAAATCTGCTGCAAAAGACTTCTTTAAACAGTTAAAAAGCAAAGGTGTCACTTTTAGGACAAGGTGTGTCTGACCCAAGCCATGGTATTTTCACTTGCCTCGTATGCCTGTGAAACCTGGATAATGAATAAGGAAGACCCAGGAAGAATTGACGCCTTTGAACTATGGTATTGGTGAAGAATATTGAATATACCATGGACTGCCAGAAGAATGAACAAATTTGTCTTGGAAGAAGTACAGCCAGAATGCTCCTTAGAAGCAAAGATGGCAAAACTTTGTCTTACATACTTTGGACATTTTATCAGGAGAGACCAGACCAGTCCCTGGAGAAAGACATCACTCTTGGTAAAGCAGAGGATCGGTGAAAAAGAGCAAGATGGATTGACACAGTGGCTGCAACAATGGGCTTAAGCATAACAACGATTGTGAGGGTGGCACAGGACCAGGCAGTGTTTTGTCCTGTTGTTCCTGGGGTCATATGGGTCTGAACAGACTCAATGGCACCTAACAATAACAATCACCAAAGGGGTGCCTTGCACGAGCCAACATGTGACACCAATGCCACCCTGTGGAGTTGGGCCTCTCCTGCTCTGTCTCTGTCTTACTCCTTGAAGCTTCATGGAGGAGCTCCACTGCACAAGAACTCCAAGCTTTCTGTTGTTTCTGCTATCCAGCTTTCAATCATCGTCTTTTCCTCTGGAGAACCACCTCATCCTCCTCTTCCAATTCAGGTACCTGGATGGGCCTATGACTCACACCTGGCCAGTCAGAGCATTTGTTCCCCTGGACCTAGTGACTGATTCAAGGATGGTCAAGTAGCCCAACCAGAGGCAATGAAATTCATTGGCAGTTTTGCTGGGCATGCTAGGAGAGAGGCTAGCTCTCTTTCCACTGGACTTGAACTGCTGGCAACCATATTGCACTACAGGGAGCCTCAAAACAAAAAAACAAAACCAGTTGACATCAAATCGATTCTGACTTGTGGTGACCCCATGTGTGTCAGAGTAGAACTGTGCTCCACAGAGTTTTCAATGGCTGATTTTTCAGAAGTACGTCACCAGGCATTTCTTCCGAGTGGCCTCTGAGTGGACTTGAACCACCAATCTTTCAGTTACCAGCTTTGCAAGTTAACCATTTGCACCATCTGGAGGTTACACATGGAGCCTCATCATGAAGTCAACTGGGAAAGAAAAGAGCAAAGAGGAGAATGGTGGCATCATTTGGACCCCATCAGAGAGACAACCTATCATTGAAATTAGTCTCTTCCTGAACTTTTCAGTCATGTGAACGAATAATTCTTTTTTTTTTCTAAAGCCAGTTCAGCTGTCACTAGAGCCAAGAATCCTAACTGAATTTATTAGGTTGGCAGAGCAGTGCAAGGTACTACCTAGGCCCCAAAGCAGCTGTGCTTGTGCCCAGCAATTTGCCAAGTCTCTTCCGAGCTGTTCTGATGTCTTTTGCTTTTAACCTGTCTTACCAAACTTAAAACCAGCTTAAACTTAAAAACAGTACAAGGAAGTAGATGCAATTCCATCTGTTCTCTTCATATTGTCCCCTGGCTCCGACTTCCAACCAAAATGCCTCCCAGCTTCCCTATGTATGCCCATGCATATCAGAGGACACTCACAGATGTGGAGAGCCGGAGAGTTGGGTGATGTTTACGTGAGCAGCATCTAGGTTCTTGCACAGCCAGCTAAAGGGCCCTAACTCACCACATTCTTAACTTGCAAGACCAAAAAAAAAAAAATCTGTTCCTTAAGCCCAAAAAAGCAAATGCATAGAGAATGACCTTAAAAAGAAGAATAAAGTAGCTAGTGGGGAGATCTCTCCAAGCTATCATCAAATATTTTGGTTTAAACTGCATATATACATCTTTAAGACCTTTTTAAACTCTTCCTAACATTTAAAAATTTCCAACTCACTGACTCAGACTTTTTAAAGATTAATAAACCTTCGCAAATCTGTTCTTGTCAACCATTTTAATAGATTTGTCCTGCAGCGGTCTTATACCCACCCCCTCAAAATAAAACAAACCAAACAATAAATCAGAATCACTGAAATGAAATCCAGTCTCACATCACAGAGCAAGGGTTTTATGGGGGAAACGTGTGCTTGCTAATTTCAAGAACAAATTATTGTGCTTTATTTAGTGCAGTTCAATTTATACACTTTTTAGCTACAGGAAATAAAAAATAAAGCCCACAGGCCAACTTTAATTTGGTGGAATTTTTTCTTTCAGCAGTGTCCCAAGGTAGAAGAAAGTGGGCTCACATCAAGTCAGAAAACCCCTCTCTCCTCTCTTGCCTGAGAGTCAACGTAACCACTCTGACTGTGAAGTTGTCTCACTTACGGTATCAGCAATGCTTAATAGAGTTGCATTATTAACAGAATAACGTCTCTGCCTGGCAAAGCTGGAGTCAATATTTAATAGATTTGGGTCCTATTTAGCAACTGGATTTAGAGAAAACCTGACAAAATTAAACTCAGTATGCAAACTAATAGAGTAGATGCAAAGATTACAAAATGAGTGTTTCCATAAATATGCAGTTCTCATAAATATTTGAGGCAATGAATGGAAAGCAATCCCAAATCCTTTAATCATTTCCTAATTAATATTCTTTAGATAGGGCAACCCTGAATAAATATTAGTCCTCTGTTAAGCAGTGCTGTTGAAAAACAAAATATCCAAGCAAATTTTGTTGTTGTTAAGAAGTATTAATAAGGCTTTTCTAAATAAAATGACTTACTTAGCCTCGATGAGAAGAAATCCTTTCATATATTCTAACCACCTTTAAAGAAAAATGTCATGAGCATTTGTTCTAATGGCCAAGAGAGACGGCTCTTGAATATACAGCATCAGATGAGACAGCTGGAAGGAACTTTACTGTCTTATTCAGAGTTTGCTAGAGAAGTAGATTGTTTACACACACACACACACACACACACACACACACACACACACACACACACATACATACTGTCTTAGGCTGGGTTCTCTAGAGAAGCAAAAATTTACATAGGGAGAGACTTATATTAAGGGAGTGGTTGTAGAGGCTGGAAAGTGCAAAGTCCTTGAGTTAGGATAGAGGCTTCTCCTGATTCATGTAGCCACAGGGGCTGACGAACCCAAGATTGGCAAGTCAGACAGCAGGTCTCTGGCTCACAGGCTGCAAATTCCAAGATCGGCAGGCAAGACAGCAGGTAAGTTGCTAGCTCAAGTTCCAGTAACCGGAGGTCAGACAAACAGGAGTCAGCTGCCGGATCCAGAGCAAGCAAAAACCCATGATCCTTGCAGAAAGTCCACCTGTGTTGGATGCAGGCCACACCCCCAAGGAAATTCCCTTTCAACTGATAGGCTACTCACAGCAGATCCCATCACGGAGATGGTCATGTTATATCAAATCTCATCATGGAGGTGATTACATCATTATGTTGCTCGGTGCCCTTGAATCTATTCCAACTCATAGTGACCCCATGCACTGCAAGACGAAATACTACCTGCTCCTGCACCATGCTCACATTCCTTGCGCTTCAGACCATTGTTGCGGCCACTGTATCGATCCATCTCATTGAGGGTCTTCCTCTTTTTCATTGACCCTGTACTTTACCAAGCATGATGTCCTTCTCCAGGGACTGATTCCTCCTGATAACATGTCTAAAGTATTTAAGAAGTAATCTCGCCATCCTTGCTTCTAAGGAACATTCTCGCTGTACTTCTTCCAAGACAGATTTTTTCCTTCTTTTGGCAGTCCATGGTATAGTCAATATTCTTCGCCAACACAACAATTCAAAGACGACAATTCTTCTTCAGTCTTCCTTATTCATTGTCCAGCTTTTGCAAGTATATAATGCAATTGAAAATACCACAGCCTGGGTAAGGCACACCTTAGTCTTCAAGGTGACATCCTTGCTTTTTAACAATTTAAAGAGGTCTTTTGCAACAGATTTACCCAATGCAATGCGTCCTTTGATTTCTTGACTGCTACGTCCATGGGTGTTGATTATGGATCCAAGTAAAATGAAATCCTTGTCAACTTCAATCTTTTCCCCATCTATCACGATGTTGCTTATTGGTCCACTTGTGAGGATTTTTTATTTCTTTATGTTGAGGTGCAATCCATACTGAAGGCTGTGGTCTTTGGTCTTCATCAGTAGGTGCTTCAAGTCTTCTTCACCTTCAGCAAGCAAGGTTGTGTCATCTGCATAAGGCAGGTTGTTAATGAGTCTTCCTCCAATCCTGATGCCCCATTCTCCTTCATACAGTCCAGCTTCTTGGATTATTTGCTCAGCATACAGATTGAGTAAGTATGGTGAAAGGATACAATCCTGATGCACACCTTTCCTGACTTTAAACCATGCAGTATCCCCTTGTTCTGTCTGAACAACTTCCTCTTGATCTATGTACAGTTTCCTCATGAACACAATTAAGTGTTCTGGAATTCCCATTCTTCGCAAGGTTATCCATAATTATGATCCACACAGTCAAATGCCTTAGCATAATCAATAAAACACAGGTAAACATCTTTCTGTATTCTCTGCTTTCAGCCAGGATCCATCTGACATCAGCAGTGATATCCCTCGTTCCACATCCTCTTCTGAATCTGGCCTGAATTTCTGGCAGTTCCCTGTCGATATACTGCTGCAGCTGCTTTTGAATGTTCTTCAGCAAAATTTTACTTGCATGTGATATTGTTCAATAATTTCTGCATTCTGTTGGATCACCTTTCTCAGGAATAGGCATAAATATGGATCTCTTCCAGTCAGTTGGCCAGGTAGCTGTCTCCCAAATTTCTTGGCATAGATGAGTGAGCACCTCTAGTGCTGCCTCAGTTTGTTGAAACTTATCAATTGATATTCCGTCAATTCCTGGAGCCTTGTTTTTCGCCAGTGCCTTCAGTGCAGCTTGGACCTCTTCCTTCAGTACCATCGGTTCCTGATCATATGCTACCTCCTGAAATGGTTGATTCAACCAATTCTTTTTGGTATAGTGACTCTGTATTCCTTCCATCTTCTTTTGATGCTTCCTGCATCGTTTAATATTTTCCCGTAGAATCCTTCAGTATTGCAACTTGAGGCTTGAATTTTTTCTTCAGTTCTTTCAGCTTGAGAAATGCTGAGCTTGTTCTTCCCTTTTGGTTTTCTATCTCCAGCTCTTTGCACATGTCATTATAATACTCTGCTTTGTCTTCTCGAGCGACCCTTTGAAATCTTCTGTTCAGTTCTTTTATTTCATCATTTCTTCCTTTTGCTTTAGCTACTCGACGTTCAAGGGCAAGTTTCAGAGTCTCTTCTGGCATCCATTTTGGTCTTTTCTTTCTTTCCTGTCTTTTTAATGACCTTTTGCTTTCTTCATGTATGATGTCCTTGATGTCATTCCACAACTCGTCTGGTCTTCGGTCATTAGTGGTCAATGCGTCAAATCTATTCTTGAGTTGGTCTCTAAGTCCAGGTGGGATATACTCAAAGTCATACTTTGGCTCTCATGGACTTGTTCTAATTTTCTCCAGTTTCAACTTGAACTTGCATATGAGCAATTGATGGTCTGTTCCACAGTCGGTCCCTGGCCTTGTTCTGACTGATGCTATTGAGCTTTTCCATCATCTCTTTCCACAGCTGTAGTCGATTTGATTCCTGTGTATTCCATTTGGAGAGGCCCATGTGTATAGTTACTGTTTATGTTAGCGAAAAAAGGTATTTGCAATGAAGAAGTCGTTGGTCTTGTGAAATTCTATCATGTAATCTCTGGTATCATTTCTATCACCAAGGCCATATTTTCCAACTACCAAACCTTCTTCTTTGTTTCCAACTTTCACATTCCAATCATCAGTAATTATCAATGCATCCTGATTGCATGTTCAATCAATTTCAAACTGCAGAAGTTGATAAAAATCTTCAATTTCTTCATTTTGGCCTTAGTGGTTGGTTTGTAAATTTGAATAATAGTCGTATTAACTGGTCTACCTTGTAGGTGTATAGATATTATCCAATCACTGACACCATTGTACTTCAGGTAGATCTTGAAATGTTCTTTTTGAGGATAAATGCAATGCCATTTCTCTTCAAGTTGTCATTACAAGTATAGTAGACCATATGCTTGTCCTATTCAAAATGGCCAATACCAGTCCATTTCAGTTCACTAGTGCCTAGGATATCAATGTTTATGCATTCCATTTCATTTTTGATGATTTCCAATATTCTAGATTCATACTTCGTACATTCCATGTTCTGATTATTAGTGGATGTTTGCAGCTGTTTCTTCTCATTTTGAGTCATGCCACATCAGCAAACGGAGGTCCCAAAAGCTTGTCTCCATCCACGTCATTAAGGTCGACTCTACTTTGAGGAGGCAGCTCTTCCCCAGTCATCTTTCGAGTGCCTTCCAACCAGGGGGGCTCATCTTCCAGCACTATATCAGAAAATATTCCAGTGCTATTCATGAGATTTTCACTGGCTAATTCTTTTCAGAAGTAACCTGCCAGTTCCTTCTTCCTAGCCTGTCTTAGTCTAGAAGCTCAGCTGAAACCTGTCAGCCATGGGTGACCCTGCTGGTATCTGAATACTGGAGGCATAGCTTCCAGCATCACAGCAACACACAAGTCCCCACAGTATGACAACCTGACAGATACATGGGGGTACTTCATTATACCACTGCCAAACTACATCATAACTGTGAAACCACTGAGGATCAGGGCCCAGCCAAATTGACACACAACCTTAACCGTCACACATACATAGAGAGAAATTTACTTCAAGGAATTGGCTTACGTGATTGTGAGGGCAAGTCCAAATCTGTAGATCAGGTGGTGTCTTAGTTATCTAGTGCTGCTATAACAGAAGCACCACAGGTGGATGACTTTAACAAAGAGAAATTTACTCTCTCACAGTCTAGGAGGCTAGAAGTCTGCATTCAGGGTTCCACCTCCAGGGGAAGTCTTTCTCGCTCTGTCAGCTCTGGGGGAAGGTCCTTGTCGTCAATCTTCCCCTCAGAATAGGGACCTCAGGTCCAAAGGACATGCTCTTCTCCTGGCACTACCTTCCTGGTGGTATGAGTTCCCCCTGTCTCTTTGCTTGCTTCTCTCTTTCATATCACAAAAGAGATTGACTTAAAACACAACATAATCTTGTAGATTGAGTCCTGCCTCATTAACATAACTACCGTTAATCTCACCTCATTAGCATCACAGAGGTAGGATTTATAACACATAGGAAAATCCCATCAGATGACAAAGTGGTGGACAATCACACAATACTGGGAATCACGGACTAGCCGAGTTAACACATTTTTGGGGGACACAATTCATTCTATAACAGGTGGCATGTTGGAGACTTCTGCAAACTTATGTCCCAAGAGCTCTAGGTCAGGAAAAAGAAAGTGGGCAGAGCAAAGACAGAGATCGAGTTCTGCCAAAATATCTGGAGGCAGACCACACCCTAAGGAAACTCCCTTTTCAACTGATTAATTGATTCATTGCATTACATTAGGTTGCATTATGGAAAGTGATTACATTTCATTACATTAGATTACTTTATGGAACGGCAACTAGACTAGGTTTGGCTAAATCACTGGGAACCAAAGTCTAGCCAAGTTGACACATGAAATTAACCATCACACTTAGGAATCACTGGACTGAGCACTTCTCTTTGCAGCCACTTAGCACTAAGGGGGTTAGAGTTAACAAAAACAAAACTGGGAATCAATACTCCTCTCTGCCCTGCCAGCTACCCTCGGACAAGTTTATTAAACCTGGAGATTCTGTCTTCTTGTTTGTAAAATGAGAATAATAATTCTTGCCTTGCTTCCTTCCCAGAGCTATACTGAGGACTCAGTAAAATAGCTTTTGTGAAAATCTTTGCAAACCATTTAAGTCTCTAAACAAAAGTACGAATGCCTGGGTCCAAAATCCAGCTCTAACTCTGAACCACTGAGTAACTTTAGGTGAGTCATTTAAACATCCTGAACCTCAGTTTCCTCACCTGTGAAATGGCGATAATAGTAGTACTGTATGGCAGGGTTCTTGAGAGATTTAGATGAGTTAATTCACTTAAACAAACCAACAAAAAAAACAGTTGCTTTTGAGTCAATTCTGTCTCGTAGTGACCTCATTTGTGCAGACTAGAACTGTGCTGCATAGGGTTTTCAATGGCTGATTTCTTGGAAGTAGATCACCAGGCCTTTCTTCTGAGGCACCTCTCAGTGGATTTAAACATCCAACCTTTTGTTTAGCAGGCAAGTATTTGCACCACCCCGGACTCCCCAGTTCACTCAAAGATGAGTTAATTCATGTTTAGGTGCCTGACACAAAATAAGAACACAATAAATATTAGCTCCTCCTCCTCCTCTTCTCCTTCCTATTATTATTATTATCCAAGATGAGGAAACTCAGTCCCAGAAAACTTCAGAGGCTCACTCAAGGTCAAAATTCCACGGAGAAAGTATGACATCAGATGACAGTGATCTCTGCATTGAAGTGACTTTCTGTACCATGATGTGGTGCTTCATCCTAGCATACTCTGGCAGGGTACTGCCCATTGACGGTGCCCTCAGGAGAAAACAGCCCTGATTAGAAATTGTGGCTGGTGGAATCAAAATGAGCTCCAGCCACAGCTCGCCCCAGTATGCGTTACCACCTTCATAACGAGGACTGGGCATTGATAATCTGCAGCCCAGCTCAGGATGAGCAGGAAAAACACTCCATCACCCGTGGTGGGGAAGAATGCAGTGAGGTCATCTAAGATTTTCAGAAGGAGGGAAAACAAGAGAAGCCCAGCCGCCCTATCTCTGACCCTGAACTGGAAAGACAACCATAAAAAATGTCATTCTGACTGATGACGAGGTGATAAGGTGTGGAGTGATGAACCAACTCCATTTCAAGGTTGGTGTGTGTTCTCGGATGCTTCCCTTTTAAGAGCCAGGCTTGTAAATCTCAGTCACTGTTGGTCATTATAAACATGGGATGGGTCTGGTGAGAGACAGCTGCTTTATCTTCTAACATGAGTCCTCCGTATGCAGGGGCCCTTTGCAGAGGCCAAAGGACTTTCCTAGGAGACCATGGAAGTGTCCAGCCCACCCACTTGACTAAGGTCTGTGACCTCTCACTTACCTTTTCCATGCTACATATACCACCCTCCCTACTTCCTTACAATCAGACTCCCACCCCTTCCTTAACAACTGGGTGCTTATCGTTTTTGCTCAGGGAGGGAAAAGAATCTGGTATCTCCCAGAGATGCCAAGGTTATGTGGTGGGGCCAGAAACACTGGGTGAGTTCTTTGCCTGTGGGTTGATGGCTTTCACATACTTTCTGGTCAATAGGAAAGTTCACAATGGCTGGAACAAACCAGTAACCAGTTGTCGAGCAGATTCCAACTCATGGCAACCCATGTGTGTCAGATTAGAACTGTGCTCCATAGGGTTTTCAATGGCTGAATTTTTGGAAGTAAGTCACCAGTGGTTAAGAAGTCAACTGCTAACCAAAAGGTAGGCAATTTGAATCCACCAGCTGCTCCTTGGAAATTCTACGGGGCAGTTCTACTCTGTTCTATCAAGTCACTATGGACTTGAAACTCCAACCTTTTGGTTAGCAGCAGAGCACATGAACCATTTGCACCACCCAGGGACTGTGGCTGTAACAAAGCACTGTAATTTGGAGGCAGGTGGTGTGAGGACTAAGATCCTTGTGTGGGAGGTTCCTGGTTATTCTTGTCACTCTCTCCTCTCTCTCATCTTCCTTTCCACTTCCTTCTTTTCCTCTCTTCTGATCTTCTCTCTGACTCTGACCATTTCTCCCTTTCTTTCCCATATCATTTTCTCCAAAATGTGAGTATTCCAAAAAGTTTCACAAAGGTTCAGATTATTTTTCTTTTCTAATGTCACACCATACTAAGAAAAAATTTAAAAAGAAATTAAATTAGCTTGATATTCAGTCCACGTTTATTGAGCTGACACCCCCCACCACGTGTCTGTCAGTTTGTCATACTGTGGGGGCTTGCTTGTTGCTGTGACAATGGAAACTATGCCACCGGTGTTCAAACACCAGCAAGGTCATTCATGGCAGACAGGTTTCAGCGGAGCTTCCTGACTAAGACAGACTAGGAAGAAGGACCCAGTAGGTTACTTCTGAAAAGAATTAGCCAGTGAAAACCTTATGAATAGCAGTGAAACATTGTCTGATATAGTCCTGGAAGTTGAGCCCTTCGGGTTGGAAGGCATTCAAAATACGACTGGGAAAGAGCTGCCTCTTCAAAGTAGAGTCAACCTTAATGACATGGATGGAGTTAAGCTTTTGGGACCCTCATCTGCTGGTGTGGCATGACTCAAAATAAGAAGAAACAGCTGCAAACATCCACTAATAATCAGAACACGGAATGTACAAAGTCTGTATCTAAGAAAATGGAAAATCATCAGAAAAGTCATGGAACGCATAAACATCAATATCCTAGGCATTAGTGAACTGAAATGGACTGGTATTGGCCATTTTGAATCCGACAATCATATGGGCTGCTATGCTGGGAATGACAGCTTGAAGAGGAATGGCATTGCATTCATTGTCAAAAAGAACATTTCAAGATCTACCTGAAGTACAATAGTGTCAGTGATTGGGTAATATCCATATGCTTACAAGGAAGAACAGTTAATACGACTATTATTAAATTTACACACCAACCACTAAAGCCAAAGATAAAGAAACTGAAGATTTTTATCAACTTCTGCAGTTTGAAATTGATCAAACATACAGTCAGGATGCATTGATAATTACTGGTGACTGGAATGTGAAAGTTGGAAACAAAGAATAAAGCTGGAAAATATGGCCTTGGTTATAGTAACGATGCCGGAGATCACATGATAGAATTTTGCAAGACCAATGACTTTTTCATTGCAAATACCTTTTTTCACCATCATAAACTGTGACTATACACATGGGCCTCTCCAAATGGAATACACAGGAATCAAATTGACTACAGCTGTGGAAAGAGATGATGGAAAAGCTCAATATCATCAGTCAGAACAAGGCCAGGGGCTGACTGTGGAACAGACCATCAATTGCTCATATGCAAGTTCAAGTTGAGACTGGAGAAAATTAGAACAAGTCCACGAGAGCCAAAGTATGACCTTGAGTATATCTCACCTGAATTTAGAGACCATCTCAAGAATGGATTTAATGCGTTGAACACTAATCACCGAAGACCAGACGAGTTGTGGAATGATATCAAGCACATCATAGGTGAAGAAAGTAAGAGATCATTAAAAAGACAGGAAAGAAAGAAAAGACCAAAACGGATGTTAGAGGAGACTCTGAAACTTGCTGTTGAACATCAAGTAGCTAAAGCAAAAGGAAGAAATGATGAAGTAAAAGAGTTGAACAAAAGATTTCAAAGGATGGCTAGAGAAGACAAAATAAAGTATTATAATGGCATGCAAAGAGCTGGAGATAGAAAACCAAAAGGGAAGAGCAAGCTCAGCATTTCTCAAGCTGAGAGAACTGAAGAAAAAATTCAAGCCTCAAGTTGCAATACTGAAGGATTCTACAGGGAAAATATTAAACGACCCAGGAAGCATCAAAAGAAGATAGAAGGAATACACAGAGTCACTACACTAAAAAGAATTGGTTGAATCAACCATTTCAGGAGGTAGCATATGATCAGGAACCACTGGTACTGAAGGAAGAGGTCCAAGCTGCATTGAAGGCATTGGCAAAAAACAAGGCTCCAGGAATTGATGGAATATCAATTGAGATGTTTCAAGAAACGGATGTGGCACTAGAAGTGCTCACTCATCTATGCCAAGAAATTTGGGAGACAGCTACCTGGCCAACTGACTGGAGGAGATCCATATTTATGCCTCTTCCTGAGAAAGGTGATCCAATCGAACGTGGAAATTATCGAACAATATCATTAATATCACAGGCAAGTAAATTTTGCTGAAGAACGTTCAAAAGCAGCTGCAGCATATATCGACAGGGAACTGCCAGAAATTCAGGCCAGATTCAGAAGAGGATGTGGAACGAGGGATATCACTGCTGATGTCAGATGGATCCTGGCTGAAAGCAGAGAATACCAGAAAGATGTTTACCTGTGTTTTATTGACTATGCTAAGGTATTTGACTGTGTGGATCATAATTATGGATAACCTTGCGAAGAATGGGAATTCTAGAACACTTAATTGTGCTCATGAGGAACTTGTACATAGATCAAGAGGCAGTTGTTCAGGCAGAACAAAGGGATACTGAGTGGTTTAAAATCAGGAAAGGTGTGCATCAGAATTGTATCCTTTCACCATACTTACTCAATCTGTATGCTGAGCAAATAATCCAAGAACCTGGACTGCATGAAGAAGAACGGGGCATTAGGATTGGAGGAAGACTCATTAACAACCTGCTTTATGCAGATGACACAACCTTGCTTGCTGAAGGTGGAAAGGACTTGAAGCACTTACTGATGAAGATCAAAGACTACAGCCTTTAGTATGGATTATAACTCAACATAAAGAAAACAAAAATCCTCACAAGTGGACCGATAAGCAACATCATGATAAATGGAGAAAAGATTGAAGTTATCAAGGATTTCATTTTACTTGGATCCCCAATCAACACCCATGGACGTAACAGTCAAGAAATCAAATGATGCATTGCACTGGGCAAATCTACTGCAAAAGATCTCTTTAAAATGTTAAAAAGCAAAGATATCACCTTGAAGACTAAAGTGCGCCTGACCTAAGCCATGGTATTTTCAATTGCCTCATATGCATGTGAAAGCTGGACGATGAATAAGGACGACCAAGAAGTGACACCTTTGAATTCTGGTGTTGGCAAAGAATATTGACTAATACCATGGACTGCTAGAACCAACATATCTGTCTTGGAAGAAGTACAACCAGAATGCTCCTTAGAGGCAAGGATGTCAAGACTATGTCTCACATACTTTGGACAAGTTATCAGGAGGGATCAGTCCCTGGAGAACGACACCATGCTTGGTAGGGTAGAGGGTCAGCAAAGGAGAGGAGGCCCCTCAGTGAGTTGGATTGACACAGTGGCTGCAACAATGGGCTCAGGCATAGCAAGGATTGTGAGGATGGCACAGGACCGGGCAGTGTCTCGTTCTGTTGTACATGGGGTCGCTATGAGTTGGAATCTAACAACAACAACAACATAAGGTGGCACCCTTCCTCATCCACAAAAGGAAGGACTGACCAAATGATTTCTAAAGTTCCTTCCAGCTCTGATCTCCCAGGCAATGTTTAGAATCCACTCACTCCTCCCTCACATGGGCCTCTCTGGACCTGCCTACATTCCCAGTCACTTTCCAAATGGAAATTTACTCAAACAATGTGAAATCAAGGAAAGGCACCAAGAAATAAGAAATATATGAAGGGATGTCAAGTCCTTTTGGAACTAACCCTTTTAATGTTTACCAAGTCCTGCCTCTTAGGAAGTTGTATATCAGAAAAATATTGCAGAGATCGCAAATAGAAATCACTCAACACCGCAGCAAACTTCCCTTGCTCTTAAACTCTCTTTTACTCTGATGGCAGGACATTTTCAATAAGGTATTTCAACAAGAGTGTGTTTCCACAGTTCAGTTGGGCTGCATTTGAAGCTAGTGCAATAGCTCAGAGATCCCATGACCAGAACTGGCTGGGTTTATCTGATAAGCCACCTACCTCTGAATTAACTTCCCATGGGAAAGAGGATATCCACTGGTAGACGTATGATATGCTCGATGTAGACCAAACCCACACCAACTACCTCGTGACCACCTGGGAAGTAGATAGAAATGCCAGTCTTCTAATTATGGTGCTGACAAACATAACAAATACATTTGACCCCTGTTGGAATGAAAGCACACATGGCAGGTACTATTATTGCTATTTATAATACAAAAGTGCTTGCACACAGAAAACAACAATTAAAGCCCCAAACCAATGAGAATGGACTTTAAACCTTTGCGGTCTCCAGTATATCACACTCACACAACCAATTAAGAAGGCATGTCATTTTGTTTGGAAAGTATCTATTGATTTCCCAGTTCATCAGATCAGGTTGATGTGTCTTTCAATGGCCTTGATGACATCATCAATATTTTTCTATTTAGAATAATGACTTATTTTATATGCCAACAGCTATTAAAAAAAAAAAAACCACCTATATATATTTCTACCGACACCAGCTTACGAGCCATCTGGTCTTCTCTTCTTAACATATGATATTGGTAATCTTGGGCAGAAGAAATGTTTTGGTCTTGTCATGAGACTCATTTAGAGACCACAATAAATTTGTTTAGTTTTAAAACCAACCACTAAATCATATTTTCTCTATTAGAAGCTGATGCTCTCCACTACATTTGGTGCCCAAATTAGATTCATTTTAGAGTGAATTACACTCATGTTAGAAGCAGCCCTTAACTCCCTTCTCCCTCCTGTTCAAGAAGGCATTATACTCACCAGCTGTGTGATCTTTGGTGAGTGACAATCTCTCTGGAACTCATTCTTCTCATTTATTAAATGGGAAAAGGATGTGCTAGGTTCCTTGTGCACATTACCTTTTTTAACTTCAACAGTGACCCTGCAAGATTGGTACTATTATTAGCTCCATTTTACAGATAGGGAAACTCAAGCACAGAGAGGCTAAGTAACTTGCCCCCAAACAACAGAGCTATACAAGGTAGAGATAAACAATCAGAGCACAAATATTCATAAACAACTGTATCTATCTCAAAGGGCTGTGTGGGGATTCAGTAACATGGTCAAAACACAAAACACCAATTCTGGCACTTGGTAGATGCTAAGGCAGCATTATGGCAGGGGGTCAAGAGCCATACCACCTGAGTTCCAATCCCAGCTTTATCATTCAGTGCCTGGATGACCTTAGGAAAATTACTAACCTCTCTGTACTTCAACATGTTGTCTTCCTGTGAATCTGTGATACGAATGACACTGACATTATAGGGTGGCGGCAAGGATAGAATAGCACAAGGCATGCTCAGTGCTTAGATCAGTGCTTGACACAGAGTAAGAGCTTGGTAATTGTAGCTATGATTATTAATAGGCACTCCATAAATGCTATGCTCCCTTCTCCCCAAATCCTAGGGTCCCCCAAGTGTTTTCTACTTACCTTCCACTTCAATCTATGGACCTGTGGATCAAAAGTTTAATGCCGTCATGGCCTTGCAGGAATCTCTCTGCTGAAAGAATTTCTTTATTCCCACCATGGGATAGCACTGAGGAGCCTGAAAGGAGGTACTTGGCTGGTGACTACTTACATGTTACTTCTCATGCTAATGCATCCATGACTGTGCATGCAAAATTGGGTAATAGTACTTGTACACCCATGTTCATTACAGCACTATTTACAACAGCCAGAAGGTGGAAACAGCCTAAATGTCCATCAGCAGATGAATGGATAAACAAAATATGACATATACATACTGTCTTAGTCATCTAGTGCTGCTATAACAGAAATGCCCCAAGTGGATGTCTTTAACAAAGAGAAGTTTATTCTCTCACAGTCCAGTAGGCTACAAGTCCAAATTCAGGGCATCAGCTCCAAGGGAACGTTCTCTCTGTCGACTCTGAAGGAAGGTACGTGTCATCAGTCTTCCCTTGATCTGGGAGCTTCTCTGCACAGGAAACCTCAGGTCCAAAGGATGTGCTCTGCTCCCAGCACTGCTTTCTTGGTGGTATGAGGTTCCCACATGTCTCTGCTCGCTTCTCTCTTTTATATCTCAAAAGAGATTGGCTTAAGACACTATCCAATCTTGTATACCTCATCAGTATAACTGCCGCTAATCCATTTTATTACATCATAATGATAGAGTTTACAGTGCATAAGGAAATCACATCAGATTACAAACACATAAGGAAATCACATCAGATTACAAAATAGTACACAATCATACAATACTGGGAATCATGACCCAGCCAAGTTGACAAATACTTTTGGGGACACAATTCAATCCAGGACACATACAATGGATTATTACTCATCCATAAGGACAAATAAGTCCTGATACATGCCACAACATGGTGAACCTTGAAAACATTATGCTGAGTGAAATAAGTCAGTCACAAAAGGACAGATATTGTATGATCCCAGGTATACAAAATATCTGGAATAGGCAAGTGTAAAGAGACCAAAGTCTATTAGTGGTTACCAGGAATGGGCAAGAGGGAAGGAGAAAGGGGGGTCCATTGCTTGGAGGACAATGAGCTTCTACTAAGGGTGATAGAAAAATCTGGAAATGCAGAGTGGTGATGGTTGAACAACATGATGAATATAATTAACACCACTGAGTTGTAGATGTTAAAAAAGTTGAAATGGCAAAAGTCTTATCACATATATATTTACTACAATACAAAAATAGTTGAGTGACAGAAGTGTGCCCTTCAAGGCCCTGCTTGGTACAAGCAGTAATGTAGTCAGAACTGGGTAAAGAACTAGAATTGGAGTGAGACAGATGTGACTGGAGACCTGATTCCACCTCAATTAGCTGTGTGATTTCAGGTATTCATGTCACTACGCGGGATCTTAGTTTCTTCCTCTGTAATTTAGGACTAATGCTATTTAACTCATAGTGTGGCTGTGAGAATTAAATAAGGGAGCACTCAGAAGCCAAATTCCCAACTAATGTCAGCTCCCTTCCTCCCTATCACTCTACACTGAATTAATCTGGGGTAATGGGTGATAAGGGGCCTGCTTCTTTTCCAACTCAGGGAACACTTTTCCATTCTAACTGGAGTCTGTAAAAGGCAAGAGATTGTCTTGAGTAACTCTGATCAAGGGCAGTTTGAACCTTTAACAAGTCATTGGGGATGATATCTGGGGGGAGCCCTTTAGAATCTTTTCAAAGGAGGGACTAATCTAACCAAGCCAAGTTTTAGGAACAGAACAAAACATTCACCAGCCTGGGAAACACAGGGGACAAACTGTCAATGCGGGGCTCTCTGAGGGCCACCCAGATGGGCTTCCGCCAGAAACGGGCAGTTACGTAGATTTGATGACACTTCCAATGCATTCTTCCATAGCTTCCCCTTTCTGTTTGGCTAGCCTCACCACTCCTTTTCTCGTCTCTTTTTCAAACCCAACCCTCACCAATTCAGTCTTTGCCTCTATTAAAATGAAGCTGAGGCCCTGAGGCCTTGGAAAAGGCCTCTTGGGCAGGAAACTGAATGAAGTCTGGAATCTCAGTTCGAACTCTGTCACCAAGGAGCCAGGTGACCCTGGGCAAGTTACTTCACATTTCTGGACTTCAACTGCCCACTCTAAAGAGGGGTGGAATGGACCAGCTCAGTGGTCTTCACACTGTGTTCCACAGGGCCTGGTGTCCCATGGAAGGGCCTTTGGGCTGCCACAGGGGTCTGGAGCAGAAGCCAACATTAGTAGCTCATGGGCAGCCTATAGATGAGATTTTCTGGACCTGTCCAATTTTTTTCTTGACATATTGAGTTTGTAACTAAAATTTCAAAATCAGGGAGATTTCATGTAACAATCCGGCTTTCTGACTTCTTTTGGAAGGAGAAGATCTGGCAATAGTGGCATCCCATTCTTGTAGGGCTGAAGTCACCTGGTGGCTGCCTCTTTAGACCAAGACTGTTCTCTCCAGTCCAGAGCCACACCCAGCCCACTTCACATGCCTACATTACCTGCCTGGCCCCCCAAGATGCTTATTTGACTTGTGTGATGCTGGCCCAGAGGAAGCCAAGCAGGCTCAGTAACACAAGCTCCACCTTTACCTGTTTTCTGCATTGGGTTCCACAAAGGATTGCTTTGAATAAAACTCTTTGATGCTTAAAAAAAGTTTTAATACAATGAGTTTAGATGATCTCTCTTTGCTCTGTCAAATTAGTCCTATCCATTCATTTGACTTGAATGAGAGAAGAAATAATTTCATAAACTCTCTCCGCATGGAGTCTTTTAATTCGTCTCTTGTGCTCCCTTCAGTCTACACCGTGGGGTGCAATGCCAACAGGAGGATCACCACAAACAATACCACTGCCTGGCCAGAAGTGGCCTGCACCAGCCGGATTAGCAAGAAAGAAACTTTGATGTGAAGTCACCTCCTACATGGGGATGTGTTTTACAGTCATCCTATAAGGCCAAATAATGTAAACCCAAAATTACCCTTGCCATATGAAAAATGTTGCTGTTGTTGTGTGCTGTTTAGTCGAGTCTGACTCATAGTCACCTTATAGGACAGAGTAGAACTTCCCCATAGGGTTTCCTAGGCTGTAATCTTCACTGGAGCAGATTGCCAGGTCTTTTCTCCCACAGAGCCCATGGTAGGATTGAACCACCGACCTTTCAGTTAGCAGCCGAATGCTTAACCACTGCACCACCAAGTCTCCTTATGTGAAAAATAGGTATCTTTAAATACAGGAATCACCCTTGTCATGGGGAGATGCTCACACATGAAGGCGTATGAAAACCAAGACCAGGAGGAAACAGCAGATTTCTGCCACACATATACCCATCAAATAGGATAGTAGGCAAAACTGCTGGCATTGTTTTAACTTCTCTCTTTCTCTCCTTTTTGTGCTTCGTTCTTTGGTTATCTTTTAGGGTAACTGGTATCTCAAATATAAGCAAGGTTACCCATAGTAGACAGGACTTAGTGGAGCTTCCAGACTAAGGCAGACTAGGAAGAAAGTTCTAGTAATTTACTTTGAAAAACTAGTCAGTGAAGACCCTATGGATCACAACAGAATATTGTCCAATGTAGTACTGGAAAATGAGCCCCTAGGTTGAAAGGCTCTACACGATGACTGCAACTATGGACTCAGTCATGCCAACAATCATGAAGATGGTGCAGGACCAGGTAATGTTTTGTTCTGTCATATGTAAGGTCGCCAGCAACTAACAGCAACAACAACGAACACTCCTCCTCAGGTCTCTGCTTCTGTGTCACCCCATTAGGAAGCTCTGCCTGGTCACCAAATATTATCTCACACCGCGCTTCATTTTTCTTCATTGTGTTTACCACTAACTGACACATATCTGTTGTCTGTCTCTGCCCTGTCACACTAGAATGTGACCTTCCAGAGAAAGGGACTTTGTAGTATCTTTCACTATTTCATACCCATGGTGAACTCTATAAGAATATTTTATTGGTTGAATGAAAGAACAAGTTTCTGTTTCCTCATCTTTCTAATGGGGTTAACAATTCTTGCCATGTAGACATGTGGGGCGAATGAGGGAAGGGAGATCAAGTCAATGGCATTCGGTAGATGTTCAGGAGACATGAGCTACTCATTTGAGACTAGCTCTCATGGCTTCCTACCTGGGTGCATTCCAGCAAGAGTTTTTCCTATTCATACCTAAAAATTTGGGGTTTTTTCCGAATCAGAGAAGTCTTTTTCAATTAGTATTTTCTGTGTTATAATATATCTCTCTCTGTTTGTTCATTACTTCCTCCCAATATCTCTCACGTTTGTCTCCATTCACCGGCGTTACCCATTTATTGGCCTTGTCATTGATCCAGACATCTCTGGAACTGGTGATGCTGTTTTTCATCACTGCTGTGATTGCATCCAAGCCTGGAACTTTTAGAAATAAGAGAAGTCCCCAAGACGGCAACCTCAGGGGATGCTCCCTGCTGACCATCTCTTTCAAGTTGGCGGAAAGAAGTGCATCATGGCTTATATTTCCCCAACTTGGACAGAGCTATGCTGCTTTTGCACAATTTTCCCATAAAAAAGCTAGCCTCCAGGGAGCAGAGACTGAACTTGGAAAGTTTTATCCCAAACGGAGAGGTTGTCGTAAAGTTATGAGTGACTGAGATGAGAGGGGCTGGAGCTGTTGGGAGTGCGGTTGAATGGCAAGGGTTTTACAACTTCTGCAATTGTATTTCCTCCCATGAATTCTCAGCTATTCCCCCATGCACCACCCTTCCCTGTGACCCTTGGCAAAAAGGGTCATTACCCTGTTCACCCGCTGAAAAAGAAGATTAGGACTGTTACCAACAAAGCTACTTCCCATGGTAAAAAGAGGCTCTTGGATCAAGTTTTCTCTCTACGGTCACTGAATATGACAATTCATTTCTTCCCCATCAGCCAAATGCTGTCTCCAGATGCACACATGTGGATCACATTGAAATCAGAGAGGCCCCAGAAACATTTTGAGGTCTCTTCTTGGTGGCAAGAGAGTGGAGCTATTAAGGCATTCCGTAGAGCAGGAATGTGAGTGTGTGTGTGTGACTGTGTGTGTGCAGCTGAGGGGGGTTCTTTCCAAGACCCATTTTTGAGCCTTCGTAATTTAAAAGCAGCCAGCCTGACTGTCCTGGCATCCACGAATATCCATGCCCTCGTGCAAGAGTGAAGAGGATGGAAAAGTTCTGATGACAGCAACTGCCAAATTTGCAAAATCATGGTATCTGCAAGTCGGGAGGCAGAGGGGCACAGTAGGCAACAGCAACAAGCATAGGTGTTGAAGCCACAGACCTGGGTTCAAATCTCAGTCCTGTCACCTGTACTCTTAGGCAGGTTCCTTAATTTCTTTAAGCATCGATTTTGTCATCTGTAAAATGGAGATTAATGTAAATGCCTACCATGTGATAAGAGCTCAAATGGTCAAATGGTGGCCATTATCATTTCAATAACAGGAGACTAGTGCTTCCAGTGTTTTATTGACTATGGAAAGGCATTTGACTGTGTGGTTCACAACAAATTATGGATAAATTGCCAAGAATGGGAATTCCTGGACACTTAATTGTGCTCATGCAGAAACTGTACATAGACAAAGAGACAGTTGTTCAAACAGAACAAGGAGATACTGGGTGGTTTAAAATCAGGAAGGGTGTGCATCAGGGTTTTATCCTTTCATCATACTTATTCAATCTCTACGTGGAGCCCTGGTGGCAGTGGTTAAGAGCTCAGCTGCTAACCAAAACATCGGCAGTTCAAATCCACTAGCCGCTACTTGGAAACCCTATAGGGCAGTTCTACTCTGTTTTATAGGGTCGCTGTCAGTCGGAACCGACTTGACAGTAAAGAGTTTTGGCTTTTATGCTGAGCAAATAATCCTAGAAGATGGACTATATGAAGAAGAATGCGGCATCAGGATTGGTGGAAGCCTCATCAACAACCCATGTTATGCAGATGACACAACTTGCTTGCTGAAAGTGAAGAGGACTTGAAGCACTTACTGATGAAGATCAAAGACTACAGCCTTCAGTATGCGTTACGCCTCAGCATAAAGAAAACAAAAATCCTCACTACTGGACCAATGAGCAACATCATGATAAATGGAGAAAAGATTGAAGTTGTCAAGGATTTCATTTCACTTGGATCCACAATCAATGCCCATGGAAGCAGCAATCAAGAAATCCAAGTATGTATTACATTGGGCAAATCCGCTGCAAAAGGCTTCTTTAAAGTGTAAAAAGGAAAGATGTCACGTTGAGGACTAAGGTGTACCTGACCCAAGCCCTGGTGTTTTCGAGCACCTCATATGAATTGGAAAGCTAGACACTGAATAAGGAAGACTGAAGAAGAATTGATGCCTTTGAATTATGGTGTTGGAGAAGAGTATTGAATATGCCATGGACTACCAGAAGAATGAACAAATCTGTCTTGGAAGAAGTACAGCCAGGGTTCCTTGGAAGCAGGGATGGCAAGACTTCGTCTCACGTACTTTGGACATGTTATCAGGAGGGATCAGTCCCTAGAGACAGGCATCATGTTTCTTAAGGTAGAGAGTCAGCAAAAAAAGAGGAAGACCCTCCACAGGATGGAATGACACAGTCGCTGCAACAATGGGCTGAAATCAGCAAAGATTGTGAGGATGGTGCAGGGCCAGGCAATGTTTTGTTCTGTTGTACATACGGTTGCTATGAGTTGGAACTGACTAGATGGCACCTAACAACGACAACAGAGAACATCCCACCACCTGTCTGTCAGTTTGTCATACTCTGGTGGCTTGTGTGTTGCTCTGATGCTGGAAGCTATGTCACCAGTATTTCAAATACCAGCAGGGTCACTCATGGTGGACAAGTTTCGGTGGAGCTTCCAGACTAAACAGACTAGGAAGAAAGGTCTGGTAATCTACTTCCCAAAATTAGCCAATAAAAACCCTACGTATCACAACAGTATACTGGTCAATGTAGTGTGGGAAGATGAGCCCCTAGGTTGAAGGCACTCAAAATACACAGTGGCCCCAAGAGTAGACGCAAGCATACCAGTGATCTTGAAAATGGTACAGGATGGGGCAATGTTTCATTCTCTTGTATATGGGGTTGCCACGAGTCAGAGCCCGCTCAACGGCAACTAACAGCAGCAGAGGACATCACACACAGTGGCACACAACCTCTTCACCCCTACACATACACAGCCTCCCCCCCACAAACACACAAACATACCCACACAAAAACATATACACACTGAAAATATTAATCCTCCTAGATATGGTACACTCTTGAAAGGGCCTGCTTTCTGACTTCCAAGTTCCTCCCATTCACAAAGCTGGGATCTCTTAGCTCCACTTCAGTCAGGAAGGTTCTAGAAGTGTCCTGGGTCAATAACTCAAGCAGCTCAACATTGAACAATTTTAATGTCTGACCCAACTTGGAAGTAGAAGAACTGGGTTTGACTCCTGTTTCCCACTTGCTAGCCACTGTAAACTGTCCATTCTGGCTTAAATGTGACACATGATAATGAATACTTGTCTGCAATTTTCACAAAGATGAGGTAAAATAAACTGTCATGGATACTCCCCTAGCATTCTGTTCTTCTCATGCACAGCACTTATCACTGTAGTTGTAATCATCCCTGCAATGATTAGTTTAAGTTCTGCATCCTTCACTAGACTGTAAGCTCTATGACGTGTATTTTGCTCACCACTTAGCTCAACAGAGCACCCTGTAGCACAGTGATTAGAACATAGCAGGCCTTCAATGAAATTTGCTGAATAAAGACCATAAGAAGAATGTAAAAGTACTTTGAAAACTGCATAGCACATACTGATGCCAGGTACTACTATTATTATGAGACATCATAAAATAGCAGGTGACTGGTTACTGGGTTGCCCTGTTCAACCAATTTATATATGTATTTAAAAGCTTTCCTCTGTACAGCTTGTAGGCATATCATTTCCACTTGAAGAAGTATGATGCTTTTAGACATTTCAACACAAATTCAGCACAGGGCCCTGATTTAGGAACATGAAATCATACACTTAATAGTGCTTTTCCGAGAAAAAAAATCTTGTTTGTTCGTTGTTTTTCGATGTGTATGTATATGCGAGGGTTTTTGTCACTATTGTTGTTAGGTACCATCTAGTCAGTTCCAACTCATAGCAACCGTATGTACAACAGAACAAAACACTTCCCGGTCCTGAGTCATCCTCACAATCTTTGCTGTGTTTGAGCACACTGTTGCAGTCACTGTGTCAATCCATCTTATTGACGGTCCTCCTCTTTTTCCCTGACCCTCTACTTTACCAAGCATAATGTCCTTCTCCAGGGACAGTCCCTCCTGAGAACACGTCCAAAGTACATGAAATGAAGTCTCGCCATCCTCACTTCTAAGAAGCACTCTGGCTGTCCTTCCAAGACAGATTTATTTGTTCTTCTGGCAGTCCATGGCGTATTCAATATTCTTCTCTAGCACCGTAATTCAAAGGCATCAATTCTTTTTTGGTCTTCCTTATTCATCGCCCAGTTTTCCAATGCATACTAGGAAATTGAAAATACTATGACTTGGGTCAGGTGCACCTTAGTCCTCAAAATGACATCTTTGCTTTTTAGCACTTTAAACATGCGTCCTTTGATTTCTTGACTACTGCTTCCATGGACATTGATTGTGGATCCAAGTAAAACGAAATTCTTGACAACTTCATTATTTTCTCCATTTATCCTGATGTTGCTCATTGGTCCGGTTGTGAGGAGTTTTGTTTTCTTTATGTTGAGGTGTAATCCACATTGAGGTTGTAGTTTTTGATTGTCTTCAGTAAGTTGCCTCAACTCCTTCACATTCAGCAAGCAAGGTTGTATCATCTGAATATTGCAGGGTGTTAATTAGTCTTTCTTCAATCCTGATGCCACCTTCTTCTTCATATAGTCCAGCTTCTCAGATTATTTGCTCAGCATTCAGACTGAATAAGTATCATGAAAGGATACAACCCTGATACACACCTTTTCTGATTTTAAACTACACAGTATCCCCTGGCTCTGTTTGAACAACTGCCTCTTGTCTATGTACAGGTTCCACATAAGCACAATTAATATTCTGGAATTCCCATTCTTCGCAATGTTATCCATAATTTGTTACGATCCATGCAGTCGAATGCCTTTGTATAGTCAATCAAACATTGGTAAACATCTTTCTGGTGTTCTCTGCTTTCAGTCAAGATCCATCTGACATCAGCCATGATATCTCTTGTTGCATATTCCCTTTGGAATCCAGCCTGAATCTCTAGCAGTTCCTTGTCTATGTCCTGCTGCAACCATTTTTGAATTAACTTCTGTATAATTTTACTTGCATCTGATATAATTAATGATACTGTTCAATAGTTTCCACATTTGGCTGGATCACCTTTCGTTAGAATGGGCACGAATATGGATCTCTTCCAGTCACTTGGCCAGGTAGTTGTTTTCCAAATTTTTGGGTATAGATGAGTGAGTGCTTTCAGGGTTGCATCAGTCTGTTGAAACAACTCAACAGGTAGCCCATCATTTCCTGGAGCTTTGTTTTAAGCCAATGCCTTCAGTGCAGCTTGGAATTCTTCTTTCAGTACCATCAGTTCTTGATCATATGCTACCTCCTGAAATGGTTGAACACTGACCATTACTTTTTAGTATAGTGACTCTGTGTATCCCTTCCATTTTCTTTTGTTGCTTCATTCAATTTTTTGCCCATAGAATCCTTCAAAATTGCAACTCGAGGCTTGAATTTTTTCTTCAGTTCTTTCAGCTTGAGAAATGCAGAGTATGTTCTTCCCTTTTGGTTTTCTAACTCCAGGTCTTTGCACATTTCATTATAATACTTTACTTTGTCTTCTCGAGCCGTCCTTTGAAATCTTCTGTTCAGCTCTTTCGCTTCATCATTTCTTCCTTTCACTTTAGCTACTCGACATTCAAGAGCAAGCTTCAGAGTCTCTTCTGACATCCATTTTGGTCTTTTTTTTTTCTGTCTCTTTAATGACTTCTTGCTTTCTTCATCTATGATGTCCTTGATGTCATTCCACAGCTCATCTGGTCTTGGTCATTAGTGTTCACATCTATTAGTGTCATAGATTAGTGTCAAATCTATTCTTGAGATGGTCTCTAAATTCAGGTGGGATAGACTCAAGGTCGTACTGTGGCTCTCGAGGACTTGTTCTAATTTTCTTCAGCTTCAACTTGAACTTGCATATGAGCAATTGATGGTCTGTTCTGAAGTCGGCCCCTGCTTTGTTCTGACCGACACTATCAATGTTCTCCATAGTCTCTTTCCATAGATGTAGTGAGTTTGATTCTGTTTTCCATTCGGTGAGGTGTGTGTGTTAGTTGTTGTTTAAAAAAGGATATTTCCAATGAATAAGTCATTGGTCTTGCAAAATTCTATTGTGTGATCTCCAGAGTCATTTTCATCACCAATGCTTTATTTTCCAACTACTGATCCTTCTTCCTTGTTTCCAACTTTTGCATTCCAATCACCAGTGATTATCAAAGCATCTTGATTGCATGTTTGATCAATTTCAGATTGCAGAAGTTGGCAAAAATCTTCACTTTCTTCATCGTTGACCTTACTGGTCAATGCATGAATTTGAATAATAGTTGTATTAACTGGTTTTCCTTGTAGGCATATGGACATTATCCTACCACTGACAGTGTTCTAGTTCAGGCTAGATCTTGAAATGTTCTTTTTGACGATGAATGTGACACCGTTCCTCTTCAATTTGTTCCTGGCATAGTAGACTCTATGACTATCTGATTCAAAATGGCCAATACCAGTCCATTTCAGCTCACTAATGCCTAGGATATCCATCTTCAAGGGTTTCATTTCATTTTTGACGACTTCCAATTTTCTTGATTCATACTTTGGACATTCTACATCCCAATTGCTAATGGATGTTTGTAGCTGTTTTTTTCTCATTATGTGTCATACCACATCAGCAAATGAAGATCCTGAAAGCTTTACTCCATCCACATCATTAAGGCCAACTCTACTTTGAGGAGGCAGCTATCTCCCAGTTGTCTTTTGAGTGACTTCCAACCTGAGGGCCTCATCTTCTGGCAATATATCAATTTTCTATTGTTTTCACTGGCCAGTTTTTTCAGAAGTAGATCCCCGGGTTCTTCTTCCCAGTCTATCTTAGTCTAGAAGGTCTGCTGAAACCTGTCTACCATGGGTGACACTGCTGGTATTTTGTATATTTGTGGCATAGCTTCCAGCATCATAGCCACATGCAAACCATCATAGTACCATAAATGAGTGCTGCATGTGAGGGTTACCTGTATTTTATCTTCAGTATCTGAAGGATCCGTATACATGCCTATTCCAAAGAAAGGTGATCCAACCGAATGTGGAAATTATTGAATAATATCATTAATATCACATGCAAGTAAAATTATGCTGAAGATAATTCAAAAACGGTTGTAGCAGTACATCAACAGGGAACTGCCAGAGATTCAAGCCAGATTCAGAAGAGGACACAGAATGAGGAATAGTGCTGTTGATGTCTAATGGATCTTGGCTGAAAGCAGAGAATACCAGAAAGATGTTTACTAGTGTTTTATTGACTATGCTAGGCATTCGACTGTGTGGATCATAACAAACTATGGATAACATTGCAAAGAATGGGAATTCCAGGACACTTAACTGTGCTCATGAGGAATCTGTACCTAGATCAAGAAGCAGTCATTCAAACAGAATAAGAGGATACTGCATGGTTTAAAGTCAGAAAAGGTGTGCATTGGGGGTGTATCTTTTCACCATACTTATTCAATCTATATGCTGAGCAAATAATGTGAGAAGCTGTACTATACAAAGAATTAAGTATCAGGATTGGAGGAAGACTAATTAATACCCTCCAATATGCAGATGACACAACCTTGCTTGCTGAACGTGAAAAGGACTTGAAGCACTTACTGATGAAGATCAAAGACCACAGCCTTCAATATGGATTTCACCTCAACATAAAGAAACCAAAAATCCTCACAACTGGACCAATAAGCAACATCATGATAAATGAAGAAGAGATTGAAGTTATCAAGGATTTCATTTTACTTGGATCCACAATCAACATCCATGGAAGCAGCAACCAAGAAATCAAAAGACCCACTGCATTGGGCAAAATCTGCTGCAAAAGACTTCTTTCAAGTGTTAAAAACAAAGATGTCACCTTGAAGACTACCAAGCCATGGTGTTTTCAGTCACCTCCTATGCATGCGAAAGCTGGACAGTGAACAAGGAAGAACAAGGAAGAATTGATGCCTTTGAATTATGGTGTTGGAGAAGAATATTGAATATGCCACGGACTACCAGAAGAATGAAGAAATCTGTCTTGGAGGAAGTACAACCAGAATGCTCCTTAGAAGTGAGGATGACCAGACTTTGTCTCATGTACTTTGGAGAAGTTATCAGGAGGGATCAGTCCCTGGAGAAAGACATCATGCTTGGTAAAGTAGAGGTCAGCAAAAAAGAGGAACACCTTCCACAAGATGGATTGACCCAGTGGTTGCAACAATGGGTTGAAACATAACAATGATCATGAGGATGGTAAAGGACCAGGCAGTGTTTTATTCTGTTGTACATAGTGTCGCTATGAATCGGAACTGACTCGACGGCATCTAACAACAATCTATTTGTCCATTCAGTCATACACTTAAGAACTAGTAGTTAAATACCTGTTATGTGCCAAGTACTGCATCAAGTGCCGAGGGTACAATGATAAATACAGCCAATAATCCTTGTATTCTAGAAGTTTGCAGTCTGGTGGAGGAGTCCAACCCATAAATGCAGATACAACAATATGATGTGACCAATAAGGGAGAGGTGCATAGAACTGGCTATGTGCACAAAGAGGAAGAAACACGGGTGCCATCCACATAGGTGGAGGGTTGTAAGATGCCTCTCAGAGGAGGTGAAATTTGAATCCATTCTTGAAGGTTGTGTATGAGTTGTCCAGGTGAAGTAGGTGAAGAAGGTGTGATGGGAACAGCGTATGATTTGGTGAATTAAGGAAGATAAATAAGTGAAAAGATATCTGAGGTCACAAAGGAGATCAACGTAAATTATCTGTCCTCTTGTATTTCAATTGTGTGACTATTTACGGCTGGAGGTAGGTGCCGAGAGCTGCTTTTAACTCCAGCTGCTGCCTGAGTAGTCAGAAATGACACCTGGAACCAAGGAAATTAGAGGAAGGGTCACAGCATAGAGCTATCAAGAAAGGAGTTTTAGGAAGATAACTAGCCACTTGCCCACTTCCAAGAGGAGGATAAGAAATAAGCTTCAAACCTGTTTCAACCAATTTGGAGATGTCCAAAGTCTACAGAGGACTTAATCGCTAACTGTTAGAAAGATGTTCCAAAGAATGGATGGAATGATGGACATTTTTCTACTTTCCAGGATGAACAAAGACTTTTTGGTTCAAAGCAGGGAACATTGTTAAAGACAACAGTATTCTTCCAGAAAGTCAAACCAAGTGCTTTTGAAAGCACCCAACTTTATTCTAAATGCTTTGCAATCTATGCATTTAAAATCATTTTCTAAGCTGGGACAATAACACAAACATCCACACAACATAGCCTGCCATGGATAAAGTTGGGCTGCCTGGTCTAGTTGAGCTGAAAAGTGCTGTTGCAGGGTGTTTTCATTTAAAAATTCTTCTTCTTTTTTTTTTTAAAGAATTCTTGTTATTAAAAAAAATCATTATTATTCAAGTGCATGCTGAAACTGAATCATGCCATTCTTACATAATTTTTCATTGGATTGTTGCAACCCATAAAGAAATCCAATTAAATTTCCCTTGCAGGCACAGGCCTTCCATTCAGGGGGCCTTGAAAAAGCTGGTTTGTTGTATTGTATGGCAGGTCGATGAATCGAGAAGCAGAGAGGTCCTGTCCCGTTTCTTGTCCTGTGTGACATGATGTGAAGAGAGAGTCCGCAAGCCATGTTTCAAAGAGCTGCATTATCAAACAACATAAAGGCCCCTCCGTCCTTCTGGCTTCTGTGCCATAGAATATGCACATACCAGTGCCTCTGTCGATGCACAGTTTGAACACCGTATGGTTAACATTTTCCTTTGTGGATTTTGTGAGCATTCACCATCATTACCCCGGAAACATCAGACTCAGGGTGAAGGCTGGAGTGGGCCAGAGATAAGATAATGTTTCTGAAGATTTTTTAAAGGGAAGGTCCTGAAAACCAGGCTGTGCAAACATGTGTTTCCATTACCTGAAAAGAAGGCAGAAGTCAACGTGTCACAGAATTATATTATTTTACGTTAATCTGTTTCTCGGTTGCTATCTGGGTTGTTTACACATTTTCCTTCATTGGTTTATATAGTGAAACCTGTGAGAGCCAGAACTCATCAGGACTGCCTTGTTTCTCCCGGTCTCACAAGTTTCCTGCGTTTGACAGGGTGCAATCTTACCACTTCTCCATTGCTCTCTCTTAGTAGAAAACAATCGACATTTCCTTCTCTGACAGGTTTCCACCTTACACAGGTTCCAACTTTCACAGGTTTTACCATATATCATGCGGGGGTCTCAATTATTTCTAGACACACAGGCTTTTTGTTTTGAAATACAAATTCTGCATGAGCAGATACACACACACATACACACACCCATCTTTTTCCTATCTTCCCTCTAGTATAGAACAAAGGTCTTCTAAACATCTACCATGTAACACACTTTCCTTTAAAGTGTCAGCCACGTTGTAGAATCCAGTCTTCTTGCTATCTACCATACTTGATGTGGAGACGTACAATTGGAGTCAAAAGAAAAAGAAAAACACTGATCAGCATGAGGGAGAAAGACGTTGCTCTTTTTATTCCTTAGCAAACTGCTGCCTGGAAACTATTTTTCCATTCTCTTCTCCGACTGGCTGTTTTTGTCTTGTTTTTATGTTACTTTTTTCACAGTATTTCCAAAAAGCAGCAACCTCCCAATTCTTCTCTACTGTCATCTATTGGCAAACATGGGGAGCTTATTTGACTACAGCTGGAGTTTTATAGGACAGGGATGGCCATTCAATTCTGCCCTTTCTTACAATCGTACTCTCTTTCTTGCTCTCTCTGTCAGAGTTTTTAAGAGAGAACAGGCATATCTCACAATCAAATTTTCAAAACGATTCACTTACACTTTCTCCCTGAGCAAGGAATGCGGGCTTGTATTTGTCTTGCTTTAGCACCAAAGTGATGATTTGATTAGTGACAAGATACATAGGCAGATATAATTGCTTTATGTAAAACGATTCTCATGGAGCAAAACACACCAGACTTTTCCAGCTCCATTGTTTGCAAATTATTTATATGTCAGAAATGTCTCTTTAAAGTTGGAATTCCCAAGTGAGCTCTAGTGATTATCACCCTTCTTCCCAGAGGGGCCTGGTTGGAGGAGTGAAAACGTGGCTGATGTAGCCCGTGGAGGGTATAAACCACTTGCTCCCTTGTTTTAATTTTATGAATTTCTTACCACAGAAAATTTCCTCTTTTTTTCTAATCCAGTACTCTGAACCTGAAACTATCAAAGAAAAATGAAGTTGGAACAGCCTCTCACATCCACACTTTATAAAAGCCGGACAAATTGTCTGTCTGTCTGACTGTGTGTCTATGAGTATGCAGGCGTGTGTGGTTCCTCTTTAGAGAATCCCTAAATTGTTCGTTCGATCAGAAGTAAACCCTTCTCACACACAAAGTCCTACTGGACACAGACTCTCTCCCACAGACAGACGCAGGGTCCCCCCGAAACTAATTCTGACGAACTATCAAATTTGCCTGGTTTGTCCTCAAGGGTCATAACCACTAATCAGCCTTTTGCTGAATTTGGCCCAAGTTTGGGGTTTTCAGTGAAACTTGAGCTCAGGGAAGAGCTCTTAACTTCAAATTTAGCTAGGAACTTTTCCTCCAAGATGCTTACATTTTTGTTGCTCTTCTCACCAAAATCCCAACACACACACACACACACACACACACACACACACACACACACACACAGACGCATGGCCCAGAACAGTCTCAGAGTCGCATTTTCACTAACAAGAAAAACTTCAAAAGGAATTGGATTTCAGTGACTCTATCTTATCCTTTAAAAGAACCATAACGAGCTATTAACTTATTATTTCCCTAAGAAAAACAAGTCATATTCTGAGAGCTTCTTAGAATTTTAAAAACTAGATAAAGGCTCAAATGTTGTTGCTCTTTGTAATGTGAATTTTTTTCATTTTCATCAAATAGCATTTATAAAATGTCCACCAAGTGGTAGGAGAAATGGTGCAGAACATAGACTGAAAGAATGGCTACATGTCTGTACATACATGGTGGGATTGGAAAGAAATGAAGGGCCCTAGAGAATGTGACCAAATCACTCATGCTCTGGAGGATTAACCCAATGTCTGATACAGCCACTAATTTGTTACACGGACTCTATCAGCATCTCATTTTGCCATGTACAAACCAGCTCCTCATCATTGTCCAAGAAAATTAAATTTCCCCAAGTACCTGGAGCCACAGGTGTGAACAGACAAAATTAGGTAAAGACTACATCTGGTGTTTAGTTTACACAAGTTAAACTTGAGAGGATGAGAAGTCACACACACCAAGGGGCAGACATTGGGCACATAAAAAAATGAAAGCATCTTCATTATGTGAAAGGCGGCAGAGCTGGAAGGCTGAATGACACGTGTGCATTGGGTGTTGAGGTAAGTCACCAACCTGCCTCCAGTGGGCAGAAGGGTCACTGGTGAGGAAATGAGGTTTCAGGAATGGCTGACAAATAAAACAGGTTGCTGGGCAAACTGTAAGGAATAAAAAAGTATTTCCAGCACAGGAATAAAAAGAGATAGAGAAAGTGGCAGTGCCATTTTCTTGGAGAGAAAAGAAGGGGAGTATAAGATTATGAAGTTCTTAAAGACTTTGAAAATGATAGTGGGAGACTTGGCCACTTTCAAGGTTTAAAGGAAGAAGAATTTGGGGTGAGGTGTTAAGATGAAGATGGGTTGAAAAGAGCATGTTTCCAAGAAGCAAGAAGCTTGAAAGACAAAATTCTAAAGAATTAGAAAAACATCTGTGGTAACTGGCACAAAGCAAAGAGAGGCTAGAGTCAGGGATTGATCTTTGTTCAGCAAATTCTAGCAAATTTTCACAAAGCAAAAACACCTTAGGAAAACACACACACACACACACACACACACACACACACACACACACACACACACACACGCGTCCCTCAGGAGAAAATGTCAAAGCCCAGATTGTAGTAAACACCTGGAAAGTGTTATTTCCTTTGGTGTTGGAAATAGGATGATTTAGAGACTCCACACTTCCCTCGGGTAGGACCCATTTGATCTAAGAAGCTAGTCTAAAGAGATTTCCCAAAGCACGGTAGGGCTTACTTAGAGTGCCCAGCCATCTTCATCTGAAACAAGAAAGTCTGAGGTTAGGGAGGAGAAGAAATTTTGAGACATTTACTGAGATTCACCTTCAAACCAACTTGGTCAGATGTACTAGGGTCAGAAGACACTATCTAGACAATGGAGTAGGGTAAAGAGGGAGACGAGGGTTCATCTTAGAGTGAAGCCAGTAGAAGATATGTCATTAAGCCATTGAAAAGCTAATTCCAAACCAGGCCAGTTGTCCAAATAAGCCCAAGTAAATACCACCCGAGAGACAGCTGGGCCTGCCAAGCAGTGACCAAACATTATAAGCAAAATTAGCCAATTAATGGGCTCTCCTGTCTCGTGGCTGGAATGCTGTGCTTGCTGCTGCAGCAGTACCAGCATGGCATCGGAGTTGCAGGCCTGCCCCCTGCTGCCCCCTGGCAGGCGCTCCACCAGGTGAGCCAACAGAAGGGTGGTAGGGAGGGCTGACTCGCCAGATGGCTGAGCTGTGAGGAGCTGCGCTAAGCTTTTTGTTTGATGCAAGTTACTCTTAACACACGCACTCCGCACTCGCACTCCGTAACCTCCTGGAAGTGACTTCCAATCTGTATGTAAGTTGCCAAGTGTTACCTAAATGGCTAAATGAGTAGTTTTAACATATCTTCTTTTTCCCCCACGCAAAATCTTTTTTTTTGAAAGATTTTCCAACAATGAACTGAAACGCCGACTAAGGCTTTGGGGTACCACAACAACTTTGACTTTTGAGGAATTGAATATATTTGGGAGGAGGTTCTTTTGCGGAGCTTTACAAAACAGCTGAGAAATGACCATCAGGAAAATGAATATTGTTCCCCCTTTTACAGATGGAGAGGCCAGGAGGAAGAAGTGTTGAGTAACTCCTCCGTGTATATCCAGAAAGCAAGCAATAGACTCTTGACTCCGTGTATAAAGTGGACAATGTATTCCAACTGCGTTCTTTGGGCTTGGCTGAAGAATGCTGTGGAGAGTAAAGAGGCAAAAACACTTTCCTCTAAATTAAGCCAAGTAGAGCTGTTTGTGTCTGTACGACACAGAGAGAATAAAAACCCTGCCTTTTGTGACATCTGTAATATAACTGATGTAGGAGCCTGAGTCAAAGCTACTTCAAAATAGGAAGTAAATATCATACTAATATCATTTGCAATATTAATAAAATAGTCCAATTAAATTCAGGGAATATATATTGCCTGCTGACTTTTTTACCAGGCATTGAGCTAGGTGCTGGGGGATAAAAAAATGAATAATAAAAAATATATAAAAATAACATCTACTTACATATCAGGAAAGGGAATTAACATGTACTGAGAATCCTCTATGAGCCAGCCATTGAGCTAGGCCTTTTATAGACCTTAGTGTATCTTTACCCCAAAACCTATTGTTGTCTGTCAATTCTGACTCATGGTGACCCCGTGTATGTCAGAGTAGAACTGTGCTCCAGAGGATTTTTAATGACTGTTTTTTCAGAAGTAGATCATCAAGGCTTTCTTCTCGGGGTCTCTGGGTAGACTTGAACCTCCAATCTTTCAGTTAGCAGTTGAACACATTAGCAGTTTGTGCCACCTTTAAGGGAGCTATTGGTCCCACATCTATACCTGAGGAAGCTGAGAAAGAGAAGGCTTATGAAGTGCAGTTGGAAGAATAACTTCATGCCCTATTCCCCAGCACCCACACAGAGTTAGGATAGAGAAGAAGACCTGGCCCAAGAACTTAATTTGGCCATTACAAAGACACCAGAGGTCTTTGTGGGGAGAAAGGAGCAACCTCAGATGAAAGAACTGAAGTCCATGAGTTCAGAGCTGAGAGTAGAAGTTAAGTGAGTGGGAGCTCATGGCAGAGCAAAAAGCAATGGGGAGAAACCAATGAAAGCAGAGGTGGGAAGAGGGTAACTAACAGAGCAGACATAAGACGACACCACTCACCAAACTCTGCATCATCACCAACAACAATACAATCACTTCCTGCAAATATAATATGTTAGAGGGAGATGATCCTTAAGGAGGAGAGGATGAGGCACTCAAGTTCCCAAGGTTCATCATGGTTCGTTTTCTCCATCCAGCTACATAGAAACCCATTCATCATCAGGGAAGCCATGACACCCAACCTTTGGACATTCTCGAGGACACCGAGCCTAAATGACTTCTGAGGACATACACACATGAATGGTGGAACCAGTACAATAATCCAGAAAGGAAGGGTCCCAGCTACAATGGAAATGTGGGAGCTATACACACAACTCAATCCAGAGAATGATCCACTAAACAAAATGTGAGTTTTCCTGAGTTTTTTTCCAGCCAGCCAAACAAGGAACCAGAGGCCTCTCATCCAACTCTTGTGCACTGATTTCCTTTTGAAAGAGTCCTTCACTTAAACACAGGCCTCTTTCCTGACTAAATATGTCATTCCAGCCCTGCTCATTCTGCTTGTTACCGCAGTGGTGCTAATTCGAGCATGGCTCACTTCAAAGTTGACACTGATCCTCCTCATAAGCAGTTGTTTTTCAGCCAGACCCATCAGTGGCTCCAGTCAGCCCCTTTCAAGCATAGCGCCAGCTTCTCAAAACGCTGACAAGAGTTCCCCTCTGTTGCCTAGGACAAGCCATGGTTGTCCTTTTCAGAGCATGTAATTGTCTCCTGCGGAGAGCAGATCCCCCTACCCCATAGGCCCAGCCACCTGTCTTTCCCATTCGCAGCAACTGGTAGCTTAGACTCCAGCAAATGCTGGGGAAAGTTGAAACATTTTTGGAGGTCGGAGCCAGAATAAAGTTATGAACCAGAATTAAAAGGGGACTAATTAGTGATATCCATTAGAATATTTAGGCTGGGACCTGGAATATAAGGTTGATAGGAGCATAGGTTTTCCTTCTCTGTTTCCATGAAGAATCAACCTATGCCACCTCAATGACAGTGTTACTCCATTTTTTTTTTTTTTTTTTTTTTTAGGTAATATTTCTCCAACTTCAGTTTGCATCAGGGGAATTTGTTGAAAATGCAGATTTGGGCTCCATCCCTAGAAGTTCTGATCCAGCAAACCTGGGGAGAAGCCCAGAGAACTGCATGTTTGACAAGCTCCCTCGTGGTTTTGATACAGGTGGTCTTGAACTACTCCATGAAACACTGCTTTCAAGTCTTAAACAAAAATCCTCCATTTCTCTTAGGAACCCATCCAGAAATTTTCAAAAGCCTCCCAAAATTTTTCCTTATATCTATTCCTATGGGTGCTTGAGGCTTACAATGACATTCCTTGGAAATAAAATTAATGCACTTCTCTAAGTCAGAGGAAGACAAGAGCTACACGTCAGCCCTTACCTTCCTTTCCCAACTCTTCTCATCCTTGTTCCCTCACCGATATGTGTTCTTTGGGCCCCTTCTGCAGGTCCCACAGCCAACCAGGACTGCAGGAAGGACCATGTTTGTGGTGTCCTTCCTACCATTGAGAGAGAATGGATCTAGAATTGGATAATCCATCATCCATGATAGCCCTAGGGTAGGCACGGCCACTGAATGGCAGCCCACATCTCTGCTACCTCATGGTTCCTGTCTCTACCTTGTTGGCTCAGTCTCAGATTGTGGGCTCCTGCCTTGGCCCCCAATTTCTCACCCTCCAGATTATCTTCCTCATATTTCCAAACTCCCCTGGGTATAGGGTCCTGGTTTGTACAACATTCTCCTCCTTAGGGCCTAACAATGCGTTGGACCAAGATGGGGTTTGCGGTAGTCATTAATGGTATTCACCACGTATTTCCAGTTCTCCTCCCTTCAAGGTACCTGGTAGAATTACACTTCCTGGATCCCTTGCGTAGGGTCTGGGAAACTAGTTCTGGTCAGTGAATTGTGAGCAGAATTTATGTGTATCACTTCTGAGATAGAGCATACAATTGCCAACATGAGACCCTCCAGAGCTCTCTTTTCTCTTGGGGAGGGTGACTGGCAGGCAACATTTGAGATGGCAACTCTCAGTCGGCCTGGCTCCCTGAGTGACAGTGATGAGTTAAGTCCCTTGCTAATATGCAGTGCATGTGTAGTATGAGCAATAAACAACTTTTTTGCAGTTTTAAGTCACTGAACTTTGGGGTTTCTTCTGTTACCACAACAAAACCTAGCCCATCCTGACTAATGTCAGGCTTGTGCTGTTTTCAACTCTTGCTTATCCCTTCCCTGGGACTTTCATCCTTTCATCTTCAGCTACCAGATTAGCCACTGAAACCCCACGGAGCACAGTTCTACTCCCACACACATGCGACTGCCATGAGTCAGAATTGGCTGGACGGCAACTGGATTAGTTCACCAACCAGAACTGGTTTCCCAGCCCCTGTGCAAGGGATCCAGCTGAGAAACCTCCATGAATCAACAGAAAGAGAGATTTCCCTGCCCACCCATTGGAGTAACAATCCTCCCCAATTCCCACTGGTACTGTTGCTTGACTATCGCCTGTGCTTTTATATCCTTGGGACACTGGGCCCCAGTCTGTATTGCTGTCTCTCCAACCAGGTGAATTTCCTCCAGCTCAGATGTAACACCCTGGTAGGAGGCTCCACCAGGTAACACTTATTTCTCCTCCTCCTGGTCCTGTGTGGTTACCCTGTCTGACTGAAGCTTTCTCAGAGCCTGTTCTTACAATGACAGAAAAGCAGTTATCTTCACATTTCTAGGGATATCTTCAGCACTGAAAGTTTTTGCCTCGAGTTGAGAAATTATTACAAGTGTATTCTGCCTCACTGCCTCTGTTTTTCATGATGAGGATAATATAAGCTTGAGAAATAATTCACTTCCAGCAGTTGCCTTGTCTACCTTGTATTCTGAGTCCTGAGGACAGTTGGCAAGTGAATCGCCTCTGCTGCAGGCTTTGGCAGCTCACGTGACTCTCTGGTTTTGCAATGATGACAAATGAAATTACTGCAGGTCCTGGAGCCTTAGTCCCTGGAAACCATCAATAGGATAACAGCTCCTTCTATTTGGCTTGTAACAAGCTCTTCCAGGCAACTAATCACCAGACAGGATCTTCCATCCAGAATGCAGAGTTTCTTAATCTTATTTTAAAGAACTAATTGTGTGACCTCAGCACTGGGATTATTCCTCATCAAGAATTCCAAAATTGCAACCCAGTGTATAATTTAAAAGACACAATGACATAAAAAAAAGGAAAATCTAAAGTAATGGCATGCTGAAGTTTCAGAACATATGTGAGCGTAAAACAAATCATCTACAATGGAAAAATTTTGGGTACAATTACAATAAGCACGGGCAGTCCCCGGGTTACGAACAAGATCTGTTCCTAACTCTGTCTTTAAGTAGAATTTGTAGGTAAGTTGGAACAGGTACATACGGTTCTTATTTAGCTTCAGTTAGTCAAATGTTTGTCCTAGTATATAATATATATTTTACTTTTCTATGCATATAAGACACTTAAGAAACACTTCCAAACCGGGCAATGTTTTCGTGAGTATCACAAAGTAGTACTTTGCGCATTCATTATTATGAGCCATTGTATTTAACTCATTATGGCAGTCCATTCTTAAGTACAAGTTGTCTGTAAGTCATACATTTGTGACCTGGTTCAGATGCAATGGAAAAAGAGTTTTACTGGAGGGCAAAGACCATTCTTATTCCTTTTTCTATGAGTTTCCACCTGCCCCTGCACCTGGTAAAAGCTTTGCACTGTGAGGACACTCAATTAATGCTTCATGAATTAGGAACGACCTCATGCCTAAATGTTTTGTGCTTAATATAAGTGCAATGTATGATTGTATGCACATGTATGTGCGTGTGTGTGTGTGTGTGTGTGTGTGTGTGTGTGTGTGTGTGTTGCAATTGGCACCACTTTTCTAAACTCAGTCAGACATTAGGACTAGTCTTGTCTGTGTGATAATGCAGGAATCTTAACTTCTCTGGATCTTGGCTTCCTCCTTTGTTAAAAGAAAAGGGGATTGGACTAGATGATTTCTGAGTGAATAATTTAGGTTTAAAATTCTGATTTTCAGAAGTAAACACAAAGGAAATCCAAAACAAGGTATTCCAAGAGCAAGGAGCTAGCCCTATAACATGAAGGTCTAAGACCTACTGTATACAATTTTACTTCCTCTTACTTCATTATAGATACTGTTCTATGTTTGTCAAAGAATTAAAGGCAGAAAAGCAGAAGGAAGGAAAAAAGGAGAAAAGGAAGAGAAGGAAGGATGGAAGAAGAGAGGGAGGAAAATTCCTAACAAATATGCAATTGATATTCACTAGACAGAAAATAGGAGCCCTGGTGGTGTAGCGGTTAAGCACTCAGCTGTTAACCTGAAGGTTGGTGGTTCAAACTTTCCAGCTGCTCCACAGGAGAAAGATGTGGCAGCCTCCTTCCATAAAGATTTACGGCTTTGGAAACCCTATAGGGCATTCTATTCTGTCCTATAGGGTCACTATGAGTTGGAATAGACTCAACAGCAACTTGACAGGTTAGATAGAGAATAGCTTTCTTTTCCAAATACCAATGGAGATATGAGTTTTCTCCTATCCTGGTGTAACCTATGCATGTGGGGCTGAAATGTTTGGTGGCCCTGGACCATGTGTCAATCGTCCACTTTCTTCTTCCTTTTCATTTTCCTCTGATGCAAGTGGAGACAGTACATGTTACTAACTTCTGCAATGGGTTTTCACATGACATAATGTCCTTTCATTGTCAACTCATGGCAATAAGAGACAGCTAGCCACCATGGGGAACACTCTAACCAAGTGTGTTGCCCTTAACTAGTACTCTCTGGAGAGCAGATTTTGTGATCAGAGAGATCCTCAGGGAGACAACATTATTGAGATAAAATGCTATTGAATCAATTCTCTGATAAAGAAAACAGAAAGGAAACCCGGGTTTCTAATGCAGAAGATGAGACTGATCAACTGACTTACTCAGGCCTAAAGAGCAACTTTGCAAAGCCCACACAGCATTATCTGTGAATCCGTGTCTCTGACCATAACGAGGCTCTGTCTCCTGTAGTAACGTGATCATCTTTGTTCAAGTCGAGAAATACCTGTGGTATCTGAATCTCATGGAACCAGTGGCTCCTAAAACTCTGCAACCTGAGAAGCAACATCTGTCTGCCTCTCTTTTTCCTGCAGCCAGTCCATGACACTGGCGGACAGCAGATGCTGAATAAGGCCTAGTGGCTGGCGCCTGCACAGGGGAGACCCAGCAAAGCAGTAAACACCACGCCTTCAGCATGTGGGCTTCGTGTCAAGAGCGCTGGCTTCTCTCTTTTCTTCCTCCACAGTGGAAAGGGCATTTATGAGGCAGATTTTCTCCACGGCAGAAATAGCGTAGGATCTCAGTGATTGGTGTGCACTTGACATTTGGTCTACGACATGTTAAGTTCATGCTTCATAGTAGCTGGAACCACTTGTCTTGTGTTTATGTACAGTGTGAGGGGCCTCAGCTAGTAGGGATTAAGGTGGTAATTTTGATGACCTTTTTCATCCACCCAATACAGAAGAAGGTGGAAGCAGATAGGGGAGAGGCCTTGGGACCAAGTGGAGAAATGGAGCCATGGGAGGTGGCTGCTGGCCAGCGGAACGGACCTTATAGACTCTTTCTTGTCTCATTTTCTTGGGTTCTTCCTCCTTCTGGAAAAGTTTACTCTCTAATTCAAACTCATATATTCTCATATTCTCAAACTTCTTCATGGGAATTAAATTTCTCTTCCTTTTCTTTCCTTGCCTTTGACTTGGTGTTTGAAAGGATACTTGCGCAGCAAGTGAACCTTAATCTATACTATGGACTTCAATATTAATATATCAATAATGGTTCATCAATTGATATAAAAGTACCACACTAATACCAGGTGTTAATAGTAGGACAAACTGTATACAAGGAGTTGGGTGTAAAGGAGAATATGGGAACTCTGTACTTTCTGAGTAATTCTTCTATAAAATTAAAACTGCTCAAAAAATAAAAATAAATAAATGAAAAAGGATGCTGTATTTCTAAGCACAGGCAGGATAGTGATAGGGTCTTGACCCCTGGTGGTGAAGGCAGATGAGAGGTGGATGGTCTGGTCCCTGAAGGTTGACCCCCAGGATTCCATCCATCAGGGCGACCACCGTAACTGATTTGGGAAAGCTGTTGCTATTGTTAGTTACCGTCAAGGAAACTCTGATTCATGGCGACCTTCTGTATAACAAAAGGAAATGTTGCCTGGTCCTGCGTCGTCTTCACAATTGTTGGTTTGTTGGAGTCCATTGTTGCAGCTATTGTGTAATCCCATCTCATTGAGGATTTCTCTAATTTTCACTGACCCTCTACCTTACCAAACATGATGTCCTTTCTAGTGATTGGTCTTTCCTGATGATGTGTCCAAAACAAGCAAGTTGAAGTCTGGCCATTCTCCTTTCTAAGGAACATTCTTTGGGAAAGTAGAGGCCCCAAATGCAATCTGATACCCTTTGGGAATTCATGAGTGAATGAACTTCTGGGATGGGTCTCAGAGAATCTACGATCTTAGAATGAAAGTGCTTTTGGAGTGCAATACAAGGGTAGGGAAACAACTGTACTGGGTGTTACCACTAATGCTGGGTGTACTCATTAATGCCAGTCAGATATTGGTGTAAGGGATGAGAAAGGTTGAAAACTGCTGACCCAGGGGACAAAAGACAATCAACCAGACTGATACACTTCATGACGGGCTCATCCTAGATACTCCCAGAATATCTGAATGATGGAATGAACAAGAGACTCACTGATCATTACTTAACACGATAGTCCCCCAAGGATAAGTGTCTTTTAATAGCATTTCTGGGACTAAAACCAGGGAGGCAGTGCAGCATAGCGGTTAAGAGTGTGGACTCCAGAATCAAAACACTTGTGAGTCTAAATCCTGGCTCTGCTACCTACTAGTTCTGTTATTTTTGGCAATTCATTAATCCTCTCCAGTCTCAGTTTTCTTGCCTGCAAATGAGGATTAGACTAGTGCCCACTTTAAAAAGTTGACGTAAGGATTAAAAGTGGTCAAGTATATACGAAGGACTGCGCACAATTCCTGGCACAGTATTTGCTAGGCCGAAGTTTTCTCTCATTCACATTAATTCCTTAAATGACAAAGCTTTCATGATGGAATCCCAGATGTCTATAGACAATCTAAGGTCCCTGGGTAGCATAAATAATTTGCAATCCTCTACTAACCTAAGGAGCCCTGCTGCGGCAGTGGTTAAGAGCTCGGCTGCTAAATGAAAGGTCAGCAGTTCGAATCTAGCAGCCACTCCTTAGAAACCCTATGGGGCAATTCTATCTTCCGACAGGGTCGCTATGAATCGAAATTAACTGGACGGCAATGGGTTGTTAGTTTTTTTTTTTTTTTTGTACTAATCTAAAGGCTGGTAATTCAAACTCATGTATTGCATTGGGCAAATCTGCTTCAAAAGACCTCTTTAAAGTGTTTAAAAGCAAGGATGTCACTTGGAGGACAAAGGTATGCCTGACACAAGCCATGATATTTTCAATGACCTCATATGCATGTGAAAGCTGAACAGTGAATAAGGAAGTGCGAAGAAGAATTGATGCCTTTGAATTATGGTGTTGGAGAATAAGATTGAATATACCATGGACTGCCAGAGGAATGAACAAATCTGTCTTGGAAGAAGTACAACCAGAATGCTCCTTAGAAGGGAGAATGGTGAGACTTCATCTCACATACTTTGGACATGTTATCAGGAGGGACCAGTCCCTAGAGAAGGACATCATGCTTGGTAAAATAGAGGGTCAGCGAAAAAGAGGAAGACCCTCAACAAGATGGATTGACATGGTGGTTGTAACAGTGGGCTCAAACATAGCAACGATTGTGAGGATAGCACAGGACCGGGCAGCGTTTTGCTCTGTTGTACATAGGGTCGCTATGAGTCAAAATTGACTCAATGGCACCTAACAACAACATAGTCAATCTAATGTCCCTGGGCAGTGTAAATGATTTGTGCTCCTCTATTAACGTAAAGGTTGGCAGTTCAAATTGACCCAGTGTTACCACAGAAGAAAGGCCTGTCAATCTGCTTCCATCAAGATTACAGCCAAAAAAACCCTACGGAGCAGTTCTACTCTGTTAACACATGGGATCATCTATGGGGATGTCCCATCTAGCTCTCACTGAGTAAGCATTAACTGAGTGGCATTGTGTTTAGTTTTTTGGTTTTATAGGGGATCTGCGTCTCAAAATTAGCCAATGAAAGCCCTATGGATCACAGCACTATGATCTGCGACTGATCGTGTGGATGGCCCAGGACCAGGCAGTGTGCATGGGGTCGCCATGAGTCGAGAACTGACTCCACAGTGGCTGATAACAAAAACAATATACTAAAGCTGTTGGGGGGCTGGATGTCAGGAAGAACAGGGGCCCTGCTCATTGGCCGTGGCTTGCAATTTCAGTAGCTGCCAGCACTGGAAGTGGACCAGGGCTGAAGCCTGCTGCTTTGGGGTGCAGAGACTAGGCCCATAGCCCCCAGCCCACCTAGCCCTCCCACCCTGTGGCCTTGCAGCTCCTCTGCCCTCACCAGGGAGATGATTTGCGGCTCAGATTCCTTGGCAGCTGTGCTGGTGGGATGCTGGCTTTTTCCTCCTCGTGCCCGCAACCCAGCCTGCAGATGTTTTCTCTTGATCTTTCTTCTTTCTGACACCTTTCCCTCTCTGGCCCAAAATCCCATAGAGGCTTTTTGGTAAGCTATGCTTTTCCTCCAGCGTCTCTTTGACTGTTATCATCACTAAATCATCTGAACCATTATCTGAGTATGGAGCCACTGACACAGGACAGAGAGCTCCAGCTCACCCTTCTCTCCCACTTCCTCCCTAGGGTCGTGATTATAAGCAGGGAGTGGGAGAGGGGGGACCCTGCAGCACTAAAACCCACCACAGTGACCTACTGCCCCCTGCCCCCAACCCAGAAAAGTCTGCATTTTCTTCCTCCCTGCCTGCCTGCTCTCTTTGTCTTTCTGAGAGGCAACCAGCCCTGCAACTCACCCTCAACTCTAGTTGCACTTCATCCTGAATCTCTATCCCTCTTTCCCACTCTCTGAGTGCCGTTCCAAGCATTGGCCTGTCTACAGGACTAGAAGCCACCCTGTCAGGCTCCCTCAGCCACCTCATTGCCATGAGCTGGGAGACGTAAGGTCTGAGTTTCTGAGTCTTGATAACTTGACTATAGCCCCTAAAGGGTGACTTCAAAAGCTACAGACCCTTTAGGGGCTACAGCTGCATTATCAAGTGTGGTGCTTATGAACAACTTCAAAGGCCACTTACAGACACCAGGTTTTGATGGGCTCCAGTCGATCACCTAGGCCATCCCTCTCCTTTGACAGAGGCAGTGGCTAATGTCCAGGGGAGAGAAGAGACTAAGATCTCACTGTTAATTGGGGGACAATTGGAGCTAAAACGTGGGTCTTGTGAGTCCTACCCTAGTGCCTCTACAGACTGTCTAGAGTAGACCGTGGAGATGGTATTCACCTTGGCAATGACCCAGCTATTGTCTCTAAGGGTTGTTGAGAAGTTATCCAGTCAGAAATTAGAAGACAGGGCTCTCTAGGTAGCTTGTGGAATTTGAATATAGAGGGAAAGGAAAAAGAGTGGAAGATCAGAATAATAGCCCCACATAGATACCTCATTTCATCTGTTAGTTTTTATTCATTTGTTGATTCTTTTATGCAGCCACTGTTTTATTCCAGTATGGATCTACGGGGATGTCCTGCCTAGCTCCCACTAAACCATGCCATAGGTTCTACCTTGGAGATCTCCTGGCCCCTCTCCAGGCATGGGAGGTCTGGGTTCTGGGAATAGTGACAGCCTTCATTTACACAAACGCGCGCGCGCGCGCATGCATGCACACGCACACGCACACATGCACATACACCACCTGAGGCTTCAGTTGCTTGACTAAACTGAAGTTCATACCATGAAGAAGGGGACGTTAGGATTGAAGGGCCTACTGAGGTGAGGGGTCCTCCTTCTTCCCACAGATCTTGCAGTCAGAGGCTGCTCTCTCTTTCTGTGGCTTCTCAGTGACTACTAACCCTGGAAGCCCACTGGCTGAAGTGGCCATGACTTTCAGGGATCCTACTGGACTCTGTGGGTGGGCAACAGCTCTACATGCTTCCTCCCTCCTCAGACCTACTCCTCAGGGCCTGACTATGTGACCTCTCCCCCTCTTGGCCGTCTCCCCTAGCCCTCACAGCTGTGCAAGCTCATTCTGCCAAGTCTCCCGGAGTCGCATGGATCTCACCACCACAGTGTAGGTGGTGAGGACATGGAGATGAAGGCAGCAATGTGGGAAGGCTGCTCCCAGGAGGCAACAGTCTGAGGTCCAAGCCAATCCCACCCTTGAGTGATATTCTCAACAACTCCATGAGGAGCACTGGAAAGGGCATTTGGCTAAAGGACCACCACTCTTCACAGCTCTGCCTCTCAGAAACACGCCAGGGTTTTTTTGAAGTGTCCCAAAGGCCAGTGCACTGTCTGAGGGGAAGCAGAAGCAAGGAGGAAGTTTCTGTCTGAGAAGAGGCCAAGGGCCTTGTGGACCCTGAAGATCCAGTGCTACTTGTGGTCCGTCCCTGCACAGCCCATCTAAACAGAGAAAAAGAAGAAAGGGAAAAAGTGTTAGAAGGCTGTGGGTTTTTGCATAAAGAGTTTAGACTTGGGAGTTAGCCTTTCACCTGCCTAGCCTGGGGGCATTGGTGGTTCAATGACAACATTCTCACCTTCCATGTGGGAGACCAGGTTTGATTCTTGGCCAATGCACCTCATGTGCAGCCACTACCCATCTGTCAGAGGACGCTTGTGTGTTGCTATGATGCTGAACACATGTCAACAGAGTTTCCAGATTAAGACAGACTAGGAAGAAAGATCTGGTGATCTACTTCCAAAAATAAGGCCATGAAAACACTATGGATCACAATGGTGCAATCCTCAACCGATCATGGGGATGGCACCAGACTGGGCCGCGTTTCATTCTATTGTGCTTGGGGTCACCATGGATTAGGGAACTACCCAACTACCAACAACAACAACCTGCCTAGCTAGGTGACCTTGGGCAAGTTACTTCACTTCTCTGAAGCAAATCTCTAAAATGGAATAGTAGCACTTTTCTTGCTGTGCTGCTGTAAGGATTAGAGAAAATATACATAAAGCAACAGGACAGTCCATTATGTGTCTCTCAGTTTGTCATACTGTGGTGGCTTGTGTGATGGTGTGATACTGGAAGCTTTGCCACTAGTATTTCAAGTAACAGCAAGGTCACCCTTGGTGGACATGTTTCAGCAGAACTTCCAGATTGAGACAGACTAGGAAGAAGAAACTAGCAGTCTACTTCTGAAAAAATTGGCCAGAAAACCTTATGAAGAGCAGCGGAACACTGTCTGATATAGTGCCGATGATGGGCCCCTCAGGTTGGAAGGCACTCAAAATACAACTGGGGAAAAGATGCCTTCTCAAAGTAGAGTTGACCTTAATGACGTGAATGGAGTCGAGTTTCTGGGATCTTCATTTGCTGATGTGCATTACTTAAAATGAGAAGAAACAGCTGCAAACATTCAATAATAATCGGAATGTGGAATGTACAAAGTATGAATCTAGGAAAATTGGAAATTTTCAAAAATGAAATGGAACACATAAAGATTGATATCCTAAGTGTTAGTGAGCTGAAACGGACTTGTATTGGCCATTTTGAATCAGACAATTTTATGTTCTACTATGCCAGGAATGACAAATTGAAGAGGAATGGCATTACATTCATCATCAAAAAGAACATTTCAAGATCTATCCTGAAGTACAATGCTGTCAATGATAGGATAATATCCATATGCATACAATGAAGACCAGTTACTACAACTATTAATCAAATTTACGCACCAACCACTAAGGCCAAAGATAAAGAAATTGAAGATTTTTACCAATTTCTGAAGTCTGAAATTGATCAAACATGCAGTCAAGATGCACTGACAATTACTGGTGATTGGAATGCAAAAGTTGGAAACAAAGAAGAAGGATCAGTATTTGGAAAATATGGCCTCGGTGATAGAAATGACATCAGAGATCGCATGACAGAATTTTGCAAGACCAACGACTTCTTCATTGCAAGTACCTTTTTTCAACAACGTAAACATCAGCTATACACATGGACCTCGCCAGATGGAATACACAAGAAAACAAATCAACTAATCTGTGGAACGAGACAATGGAAAACCTCAATATCATCAGCCAGAACAAGGCCAGGGGCCAACTGTGGAATAGACCATCTATTGCTCCTATGCAAGTTCAAGTTGAAGCTGAAGAAAATTAGAACAAGTCAATGAGAACCAAAATATGACTTCAGTATATCCCACCTGAATTTAGAGACCACCTCAGGAATAGATTTGAGACATTGAACACTAATGACCCAAGAACAGAGGAATTGTGGAATGATATCAAGGACATCATACACGAAGAAAGCAAGAGGTCATTAAAAAGACAGGAAGGAAAGAAAACACTAAAATGGATGTCAGAAGAGACTCTGAAACTTGCTACATAGAGTAGCTAAAGTGAAAGGAAAAAATGATAAAGTGAAAGAGCTGAACATAAGATTTCAAAGGAAGGCTGTAGAAGACAGAGCAAAGTATTATAATGAAATGTGCAAAGACTTGGAGTTAGAAAACCAAAAGGGTAGAAGATGCTCCATATTTCTCAAGCTGAAAGAACTGAAGAAAAAAATTCAAGCCTCGAGTTGCAATATTGAAGGATTCCACAGGGAAAACACTGAACAGTGCAGGAAGCTTCAAAAGAAGATGGAAGGAACACACAGTCACTGTACCAAAAAAAGCTGGTCAACGTTCAACCATTTCAGGAAGTAGCATATAATCAAGAACCAATGGTAGTGAAGGAAGAAGTGCATGGTGCACTGAAGGCATTGGTGAAAAACAAGGCTTCAGGAATTGATGGAATATCAATTGAGATGTTTCAATGAACAAATGCACCACTGGAGGTGCTCACTCCTCTATGCCAAGAAATTTAGAAGACAGCCACCTGGCCAACTGACTGGAAGAAATCCATATTTGCGTGCATTCCAAAGAAAAGTGATCCAATATGATGTGGAAATTATAAAACAATATCATTAATATCACACACAAGTAAAATTATGCTGAAGATCATTCAAAAGTGGTTGCAGCAGTACCTCCACAGGGAATTGCCAGAATTTCAAGCTGGATTCAGAAGAGGACGTGGAATGAGGGATAGCATTACTGATGTCAGATGGATACTAGGTGAAAGCAGAGATACCAGAAAGATATTTACCTGTGTTTTATTGACTATGAAAAGGCATTCAACTGTGCGGATCATAAAAAATTATGGATAACATTGCAAAGAATGGGAATCCCAGAACATTAACTGTGCCCATGAGGAACTTGTACATAGACAAGAGACAGTTGTTCAAACAGAACAAGGGGATACTGCATCTTTAAAAGTCAGGAAAGGTGTGTGTTGGGTTTGTATCCTTTCACCATACTCATTCAATCTGTACGCTGAACAAATCCAAGAAACTGGACTATATGAAGTACTCAGCATCAAGATTGGAGGGAGACTCATTAAAAACCCATAGGTTGTATATGCAGATAACACAACCTTGTTTGTTGAAAGAGAAAAGACTTGAAGTACTTACTGGTGAAGATCAAAGACCACAGCCTTCAGTGTGGATCGCACCTCAACCTGAAGAAAACGAAAATCCTCACAACTGGACCAATAAGCAACATCATGATAAAAGGAGAAAAGATTGAAGTTGTTAGGGATTTAATTTTATTTGGATCCACAATCAATGCCCATGGAAGCAGCAGTCAAGAAATCAAATGATGTATTGCATTGGGCTAATCTGCTGCACTTCTTTAAAGTGTTAAAAAGCAAAGATGTCACTTTGAGGACTAAGGTGCGCCTCACCGAAGCCATGGTATTTTCAATTGCCTCATGTGCATGTAAAAGCTGAACAATGAATAAGGAAGACCAAAGAAAAATTGATGCCTTTGAATTATGGCTGGCGAAGAATATTGAATATACCATGGACTGCCAGAAGAACCAACAAGTCTGTCTTGGAAGAAGTACAGCCAGAATGCTCCTTGAAGGGAGTTTGGTGAGACTTTGTCTCACATACTTTGGACTTGTTATCAGGAGGGACCAGTCCCTGGAGAAGGACATCATACTTGGTAGAGGGTCAGCGAAAAAGAAGAAGACCCTTAATGAGATAGACTGACACAGTGGCTGCCATGATGGGATCAAGCATAACAAAAATTGTGAAGATGGCACAGGACTGGGCAGTGCTTCGTTCTGTTGTACATAGAGTCACTATGAGTCGGAATCGACTGGATGACACCTAACAACAACAACAGCAAGACAGTGCCTAGTTGTACATTAATAGTAGTGATGACAGCTAAAGTCTGGGGAACACTCCTTATGTTCTTGGAAGCTAGCAGCTATCCAGTTATTTTATTTTATTCTTGGCGAAAGAGAATAGCCATTACAGGTACTAACACAGTCTGGGTCTCCGGCTTTTTGGCTTAGCTTTATACCTTCTTCCAGAGACCTGAAGCCCTGCCTCCTTCCCACAGGGGCAAGTGAGTCAGAAGAGAGAATGCCAGGGCATGAGTCACTGGCCCCACTGTCTCCGAGCACCTAAGTCTTCTTGGGTGGACCCCTAGCACCCAGCAATCAAACTGCTTATGCGATCACAAGGTGGTATGGCCGGCAGCCATGGGAGAGTTCTTCTTTTTCCAAAGTATGTTTACTGTATAAACACAATCATAAAATTAAAGCCAAGCGTTGGGATGGTGGGGTGGGAGCAAGCGTGGGGAGAGGCAGTGTTCCTGGCGGTCTCCGGTTGCGCCCAGCCCAGCCCAGCCCCAGTGGTCAGCATGGAGGAGGAGAGGTCCTGCATCCCATCAAGTTGTCAGGCCGCACAGACCCTTTCTCCAGACTTCTCTTGGCCAGAGCAGTTTGCAGAGGGTCAGGGGAGAAGGAGGCAGATTGGAGGAGGAGAAGGAGGCAGCCAGGGAGTTATGCTTAACTGCTCCCTCTCCCAGGCTCCACAGCCTTGCTGGACTCAAAAATAATACAGCTTCCACCGATCTGTCACTTGATACATAAAACCCACTGCTTGAGTATTTAAGACAGCCCATTTAGGCTGCGTTGGTATGATCCAGACTCAAAAGTAGAATCACTGCCCATGGAGATAGGTCTGCTATCAAGAAGCCTTAAGGATAAGTGGGTCCTCAGAGACCCTCTGGGTCTGTCGCCGTGGGTAAAATAAAGTGGAAGATTGGAACGATGATTTCAGGCAATTCAAGCCCTGTACCTCCAAAACCCAAAACAAAATGTAAAAACCTCTATAAATCAGGAGAAAGTAGGCATGAGAACTTGAATTATCAAAATAGCTGTCTCGACTCTCCCGGTCACTTTGGCTAAGACATTCCATCTCTTACACCCTTCGCCCTGCTGGCTAATTCTTCCCTCCTCCATCCCTATTTCTATGACTTGTGTACCTTAAGAACCCCTCAAAAAACCTTCCAAATTACCACCAGTTCTGGCCACACCACATTCCACCCAACGCCCCTCTCCGGCTCGCTTAGAGAACTTTAGTTCTTCAAGGAAGGTGGGGAGCTGGGGGAGGGGGGAGGTCTGGAAACAGTCTGTGAGGTTCAGCATCGAGTTCAGATGTACTGTACCCTGTCTGCTCTGAAGGAAAACTTATTACTCGCAGCTGCGTTGCAACAAGCACAGGGATGAAGCCGTCGAGGGCCCCCGCATATTTTCCTTGGCCTTGACACAAGCCGTTGACATCATCTCAGACTTTGCCATTCATCCACTGCTGTTTGGGGCTTGTAGCTGTGTGAGGCTATGTTCCAGAGTCTGGAGAAGGTCTGATTGCAAATTGGGTGGTGGTGGAGGTGGGGAGTGGTCGCACTGACTTTTTAAAAACAAACAGAAATGCACTGAGCCATGCCTTCCCCCCAACAGAATGATGACTGAAGCTAACCCCTGCTCCCTCAGCCCAGCCCACTCCTCCAGAGCAAACAGACTTATGCCAAGGCTAGCCCATGGACCTGGAGAAGCCTTTGTTCTGTACGCACTATTTTGAAGAATGATGATGAATGTTCACTACAGGTAAGAAGAGCAGAGGTTCCAGTAGCAAATTCTATCACATCCTTCCATACGTTACTTGGGAAGCTCTGGGCCCATCTGCATTCTCCTGCAAATCCTAGGTAGCAGGAAAGTCCTGTTAATGGTTCCCAGAGGTCTCAGAAAAGAAAACTGCAAAAGTAGGAAATGTTAAGAATAGGAAACATGGCATGTGCATAGGTACACGCTGTGCATGATTAAAAATTATTTTTAGAAGACAGCTCTCGTATGTGGGGATGTTGCAAAGAAGATTGTCTTTTCGCCAAGCTTACACAGCTCCTCCAAATCTCCCAACTCTGGTAGCATAAAGCAGCATTTGGAAAGAGGTCAAGAATGGGGGAATACTTTGAGGTAGCATTAGGGAGAGCAGGTGGAGAGTGGCTCTGATCTACCAGAGTGTTGCTTCCCATGTTGAGAATGTGAGATGTATGTTACCCACCATGGGCAAAGCTCTGAACTTTGTCTCTCAAGCAAAGTGTGACTCAGCAAAAAGTACATAGCCTCTAGAGGCTGATAGAACTGGATCTGAATCCTGGTAGAGACTACTCTTTGTTTTATAGCAACTAGAGCCTGCTCCTCTGGAAGTGTTTAAGAATAGGATCCCTTAACTTCTCAAGCATCATTTGTCCCAAAGAGTTTGAGGAGAGAGCTCAACTCCAAAAATGCCTATAAACTTAGAGCTGCGAGGAACCAATGATGTTCTCGTAAGTATATAACAACCATTTCTCTAGGAGGAAAAGTCTCCGATCTGTAGTGGTTGCCCATTTCTGTGGTGTAAATACTCCCACCATGGCCAATTTCAAGCTACCAACTCTTGTGAGACAATTCTTCATTGAACTTCCTGCATTTCTCCATGTCTTGTGAGCAGAGGTACGGACAGGTTTTGCTCTGGAGTATCTGTTCAAGGATATTTGTACAGCAAAGAGCCTTGGAAGATAGTGATATCTCTCTGTGGAGCAGAGAGTAGGTTTGTTTGTTGTCCACATAATAAAGATGGTGTTTCTCTGTAGGTGAAAGGTTCGGCAGGTTTTCTTGCAGCCCATTATAAAATATTGGGATTTCCTAAGCTCGTGGTTCCTCAGCTTTAGGCAATCCACTGCATGTACAGGATATATCCGGGCTGCTCCTCACTGCCCCTGTGGTACTTGAGGGGCAAAGGGAACCAGGGAAACCATGAAGTTCATGCTGCTTGCTGGGCTGTAACTAACAAAGTCCTTTGTCTCTGACCCCAGAGACTCATGTCTTCTGCCAGCATCCATGAAACTGTGGCAGACCAGGTTGTTAGTTTGCAAGTTGGATGAAATCTCAGATCTTTCAAAGTTCTTGATGTTAATGTGATGTCTCCAAAGGTGGAAAGAAATGCACAGTAGCACACTGCCATACACTATTTCTGCCATACTGATATAATAGATGTAAGTAATCTCAAGAGTATAAATAATAGTAAAATGTAGTCAAATAATTAGGAAGTTTTGAGCTTTTATTATTTATTACCTTTGTTTTTAATGCAATTTATTTAATTATAAGTTTATATAATGTAATTTTTTAATAATGACTGTGTTTAATAACCAGCTTGCAAAATTCCTAAAGATTTAAAAATTGGCTCTCATAAGCAAGTATAAGCTGGCTCCAGCACATCACTGCAGGAGATCCTCAATTCTCTACATGGATTCACTGTCCTTCCTTAAGAAATGGAGAAAGGGGCCCAGAGAAGTGAAGTGGCTGGCTTTCTAAGGTCACTCAGCTTCTTAGTAGCAGAGCTAGGACTAGTTCAGGGTCTCCAGTTTTGCACTGCAATGTCTGTCTCTCTTTTCCACCCAGTTTCCAAATTCACTAGCCTTTCAGTTCCCTTTTCTTTCTCATGGTAGAAAATATCAGCTCAGGTAAGAGCTTATGTCACTGACAAGGATTCTGGGTCTTTATATTAATCAGAATATAATTATAATTGAGATTCACTTGCATCTATAGTGTGCTCAGCAATGAGCTAAAGACCCCAACTGGATCAGGCCATTTAACTCTCACAGAATCCCCAACATAGAGTAGGGTGTTTGAGAGTGCTAGTGATTTCTAATATTCACTTCTTCTCCGCCTCTTAGGTACACAACTAAAGCACATTTCCCAACAGCCAACACTACCACCTCCTCCCCATGGATTCTGGTCAATAGAATGTGAGCAGAAATAATATAATAGCCCATGTTATGGATTGGATTGTGTCCCTCAAAATGTTATGTTGAAGTCCTAACCCTTGTACCTGTAAACATGACCTGTTTGAAAATAGGGATTTTCTTTTGTTATTTTAATGAAGTCATACCAGAGTAAGTGGATCTTAAACCTAATCTCTCTCTCTCTCTCTCTGTCTTACTCTTTCCCTCTCCCTTGCCTCCTCCAAGTTGAGTTGGAAACATAGGGCTCCAGGTCCCTAACCCTACAAGATGGGAGATGAGCACGGTGGAAGGAATCCTGATCTCTGATTCATGCTCCAAAAAAGAGCCATCCAGAAGAGCTGCCAGCCAAAAACCCTCACATTAGACTTTGCACACGTGAGAAATCAGCTCCTCTTATGTTAAGATATTGAAGGAACCCTGGTGGCTCAGTAGTTAAGAGCTCAGCTGTTAACCAAAAGTTTGGGTGTTCAAACCTATCAGACACTCTGCAGGAGAAAGATGCGGTAGTCAGCTTCCATAAAGATTAACCAAACCAAAACCTTGACCGTAAAGTCAATTCTCACTCATAGCGACTCTATAGGACAGAGTGACTGCCCCATAAGGTTTCGAAGGCTGTAATCGTTATGGAAGCAGACTGCCCCATCTTTCTCCCGCAGAGCTGCTGGTGGGTTCAAACTGCCAACCTTTTGGTTAACAGCCGAGCTCTTAACCACTGAGCCACCAGGGGCAATTCTATTCTGTCCTATAGGGTTGCTATGAGTCAAAATCAACTTGATAGCAATGGTTAAGTTAGGATACTGAGATTTAAGGTTGCTGGTTATGGTATCTGACATTACTTACCCTGACTAATGTAAATGGTTACTGTTATTATCTCCATTTACTGATGAGGAAACTGAGGCTTGGAGGTAAATGGATTAGGTCTCATTACTAGTAAGTGGCAGAGCTAGGATTCAAACCATGGCCTGTCTGACACCAAAACTTTTTACTATGCTTTGCTGACTTTTCATAACAAAGGTCTGTGTGTGGCAAGATTCTGATGTCCACAGATTTGCCCATAGTAGAAACAGGTCTCCCTACCAGAGAAAGCCAGTTATCTCTGGAAATTCAGCCCACCCCCAGGGAAGTCTGCAAGGAAGTTTGACCATCTGCAGCTTCCAAGAAGATTGATTCATCGTGTCCAAGCCACTGCTGTTCAGGGCAGGGCAGGGATACTCTGAAGAACTCTTAACCTGACGAGGATTACACATGCAGGACAGCTGGCTGACTAAATGAGGGCCCCCTACGGCCACCGAGAGACCCCTGCCACCATGGGATTGAAAACATTGCAACAATTCAGTAGGAAGTCTCATCACCATGAAATTGCTGACCACCAGCTGTCTGCAGTTGGATGGGAGCTCCTTGGGGTTCACAGCCAGGGTGACAAGGACCCTGGGAAGCAGCTGTCTGGTTTTAATTCTGAGTCCCGTGTGACTGAAGTTATGCAGCATTCAAAGCATTTAGTGAGCATCTGCTGTGTACATACAACTGTAAATATGACTACTTATGAGACCCTATTTATTGGTTGCTCTGAATTCTGGATAGGTTTAAAATAAAAATATCCGACAAAGGTCCTAAAATAAGATCACACTTGGTCTGACCTTTAATGAATCATCTTTGGTGAAAAAGGAAAAAAACACATAAATTTAGGGCAGTCTTGGAAAATATAGGACTTGGAAATGCTAGTGGGGGATACAAATGAGACAGGAGACATGGGGCAGGGCCTCGTGTGTCTTGTCTACTTCTCTGCTCCTGTGCCCAACACAGAGTAAACGCTCACAAATCACCTATTGAGTGGTCAGCTTAATAAACAAGAGTCTTCTCATCTGCCTCAGTAGCTTTTACATCTTGTCTGGACTCTCAAGAAATCAGTGAGGTTACCCTGCACGCTAACTCAGGATGGCATGGGGGCATTTCTTCCACTGTCTTTTCCAGTGTTTGAGAAACACACTCGGCTGCTCAGCAGTGGGTCTAGGCGATCATTCGCTTTCTGAGCCTGTACCGATGGCTCCACCGTCATCGCTTTCCAGAAACACAGTACCCTCAACCTTCCTCGCTTGTCCCCATCAGCGGGCTTCCACCCGGTCACCACTGCCCCGCCACTCCCAGTTTCTTGGTGCTTCCGAAGCTTCTGATGCAGACTGAAGAACACAGCCTGAGGTGTGAGTGAATGAGCATACAATGAGTAGCTGCAAGACTGAGGGACTGTTTGCTGAGCTCTGGAAAATGCAAAATTCACCAACAGTTTCTTGCTCTGGGTCCTGCCCAGCTAGCTCTTCTCAAGCCTTGGCACTCCACGGTCCCAGGGCAGTAATGGTAACTAATGATAGATAGCTTTTCCAATAGCAACACATGGCCTAATCTGCTATAGAGTCAGAAGGATTAAAAATATTTTCTGTATGAAAGAAACAGTTTGTTTCACGGTTCTACCTTTGGCAAACACAGTTTCTAGATGGCCAGCAGCCTCCCTGGGCTGGCCTTTGCACATATGGATGGGAAATTCCAGTGTGTGAGTAACTTATGGGGACCCCTGCCCCAAACAAAACTTGTCTTCCTACTCCCTTCCATTTTCCACCCTGCCACCATTTCCTTTCCCAAAACACGCACATGAGCTTGTTACTGGACCTTCTCAAAAGCCTCAGATGCCTCCCCATTGTTAGGTAATAAAGTCCAAGCTCCTTTGGTATTAAATGCCCAAACTCTGTACAGTCTTTATGCTACTGTATTTCACCCCTATTGCCCCTTCTAGAAACTCAAGCTCTAATCAAAATTGTCCATTCATTTTTCCCTCAACACACTCCTTTCTGTTTCCACTGAAGTAAAATTTATGTACAGTGAAATGCACAGATCGTACGTGTACAATTTGATGAGTTTTGGTAAATGTATACAACCTCATAATCACCTGCTCAACATTTCTATATTCCAGAAAGTTCCCTCATGTCCTTTCCAGTCATTCCTCAGCCCCATAAGCAACCACTGTCCTAATTTCTACCACTATAGATCAGTTTGCTTGCCTTAAACTGGATAGAAAGGAATCATACAGTTTGCACTCTACCTCTTTCTCTCAACATAATGTTTTTGATATTTATTCATGCTGCGTGTATCAGTAATTCATTCTTTTTTTAATGCTGAAGAGTATACCGTAATATGAATATACCCCAATGTTTTTATCCATTCACCTGTTAGTGGACACTTAGACTATTTGCAGTTCGGGGCTATTACAAATAAAACTGCTATGAACACTCTAGCACATCTTTTTGTGAACACATCTTTTCATTTATCTTCAGTAAAAACGCAGGAGTAGAATTTTTTTAACTTTGTAAAAAAACTATCGAACTGTTTTTCAGAGAGGTCGTACCAACAATGTAAGAGATTTAACGTATTCTTTACTTTCTTGCCTCTGAGTCTTTGTTGTTTCCTCTGCCTGGAAAGTCCTCTGGCTCCTCCCTGTGTCTTCTCCCATTAGCCACCTCTATTAAGGTAAGTTAAAGAGCTCTGGTGGCATGGTAGTTAAGCACTCAACTGCTAACTGAAAGGTCAGCGGTTCAAACCCACCAGCCGCTCCAAGGGAGAAAGATGTGGCAGTCTGCTTCTGTCAAGATTCACAGCCTTCGAAACCTTATGAGGTAGCTCTACTCTAACCTATAGGGTCGCTATGAGTTGGAATCGACTCAAAGGTAGTGGAATTTTTTTTTAATTAAGATAAGCTAATATCTGTAACAAATAGAGCCAAAACATACAATACCTCAAATCCAATAGACATTGACTTCTCATTCACATAGTGTTCAAGGCAGTTCTATGTCAGCAAAGTGTTGGGGGTAGGTGGATTTGTTCCACACAGTCATTTAGAAATCAGTCTACTGGTTGGCATCACTGCCATCTTCAAAATAAGACTTACAAGGTAACCTGAGTATCTACATTTAGCCAATGGATGGGAAATGAGAGGATGAAGAAATAACACCTTTTTCTTAACTGACTTGCCCAGAAGTAATAATCACCCCTTTGGCTAACTTCACCATTGAGAACTAGTCACATGTCTCATTATTAGACGCAAGGAAAGTGGCAAAATGACGTCTCTGGCTGGCGGGCTGCTGACCAGCCACAGTCTATACAATGGGACAGGAACACAAGGCTTCAGTGTGTGGTGAGCCATCTCCACCTCACCAGAGATTAAAGTCTTACGCTTCTTTCAAATCTAACCATGCCCACTGAAACCATCCCACAATCTGTATGGAATTAATTTGTCCTTCTTCTCCACTCCCGTAGCATTCACTGTCTCTCTATTATAGCACTGGATTCCTGGTAGCGCAGTGGTTAAGAGCTAGCTGCTAACCGAAAGACTGGCAGTTTGAATCTACCAGCTGCTCCTTGGAAACCCCATGGGGCAGTTCTACCCAGTCATATAGGGTCGCTATGAGTCGGAATCGATTCACCAGCAATGGGTTTGATTGGTTTTGGTTTTTTATTACAGTTATTTGTGTGTTTTCCTACACTAGATGGTGCCCTCTTGGAGGGCTCTGAGTTCCCATCATCTTGGATCCCAGTGTTTGGCACATAGTAGAGTCTCCTTAGGTATTTGCTGAACTCACCGTGGTAGAGACATGCAGAGCTCATGAGCTCCTTCTCTTGGACACACCGCTTGTCTCCATTTTCTTACTCCCAGGCACCTAGGCAAGGCTATGTGACCTGTTCTCACCAATGAAACAAGAGCCCCAGCAACATGGCCACCTCCAGGCTGGTAACGAGTGGGTCTGTTTCCCAATATTCTAGGTCTCTCTTCCCTCACCCACCAGCTGGCTGTAGAGGTTCAGTGGAAGACCCCAAGTCCTGAGAAGCTGGCAGAGCTTATACCCTGAATACTGCATGGAGCAGTATTGGGAAGGTGGGTACTATTGGGAGGCTCTGCTGCCCCTCCCTGCTGAGATTTGGAAATTGTTTGTTAAGTCAGTTAGCCTAGCCTGACTAACTCACTCATCTTGTGTGAACTGAAGCAGTGAACCTCAGGAAGGGACTATCGTTGTCTATCCATTTCCTTTCATCACTTGCCACAAGAAGCCCACTGTACACTATCAGGCCCCACACTGGTACATGATGCTAGTGTCTAGATAAACAGAGTTTTCAAGGTACAAGTTTAACTGTGACTTTGTAGCTAAGCCTACTAACGATTTCTTTTTTTTTTTTTAATTGTGCATTAGGTGAAAGTTTACAAAGCAAATTAGATTTCCATTTAATAGTTTGTACATGAAGTGTTTCATAACCTTAGTTTCATTCCCTGCAATGTGTCAGCACTCTCCCTATTTCCACCCTGGGTTCCCTGCTTCCTTTTTTCCTGATTTTCTACCCCTTTCTGCCTTCTCATCTTTGCTTTTGGGCAAATACTGCCCTTTTGATCTAGTATAATTGATTCTTCTAAGAAGCACGTTCCTCTTGGGTGTTATTGTTCATTTTATGGGCCTGTCCATGGTTTGGCTGAAAGGTGGTCTCTGGGGATAGCTTCAGGTCCAGTTCAGAAGGATGTCTTGGGGCCATAGTCTTGAGGGTTCCTCCAATCTCTGTCAGACCAGTAAGTCTGGTCTTTTTTGTGAATTTGATTTTTCGTTCTACATTTTTCTCCTGCTCTGTCCAGGACCCTCTGTTGTGATCCCAGTCAGAGCGTTCAGTAGTGGTAGCCAGGCACCATCTAGTTCTTCTGGTGTCGGGGTCGTGTAGGCTGTGGTTCATGTGGTCCATTAGTCTGTTGGACTAATTGCTCCCTTGAGTCTTTGGTTTTCTTCACTTTCCTTTGCTCCAGATGGGAAGAGACCGATAGTTGTATCTTAGATGGCTGATCAGAAGCTTTTAAGACCCTGGACGCTACTCACCAAAGTAGGATGCAGAACATTGTCTTTATGAACTATGTTACACCAACTGACATAAATGTCCCCAGAGTCTATGGTCCTTTGCCTTCGAGCCTAGGAACTTCATCCCACAAGGTGTTTGATTATGTCTAAGAGGTTTCCCTGACTATGCCCCTTGTTTGCTCTATTGTCTATATTAATATATAAGGAGCACCTATAGTCATGTATATAGAAATATCTACCATCAAACCAACCTGTATCTTAAAATGTTATGTATTTCTTCCGTATGCCATTCAACTATAATAAAAATCTGGTACTAATTACTCCTCTGTACCATAAGTACATTGCTATTCTTTCATTTAGGAAATATTTATTGAGGACCTCTTGTGTATCACCATCACCCATCTCTCAGCTTGTTGTCCTCTGGTGGCTTGTGTACTGCTGTGATGCTGGAAGATATACCACTGGTATTTCAAATACCATCAGAGTTGCTCATGGTAGACTGGTTTCAGCATCGCTTATAGACTAAGACAGACTAGGAAGAAAGGTCTGGCGATCTACTTCTGAAAATTCACCAGTGAAAACCTTATAGACAACAGAACAGTGTCCAACTCACTGGCTTTGGCCGCATCATCAGGAGGGATCAATTGCTAGAGGAGGACGTCATGTTGGTAGAGGGTCAGCGAGGACGAGGGAAACCCTTGGTAAGATAGATTGGCACAATAGTTGCAACGATGGACTCAACCATGCTGGCATGAGGATGATGTAGGAACAGGAGAAATTTCATTCTGTTGTACATAAGGTCACCATGAGTCAGAGCTGACTTGATGGTAGCTCTCTATTGACTATGCGTCATTCTCTATTCTAGGCACAGGAGATGGAGCAATGAATCAAACAGACCAAGTCTGTCTCCCTAGGGAACTTACATTGTAGTGGGGGCTACAGATAACAAACAGATAAATGTGAATTGTTGAAAAGGCAGGAACATCAGAAACCCCCCACTGAGTCTCTTATGAAGCATCAGGTCCTTCCTCCCCAGCACCCACTGCAGGACTATTGTTACATTTATTTCGATCACTATTTGATTATGTTGGTCTTACCCACAGAGCTGTGAGATCCATAAGCCTGGGGCACCACCATGTCCCCAGCATCTAGCACAGTGCTGGCACATAACAAGCACCCCATAAATATTTGATGAATCAGAAAAATGCGTAACGATTACAATATCTACTACGTGCTGAGAGCCAATTATCTTCCAGCCTTCATGCAAAGTGTTTGCATGCATTATCTCACTTAATCCTTACACCATCCCTGCAAAGTAGACATTATCATCCCTGTTTTACCTGTCAGGGAACTGGGGCTCGGATAGGTTAAGTGACTGGCCCAATGTCATATGGCTGGCAGTAAGTGGCCAAGCTGACGTTAGAATCCATGGGTGTTCATCAGGCCACACTATGACCAATGAAGAATGCTTTTTTACTACCCATATATTCTTTCTCAGAGTCCCTGGGTGGTGCAAATGGCTAATGCACTCGGCTGCTAACTGAAAGATTGGAGGTTTGAGTCCACCCAGAGCCACCTTGGAAGAAAAGCCTGGCAATCTACTTGCAAAAGATCACGGCCATGAAAATTCTATGGAGCTCAATTCTACTGTGACACACACAGGGTTTCCATGACTTGGAATTAACTCGAGGGCATTTGGTAGCTGGGAATATTCTTTCTCAACAATGAGGAGCAACCACAACGGGCCACCATCCCTGTGAGCTGAACAATTTATCCCCCTTCACCATCTCCTGACCAGCCTGAGCCACCCTCCCCAACAGATGCAAGATGTGCTTGTGGTAATTACAGACCGTGTTGTCCTTTTCATTTATGTCTTCACCATCCGGCTTGACATCGTGTCATAAAAGTTTATGTACTGTGTTCTCTCCGCTCCTTACTAATATTCTCTGGCATTCTCCCTGGCCATCCAGAATCAATACCATGGCTCCTCCCAATAAAGAAAGGAGCTGTGAACAAGGCCCAAATGTGCACAATGACTATTTGTAGCAATTAGACGTCACGCTGAAAAATGGCTGTGCTGAAGGCAAGTAGGCAGGATCTAAGGACAGCACATCACTAATGTCCCTCACCAGGGACACTGGAAATTGTACTGCTTACAAACCATTCTCTCTCCTCTTACCTCTTCTCTTTCTCACATTCTCTGTCTCTTTCTTTGTCACAGGAGATAAGGACAGAGAGGTGCATTCAAATTAGGGACCCCAGCAATCGATTTTTCCTTGCAGTTGGTGGATTGCAATCAATGTTAATTAACCAGATTCTTTTTCAGCAAAGGTTGGGACGGGAGAGTAACTGCGCAATATTTTGACCAAGACAACAGATATTAATGGGCTTCGGTACGATCAGAGGGCAGGAGGGAGAAAGGAAGATGAGGCAAAGAGGCCCAGTGGAAGAAAAATATGCAGAGCTATCAGGAAGAGGAGAGAGGAAGAATTTTAAGGTTGTCTTATTACTGGATCCAGAGTCGTTGGGTAGCACAAATGGTTAAGCACTGTGCTACTAACCAAAAGGTTGGTGATTCGAACCCACCCGGAGGCACCTCAAAAGAAAGGCCTGGCAATCTGCTTCTGAAAGGTCATAGCCATGAAAACCCTATAGAGCAGTTCTGCTCTGAAATCATGGGTTCGTCATAAGTTGGAATCAACTTAACGGCAACTGGTAACTGGTATCGCTGGATCCTGGTAGATTTTTTTGGAGGCTGGAGCAGGAAGGCTCAGTTCTTTGCACATCCTTTACCAAAGAACCCTGGGAAAGTGGGCTTCCTCAGGGGAGCCTTCCCACATTGTCATCCAGGACAGTGACATCCACCAGTAGGGTGAGAGGTGACTCAGATCAAGCACCCTCTGGTGATGCTAATGACTCTGGAAGTGGCTCTCAACTGCCAATGCGACTCAGGGGGAAGAGCAAGGTATTTAGCAGCAGCAGATCTGGGTTTGAGCTTTAGATGGTGCTTCCTAGCTGTGGAACTGGGGGCAAGTTACATAATATCTCGGAGCTTCAATTCACTTACCTACAATGGATGCAATTACAACCACAGACCTCTTGAGAGTTAACATAGAATCAAATACAAGACTATGCGGAGGCACATAGTAACATGCTACAGTGATGGTAGCAACTACCGTTATTATAAATAACAAAGACAAAGCCCTAGAGTCTCTGATCTCAACCAGCCAGCACACGAGATAGGACCTGAGGTTTCTTTCTGATATTTAATGACGTAGGAGTTTGTCTGGGATGGTAACTACCATGGTAATGGGTAACTACCCACACCAACTTTTATTTGGAGAAAATATTATCAGTTGCTGTTGAGTCAACTTCAACTCATGGCAACCCCATGTGTGTCAGAGTAGAACTGTGCTCCATAGGGCTTTCAATGGCTGTGATCTTTTGGAAGTAGATCTCCAGGCCTTTCTTCTGAGGTGCCTCGGGTGGACTCAAGCTTCCAAACTTTCAGTTGGCAGCCGACTGTGTTAACCACTTGCACCACTCAGGGAATCCAGAGAAAATATTGCTTATCTCTAAGTGTAAGTGTGGTACTAAGGAGAAGTCTCTTAAATGTGCCAGTGTTACTTTTTAATATTCCAGGAGGGGGAAAATAGTTACACCAGTTGGAAACATAATAAACCAAACCAAAAACCAAACCCTTTGCTGTTGGGTTGATTTCAACTCATAGCGACCCTATAGGACAGAGTAGAACTGCCCCATAGTTTCCAAGGAGCACCTGGTAGATTCGAACTGCCGATGTTTTTGGTTAGCAGCCATAGCGCTTAACCACTACACCACGAGGGTTTCCAGGAAACATAACAGAGTTGCCAAAAAATAAAACCAACAGTTGTAGCTGTTGTGAAACAGTGCGGACATCACAAATTTTTGGTCAAGATAGAAAATAAAAACAGAGATGCCTGTGAACACTATCTCCTGGAGAGACCTACAAAGGCCAGGTTCTACAGCTTTCCCCAACACCATTTTGGTCAAGCAGTGGCTCTGCCTTGATGTAAGGCTCCCAAAGCCTTCAGCCAAGACAAGAGCACAAACATTTATCATGTTCTTGAGGTCCCCTGGATGTCAGGGAGCATGCTGGGGACCACCTATAGCAGGCGATATTGCCATTCGAGGAGAAAATTCCTAATTACCCCGAGAGAGCCCCTCTGCCTCTGGAATGCGGACCACCCAGCTGCGGTGCTATATACCAGCGCCCCTTTTCCCAGTCACCTTTATGTGTCTTCCACGTAAGGAAGGTGAAGGAAATGAGGGGAGGAAAGGAGAAAAGAAGAGGGAAGAGGGGAGAAAGCAAGAAGCAGGGGAGGAGCAGAGATGGATTACCCGATAAGCAAGGTACACACGAGCTTACTTGTGCTTACTTACTAATCTGTACTGCACAATTTCACCTGTTTTTCACCACATCTTTGAAACCCATGTGAAACTTGTGCACTACAGATTAGTAAGTAAACTCATTTAAGCCCGTGTGTACCTTGCTTACTGTAAACCCATGCGTATCTTGTTTACCGGTTAACCCGTCCCTGGGAGAGAGTCAGAGACTCATGAGTTCCATAGTTGTACTGAGCGTCTGTGATGAGGCAGTCCCTCTCAGGGGTAGGGACTGAGAGGGAAGTGCTATCTCTGCACTCAGACTGCTCACAGAATACTGGGGGGAAGACAGGGGAGTAAGGCTGACTAAATCAAAAAACCAAACCCATTGCTGTCGAGTCAGTTCTGACTCATGGCAACCCCACGTGTGTCAGAGTAGAACTGCCTCACAGGGTTTTCTTGGCTGTAATCGTTACAGAAGCAGATTGTGAGGACTTTCTTCTGCGGTGCTGCTGGGAGGGTTTAAACAGCCAACCTGTAGGTTAGTAGTTGAGTGCAAACCATTTCGCCACCCAGTGGCCTCAAGGGAAGCAAAATAACAAATAATCACCATGCAGGGCATGCGGAGCAAAGAGGAGGGCGCCTTCCCCAGCTGGGGTTACAGGGGCCTGGCAGAAAGGAGACGTTATTAGTGAAGAGAAGGACAAAAGAGCAGAAGAGAGAAGTGGCAAGGAAACAGAGCAGGAGGGAAAATCAAGAGCCAGCAGGGAAACAAATGGTCACCTCACCCCAGGATTTATATACTAAACTCATATGCAAATTTGGTTTCATTGATCTGTGACTTCAGTGAATAAAACTGCCTTTTCTGGAACCATTGATTGTGGAGTCCTGAGAAGGCTGGGCCTAAGGCCTGGAGAAAGAGCACACCGTGGGTGGGCCTTCCACTCAATTAGGGAAGAGCAATTACTGATGGTGACCAAAGATACATCCTTGGGGGAAGGGGGAGAGTATCTCAAACAGAACCCCCTCCCCAACACAGAAAACACTAGTTTGAGGAACGGCCCACATCTACCATCTCAGGCCAGATCTTAACGGTTGTGAGGTCCAGGCCAAGAGGGCAAATGGAGGCCCAGGGACCGTGTGTCTAAATATCTTAAAGTTCTGAATTAGGCTAGCAAACCAGTCACTAAAATCCATGCTGTCATACTTCTTTGCAAAGAAATCTTCATCATAAAACAATTAACAATATTTGTAAAGCTATATTTCTCTTTACAACAGAAAATCAGCAAAATATAAACTTTGAATTTAATTATTATTGTACATGTCTAGGTATTCTGTTGATGGGCCGGTGACATTTGGGTGAATAATAAAATAAAGGAAAAATTGTTTTTCTTGACTTCATTTCAGCAAAATTGCTGATTATATTGTTCTTATTGAGATCTTCTCCGCATGCATCTGTCACTATGAAGCTGTCGAGGATTTCATTTCACTTGGACCCACAATCAACGCCCACGGAAGCAACAGATAAGAAATCAAACAACACACTGCATTGGGCAAATCTGCTGCAAAAGATCTCTTTAAAGTGTTAAAAAGCAAAGATGTCACTTTAAGGACCAAAGTGCACCTGACCCAAGCCATTATGTTTTCAATTGCCTCATATGCACTGGAAAGCTGGACAATGAACAAGAAAGATCAAAGAAGAATCAATGCCTTTGAACTGTGGTGTTCGTGAAGAATATTGAATATACCACAGACTGCCAGAGGAACAAACAAATCTGTCTTGGAAAAGTACAGCCAGAGAGCTCCTTGGAAGCAAGGATGGCGAGACTACGTCTCACATACTTTGGACATGTTATCAGAAGGGACCAGTCCCTAGAGAAGGACATCACATTTGGTAGAGTAGAGGGTCAGCGAAAAAGAGGAGGACCCTCGACAAGATGGATTGACAAAGTGGCTGCAACAATGGGCTCAAGCATAACAATGATCGAGAGGATGGCGCAGGATCCGGCAGTGGTCATTCTGTTGCACATAGGGTCGCTATGAGCCTGAAGCGACTCGACAGCACCTAACAACAATAATAACAATAAATGACAGTAAAGAGCTAGAGTATAGATCAGTGAGCTATGCCTGTGGCCTATTCTTATGTGGCCTTTGAGCTAAGAATGGTTTTTACTTTTTATTATGGTTTTTTTTTTTTTCCAAAAAAAGATGAATATGCAATAGAGAGTGTATGATCTGCAAAGACTGAAATATTTACTATCTGGCCCTTTACAGAAAAAAGTTTACTGACCCCTGATCTAGAGGACTAAAAATAAACATAACTGTGTTTAAAGTGCACAAAATTTGAATATATATTTTATCAAAGATACAAAGTGAATGTTAAAATCATTTCATTTTCATATTTTTACTTTTCTTCTAAAATATTCTAATTATCCATTAAAATACAGATTGTTATTAGTGAATATCAGTATTTTAAACCAAAATTATTTAATAAAGCTAAATTTTTACTTCGTGTGTTTAAAAATTTTATTAAATTGTATCTAACATTTTTTAAAAAATAAAACTCTTTGAAATTCTAGTTTAAAGATTCTTTAATTGGTTAACATGCTCCATGCCTATTACGCCTAGATGGAATTGTTTAATATCACAAAATGCTCCTCAGTGCCTGTGTGCTGCAGTTGTGGAGACTGTGCTAGCTTGTGAGTACTTCTGAACCACGAGTTAGAACATGAAGAGAAGAAATAAAATGGACACTTGACCTACTGGCAAATGACACATTATTGTGCGAGAATGTATTGCATTCATGATATCTGAGAAGAAGGACCTGAAAAGTAAATTAATTTGTCTTTTTCCCAACCTAAGCATCTCTGCCACTCCACATCCTCCCTGTACTCCAAAGCTATGTCTGTCTCTGATGTCAACAGTGGCACAGCGCTTCAGAACATTAGGGTGCAGTTGCCTTTTTTTAGAGGACACAGGGCAGGAGATGTGGAGAAGCTGTCTCTGGGGCCTGAATGGTGTTCCCCACAGAGTGGATGTTTAGGGTAAGTGGTCATGTTGTGTAGCACTGAGCGTGAGGTCTGAATCGCCAGACGCACCCATGTGTGCTTTAATCAGTTTCTGTTTGTCACGTGAGGGGCCCTCTCTAGCATGAACCCCAGAGCAAAGGCTCTTCATGCCTGCAGGGAAATCAATCTCCAGAAGCTAGTGGCGCTCAACATAGTCCCAAGAGGGGCTGGGCCTTGAGTATGAGAGAATCTGAAAAGTGGGGAAAAAGCAGCGTGCGTTGTGTCCACGTGGGCTTCCTGCACTCAAAGGTGAAGGAAGCGATGAAAATTCAGGAGGCCCCCTTCACAGCAGGGCCAAGACAGTAGCAAAGATTCCTGGAACTTTGTTCAGACTGTGGAGCACTGGAGATGTCAAGCTACACAAGCTACACAACAAAGGTTTCTGAGAGGGGAGCATAATGGTGAAAATTCTGTCACTCTCTTCTCAAAAATTTTTCATTGGGAAGGTTAAAGGTTATTAAATCAGTTTTCAGATATTTCTCTCCTTACTCCTAATAAAGGAAACACCCCAATTAAACCTGATATTATTAATCTCGGGTGTAAAGCCTCTACCTCCCCACCTCCTAAGGCTGATTGATGCAGAAATGTAAAGGTGACAACCACCCCGCTTGGCCCAGGTACTCCCGGTCTTAGCACCGAAAGTCCTGTGTCCTGGGACATGCCTCAGCACTGGGCAAACCGGCTCAGTTAGGTGTGACCACCTAGGCCCAACTTAAGACTCCTCAGCAAGGCCATTCTAGCTCCAGGGGGGCTGTCGTGGGCCTGCTTCATGGACTGAGTCTCCCTCCGTCTTACCCTACTCTTCCCCAACCCTTCCACAGAGGGTGACCCCAAAGAGCCTCCCTAATAAATGCCCCTGCCTCTGTCTCAGAGTCTTCATCCTGGTGAACCCAGCTTCAATTGCTATTTAGTAGTCTAATTATGAAGATAAAAAAGGAGCCCTGGTGGCTTACTGGTTAAAGCACTCAGCTGTTAACCAAAAGTTCAGGGATTCAAACCCACCAGCTGCTCCATGGGAGAAAGATGTGGCAGCCTGCTTCCGTAAAGATTACAGCCTTGGAAACCCTATGGGGCAATTCTACTCTGCTGTATAGTGTTGCTATAAGTCAGAATTCAACTTGACAGCAACAGTTTTGTTTGTTTGTTTTATGAAGGGAAAGAGGAAGAAGAAGGAAAAGAGGAAGAAGAAAAGAAGAGATTCACAGAAACAAAGCAGCAGCAACAACTTCCACTCTCCTTGTTTAAGCCTGGGGTTGTGGTTCCTTTCCTGGGAATGGAAAAGTCAAGAAGTCAGCCCAGTTCAAGGGAGGAGAGGGTTTGGTTTTGGACCCATTTCAGCAAGCAGTTGGAAAACACCTGGGCCAGGAGAGTGTCCATCCTGGACATGGGGACCTGGGAGTCTCTCCGGCAGAAGAGTTAAAGCTGTGAAGCACACAAGTACTGTGAGGGAGAGGATATGGAAAGAGGGAAGCAGAGGGCTCAGGGCTAAAGCTTGAGGAGTCCTCCCACTCAGGGGTGGGCTAGAAAGAGGGACCGAGAGTTGCTGAGAGGTGGCAAGAGGAGAGCAAGAAAAGGAGGTCGTGAGGGGAAACCAGAGAAGAGAGAAACTCACACACATTAGAGCAGATGAGCTGAACAAGGACCAGGTGGATTCAGTGCTAATCTGCCCTCACAGGATCATCAAACAAAAACCAAACTCATTGCCGTTGAGTCAATTCCAACTCATAGCAACCCTATAGGACAGAGTAGAACTGCCCATAGGGTTTCCAAGGCTGTAATCTTTTTGGAAGCAGATCACCACATCTTTCTCCCTCAGAACCTCCGGTGGGTTTGAACCACTGACCTTTTGGTTAGCAGCTGAGCACTTAACCACTGTGCCACCAGGGCTCCCTCCCACAGGGTTTTAAGTACCTCTTTACTAGGCATTGCACTAGGACATGTGAGTACAACATTGGGCAGAGCTGAACCTGGCCTTATGATGCTTGCAGTCTTGTGGGGGAGACAGATGAATTGTGGCAGAGAGGGCTCCTCAGACTCTCTGTGGTTGTTGCTTTATTTACTATCCATCATGTCCTGTAAATGTCAAGTTGCTGTAAAAGGTTCTAAATGCTTACATTTCTGCACTACTCTCCTTTCACACCAGCACTGGACTGCCTACCACATCTTGAGTAGTTTGATTGGCAGAGACTGTAGGTCGCCTACCCAACAGCTACTCTCTCCTACATTACCAAGAGCATCCAATTTTTTTTTTTTTCCAGAGTGTCTATTGTTGTTTCACTGACCCTCTACCAAGCATGATGTCCTTCTCCAGGGACTGATCCTTCCTCATAACATGTCCAAAGTGCATTAGATGAAGTCTCACCATCCTTACTTCTAAGGAGCATTCTGGCTGTACTTCTTCCAAGACATTTGTTGGTTCTTCTGGCAGTCCATGGTATATTCAACATTCTTTGCCAACACCATAATTCAAAGGCATCAATTATTCTTCTGTCTTCCTTATTCATTGTCCAGCTTTTGCATGCATGCACACAGAGTGTCTAAAAGACTACAATTACCAGCTAAGAATAGGCAATTAGATGTCTTTTGGTAGAGCTTATAGGAAAGTTTCCTAAAGGGTGCTGACTCATCTGGAAAACACTTCCTTTGTCCCTGCCCCTTCCATGGGTGTGATGGCTTATATTTCACCAACTAGCTTGGAACCATGAGACAACACTAAGCATAATGAAGCAAAAAGCTTTAAGGATATGGGTCTCTGTTGACCATAAAGCTACCACATCAGTTCTGGACAGCCTGTCTCCAAACTTTATGTTACATGAAAGAAAATTAAACCTTTAATTTGCTTAAGCCACTGCAATTTATGGAATATCATCAAGTATTTTTCCATCCATTACATGAGTAAACAGACATTTGTCAAATGGGGTGGTATTATCACAAAGGGGAAGTAGAGTGTTACGTGGTCCTTTAAATCAGTTTGGAGAGAGGAGTCAGAGAAAGCTATCTGGAGAAGAAATGACTAAAGGAAACCCTGAAGGAATAGTAAGTTAGCTAGGGAAGAGATTTATGGATGGGGGGAGGGGAGTTTTTCAAACCAAAAACAAACAAACAATAAACCCAGCTTATGCAAATATCAGAAGGTAAGAAGCGGTATGGCACATGAGAAGAACTCAATAGTTTAGTCTGGTTGGAATAAGAGTGTGAAGAAGAATGTAAGAGACAGATAGCAGTGGTCTACCTAAGAGTGGGGGCTACCGAGGGGTGGAGGGTGATCATCCACATGAAGAAAGTCAGACAGTTGACCTTCTGCCTTTCTCCCACCAAGCTTGGGGAGATTTCCTGCTAGAAATCAGCTAGAAGATAGTGGTTCTGGTCTCATCTATGAGGAATCGTGTTGGATTTAGCAAAGCCATTCACCTCTCTGGCTTTCCATTTCCAGATCTGCAAAACAGACCTCACGTGGTCCATGGACCTCACAAAGAGTTTGTGACCATAGGCTACGAAATTCTGCAAATAAGGAACAGAAAGCATCACATTCAACCCTCTCATTTTACTGATAAGGAAACGAAGGCCCAAAGAAGTTGTCCCAGCTAGATGGAGAAAGAGCTAAGCCTAGAATTTAGCTCTCAGGCTGTGATTCTTTCCCCACAAATAGCTGCATGTTATGTGCTTGAAGTGAATGGTTATTGTTTGGGGTGGCTGCCAAATGGAACACAGCAGAGCAAGATAATAGAGTTTCTTATTTCAAGAAAGCTAGTACTTGAAGGTGCTTTGAATAACGCATACTTTTGAAACTAACTAAATATTTGGAGTGTATTTTCCCATCCTTCCTTTCCTCTCTAAAAGCAAAAACAAGTCCATGTAATTTGGTGGGGGGCTGGGGGTGAGGGCTGGGAACTGAATTAGATCAAAGGGAAAATCTAACTCAGTAACCACAGATGTGAAAGTGCCCCGAAGTATTTAGACCAGATTCACATCTTTTGTGGTAACCCTTAAGTTTCCACTGAATCGCTAAGAAAAAACAGCCAACTCCCTTAGGTGACTTCACAGTTGCTGTCTAAAAAGGTCATTGTAATCCACCCTCTTCATCCCATAAACTAGCAACTCTGAAAAGCCCTGTTGGGAGAACCATTATTTGGGGGACTAAAGAGAAAGTCCATAGCCAAATGAAATGATATTATAGTAGTAACAGTTACTTAATGGAAGTTTACTCATTATTTTACTCAAATTCATAATGACCCCAGGGTGTGAGAATTGTACCTATTTTATAGATCAGGAAATTGTGCCTCTACACTCCACTGACTTCTTTCACATCCAGTAAGTCACCAAGCCCTCTTGAACTATCCTTCACTATGTCTCTTACATGTATCTTAGCTTTCCCTGGAAAGTCTGGTACCTTTGCTCTCTGACAGTTCCCATCCACCCAACACCTTCCATTCCCATGAAAACTGTTGAATATTTCTTCTTAGGTATCATGACACCACTGCAAACTGAAAATGTCTAAGCCTGAACTTATGTTCCCTTGCCAACTGCCCTTTGATCTTAACACCTTTGAGTCAATTGCCCAGGATGGAACCACACAACCTACACTTCAGCCAAAGAGGTCCATTTACAGACCTCTGAATATACCTTGTACTTTTCCATCCTTGCTTATGCCATTCCCTCCTCCAGCCTCTATTAAAATTCACTGAAATCTTCCCTGATCTCCCCAAGCAAAAGATGGTTTGACAACTGCACAAAAATAAATGAACAAGGCTGTTAACTACAACACTATTTCTAGTGGAGTAAAAAACTTCAGAAAACTGAATTTTCCATCAGTAGGAGATACTATGTTATCTGCATACAATGGAATATTATGCAGCTAGTGAGAAGTAAAATGATGATAAGATGTGTCTATATGTACTGATACAGGTAAGAGAGTTGCAGCCCCTCACACAGGGCACCATCTGTCACAGTGGCGGTGAATGTCGGGATGGCGGAGACAGTAACCAAACACAACTCTTACAGAGAAGTGGGGCCAGGAGGGTCACTCTGAGGAGTCAACCCTGGCTTCAGTCCCAGGAGTTTATTTATAGTCAATACAGCAAGGAGTGAAGCAAATAGAACAATGGGCTTTGGGTGCAGGCAAGGGAGAAGGAATTCAGGTAAACAAGCCAATCAGTAAAGGGACAATAGGTTTGGGAAAACAAGTCGTGACAAGTCTCAACATGTTGGGGACAAGTTTCAACATGCTGTGCAGCATAGAGACCTGTGGGAGCTGCAGTTGTCAATAGTGCAGCCATGTTTAAATGGCATATATCCCCACATTTCCCCCCTTTTGTTTAGTTAATGAAATAAGAATCAAGAGGGCTTCCGCTGGTCCAACAAGTGGCCGGTAGGATAAAGTAAAATTTTCTCTACGAGATAAAGTCTATGATTATCTCATCTACTGTCTCCACACCTCAGGGCCTGGTGACTTAGTGAGTCCTTGTGAGCCCAGCTATGGCTGGGGCACACTCCATATGTTTAAAGAGGAGAAGTAGCATAGCTATGAGTAACACCTGGACTTAGTCGCCTAGATGGTGGCCATAGCAGGCTCTTTAAACTCACGGTGCTGGTTTTCCACAGGATACCATCTGGTTTTTCACCAGGTTGTTACTTAATGCCTGGACTTAGTCTCCTAGATGGCAGCCGTAGCAGGCTCTTTAAACTCATGGTGCTGGTTTTCCACCAGATACCATCTGCTTCTTCACCAGGTTACTAAGTAAGAGCGATGCTCTTATCAATCGCACAGCCAGAGTGAGCAGACCCAATGTGCCTTTTAGGTGTGTAAGACAATAGAGGATGATCTTATGAGGATAATATAATCCTCTGCACTAGTAATATCCTGACTGTTAGACCCATGGGTTTCCTCTGACTCTCATTTTGCCAGGTAAACACTAACTTTTAATATCCACTGAAATTATTATTCTTAAAGGCTTAAAGATTTATAAAGGCTCAAAGATTGATTAACAATCAAACAAGCAATGATTTACACAGCTTCGCTATTACTTGGAAGGGAATCACTAGGAAGGGCAATTTACACATCATAACAGATTTAACAATCAAACAAACACTGATTTACACAAGTTTACTATCAATTGGAAAGGGATCATCTAACTTAGAAATCTATCTATACAGAAGCATCTAACTAGGAGAAGCAGAAAATATAGAGGAATTTACACATAACAAATTTTCGTTTGGAACTTACTGATTAACCAAATACAGGTAATTATTGATTATCAAAATAATAACATAGGAAGGGCCTTCTTAAGAGGAGGTCTTTATTTTTCCCGTCTCCTGTTTAGGTAACTGGCAGCGAATGGTCCAGGCGTAGAAGGCCAACTTCTGTTGGTGATGGGAGATCTTCAGGGAGTAGAGACATTGGATGACTATAAGGAGGCACAAGACTATTAAACATCCTATAGCAAAAAGGATCCAGACATGGAGATTGAGTCCAGAGACCCTATGTGTGGGATTGAGCCAGTAGGCAAAATCATTAAGTGTATTAAGTGTAGCCTTATTAGACTCTGATTGTAATCTCAAGAGCTGCTCTTGTAATTGAAATTGTAATTTTTGAATATCACCTTTCAATGGAGAAGTGAAGCTAGCCAGAAGATTATTTTTAACATCCTTCTAGGACTCATTATATGGAAGGGCTGTAACACAGAAGCAAGTGTATTCAGCATCACAGGTTAATTGAGAATGTTCCCATAGGGCTTCTTGTCGTTCTCCAAGCCAAAGGACTGAAGCTTCTAAAGCACCCAGACGCTTGAGGATCTCTTGATCAATATGTGCCATAGTTTGCATTTCAGAAGTAACATTTTGCATATAAGTGTTAAACTGCTGGGCCGTCTGAATAGATTGGGAGAGAGCTTCGGCGGCAGTAGCTGCCGTAGTGGCAATAGCAGTGGCTGTGATAATAGAGGTTATGAGAATTCCAAGAAACCTTTTAGTTCATATTTTCTGTAATGCATTAACAACCTCAGCGAGGGGGGAACTATCTTGCCAAGGGCTTGTAAGGTTAATGGGCAGCCAAAGGTGGCTTTTTTGTCGAAGAACAAATATAGAATTGATGTTAAGAGTGGAGACATTTTGCCTGGACAGACATGGAGTAATCCAAGTAGAGCCACTGGATAATGTTAATTGAAAAGAGGCATTTATTTTAATGATATCTGGAGGACTAGAAGTTATAGCAAAAATGTATGGTCGAGACGTGCATATAAGCACAGAATCATTATGGTCATGGAGGGTCCTTTGTAATTTGGGGAGTGAGTTCTTGGCATCCTTTGTCCCCCTCAGAAAAGTTCCTGAGTGGAGAGTTCTTTCATAAAAAGGGAGACCTAATCACCAAGAAAGGGTTTTTAACTGGGAAAAATGAGTAGCTGAATAACATAAGCGAAGAACAGGTCCAGCTAGGTCAGGGTTCCAGGACTTAGAATGTCCTAGGTAATGGTATGGGACTGCCCACTGCCAAGTAGAGCGATTTAGTAATAAAATTAAACCTTGAGGGCCCCAATTTTCTAGTGAAATGTTGAAAGGGAGAGAGTATGAAGAAAAGTTAGTAGTTCAACAAGTAACCCAAGTATTATCGATAGGGTCTGTAAGAGATAGCTGTGGGTGTTGACATACAGGGATGAAAGGGGATAAGTAAGTAATATAGGCACTGAATGTGCCATTAATGCCTATGGCTTTAACGAAAAATTGCTTAGAATAGGCTGGTTGCTTATAGGTGCCATTGTAGTAAATGTAATTCATATACCGTTGTTCTAGTATAGGCACGCACGCAGAAGCAGTGCGTGGCTGGGTAGTGAAACACAAATGAAGGGCGTCAGCATGGAGTGTCCAATTTGTAGACAGTACAAACCATCCCTCTTCAGGGGAGTTAGTAAGTGGTTTGGAATAGGCCAAATATTGTCCCCCAGTAACGACAGTATCATTAGAGGAAAGAAGGGGCTCTGGTTCTTCCCAAGTAACCGGGTGGAAGACAGGAGGGCTAAGAACATGAGCCCAATAGGTGGTTGGGGCAGAGGTTGCTGGTATCTGAGAAAGGAGGAGGAGGAGAACACATACCAAAGTTAGGAATAGATTTTTAGGTGTAGGTGGGGCACCTGTAGTTGAGAGGATATGTTCAGCTTTTGAGAAGAGGGCTTTCAGACCTCCCCATGTTACCAGTATTGCAGAGCTCTGTTGTTCATTCTCCTTCCCCGGGGGAGGGGGTGATGATGTCAGTTGTGGCTCTGGAGTTGGATCGGATGGCGGTTCTGGCAGCCGCAGCAGGGGCGGTGGTGGCGGTTCCCAGCGGAAGGGTGGTGGCTGTCGCTGGGTCATGATATGGTTTTACTAATCAGGCGGGAATCCAAAGTGGACCTGTGGGAAACAAAACAGCCCCATACCCTCATCCCCAGGTTAATAATCCTACAGGTCCTTGCCAGACAGAGGGATTTTGAGGATCTTTATAGAGGACCTGTGGGCAAGGTCGGGTGTCGGGGGGGGTAAAATGTCGTTCTGCAGTGGTACGACCATCTTTGGCAACTGATAAAAAGTTAAAAGTAAAGAGAGCTTTGGCAAGTCTTTCATTCTGGTCACATACTCTAGACCCGTCATCTTCCCCCTTTTGTTTATTTAAGAGCTGTTTGAGAGTATGATGGGCACGTTCAATTATGGCTTGCCCTTGAGGGTTATAAGGAATGCCAGTGGAATGAAGAATATTCCATGTGCCACAAAATTGTTGAAATTTAGCTGAAGTATATGCAGGCCCATTATCAGTTTTAAGAGCTTGGGGACATCCCACAGTCACAATGGCTTGGGTGAAATGATGACAGGCATGAGTACAACGTTCCCCAGAAAGGGCTGTGGCATAAAGAAACCCAGAACATGTATCTATGGATACATGGAGATATTTAAGTTTTCCAAAGGGAGGATAGTGTGTTACATCCATTTGCCACAATTGATTGGCTATTAGACTACGTGGGTTGACGCCAGCAGCAAAGGACGTGGGAGAAAAGCACTGGCAGTCAGGACAGGTGCGAACAATATGTTGTGCTTCAGTAAGGGAGATAGAAAATTGTTTTTGAAGTCTGCATGCATTTTGATGAAAGAAATTATGAGAAGTTTGTGCATTAGAAAAGGCAGAGCCAGCAAGTAAATCGGCACAAGAATTGCCGTCAGAAAGATGCCCTGGCAAGGGTGTATGGGAGCGCACATGTACCACAAAAAAGGGAGAGTTACAGCTATTAAGCAAGGTTTGAAGCCTTTTGAATAAAGTAAATAACTCATAATCAGGAATAAGTCGAAGAGTTACATTGCTAATATGTTGAATAGTGTGAACAACGTAAGCAGAATCAGCAATTAAATTGAACGGCATTGATTTAAAAATTTCAAAGGCAGCAACAGCTGCCGACAGCTCAGCACACTGTGTAGTGGAAGCCTTTTGTGTAATGAAATGTTGCCAGGCACTGTCTGTCTGCCAAGCGACCACTCCCTTTCCAGTTTTTCCTGATCCGTCTATAAAGGTGGTAGGGGCACTAGCAAGAGGTGAAGGAGAGAGCATAGTAGAAAATTGTAAAGGAAGAAGCTGTAGGGTAGAGAGTGGCTTTGAAGTGGGATAAGAATAAATTACTTGCCCAGTAAAATCAGCCAAAGCTATCTGGAGCTCTTCAGAATTAAGAAGAGCATGAGCAAAAGCTGTTTTCGTTACCCCAAAGTATATAAAATGAGGGTCAGAACCCAAAAGCTGTTGAGTGTGGGTGCGTCCTTGCATTAATAAGTTAATGTGCTGAGAGAAGCGTGTAAACAACTGTTGCAGAGGGCGATAAGGAAGAAAAAGCCACTCAAGTGCTCTGAAGTCAGGAGTAAATTGACAGAGCACGCCTATAAGACTATGAGGAGTATTTAATAGGACAAGGTAAACAGGATGATTTATCTGTAAACGAGTCAAAAATTTTTCTTTAATGGCTTGGTTAACAAGTGTTAATTCATGGCGTGCCTGGGGAGAAAGTTTCCTCATAGAGGTTAGAGCAGGGTCACCCTTAAGGGTCTCAAATAAGTGGGCTAGTTGAGAGGTTGTTATGCCAAGTGAAGGTCACAGCCAATTATATGACCAAGGATCTTTTGGAGGTCATTTAGAGTTAAAGCCTTGGGAATTATAATTTCCAGTGTTTTAGGGCAAACGATATGGTTGTCAAGATAGTATCCCAGATACTGCCACAGGGTGAAAGGCTGAACCTTTTCAGGGGCTACCTGTAAGCCAAAACCTTGTAACACGTGTTGAACAGAGACAAGAAGCGACTCAAGTTTTTCTGGTTTGGGATGGGCTAAGAGAATGTCGTCCATATAATAACATATAAGACATGAGGGAAAGGCCCTTCGGACGGGCTTAAGAGCCTTGTCAACATAATATTGACAGATAGTTGGACTATTGACCATGCCCTGTGGGAGAACAGTCCACTCATAACTCTGCATAGGACGACAATTATTCATAGAAGGAACTGAGAAGGAAAATTTAGCACAATCATCGGGATGGAGTGTGATGGTAAAAAAGCAATCTTTAAGATCAATAATAATAATATTATATGTTTGAGGAATACAGGTTGGATTGGGAATTCCTGGTTGGAGAGGTCCCATAGGGACAAGACATTGATTAACAGCCAGTAAGTCATGAAGGAGCCTCCATTTTTTGGATTTTTTGGGGATGCAGAAAATAGGTGTATTCCAAGGGCTGCAGGAAGGCCAGATGTGTCTGGCCTCTAACTGTTCCTGGACAAGTTTTTTAAGGTGTTTTAATTTTTCTTCTTTAATGGGCCACTGCTCAACCCAAACAGGAGGGCCAGGCATCCAGGTTAATTTTAGCAGAGGGTCTGTTTAGCAGTGGCCCCTATGAAAAATCCCAAAGGGTGCCACTTTGAACATTCCACTGGGAGAGTAAATCTCGTCCCCATAATATAGCAGGTAAAGGAAGGATAAACGGACAGATAGAAGCGGGCTGTCCATCAGGGCTATAGCAAACAATGGGAAGTGTACTTTGAAAAGGACACTGTGCTTCTCCAACTCCTGTGAGGGTTTCAGCAGTTTTCTTCTTGGGCCAAGAAGAGGGCCAGGAATCAGAGGAGAAGATAGTTACATCTGCCCCAGAATCCACGAGCCCTTCAAACATGCGATCATTGACCTGACCAGTAAGATATGGTCGGGAAGATTGTAACTTAGTAACCCAAAAAGCGTCAGTACTGCCGAAACCCCCAGCCCATCTTGGGGAAGTGCGAGTGGAGGGGACTACAAAGGGAAGTAAAATTAGCCGTACTATCTTATCAGGGGGAGTAATGTTCCAATAAGAGAGACTGGAAACCATAATTTTAATTTGTCCTTCGTAATCAGAATCTATTACACCAGGATGAACAGTTAGACCTTGAGATGTAATACTAGAGTGACCCATTAGGAGTCCTTAATATCCTCGAGGCAAGGGTCCCCAAAACTGTGTTGCTATAAGAAAAACTTTTCCTGCCTCATCTATTACAGCCCCTTCTGCTAAGGGTAAATCTAGACCTGCACTCCCTTCCGTGGCTGCTTTTAATCATTGACTCGCAAACGTTGCTGTTTGGAGTCTATGCTGTGGTCTCCCTCTGGATTTTTCGGGGCACGAGAGCTCTCGCCCCTCTTCCCGTTTCCCGACATAGGGTTGCCTTGATTGTTAAATTGAGATCTGCACTGCTTAGCCCAATGACCGCCTTTACCACAGCAGGGACACTTTCAGGTTGGAAATTTAGTGTTGGCATTTTTGTTTTTTAAACTGTGACAGTCCTTCTTAAAATGTCCAGGTTTACCACACCCAAAACAGGTGGCAGTGGATGGACGGAGAGCTGCCGCTAATACTTGTGCCTTATGAGTTTCTGTGCCAACATTTTGACATGCTCTAATCATTTCAGCTAAATTAAGATTCTGTGCCTTTAAGGGGGCTAAAACAGCTCGACAGTCAGCATTAGCATTTTCATAAGCAAGCTGGAGACAAAGAACTTCAGCCGCTTGTTGATTATCTACCTGTTGGGAAACGGCCGTTTGGAGGCGGTTGATAAAATTAACGTAAGGCTCGTTTGCCACTTGGTGAATAGTGGCGAACGAGCCGGTGGGTGTTCTGGAGTCAGGGATTTTACTCCAGGCTTTGGTGGCAGCATTGGAGGCTTGACTGAATGCTTGCCTATTCATCTGACTCTGGGTCTGGGGAGTGGAATTATTCCCAACACCCAGGAGCATGTCAAGACTAACAGGGCTATTACGGTTAAGATTGTCCATGGCATAAAGGTTACAATGTTCCTTGTATTCTTGATTCCATGCACTAAATTGAGCAGGGGTTAAGACTGTTTGCATTAAAATGTTCCACTCCCAGGGGGTCATCTCATAGTTTTGTCCTACAGCTTCTACAATTCCTTTTGTAAAGGAACACTGTAAACCATTCTACATCATGCTTTTACGGAGTTCTTTAAAAATTTGAAAGTCAAGGCCATCGTGACAGGGCAGTCCTGATCCCCAAATGACAGGATAAGCAGAAAACCCCTCTTTCTCACTGCCCTCCCGCAAACATCTTTCCATAAGAGACTCATGTTGAGAGAAATCAGCCTTGGGAGGCATGGAAAGAGGAGGGTCATAAACATTTTCTTTACTAGGGGAGGGAGCAGAAGGAGCTGCCTGTAGGGGCTGTAAAGTGAGGCGGCAGTGATGCCAAGCAATAAGAACTGAAGCTGGGATGTTCATGTCACGAATGATGTTACCGATACGTTCCCATGCTTCTACATCAAGGTTTCCCCACAAGGGATGCCCAGGACAGGCAGACTCAATTAAAAGCAGAAGTTGGGTAAGGGCTTCTTCTGACACCTTAAGCTTAGAGGCCTTTAACAATCCCAACAACTGGGTTTTGCGTTGATGTTGTTCAGAAGAAAGAGAATTCCCCATAGTGAGGAGGAATAGGAAAATGAAGAAAAGAATGATAGGAAAGCTCCTGGCCCCGAAGCGTGAAATCCCTTGAGGGAGCATACGAGAAAGCCCCACCACTCCCGGGGCTATAGCAGCCCGAGATAAGAACTTCCGGGGAAAGTTCTGCCCGTGGAAAAACCCCACCACTCCCGGGGCTGTAAGAGCAGCACAAAATGGACGCATCCTGTACTTACCACCTTTAGGGACTGAGTGCGAGGATGTCTACAGCACCCTCACACAGGGCACCATCTGTCGCAGCCCCTCACACGGGGCACCATCTGTCGCAGCGGCGGCGAATGTCGGGACGGCGGAGACAGTAACCAAACACAACTCTTACAGAGAAGTGGGGCCAGGAGGGTCACTCTGAGGAGTCGACCCCGGCTTCAGTCCCAGGAGTTTATTTATAGTCAATACAGCAAGGAGTGAAGCAAATAACAGAACAATGGGCTTTGGGTGCAGGCAAGGGAGAAGGAATTCAGGTAAACAAGCCAATCAGTAAAGGGACAATAGGTTTGGGAAAACAAGTCGTGACAAGTCTCAACATGTTGGGGACAAGTCTCAACATGTTGGGGGCAAGTCTCAACATGCTGTGCAGCATAGAGGCCTGTGGGGGCTGCAGTTGTTAATAGTGCAGCCATGTTTAAATGGCATATATCCCCACATAAGAGAACAGTATTATATTATGAACCTATTGCATAAGAATGTATATTTCTATGTGCATAAACCACCACTCATCTGTCAGTTTGTCATACTGTGGTAGCTTGTATGTTGCTGTGATGCTGGAAGCTATGCCACCAGTATTTCAAATACCAGCAGGGTTACCCAAGGTGGACAAGTTTCAGCAGAGCTTCCAGATTAAGACTAGAAAGAAAGGCCTGGCTATCTATTTATGAAAATTAGCCAGTGAAAACCCTATGGATCTCAATAGAATACTGTCTGATATAATGCTGGAAGATGAGTCCCCTAGGTTGGAAGACACTCAAAATAAACAGTGGCTGCAACAATGGACTTGAGCATCCCAATGATCATGAAGATGGCCCAGGACCAGACAACATTTTGTTCTGTCATAAATGGGGCCACCATGAGTCAGAGCCATCTACAACTAACAATAACAACTTATGCATAAAAATCTAAAAGGCTACAACAAAATTCTTAATAGTGTCTATCTCTGCGATTAAAGATGGGGAAGTGGAAATTTTACTCTCTTAATACATTTCTTTTTATATATTAATTTTTATGACAGTGAATTATTTTTGTAATAAGAAAACTTTCCATTTTGAAAACAAATAAAGTTTAATTTCTTCTTTTGAATTTCTTATAGCCCAGAGTATACCTGGAGGGTCTGAATATGTCTTACCCATCTTTGTATCCCTGAGGCCATGTAGCAGCACACTGCATTCTGTGTGGAAAGTTGTCTGAAATTGGAGTATTTTAATTGATTGTGGAGCACTGACATAGGAGATTAAATTTAAAGTCCTGCTTTCTGGCATTCCCTCATATGTATTGTGGATCGTCTCAACACATAAACACACACACACAATTCACCATGACCTCTTCACATACACAGGTGAAAACTGAAAAAGGCAAGGAACGTATAACTATTCTTCAAGGGGAAAACCTGCTCCTCAGATTTGGAGAAAGAAGCTAGACCACTTCAGACAAATAAAATAAGGAAGAAGAAATGAGGACAGATTTGTTGACTCTTACCCAATCCCTCTTTTCTCTTGATTTTAAGGCTTTAAATTGTTGCCTCTAAGAGGTACTGTATTATAACCAGGGTCAAAATCCATCAACAGGATAGGAGAAACTTTGTTTAAAGTGGCAGTGAAAAAATGGAAATGCATAGGCCCCTGTATTTACCTCTCCCTGCTCAGGTGTTTGTTGGGAGTTTGTGTAAATAATTTAAACTGCTAGGTTGTATTCTTGAAAATCAGTCATATGGAAGGTGTAAAACACAGCAGCTAGAGCATCTTGTCAGAGGACCTTCTTAAAGACAGAACCTACAGTGCCATGTGCCCTTTCAGCAAATAGTAGCTGGGAGTGCTGGAGACCCAGCAGGACACACCTAAGAAGTTGGACTTTGGAAGTAGAGATGTCTAGTAGATTGAGTTACCAAAGTGGGTTCCAGAACTGCCCATAGATAATATCAAAATGGTCTCAGTGGTTGGACAAGAACATCAGTGCATAGCGTCACTTCCAATAACAGCATCCCTCCCCCTCCCCACATACATACACAAAAAAATACAAAAAAAAAGTATTGGTTTCACCAATGCCACACCAGTCCTTAAGAGGTTAAGGTCATCAAAACAGCCTTGTGTGATTTTGATTTGTGGGGTAACAATGCTTTATATTCTCATCCAATAATCACAAAATTTTTATTGATGCAGACTCTGTGCCTGACAGGATGTAGGATAAAGAAGAAGGTGAGAACTCCACCATCAAGGAACTGACACAAACATGCAAGCGTGGCCAGCAACAGCTGAAAGTGCATACTTGTGAATTTAGGTATGGATTCAATGCTGTGCAAGGTTTTGGTAAGGTAGCTCATCAGGCAGTTATTAGATGCCTCTTATATGAGCCCTACAAATGCTGAGAGCTATGTGGAATATTAAAGAAATATGAGACGACTCCTGTCCTCCAGGACTTCAGCATCTTGTTGAGGAGTGTGCGACTTACAATGAAACAACCTGAGAACAAAAGTATAGAAGAAAATACTAAATTGTGTGGCACAGAGATAAGTGATAAATTGCAGGTTAGGGGAAAAGGACATCAAAGTGGTGGAAGACTTCAGTTGCTTTCACTTCACTTCTACCAACATTTATGGCGCTCCTTACTATGCAGCAAAGGAGCCCTGCTGGTACAGTGGTTAAGAGCTCAGCTGCTAACCAAAAGGTTGGCAGTTTCAAATCCACAAGCCACTCCTTGGAAACTCTATGGGGCAGTTCTACCCTGTCCGATAGGGTTGCTATGAGTTGGAATCGACTCGAAGGTACCAGGTTTGCTTTGGTTTGATTTTATTATGTAGCAAGCATTTGCCAGACACTTGAGAGAGAAGAGTATTCAGACACATTTGGGTCGACAGATTTCCCCCCCTCAAAGAGCCTATAGTTTTAGAGGGGCAGATAAGACATGTAAATAAATATAATTAATACTAGATGTTGTCAATTGGACGCAGGTGCTAGGTCCTACGCACTCAGTCCACTGAAAGACAGGAACTGAGCTCTGAATCAGTTAGGAAGATTTGGGCAGCAAAAGAGAAAGGAGGAAGAGGAGGAAAAGAAAAGGAGAAGGGAAAAAAGGGAGGGGAAGAGGAAAGGAAGGGAAGGGAGGACAGGGAAGGAGACATTTACTCAGAATGTCTTAAACGGTAGGAAATTTGCTATTCACGGAACTTCAGTTTCAGAGGGAGGGTGATCTCAGACTGAGGTTCCTCCCATCTCTCTGCCCTGCTGTTCTCAACACTGGCTTCATTCTAAAGCTAGTTCAGCTCGGACAGCAAGATGGCTTCACCGTTCCAGGGATCACTTCCAGATATACCATCTAGAGAAAACAAGGCCCAGTCACTTTTAGAGGTTTCTTTCCCAGAATCCCCCGGCAGACTTCTCACATCTCATTGGTCAGGGCCAGTAGTAGCAATGAAACCGCTACAGTCACCTACCATGTACTGGGCCCTATACTAGGTACTGGGGATAAAAATATGAATATGACAATGTGACTTCCCTCAAAAAGCTCATAGATTAAGGAGAGAAACAGATAACACCAATTACAGCACCATGTGCTCTTGGAGCACTCCATTTGGGAGGGACAGGAAGGATGAAGAAGGAGATAACTCTCGGACCCGTAGAATTAGCTGGTGAAAGAGGTAACGAGGGAGTTATAGACACAGAGAGAAGTAAGTTAGGGGCAGAGGCAGATTCCACAAGTCTTGCTTTTATCATATGCTAGGCAGTGCCAGGAGCAATGTATTACCAGTACCTGGTGTACTGCCTGCAATAAATAAATGCCTGTTTGATGTCTGAACAAACGGAAAAATTAGTGATCAATTGGTATAAAGCATGGAGTGTAAAAAATAGCAGAAGTTTGGCTGGTGGAATTAGACAGGGGCCTTCCTTGCTGTGCTGAGTAGTTTGGATTTTATTTTGAAGTTTATAGGAAGACAGTCAATGTTTTAATACCAGAGTGACATGATCAGATTTGTGCTTTTTTCGAAGCTCATTCTTGCTGGAGAATGTGAAAGAAAGACCACAGGCAGTGACACAGGCTAGCAAGAGTCTGCCCAATCATGAATGCAAAAGAAGACTGGGGGCTAATCATTGTCACCCAGTGGTGAGCCTACCATAGAGAAAACACTTGAGAATCAAAAACTTGAATCTCTCCTCTTATTCCATCCGTTTGGCAGAAAACCCTTAGAATCATTTCTCAGAGGTATCTGATGGGGAATTTTTGTCTTCATTTCCTGAGGCCAATGGAACTACAGTTTGAATGAAGTAGTAGTAGAAGAAAAAGTACTCTTCTTCTCTGGCCGTTACAACTGCTTAGATGGCGTTGCAATGATATTTCTATACTTATACTTAGCATGACCTGGTAGCATCCTCTTCCTCGTCTTCCATGCAGGAGACCTTGCTCAATTCCCGGCCAATGCACCTCTTGCGGAGCCACCAGCCATCTGTCAGTGGAAGGCTTGCATGTCGCTATGATACTGAACAGGTTTCGGCGGAGCTTCCTGACTTAGACAGAATAGGAAGAAAGGCCTCATGATCTACTTTAAAAAAAAAAAGTCAATGAAAACCCTATGAATCACAACGGTCTGATCTGCAACCAGTCACTGGGATGGCACAGGACGAGGCGGCATTTAGCTCAATTGTGCACAGGGGTCTTCATGAGTGGGGTGATTTGACAGCAGCTAACAACTACAAAGTAGCATCCCCTTAGAAAAGAACCCCCTTGCTAGTTAAAACAGACAGTCAAAAAAATACATACATCAATTGACTAGCTGCTGGGGCAAGGTATTGCATATAGCAGGACTTTTAAAATTGTTGTGCCTCTTTTCTGGCTACAGAGATTGGGACTGGGGCTAGCTCAGAGTACATCTGCCAAAGTCAGCCCTCTCCTGCCTGCTTTCTGTTACCCCAGCTCAATCACAGGGACAAGTTGCTCTGGGCTTTCATTTCTTCATCTATTTAAAAAAAAAAAAAAAAAAAGGGAGGGGTCAAAACCTGACTCTACCTCTGGGAGTTGTTGAGGATGAAGAGCATCCTGTCTGCTAGGTGCTTTGAGCTCTTCAAAAGAGCAAAGGAGGAGGTGTATTATTCATGCAAGACAGTGCTCCCAGGGCGCTCGCTGGGGAGGCCGTCAGCAGGGAATGCAGAAGATGGAGTGTGGTCCCCCCACACCCTCTCCCCATACTGTCTCCGCAAGTCCGGCCTCGGGGAGGTTCCAGGGGCAAATAAATCACCTGTAGCACAGCCCTGGGAGAGAGAAGCAGGGCCACAGGTGTGTGGTAGGCGGTCCTGGGAGACAATCCGGTCCAGGGCCAGCGGCGGTCTGGGACCGGCTCAGAGCTGCCTGCTCCCTCGGCCTTGCAGAGCCACCAGTCGCCGCCCCCTCCATTTTCGCACAAGCCCATCTCCAACCCCTGGTCAAAACTTGAGCCTCATGAATAATGAATCACTGGGACTTGAATTCAATTCAGCCAATACACATTTGTGGGGGTAATAATCAGGGTGTTCATCCACCCTGAGCGTTGGCCTGTTTTTCCTTTTTGCTACAGTTACCACCTGAACAGGATTAGAGAAAGCAAAATATTGCAATTCACTAGAGACTGCATTTCCCTTTCCTCAACCTCTGCCTCCGCTTGCTGCTGAAAAACAGAGAACCAGATATGTGCCCTGGCGGCGGAGGCGGCGGACGGAGAAGGCCCATGAGGCGGTGACGGGCCTCCACCTGGCTCAGTTCCGCCTGCTCAGGCCTCGGGCGTCCCTAGCTGGGCGTTGAGGCCCTCGCTCTGCGACATAAGCCCTCGCACTTGGATCAGCTACTGACACGGTCCGATGAGGGTTTTCATATTCCAGAAGGCCTGTGCAGGGCCAAAACAGTCTATGTTTTTGCCCTGAGGTAAAGACCTTTGGCTGGAACAAGAACTTATAGAACTTATACTGCGTCTTGTGCTTTTACAGGGGTGAATAAAAGGTCCAATAGTACTCACCTGTTCTGATAAGGGGACAGTGGGTTCCCAGGGCCAGGACAGGCAGCCCCCCCTGCCCCCCCCCACCTCTCTCTTTCCCTATCTCTCTCTCTCTCTCTCTCACACACACACACATTCCCCCTAGTCCCTGCCTTCCTGATAGGGAGAGGAATTAGATGTCCTGTTTTTGTGGCCGCCCCATAATCGTTTGGGGCACTTACCAGTTTGTTTCCTCTCCAGGACAATTGTTGGATCTGCATGGTTAGGGAGCCTTGATCGGACATTCGGTATCACACATTTGTTGCTATAAAAATACCAGTGCCCCAGCAAGAGAAGGTCATGTACTTCTTACTGGCATATGTCCCCCTGCGTGGTGTTTTCTTTGTCTTGGAGAATCGTTTAGGTTTAATGGGTGTTGCGTACAAAGAATGACAGGAATTTGGTGATCATTTTTAAAAGAAAAAAAAAAAAAAAAGCGAGAACTCAAACAAAACCAAGCATCGTCAGAGCTTGTACAGGACCCTAGGAAACCACTTGGGAGTGGCATTTGGTGTCACAGAAACGCTTCACTAATGCAGAGGTTCTCGTCTTGTCTCTGTGGACCACGCAAGTGATTTCACTGCATCTCTCCCACAGGCCCCCTTCTGCTCCTAACCAATCCCATTCTTCAGTCCTTTAAACTCTGGGAAATGGTTTTCATGTAGTCATTTCCTGGGTAACCCCAATACAGGAATCTCATTCCAGGGTGTTTTCTCCTAATATACCTTGGCTGAGTCTCACACCTCAGGGTCCCTGGATGATGCAAACGGTTTATGCTTGATTACTAACCTAAAGGGTGGTGGTTTGAACTCACCCAGTGCCACTGTGGAAGAAAGGCCTGGAGATCTGCTTCTGTAAAGATTACAGCCAAGAAAATCCTATGGGGCAGTTCTACTCTGACACACTTGGGGTTCCCATGTGTTGGAATTGACTAGACAACAATGGGATTGTTTGTTTGGATTTTTTTTCCTTCCCTTGGTGTTCTCACACCCCAGTAAGTCAAATTAAATTTAAAAAACAAACAAACAAAAAACAAAAATCAGATAAATTCTTATCTAAATAGAAGTTTGGGGTGTTCCTAATGTTCACTGATACCTTCTCCATGAAGCCGACTGGGCATGTTTCACTGATGCCAGCTTCCAGGCATAGTCAACTGAGATGGGAGGACTCAACCCATAACTTTGAGAAGAAAGCAATCATTGATCCTTAAATACCCTGGGTATTCCACCTCTAACCTTAGTTTGCCCAACCAATCCATACTTCAACCAGAATTTTTTTTTTTTAAATCATTACTGCTGATTTTTCAAGGCAATCCTTGACGCATACCCCTCAGCAAGACCTGAGCTGTTTAAGAAAAAGGGCCTGATCTTGCTCATCTCTGTATTTCTAGTGGTTTGGCATACAGTAAACATAATAATAGTAGTAGCTAACATTTAGAGCCACCACCCATTTGTCAGTTTGTCATACTGTGGTGGCTTGCATGTTGCTATGGTGCTGGAAGCTATGCCATTGGTATTTCAAGCACCAGCAGGATCACCCATGGAGGACAGGTTTCAGCAGAGCTTTTAGACTAGTAGAAAAAAAGCCCAGACGATCTACTTCAAAAAATTGTTGTTATTGTTGTTAGGTGTCATCAAGTCGGTTTCAATTCATGGTGACTGTATATGTAACAGAATGAAATGTTTCTCAGTCCTATGCCATCTTCACAATAGTAGGTATGTTTGAGCCCATTGTTGCAGGCACTGTGTCAATCCATCTCGTTGAGGGTCTTCCTCTTTCTCACTGACCCTCTATTTTACCAAGCATGATGTCCTTCTCCAGGGATTGGTCCTTCCTGATAACATGTCCAAAGTAAGCAAGATGAACTTGCACCATCCTCACTTCTAAGGAGCACTCTGGCTGTACCTCTTCCAAGACAGATTTGTTCATTTTTCTGGCAGTTCATGGTATATTCAATATTCTTCACCTACACCATAATTGAAATGCATCAATTCTTCTTTGGTCTTCCTTTTTCAATGTCCAGCTTTCCCATGCATATGAGGCGATTGAAAATACCATGGCTTGGGTCAGTTCACCTTAGTCATCAAAGTGACATCTTTGCTTTTTAAGATTTTAAAGAGGTCTTTTGCAGCAACAGATTTGCCCAGTGCAATGCATCATTTGATTTCTTGACTGCTGCTTCCATGGGGTTGTGGATCCAAGTAAAACGAAATCTTTGACAACTTCAATATTTTCTCTGTTTATCATGATGTTGCTTATTGGTCCAGTTGTAAGGATTTTTGTTTTCTTTATGTTGAGTTGTAATCCATACTGAAAGCTGTAGTCTTTAGGATCTTAATCAGTAAGTGCTTCTATTCTTCACTTTTGGCAAGGAAGGTTGTGTCATCTGCATATCGCGGGTTGTTAAAGAGTCTCCCTCTAATCCTGATGTTGCATTCTTCTTAATATAATCAAACTTCTCAGATTATTTGCTCAGCATACAGATTGAATAATACAGTATGGTGAAAGGATACAACCCTGGTGCACACCATGCATCATCCCCTTGTTCTGTTCGAACAACTACCTCTTGGTCTATGTACAGGTTCCTCATGAGCACAATCAAATGTTCTGAAATTCCCATTTTTCACAATGTTATCCATAATTTGTTGCGGTCCACACAGTTGAATGCCTTTGCACAGTCAATAAAACACAGGTAAACATCTTCCTAGTATTCTCTGCTTTCATTCAAGGTCCATCTGACATCAACAATGACATTCCTCATTCCACATCCTCTTCTGAATCCAGCTTGAATTTCTGGCAGTTCCCTGTTGATGTACAGCTGAAACTGTTTTTGAATTATCTTCAGCAAAATTTTGCTTGTATGTGATATTAATGATATTATTTGCTAATTTCTGCGTCCTGTTGGATTACCTTTCTTTGGAATGGTCACAAATATGGATCTCTTCCAGTCACTTAGTCAGATAGCTGTTTTCCAAATTTTTGGCATAGACAAGTGAGTGCTTCCAGCATTGCATCCATTTGATGAAGCATCTGAATTGGTATTCTATCAATTTCTGGAGACTTGTTTTTTGCTAGCGCCTTCAGTGCACCTTAGACTTCTTAATCATATGCTACCCCCGAAATGGTTGAACGTTGACCAATTCTTTTTGGTGTGTGACTCTGTGTATTCCTTCCATCTTCTCTGTCTCTGCTCTGAAAATTATTGCCACCTTGGTCTCCTTAATCTCTGATCTCTATCACCTTAACTCAGTGAGACCACCTTGCTCAACCTAGGTTCCCAGTTCCTTGTATCGTCATGAAGAAATTGCCCACAGGCAAAAAGTTGGGGTTGTCATAAAGACCACTTTACTTATTTCTTTTCCCTCGGTGATTAGTCTTACACTAGCATTTTTCAATTGTTGTTTCATATGTTTACATATATTCATATATTAAACATTGTGTCATATATTTTGTCCAGTTTTCTAGTTGTTTATGGTGAGAGAGTAAGTCCAGAAGTGGAAGTAGCCATTATATTATTATCAAGAAAAGTTTTGCTCTAGCTATTGACCCCTAGTAGAGTCAGAACACCAGTCCATTAAATATTAGACAACTGTGCTACCAGCCTGCCCAACAGTGAACTGGGTAATATCTGATCCACAAAACCATATGCAGGAGCATTCCAATATCAAATAAAAGTGCATGTATGAGGGTAAGATCAAGCAGGACCTGGACACATCATTGTTCCTTCTTTACCCACATCTGTGTTTTGGGGAGTTTCTTATGACTAAGAGTTGACTGAGGAAGGAACAAAAAGGATGCCTAGCTGATACATGGCTCTGAGCAATATGCTCTCACCAGCCTGAAATCAGTAGCCATGATGTTATAGTTTCAATTAGGGGTGGCCCTGAAGGACAATGAAGAACCCTCCCAGAGGGCAGAAGTTTGAACAGTATATGCTGTGTTCTACTTTGACTGGAAGGATCTTCAATGGACTTAGGTGCAGATCTACACTGTTTCATAAGAAGAGGCTTGAGGTTTGGCTAGGAGACTGAAGACTTGGAAGAAACAAACTACAGGATTGGTGGTGACAAGGAAGACAGAAAAGATGAGTGGGTATGGTCTTCTCAAGAATGGTACCAGAATGTGAAGACGTTTTTGTCCCACGTGATTACTTCAGAGAAGGTCCTTAATCATCAGGTAGCTTTTCAACAGCAGGCACTATTCTGAGCCCCAAATATACAATCATACTCAGGGAGGTACGATTGTGATAGGTTCATTACACTGGACTGCATTTATCACAGAGAAGGCAGTGATTTGTCCTCACCAAATGGATATATTCTGGATGTACATTTGCCTTTCAAGTTAGGGACAGTGAATAACTGTTTGAACTTACTGGATTTGTTGAATACCTTATTTACTGCAGGTAAATCCAGCCAAATCCTGACCCTGGATCTACACAGTTCAGAGATGTTCACTCTCAGACGGATGATTACCTCCGCTAAAATTATTGCTTGTGTCTCTCTCAAAATGGAAGAACATTCTAAGAGGTTTTAATCAGCCAGGTTCTTGGTATCTTCTTTTGCTGTATCCTGTAAATCTAAACATTTAAATTTTTAAAGAGATTTGAGTTTACCACAGGGAGGATTTTTTAAAGCCATGTGCATGTTAAGTTAGTTATGGCATTACATTATATGAGTAGGCTAACATTGCCTATTTTATTCATTGGTATGCGTTATTTTTACAATGAACCTATTGGGACCCACTTTGCCCTAAACAGGAGTGGGGCTATAAAGAAGTCAGACACAGGATGGATATGTTTCAATGGAAAGAGGGGTTTGAAAAAAGCCTAGGACATGGGATACCACTATTATTAGTTGGATAAAAAGCCCAGTTGTGGGGACAAAAAGGGAGCCCGGGTATGCCGTAATGGTAGTGGGCCTATGTGGCCATGGAAAGGAGTACCCAAAAGGAGGCATGAGAGGGAGGTAAACACCCCACAATACCGGGCCCCTCCATTAAGGAACAGTGTAGTCTGATAGAAACTTCACAGACACCTGAGTTAGGAAAGAAGGTCCTTGCCTCAACTCTGCCCGAGCTTCATGGAGAACTCATAGAGCCACCATTGCATTCAATTAGATCCTATTTTTCTCATCCGCAGAATGAGGAAATGAAAAATAGATGAGGACACCTATACTGTTTCTTGGTCTCACAGGTTTAATATGATGCTTAGTTGGGCTCTTTGATCATCTTAAAGGTGCATGAAGTATTTAAATTCATGTAGAATGTTTCTTTTGAAGAAGTGGAAACAAAACATATTCTTATCCCCCTAATCTTCAAATTTCCTAATGAGGGAATTAAAGGAGAAAAAAAGAAGCATCCTACCTCCCAGACTAGGAGGTACACCTGGATTTTCGTCTTAGCTCTGCCAGTAACTTGCACTGTAACCTTAACCAAGTCACTTCTGTTACCAAAACAAAACAAACAAAACCCACTGCCATCCAGTCAATTCCGACTCATAGCAACGCCATAGGGTTTCCAAGGCTGTAAATCTCCATGAAAGCGGACTGCGACATCTTTCTCCCAAGAAATCACTCACTGGTGGTTTCAAACCACAGATCTTTCAGTTAGCAATCAATCATTTTTACCACTGCGCCACCAGAGCTCCTTACTTCTATTACCAGGGGCTTTATTTTGCCTGCAAAATTGCAGAATGAGATAATAACATTTGGAGAATCTGAGTACAGGATATACAGTATGCATTCTCCCTGGAGATAATATCACACCCAAGGGAATGAACCTTGGTTCTTGGAGGCAAAGACTCTTTTAATGTATAAAGCACAGATATACGGTATATCTATGGTATTCAAGTTTCGTGGTAGGGGGTCAATTAGGAAAAAAATGCCTAGGAAGGCGCCTGGAGGGTGAGCAATAATGAATAAAAGGTTGAGAAACACTGGCATACAGCAATTCCTTATACTCCTTTTGCAATTTTCTTTAAGTTATTTCAGAATAAAAAGTTTAAAAATTACGATGTGGCAGTGCTAGAAGGGTTGTAGGCAAGGCTGCACTAATTCTGCTGGGGTCGGGGAGGGCTTGCAGGGTCCAGATGTATAGAAGTCCTCACCAGGAAGGTGATATTTGCCCCAATTCTTGAAGGTGAATCTTGAGTGTGCTGGGCAGATAAGGACCCGGCCTAATCCCAGGGAGTCTCAGAGGAAGATTAAATTCTGTATCATTTAGATTTATTGGTTAGCATATTTTACCATATTCTAATGAGATTCAAACTGATAAGGCATATCTTTTCTAAAGGATTGCTCTCAATTAAATAATAATCCTTTGTTAGGCAGAAGGTGTGACTTCCAAACTCTCTAAGGAAATGGGAGTTCAAGGGAAAACTGCCTTCTTTCCTCTAGGATTTACTGTTTACCCAAACATCCAGTCCCAGAGGGATTGCTGCTTTTTTTCTCCTTTTTGCTTTTCTGCAGTGTCCTCCCTTGCCTTGGTCATGTTTTGCTAACTTCCCCCATGTTGTGTATTGTCTTTCCCTTCACCAGTATTAACACATGTCTTCTATCTATTTGGTAATAGAAGGGAATGTTTCTTGACTCATGGTTTACAGGCTTGGGGAGTCCTTTGGGATTTTGGAGAGAGGAGGTGCCATCCTGTGAAAGTGGCCTTTAGCTCTGATGTTTGGCTGGATCACGAGGCCTGAGAGAGGCAGGAGGTGGCTGTCACATTGCGAGCAGCAAACCCTGCATTCCTGCAGGCTGGAAATCGGATCCTGAGCTCTGGAAAGGCAGAGTCAGGAAGCATGCTGTGAGAAGGGGTGCAGAAAGGGGCAAATGCTGGAAACATTGGACCTTTCTCCCCAGGACAGCTGCCTTTTGTTTGGGTAAATAATTTGAGGAAAGAACAAAAAGGCAGTTGTTTGCTTAATGCCAAGCCACAAAAACATAGGGCTTTTCTGGACTGCTGGGAGGAAACTCCTTGCCCCATGCGTTCCTGATGACTCGTCCTCTGGTCTTGTAGACCAAGGTGACACAGAAATCACCCACCATCCCCAGAGTCCCTTTCACTGGGCAGAGACCACCTTGCGCATTCTCAACTCAGTACAGCAGGGGTCCAGAGAGGCCAGAGAGCTCACTGTTAGGCTGAGGCAAACCAAAGGGTGGCTGGGGTGGGGTGGGGTGGCCTGAAAACAAGTCGTTAATGCTCTCAGATGCCCTGCCTGCCAGTTGCCTGTTTTCTTGGCCAGAAACATCTGCAAAAAGAGCACAAAACCTTGTGTTCAAAAGTTTTGGAGTTTGTAACGTACACAGACTCAGACACACATACACACATGCCCAGAAATAAACAAACTGCTTGTGATACATACATTTGGTGCCAACATAAACAAGGCCTTGGCCAAAAACTGTTGGTTAGCGACTGGCCAGTGAAGCATTTAAAGTAAGAGGCCAACAGAAAAACCCAGACAGTGGTGTTTTTCCTAAACTTGAAGTCACCAGTTGGTGTTGCTTTTCCTTTGCAGAATGGTTTTCTAATATCTTCACTTAGGAAAGATCCTGTCTGCAAAGAGGCCCATGACTGGTTTGCTATTAGGTGAGTTCATTACCATAAATCCATCCAAGGTGAGTTCCAATAACAATTAGGAGACCATCAAGCCATGAAACCCAATGGCCGCTTTGAATTTGTGACCAGTGGGGATGCAAGGGAGGAGGGAAGTGTTGGGCTTTTAAACTGCCTGGTCTCCAAAGTCCGTGGAAGTACTGAGGCCTCGGAGGGGGAAGGAGCAACTTGTGGAACTAGCCAACTGATACCTGGAAGACAGGTTGGGGGAGAAGCGTGCACAATCTCCCCCAGTCCTCTGAGATCAATTCTGCAACAGTGTAAAGTGAGCACTGTCATCCTAGATGCCCATCCACATCCCAAAGATGACCCTCTTCCCTATACATCTCCCACCTTCAGGTGTTAAATGTGCCCCACCCCCATAAGCCTCCTCCCAGGAAAGGATGGATGTCCGTTATTTACTTCTTAATCTGACTATGGAATCCCTGGGTGGTGCCAATGGTTAAGTGCTCAACTGCTAACCAAAAGTTTGGAGGTTTGAGTCTGCCGAGAGGTACTGTGGAAGAAAGTCCTGGATATCTACTTCTGAAAAATCAGCCATTGAAAACCCTATGGAGCACAGTTCTACTCTGACACACATGGCGTCACCATGAGTCAGAATCAATTCAACAGCAACTAAAACAATGTTATGTTATGTTAGGTGCCATCAAGTCGGTTCCAACTCATAGCAACACTATGCACAACAGAACCAAACACTGCCTTGTCCTGCACCAGCCTCACAATCCTTGTTATGCTTGAACCCATTTTTACAGCCACTGTGTCAATCCATCTCGTTGAAGGTCCTCCTCTTTTTCACTGACCCTCTACTTTACCAAGCATGATGTCCTTCTCCAGGGACTGATCCCTCCTGATAACTTGTCCAAAGTTCATGAGATGGAGTCTCGCCATCTTTGCTTCTAAGGAGCGTTTTGGTTGTACTTCTTCCAAGACAGATTTATTCCTTCTTTGGGCAGTCCATGGTATATTCAATATTCTTCGCCAGCACCACAATTCAAAGGTGTCAGTTCTTCTTTGGTCTTCCTTATTCATCATCCAGCTTTCACATGCATATGAAGCAATTGAAAACACCATGGCTTGGGTCAGGTGCACCTTAGTCTTCAAGGTGACATCTTTGCTTTTCTACACTTTAAAGAGGTCTTTTGCAGCACATTTGCCCAATGCAATATGTTGTTTGATTTTTTTGACTGCTGCTTCCATGGGTGTGGATCGTGGATCCAAGTAAAATGAAATCCTTGACAACTTCAATCTTTTCTCCATTTATCATGACGTCGCTTATTTGTCCAGTTGTGAGGATTTTTGTTTTCTTTATGTTGAGGTGTAATCCATACTGAAGACTAAAAAAAAGGTCTTAATCTGTTTAAATCACTGTTACACCTTACAGGATGTGTTACTTTTAAACTCTGTGGCTTAATGGCCTTGACTTCTGCTGAAATGATTAGAGTCCTTGGCTGACAAATGGGAGAGGATTTGGTAGGGAAGAGGAGGGGTAGACTTCCTCAAAAGCTGTCCCTGCTGCCTGCATGTTCTTCCCTCCCAGACTTCAGATCTCAGTCTAATTCTCCCTTCCTAAGTGGGTCAAATCTGGATGAGATAGTCTCTTAGTACCACCCAGCTCTCCTTAGCCGTTATTGAAGTTGTAATTTTCACATTTTGCTATGTGATTATTTATGTTGTATTCTCCCACTAAGCTCCATAGGGCAGGACCCATGTTTGCATTTGATCACCATTCTCTCAAGTGCCTAGACCAATGCCTGGTATATAGTATATGCTCCACAAAGGTTTGTTGAACCAATACATCAGTGAATAATTAAATGAAGGCTTGAGTGGATGAAGGGATGGATGGATGGAGGATGGATGGATGAAGGATGGGTGTATGGATAGGTGGATGATTGACGGATGATGGAATTTCAATATGGAGAACTGTCTACTCCATCTAGTCCTGTCCATCTTCCTAGGCTCCTGCCTCCTCAAGAACTCTGTTGCTTCAGTGCAGCTTAAAGAAGCCCAGTCAATAGGTGATGGTGTTACTGGATACTCATGACAAATTGCAGCAGTAGCAGCTGAGAAAGGCCAAGAGGGCAACCAAAGAGAAAGGTTGGGAAGATAAAAGGCAGAGAGGGGAAAATAGAGAGGTTGAGAGGTGTGCAAAAAACAGACCATGGGTAGCTGGAGAATGGCGGAAGCTTTGGGGCCTGAAACCAAAACAGGGAAGAGGGACTTGGAGACTAGTGGTGAGGAGGAGGAGGCAGCTCAGAGGGGGAATCTTGGGAAAAGAGCTGGTATCATCTGGAAAACAAAAATGATAGGGGCCTCTCTAATAGGGCTTAAGGGAGGTGAAAGTTCAAAGTGGAAGGCTTGTAAGAGGAAGAGAGAGGAAGAGGAAAAATCTTAACCAGAAAAAATTTAAGTAGCAGAGAAAGAGGGAAACAAAAAGAGAGAAAGCTGGCCCCTGAAAGCTAGGAGAAAGGTACCCGGCGTGAGAGCGCCAAACCACATCCGCAGGGCAAGGTAGGAAAACTTAGGAGACCCCCCTAGCCAGAATCGTGACGTCTCAGGCTTTTTCCACCTTGTGAGCTGTAAATTAATCTATTCAGTTCAAGGAACCTGGTTTTTATTCAGTAGTTTCCGTTGAACGACCTCCAGTTTTGAAAATGTCCCCAAACTTCTCCGACTTCTCCGTTCCCAGGCTCCTGCGTCAATGCCCGTCAGTAATGGGGAGTTAACCACCCCCGTCGCCTCAAAGTCCCTTGGCTAATCCTGATAGGGCTTGGTGCAGAGATCCCGAAACTGTGTGTTCTGGGAGTCAGTTCCTAGCATGCCCCTCGCAGGGCTTGGTGCAAAGACCTCGAATCTGTGTGTGCTGGGGGTCAGTTCCCAGCATGCCCCTCGTGGAGCTCACCTCCCAGCAGCAGCCCAGCAGCTCCCCGCCTCAGAAGGGATTTCTAACTGGTCCCTAGCCATGTCTTCCTCCTGGCTTCAGATATCAAGGAAATCTCTCCATTTTTCTTCTTTGTCTTGAAATGGGGCCTCTTGCAGATGAAAACAAGAGGCTCTTTATGGGAAACATCACCCATCATTTGCTTTCACATTGCATCTTTTATGCCAGTATCCCTCAAAGCGTTTCCACAGACAAGTACCATTGTCTTCGCCCTTACAGATGGCACTGAGAGGAAAGCACAGAAAGTTAAGCGGTTCAACCGAGGTCGCTCAAAATGTCAGAGCAGAGGTGGGAACAGAACCCCCAGTCCCCTGCTCCCAGGCCTGTCACCTGCCCACTCCCAGGCCTCACTGTAATTAGCTGGTGTCTGTGAGCGCCCTTCCCATACCCGGCAGCTGTCAGGCCCCCCTCGTCTCTGCTACTTAACGCTCAGAACTGAAATCCCATCTTCTTAGGATTGTGCAGATCTTTGGATAGAAAGGACCATTTTGCAAAATCAATTGAAGGCCGATGGACTTGCCAAGACCCAAAAGGGCAGGTCGGGGGCCTGTGGGCCCCTCAGGAGGTGAGATGCAGGCGTCAGGCTCAGAGAGCAATTGCATTACCTGTGTGGCTTAGATTTTACTGCCTGCTCAATCTGAAAGTTAGCAAAGTAGGAATCAATGAAAAGGAAATATAATTGAGAAGATTAAAAGCTGAGGGTGAGTATGGACTGGGGAGGGAAGTGATTGCTAAAGAGGTCCATTTGTATAATTCAAAGGTCAATGCCTCTCATTAAACTCACATCTCCAGACACTCAGGGGATGAAAGAGAACCTCTCCAAGCTGACTGGCTGACACCTAAGAGTTTCCTCTGGCCACTTTCAAGGGCAGCGTGAGGCCAGAGGGACAGAAGAAGCTGTTGGAAAGAGAGTTTAGGGGAATCCATAAGCTAAAGAACATTTGGAGAATGGAAAAACAAAACTAGGTCTTCTGACCCTTTTAAAAAAGATATCCAAGTTTCTTTTAGAGTCTGAGGGCCTGTTTACATGATCGGAACAAAACCTGAATCCATGCCCAGGAAAGTTCTAGACTGGCACAGCCTCGCCTTCTGTTTATATTCATATCTGTCCCCCACCCCACCCCAACACACACACACAAAGACACACACAGGTTTATCCCTACATGGAGCACATATGTTTCTACAGCTTCTGAGCAGTCATGGGCTCTGGCCAAGACCACATGCTTACTTGCAGAACCAGCAACTGCAACTGTCTCCAAGACAAGCTTGCAGCCTTGTCCTCCACACTCCTCCCTGGTAAGGAAGGTGGGTAGGAGAACAAGTCCGTGTGTGTACATGTCTCCACAGGTCTAAACAGATGCATTGGGACTCTAGGGCTCGGGACGCCAGGTCAACCCTACCTGCCAGGAAGTTGGGCACTGGAGTAGCCAATATTAAGATTTGCCTTCTCGTGCTTGCTAAGAGTATGTCCAGTATATCCAAGCCCCCCTTGTCCCTTCAGTTAATCTCCTGTTCTTGCCTACAGGAGGAACCCCTACAAGTGTGTCTCAGAGGCATAGGATACAGATAAGGCAGTCAGTTTAGTAAGTGTATTAGTTTTCTATTGCTGTGCAACAAATTACCACAAATTGAGCAGCTTAAAACAACAGACATTGTTTATCTCAGGGTCAGGAGCTGGGCCTGCTGTGGCTGGTCAGGGTCTCACACAGTGGAAGGCAAGGTGCCAGCTGGGGCTGCGATCTCATCCGAGGCGGAGAGGCCTCCACCAAGCTCACTCAGGTTGTGGGCAGAATTCAGTTTGTTGCAGTGGGAGGACTGAGGTCCCTGTTCCCTTGCTAGCTGTCAGTTGGGAGTCCTTTGCAGCTCCTAGAGGGTGCTCACCATTCCCTGCCACATGGTCCTCTCCACAGCATGGAAGTTGGCTCCTTCAAGGCTGACAGAAGAATGTCTCCGCTGCTTCAGATCTCTGACTTCCTCTGTGCCTGACCTCTAGACCCTTAGGGGCTCATGTGGCTAGGACAGGTCCACCCAGATCATCTCCTTTTTTATTAACTCAGAATCAGTTGACCAGTATCCTTAATTACATCTGAAAAAAATCCTTTTTATATAATCACAGGGCGATATCCCATCCTATTCACAGGTTTTGTCCACGCTCAAAGTCCCCGAGTGGTGCAAAATCCAATCAGCCGGTAACCAAAAGGTTGGATGTTCAAGTTTACCCAGAGGTGCCTTGGAAGAAAGGTCTGGCAATCTATTTCCAAAAAATCGGCCTTTGAAAACCCTACGGAGCACAGTTCTCCTCTGACACACATAAAGTTGCCATGATTTGGAATGGACTCAACTGGTTTTTTCAGGAAGAGAAGATTATATACAGGTGAGGGTCATTGAGGCATCTTTGAATTCTAACTAAAACAGCAAAAAAAAATTATAGAATGCTTGGCTAGATTTGAATTTCAAATCAACAACAAATATTGTTTAGTATAATCATGTCCTGTGCAAAATTAGGGACATATTTATACTAAAAAATTACTAGTTACTTATCTGAAATTCAAATTTAACTGGGCATCCTGCATTTGGTCTGGCAACGTAGATGCAGAGCCCAAAGGTCTCTGCTGCACATAAAGGCCCAGATTGGCCCATGGTCTAAGAAGGCATTTCCTTTGGAAGCAAACAGCAGTAGAACTTTCTTCAGCTGGGGCCCTTTGGTGATAAGAGCAGTCCTCTGTGGCCTTATTTCTGCAGCATCACTTTCTCAGCTTCCCTCCCCAGCTCCCTTGGCCCAAGCCTGTCAACGCCCTGCAAACTCATGGAGAGCTATTGCTGTTGTTCCCAAGCCTTGTGCAGAAATAGAGCCCGGAGGTCAGCCTCGGCATCTCACTTGCCTAGAACCAGAGTCAGGCACAGGAGTCTGGGAAGGGACTCTTGAAGGGTAGGGAGAGACCGAAACCAGCCCAGGCTCACTCCCATCTGCCCCAGGTGGGTCTCCTGCCCCAGAAGTGGATCAGAGAGGCTCTCTGGGCCAGGGAAAGCTCTCCTGAACCGACAGGAAAGTTTTCCTCGTGAGCAATGCTTGGCTCTCCTGACGGCTGCTCCCAAGCCCTGCCAGCAACACTTCAAACTCTGGCCAGCCCAGTGTTACATTTTAACAGGCCAGGCCCTATTAGCCTGGTTCTGGGCTGGGTTATTCTTTCCAGTTCTCACTAACAAAAATCCCCCTTTATTTGGACACTCAAGTGACCTCTAGGAACAAGGCTTTCACGAGTTGCCAACAATGTTCGGATGCAGCAACATTTGTGTGTGTGGCCACTTAACATCGGTACCTCTGGGGCTGATCCGACAGGCCTTTCTCGGGCAAAATTCCTACAAACTTCAGCAGACCCACCCATTCCTTTTCCTGAGCCCTATCTGCAAGAGGCAGCCCTGGGAGGCTGGAGGTAGGCTTGTGTGTGAAGTTTTGACTCTTATGAAATCAATCTAAGTGGAGAGAGTGATTTATATGAGCACTAGTCAATGCATTATTAGAATTAATATTATTATTGTGCTGCTTCCCTTTTTAGGTTTGTCCTCTCATGAATCAATTTGGTTCGATAAGATTGGGCTGAGTTCTGGCTGCACACAGACTAAAGTGTTCTGCGTTGTGGGAGCAAAGGATTGTCTGATGAACGCAGACAATACCTTCATTGTTTCCTGGTTTATTGAAAGCTCAGGCTTTGCTCGTATTACATGCATTCGCTGATGTTTTGCAAAGCAGGGATTAGTTAGATTTTTTTGGCCCAAAAGCTATCTCCGCACAGCGCTGGTTTCTCAGTTTCTAGTTGTTGTAAGCCGTCCTTTGCCTCAGCCAAGTAATGGCCACATAGAGGGTGGGTAGGTGTTTTTATAATCTTTCTTTTCATCTTCAGACTTGGCCAGCACATGCTAACTTCTCTCATGTCTGCTCTGAGTTTCCTAACTGCTTTCAGAAGAAAATCTGTTTGAGGCTGTTGTTGTTGTTGTTGTTTTTAATCGCCATCATTATTAAATATCTTGGTTTTGCCCTCTGCCTGTCTTGCTGGTGTTATCCCATTGTCCACCAGCACAGGCTGTCGCCTCCCATGAGAAGCCCACCAGCGCAGCCGTCTGTGGCACATTCATGGTTGTTTTGGTGACCCCTTTCCATTCGCCTCTTCCTGCACTTCATACGAAGCTGCCCTCACTACCTGCTTCTCAGAAGCTTATTGCAAAAGAAGTCACCAGAAGAGCCGGGGATGTTTTTCTTTTGAAAAGGACAACATCAGGAATGCTTAGAAATTGGTCTGCACCAGGGAATCAGAAACACCGGATTTATCTTCAGATGCAATCACGCTTACATTGCCCTTCATCCCTTTTACCTACCACATGTTCACCCTTGTGTTTCAACCCACCTGCTCCCTGGAGACTTCCCAGAATTCCATGCAATGATTTTTCCCTTCCAAGTTCCTTGCCCAGGGGAGGAGAGCTTCCCCTGCCCCTTTCTATTTTCTGAAAATTAAATTTAGGACCATAAACCCTAGGCAGGGGAATAGGGTGTCTCCCAGTTGGCAATGCCAGAACTGCTGAGAGCAATTCTGATGCTAACCCCTCTAAAGGTGGTGTTTTGTTTTATTAAATTCTTTTTTTATGTGTTTTATTAAATCATGAGAACCTGACAAGAATCCAGCATTTTAAATAAACCTTAAAGAAACGGGATTTCCAAATTCAGATCTTACACATAACACTCACTCACTAAACAGTTGTTGAATCAACTGGATTTGATATTGATAAGGTTTTTCTGTTTCAAGAGAAATTGTTAAAAACCTCCTCCAAATGAGAACTTTCCCAAAGAAGGGCTTATTATTATATCCTAGTGAAAATTCCATGTCAGTGTTACAAAATGAACGCTCCCTGCCTCAGTATTTGGAGCTTGTTCTTGGAGCAGCCTCAATTTTACGTGTAACGTAACATACCTACTGCATGTGTGCACAGCAGACTACACTATTATTGCTCCCTCATTTCCAGTTACTCACCTTCTCTGGCCAACACTTATAAGTCTGTTTCTTGCAAGCAGGGACATTGCAGAGGAAAAGAAAGCCAGAAATTGCTTTTGGGAACCGAAAAGCAGTCTTTAAAATGTTGGTTCTGGAACGCCCGCGATTGAGATGGCAATTGAAGGTGTCAAAAACTTGGGTTATAAGTAAAAAGCTCCCCTATTACCTTGTAATTCCATGATCTGAGGTACTAGGAGGTTGCCTGGGTGGTGTAAACGGTTAAGTGCTCAGCTGCTAACTGGAAGTTTGGCCATTCAAATCCAGTCAGAAGTGCCTTGGAAGAAAGGCCTAGTGATCTATCTGTAAAAGATCAGCCACTGCAAACCCTATGGAGCACAGTTCTACCCTGAAACACGTGGGGTTGCCATGAATTAGAATGGATTCAATGGCAGCTGACTTTTGTTTTTGTTTATGTTTTTTTTGAAGGTACTAGGTTTCATTTTATCTACTTTATTAGCCTCATTTTAGAGATGCCAAAATTGAAACTCAAGGAAATTAGATGGCTTACCCCAGGACTCAAGTGTAGGGACCAAAGCCAGCTTTCTTTTTTTCTGTTGAGATACAGTGTTCAAAATGAATGTATTTTTCTAAATAGCAGCTCTTACCTACATATCCCCCCAACTAGGTTGTGAATCCTTGATGATAAACGATAACAATGGCAACTATTTATTTTTGACCCACTACATTTCAAGCACTGTCTAAAAACCTCTTGCCAGAGGGTTGATTCTGACTCACAGTGCTCCTATAGGACAGAAAAGAAACGCCCCATAGGGTTCCCAAGGCTGTAATCTTTATGGGAGCAGATTGCCACATCTTTCTTCTGCGGAGCAGCTGGTGGGTTCAAACTGCCACCCGTTTGGCTAGCCACTGCACTGCCAGGCCTCCTTTCAAGAACTGTATTAGGCACTTTAAATATATGACTGAATGTGATTTAATCTTCAAAACGCCCTGTAAGTTAAGGTAATAATATTAGTCTCATTTTATTAATTAGGGGAGAAAAGGCTCAGAGATAATGATTAACTAGTCCAAAGTCACACAACTAAAAGACGTGAAACTTTGATTTGGACCTGCTCTGTGTGTGCTCAGTAACTGTTGGATTGTGCTGAAGCAAATACTTGGTTCGAAAGGCTAGGCTGATTGTTTTTGTGCCACTTTCCCTTTAAAGCTCAGACTTTCCTGCCCCTTATTTCTGACACTAGGCATTTCCAGCCGCTAACCCCATGTACCGTTTCCTAGTGTGAAACTGCCTGGTATCAGCACAAAGTTGACCATCTGCAGCACAGTGGATGGAGTACAAAGGAGGAGAGAAGGCAAACTTTGTTCCCATTCTCTTCCTCCTGCTCCCCCTTCTTCTCGCTCGCTCGCTCGCTCTCAACTTCTCGCCAGTGAGCTAGATCAGGTCCACTAGGGGAGACTCACTTACTTACTTCAATGAGCCTCATTGTAACTGGTGTACCTTATATCTAATGCAGTCTTAGCAAGGCTTGTCTAGAAAAAACTAACAGAATACAGATAACATATACTAATGCCTCAACCACTGAAAATGTTCATGGATCATTCTGGATACCGGTTCATCCTTTTTGGAGACCATATGTTTGCTTGATAATGTTAGAAAAGCTACAGTCAGTTCTGACCTCTGAAATAACTAGCTATGTAGCTTCAGGCAACTTACTTCACTTCACTGAGCACGCTTCCTGTCCTATAAATTGGGGATAATGCTATAATGCTTTCAGGCGGCTATGACATGTTTACCTGTGTTTTGTTGACTATGCAAAAGCATTCGAATTTGTGGATCATAACAAATTTTGGATAACATTGCAAAGAATGGGAATTCCAGAACCCTTAATTGTGTTCATGAGGAACCTGTACATAGACCAAGAGGAAGCCGTTCAAACAGAACAAGGGAATACTGCGTGGTTTAAAATCAGGAAAGGTGTGCATCAGGTTTGTATCCTCTCACCATACTTATTCAATCTGTATGCTGAACAAATAATCCGAGAAACTGGACTCTATGCAGAAGAACGTGGCATCAGGATCGGAGAAATACTCATTAACAGCCTGTGATATCAGATGACACAACCTTGCTGAAAGCAAAGAGGACTTGCAGCACTTACTGACGAAGATCAAAGACCACAGCCTTCAGTATGGATTACACCTCAACATAAAGAAAACAAAAATCCTCACAACTGGACCAATAAGCAACATCATGACAAATGGAGAAAATATGGAAGTTTTCAGGATTTCATTTTACTTGGCTCCCCAATCAACACCCACGGAAGCAGGGGTGAAGAAATCAAATGCCGTATTCCATTAGGCAAATCTGCTGCAAAAGACCTCTTCGAAGCATTAAAAAGCACAAGATGTCACTTTGAAAACTAAGGTGTGCCTGACACAAGGTAGGGTATTTTCAGTTGCTTCATATGCATGCGAAAGCTGGACAATGAATAAGGAAGACTGAAGAAGAATCTATTTGATTGTAGTGTTGGCAAAGAGTATTGAATATACCACGGACTGCCAGAAGAACAAACAAATCTGTCTTGGAAGAAGTACAGCCAGAATGCTCTTTAGAAGCAAGGATAGCGAGACTTCATCTTACATGTTTTGGACCTGTTATCAGGAGGGACCAGTCCCTGGAGAAGGACATCATGTTTGGTAAAGTAGAGGGTCAGTGAAAAAGAGGAAGACCCTCAATGAGATGGATTGACACAGTGGCTACAACAATGGGCTCAAGCATAGCACCAATTGGGAAGATGGTGCAGGACTGGGTGACGTTTCGCTGTGTTGTACATAGGGTTACCATGAGTCGGAACCGACTGGATGTCACCTAACAACAACATGACGATTAAATAAGATTATGCACTTGTTCTGGCAAGTAGACCCTCAACAAATATTACTTTCTCTTTTTGAAATATATGGAATATAATCTAGCCTTATTGCCAATCGCTTATTGTTAGCTTATATAAACTAACCATCAACTACTTGATTGTGTCTTAATACAGTGAAGTCCTCAGAGGTCACTAACTTAAGTGGGACTCAATTTGCCCTTGTGGCAAACACTCCAATCCATCTATGCAGACCAGCTTGTATGGCTACACCTTGACACTGGGGATGTTCTTACGGGCTGGTGTGTGTAAGAGTGATGGAGGCTCCCAGGCTATACCACATATCCACCCTGCTGGTGTTACCCCACTAGGCACCTTGCCTTCTCTACTCCTCTGTCCTCCATTGATACTTTTCATTACCCTCCTACTCCCTCTTCTTTCTGATTTTCTGGTTTCTCCTTCTGTCTCCCTCTTGCCAGTTTTCTCAGCCTCGGACACCAGTGAGATTTGACTCATATCACTGCTAACTATATCAGTCAGGGTCCGAGCAGGAAACAGCACACTCAAATTAGAGGAATTCTAGATGGATTTAATAAAAGGGCTATTTACAAACGGAGGCAGAGTATACCATGCAAGGAATGTCAGGGTACCCTGTGCTAAAAACAAGGGAGCTGTTAAGGCCACTAAGCCCTAAGGGATGAGGGAGGAGAGGGAGCAGTTTCTAGAACCTGGAAGGAGAGTGTAATGGGGAGAGACCCCACTGGAGAGGAGCAGTAACTTTCACTTGGAGGAACCAAAGGAATAAACACCCCAGGCCTTTTATCCTCCCTTCCGCCCATATCCTGCTAGGGCTTTCCATTGGCCAAGCCCACCCAGAAGCCAGACAGCAAGCCTTCAAGGGCACAGAGAAGGGCAGAGAAGAGTAAAGCAATGTGGAGGAGTACACCAACCAAGGAGAGCTTCCTTCCTTTTACCCAGGAACCCAGCAATCATAGTATCTCCTGTAGTCCTCCCATCTTCAACCTTCTGTCACAGCCTTCCGTCCTCTTTTGGACTATCTGCTGGACTCACCACTGTTGGAGACAGCTGAAATCCTGGGTGTGGGACAGCGAGGGCGTAGCTGCCATTTTATGCAGACTTACAGGCAAAGTTGTGTTTTCAAACTTCATTCCGTTTTTCCTTCCTGTCTTTAATTTACCATGGCCTGGTTACATTTTATGGAGGTATTTTAAGCATACACAAGAGATCTTCTTGCCATACACAGGGAACGATCAGTGTTCTCATTCAATAATTCATTCTTTCATTAAATGTCCCACATAATTAAATAAAACATGGATAAATTCCACACTGATATTTGCTCAAGTTCTGTTTCTAGAGAATTTTACCTGTTGGAGGATATGCTAGGACCATTATTTCCTATGACAACCAGTGAAACTGGGAAACCTTCACAGTGTATAGTCACATATTTGCTAATCTCATTATAACATTTATCAAATGCCTGTAGACATCATCTCCAGCAATGGGCAGCACTCATTTTGGGGATGAGCCATTACTAATCAGGCAGCCACACCAAGAGTTATCTGTTATACTTCCTGTGTTGTGAGGATGGGCTCTATGTCCACAGGTTAAGGGTAGCACATAGGACCCAGGAGCCCCTGAGGTGTTTCTGTCAACTAGGAGGGGCCGAGGCAGGTTAATTCACCTGTTGTATTGGGTAACTGACATGTTTTCCTTGCTATTTACCATACACAGAAACATAATTCTTTGCTAGTTCTTTCTGGCTCTTGATAACTCAACCATAAGTTATCATGCATACCCTTAGAATACAGAGCAGAGGGTAAAAAGGGGAAATGGTAGAAGCATCAAAGAGGGACCAGAAATCAACGCCCTTCTTATAAAATTGCTATTCTTTTCTCCTTTCTTCACTGAGCCACCCATTAGAATGGCAAATGAGATTCAAGTAGAATAGCATATTTCAAATATTATTTAGCCACACAAGCCTTTCCTCAGAAGAGATTTTGGTGGCCCTATATTAAATGAATCAGATACAAGTGGGCTGGTTGGGAAGCAGGGACTGAGAGCCCAGCACTGCCTGCCCCGCCCACCTCCACACTGGTCTCCTGGGCACCTCCAGGGCTTGGAGGACAGTCTGAAAGGCCCTGGACAAGGCCAACATTAGGGACGGTCTGCCCACCGGAGAGGGCTGAATCGCAACCAAGTCAGAAGTCCGGGCGAGGCAGGGCAAGCAGGTCTTGTTACAACCTCCGGTTTGCTTTTCCGTATTTGCTTTTCATCAAAGAATTCCAACCAAGCTGTTTTTCTTTTACCTTTGCAGGTCCCTTATTTGAGACAAGAAAATGGCTGTATCATTTGTGGCCCGCGCGTGTTGTGTCTGGTTCCCGTGGTTTGTTTTCCCGCTTTGAAAACGAAACTGTGCACGGCTCAGAGATGAAAAGCAGACCACGTTTTGCCAGCGAGGCCATTCGTCATGGCCCCCAGAGGGGCCGTGAACGCCTGCAGCCTTGCACTCTGCCAGCGCTCCGACCACCCACGTTTTGGCCTCGGAGGGCTGCTGGGCGCACAGGGCTACCCCGGCACCAGGCTCTGCTCCCCAGGTGGCCGAGCCCTCTGCCAGCTCCCACCCACCCAGGGACGCAGGTCTGAAATCTGCCGGTGTGATGCTCCATGGCCCAGATCCCTCCTGGCGGTCCCGGTCTCCTGGGGGGGCGGGGGGGGGGCGGGGTAGATCGGAGGTGGGCCCGGGGAAACTTGCAAATGGATCCTGAGTGAACTGAGCGTCTCAGATCCTCTGCAGAGCAGGGCGCAGTGAGGAAATCACTTTACTGCTTCGTTACAAGTTGTTTGGCTATGTTTAAGTTGAACTCTTTTTTTTTTTTTTTTTTTTACTGCTCTGCGGAAAGCTAGTTATAGAACTCCTTGACATGGAGCAAAGAGCTTCTGGTCACGAACGTCCGCACCCGCTGGGTGGGGCGACCCGAAGGTAGAAGTGATGCGGAGGCGTCACTGCAAAAAGAAGGTCCTGACGCAGCTGGCCCAGGCAGGCCAGCGTTTCTCAGCAACTCAGTCAGACTCCCCTGGAAACTTACTGAAGAGGCAAGGTGGGGGGCCCAGCCCAGCCTTTGGGGCTGGCAGCCTCCCAGGGGATTGTTACGCGAACCTATTTCAGAACCAAGGCAATGGGGCAATGCTGACTACAGGACTCTGGGGAATGTCTGTAGAGTCCAAGGGTGGTGCAAATGGTGCTCTGCTACTAACTGAAAGGTTGGAGGTTCTAGTCTACCCAGAGCCACCTTCAGAAGAAAGGCTTGGCAATCTACTTCCAAAAACTCAGCCATGGAAAACCCTGTGGAGGTTCTACTCTCCCACACATGGGGTCACTATGAGTCGAATCCACTTGATAGCAACTGGTTTAGGGGGAGGGGAGGGTCAGCAATGTCTTTCCATGTGAGCCCAGAGGTTGCTCTGAACTCCAGGGAAACAGAGGCAGCCTGGGCTGGGCCCCAGAACCCATTAGGGGGGTCAAGAATGAGGATCTTGTTGGCTCTGCCAAGTTTTGTTGAGCCTGGACAGAGAGAACGAACTTAGAGCTCAAGCCTTCTGAATCTATATACAAGGGCTGTTGTAAATATGCCACTTAGACCAGGAACCATAGCGTAAGACAGGGCCTGAGCTGACTGTAATTGGGCTCAGTGAAGAACAAGTTGAGCCCAGAGCTTATATTTAAAACCATGTTCTATCTGATGTCTCTGTTCATTTCTTATAAAAAGGGATGACTGCTTCACATTGTAATTTCAAGAAAGATGTAGCTGTAATAGAAAAGCATATGAGGACAGAAGTGTGTGTTTTCTCACTTGCTCTCATTTGAACCTGTTGGCCATCCTATCTTAAAGTGTCTTAGGTGTAAATATCCAAGGTACTCTGCCATTCACCCAGCGTGGACTCCAGGTGCCCAGGAAGACTCAACAGCATCGACAGGGCTTACCCTGCAACTGCAGGGAGCTCAAACCCACAGTCAAGTTGATTCTAGCCCCTGAATAGATCTGACCTTTCAGGCTTCACCTAGAACATGCTAGAAGCAGTCCCAACTCCCCAGGCTCCTCCAACTGACCCCTGCCTGAGAATACCCTCAGACCAGGCCTGAGCGCCCGAATCGGCTGGGTTACCAGTTGTCCCAGAGCATTTGGTGCTTGGTCAGCTCCCACACTGGTTGGTGATTCCTGAGTCAGATTTCCCAACTTTATGACTTCAGCATGTGTGGCCAAAGGGACTGAGCGGTCATTCTCTCCACAACATCTGGCCTGCTCCACTTCTTGGGCCTGATCTTGCAAATTTTCTTAGGAAAAGATTTTAATTATCTCACTTCTTTCCCATTGGGCACAGTGGTGAGTTGTGGTGGGGAGGAGGCAACGCTGGGGGAAAAAAAAAAAAAGGCCCTTATCTCTTTCTCTGCATTGTCTGCATTTGAAATCCCAGGATGGAGATGTGTGTGGGAGGGAGGAGGGTTCTGGGAGGAGGATGCATTCTGAGACCTACTGGCCAGAGCAGTCCATTCGTCCTATGCTATCCACAGATGATTTATATTAATACAATTAGGATTCCCAGGTGGGGGATGACCATCGCTGGTTATGGCCAAGTCTCCTTGGAAAAACACAGAAAGGGAAGAGCAAGTGGCAGAATGGGGTGAGGCAAGAAAGGGATTGGAAAGCAAGAAGTGATGAAATGAGGGTTAAAAAAAGAAATGGTCAGAGGGAAGATCCAGGACACAATTCTCTACTTTCTGAAAGTTGTTTTCTCTATTGCCCTAATTATCCCTCTTTTACTTTAAAAGAAGAAAAAAAGAAAGAAAAAAAAAAAAAAGGAATTTTTCTTCATTGTATTAATCCCCAGAAAGTGCTTCACTTCACCAGACGTTTTGTGAATTGTCTCTCTTTGTGTTGGAATATGGTTCCTACTCTTAGCTGATATTTGAAACTCATCAGTCGTGATAAAGGCTCAGTGAGTAACTGAAATAACTAATCTGAATTTAAAAATGTATATTCACCTTCATTGGTGAGAAGTTGTATGCTTTGGGGGCAGAAAGGTAGATTAAAATGAGGCCATCATTGGTTTCTGTCTCTCATTAATTTTATTCCCCTACTTTTTGGCTAAATGAGTAATTTTTAATGATGATAAAGGTTACTAAATTCCGATTACATTCATGTCTGTATTTGTGATCATCTAGAGGAGCCCTTAAAAGGTCCCTGGGTGGCACAAATGGTTTGCTCTCAACTACTAACCAAAAGGTTCCGGTTTAAACCCACCCAGAAGTGGTACAGAAGAAAGGCCTGGCAAACTGCTTCCATAGAGATTACAGTCAAGAAAATCCTATGGAGTTCAGTACCACATGGGGTCACCATGAGTTAGAATTGACTTGATGGGAATAGGTTGGTTGTTGGTTTTAGAAGAGCCCTTAGGATGGAGCGCTGGGCTCATTCTTTCTTGCATCCTGCAGCAGTGTTTTGCATGTAGTCAGGATTAAAACAATGTTTTAAAAATGAATATGGGCAGTGTCCTTTGTTATAGGCTGATAACTTGCATCAGCACCATCTCCTGCAACATTCTCATCTGCATCACCAGGGAGGAGCACGTAAGCACATTTCTCATGTGGTTGTGGGTTAGCATCTTTCTTTATGAGGCCCTTGCACAAGATTTGGAAGGCAGTGTTCTGCAGCACCAGTTCTAGGCAGACCTGTGTCACCTGCTGGGGTTTCAGCAAGCTCCTGGGAATCACCCGTTTCTAAACTGAAGGTCAGTGGTATTGGCTTCCTAGAGACCCTTGTATTTCACAATGACTCCCAAGCAAGCTTTTGAGAATTACCCGTTCGGTGCTGCAGGCAGCTGAGATCAACAGTCGGAATGCCCCTAACCTTACTCCCCTAGCCCTTCCAATAGTTTGGTAAACTTCTAATTCTCTGCATTAAAACCATTACCATCTAGAATAGCTACAGTGACTTCTGTTTTCCTAACCAAACTCCAACCAATACAGCAAGCCATTGGAACAGGATAAGACTGTTGTGGGTGGAAACCCCAGGTTTCGCTCAATTGGACTTGTCACAGCCAATAAAAAGAGGCCAAGGTAGGAGATCAGAAAGGCACTTTTATTCTGTTGCACAGGGAAAGGAACAGTCGGGGCTGCTGCCTCCAAGACTGCTAACAGGGAGCTTGGGGAGGCGGGCTTTTAAAGACAGTAGACAAGGAAATGTAAATTTATCATAAATATTCAGGATCAACCTTCAAGCAGGAGTCCATGGCTTGGGGGTGACTTTGCAGTTTCTTTAGACAAGTGTTCAATTCTTTGGGATGGAGGAAGAGATCAATTTTCCTTCGTTAGCATGTTAAGTCTCCATCCAAAGGTGAGGTGCTTATATGTATCTTGCACTTAATGAGCTAATAGGTCACTTAACGTGCCAAGATGGCGTTGAGAACCTGCAAAAAACGGTTGAGGCCAGCTATGGCCCATTCTGTGGTTATCTTGTCAAGGACAATTTCAGAAAAATGTGTAGTCTGTTCTGCTCTGTGCAGGAGGATAAGCCAGAGCAGGTTATTCTTAGAAGGGTTGAGCTCTGAGGATGCCTGTCTCAAGATCACTTAGGAAGGGAATGTAGATGAAGAAGAGAAGAGAACCAGGGCCCAATAAGCTACTTCCTCCTATGCCAAAGAGAGACTACCTGGCATAGTTTGACATATTGTCCTCTGGCTCTGTGGGGACACTCCCAGGATTCAAGTGAGGTGGCTAGTAGACTGCCATTTAACCTTACGCCAGTTACAACAATAATAAGTGTCAGCTATTAAAACCTGCCATGGGCAGGCACTGTGAACATATTAGTTTTGTAGGTGTTGAGATCTTCATTTTATAGCCAATGAAACTAAAGCTCAAAGAGATTAAGAGACTTGGCCAAAGCCACTACCAGTTTGAGCCAGGACTTGAACCCAGGGCTATTGTGAAATTCCATGTTTATTCTGCCATGCTGCCTTACTTCACCAGCCCTATGACCACAACCTGATTCAGTTTTCCCATATGTTAAATAAAAGTATCAGGTTAGATGACATCTGACATCCTTCCTGGATCTAATCTCCTATGACATTGTGAATGGAATGAGTCCACATCAAGTCTACCCCTAGAGGCCGCCAAGGCAGCCCTTGAGATGCTCATGGACATGAGCAGGGAAGGTAGACATGGCAGATGGGAAAGAGAATAATCTGGGTTCAAACTTTACACTTTGTAGCTGTGTAATGCTGTGCTGATTACCAAAATGTATGAACCTCAGTTTCCTCATTAGTAACACAAGGGTTTAATAAATTTTTTTTATTGTTGTAGTTTAAGTGAAGTTTACATTTCGAGTTAGTCTCCCATATAAAAATTTACACATACATTGTTATGTGACCCTAGTTGTTCTCCCTATACTGTGACAGCACACTCCTCATTTCCACCCGATTTCCCGTGTCCATTCAGCCAGCTCCTAACCCTCTCTGCCTTCTCATCTTACCTCCGGACAGAAGCTGCCCGTTTAGTCCCTTGTATCTACTTGAGTTAAGAGGCACACTCCTCACGAGTATCACTTTATGTCCCGCAGTCCAGTCCAATCCCTGTTTGAAGAGTTGGTCTCAGAAATTGTTTTATTTCTGGGCTGACAGTCCAGGGGACATGCTTTCCGGGGTTCCTCCAGTCTTGGTCAGACCATTAAGTCTAGTCTTCTTACTAGAATTTGAGTTCTGCACCCCACCTTTCTTCTGCTCCATCCGGGACTCTCTGTTGTGTTCCCTGTCAAGGCGGTCATTGGTGGTATCCGTGCACCATCTAGTTATTCTGGTTTCAGGCTGATGAACTCTCTGGTTTATGTGGCCCTTTCTGTCTCTTGGGCTAATACTTTCCTTGTGTCTTTGGTGTTCTTCATTCTCCTTTACTCCAGGTGGTTGGGACCAATTGATGCATCTTAGATGGCCTCTTGCAGCTTTTAAGACCCCAGATGCCACTCACCAAAGTAGGATGCAGAACATTTTCTTAATAAGCTTTGTTATGCCAGTTGACCTAGATGTCCCTTGAAGGCATGGTCCCTAGACCCGTACCCCTGCTACTCTGTCCCTCTAAGTGTTTGGTTGTATTCAGGTAACTTCTTAGCTTTGGTTTAGTCCAGTTGTGCTGACTTCCCCTGTAGTGTGTGCTGTCCTTCCCTTCACCTGAGATAATTCTTATTTACTACCTAGTTAGTAAATAACCCTCACCCTCCCTCCCCACCCTTGTAACCATCAAAGAATGTTTTCTTCTGTGTTTAAGCCTTTTCTTGAGTTCTTATAATTGTGGTCTTATATAATATTTGTCCTTCTGTGAGTGACTAAATTCACTCAGCATAATGATCTCCAGCTTCCTCCGTGTTATGTTTCACGGCTTCATTGTTCTTTATCCTTGTGTACTATTGCATTGTGTGGATATACCATAATTTGTTTATCCATTCGTCTGTTGATGAGCACCTAGGTTGTTTCCACCTTTCTGCTATTGTGAACAGTGCTGCAATGAACATGGGTGTGCATGTATCTATTCATGCGACAGCTCTTATTTCTCTAGGATATATTCCAAGGAGTGGGATAGCTGGATCATATGGTACTTCTATTTCTGTCTTTTTAAGGAAGTGCCAAATTGATTTCCAAACTGGTTGTACCATTTTACATTCCCACCAGCAGTGTATAAGTGTTCCAGTCTCTCCACAACCTCTCCAGCATTTATTATTTTGTGTTTTTTGGATTATTGCTAGCCTTGTTGGGGTGAGATATCTCATTGTAGTTTTGATCTGCATTTTTCTAATGGCTAAAGATTGTGAGCATTACTTCATGTGTCTGTTAGCCCACCTGAATATCTTCTTTGGCGAAGTGCCTATTCATAACTTTGCCCATTTTTTAATTGGGTTATTTGTCTTTCTGTTGCTGAGAGTTTGCAGTATCTTGTAGATTTTAGAGATCAGACGCTGATTGGATTCGTTGTAGCCAAAAATTTTTTCCCGGTGTGTAGGTTGTCTTTTTTCTCTTTTGGTGAAGTTTTTTGATGAGCATAAGTGTTTGATTTTTAGGAACCCCCAGTTATCTAGTCTCTCTTCTGGTGCTTGTTCATTGTTACTTATGGTTTGTATTGTGTTTATGCCATGTATTAGGGCTCCTAGCATTGTCCCTATTTTTTCTTCCATGATCTTTATCATTTTCAATTTTATATTTAAGTCTTTGATCCATTTTGAGTTAGTTTTTGTGCATGGTGTGAGGTATGGGTCTTGCTTCAGTTTTTTGCAGATGGATATCCAGTTATGCCAGCACCATTTGTTAAAGAGACTGTCTTTTTCCCAATTAAGGGACTTTGGGCCTTTGTCAAATATCAGCTGCTCACAGGTGGATGAATTTATGTCTGGATTCTCAATTCTGTTCGGTTGGTCTATGTATCTGTTGTTGTACCAGTACCAGGCTGTTTTGACTACTGTGGTGGTCTAATAGTTTCTAAAATCAGGTAGTGTGAGGCCTCCTACTTTGTTCTTCTTCTTGAGTAATGCTTTGCTTATTCAAGGCCTCTTCGCTTTCCATATGAAGTTGGTGATTTATTTCTCCATCTCATTAAAAATGCCGGTGGAATTTTGATTGGGATTGCATTGTATCTGTAGATTGCTTTGGGTAGAATTGACATTTTCACAATGTTGAGTCTTCCTATCCATGAGCAAGGTATGTTTTTCCACTTATGCAGGTCTCTTTTGGTTTCCTGCGGTAGTGTCTTGTAGTTTTCATTGTATAGGTCTTTTATGTCCCTGGTTAGATTTCTTCCTAAGTATTTTATCTTCTTGGGCACTATTGTAAATGGTAATTGATTTGATAATTTCCTCTTAGAAGTTCTCTTTGTTGGTGTAAAGGAATCCAACTGATTTTTATATGTTTATCTTGTATCCTGAAAATCCTGAAACTTTGCTGAAATCTTCTATTAGTTCCAGTAGTTTTCTTGTGGATTCTTTGGGGTTTTCTGTGTATAAGATCATATCATCTGCAAATAGAGGTATTTTGACTTCTTTCCTACCAATTTGGTTGCCCTTTATTTCTTTCTCTAGCCTAACTGTTCTGTCTAGGACCTCCAGCACAATGTTGAATAAGAGTGGTGATAAAGGGCATCCTTGTCTGGTTCCCATTCTCAGGGGGAATGCTTTCAAACTCTCTTCATTTAGGATGATGTTGGCTGTTGGCTTTATATAAATGCCCTTAATATATTGAGGAATTTCCCTTCTATTCCTATTTTGTTGAGAGTTTTTATCATGAATGGGTGCTGGACTTTGTCAAATGCCTTTTCTGCATCAATTGATAGGATCTTGTGGTTCTTGTCTTTTGTTTTATTTATGTGATGGATTACACTGATTGTTTTTCTCATGTTGAACCATCCCTGCATACCTGGTATAAATCCCACAGGGTCATGGTGAATTATTTTTTTGATATGTTGCTGAATTCTATTGGCTAGAATTTTGTTGAGGATTTTTGCATCAATGTTCATGAGGGATATTGGTCTATAATTTTCTTTTTTTGTGGTGTCGTTACCTGGTTTTGCTATTAGGGTTATGCTGGCTTCATAGAATCGGTTTGGGAGTATTCCATGCTTTTCTATGCTCTGAAATACCTTTAGTGGCAGTGGTGTTAACTCTTCTCTGAATGTTTGGTAGAATTCTCCAGTGAAGCCATTGGGCCAGGGCTTTTTTTGCTTGGGAGTTTTTTAATTACCTTTTCAATCTCTTCTTTTGTTATGGGTTTATTTAGTTGTTCTACCTCTGTTTGTGTTAGTTTTGGTAGGTAGTGAGTTTCTAGAAATTTGTCCGTTTTCTCTAGGTTTTCAAATTTGTTAGAGTACAATTTTTCATAGTATTCTGTTATGATCCTTTTAATTTCAGTTGGGTCTGTTGTGATATCACCCATCTCATTTCTTATACGGGTTATCTGCTTCTTTTCCTGTTTTTCTTTTGTCAGTTTGGCCAGTGGTTTATCAATTTTGTTGATCTTTTCAGAGAACCAGCTTTTGGTCTTGTTAACGCTTTCAGTTGTTTTTCTATTCTCTATTTCATTTAATTCTGCTCTGATTCTTATTATTTCCTTTCTTCTGGCACCTGAGGGCTTCTTTTGCTGCTCTCTTTCTACTTGTTCCAGTTGTAGGGTTTATGTTTTGGTTATGGTCCTTTCTTCTTTTTGAATGTGTGCATTTATTGCTATAAACTGACCTCTGAGCACTGCTTTTGCTGTGTCCCAAAGGTTCTGGTAGGATGTGTTTTCATTCTCGGTTGATTCTATGAATTTTTTTATTCCATCCTTCATGTCTTCTATAACCCAGTAGTTTTTGAGCAAGGTGTTGTTCAGTTTCCAAGTGTCTGATTTTTTTTTCCTTGCTTTTTCTGTTATTGATTTTTACTTTTACAGCTTTATGGTCAGAAAAGATTCTTTGTAATATTTTGATGCTTTGGATTTTGTTAAGGCTTGCTTTATTGCCTAATATGTGGTCTCTGCTGGAGAATGTTCTATGTGCATTGGAAAAGAAAGTATACTTGGCTGCTGTTGGGTGGAGTGTTTGGTATATGTCTATGAGATCAAGTTGGTTGATTTTAGCATTTAGCTCCTCCATGTCTTTGTTGAGCTTCTTTCTGGATGTTCTGTCCTTCACCGAAAGTGGTGTGTTGAAGTCCCCTACTACTATTGTGGAGCTGTCTATCTCTGTTTTCAGTGCTGTCGGAGTTTGTTTTATGCATTTTGGAGCCCTGTCATTAGGTGCGTAAATATTTATTATAGTTATGTCCTCCTGGTGTATTGACCCTTTAATCATTATATAGTGTCTCTCCTTATCCTTTGTGGTGGATTTTACTTTAAAGTCTATTTTGTCAGAGATTAATATTGCCACTCCTGCTCTTTTTTGAGTATTGTTTGCTTGATATATTTTTTCCATCCTTTGAGTTTTAGTTTGTTTGTGTTTTTAAGTCTAAGGTGTGTCTCTTGTAGGCTGCATATAGATAGGTTGTATTTTTTTAATCCAATCTGCCACTCTCTGTCTCTTTACTGGTGCATTTAGTCCATTTACATTCAGTGTAATTATTGATAGGTATGAGTTTAGTGCTGTCATTTTGATGTCTTTTTTTGTGTGTTGTTCACAGTTTCTTTGTTCCACTGAATTTTCTGTGCTGAGTCATTTTGCTTTATGAATTTTCTTTTCATCTTTTTCATTGTTGTTGATTTTGTGTTTGCTGAGTCTTTATATTTTTCTAGTTTTTTATTTTGACTTGTAGGATTGTTGCTTTGCTCTGTGGTTACCTTAATATTTACCAGGTTTAATAAATTGATGTTGTTTTTGTTGTGTTCAAGCTTGGACTGGGTATGAAGCAGAGAGGAACACCAGGAATGCTGGGATGAGGGGGCTGGGAAGGCCAAGTAGGAATAGGGAAACAGGAGAGATAGCAAGTTATATAGGCCTGAGAGAGAGTTCTAGGGTATCTAAGGTACAGACAAGACAAGCAGACAAAGAGAGAGAGAGAAAGGAAAAAAACAGATATATATGGAATGCAAAAAGTATCAGTGGCTGAGAAAAGTGAGCAGCCAGCCACCAAGGGGTGCTCCTCAGAGTTAAACAAAAAATGGCACCCAAGACCAAAAGATGTTCTTTCCCATTTTAAAGAAATAGACTTTACTGCTTTACAGATTTCAGTGTTAATAATAAAACTTCTGGAATATATTGATTTAGGTCTAAAAGGAACCACTATGTCCATGATTCACTCACTGGAAACAGTCCATAAGAGCAGAGTTACTCAAGTAGAAAACCAGTGTTTCAATCTCTAAATTCTACCACTTATCTCAGCAAACTTGACTTTTTGTTCCTGAATACATTCCCTGTAAACAATAATACATGGGGAAGTGACTGAAGGATGGGGCTTAGCCCTGCCAGGATATAACAGACCCTCAAAAATTAATAAGTTCTTAAAATCACAACATGAAATTCCAGGAGATACGGCAATCAGGACGAAACAGTATCTCTCAGATGCAGAAAGAGCATTGAAACTTTGTAACTCTTTCTAGATGGAGTTATCCTTCCATGGAAAGAATACAGACTAACCATACCAAAAAAACTTTGGCGACATTCAACTATCTAAGGAGGTAGTATATGATCAAGAACCAGTGATATTAAAGGAAGAAATCCAAGCTGCATTGAATGCATGGCAAAAGAACCGACTCCAGGAATTGACAGAATACTAACTGAGATGTTTCAACAAACAGATTCAGCACTGGAATGGAAGTGCTCACCCAACTATGCCATGAAAATTGGAAGACTACCTGGCCAGCCAGCTGGAAGAGATCCATATTCATGCCTATTCCCAAGAAAGGTGATCCAAATGAATGCGGAAATTATCAAACAATATAATTAATATCACACGCGAGTAAAATTTTGCTGAAGATCATTCAAAAGTGGATATAGCAGTACATCAACAGGGAACTGCCAGAAATTCCAGCCAGATTCAAAAGAGGATGTGGAACCAGGGATATCATTACTGATGTCTGATGGATCTTGGCTGAAAGCAGAAAATACCAGAAAGATGTTTACCTGTGTTTTATTGACTATGCAAAGGCATTTGACTATGTGGATTATAACAGATTATGGATAATTTTACAAAGAATGGGAATTCCAGAACACTTCATTATGTTCATGATGAACCTGTACATAAACCAAGAGGCAGTTGTTCAAACAGAACAATGGGATACTGCATGGTTTAAAATCAGGAAAGATGTGCAGCAGGATTGTATACTTTCATCATACTTATTCAACCTCTATGCTGGGCAAATAATCTGAGAAGCTGGACTATATGAAGAAGAATGCAGCACCAGGACTGGAGGAAGACTCATTAACAACCTGCAATATGCAGATGACACAACCTTGTTTGCTGAAAGCAAAGAGGACTTGAAGCACTTACTATGATGATCAAAGACTACAGCCTTCAGTATGGATTACACCTCAACATAAAACAAAAATCCTCACAACTGGACAAATAGCAATATCATGATAAACTGCAAAAAGACTGAAATTGTCAAGGATTTCATTTTACTTGGATCCACAATCAATGCCCATTGAAGCAGCAGTCAAGAAATCAAAGGATGCATTGCATCGGTCAAATCTGCTGCAAAAAAACTGCTTAAAAGTATTGAAAAGGACAGCTGTTACTTTGAGGACTAAGGTGCACCTGACGCAAGCCATGATTATTTTCAGTCACCTCATATGCATGTGAAAGCTGGACAATGAATAAGGAAGACCAAAGAAGAATTGATGTCTTTGAATTATGGTGTTGGTGAAGAATATCGAATATACCATGGACTGCTGGAATGAACAAGTCTATCTTGGAAGAAGTACAGTCAGAGTGCTCCTTAGAACTGAGGATGTTGAGACTTCATCTCACATACTTTGGACATGTTATCAGGAGGGAACAGTCCCTGGAGAAGGACATCATGCTTGGTAAAGCAGAGGATCAGTGAAAAAGAGGAAAACCGTCCACAAGATGGATTGACACAGTGGCTGCAAAACTGGCCTCAAACATAGCAATGATTATGAGGATGGTGTAGGACCGGGCAGTGTTTTGTTCTGTTGTACATAAGATTGCTATGAGTTGGAACCAACTGGATGACACCTAACAACAACAACAACAACAGGCGGAGCTAACAATATCAAAAGATCCTTTCAACACCTGAACCTAAAGAGGCTCCACCTCTAGAGAATATGAATTTCTGGGTCCTTAATAAAGAAAGGGATGTAGGGCTGTATCTTTCTAGAACTAGAAGCATTTAACAATACAGAAATAATTTAACAGGCACACCAGCCAGGATACCCGAATTAACAGCTCCATTTTCCAACAAACGGAGCTATTTAAAATCTCCATGGAAGATCTTAAATCTTGATCAATGTCAAGAACAACAGTGGCAATATTTTGGACAGGATCTCAGAGCATTGTTTCAAACTTTGGTTCTTCCTGTGGTGAAAGAGTAGAACTGAGAAACTCTGAGTCTGAACCCTAAGATCGGCCACTTTGTAACCAAGCAATCATGGGAAAAATCACTTTGCTTCCTTCAGTTGCCCTTCCTCATATATAAAACAGGGCCGATGGTATGTGCCCTGCTGACCCCCCAGGATTGCTCAGATTTTAGGTTACCACTCTTTTAATGACAAAAGAAAAACCCTTGATAGTCAGTTCCTCTGCCATGAGAGTAAACTGTGATTCTACTTACTTCTAAACAGTAAGTCTGCAACCGCACAACATTGCCATTACACACGCCTACTCAAAAATAGGAAAAGCCACAGAAAAACTGGTAAGGCAACAGCTGGACTGTGACTATGAGATTGAATTGGACCATATCCTCACTAATAACTGTCAGCTTGATTTGAATTACTTGCTAAAGCACAGCTTAGACAAAGCCAAAAAGGAAAACCAAAGCTTTCTCGATAAAATGGGATCCCAAAGCATAAATAAAAGATTCCACCTGAGAAGGATGATTTATTATCTCTCACGCATGAAAGGGATGTGCAGTCCATTCTATATGACCACATCTCCTAAGTTGTTTGTTACTGGTTTATAAAAAGCTCATGCATGTGTGTACACACACACACAAACCAAATTCGTAAGTTCTGCTACAAGAAAGCCCAGAGGTTACAGATGGGTTCTCTGAAATGAAACTAGGAAAGTTTATTCTTTTCAAGAATTGACACTTCACTGCCCTAAAAAGCATATTACCCCACAACCAGGTCAGAAATATTGAAGAAGGTTTACATCCACCAAAGAGAACTTGGGATTCAAGAAACCCCTGGTTACCTATTCTTGGGCATTAAAATGAAACCATCAAGAAGGCAAGAGTGAATGTCTAAAACTTAAAAAAAAACCATCATAACTAGCATGAAGACAAGAACAAATTTATTCTGTAACAAACCACCTTGCACCATATATGATTCACTTCCTTGTAAGAAATTTGATCAGAAACACAGGACATAAACCTTTTGCAACACAAAGCCTCTCATTCTCCAAGTTCTCCAGATCACCAGAGATGTGACATACTACAAAGAATATTCCCAGTTTTGTGAGGAGAACACCAAATACCTCTCCTAAGAATTGCAACCTAGAAATGAAAGGCCATAACATATTCATTCATTTCTCTCTTTCTCCCTCTTTTTCTTTTTACTTATCTAATTTTTTAAAGCATACGTGAACTAAACATCTACAGAGCTAAATGTCCAATTACATTAGAAGTAAATTCCAATGTAATTTAGACAGCTTTACAAAATTAACAGGTTTTTTAGGGTTTCTTAAGGTTCTTGCACCAGGATGGTGAAAATGGGAAGGCACTTGACTGCTAACCAAAAGGCTGTAGGTTCAAGTCCACCCAGAGGCACCTCGGAAAAACGACCTCGCAATTTACTTCTAAAAAACCGGCCATTGAAGACCCTATGGAGCACAGTTCTACTCTGATACACATGAGGTCACCATGAGTCAGAGTCAACTGAGCAGGAACTAGTATGGTACTGGTAAGCTCCTTATAGTTATGCAAGTTCATATAAGAAGTAACCAGCTTATCAAGTGATCATCCTTATCCTGTAGTTAAGATAGATGGAATAGTTGGGACAAAATACCGGATCAAAAACCAAAATAAACCAAAACCACTGCTGTTGAGTCAATTCCAACTCATAGCGACCCTATAGGACAGAGTAGAACTGCCCCACAGGGTTTCCAAGGAGCACCTGGAAGATTTGAACTGCAGACCTTTTGGTTCACAGCCGTAGCTCTTAACCACTAGGCCACCACGGTTTCCAAATATTGGATCAGTAGAGAATAAATCCTTTGAGGAATCAGTGAGAATCTCTGTCTTGGATTTAAAAAAAAACAAAACAAAAACTAATCAACAAAAAGCAAACATTTCAGTTGCACTGTATAAGCATAGCCCAAATTTCAACATTTAAAGCCTGAGGGTCTTCCACAGGCAAACCCACCTCAAGAGTTCTATGATATCTAGCAGACCACAAGATTCCTATTTTCTTAAGGACTTGTCAATTAGACATAAACATTAAGAGGCATAAACAATAAAGAAACATTGTATACCTCTCTTATCAGGAAGGCCAGGCACATCATGACCCAAACTCTGTTGCTCTGAAATTCTCTTGGCTTCACCCTCCCACATACGCTGGCTCTGTCTTTGGGCCAGCTTCCTTCATGATTACAAGATGACTGCCAACAGCATCTGGGGCTACACTTTTTCTTATTCATGTTTACTGAGCAAGAGAGAAATCCTCTCCCCCAAATGTGGGATAAAAATCTTTCTCTTCGGTCTTTTTTAGCCAATTTATGACCCATACCCACCTCTGGATCAATAAATTGGCTCCAGAGGCAATGACCAGCAAGAAAGATGGTGCAATTATGACTGGCTTGGACAAATTGAGATCAACCCCTTATACCAGGAACTGAGTTAACCTCCCTTGAGTTATGGGGCTATAGTTGGGGGGAGGGGGGTTGAATATCTTTAGAAAATCAAGGTTTTGTTAGGAAGGAGGAAAGGGATAAAGGATGCTAGAAAACAACCAACAACATTCACCTTACAACCCAGTGGGCTTCCAAAGAGAAGTGGTGAGAAGAATTTTGGCTCTGATGGTGTGGCTGGAATTTATGTGGGATAGTTTTCCACTGTCAGTAGGTAGGGGTGTCTCTAAGTGTAACTCTGCATCTTTTCATGAAACATTCTCAATCTAGCCCTGGGAAAATGGATTCTAAGTACCCTGACAGAGAGGACTGTAAATAAATGTAAATATCCAGATGAAACTTTATCAGAGCATATTATAAAAACTAGGGGCATTGGTAGTTCAGTGGTAGAATTCTCATCTTCCATGTGGGAAACCCAAGTTAGATTCCCAGCCAATATACCACATACAGAGCCACCACCCATTTGTCAGTGGAGGCTTGTGTATTGCTACAATGCTGAACAGGTTTCAGCAGAGCTTCCAGACTAAGACAGGCTAGGAAGAAGACATGGTGATCTACTTCCAAAAATAAGCCAATGAAAATCCTGCGGATCACAACAGTCCAATCCACAACCGATCATGGAGATGATGCAGGACTGGGCAGCCTTTCGTTTCATTGTGCATGAGGTCACCATGAAGTGGGGGTCAACCTAATGGCAGCTAACAACAACACAGCAACATTATAAAAGTTGTACAGTCAGGAGAAGCAAATACATTCCCCACATCAGCAAAAGCAGAAGTAGCAGCTACTGACTGGGACAGCAAGACACAGAGTGGAGAGATGCAGCAGGAAAGAGCCCAAAATTTTCAAGGAAACAAAAGTCACCCACCATGGAAAAGAAGACTTGGTGTGGCTTTAGAACTCAGTGTTTCTACTAGATAAGGTCTCAAAGCCAAATATGTGAAGATAATTCCAGACTCCTTGGTTAACTGCTAAGGATACCAGTTTAGTCCTCCTTTATCTTCCAGGCTGGAGAACAATGTTTCTCATGAAGGACAATCTTCCAAGAATTCCAGAAAGGTGAGCAGTTTGGAATTCTTGACTTGCTGCATCTCCATAGGAAGGTCACAGAGAAGGAGACCTAATCATGCTCATCTTGGATGGATGAGCCTGGAGGAAGTTATGGCCTTTCAATGAGTACATTTCAGTATTATATTTTAGAGATAGAGAAAAAGAGGTAGGAAACAAGGCACTTACAAAAGTCAGAGAAAACAAAGGACAAATCAAGTTTTAAAACTGGAATATAATATACATACAAATTAAATGCACACACACACATACATGACCATTGCCTGAAATTGTCATGGAATTAAGACCAAAGTATCTGCTTGGCTTCAATCATCTTGAATTGGACAGAACTGATAGAACTGCCAGAAGACTAGCTTCTCACAATACACCCCAGTGAAGAAATCCACCATACATGATAAATGGCCATGAATTATAGAATCAAGGTTCAAATACTTTTGACAGTCAAAAATGTTGAGGAAAAAACAACAAAATGATTAGAGACAAATGCAAAGTCCATTACTTAGGTTGAAAGAATCAACTGTATAGACAGGGGGGGACACCTGCTTAAAAGCTGTGAGTATACAAAGATTAGCACTATTAGTTGACCACAAGTTTAATATGTGATCATTAGTGTAATGTAAGTTCTAAAAAAAAAAAAATCAATGTAATATTTAGATCAGGGAAAGCGATAACTCCACCATTTTCTAATCCAATCAGACTATATCTGAAGATCTGCCTTGGTTCTAGAGAACTGTGGTCAGTTAATGGTGATATTAATAAAGTAGAGCATGTTCAGAGGAGGGTGCCCAGGAGAGTGAAGACTCTGGAAACCATAACATAAATGTAGCTGAAAGGCTGTCCTTTAGGAGTGGAAATGAAGTCCTTTTGTGTTACTCCAGAGAGCAGAGCTAAGACAAAGGCTGCAAATTTCAGTTCTCTACAAGAACAAGCTGAGGACCATTAGAACTGCCCTACATCACTGCCTGGGAAGGCAAGAGCACGGACTCTGGAGCCAACCTGGGTTCTTATCCTGGCTCTGCCACATATTGACTCTGTCATCTTGGGCAGGTTATTGAATCTCTCTGTATCTCAGTTTTCTCATCTGCAAAATAGGGACATTATGAGCAGCTTTCTCATAGGATTGCTCTGAGGAAGATAGGAGTTAATATAAGTAAAATGCCTAGAACAGTGCTGGTAAATTGTAAGCACTATATAAGTCTTTGCTATTAATACAAGGAACCAGCTTTTACATAAACCAAGATCCCATGTCACTGGGGAATCTTTTAAAAGCGGCGAGATGGCCTGTGACCAGAGATGTTGCTGGTTTTACTGCTACAATGCAGCCGCTGGAAGACTTGACTTTTTAAAAATAATTACAGGTCAAATCAGGACTCCAAGTATGAAATTTAGGGCATACTAAAAAGTTTGATTTCATGTTGTAGTACTGTAACCGAGAGGCCTTACTTGACCTCACAAATTAATGTGGTACAGGGACAGAGCAGTTGCTGTTACCTCCTTAGCCCATTTTCTTGTGGAGACCACAGGGGAAAATATCTAGTTATGACCTCTTTAAGGTTGACCTTTGCCCTGAATCACCTTCATTGCTGCTTTAGCATTCTTATTTGTTCCACAAGTACTAAGCCCCCAATAGAGCAGTTGTTGTTGACTGCTGTTGAGTCGATTCCAGCTCATAGAGACCCCATGTGACAGACTAAAACTGCCCCATAAGGTTTTCTAAGCTGTAATCTTTATGGAAGCAGACGGCCAGATCTTTCTCCCGTGGAGCCACTGGATGGTTGAGTTTGAACCGCCAAACTTTCGGTTAGCAGCCAAGCACTTAACCGTTGCTCTACCCAACACATTGGCGTCAAGTCAATTCCAATTCAGAGCGTCCCTGTAGGACACAGTAGAACTGCCGCATAGTTCCCAAGGAGTGGCTGATGGATCCAAACTGCCTACCTTTTGGTTAGCAGCCGTAGCTCTTAACCACTGCTCTACCAGGGCTCCTTAATACAGCAGTACCTATGGGGAAATAATAATGTTCTATCACTTCTGGAGCACTGCAGACTTTTCCCACCTTCATCTTATTCTACCCTCCCAGCAATTATGGAGGTTAGGGACTTCAAATGGTTTTCTGCTCATCTCTACATGAGGGAACTAATAGGTTAAATTTTTAGTCTGGGGTCATGTAATTAATTAATGGCAGTACTGTGATTAGGTCTAGATTTCTTGATAATCTATCAATTACAAGTCAATTTATTGAGCATCTCCTGTATGTTCAGCCCTGTGCTAAATATTGACGTATAAAACCTAGTATCAGTCAAATAAACTCACTGAGACTTCCAGCATTGAATTGGAAGTTACATCAGTTGAGGCAAAGTGGACTCCTGATCACTCTTAACTAAGCCATGACCACAAGAGCTTTCCAGGCATTTGTTTGTTTTTCCTTTTTCTTTTTCTTGGCACATTAAATAAAGGTCACCCAAAGGCCTTCGCTTTGACCTCCCACTGTAAGCAACATTTTGAATTGTTTTTTCCCCTGCCTTTCACTAGAACCTAAGCTTCAATTCTTCCGTTACCTCAGCAGTGCTGGAGACTGTCTCCACTCACACCTCCAGACCCTTACCTTGGAGAAGGTACGCTGTCATTTAGATTAGTCATCTTGCCACAGAAAGCATTGGTTTAGATTTTTCCTGAGCACTGAGACCACATCCACTTCTTAAAGTCAGGTCTCAACCTAGAAAAGAACAGGGCAGCTCTGTGAGGTGAGTGCATCAGTCAGATTTACTGGACAACAAACAACCACAAAACCATAGGTGGAAATCAACAGGAAGCTTGGTGGGGCTTTCTGTTTTTGTCTGCTCACACGTTTGTGAGTAGAGAGAGGTTTGGCTGATGTAGGCCAGGCTCAGCTGGGTTTGACTGCAACCTGTGGGTTGGGTTTACATCTCTGCCATGTGTCCCTCATGTGCCCTGCACCAGCACTTACCTGAGGTATGTTCTTCCCATGACAAAAGGCAGGAGCACAAAAGGGCAAGCCCAGTTTCTCCAGTGTGTTTCAAGCCTCTGTGCATATCACATCTGCTAATTTCCCATTGGCCAAAGCAAATCACATGGCTAAGCCTAAAGCCCAAAGGTGGGGAAGTATACTCCACCCACCATGAGGCCACAGCAAGGGTGTGTGGATACAATACTACTACAAAGAAGTGAAGAATCAGGACCAATAATTTGATCTATTCCTGTAAGGCAAGGGCCCAGTTCCTCTGGTGGCACATAGATGGTGCCCAGGTACCTCACCTGACCATTGAGCTATCTAGCCACCTCCTTTCCTCCCCAAATTCCATGACACCACCTCTCCAAAAGCAGCTCCTCCCTCCTCATGCTGTTTTATTAAAAGCTTTCTCCCAGGCTGGGAAGCTGAGGAATCCCACCTGCATCTAATATACGATATTTACTAACGTAACCCAGCACTGTTTGCTTTTTTTCTCAGTTTGTTGCCTGCCTGTTGCATTGTTGTTGGCCAAGTTCCAGAAATGATAATAGGAAATGGGGAAAAAAACTATTTAGAAGATGATTATCCAAATATCTGAGCCATTCTCCAGGTAATGAATCTAGATTGCGTGAGACTAGCATTTAGAACAATAATGTAAAATGGAAAGAAAAATGAAAAATTCTCTTCAAAGTAAACAGGTCCTACAAGTCCATCTTTGCAGGCCCAGAATATGGAGCCTAATAGATTTAGTCGTTCACACCTCTCCCATATTTTCAGAGCCATTAACCAGGGTGGACCTGTCAGGGTTTCAACAATGTAATTGTTTAGCTATAAATTTCCCTGCTGGCTGGGGCCTGAGGTTTCCAATAATCACAGGCAAAGGCAGAAGTCAAAATAGATAGTTCGCAGGGGAAAAGAGAGACACCCAGCATGAGAATGTACTGAGGTGGGAGGGGCTGGGGCAGGGCAGAGAGAGGGTGAAGGCTGCCAAAGGCCTAGGATGCCTGGGGCATGGCTGAGGACTCTGGCCACTCCTAGCTTAGATCACAGGGGAGGTGTCTGGTTCCTGGCAAGATGAAAACAACCTGGGCTGCTGGCTTCCTCCCACATACCAACCTGGAAGAATCACAAAAATGAGAAGGAAAGCTGGATATGGAGACTAACATAAAAACCACGGGAGCCATTTGTAGACTAAATACATGGTGGGGGCCAACCTGGGGTAGGAGGTACTAGGTGCAGTGATGGAGGGCAGGTGAGGAAAAGCTCTTAAGTGTTGCTCTTGCTCTTGCCCACGGTACCTTTGGAGGATAATTACCTGCCCCATAACCCGTAGCCAAACCAGAACCTTTGCCATCAAGTTGATTCCTACTCACAGTGACTTTAGGACGGAGTAGAACTGCCCCATAGGGTTTCCAAGGAGTGGCTGGTGGATTCGAACTGCCGACCTTTTGGTTAGCAGCCAAGCTCTTAACTACTGCGTCAACCAGGGCTCCACATGCTCCATCGTCACTCCATTGTGAAAAAGAAAACGGCAGCACCAGTCAGTTGGAAGGTGTTGACAGGGTAAAACCAGGGAAGTGCCAAAACCCTGCAGGGCAAAGAGGTGAAAAAAGTAGACCAGCCAACTGGCCTTGAGCATTCACTCCTTTACCTCCTCCATGACCCTCACCTGCAAGTCCTCAGGATTGGAAGATCACAGTCTAAAGCAGTGCTCTTAAACTGGTTTTGACTTCTACTCCCAATAAGGAATACATTTTACATAGTGGCTCGATAGGCACACAGCCCTCTATGTATGAAAGTTTCATGAAACAGTATGCTTACCTGGTGTGATGCCCTCTGTATTTTTCATCCTATTCTCTTCTGTTCTATTTCTTTTTCTTTTCCTTTCTTTTTAATACTAGCTGACTCATTAAATAATTTCATGAGTTGCCACCTAGAGTTTGAAAAACTTATCTAAGGAGATTGTTGCCTTCTCAACTTGCTTCTTGCAGAGCATTTAAAGGAAAATCCTGATCAAAGTTGTAACCTAATGAAGGAGCAAAAATTTGGGGTGGTGGGCTACAGTTCTGTGGGACCTGGAGCACTCTGCCTTGGGGCTCATCCCCGCCCTTCTTCTATGGGCTGGATTTGAGCCCTTCGATCGATACAGATAACTAGACATGGTAGCTGATACCCCTAAAGGAACCTGAGTTCAGAAGCCCAAAGCCTAGCACCCAGAAAGTTGAATCACCAAACAGGAAAGACAACAAACTAAAAATCTGTATTGTGTGAAGCAGATTCATAAATATCCTCAAAGAGGTAAGAGAATATGTTAGTAAATCAAAGGAACAAGAAATCAAAAGAAAGAGAAGAGTGGTGATTTAAGTATGAAAAATGTAACAGTTGAAACAAGAAACAACAGTTGGAAAAACAACAGAATCAATTACCATGCCGAAATATGAGTCACTCTCACAGAAGATAGTAGGTAGAGCTAAAGAAAGAATATTACAGACAACCTAAGAGATATGGAGAATAAAAGTAAAAGTGTCACATCTGGATAATAGTGGTCTAAGAAGAAGAGGTGAAAAACAGCCACTGTGGAGAAAATGTTTGAAGAAATAATGATAATGAATTTCTCATAATTAAAAATTGAAAGGACTAAGAAAGTCTCAAACAAGATAGATGAGAAAAATCAATCCTTTTACACATTAAAATACTTTGAACATCAAAGATGAAGGAAAAAAAATCTAGAAGCTCCCAAAAAAGAGAGTAGGTAACCTTCAAAGGGCCTAGAATCATAAACCCCATCCCGTCGTCCAACCTAGTGATTCCAAGCAACTGACCTTCCCTACTCCCAGCAAAAGATAAGAGATTTACTCTGTGGCTAGATTGTTCCAGAGGGGTTCTGGACTCAGAGGCATCAGACAAAGCAGACAGTCAGGGTGAAATGGTAGACTGAAAACAGGAAGACTAAGAGAATATTGAAATCCCTCTTCCCAGTCCCCTTCCCCATTTTGTTTGCCCTACCCGAGTTAGGAGATTGAAAGATTTATTTTAGCAGAAACTGAAAAGTCCAATAGAAAAGATTTACCTAGGGCTCCCATCAAACCAACAGCCAGATCACGATTTGGTGATGCCCACTATCTAATAGTCCCATCCATGCATGTGGATTTTCCAATTAACTTTTGGTCCAAATTCTTAAGTTTCTACTCTTAGCATCTGAAGAAAGCCACTAGCGTGAGAGGAAGAAACCCAAAGGAAAGCAAAGGAAATAGAGACAAGGTACAGAATAGAACAAATGTCTAAAACAATATCATTAATGTTCTAAAACAGATAAGAGAAAATTCTGCATCCATGAAACAAGAACAGGGTACTTGTAGAAAGAATTATCAGCAAATAAGTAAGTGCTCTTGGAATTTAAAAAATATAATTGACAGATTCCCTGTGGGTTGGGACAGAATAATATGTATCAAAATATGCTGTCTCACCCAAAATTGTGACCTTTGTTGACCTTCACCCAGAGCTCCTGAACCAAACCTAAGCTTGTAGATGTTTTTCTGTGCAAAGTATGCCATCTGGGAGGGGAGGAGGCAACCAGGATCCTGCTCATCCACTGACTCCAGTTCTTTGTTTGTGATCTCAGTTCCATGTGCAGTCTTCAGCTTCGATCTGTGTAACCAGTGACATTCCCATCAGGACCTCTGTAAAATAGAGATAAAATATTTGTGCCCATGAAACAGACTTCACTAGAAAATAATACACAGGCTTAGAGAGGTAAAGTGAGTCTCCCAAGATCACATGACTAAGGGGCAGAGACACTGAATCCTACATCTCCTGATACCTCTTATTAATTCATTCTTTCTTTCATTTAAGAAACATTGTAGCAGGGAAAACAAGGATGATTAGTTCATGCACTTGAGGACCTCACAATCTCGTGGACAGAGAGATAAGTAAGCAGACTGTTCCAACTGATGTTAAGATGAAGTTCTACTCAGGGGGCTATGGTAGGTATGGTCAAGGAAAATATTATCCCTTATTTGAGTCTTAATGAGTAAAGTGAAGAAAAGGAGGAGAGTTGGGGAAGACATCGCATCCTGAAGGCAGAGATGAGAGAGAACACTGGGCTTTGGGGGCACTACAGGGGGTCTTGAAGTTTGGATAGCAAAGATCAATGGGCGGTCACATGGAAAGTTAAGAGTGAAGTGTCAGGCAGGGACCAGATAGAGCAAAGGCTGGTGTGCCATGTTAAGGACTTCACCCCACAGCCAGGCAAGAGGGAGCCACTTGAGGCATTGGAGCTAGGGAGTGACTCTGGTCCAGTATATAATCCATTTATTGGTATGGATTTCAAAAGCTATGCTAGGTAACAAAGGGAGAGACCAGTGTGAGCTGGTGATTAAGTCTGAAAGAAGCAGATGATTTGGGATGATGGAGAGGAGAGAGAAGATAATTTGGAATATGAGAGAGTGGCATGAAATTAGGTTGGGAATGAGACAAGGAGACAAGAAGAAGAGTAGCAAAGAGAGGGCCAGTTGTAGTAGACACAAAATTGAGGACTTGATTCCACATGCTGGTGCTTCTCCCAACTATTTCTCCCAGGGGAAGAGAAAAAGGAAGCCCAGAACTCTGGGATGGTAGCCAGAATGAAACTCTAAAATCTCAAAACTACTTTGAAATCTGTGTTAAATCTTTAAAATTCATATGCATTCTGCTTTACAAAAGACTGGTCTGTTTTAATATAAAAATGTTTTTATTGATTTCTAGTTTACATTTAAATACTTTCTAGTTAAGTTTAAATGCTTCACACACCCCAAGAAATCTTGGAATAAACTTAATGTTCCTGAAAGATGATCCTGTGGCTTCTCGTGCCTCATGAAATTCTGATATTTGAGGGGCATGAAGATGAGAAACAGTGAGGAATTCTGTTTTTTTTTTTAAGGGGAATTAATTGTGTCCCCAAAAAATGTGTAGTGATGTTCTGACCCCTGTACCTGTGGATGTGATCCTATTTGGAAAGAGGGGTTTTTTGGTTCCATTAACGAGGCCGTGCCAGAGTAGGATGTGTCCTAAACCTAATCACTCCTGAGTTACAAAAAGAGCAGAATAGACACAGAAACACACACGGGGGGAAGACAGATGCCACATGACGACCCATGTACAAGCAAAGGAACACCAAGGATTGCCGGCAGATACGAGAAACTAGGGGAAAGGCTCACAGAAGGAATCAACATGGCCAAGACCCTGATTTGGACTTTTGGCCTCTAGAGCTGTAAAAAAACCATTTCTGTTCTTTAAAACCACCCACATGTGGAATTTCTGTTACAGCAGCAATAAGTAACTAGGACAGTGAGCTGTGAGGTGACAAAGGTATTTGGGGAAGTTAAATAAGCTACAGAGTGCTAGATGGATGGAATAATTTGAAACAGGTGTTAGAAAACCAGGTAAGAGGCTTTTGAGATGATCAAGATGAGAGCTTAGACCAGAATGGTGGTAGGGAGGATGGAGGGAAAAAAAATACACAAGAGAAATATTTGAAGACTTGGTGGATGATTCAGTATGGAAGCAAGAAGGAACAGTCAACGAGATCTAAATTAGAAACACAAATGTAAGCATGAGGGTTATTCCCACAGAGGTTAGAGTTGACACCACAAGATGGATGAGAGAGGAAGAAGAGAGAAGACACAGAAGGTTGAGGACTCAACTTTGAGAGAAAAACATACATCAGTAGCAGAAAGAGAAGAGGGGACTCCATGCAGGAAAGACAAAGAGGTATATAGACGTAATTTTAGACATACCACTTTCAACTACAGATAGCAGAAAAATTCACACTGGTTGAACAAAAAAGAAGGAAATTTCTTGGTTAGTATAACTGAAGAGTCCAGGGGCAGATCCTGATCTCAGGTATGACCGTATCTGGGTGTTCTCTACCCATATCTTAGCTCTGCTTCACTTCCCAGTGGCTTCACTCTTAGACAAACGTTTTCATCATAGTAGCCCCTGGAAGCTCCAGGCTTTTATCCTCTCCTCTCATCAACCCCAGATGAAAGAGAACTTCTTCCCAAAAGTGCCAACAGAACTTTCCAAGTAAAGTTCCAGGTAGGGCTCTGATTGCATCCTCTTGGCTCACAGGCCCATCCTTAAGCTAATCACCATGGCAGTCTGGGTCACATACCCCCAAATCTCCCCACCCAAACTTACATTAACCAAGCATTGTGGAAGGGGCTTCCTTAAGTGAAAAATGATCATGCAGTTTCCAGAAAAAAGGAAATGAAGGCAGTTAGCAAAGCAGAGGGAGGGTCCAGTAAGAGAGAGGAAAGTTTTAAGAAGTTGGAGTGGGGAACGGAGATAGGGTGGCCAACCATGTTAAATACCGTATAAAAGCCAAAGCAGGGATGCTAGAGACCCCGTTGCAGTTGGCTGGTGTCTTAGTCACCTAGTACTGCTCTAACAGAAATACCACAAGCGGATGGCTTTAACAAACAGAAGTTTATTCTCTCACAGTCTAGTAGGCTAGAAGTCCAAATTCAGGGCGTCAGCTCCAGGGGAAGGCTTTCTCTGCTCTGGAGGAAGATCCTTGTCATCAATCTTTCCATGGTCTAGGAGCTTCTCTGCGCAGGAACCTTGGGTCCAAAGGACACGCTCTACTGCCGGCACTACTTTCTTGGTGGTATGAGGTCCCCCTGTCTCTCTACACACTTCTCTTTTATATCTCAAAAGAGATTGACTTAAGACACTATCTAATATTATAGATCTCATCAATATAACTGCCACCATCCATCTCATTACATCACAGTGATAGGATTTACAACACATAGGAAAATCACATCAGACAACAAAATGGTAGACAACCATACAATACCGGGAATCATGACCTAGCCACGTTGGCAGATATTTTGGGGGGACACAATTCAATCCATGATAGCTGGAGAAGAAATAGGGCATCTTCTCTCTCCTCTGTGTCTCCCTCTTGCCATAGGAGAGGGAGTCTGAAGACAGTCAAAGCCCACCCCCAGCTTCCCTCTTTCCTTGTTCCTAGCCTGTCTCCTGAGCCCTGGCATGCAGCTCGCTCTCCTTCTCCCATTACCACGCCCTTCCAGAGCCAGGCCAGAGCCACTTTTGCCCGGGTCCTCAGGCCCCTCAGGCAATAAAAGTCCCTTCTGGCTTCTGAAAGCAGCCTCATAATGTGAGAGCCAGGTCCTCCCTGGCTGGACTTCCCCGCCACACTCATCATAAGATACTTCTTTCCCAGCAGGTAATTTTTCCAGTGAAAGAAGCACCCCTCCCCTGTCCTTTGTCTCTGACCCACCGATTGTTTGCCAAGGCAGGACCAGTCCTGCTCCTTGGCTGGACTTCAGAGTTCCAGTTCAGCTGGGGGTGCTAGGCTAGGGTTTAACCCAGGCCCCTGAGGGTCTCATGGTATATGAATCATCTCCCCAGTGTGCCAAGACATCAAACCAGACTTCACCCCGTGCTCTTTCTTTCCTGGCTGCTTCAGTTCATTGGAGTTTAAAGCAACATCACTGGCAGCAGCTCATCTGGAACATCCTAGCACACTCCTCTTTTCATGATAGCGAATACCCTTTACCTCAGAGAGCGAGATAGAGCCAGTCAGACAGACAGATGGATGGACAGGGAGGGGGCAGTCCAGCAGACGGACAGAATGAATATGGATTTTGTGCTTCTGCTGTGGAAAGGGAGCCATGGCAATCACATCCAATGCTAAAATCCAGCTTGGGATGGGCCGACAGCAACTCCCCTTAGAAGTATGAGTGGGCTCTTTTTTGTGTGATTTTTTGAAACATGTCAGCATTCCTGGGCACTGTCAACCTCCTCCAAATGACCTGGGCGGGGGTGTGAATAGCAAGTTCTCACCGCCTTGGGCTGCGCAGAGGGAAAGGCTAGGAATACTGTTCCAGAGGTTTCCTCTCAATGTAAAAATCAAGGCAGAAATGCCTCATTCTCAGCTTCCCAAATACCCTTGAAGATCAAGGAGCAGATAAGCTAGTCTATTAAAAATTCTAATGGAGCACAGTTCCCTGACCAGAGCCTCTTCTCCTTCGGTGCCCTGAGCATTAGCCAATATTTCATCAAAACCAGCTCCCTTCCTCAGGACCACATCTGCTCCTCCCGCTCACCCGGCGAGGCTCTCACGCTGGCACCTTCTCTATACATATGCTCTCCTCACACACACACACGCACACACACACACACACACACACACACACCCACACACGCTCACACATACAGACACACACTCCCACACACACACGCTCACACATACAGACACACACTCCCACACACACACGCTCACTCACACACTCAAAGCTGGAGCCCGTCTTCTTCCTGATTTATGACACTATCTGGCCCAGTCTGGTTTGGAATGATCATTTTTCACTCTCAGCATGTTTGAATCCCACAAAAGGATGCTCATAAACATCAAAATGGTAAGACACACACACACACCGCAAGGAGACTTGGAGCTTTTCCATGAGATGCTTGTTTCTGAGAACTTGTCTTTTCTCCTAGACTTCGACCTAAGTGCTTGCTCCATGTAAGCCTAAATCTCCAATGTAATAAAAGAATGTTTCAAGACCAAAAAGTGACCCAGCCATTTATATGAGCTGCCGTGTCCATTTCTCAGTAGCCAGCAAGTCCACCTCATCTGCGTGGAGACCTCATGCAAGTCCCTTCAATTCCTACTGGGTCTTAATCCTCCCTCCTATAAAATGGATCTAACAACATCCCCAGGAATCAGGGTGGAGACTTGTGTGTTAATTTCTACCAGACCCTTTTGAAGATGAAGACACTATTATCAGCATTCAGTCCCAGTCAGGCTGAGCCAGGAGGCGGGCAGGGCTCAGCCTGACTGGGTGAGCAATTTAAGGAGGCATTTTAGTCTAGAGAAGGATGTAAGCAAAGAAAACTCTGCCCTGTCAAAGCTGCACTTCCTGAAGGCTATACCAGGTTTCTGTTATATATAATAAAACCACTAATGGAGACACCTATACACTGTTTACCTCTTCCCAGGCATGTGCTTTACATGGATCAACTTGTTTGCTTCTAGTAATGACCCTCTGAAGAAGGCACTATCATGCAGCTCTGTTTTACAGATGAGGAAATAAAGGTAGAAAAATTAAGTAACTTGTCCAGGGTGATACGCTTTGTAAGTGATGGAGCCAGATTTTGAACCCAGACTGGCTCAAGAGTCTGTGCTTTTAACCACTGCAGTATACCACAGAGAAAGAGTGAGGGAGTGAGCATAGAAAAGAGACTGGAGGAAAACACAGTATATTGTCACTCTGTTACAGGTATTACAGGTACAGGACTATAGATTTTTTTTTTCTTTCATTACAGTATTTGTATTTTACCTTTTTTTAAAAAAATTTCTGCAGTGAACCTGTATTTCTTTTATAATAATAATACTTCCTTTTGAAAGAGCATCTCCCACTTCTGTTTCTAAGACTACCATGCCTTTTCACCTGAAGCAGCAGAGATAAGCAGGGGCCATGTTCATACTATGGGGGCATTGGTGGTTCAGTGGTCAAATTCTCACCTTTCATACGGGAGGCTTGGGTTCCATTCTTGACCAATGTGCCTCATGCACAGCCACCATCTATCTGCCAGAGGAAGCCTGTGTGTTGCTATGATACTAAACAAGTTTCAGCAGAGATTTCAGACTAAGATGGGCTAGGAAGAAACCTGGCAATCTACTTCTGAAAATCAGCCAATGAAAACCTTATAAATTACAATGGTCATCAGGACGGCAGAGGACCGGGCAATGTTTCATTCCATAGTGCATTGGGCCACCATGAGTCAGGGCCCAGATTCAAAGGCAGCTAACTACAACAATAATGTTCACACTGTTAGGTAGGCTTAAGCCATTCATTAGGTCCAGCCCCCAACCTAGGCAGAATGACCTAGAAGGGGTTAGTCTGCAGTTAAGAAATCTTGTAATCAAAGAAGTGGAAGTAGCCCCATGCACTGTGAATCTGCTGCAGCTCCCTATATCCATAGGTGTGCTACCCACACCGATCAGTGAACAGCGAAGACTGGAGCCTCAGAGAGACAGCGGGAGGGATGGAAAGAGACTTAGATCAGGGGTCAGGAGGCATCTCTTTCTCTTTCTCATCTTGTGATATCAGGACAATCTCTTTGCCATCTGACTAGCTGTCTTGGTTATCTAGTGCTGCTGTAACAGAAATACCACAAGTGGATGGCTTTAACAAAGAGAAATTTATTCTTTCACAGTCTAGGAGGCTAGAAGTCCGAATTCAAGCCAGCTCCAGGGGAAGGTTTTCTCTCTCTGTTGGCTGTGGGGAAAAGTCCTTGTCATCAGTCTTCCCCCAGTCAAGGAGCTTCTCAGCTCAGGAATCCTGGGCCCAAAGGATGTGCCAGTCTCTTGGCTCGTGTTTCTTGGTGGTATGAGGTCCCCCTGTCTCTCTACTGGCTTCTCTCTTTTATATCTCAAAAGAGATTGACTTAAAACACAACTTAATCTTGTAGATTGAGTCCTATCTCATTAACATAACTGCCGATAATCCTGCCTCATTAACGTCATGGAGGTGGGATTTACAATACATAGGAAAATCACATCAGATGACAAAATGGTAGACAATCACACAGTACTGGGAATCATGGCCAAGCCAAGTTGATACATATTTTGAGGGGACACAATTCAATCCGTGACACCTGCTTCCTCACTTTTTGACCTCCGGGGACCTCTTGGGTTGAAGATTGTCACTGTCTATGCTGTGTATGTGCTGGTCACTGACCTCGTTCTTTACATGCCTAGTCTCAGTTCACGGCCACAAAAAGCCCACAAGGTAGATGTTTTACTCCCATTTCACAGATGAGAAAACTGAAGCTCAGAGATTAAATATCTTGATCAAGATCACGCAGCAGGTAAGCAACTGATCTCAGAAGCAAACCTACTTCTGACTCTAGATTTTAGAGTTCTTTTTGAGTTAATGATGTTGTCAGATTTCTAACTGCAACATTCCCAAGACAAACATTTGGCCTCGTCCTTTAACTCAAATGGTGTGGCAGAGTGATGCTGACGGTGTAATTACTGCTTTTGGTGTTGAGTTTTAAGTAAAGTGCTCGCCAACACTCACTCTCTGCAGCCCACCCTTCACTTCCTCTGGTCCTATCCTCAAGGCTTGACAAAGTCCTCCAGGGCCCCTCAAGCTTTCTAAGGCGAAAGGAGCCAGCTCATCAGAAAGAAAGCTCAGTTTGCTGGCACCCACAGAAACAACCTTGCATTAGCCCTTAGGTGCTGGCCCACAAGCTTTTCCCAGAAGGCACCAGAAGCGGGAGGGAGGGAGCCCACACTATCCCAGCCAGCCCGCTCTACAGGCAGGCAGCAATAATGGAGAACGTGATAAGCTGTCACTAGAAGCCAGCTCAGTTCTCCGAGACTTAATGGTAGAATAACACAATAGGGTCAGACTAAAAAGGTTCCCTTATGAAAATTTTATCAGCAACTTTGGTAAATGGCTATGGGAAAGGTGCTTCACTCCCTGTCAGACCTGGGACCTCATTTTACAAGGTACAGGCAGCCTGCATTGCATCATCCTCACAAGATATTAAGGGCACTCAAATTGAATTAACACCAAATGAAGCCGATACACTTAACAATACAAATGCACTTAAGGGATGCCTCATGATGATTTGTGACTAAAGAAAGCAGAGAAGAAAACAGCCTGCAAGCCACAAGGGTGGTGTTGTGTGTCATATACAGGAAAGGCCGTAAGCAGAACTTAGAATACCGGAAAACCATGAACTTCGGGGTCTCTCAAATACCTTAGACCCAGCTGTAAAGTAGGAGGCCACTTTTGTGGTATGCAGAAACAAATGATAAATAAATTACAGCCAATTTTCTTAGTGGCATAGTCTCCATTACCTCTGACAGCAGCGTAACTTCTAAGATGATAAGAGGCAAATAATGGCATATCAGGTAGCGCCCCAGGAAATTCTCTGCCACTTGCCAGGCTCTTAGCGACAGCAATGACACAAAGATCCTCAGTGAGAGCCGAGTGATGGGGAGTGACAGCACACCAGGCAGACTGTGACAGGTCAGAGAAGGAATCCGCTGAAATGTCCCTGGCAGACGGGACCCCGGAGTGAGGGCTGGCCCCTTGGTTTCTTTCCTTTTCCCTTCCACATTTGTTTGTGCCCATTTTCTTCTCTCTTGTCTTACTCCTTCCTCTTAGTCTCCCTCACCCTCTCCCCACACCCCTCTCCTCATCCCCCACCTTCTCTCACGCGCACACATCCTGTCCATCGAGCTGGAAAACAATTTGGCCATCTTCATAGATGAATGACTCTTCTGAGATAATCTGGGAAACTTGGATACATTCTGGACTGGGGAGAATTCAGAGGGAAAAAAGCCTCACTGGGGATTCCTCTCCATCAACAAAAGACACACAAAAGCATGCTTTTGTTATCCGTTCAGGGAAGAGCGGCCTCCACACAGGGTCTTATTCTGAAAATGGGTTCCATTTAGGTTGGAGGTGGCCTCATTTTGTCAGAGTTAAAGCAATTGCTCGCCAAGTCATGACGTGACTGGAAAACTGGGGCAGGCAGGTTCAATTTTTTACTATAGAAGGAGAGGTTCTCAAACAGTGAGAAGGGCCGCTGTTGTGTCTCAGCCAGAACTTGCTGAGTCCAGGAAGTTGGCATTATCGTAAGGGAAGTCAGGGAAAGTAGGGTCTCTAGACTTTACTAGAATGAGCTACCTTGAGCCATTTGCTCTGCTGGAATTTAGCTGTGTGACTCTGGGTCTGACTCATTTGAGCCTCACTTTCCCCGGTAGTTAAATGAGACATTTGTATCTTCTTTAACGTTCTCATAGGGTTGTTTTGAGGGTACAGAGAAAGTAATTATGGAAAAGGGCTTTGGAAACTAGGAGGCATCTACAGATTATTATGAAGAATATAATATACAACATATACATGCAGATCCACTTCGTACCAAAAAAAAAAAAAAAAAAAAAAACAAACCCGTTGCCATCAAGTAGATAGATTCTGACTCATAGAGACCCTATAGGACAGAGTAGAACTGCCCCAGAGGATTTCCAAGGAGTGACTTGTGGTTTCGAACTGCCGACCTTTTGATTAGCAGCTGTAGCTCTTAACCACTGCGCCACCAGGGTTTCCCCATTTCATACAAACACTGCCCTAAGCTCCAATTAAGAATAATCAGACTCCCCCTGGTTTTCCATAACTTATGTCTCCTCTCAGATAATCTGGGGAAGAGAAGAACAAACAAATGCAAATGACATCCATTAAAATCCCCAACCTCACTGTACCAATTCTCCCATACTGAACTTTTAAAGAAAAACAGTGAACCCTAATTCTGGCATTCTCAAGCTCACTAAATTCATCTGAAGGCTTGTGACAAGGCCTCCTGCTTCTCAGAGTCTGAGTCAGAGAATGGTCCCATCCTCAGATGATTCTCAGCAAGACCATCCACTACCCACATGAGAGGTGGCATTGTCTACTATGTGCCCAGCAGAGGATGAAGTGTCAAGAATATTGGGGTACAACATCCATAATTCTAAGGAGCTTACTTTCTGCATCATTGTCCCTCTCTTGGCCCCAACTTTGGTTTCTTTGATTGATTATGAAACGCAGAGAGCTGAGCAGAGTGTCAGTGAAAAAGAGGAAGACACTCAACAAGATGGATTGACACAGTGGCTGCAACAGTGGTCTCAAACATAGCAATGATTGTGAGGATGGTGTAGGACTGGGCAACGTTTCGTTCTGTTATACGTTAGGTCACTACTAGTTGGAACAAACTCGATGGTACATAACAACAATAACAACAAGCTGAGCATGGTTCCCCCATGAGAGAAACCCTTCCATAAATTGGAAAGTAAGAAATATGTGTGTTACCTGGAAACCTCAATATACACGTGGCAAACTCCATCCTTCAAGGCTTGCAGGCAAAATTAATTCCTCCTTCACCTGGGTTTCCATAGATCCTTCTACATGCTTCTATTACATGACGTGTTCAATTATTTGTTTATATGTCTCTCTCACCCCAACACGCATTGAGTTCTTTAGGTGTGGGCACCCTGCTCATTATACTCATAACTATATCCCAAGCACATATCATGAGGCTTGGTACTTAGCTGGTACTCAGTAAGCTTTTGTGGAATAAATGAACGAATGGACAAATGAATTTGTCATCTCCTCATTTTCTCTGTCCATGATCATCTCCTCTTTTCATCTCTTCTCTACCATCCCCAGCCCCAGACTATGATCCAGGGAGGCAGTGACCAACACAGGCGCTCTTTGGGGTGTGTTGGAGCTGACCCCTATTGGTACTCATGAGCTGGTATTTAAATATTCAGGATTTCTTTTTAGATGGTTTTAAACTCTTTCTAGCTGGAAATCATTCATGGTGGGCATATTTACACCACAGAAACAGGCAAGTGCTAGAAATCAGGGTTTTGTTTATTTGTTGGTTTGTTCTGAAAGCCAGTTTGCCCCCATACCACTGCTCCTAGTCAGCCTGACCCGGATTTGTAGCCCAGCTCTGACCCTCATTATTTGTGTGACCTTGGACGAGTTGCTTGACCTTGCTAAGACTCAAGTTTCCTCACTTGGACAGTGGGGATAATAACTATGGTTTCACAGGGTTATCGTGAGGATTAAATGACCTAATGTTTATAATGTGCTTAGCACAGTTCCTCACACATAGTAAATGTTCAATAAAAGCAGATTATTATTATTAATTATTGGTTTTCAGCTAATGCATTCTCTCACCCAGTTATATTTTATTCTTCTTCCACAAAGCATCTGTGACAATCCAAAAAAAAAAAAAGACCCTTTATACAGAAAATACAAATAAAAAATCAGAACAAGGGAAGATAAAAACCGTAATACAAAATCAAAATCACTGTGCTGGCACAATTGGATGTCATCTAATAGATTAAGCCTCTCTGAATTTCGTAAGGTGCTGCCAACAGAATCACAGAGTGGCAGAGCTAAAGGAGGCTCAGAGATCTTCTAGCCCAACTCTTCAGTTTACAGATGGAAAACTGGGGTGAACAGGCAGGAATCATTTCTTGAGCACTTTCAAGCATGATGTGAGACGCTTTCCATGCTTCCCATCCTCCCCATATCATCTCATTTTACAGGTGAAGCCATGGAGGCAAGGGAAACAGTGGGACTTGCCTAGTGTCACCTAGTTGATAGTGGTAGAACTGCAACTGGAACCAGGACTCCTGATTCTCAGTCTGCTCCCTTCCTCCATTTTGTGATCACAGCTTCCTGAAGATCAAAAAATCTTTCAAGGTTGGGGGCAAGATGGCGCTCTAGGCAGAAACACCACGCCGTCCCTCCACAGCAAAGATCTGAAAAACTAAGCCTAACAGAGAATCAACAATCCTGAAACCCTAGAACACCAAATGAAGAGATAAAGAACTCAGCCAAACACCAAATGGAGTGAGAATACTAAAAGAGAACGGAGAGCGAGGAGAGACTCAGGCAGAGATTCCTTACCAGCTAACGCAGCGCGAATCCACCATCTTGGATTCCTATCGGAGACCAGCAAATGGGAGAGCAGCCTTGCAGAGCATCTGGTCGGAGACAGAACGACCGGTAAACTGCGGTGCGCGCTCTCCCACCACCCACCCCTCTCCGCCTCAGCTGGGGATCCCCTGCTTTCCGTGGCCAGGGTCCCTGGGCTGGGGGGTGCTGGTGCTTGGATTCCGCGTGCCTGGGCTGGCGGCTTTCTGGGAGCCGTTTGCTGGCAGCTAGCGAAACTTTTTCTGCCGCCTCCCCCTTCTTTTGCCTGGGTGCCTGGTTCCGAGTGCCGTCTCTGCTCTCTCCTGCAGGGCTGTAGGGCTGCGTGCGGGCGTGTGGCTGTTTCTAGGTCTGGGCTCCCGCATGGGTGGGATCCCGGGGCCTTTGTTCGTTAGCCCCTCTGCTTTCCGTGGCCGGAGTCCCTGAGCTGGGGGGCGCCGGTGCTTGGATTCCGTGCGCCCGGGCTGGCGGCTTTCTGGGAGCCATTTGCTGGCAGCTAGTGAACCTTTTTCTCCCGCCTCCCCCTCCTTTAGCCTGGGTGCCTGGTTCTGAGTGCCGTCTCTGCTCTCTCCTGCGGGGCTGTAGGGCTGCGTTCGGGCGTGTGGCTGTTTCCAGGTCTGGGCTCCCGCGCGGGTGGGATCCTGGGGCCTTTGTTCGTTGGCCCCTCTGCTTCCCGTGGCCACGGTCACTTAACCCCGAGACTACCGGCTTCTTGGAATTCGCGCCTCTGAGTGGGGGCTCTCTGGGTCCCATTTGTAGGCACTGACTGCTGGTGTTGCCCTTTTATTTTTTTTTCAATTTTATTTTTCTTCCTTTTTGATTAGTTTTGTCATCTTTTACCTCTTTTTCTCTTTTGTCTTTCTTCATTGCTTAATTTCTTGTCTCTCTATCTCTTCCTTCTCTTTCTGATCCCTGAATACCAGGCGATGTATGCCTCTGTACCTTCTGGCCAGGCTGAGCTGTGAAAATTGAGACCGACTCCTCCAGACCTCATAGCTGCATCGGTGGGATCCCTGGGAACTTTGCAGTTCTTTAACTTTTCTGATTTTTATTTGGTCATTCTTTCCTTTTCTTTCTCTTCCCCCTTCTGGTTTCCTCCATCCCATAGTCTCTCATCTGTACATTCCAACGACAAGCTCCCCTAGCATTCTTTTATGTTTGTACGCTTTTTGCTCCTCCTCCTCTCTCCTCTCTCCCATATCCAGCTTAGCTTCACACATAACCATCTTCCCGCTGCACCCTACCTACCTGCACCATGCACTAGACATCACATCACCAAGCGGTGCAGGCACGCCCTATTGGAACCTGCCCAGCACTGACTACCGACCGTCCTGGTGGCTGCAGTGAGGGCCACAAGCAACCCATCCCAGTGGCTCCTCCTCAGCTAGATCTGCCCAGCTGTACCACAAGAACGAAAAAAAAAAATCTACAATCAATAAACGAGAGAAATATCTACTGAATGCCCCGAAAACAGCAAACAATATCAAAACATTTACAAAAACAAGACAAGATGGCTCCAATAGGCGTCCAAATTAAAACACCAGATAACTCTCTTGTGGAAGAAAATGCACTAGAAGTACCTGATACGGAACTCAAATCACTAATACTCGGAATTTTCCAAGAACTGAGGCAAAAAGCTGACAAACATGAGGAAAAAATAGACAAATTTATGGAAAATACAGACAAAAAATTGGAAGAATTCAGGAAGATGATGCAGGAACAAAATGCCAAAATAAATTCACAACTCGAAATTATACAAAAACAACAATTAGAAATCCAAAAGATAAACAACAAGATTTCAGAAATGGACGGTGTCATAGAAGGGCTGAGAAGTAGATTTGAAACCATGGAAGACAGGATCAGTGGAACTGAAGACAAACACTTGGATACAACTCTGTTTCAGGAAAACTCAGAAAAAAGAACAAAGAAAAATGAAGAGACCCTGAGAGTTATGTGGGACACAATTAAAAGCAAAAACTTACGAGTGATTGGCATACCAGAACAGGGGGAGAAAACAGAAAACACGGAGAGGATCATTGAGGAACTGCTGACAGAAAACTTTCCCAATATCATGAAAGATGAAAAGCTGGCCATCCAAGAAGCTCAACGAACCCCATATAGAAGAGACCCCAAAAGAAAATCACCAAGACATATCATATTCACACTCGCTAAAACTAAAGACAAACAAAGAATCCTGAGAGCAGCTCGTGAAAAACAAGAAGTCACATACAGAGGAGAAACAATAAGACTAAGCTCAGATTATTCAGCAGAAACCATGCAGGCAAGAAGGCAATGGGATGACATATATAAAATCTTGAAAGAAAAAAATTGTCAGCCAAGAATAATATATCCTGCAAAACTCTCATTCAGATTTGATGGTGAAATTAGGTCATTTCCAGATAAACAGAAACTAAAGGAATATGCAAAAGTCAAACCAAACTTACAAGAATTATTAAAGGGAGTTCTTCGATCTGAGGACAAACAGCTTCAGCCCTCAGGCAGGACCTAGGACCTAGGACGCAGGTTAACATGAACCAGATACCATTCTAGGAACTGAACTACAGACGACTTTCCAAAAACAAAAGATATACAACAGGGAATCAGAGCAATCAATCAAAGGATGACAACAACATCAAAACAATGAAAGAGGGAACAAACGGCATAGGTATAGAACCTTCTAAAGGAGAGGAAGGCAAGGCGATACCAAGTAACGGTAGACTGCTTCAAAATTATAAAGATAAGGGTAAAATTCATGGTAACCACAAAAAAAGTTAACAAACCAACTCATAAAAATAAAGACGAAAAACATAAAGTCTCAACAAAAACAAAACCTACAAAAACAAAAGAAATGAACACAAAATCCACAAACAAAAGAAACTCAGCACAAGAGAGTAAGAAGAACAAAGAAAACTTCAGCATCACAAAAAAAAGCACTACAAAATGACAGCAACAAACTCACATCTATCAATAATTACACTTAACATAAATGGACTCAATGCACCCATAAAGCGACGGAGAGTGGCAGAATGGATAAGAAAACAGGATCCATCTATTTGCTGTCTACAAGAGACATATCTTAGAAACAAAGATGTGAATTTATTAAAAATCAAAGGTTGGAAAAAAATATATCAAGCTAACAACTATCAAAAAAGAGCAGGAGTGGCAATTCTAATCTCAGATAAAATAGACTTTAAAACAAAATCTACCATAAAAGACAAAGAAGGACACTGTATAATGATTAAGGGGATGATCCATCATGAAGACATAACCATAATAAATATCTACGCACCCAATGACAGGGCTCCAAAATACATAAAAAAAACTCTAACAGCACTGAAAAGAGAAATTGACAGTTCCACAATAATAGTAGGAGACTTCAACACACCACTCTCAGTAAAGGACAGAACAACTAAAAAGAAACTCAGCAAAGATACAGAAGACCTAAAGGACACAATCAGCCAACTGGACCTCATAGACATATATAGAACAATCCATCCAACCGCTGCAAAGTACACATTCTTTTCCAATGCACATGGAACGTTCTCCAGAATAGACCACATCTTAGGCCACAGAGCAATCCTCAACAAGATCCAAAATGCTGAGATAATTCACAGTATCTTCTCTGACCACAATGCCATCAAGGTAGAAATTAACACTAGAAAGAGCAAGGAAAAAAAATAAAACACATGGAAACTGAATAATAATCTGCTTACACATCAATGGGTAATAGAAGAAATCAGAGATGGAATTAAAAAATTCCTAGAATCAAATGAAAATGAAAACACATCATACCAAAACCTTTGGGACACAGCAAAGGCAGTCCTCAGAGGACAATTTATAGCAATAGATGCACATATCAAAAAAGAAGAAAGGGACAAAATCAAAACATTAACTACAGAACTCAAACAAATAGAAAGAGAACAACAAAAAAAGCCTACAACCACCGGAAGAAAGGAAATAGTAAAGATCAGAGCAGAAATCAATGAAATAGAGAACATAAAAACAATAGAAAGAATCAACCAAACCAAAAGTTGGTTCTTTGAAAGAATCAACAAAATCGACAAACCACTGGCCAGACTGACAAAAGAAAAACAGCAGAGGGCACAAATAACCCAAATAAGAAATGAAATGGGGGACATTACAACAGACCCAACTGAAATAAAAAGGATTATAACAGAATATTATGAAAAACTATATTCCAACAAATTTGAAAACCTAGAGGAAATGGATAAATTTCTAGAAACATACGGCCTACCCAAACTACAACAAAGTGATATTGAAAATCTGAACAGACCCATAACAAGAGAAGAGATTGAAAAGGTAATAAAAAAAACTCCCAACCAAAAAAAGCCCTGGCCCAGATGGCTTCACTGGAGAATTCTACAAAACATTTACAGAAGAGCTCGTACCAGTTCTACTCAAGTTATTTCAGAGCATAGAAGAGGAAGCAACACTTCCAAATTCATTCTATGAAGCCAGCATAACGCTGATACCAAAACCAGGCAAAGACATCACAAAAAAAGAAAATTACAGACCAATATCTCTCATGAATATAGATGCAAAAATTCTGAACAAAATTCTAGCCAATAGAATTCAGTATCATATCAAAAAAATAATACACCACGACCAAGTAGGATTCATACCAGGTATGCAAGGATGGTTTAACATTAGAAAATCCATCAACGTAATCCACCACATAAATAAAAGGAAAGAAAAAAATCATATGATTATCTCAATTGATGCAGAAAAGGCATTTGACAAAGTCCAACACCCATTCCTGATAAAAGCTCTCAATAAAATAGGTGTAGAAGGGAAATTTCTCAACATAATAAAGGGCATCTATGCAAAACCAACAGCCAACATCATTCTTAATGGAGAAAGGCTGAAAACATTCCCCCTGAAAACAGGAACAAGACAAGGATGCCCTTTATCACCACTCCTATTTAACAATGTGCTGGAAGTTCTAGCTAGAGCAGTAAGGCAAGAGAAAGAAATAAAGGGCATCCAAATTGGTAATGAAGAAGTTAAACTCTCCCTGTTTGCAGATGATATGATACTATACATAGAAAACCCTAAAGACTCCACGAGAAATTTACTGGAAGTAATAGAAAGATTCAGCAGAGTAGCAGGATACAAGATAAACATTCAAAAATCAGTTGGATTCCTATACACCAGTAAAGAGAACGATGAAAAGGAGATCAGGAAATCAATACCATTTTCAATAGCCCCTAAAAAGATAAAATACTTAGGAATAAATCTGACCAGGAATATAAAAGACCTATACAAAGAAAACTACAAAACACTGCTGCATGAAACCCAAAGGGATCTACATAAATGGAAAAACATACCATGCTCATGGATAGGCAGACTCAACATTGTGAAAATGGCAATTCTACCTAAAGCAATCTACAAATACAATGCAATTCCGATACAAATACCAACAACATTCTTCAAAGAGATGGAAAAACTAATTATTAACTTTATATGGAAAGGGAAGAAACCCCGAATAAGTAAAGCACTACTGAAGAAGAAGAATAAAGTTGGAGGACTCACACTACCTGACTTGAGAACCTACTATACAGCTACAGTACTCAAAACAGCCTGGTACTGGTACAACAACAGAGACATTGACCAATGGAACAGAATTGAGAACTCAGATGTAAATCCATCCACCTACGGTCACCTGATTTTTGACAAGGGCCCAAAATACATCAAACGGGGAAAAGACAGTCTTTTTAACAAATGGTGCTGGCAAAACTGGATATCCATTTGTAGAAAAATGAAACAGGACCCATACCTCACACCATATACAAAAACTACTTCAAAATGGATCAAAGACCTAAATATAAAGCCTCAAACTATAAAATTCATAGAAGAAAAAATAGGACCAACACTTCAGACCTTAATACATGGCATTAACAGGATACAAACCATAAACATCAACACAAAAAACCCAACAGATAAACTAGATAATTGGGATCTTCTAAAAATCAAACATCTATGCTCTTCAAAAGATTTCACCAAAAGAGTTAAAAGAGAACCTACAGACTGGGAAAAAATTTTTGGACAGTACAAGTCAGACAAAGGTCAAATCTCCATAATCTACAAGAAAATCCAACACCTCTACAACAAAAAGACAACCAATCCTATCAAAAAATGGGCAAAGGAAATGAACAGACACTTCACCAAGGAAGACATTCAAATGGCCAACAGACACATGAGGAAATGCTCGCGATCACTAGCCATTAGAGAAATGCAAATTAAAACCACAATGAGATACCATCTCACCCCAGCATTACTGGCACGAATCAAAAACACTGGAAATAACAAATGTTGGAGGGGCTGCGGGGAGACGGGAACTCTTATACACTGCTGGTGGGAATGCAAAATGATACAGCCATTTTGGAAAATGATATGGCGTTTCCTCAGAAAGCTAGAAATAGACGTACCATTCGATCCAGCAATCCCACTCCTAGGAATATATCCTAGAGAGATAAGAGTCGTCACTCAAATAGACATATGCACACCTATGTTCATGGCAGCATTATTCACAATAGCAAAACGATGGAAACAACCTCGATGTCCATCAACAGACGAATGGATACACAAACTATGGTACATACACACAATGGAGGTACTATGCAACGAGAAAGAACAATGAATCGGTGAACCATCTCATAACATGGATGAAACTGGAGGACATCATGCTGAGTGAAATAAGTCAATCACAAAAGGACAAATATTGTATGAGACCTCTATTGTAAAAACCCATGAAAAAATTCACATGCAAAATGTAACAATCCTTGTTGGTTACCAGGGATGGGAAGGGGGGGGGAATACTAAATAGGTAATAGGTAAGTGGTAACTTGGGTGAGAGATGAGATAGTACATAGTACAGGGGAAACTAACACAACCTGCACAAGGAAAGGTCATGGAGGCCCTATAGACACATCCAAACCCCCCGAGGGACTGAGTTGTTGGACGGAGGGCTCTGGGGACCATGATCTCGGGGAACATCTAGCTCAATTGGCATGACACTACTTATAAAGATAATGCTCTACATTCTACCTTGGTGAGTAGTGTCTGGGGTCTTAAAAGCCTATGAGCGGCCATCTAAGATACTCCACTGATCTCATCCCTTCGGGAACAAGGGAGAACGAAGAGAACAGGATACAAGGAAAAGATTAGTCCGAAGGACTAATGGTCCACAGCTACCAAGGCCTCCACGGGACTGAGCCCAGTACAGCTGGATGGTGCCCGGCTACCACCACTGACTGCTCTGACCAGGATCAGAACAGAGGGTTCTGGGCAGAGCTGGAGTAGGATGTAGAGCATAATTTTAACTCCCCCCCCCCCAAAAAAAAAGAAGACCAGATATACTGGCCTAAAGAATACTAGAGAAACCTCGAGAGTGTGGCCCCCAGATACCCTTTCAGCTCAGAGGTGAAGTTACCTTCAAGGTTCGATGTTAAGCCTGGGAATGGACACCCCAGTAAAACTAAATGGGACTAACGATGTACAGGAGTCCGGTGACAAGGGCCAGAAGGCAGAGGGAGAGTAGGAAACTGATGATAAGGAACACAAATTGAATAAGGACACTGTCAATGTATTGTGAGATTGTTGACCATTGCTATAGGGCAACATTTGTAGTAACTATTAAATGGGAGGCTGTTTTGTCCTGTAAGCCTTCATCTTGGGCGAGAATGGCAGCACAATTGGAAGAGCATAGTCAATATCACTTAAATGTGTAAGTAAAAAGTTTTGAAATGGTGTTTAAATAAAATAAAAATAAATAAATAAATAAATAAACAAATGAGACTAAAGAGGTACAATAGTCCACTGACAAGGTCCAGAAGACAGAAGGGGACAAGGAAGCCCCCTGGTGATAGGGAACACAAGGTGGAGTAAGGATATTCTTGATGTGCTGTGAGATTGTTAACCATTGTCATAGGGCAACATGTGTAGTAACTGTTAAATGAAAAACTATTTTGTTCTGTAAGCCTTCATCTTAAGTGAGAATAACAGCACAGTTGGAAGAGCGTAGTCAATGTCACTGAACTGTGAATGTAGAAATTTTTGAAACGGTGTATCTTTGGCCATCTGTAATTTTCATCAAAAAAAAAGGTTGAGAATTTAGAGGCTTAATACGTTGTGGGGTTGTTAACCAATGTCATAGAACAGCATGTGTACTACTATTTCATGAGAAACTATTTGCTCTGTAAGCTTTCACCTGAAGTACAATAAAATATATAAAAAAAAAAAAAAAGGTTGGAAAAAAATCGAAAGAATTATAATATTTCGTGATGTGAAAAGTATATGAAATACAAATTTTAGTGTCCCTAAATAAAGTTTTATTGGAACACAAAAAAAAAAAAAAAAAAATCTTTCCAGACCCAACAGAATCAGACTCAAATGGAGAAGCTCCTTGCCCTGTGATGGAAGGGACTTCCCAGGGAATTTTCTGGTCTGACTATAACATGTGAAAGAGTGGCAAGCACAAACCCAGTTCTTGCGTAAAACACATACTCATCTCAGGCTGGCTTGGAGAAGAGAGCTGTTATTAACTCACATTCATTTGTGGTCTACTCTCAAGTTCAGGTCTTTTTCTACTGTTCTTATAACTAGAAATTTTTTTATAACATGTACCAATAATTTTAACTTCCTTCTCCACAAGACCTTCTGTTGGAGTGGTTAATAAGCACAGAAATCAAATCTCTTTTCCCCTGCTTTTCATTTGAAAGCAGCAGCAAAAGTAAGTGAGGGGGACTAACAGGGAAGGGGAAGGAAGAGGCTGTATAATCCAGTGAATGAATTCACCATTTACAGAGAGTTGACAGCAATGTCTCATTTATGAGGCCACCACCCTGGTTTGGCAGCAAACAGGCTGGCGGCCCAGCCTGGGGGGTCTATTTTATGGGGATCATGTTATTGCCCTCAGAGCTGTAGCTGACCTCGCACCAAATAAACACGTCAGCCAGCTCCCAAGCCCTGGTTCCCAGGTGCAGCATGGAGGCACCACCCAAAGACCCTCACGGCCATTGCTTCCTTTTCCTCACCTCCACTCAGAAACAGCGCTCACAGTCCCAGAGTCCATGCTAACAACTCTCTCTATCCCCTCCCCAAAATCATCTGTCCCTTCTGTCTGACGACACCTCATAAGCTGGACCTGCATTGTCACGGAAATGCAAGGTAAGCACTAACCTTTAGAGAAACATCTGGATATTAAAGAAGTCCCTGTAAAAGAGAAACGGTAATGCACAATTAAATAGAAATTGCATATTTTATGACATGTGTAAATTAATTATATATTATATATAACCAGTTGCCACCGAGTCGACTCCAACTCATGGCAACCCCCGTGTGTCAGAGTAGAACTGCGCTCTGTAAGGTTTTCAATGGTTATTTTTCTGAAGTAGATCACCAGGCCTCTATTCTGTGGCACCTCTGGGTAGACTCGAACCTCCCACCTTTCAGTTAGCTGCAGAGCATGTTAACCGTTTGCCACACCCAGGGAAAGGGAGGTTGAGTGTTTGTTTTTTATTATCTGTTTTTCCAATTGTTTTATTATTACTAGTATCCATTTTTTTACACAGCAGAACTAACTGCTCCAGACTTAATCCCCTGTTGGCTTAACCGCAAGCATAATTTTGGGCCCCAGCACTCTGCCACCTGTTTGGATGAGCTTGGGCAATGCTGATTCATTTGTAAGGTTTTAGATGAGTCAGACATGATTTTTAAAAAAGAGAGAAAGATCTGCTACCAAAGATCAAACAAAAACCCCATGATCCACTGGAAAGCCAACTTTAACTGTGATTTTCATTATCCATCAAATGGAATCCCTCTCTGGAAAGTTTCTTTCTGGATGCTACTATGCTCATCTGGGGATGCCTTTGGTGGTTCCTATAGAACACCCATGTGGAGTCCAACTCCACCACTCACCACTTCTGTGACCTTAGGCAAGTCACATTGACCTTGGTCCTTTATGTGTGAAACAAGAATACTAATACCTGCCTTGTGTATTTCACATAACAAATATAAATGTGCTTTTGAAACAATAATGTGGTAGAAGAATGGCAGCTGTTCTTATTGTGGTAAGATCAAAAGTGAAGACAAGCGTGTGATTCATCAGATAAAACCTGGGGCACTTGGCTCTGGAAGGATTTCGTTTGGAGCCAGCAGTGGGGACACCTGTGTAGACAGAACTAGACTGACCTGCCTCCATGTCTGTGGGAGAAGGCTCTATCTTGAGGCGGAGAGCAGTGGTGCATTGTGGGAAACCCACAGCTTGCCCATTGTCCAGACAGCAGAGTTGAAACCTCACTCTTTAGAAAGTACTGTGTGTACATGCTTAACAATAAAGAGTCCAAACACTTGGGCTTACTCTGGGATTGTTTTCCCAGGGTCTGTTCGGTTTTTTTGGTTTTTATCCTGCTTCAGAACTTTGGTTAGGAATTTACTTTCCTCATTACTTGAGGAAAGTAAGAAGCTCAGTTGAGACCATTATAATTCTGGAGGCAAAACAGCAGCTCCAGTTTGGCCTGTGTTTTATTCCCTCCTCTCCTTCAGGCTTTACCTGAAGTATCCCATGGGAAACATGGCTAGGAGCTGGTATCTTTGTGGGTTTATTACTCGGCCTTTCTGCTTCTCCAATTTCTGAGTCTGTAACTAGTGAAATACAACTTGCAAAGAGCCTCTTGAGGCAGTAAACCAAAACCAAACCCTATGCCGTTGCGTCTCTCCCAATCCATGGTGACCCCATGTGTTACAGAGTAAGAACTTCCCCATAGGGCAGAAGCAGATCGCCAGGATTTTCTGTCATGGAACCACAGAACCACGTTGGGTGGGTTCAAACCGCCAACCTTTATGTTCGTAGTCCAGCATAGTTTCCACCACCCAGGGTCTTCTCTTTAGGCAGTAGCACCACTGAAAATCATTACCCGGTCCTCTGAGGACAAGAGAGAGGAATATGCACCCACGTGGAGAAGGCCCTCACAGTCCACACACACAACTGATGGGGTGACTTGTGAGGCCAGCCTGATGTGCCAGGGGGCTGGAAGGAGGAAAGAGGCCGAAGAGTGTTCTCACAGTGGAGGGTGAGGGGAGAGTGGAAGGATGTGGTCATGGGGAGAGCGGAAAGAAAGATGAATGGGGCCTGAGTCAGTCATAGGCGAAAGCAAACAGGAAGGTTTTAAAGTGAGATTTGAGGAGAGGAAGTGGTTCTGAGCGATGGAGGGAGAGAGTTCCAGAGATCTGTCTTGGAAAAGAGCTACTCTTCATATTTTTGGATAGTCCTACTCATGTGAATATTTCTTGGCGGTACCGACAGACGAGTGAACCAATTTTTTATTATTATTATTTTTTTTTTAATCACAACTGGCTCCAATCTTTCCTTAGAACTTGAACCAAAAAGGATTGGGACTTTAAGTTTGAAAACATTCAGTGGGTTCATTTGTGAGAAATTGCACTGCTGCCTGCTGCTCTTAGCAAACACTCGGGGCCACCCAGATGAAGAGAGCAAGGGGAAGTGTCTGGCCTGTCCAATCTGTGGTCCTCTCTGTAATACTGCGTCCACTGCACTCCAGCAGGTTAGGGAACCAGTCCGAGGAGAGCTCCGCACCTTTATAAATCTTCCTAAATCGCTAGATGTGGAATTACGTAAAACCTGTTGCCGTTGAGTTGATCCTGACTCCTAGCGACCCTGTGAGGGGAATCATGTATGGCTGGTTAATTCCAGAGTCCTTGGGTGGTAGAAATGGTTAACGTGCTCAGCTGCTAACTGAAAGGCTAGAGGTTTCAGTCCATCCAGAGGTGCCTTGGAAGAAAGATTTGGAGATCTACTTTCAAAAAATCAGCCACTGAAAACCCTATGGAGCACAGTTCCATTATGACACGCAAAGGGTCGCCATGAGTCAGAATCAGCTCAGTGGGAACTGTTTGGTTTTTGATTCCCTACCTGGCCAGAAGGATTGCATGTGGTGGATGCAAGGAAGGGAGATGGGCCTACAACCGTGGGGGTCTAGAGTAAATTCACCTGAAAAGACAAGGGGTTTTTTGTTGGCACTCCCATGGAAAGCATAAGAACACAGATCCAGCCAGATAAAGGGCAACCTTTGATAGATGCGCAGCAGCCTGCCTGGTGCAAAAAAATCTTAAGACGGTTCTAGAAATTAAAAAAAAAAAAAAAAAAACTAACAAAAGCCAACTTCATAAAGGATTTAACCAAAGATAACAGATCTTTCCAGTTGCTTGGGGAAGTACCCTTTCCATGAGAATTTATCAGAAATTGTTCTTTCCGTACTGTGAAAAATAATAAAATCCTCTGGGCTTCAAGAGCTAAGAGGCTTTGCTTTTGTTTCTTCTGTGTGACTTTGGGAACTGAACCTTCATGAGCCTCGTTTTTCTCACCTGTAAAATGGAGAAGATAGGCTTTGCTCTGACCTGACAAGGTATTGCTCAAGTGGTTTGAACTCTTTACATGAAAGTGAAAACATGTATACAAAAGAATATTGCTCACAGTAGCAGAATTCATTGCAGACCAACTAATACAATAATACAAAGCTTACTGTTTGTTTCTTCCTAGTCAAAAACTGAACTCAGGGATGGGCAAGCTTAATGCTGGATCACTATTTATTGAGCTAGAAAATAAACTATTGAAATAAAAACCCCAGTGCTCTCCTGTGCTGTGTCCATATCCTCAATCATAAAGTCGAAACTTCCATTGCAATAAGATTTCAAACTTTGACCTGGCAAACACATTTTAAGTGCTTATATTATTTTAGCAGCTTTATTGACATATAATTCACATAACTTTATATTATTTTTCACACTTTAAGACTGTACTGTCAAATAAGTAGTCACTAGCTTCATGTGGCTATTGTTGGGTGCTGTCAAGTTGATTCCAACTCATAACAACCCTATGTGACAGAGTAGAACTGCCCTATGGGGTTTCCTAGACTGCAGTCTTTACAAAGGAGCTCTGGTAGGATAGTAGCTAAGAGCTATGGCTGTTAACCAAAAGGTGGGCAGTTCATATTCACCAGCTGCTCCTTAGAAACCCTATGGGGCAATTCTACTCTGTCCTAGAGGGTTGCTATGAGTGGGAATGGACGCAATGGGTTTGATTTGTTTCTGTTTTTGTTTAATCTTTACAAGAGCAGATTACCAGGTGTTTTCTCCCACAGAGCCGCTGGGTGGGTTCAAACCACCAACCTTTTGATTAGTAGCTGAGCGCCTAACCCTTGCACCACTGGGGCTCCTTCTCATGTGGTTATTGTAGTTAAAATTAATAAGATAATAACAATTTAATACAATTAAAAATTCAGCTCCTCAATCACACTAAGCACATTTTAAGTGCTCAATAGCCATATGTGACCAGTGACTATGGCTTAGATAGTACACATATAGACCACTGCCATCACTGCCTAAAGTTCTATTGGACAGCATTGATCTAAAATGATATATATACATCACAAAAATTTGGAAGATTACATAAAAGCAGGAAAAGGATAAATAAATTTCCTACTTTCCATTGAAAACTACTAATATTTTCGTGGGTTCTTTACAATTTTTTTTTCTGCACAGCTGTTTTTTTAGATCACACAATTTTGATCTATTTAAAATGAAATTTTCTAGTCTGCCTTTTTAACTTTAAAATATAAGCGTTCTTCCATGCCATTATCTGCTTTTCAGAAACACCATTTTAAAGGCTGCCGAATATCTTATCAATAGAGGTATCATTACCCTATTGTTAGGCATGTAGAGAGCAGATGTTTGAACTAAAAAATAAATGCAAAATTTCAAATTTGATAGCATTTGCTAGGTTTAAAAAAGGCCAGAGAAATTGCTTCATTCTACAATAGTCTCTAATCAATTGCATTTTACTGGTGGCCTTCACAAAATCCAGGAACATAAGACTAATCCCAAGGAATGAGCCACTGGAACCAGTGACGGCTTCCTCTCCCTTCCTGAGCTCCTGAACGTGGCAGAGGCACCCGTGTGTCACCATGCATCATAACACCCATCTCCACAACTTTAGGGCTGTGCTCAGCAGATGCTAAGTAATGGCAACATGCTGCAAAATGAGGATAATCATCATGAAATTACACGTTTCATTTGCCAAAAGCTAAAGCGGAAGGATTATGCTCTCGCAAAGCATTCTTTCTGCAATATTCCATGTGCCTCACAGGGTTGATGTGAGTAGCTGATGAGATAATTTACCTGAAAGGGCCCCACACAGAGCCTGGCACAGTCTCTCCAGCAAGCTTCCAGAACCCTTTCTCTGCTGGTTCTCCTCCTACCGCACTGGCTGCTCCTTCTCAGTCTTCTCTGCTAGACCCTCTTCCCCTCCCTGAATGCTGAGTGCTGAGGGCTCCAGGGCTCTGCCTTCGGACCTCGCTTTATAGGGTCACTCAACCAAACCCATTGTCATTGAGTCGATTCCAACTCATAGTGACCCTAGGACAGAATAGAACTGCCCCATAGGGTTTCCAAGGAGTGCCTGGTGGATTTGAACTGCTGACCTTTTGGTTAGCAGCTGTAGCTCCTAACCATTATGCCACCAGGTTTTCCACAGTGTCGCTAGGAGTCGGAATTGACTCGACGGCAAGGGGTTTGGTTTTGGTTTTGTTTCTTGCATTTACTCCCCAGGTGATATCAGCAGCCTCTTAACAACCATGGGGACCCCCAACTTTCTCTCTTCCTCCTGGACCTCTCCCTTGAACTCCAAACTCATTTATCTACCTGAACAACTCCTCTAAATCCATTGCCATCTAGTTGATTCCAACTCATGGCGACCCTATAGGACAGAGTAGAACTGCCCCCATAGGGTTTCCAAGGCTGTAAATCTTTACAGAAGCAGACTGCCACATCTTTTCTCCCTCAGAGTGACTGGTGCATTCAAACCACTGACCTTTCAGTTAGCAGCCGAGCACTTAACCACCGTGCCACCAGGGCTCCTCCAACAATTCCTCTAGGCCTCTCAAAATGTATCTTTTCCCCTACTAGTTAGAGAGCTCCTTGAGGGCAGGGATGGTCTCGGGGATCAGGGTAATGGGTGACCTCTCTTCACCCCCTCCAGCACTGGCTGGCTTTGTCTATGAAGTCTGTCTCAGAACCATCCTCCATATCCAGGCTAGACCCCAGGCTCACAGGGTGTTCGCTGGAGAAGAACCACATCCCTCCATGCATTCAAAGGTGCCAGGCCTCATGAATATACTTTGAAAAACCCCAGTGAGCCCTGAAGAAAGAGGAGGGCATGTTGCAGAAGGCAGGAGAGGTCCTCAACAGACCAGGCTGCAGGTGCTGGGAACCAACGCAGACCCTCCTCCCCTTTGACTAAGACCAGCTCAGCCCGGGACTAAAAGAGTGATAGCAGAACAAGAAATTGAAAGTGTCAATCTTATGAAAGGTGACCTGCCTGGGAGTGAGGGTGTCCAGAATTACACTCATTTGTGTACCTTAGGGTAGTAGAACTGCCCCCATATGGTTTCCAAGGAGTGCCTGGTGGATTTGAACTGGCAACCTTTTGGTTAGCAGCCATAGCCCTTAATCACTACACCACCAGGGTCGCTAAGAGTCAGAATTGACTCAATGGCAATGGGTTTGTGTCTGTGTTTGTGTGTGTGTGTGTGTGTGTGTGTGTGTGTGTGTGTGTGTGCACCTTAGAAGAAATACAACCAGAATGTTCCTTAGAAGCGAAGATGGTGAGACTTCAGTTCGCTTACTTTGGACATGCCATCAGGAAAGACCAATGTCTAGAAAAGGACATTATGCTTGGTAGAGGGCCAGCAAAAATGAGGGACACCCTCAATGAGATGGATTGACACGATAGGCACAACAATTGACTCAAACATATCAACAATCATGAACATGGTGTAGGACTGGGCATCGTTTCGACCTGTTATACATTAAGCTCTGGAGACCCTGGGTGGTGCAAATGGCTAGGTGCTGGACTATTAACTGAAAGATTGGTGGTTCAAACCCACCCAGAGGCACCTCAGAAGTAAGATCTGGCCGTCTGCTCCCAAAAGGTCACAGCCTTGAAAACCCTATAAAGCAGTTCTACTTTAACACTTGGTGTTGCCATAAGTTGGAAAATAATCAATAGCAACTAACCACAACAACATGGACTCCAAAAACTTTTGGTGGAACAATTCGGAAACCATGTCTTAAAACCCATCACTCTAAAAAGTCTGTGAAGTGAAGACGTGCCGCCACAGTGAGGGAGGTAGCACATCAGAGATTCTTCAGGTGCCAAGGCCACACTAGGAGTTCTCTTGGGCCCAGCATGCCGCAGCATTGGGGATGAAGTCTTCATGACAAATAGCTGCTGTCACCGTGGGCAGTGGGGGTCCTCGTCAGGCGGCAAGCTGACCAGTGGATTGCTTTGGGGAGAAGCAAAGGAGCACGAAGGAGAGGGAAGGAGGCAATCATTTCATGACCTGTATCTGTACTGTACAGAACTAACAGGTCTGTCTTGGAAGAAGTACAACCAGAATGCTCCTTAGAAGCAAGGATGGCCAGACTACGTCTCACATATTTTGGACAAGTTGTCAGGAGAGATCAGTCCCTGGAGAAGGACATCATGCTTGGCAAAGTACAGGGTCAGCAAAAAAGAGGAAGACCCTCAGAGAGATGGATTGGCACAGTGGCTGCAACAATGGGCTCAAGCATAACAATCGTGAGGATGGAGCAGGACTGAGCAGTGTTTCTTTCTATTGTTCATAGGGTCGCTATGAGTCGGAACCAACTTGATGGCACCTAACAACAGCAACAATAACATCTGTACTGTGAACCCTACTAAGTCATTACATACATTATTTCCCTTAATCCTCAAAACAAGCCTATAATAAGGAGAGGAAACTGAGGCTTGTACAGGTTCAGGAACTTGCCCAAGGTCATAGAGCCGAGTGTGAACCCTAACTTGCCCCCACCCCCAGACCCCTCCCTGTTCATTACACTCCCCCATGCCAAAAACCCTCAGGCCGGCGCTATGAGGAGGAAAGGAGGTGGGCAGAGATGTGAGATGCTTCAGGAAGGGGCTGGGCTGTGGCTCAGCTTGAATCGGTAGGTGACTTGGCAGGTCCCCTGAGAGGGAGGTATCTACAGAAAATAGTGCCTATGGCAATTAGTTTTAAATTGCCGAATGATGTCTCACAGCTGGCGATGGAAAAACAGTGAGGGGCAATAGAAACTGCTCATTAGCAGCCCCTCCTCCAGCGACGCCCAGGGCTCACACTCTACCTGCCATGCCTTAGTTATACCCGCCTCTGCCCCAGCCTTTAGGGGCTTCAGGCTCCTCATCTGTCCAGGATGGAGCTGCCTGTGTGTCTCCAAGAGGCTTCCAGCTCTGAATAACTATGACCTTCGGACTTACACCCCTCGGTTAGGATTTGTCCACTTACAACTCTGAAAAGAATGATCCCCACGGATATGAAACTCAGAATGTTAAGACTTTGCAAATGTTACTGGTTCAGCAACAATGTGTGCATAGAATATTCTTGGCCAGAGAGAGCGATATTAGGGGAAGAGCGGAAGTCCATCTGTCAGCAGTGGGCTTAAATGTGGCGGGATGGCGAGCGGAGTGATGGAAGAAGGGAATCTGGAAAGGCTCACGTTCTGTTTGAAAAGAAAAAAGGTTTTAATCGGACATGCTCACTCACTGTAGATTTTAACAACCTCTCATACTGCAGCCCAGGGGGAAGAGGAGGAAAGAAAGAAGATTTGTGGAGTGAAGAGGGAGAAAGAAAGAAAAAGTGATAAAAACAGGACAAATTCCGTGGTGAGGGTCCCAGAGCAGATCAAATCGGGGGCGGGGGGGCAGAAGGTACAACTGACCCAGCCCTTGGATAGGAGGGCACATAGTTGACTCCAGAATATTTTAACACCAGAAAGTAGGTTTGGAAGGGAAACATTTCTTTGCTTTTCTTTAATAAAACTTTTTCCTTTCTTTTTATATTTTTGTTGTTTAGTTTATTTTGTTGCATGATTGACTTATTTTCAATAGACTTTAGTTTTTAGAACAGCTTCAGGTTTACAGAAAAATTGCATCGAGAGGACAGAGAGCCCCGTAGATCCCCACTCCCCTGCACGTATTTTCTCATGTTATTAACATTTTCATTCATTATTTGTCATAATTGATGAACCAATATTGAGATATTAAACCCAAACCAAAAACCAAACAGGTTGCCATCGAGTCGATTCTGACTCATAGTGACCCTATAGGAGACAGTAGAACTGCCTCCATAGGGTTTACCAAGGAGCGCCTGGTGGATTTGAACTGTTGATCTTTTGGTTAGCAGCCATAGCTCTTAACCACTATGCCACCAGGGTTTCCATTGAGACATTACTATTAACTAAAGTCCGTAGCTTACTTTAGGGCCCACTTTTTGTGTGTACAGTCCTATGGATTTTGGCAAATGCATAGTGTCACGTATCCATCATGACAGTAGCACGTAGTTTCATTGCCCTAAAAATGTCTAGTGCTCCACCTATTCAATGCTCTTCCCCTTCCCCCTGAAGCCCCTGGCCAAATATTTCATTTTGAAAATTAATAGCTCTAACATGTACAGTGCAGTTCAGTTAGTTAACCTCTCTAGGCCTCGGTTTCCCCAGTTGTGGTAGGAAAAACATTCCCACCTCATAAGGATTTTGTGAGACTAAAGCAAGACCACACCTGTGTGACCCAACAGTGCCTTTCACCTGGAAGTACTGTCGCTCACTCAGTGACAGGAATCAGCCCCAAACAGCAGAAGCCTTGTGGCGGCAGGGCACGAGGATGACACCACAGAGTGCGAGGCCAGCTCTCCACAGTGGCAGCACAGGGCGGCGTGCTAGAGAAAGAGCAGTGGAGTCAGGCTGGGAGAGGTCTCACAGAGCCTCCCTTCCTCCCAGAGAGTGGTACCTGGAAGCCCACGGCCCCTCTGAACTGAGACAGCCAACCAGAAGGATGGAGAGTTGTCGAGAGAAGCATGGGGCATCTCTCCCAAGACTGAGGGGGCTCAGATGAGTTGTAATCAGAAAATTAAAGGAGATATAATGTCACTTGTATCCCAAGATGATAAGTACAGTGTAGTGGTTGAGAACTCTGGATTTGATTGCTGGGTAGGATTTCTAGGTCTATCATGGCAGCCTCAAGCTGGGTAAAAAGAAAAATTTAATAAAGGAATTTTTTACAAAGGTGTGGGCTGGGTTTAGGAAAGCAACAAACGATGGAGTGGTACATTGGAGCTGGTCACTGCAGGGAGCTGCTTCCACCACTGGGTCCCCAGGGGCAAAGAGTGGGGTGGTAACTAGAACTCATATGTTGTTGCTGCTGTTGTTAGTTGTCGTCAAGTCAGCTCCAACTCAAACCATCCCACATACAACAGAATGCAGCGTTGCTCCGTCCTTGGCCATCTTCAAGGTTGTTGGTGTGTTTGAATCCATTGTTGCAGCTATTGTGTAGTACCTTCCAACAAAGGGGGCTCACCGTCCAGCACTTAATTGGACAATATTTTGTTGTGATCTCTTGGTTTTTCATTGGCTGATTTTCAGAAGCAGATCACCAGGCTTTTCCTCCTAGTCTGTCTTAGTCTGGAAGCTCTGCTGAAACCTGTCCACTATGGGTGACCCTGCTGGTGTTTGAGATACTGGTGGCACAGCTTCCACTATCATAGCAACACACAAGCCACCACAGTAAAAGAAACTGATAGAACCCATATAATGAAAAGGATACCAGAGCAAGTGAACCTAGACCGTTGAGAAAGAAGGATGAGTGGAGAAGACAGGAAGAAAGAGTCTTCCTGGAACAGGGGTACACAGCTGATATCTGGAACCTGCTTCCTGTAGATACATGTTATCCAAACTCTATTTGAAGGTAAGAAACTGCAGTCAGAGGAGCTAAATGACATGGATAATCAGAGACACAGATGAGACCAGAACCCTGCACTTCTCTCAGTCTAAATGCCTCCTGAATAATTGCTAATACTACATCTACACAGCAGTTACACACGCCAGGCACGGTTCTAAGTATCTCATATACATTAACTCACTTAACTCTTCATAACAACTTCATAACGTACCATTATTAACCTCATATATTACAGATGAGGAAACTGAGGCATAGAGAGAGAAAGCAACTTACCAAGATTACACTAGCTAGTAAGTGGCAGTACTGAGGTTCAAATCCTGAGAATTGTGCTCCAATATCAGTGTTCTTAACCACTAAGGGATAAATCTCAGAGGGAGATGTTGAGGTGGACCATCACTGTTACTAAAGTAACAGGACTCCAGGTAGCCAACTGTCATTTGCCACAATGTGGCATTTGCTGCCCCCACGCCACCCCCTCCCAGTCCTTCCAGCTCACTCTCCAAGGCATTCCCCTCCAAGGGGACCTCCCATTCTCCCTCCCACAGCAATCCTACTCCTCAGAGAGGCTTGGTAGGGGGTCTGGAGCAGCACATGAGGGCATGTGGAGGGCCCACGCCAGCCAGTCAGCCTGTATCTTTTCTAGCCACCCCTGCTGCCATGTGGAGTGCCATCTGTATACAATAAGGGCTCCACACGTTCAACCGTTCAGGCAGTATGTCCTGGGAACACTCTAGACACCTTAATTGTGTTCCCAAAGAGGCTCACAGAACAGTGTCATGAATTCTTGGACAGGAGGCAGCTCAGGCTCAGCAGCCAATGTTAAAACTTGATAAGTCAATTGGTGCTTTGCCCAATTCATAAGAGATCTTTGCTGGACTCAGTCACAGACTCAAGACTCTGTTCCTCACCTGGTTATCTTTCTCTTGTCCTTTTCCACTGGCGGACTTATCTCCTGACCAATGTGCCAATGCTGGTAACCTCTTATCTTTCCTGTTCCCCACTCCCTACCCGGCCCAGAGCCAATAATTCTGTGTCACAGATGAGGATACCAGGATAATAAGGAATAAGTATTACGAGGACTTAGGGAGGGCATCGCTCTTCCACAAATGTCATCTTACTTCACACTCATAAGAACCTTGGAAGCCAGGCAATAATAATGACAGATAACATTTGCTGATCTCTTAATACTGGCCAGATTCTGTTAAAAGCCCTTTTTAAGGATTATTTATAGAAGTACTGTTGATCCCTATTTTACAATTGAGGAGCTAAACTTTAGAAAGGATAAGTAATTTACCCGAGGTGCCAAGATTTGAATCCAGGTAGTACTGACTTGTGACCACTCTGATATTCTGCTACATCAGGTGACAAAAGACATGGTATGCCTGGCTAACCTAATTGGATTTCATCCTAAAAGTGGTGGTGATTATTAAAACATTTCAGATAGGATACGATGCAAGTCCAATTTGCCTTTTAGAAAGAATAGGCGTAGCATGGATAATTGAAGAGTGAGGACTTGTAGACAGGGAGGCCAGTTTGGAGGCTATCATTATATTCCAAGGGATGAATAATGAAGACTACCTGAATTAAAGCAGCAGTGAAGAGGAAAGAGATCTAAGGGACATTGAAGGTAGAATGAGGCTTGTTGGGTAAGAGGTAAGTGGAAGAGTGGGGGTTGAAACGGAGAAGCTTAGGACTGCTCTCAGATTTACAGTTTTAGAAGTTGGGTAGATAAATGAGTCAGCAATCAGAGAGAGATTACAGGAAGGGGGCAAATTTAGGGATGCTTGGAGGGAGATTAATGGGTTCTATTTGGGACTTGTTGAGCTCAGGGTATACATAGGACATTCAGATGGAAAAGTCCCTCTAGCATGGTCTGAGCCAGAGATCATAGATTTGGAAGTCACCAATCTTAAATTCAAGAACCAAATACATTAAAATTGATGAGATCATCCAAGAAAAGTTGTAAGTGATAAAATAAATAGGCCAAGGATGTAGTCTGTAGAGTCCAGGCTTCGTGGTAAGCTGTTGGAGAAAAACCAGGTAAGGAGACTGAGAAGAAATGCTCAGAGAAATGAGAGAAAAGAGAGAGTAAGATGCCAGGAAACCAATGAAGGAGCTTGTTTCTAGAAGGGAGTAGTTTAGTGCGTCAAATGTCAAGTGGGAGAAAGACAGAAATACATCCATTGGACTTGGCCATTTTGAGGACCGGGTGACCTTTGCCAGCAGTGGTATCAGTGGAAGAGTTGAGGCAAAAGTTATTCTACAGGAGGACAAAGAATGAATAGACAGGAAGCAAGGTCAGAGAATGTATACAGGGAATTTCCAACTGAGATCTGCTCTAGCTGAGGTCCCCAGAATTAGTTCAAGTGTTCCCCAAATCCCCAAAATTAGTACACTAAAAATTATTCACAGATTAAATAATATGTCTCACTTATATTGTAAGTACATGCTATGAGAATTAACAAATCACAAATTAATTTAAAAGCATTAGTGGATTTATATTATCTTTTGATTATTATTTCTCCAGTTGGCAGACACTACAAGTAAAATTAATTTATTGTGGGGGGCATAAAATATTTTGGTGTTAAAAAGATGTCCTCACTCTCTACAAGTTTGGGAACCACAGGGCTTCCTTCAAAGAGCTCAGAAATAAAGAGAAGAAGAGAGCATCATCTAGAAGAGAGCTTTGGGTTAAAGGAAGGCAGTTAATTGGTTGGTCGGTCGGTTGGCCAGTCAGTCAGTCAGCTGGTTGATTTGCTAGCTGGCTGGTTTTAGCTTTTTAAGATGAGAGAGATTTAAGCTTACTCTATACTGAGGGATGAGAACTGTAGAAAGTATTAGGGCGGAGACATGGGAGAGGAAGGAGCGACTGGAGGACGGAGGTTTCTGAGAAGGTAGGAGGGGGTGGGATCTGGAGCCCAGGTAGAAGGATTAACCTGGAGAGAAGAAACACCTTTTCCTCCAAGGAGAATGAGTTACTCTGAGGGAAGCTGCTATGTTCTCTGTGGATGAGGAGGCAATGTTGTCCCCTGAGAGGGAAAAGAAGTGTACTGGGGTTAGAGGTTTCGTGAAATCTGAGATTAGAAGTCGCTATTGTCGAGAACTGGTGGAGAAGAGTGACTGGTGCCAAATGAAATAATTACTGGCACTCATCCACACTAATCAGGTGATACCAGTCCTCCATGAAGTGATGTCACAAGGACTTAGCTAATTCAGTGTTAGGCAAAAACTCTTCCAAGGATACAGTTTTCTCAAAAATTTTTAAAGGTTTTCATCAAAAATGGAGGGGGCAGAGTTATGGGAAAATATATTTTATGGATATTTATATCCCTTTTTGGATATTCATGATGCATATTAGTAGATTAAATTCTCTGAGATCCCTATTGTTGTTGGAGAGGGGACTCCTCAACATTGTTTAACACAGTATTTCTAAACTTAATTGACCATGGAGTTTTTTTTCCACAAATCACTATTCCCTGGAACACAGTTTGGGACACAGTGTTTTAGGTCACACGCGAGTGATAGAACCAGGTTTGGAATATTTATCTCCTAATTCTGAATCTCTAACCCCAGGGCCATCCATTTCTCATCCTGCTCCCAGCAGGGCTGCACCTACCCCATCCTTGATTGAGAGATATCTACCTTTCCTTTCTTTAAAACAAATACTTATCTAGCACCTACTCTGTGCCAGGCGGAGCCCTGGTGGCACAGTGGTTAAGAGCTCGGCTGCTAACCAAAAGGTTGGCAGTTCGACTCCACCAGCTGCTCCTTGGAAACCTTGTGGGACAGTTCTGCTCTGTCCTATAGGGTCGCTATGAGTCGGAATCGACTCGATGGCAACGGGTTTGGTTTTTGGTCTGTGCCAGGCACTATGTAGATAAGATGGAAGAAGCTATGGACCCTGCCCTTAAACAGTTTACAGTCTAGAGGGAGAGTCAATATATAAAAGGTAATTCCCAAACAATAAGGACTTTGTTAGCCATGGACTTTATCTCCAGGGTGATAGTAGGGGAGAGATCAGTTTGACAAGCATTTATTAAGCTCTTCTTCTGTACATTGGGAGTCCCTGGGTGGTGTAAACGGTTAACACGCTTGACTGCTAACCAAAAGACTAAAAGTTCAAGTCCACCAGAGGCACCTCAGAAAAAGGCCTGGGGATCTACTTCCAAACAATAAGCCGTGGAAAACCCTGTGGAGCACAGTCTACTCTTACACACACAGGGTCTCCGTGAGTCAGAGTTGATTCAACAGCAACTGGTTATACACAGTGATGGCTGCTAACTACGTTGTTGTTGTTGTTGGTTGCTGTCAGGTAGATTCCAACTTATAGCGACCCCATGTGACAGAGTAGAACTGGCCCATAGGGTTTTCTTGGCTGTAATCTTTATGGAAGCAGATTGCCAGATCTTTCTGCCTCAGAGCCACTGGGTGGGTTTGAACCACCAACCTTACAGCTCCTAAATATTCTGCCCAAAAATCACATAAACACACAAACACACCAGAATCCATCACCCTATGGAAATTACAGATGAAACAGAGGACAAGATGAAAACATCTGGGATGACTTCCTAGAGAAGGTTGTTCTGAGAAGGGAGGGCTGGTCAGGAGATGAAGTAAGTAGGGGCAAGGGCATTCTCAGTGAAGGCACAGTACGAGCAAAGGCCCAAAGGTGGGAAGCAGCAGTGTGTGTGTCAGAGGTATGCAGCGGAGTATCCAGCTTAAAGTAGCCCAAGCATCCACTGGAGGCAGGTGGGATGAGTGTGCACAGGTCAGCAAGGGCAGCTCTAAAAGCACAGCAACCCATGGCAGCATCTCCTAATGCCTCCCAGCTCACTGTGCCCAAAAGGAAGCTCCTGGTTGTAATGTAACCAAGGCTCTCTTGATTCCGTTTGTTTGGGCCTCGGAAGGGAAAACCGCCGCTGCTCCTTCCAAACTCCCAATTTCCCATGCTCAGGATCCTATTTCATTTCTTAATTGGCTTCTTCAGCATCCATCCATGTGTTGGAGCCTCCTAAAATGTTCCTCTTCAAAAATACTCTATCCCCATCCTCACCAACACATCAGGAGAAAAAAACAAAAAACAGATGATCCATGCACTTTAGATGCAGGGATTTCTGAGGTGGAATCTGGACTTTGCCCCTCAGCGGCTGTGTGACTCAGGCTGGTAGCCTAGCCAGTGTGAAAAACAGGCAAATAAGACCTTCATTGCAGGGCTGATTTGAGGATTAAGTGAGATAGCCCATGTGAAATGGCCTCACTCCCAACAAGCTCAAGAAATACTGCTTTTTCCTTCAGCTCAAGTTCCCCAGGCCCTGAGGATGCCTAGAGCCCAGGGAAGGGGTGTCTGGGTTTATCTAACCTTTTCTTAGAGAGGATTGTATGGGGGTGAAGGATGAGCAGACACCAGGTAAATGGAAGTTTGTGGAGTTAGGAAGAAGTCACCGAAAACAAATGTTTCCACTGGTTTTACCTCAGGCCTGCCTCATCCCTGCCGCTGTCCACAGTCAGCCACCAACAGTGGGTGATGATAGTAGCTTGCTCCTCGGCCTCACCAAGGCACTCCGGCTGGAGAGGAGGACACAGCAGACATATCCCCTCGCCTTTCCCACCTCAGCGTGCACCAGCCAGACATCAACAGCCAGCACTGTTGCCTTTTCCAGATTCCCCATGGTTCTCCATCACCAGCGAATTTGCCTACCAGTAGGTATTTGGCAATACCTGGAGACAGTTTTGATTGTCACAAGTGTGGAAGGGTTGTGGGAGATGCTACTGGCATTTGTTGGGTAGAAGGCAGGGTTGCGGCTAAACACCCTACCGTGCACAGAACAGCCCCCACTACAAAGAATTCTCTGGCCCCAAACGTCATAGTGCCAAGGTTGAGAAAGCCTCCCAGCAGTACTAAGATCCAGTTGTCCACAGTGGGCACTAGCTTGGTGAAGCACTCTTTCGTGGCCTCCTTCCCTTCCCTGTCTCACATCCTTACGCCTCTACTGGGATTTCCTGGGATGCGCTCCCAGACTAACTTCTTGCACTCAAGTTATTGTCTCAGGGTGTGCTTCTGGGGATCATCACAACAAGACACAACTCAAGCTATTTCTGGTCTGGTGAAGCAGGTACAACCTATCTCCTGTACCCCTGGAAAAAAGCCTCCATGCCACTAAGGGAAAATATGTTTTTTAGGTATTTACAAAGAAAGGGTCAAAGTCCAAACAGATATAGCACAAAGAGTGGCCTCTTAGAACACACTATGTTGTGGTTGTTCACTGCCATCTATCAGCCCCCAACTCATGGCAACCCGATACACAGTGGAACAAAATGCTGCCCAGTCCTCTGCTTGGTCCTTTGCCATCCCCATGACTGGTTGTGGATCAGACCATTGTGATCCATAGAGTTTTCACTGGCTAATTTTCAGGTAGATCACCAGGCCGTCTTCCTAGTTTGTCTTAGTCTAGAAGCTCCACTGAAACCTGTTGAGCATCATAGCAACACACAATCCTCCACTGACAGATGGGTGGTGGCTGTGCATGAGATGCATTGGCCTGGAATGGAACCCGGGTCTCTGGCATGGAAGGGGAGAATTCTACCACTGAACCACCAATGCCTCAGGACACACTATCTCTTAGAGAACACTAAAAGATACACTATAGGACACACTGTATAGAGCACTCAAAAGAGCAGGGGCTGAGTTTAGGTAGAGTCAACCCCAGCATGTCTCCTTGAGGTGTTGAGTTGTAAGCCAGGTCAAAATGATGAGTGGGGCAAATTGGCATCAAGAAGAAGAAAGGGCTTTCTGAGAAAAGAAAAGGCCCCTGTGGGTGCTCCTCAGATTTCAACCCCAGATCAACAGCACCTTGGGTTTCTTTCTCTTCCAAGGTAAGGCTCCCAGGACTCCCAGGGAATTGTAAAGGCAACAGGTGAACATTACAGGAAGTGCATACTCCCAGAATGTCCCTCCACCATGTGTACTTCCACTTTGGGGGAGGGAACAAAATGGTTGCAAATGTCTCCAGTGTGAAGGGAAGTCTTTACTGGTGTCATGGCCAGGGGATTACATCTGCCTAGAGTTACAGGATGTATCACTTGCAGAGAATTCCTTCCACAACATACTCAACACCCCCCCCCCAAAAAAAGTATTAAATAGCTGGATATATTCAATCTATATTTTTCATTCTGCTTGTTTTCTCCTGTGGTTTTTCACCAAAGTCTGCTTTGACATGCCATTAAAAGAAAACCCTATGTATATGAGCAATAGATTTAAAAAGAAAAAAAAAATAAACTAATATACTGAACAACCGAACATACACAATTTGGAAGAAGTAACCGGATCCTCTGCTCTGGCAGGCTGTAAACTGGGCTAGGGAGGGACATTGTTTTCCTTTTGGTCATTCTGCCAAGTTAAAAAGGAAGTTGGAGATTAGAACAAAATATTTAAATCAAAAATGAATCCTTCAATGAAAGTCGCTTGATCCCCTTTACTCACTCCCTGCCTCCCTTCCCCCTTATTGGAAGCATATTTCTCTTTGAAAAGAAGTAGTGTATTGTTGCTGAATAGAAGGCAGACAGCCCACTGGGGAGACACATCAATCTCATCATTTTAAAAGTGAGAGATAAATGACCTACAGCCTCTTCCCAATCAAATGCTGTTTCTGCACATTTTCAGAATAAATGGCACGGTTTTCCCTGGGGAGCAGCGTGCTTTTTTTTTTTTTTTTTTTTTTTTTTTTTTTCTTCCCCTTAGCTGGGTTTGCCTATGCTAGCCATGCATCCTAGATCCTGGAACAAGGGTAAATGCAACTGAAATGGGCCATGAAATTGATGCCAGGGCACCTCATTGTTCTTTGAAACCCAACAAGAACTTGGCTTTTCCTAGTGGTGAACCTGTGGAACAGAGCTTGTATTAAGATTTGGTATTTTGATTTCTTGCAATCTCTCTCAAGCTCACTGTAAGAAATGGGTAGATAGCTTTTTTTCTGCAATTGCAATTGTAAAAAAAAAAGAAGTCCAAGCAAGGAGGAGTGAAGAGCCGAGCCACATCTGATATCTCAAGATCCCCTCTGGCATTGTGCCTGTCAAGTTGCCCCTCAAAAGGTCTTTGAAGCGGCACAAGTAAATGCAGACCTCTTGGTGCTGAGCCCACTTAGCCAGGTGCCATTGAATCGACTAGGAATCATGGCGACCCCATGTGTGTCATAGTAGAACTGTGCAGAAAGGATTTTCAGTGGCTGATTTTTTGGAAGTAGATCACCAGACCTTTCTTACAAGGTGTCTCTGGGTGGACGCGAACCTCCAACCTTTCAGTTAGCAGCTGAGCATGTTAACCGTTTGCAACACCCAGAGACTCTGAGTCCACTTAATGTATATGTAAAAGAACAAGGCAAAACAAACAATGTGGTGGGACTTTCTGACACCAGGTCCTGCTTATTAGAAACATGGTACGAGTATCTATAGAGGAAAAAAACCAGCAAGAATGTGATTCTGGGAGAGCTCAAGCCAACAGGACAATTGAGAGAGATGTATTAAAATCAGCTGTCATCTTGGCAACTGATCTACAAACTTCAGTCCTTGTCCCCATGATTCCATGCTCCTGCGAAACCAATTTATCATTCTTTAACATCCTACATAAAAGTTGGTAATGTGGATCACCCATTTAAATTACGTTGCTGTTGTTGTTGTTAGGTGCCATCGAGTTGGTTCGGACTCACAGCTACCCCATGTCCAACAGAACAAAACACTGCCCAGCCCTGCACCATCGTCAGGATCATTGTTATGTCTGAGCCCATTGTTGTAGCCACTGTCAATCCATCTCATTGAGGGTCTTCCTCTTTTTCACTGACCCTCTACTTTACCAAGCATGATGTCCTTCTCCAGGGACCGGTCCCTCCTGATAACATGTTCAAAGTACATGAGACTAAGTCTCACCATCCTTGCTTCTAAGGAGCATTTTGGCTGTACTTCTTCCAAGACACATTTGTTGGTTCTTCTGGCAGTCTGTGGTGTATGTTCATTATTCTTCGCCAGCCATAATTCAAAGGCATCAATTCTTCTTTGGTCTTCCTTATTCATTGTCTGGCTTTCACATGCATATGAGGCGATTGAAAACACCGCGGCTTGGGGCAGGTGCACCTTAGTCCTTAAAGTGACATCTTTGCTTTTTAACACTTTAAATCATAGTCATAATAAATTAACAACAGAAATCATCTAAGATTTGAAAGCATAAAGGTACATCAATGACATTAATAATAGCATGCCGGGCCTTTCTTCCAAGGTGCTTCTGGGGGGTGGGTTCAAACTACCAACCTTTAGGTTAGTAGCTGAGTGCTTAACGGTTTTCACCACCCAGGGCCACCACTGATATACATAATAATAGCTTTGCCTTCCAGAGGGAAGGATGGGCTGTATTACACAATTGGTTTTACAGTAAACATTTGTCAATGATACCTATTATGACAGTGAACAATCATACAGAACCATACATATCCTAGTCTTTCTCCCCAACCTCTCTGGCTTCACCATCCTCTGACCTCGTGGATCCCAATGCTGATCTTGTACCAGCCACAACTTGAGCTCATCACACATCCCCGGCTTAACACCTACCCAACACCCGCACAAGTAGCCTGGCAGCCTGACATCCTCCTTGCAAGCACTCAATACTTTAGCAGGAGGTTTTAAGTTAGATAAACAGCATCATCAAATGATCCTTGATAGGCCCACAAATGGGCACCTACCACTAGATGTCTTTTCCTTGGTCTGATTTTCTCATCTACAGCACGTCCTCAGCAGGAGGAAGCCACTCAGTTTTACCTGATTTATGTGAGTGTGCGACTATGTGAGTGTGTGTATGTGTGTGTATCTGGGTCTGTGTTTGTATATGTGTGGGCATGTGTGTGTGCACTTTTGCCTGATCTTCTTTAATGACCTATTTGAAACAAACCTATTCGATAACAAAAGGAGAGCTCTGTCCAAGCCACTTTCACCTAGAGCCTGTCTTTTGTTCTTAGACAGAGACCCCATCACCACTCTCCTTCCTAGAGAAACTGCAGGTCTCCACATGATTTCTAGCTCTCCTGCTTGATAGCTCTTGACAGAATTTATTCAAAAACTCTGTACTGAATGTGAACGAGGGCTGAGATAGGTGCTTGGCCTACATCTTCTCATTTAGTCTTCTTTAACGCTTTGTCCTCAGGAGCAGGTGGTATTATTCACTCCATTTTGCAACTGAGGGGCAACTGAGGCTCAGAGGAATTAAGGGACTTGCTCAGGTCCTTGGAAAGCCCAGTGCCTTCAACCCCTCCGTGCCTTTGCTCAGCCTGTTCCTACCTGGAAGCCCTTCCCTGCCAGCGCCACACTCCTGGCCATGGTGGCTTTTGTTTGGGTTGGTGGTAGCACCTTGCTTCTCTGGGGCCAGAATCTTCACAATCCTCTTCATAAAGACTTTCTCTTTCTTCCCTCATTCCTAGTCGCCTTGTCATCACCTCACACCTTCCTGGCTGCCACAAGCTCTCTGGTCCAATTTGGCAGCCACTGTGGCGATACCGTCTGCTCCCCTAATCCACTGGCCCCCATGCTCTGCCCGCTCACTGTTCCAAAGACACTGCTGGATCCTGTCACACTCCCAAGAGTCTTGTTCCACCACTAACTAGCTCTGTGAGTCTGGGAAAGTCATCAAATCCTTTGAGTTTCTCCACACTTATGATGGGCATAGTAATTCCATCCCTATCTCTGGAAGAAAACTGAAGTGAAGATACAATGAAACTCAAGAAATTGCTTTGAGGGGCATAATTCTCATGGCAGGTTTTATTTCCAAATGGGCCCTAAATGCAAATTTTCATCCAAATTTGTCCAAAATATGGTAAAATTAGGTTACCAATTTATGGATGTAAATCCAATGCCAGATTTTTCCTCCAAAATGTCTCCCTCTTCTCTGCTCCCCACAAAGAATGAAAGTTGGTTAACTAACTTTTCCCTTCAAAACCTCAGTTCATAGTTTATGAAGGTGTGGCTGAGAATTCTATTCAGTAATAAGCTCTGCGTTTCTCATCTGTAACATCGCCAGTAAGGAAATTTTTATAAGTAATCATATTTTAAATAGCCAAACATCGTGTTTAATTAATCCTAACTTCCTACGTGAAGTCATATGATGACAATCCACCGAGATAGCTAAAGAAACAAATTAAGTTTTAGAAGTATAAAGTAGTGACAGAAACCTTCAGTGTTTCCCCTTTACCTATAAAACAGAAGCCTCCACTCCTTGACCTGACTTTCACAGACCACTCCCAGCCTCAGCCTGTCTTCTCCACTGAAGTTGCTTTTCCCTATATGAATAAAGCGTTTGCTCCAGATACCCTGGATTGTTTGCTTTCTTTGAAAAACTCTTAATTTTTTTTTCCTCTTTATTTTCCCTCAGACTTTCTCCTCCTACACAGGATAACTTCCCCATTCCCTTTGACCTAGCCAAATCCAGTGACTGTAAAACCTGCAAAAGCCGGAACCTGTGTAAGGTGGAAATCTGTCAGAGAAGAAAATCTCCAATATTTTCCACTAAATAAAGAGCAATAGAAAAGTCATGACTGCACCCTGTCAAAGGCAGAAAACTGTTAGACCCAGAAAAACAAGGCAGTGCCGTCAAGTTCCTGCTCTCACAGATTTCACTGTATTTTCCACTAAAATGAGCAATAAACCCAAACCCAGACCTGTTGCTGTCGAGTCGATTCCAACTCATAGCTACCCTGTAGGGAAGAGAAAATTGCCCCATGGTCTTTCCAAGCCTGTAAATCTTTACAGAAGTAGACTGCCACATCTTTCTCCTGCGGAGTGGCTGGTGGGTTTGAACCACCGACCTTTTGGTTAGCAGCCAAGTGCTTAATCATTGCACCACCAGGGCTCCAAAGGAGCAACAGAAAGGTGGTAAGACTGCCCTCTGTCAAAGGCAGAAAATTTGGGAGACCCAGAAAAACAAGGCAGTCCCGTTGAGTTCCAGCTCTCGTAGGTTTCACTGTAGTTCAGACCTCCACGTCTTCCATGAAATTTGCCCTGAACATCCCAGCCTGAAATGGTATCTCCTTCTCTGTGCGTAAGTCAAGCTCATGTGCTAACTCAGCTGTGCTGCCTTCTGATGCTTCTAGTCTCACCTTGACTAGCACCTCTTCCTATTCATATTTTAATGTTTGGTGCCCTAGTCTGCCTGTTTATCCCAGAGCTAGCTTACATAGCATTTCATCCAGAGTAGCCACTCATTAAAAACTTGTTACTTAAATTTGACCCACACGTTTGCATGCTACTCTGATCAAAAGAAAGATTCCTCAAGCATAAAGCATTGGAATTGTAGAAATTCACTCCCATCAAATATTTTTGGCTAAAAAGGAAGGAGTGTCTTCCCACAGCCTCAACAGAAACTGTGCCTGTGAATGTGTGTTTGGGGTACAGAAGTAGAGAGAGGCTTGTTAATTTTAAAGCCACATAACAAGTTTGGCTAACGCTGTAACTCCATTTGTGTATTTCAACCACGTAAAATACACCCTGGGATTCTGGCCTGAGAAAAATAGCCATATAAGGAGAAAACAAGGCATTCCCTATAGCTGCCCTTGTAAAACACTCTATGATTTAACCCTCTGCTCGAGACAGATCCAAGCTCCTGCACTTTACAACTGCAAACAATCAGATTCCTGGGAGGAGCTCAGCGTGTGACCTGCACCACTGGGCACCAACGATCACAAACAAAACCTGACAGGTCACACACAGGGCAGCATGACCAAAGCGTGCCTCTTGGTGGTGGGCCGTCCCAGCCAGAGCAGGCACTGAGATGAGCTGCAGCCTGGAGACAACTCTAAGGGGCTCATCAATTCCTCTTTTCTTCAAGAGCACAGGGATCCAGCTTCTGCCTCCACCATCCAGGTGGCAGTCCATCAATCTGCAGACTACCCCCACAGGGGAGGTGCAGGTGGGAGAAACGGGATCAGGATAAGGAAAGAGGGGCTCCAGGACACAGCAGCCGAGGCAAGAATTTTGGGCTGACATCCAGCACAGTGCCCATGGTCCTGTTGTGCAGTATCTACCCAGCTGGGAGTCCCCTGCTTTGTACAGAGGACAAATTACGGAGTGAGGGGCCAACAGAGAGCCCTGCTGGCCCTCACACTTTCTTCATCTTCATTGCTATTAATAACAACGTTATGAGATATAGTTTTCTAGATGGTGAAATTGGGCTTCTGAAAGGTTCCTACGTCCCTCACATGTAATGAGTAGGGCTATGATTAGAAATAATGCCTTCATGCTGTGGTAGACACTGCTCATTTTTTCTGCTATCCAGTCAAATCTCCTTTCTTCTGCAATAGAATGCCCTCATCCCCCTCCCTACATGCACAACACACACACACACACACACACACAGAGGCTGAGGGGCAAGGAAGATAGCTGCCCTGTTGGAGACAATATTTCCCAGACTCCCCTGCAGCTCAGACTGGTCATGTGAAGATGTTCCAGGGAATAGCACATGAATGGAAGTGATGGGTGCAAATTCTGGGTCACATCTTTAGAAAGGAACAGCTTACCCTCCCATGGACTGGAATGTGGTTGTGAGAATGAAGATGAGAACAACACTCGGGGATAGTGGAGCAACAAAATAGAAGGAAGCCAAATGACCTCGTGGAGCAGTGCCACCTACCTGCCCAGCACTACCTGTGTCTAGACTGTTGAGTGAGCCATTGTATTTTTCAGTGTTTTTGTGACAGCAGTTTAGCCTGCACCTTAGCTAATACATGTAACTTTTGCTGCCTCAGCTGTGTACAAAGAATTGTGAGGCAAGACTATATTTCACTAATTTAAAAAGCAGAGAGACAATAGCATTGCCAAATTGCTTAACAGTCAGCAGTATTCACAAGCCAAAGTTACTGCCTACTTGAGTCAAGATTGGAATTGGCCTCATCCACACAAGCAAGTCCAGCACAGGTTTGAGTGAAGGTCAGAGAATCTGGCATCTTCCTTCCCGTAAAAAAGTATCCAGAGGAAAATTTGCCGCCACAAAAGAATCTCAGATAATAGGTCCCTAAAGTCCATTGTGCTGAAACCAGAAGTATTATTTAGACAATTATTATCATTCCTAAAATGAGTCATTCAAATCTTCGTTACTAATTTTTAAAAATTTGCTTTATCTGAGAGAGATGTGTTAAAAATCTCCTACTGTGATTGCATGTTTGACCATTCATCCTAGGAATTCTATTTTTGCTTTTTATTTGAGGCTAAGTTATTAGATGCATACTGAGATTGTTATATTTTTATAACAATCTTTAGCCATACTAATGATTTTGTCATATAGTCTGATATGAATGTAATTATATTCTGACTTTTTTTAGCCGGTTAAGTCTTTTTCCATTCTTTTACCTTCATTCTTTTCTCTGTCCTTATATTTTAGATGAATCTCTTATAAACCACATAGATTTTTATTTTTTTATCCAAGTTAACAATCTCTGTCTTTTAACTGACAAATTTAATCCTTTTACATTTATTTTAGTTTTATTTCTACTACCTTATTTTGTGCTCTGTATTTACCTTGCAATGTATGATCTTTGCTTTCGTTTTTCCTGCCTTTAACGGATTGATCAAGTTTTCTTTATTCCTTTTTTTCCTAGGCTACTGATTTGGTAACTATACATCTCATTTCTACTCTTTTAGATGCAACACTTAACATACATACTTGGCTCTTACAAGTATAAAATAAATCAGCATCTCTACCTTCTACACACACACACACGCAAAATGTCTTCAGAGCTCCAATCATCTCCCACCTTACTTACATATTATTGTTGTTCACTATTTCTGTTCCACATTGTTTTATACCCTTCAATTTTGTCAATATTATTATTATTTTCTACAGATAATATTTATTTAGATTTGTTTTCCCTTCTTGGATCGCACCCCTTCCTTCTTAGTTCAATTTTCTTCTATCTGAAATGAATTATTTAGTAGCTTCTTCCTAAGAGTCTTTGGTAATTAAAAAAAAAAAAAAATCTTAATTTCATCTTTGTTGTTGAATAAGAGCAGAGCCCTGGTGGTGCAGTGGTTAAGCACTCAGCTACTAACCAAAAGGTCAGTGGTATGAACCCGCCAGCCGTTCCACAGGAGAAAGATGTGGCAGTCTGCTTCCGTAAAGATTATAGCCTTGGAAACCGTATGGGGCAGTCCTACTCTGTCCCACAGGGTCACTGTGAGTCAGAATTGATTCGATGTCAATGGGGTTTTTGGGTTTGGTTGTTGAATAATGGTTAGCTGGATATAGAATTTCAATTTGACAGTTATTTTCTCTTACTGTTTTGGAACTATCGTTTTATTGATTTTTGGTTTCTATTTCTGCTGTTGAGAAGTCTGCTGCCTGTCTAATCATAGTTCCCTTTGTAGGAAATACGCCTTTTCTCTGTGGTTGTTTTAACAACTTTTTGACTTCGGTGTTCTGCAAGTTAGATGTAGGTTTTGACTTAAGGTTTAAATTTACATTTATTTATTCAGCTAGTGGCTTGCTGTGAGTCCTGAATCTTAGGATCCTTGTCTTTCAACTATGGTAGAAAATTTCCAGCATTTTACTCCTTGAATATTTCTTCTCCTTCATTCTCTATTCCCTTTTTCTGAAATTCTTATTCTTTCTCATTCTATCTTCTATACCTTTAATTACACTTTCATATTTTATCTTTTTTGTGATGCATTCTGAATTGGAATCAGATCTTTTAGCTCACGAATTTTCTCTTTAGCTATATCTAATCCAAGAAAAGTAATGAATAAATTGTTATTTCTACAAGTTTTATTTGTTTCTTCTGCAAATCTGTATTTTCTTTTCTCATGGTATCTTGTACATTTGTTATGTTTTCAATTTCCCATTTTATGTCTCTAATCATTTTAAATATACTTATAATCTCTTACCAATGTATATATATTATCTAAAGTTTTGGGGACATGAAACTGATTTGTGTTCTATCTGTTGACTCTCTCTCATCGGGGGTTGTTTCCTAATATGTTTTAAAATTTTGGAGGGTGAGCTCATATTCAGTGGGAGTTTATCTGTGGGGATTCTGTGTGGCCTGGAATAATGGTGTGACTCAATAGAGAGGTTTTATGTTTGGTTCATGATACTAGGACATCATGACTTAGAGTCACATTTTCATGTTACTATCTCATCTCAGATATTCCTGGGCCACATATATAGTATAAATTCAAACCCAAAACCCATGTAAGGCATTATGCCCTTTGTTCAGAATTCTTGATTCATGGTTTAGAAGCATTTTTTCCTACTGAAATCCTTGGTTAAGACAGACAAATTCCCGTGTTGTTTACTGTGCCAATGGCTTTCCTGGCAATGTCTGCACTTAGCCCATCATGGAGGCCCCAAAATGGAGGTCTTGCATTCACAACTACTTGCCATTCCAGTTCAAGTTCCCAAGTCAACTAATGTCATCTCTGTGTCTCTAGACTAAATATGACTGGCTCAGCTTAGGAATCCATGCCTAATACAATCAGCTGTGGACAGGGACAGGGACAGGGTCTCATAGTACTTATGGAATTCCCTGTTGGGCTGTGGAGAGAGAACTTCTCCGGCAAGAAGGCGTAGGAGAAGGGAAGAAATGATTATTGGAAAAAATAGCATCTCTGCCACCAATTACTTTTTTCTAACATCTCTTTTGTGTACAAGCACTGTCCTCGGTGACTGCATAGCCCCCACTGCAGGCATGAAATCATTAGGAGTAAGAGTCTGAGCCGCCACAACCAGGGAGGGGTTTGGTAGTGTCTCACATGAAAGATCAAGGTGAGCATGCTCACTGCAAGGTAAGCAGTGGAATTTATTTTCATCTTGGATCAGATTTGGTAGTTACTCCGCCTCCACACAGCACCTAGCTCTGTACCTGACATAGTAGCTATTCAATAAATATTTGCTGGAGCAAAGTATAAAACACTTTCTTCACCTTGCACTAGGGGCAGAATGCAGTGCACAGAACCAGCAGGCGGAACATGTCCAAAGAGAGACAGAAGACTTGAAGGCCATGCAAAGAGAAAGATAAGTCTCCCGGAGAAGTAAGTAACTTGAGGCAGATGGTTAGCAAAGAATACTAGAGGAAGGCAACCTCTTTTAAAAGTCATCACAAAGGCTCTGAACTTGGAGTGGACTTTGAATTAGCATAGATACCAAGATAGAGAGTTTTTTCCAGTTCATAAATAAGAACCTTGTCACAAGGTGGTGACATCCCAGGCAGACATCACGGCGGGGGATCATCCGTGGACTTAGGTGTTACATTAAGGTAAGGCACACCCGACAAAAACGAAGACAATTTTCAGGCACCTGTGCATAACGGATTCAAAAAAACAAGAAAGCGCCATCGAGTTGATTGTGACTCATGGCAACCTGGATGGTACAAATACTTAACAAGCTCAGCTGCTAACTGAAAGGTTGGAGGTTCAAGCCCACCCAGAGGAGCCTGGGAAGAAAGTCCTGGTAATCTAATTCCAAAAAATCAGCCACTGAAAACCCTGTGGAGTGCAGTTCTACTCTGACACACATAGGGTCACCAAAAACAATTTGTTGTTATTGTTAGGTGCTGTTGAGCCTGTTCCAACTCATAGAGACCCTCTGTAGAACAGAACAAAACACTGCCTGGTCCTGTGCCATCTTCACAATCATAAGGGATTTATGGACAAGAAATTAAAATTTTTTAAACGGACCCATGTTTTAGTTTTTATGTATGATAATGCCCGTGTTAATTATGATTAAAATATATGTAATTCAAGTCATCCTGTGGATTCTTTCTTAGTATTTTTGTTTTCAAGACCCAAATTAAAGGACCTCCCCAAATGCTATTATAAATAGATACTTGGATTAGCTGAGAGCTGTAGTCAAAATCTGGCAGCTAAGAAAGCAGTTTCCCTTTTAGAATTCTGCCTTACCCAAGACTGCTTTTTTTCTAAGTGTACTACTCATTAGATTCAGCCTACTAGTGGTATCTCCAAAATGTTTTCGAAAAGATCTCACGGTGGCCATCTGGTTGAAAGATGGAGGCTAACAGACTTGTTTGGAAGCTGTATTTGCATATCAGGTATGCTATATTTCTACTCAAACTGTGTATTTACTAAGGTTGGTTTTAGGGAGAGGTTAGATCCCACTTCCCGAGCTAACCCTTGGCCCCACCACTTTGAGCCACAGAACCTGAAAATTGAAGGGAGGGTTCCACATGTAAAAATTCTGGAGATAGAGAAACATAGTAAGAAAAAGATAGTTGTAATACCAATCCAGGCTCCAATGAAGCTTTGTCAGGTGAAGTGTCAAGGCCTTTCTGACTTTTCAAAGCACTCAAGCCACCTGTCCCCTAAGGGTGGGGTAGTCGCCATCACAGTGGTGAGAATTAGGCTCCCTGCCGGTTCACATCCACAAGAGGCTTCCTTGGTGAGTGCTCAATAGAAATCAGTTGTGTCACAGTCCCAGGAGCATCTAATACCAATAATGACCTCAAAGTTGAACCTTGGGTGGTTACATTCTCTATAGTATCTCCTACAGTTGTTCTCAGATGAATTCGAATTACTGTGGAAAAATGTGTTAGATCTCGCTTCCCACAATGGGGTAAAAAGGGCAGCCTCCTGCATTACTATCTGTTGCAAAAAACATCTCACCCACCTTACAAGAGGTGTTATTCTAGCACAAGAATGTGTGGAATGTGTCAAATGTCTGTGTCAAATGTGTGTCAAATTAGGTAGCCTCCCTCTGTAAGCCGTTAAATCTTTGCATCTCATTGTAAGAATTGCTCATAGAACCTGGCAACTTAACTTCTGGGGCCAAGTGTCTTGCTGCAGATAGTGGCCCCAGGGGATGATGGAGCCATGTACCTGTCAGTGCACATTTTACATTCCTTTCCCCAGGTAATGATTCCCGGAAATGCTACTGGGTGACACATTTCCCCTCTTACGGGATTCCTGAGAATATCTAAGATGTGAGACAAACACTCTGACTTCAAATTTATATGAAGAAGTTTAATTAGCTGAAAAGACTCTATGGTGTGTGTATACATATATGCTTTGTTTTGTTTTGTTTTGTTTTAAACCAGCTGCTGTCTAGTCAACTGTGACTCATGATGACCTCATGTGTGTTAGAGTAGAACTGTGCTCTATAGGGTTTTCAATAGCTGATTTTTCAGAAGTAGATCTCCAGGCCTTTCTTCCAAGGAGCCTCTGGGTGGACTCAAACCTCCAACCTTTCAGTTAGCAGCTAAGAGTGTTAACCGTTTGCACCACCCAGAGGCACCGTGGGTATATCAAACATCCAGAATTCCGGGACAGCTTCAGGGTTAAAAATATCTTTCTGCTCCCCAGCTCCCTCGAGATCCCTGTGCGAGCCCCACAAATGACCTGGAGGCACACTTGCTGTGGGTCTTAGCCCAGATGGTGAGACCAGGACAATTCACGGGAACTCTCTGTCTCCGCTCTTGGGAGATTTTGAAAAGTAAATGAGATAACGTACGCAAACTGCAATCACAATGTCAGGCACATACTAAACCCTCCGATTCTGTGACTCTGTGGTACCTGAGATAACACCTCATGGTAGCTTTGTCAAAATCTTGTACAATGGACACTGGTATTCTTGCTTGCCCAGCATCCATTCTTTCTTTTTTCTGACAACCAAAAAACCAAACCAAACCCGTTGCCGTTGAGTCGATTCTGACTCGTAGTGACCCTAGAGAACAGAGTAGAAATGCCATATAGGGTTTCCAGGGTACAGCTAGTGGATTTGAACTACCAACCTTTTGATTAGGAGCTATAGCACTTAACCACTGTGCCACCAGGGCTTCCCATGTTTCTTCTGGGAACCTTCCTCCCATTGCTCGTGGTTGCGGTGCCCTCCTCTGGCCAACTGCTGAGACATGACCCAAGCTAGACCAACTGGAATTGCTCTCCTAGGAATGGGAATCTTGGGTAGGAGGAGCACTAGGACAAACAACTTTGAGAGCTAATTAATCCTGGAAGCCAGGCCCAAAATTGTCTGCCCTTTTGTCCCTGTTTGGCTCAATCTCCACAGCTGCCCTGATTCTCACCCCTTCCTCAGGTTTCAAGAGCTACTTCATATCCTTACAACAAATTCTGTTTGCTTCTTGGAGCCAGCGTGGACTTCTCTACCTTGCAGCAGTGTGTTTCCATACACCCTTCCCTGCACAGATGAGGAAATCAATTCCCCAGGTCACATGAACTAGTGGTGGAGGTGGGACTAGAACCCAGGCCTCAGGGTTGTCAGCCTGGGCTCGCTCCACTGCACTCCTTCCTGAAAATCTCTCCTTGGCTTCTTGCCAATGACTCAAGGCCCTTCTCCTCCCCGTCAGCTCTCAACATTGCTCTCTTGTGACCCAAGTCATCCAGGCTTGCAAGCCCTCATCTATTTCAACTCTCAAGCCTCTTTTTCCTCTGGTACCAGGCTCTTTTCATAAATCTTTCATGTTAAAATAAATCTTGGTGTCTCTTTCACCACAACATTTCTAAAATTCATTCCTCTGCTCTAGCCTTCTGCCAATGTGCTCATTCCAGAGGCGGACCCTTCCCACTTGAATGTTGGCAGCCTTCTGCCCTCTTGGCTCTCTCTCCTGCCACCTTCCTCTCTCCCAGAGAGAAAAGGAGGTTTGGACCTGGGTGGGTGGAAAGCCCATCCATGCATGCCGTGCATAACATTCCCTCCCCGGCACTGATGCATTGGGAGACAAAAAGCCTTTGATAATGTTTCTCTCAAATGGCCCATTTGGCGCCATTTTGTGGATTGAGTAGTATTGGCCACATTTCTCTGCTAGAGAGGAAGGAATGATAACTGATGAAAGGCAAGCTCAGTCCCTGCCCTGCTCTATGGGATGCCTACACAGCAAGACTTAGGAGTTGCCACATCCTCACAGAGCCAAGCGGTTGAGGGCATGGATCATGGTAGTGTATCTATTCCACCTAACCGTACATGTTCCACCTAATTGGGTCTCATCAAAAATGGCCCTGTTTGGCAGCAGGGGATCATACCCACCCATCAGGAAGTGGTTAGACATTAGAAGTCAGGGTACCCATTGCAGCTGGGAAACACATTCTGTGGGCTGTCCTCAGGGGGCCCATAAGGAATTCACACCTGTGATTAACTTAACTGGCCATCAGATATCCCTAAGGCCCTATACAGATTCAGTTGAGAGAGCAGCTCTTTGGCAACGAACAACTTGGGTTTTTAGAGAGAAACCAGAGTGCAACTGATTCAGGTCATTTAGCAGATCTCAATAAACACTGTGACTGTAGCTAAGCTAGATTGCTGCTGACATTTACAATGAAGAGAGGTCTGCTGGTGAGTATATGTACAAACTAACACACTATTAGATGTGTCTTTAATATTTTTTCAGTTTTTCTGGTGTGAAATGTTGAATTTACTATTCACTAGAAATTTCCTATGCTACTTAAAATGAGATTAATAATTTAGCTTTGTGCAGTATTTAGAAGCAGCACATTGTATAGCAGAATGCTCACATATGTAGAACACGTGTTTGCATTCCATTTGCGAGAAATTATTTTTATGAGTGCAGGAGGAAAAATGTTTTCAAATTAATGCTCGTGAATTTAAAATTTATTGAAAGCTAAGCCCCCCGTCCACCATCAAAAAAGAAGAGAACGTGGGCAAAGTTCAACAAGTAATTTCATGGCATTAAGTGAGTTCTATAAATGATTTTTGAAATTCAAGGCTCTGGCCTCAAAACCAGGTTTGGTCCTTCTCCTTCTTGTTCCCAGTGTACCTTATACCCCTGACAGCTGAGTTATGAGCAGAGGTTCCCAGTATTTTACTTCTCTCCCTGCTTTGAAGTCAATTAATCTTCATGTTGATTTTCCCTCCACCCTCTTGAAAAAATGTATGTGTCCCCAAGATGGAAAGCCAGGAGTTGGCACCCTGGGAGGAGATCACATGAAGCAGGAATGGGAGGAAAGGCAGGCTCCTTGCCAGTGTGGTGAGCCCCACCACAAACCATGGCTGACAACTCGGGAAGGGAAGTGAGTCAGGTCCTCTGAATTCCGTGGTAATGGACTCCAGAGCCTCTGTCACCCTCTTCCCTCCCTATGGTGCACGGCTGATCGAGCATGGGGCCTCCTGGTGTGAGGCTCGAAGGACAGATGTTCTTCTGTCCTTCATACCACCATGCCAACTGCTACTCTTGAATATCAAGCATTGCTCATATTCTTAATCTAAACCCACTTTAAATGAACACATTCTTTTCCCATCTGACTACAGTCTCAGATTTTTTTTGAAGTGATTTCAGAACAGATGAAATGACTATATACATGTGAATATATAAAGAACACACATGGAGATGACTAAATGCAATCTGTGCATTTATCTATTCATCCAGACATTCCATCCAGATAAAAATACACACACAGGTACAATGGCCATAAAAAGTCAGTCTACCATTTCTCCTTATGTAACCAGTTGCTGTCAAGTCAATTCTGACTCATGGCGATCCCATGCGTATCAGAGTAGAACAGTGCTCCACAAGGTTTTCAACAGCTGATTTTTCAGAAGTAGATCACCAGGCCTTTCTTTCTCTTGGTTAGCAGACAAGCACATTAACTATTTGCACCACCCAGGGATTTCTGATCTTTTATGTAAATAGCATAATTTTGGTATCTAAAGAGTACCCAAAATACTAGTCCTGTTTGGCAAGGAGCATATAGTTCAATAAACACACACACACATCAGTCATCATCCATATCTGACTCTTCTTTTTCCTTTACCTTGTGCACTAATTTGGTCCCCAAGTCTTTTTCATTCTAGCTCCAAAATCTCACTTTTACCTCCCTATCTTTTCCTGTCCAATGCTGACTGCTTTACTCTGTTTTAGGCCTTCCTGCTTCTTTCCCAGACCATGGCAATAGCCCCCTTTGAGGCACAGGATTTTGTCATTAAGTGTCCACCAACGCAGGCTGGGCTGACAAATGCATGGCATTCATCCTACCACCCCCTACTCTCTCAACCACAGCAGACCATGTTAATCGATCACAGTGCTCTTTCCCCAGAGCCCAGGCAGGGTCACAAAGTACTTTACAGTATAGCCTTCCAAGGTCACTACCATTTATCAGTCCCCCTTGAAATAAAATCTATTACTGCCCCTGATCTAGCCCCTTTAAACAGTGCTCCTTAATCAGGAGTGAGCATCAGAATCACAGGTGCCTGAAGAACACCTAAGAATCTAAATCAGAATCAGTGTAGATGGACATGTAATTTTTTTTTTTTTTTTTATGTACTGCACATGATTTTGATGCGCACTCTTCGGTGAGGACTAAGTAAAACTAACCCAAACCAGACAAATTTTGATTTCTCTCTCAACCTGCCTCCTTCTCTTTCCTTTGGCACCTGTTGACTTCAAACCCTCACTGGTTCCTATTTCACAGCTACAAATCTTGAACTTTCCCTACCTAGCTCCAGACATCTTCCATTTGAATACCAGGTATGTTAATTCACCACCACCCATCTGTCAGTTTGTCATAGTGTGGTGGCTTGCATGTTGATATAATGCTGGAAGCTATGCCACCAGTATTTCAAATACCAACAGATCACCCATGGTGGACAGTTTTCAATGGAGCTTCCAAACTAAGACAGAGTAGGAATAAAGGCCTGGTGATCTACTTCTGAATATTAGCCGATGAAAACCCTATGGATTAAAACGGAATATCATTCAATATAATGCTGGAAGATGAACCCCCTAGCTTGGAAGGCACTCAAAATACTTAGTGGCTGCAATAATGGACTTGAGCCTGACCCAAGCCATGGTGTTTTCAATAACCTCATATGCATGGGAAAGCTAGACAATGAATAAGGAAGACAGAAGAACTGTCGCCTTTGAATTATGATTTTGGTGAAGAATGTTGAATATACCATGGACTGCCAAAAGAACGAAAAAATCTGTCTTGGAAGAAGTACAGCCAGAATGCTCCTTAGAAGCGAGATGACTTTGTCTTGCATACTTTGGACGTGTTATCAGGAGGGACCAGTCCCTGGAGAAGGACATCGTGCTTGGTAAAGCAGAGGGTCAATGAAAAAGAGGAAGACCCTCAACTAGATGGATTGGCACGGTGGCTGCAACAATGGCATTAAGCATAACAATGACTGTGAGGATGGCACAGGACTGGGGAGTGTTTCATTCTTCTGTACACAGGGTCACTATGAGTTGGAACCAGCTCAACAGCCCCTAACAACAACAGCAGCAGCAGTGATCTTTTCTGTGACAGGCTTTATCCATGACAATCCTTCAGTTTTGAGCCGGATCTGACATTTGGCTGCAGATTCTTCAGTATCGTATTGCTGGGCAAGATGCTAGCAGGTCCCACCCTCCTTGGTCCTTCTCCTATCCAGTCAGCCATCCTCCACATTGTTCCAGATCAATCTTCTGGAAACATTAGTCTGGTCATGCCAGCCTCCTGCCCAAGAGCCTTCCAATAGCTCCCATGGCTTTAGGAACGGATCTCAGACTCCTCAGCTGACCTTGATAGCCCCTGGTCTTCAGTCACCTACCTCCTGGTTATCAAGAGACATCCTGCAGTTCCAGGCAGGCTATATTTGCTGATGCTGGTCGCCTCCCTGAAAGGCCCTCCCCAGAATGGCCTTCCCTCTGATCTCCACAATTCCACTTAACCTAAGCTTCAAGACTAGCTCCCATGCCGCTTTCTCCTTAAAGAGAGAAGCTGTGCCCACTATCACCCTGCCCAGATTCCCTTTCACCCTAAGACATGGAAAGAAGCTGAAATAATATAAAAATATATAACTTGATGTGCCCTGAATGCTGAGCTTTCTGTGCAAAGTGGATTTTAGCAAACAATGTCTCCCAATTCCACATGTGGCATTAATATCAATAGCACTTGTAAAACCAACAGGGTAAATCCCGCTTTTAGCCCCAGTGCAGATGTTTAATTAATCAGAGCCACCATCCTTGTCTGCCCTTGACTGGGTTTCCCTAATGATTACCCACTGGAAAACTCGGCCCTTTCATGCAAACAATGTCCTGATTAATGTTTTTTGCTAAGCACCAGGTTTGGGGGAGCAGGTCCCTCATTAGTGAGTCAGCCCGTACACTAATGTTCAGTCCTGAAAACTCAAACCTAACTTCACACACAACAGTCTTTCCATTTTACTGTGTGCCGAACCTTTCCTCAACTCCCTTTCCTTCCTCCCAACTTTGATTTTGGCTAAGGAAGTTTGCATCAAGTGAATATAAAATATTGAATTATTCTGACTTGAGCAAGGCTATGAGATGACCTGGGTGGTGGAAATGTCCTACACCGGGCCACGTCGCTGCCTCTCTGAAACCATGAGCTGTGTTCTGTGCCTTTCTTTGTTGACGGTCAGAGGTAATCTATCAGTCTCTTTCTCTCTTCCTCACGATAAAAGGGGGGAAGGTCAGATGATGAAATGAAAACCTTTAAATAAAATATCATTCACACAAAGGAAAAAAACATTCCTCTGGGTCATTATCAGTGGAAGCCCAGTGAAAAGATAATAAGCACAAGATTCCTGATTAATTAAACATTTATGCTCATTGTATGCAATTATTCTGGGGGAAATCAACTCTGGGACATCTGTTTATTCAACCTTGGGCTCGGAAACCACCGAACTACCTCAGCCCTGCATCTCCAGGCACAACCGCAAGTCGTAACGCTCATAGCTCTTCCGCCTGAAGAATGTGCCCCCTAATTTTCTAGGCTGGAAACAGATGACCAGGCTACATGAGCAATAAATTATGAAGGTTGAGTTTACTCATATAGGGTTAATTGGGGAAATCTAAAGTGACAACATATTAATATAATACATATTTACCAATATATATAATCATTTTAGGCTATAAAGCAATTAAATATGGATGATAAACATTTTCATGAATGCTTCAATGTTTATTGCTTTATACCCCATGAAACCACATTTCTAGCTTTTTCTTTTTCACCCAGTTAGGTCTCCAGTTTCAATGATTTCATGAACCCACTGGCCACTTAATTGTTGTCCCTATCTTATCTCCTTTCCTGGGCAGTTGGAGCCAGGGAAAGTCCATGCCCAGTTTTGTAGAAGTCCCAGGAATGGGCAAAAATGAACACTTTTCACCTTGTCTGTTGATGAGCAACATCCAGATAATCCAAGATAATCTTCTGTCTAAAGATCACATCAATATTAAGTCCCTTTTGCCATGTAAAGCAGCATTCACAGATTCCATGGATTAGGATGTGGACATATCTGGGGGCCATTATTCTACCACGGGTGTACTTGAACACCAGAAGGTCTCAGTTGTGACAGCGATCAGGTGAACTCTACTGATATTGAGAAGGTCAGTTACTGGAACACACAAAGCAAAAAAAAAAAAAAAAAAAAAACCAGAAGCCTGAATGAGCAGTTGGTGATGCCCAATAAACCCGAGAAATTTATGAACATCTTGCTTGTTCTGGAGGTCTCCCAGTGGAGAAGGGCTGACTCCTTGAAGGAGTTTCGGCAACACATCTTGGCTGGACTGAACATGGCCCGTGAATTCCACCTCTAGCCCTCTTGCCTGCAGTTGTATTTCTTCGGACAAGGCCAGAGGTGGCGCTGCCCCAGTTCATGGGGAATAAACAAGAGCGTCAGTGTTTCAAGGTACTTTGTTTCTCAAATGTTAATTAATTTGCCATAACAAAAATGGTTGATAGCCAAGGTCAAACTAATTTGAGGAAAAAAAACAGAATTAAGAGCCACCTAGCTAAATCTTCTTGGGTCAAAGTGACTTTTTTCCCCTTTGAGGACTGTCACAGCCTTTAACATGCTAATAAGCAGTTACAATCATTGAAGGGGAAAAATAGAATACAATGTATCCCAGAATGCTTTGACCTCAGAACCCTTCCTAACAGAGCACCTATTTATGTCTTCCAGCACTTGGGTTCTGTGCCACAGAATTTATGAAACACTATTAACTATTTAGATGATGATGCCCTGTCTGTGGTATGATCAGAGTCCTGGTCATTAGCTGTATGGAAGGTTGTTAACCACCTATCAACCACTTGGATGTGAGTGAGATGCCAGCACCCCAAGTTTTCGCTCAACAAAAACCTATGCTGCACGGCAGGCAGCTGACTCAGCTGGTGGGACTGAGTGGACTTAGCGCTCTATCATCTTCCTTCTTTTCAAAGAACACAGGGGTCTGGAAAAGAGACACAAAGAGCCTAAAGAAGCTTTACTACAAATTTATGCCCTTCTCTTTAAAAAAAAGACCTCAATTTCAGGTTCATAAATGGAGTGTACTCACTTGGCAGGAATATGGAGCAGTGACTTTGTCTGAGGGTCTGAAAACACCTCCTGGTAGATAGCAAATGCAGGAATGCAGACACAGGGCAACAGTCCCTCTTTGGGGGATCCCTAGCTAATCTGAAGAGCAGGGAAGGTAAAGAGTGAGGCAGATTTCATGGGTCACTCATGCATTGGTAAGCCTAGTAGGCAATGGCAGGGCATCCCCCAAATGGGGCACCCATGAACAGGAGGCCTTTTCTGGCCCTCATACCAACCACAGTCACCCAGCCTGTGGTCCCCTCTCCACAGGCATTAGCATAACATTTCCATCACATCAGTTTTAAGAACATGTGGGAGGTCTCCAGACACCTTTAGTCTCCCTTGAGACTTCCCTGGAAATGAGCCAGCAAATTCAATACCGTTGCAAATGAATAACATTTTCCTTATTTCAATGCCTGTTAGGCTATGGGGTTCCATGTATATTTTACTGCCACTGTGAGAGTGTCCATCGCTTCCTCCCTCATGGCCACTCTGTCCCCAGCCCATGGGTTTACTTTGCCTTTGTCCAATGTATCGTCCCTAGTCATCTAACTTTCTCTGGGCCCCTCCTGTGTCAGTCAGGATAGGCTTCTATGTTGCAGTAACAAACAACCCCTACATTTCAGTGGCTTAAAAATAGCAAAGGCTTATTTCTCACTCAGGCCACACATATCTTGTTAACAGGAGGCTCTAATCCATGTTGTTCTCACTCAGGGACTCAGGCTAACAGAGCTGCACCAGCTGGAACATAGCTAGTCACATAATGGGAAGAAGGGGAAATGGCAAATCTTGTAGTGACCCTCAAAATCTCTCACATTTCATTATTAATATTTTTCATAGCAGCAGGAAATAACTTTACTGAATACCTATGCTGGGTCAACCACCACCCATCTGTCAGTTTGTCCTACTGCGGTGGCTTACATGTTGCTATGATACTGATAGCTATGCCACTGGTATTTCAAATACCAGCAGGGTCACCCATGGTGGACAGGTTTCAGTGAAGCTTCCAGACCAAGACAGACTAGGAAGAAAGGCCTGGCAATATACTTCCAAAAATCAGCCAATGAAAATCCTATGGCTCACACAACAGAATATTGCCCAGTATGGTACCGGAAAATGAACTCCTGAGGTTGAAAGACACTCAGAATACACAATGGCTGCAACAATGGACTCAAGCATACTAATGATCAACAAGATGGCACAGGACAAGGCAGTGTTTCATTCTATTGTACATGGGGTCACCATGAGTCAGAGCCAACTTGATGGCAACTAACAAAAACAACTCTGGGTCAAACACTTTACAAACATTAGCTCATTTAATCCCCATCACAACAACCTTATGAGATATTTGTTTTCCCTATCTTTCAAATAAGAGAACAGAGCCTTAGAGAGATTAAGTAACTTACTGCAAATCTAGCAAGTGGCAGAAACTGACTTTGATTCTTGGTCCAAAAACTCCCAAATCCCTGCTTTTATCTAGCTTGCTTTCCTCGCTAGAGAATTTTCTCTGATTTCTGAACTTATTTATGTGAAAGATCTTACAAAAGCATAACAACTAAATCATAGTTATATATTTAAAGAATTGTCTTCATGAAAAAGCAAGATTTAAATTAAAGTGTAAAATACGGTAAAAAGCATGCAACAATTAATGCAGTACTTGCAGTCATGGTTGTCATTCATCTACTGTTGAAGTTGCTACCACACTGCCCTCCTTAGACTTGTGAGAACTTCGCTTGTTCAGTATTTATTTTCCTTTTTACCCCAAAAACATATCTTGAGTGATTTACATTTTAAAAAAGGCTTTTCAGTGCCAGTGCCCATCGATGACTTCTCGCATGCCCGGAAGCCACTAACCAGTGGCATGGAGCTTTCCATCTGAGTTCCTTGAATTCATGCTCAAAACCAATGGGATGAATTCATTCATCTGTAATGCTTAATGACTTGATTCATTTAGTTTCCTCTTGTTGAAATATTTGCATTTCCAAAATATTTTGATGTTTTACAGGGATAATGAAAGCAAATATTTAAAATCCAGACTGTCCTAGAAAATCCAGAATGTTCAGTAACTGTGGATTGAAGCCTCTCCAAAACCACCCATAGTGCTAAAAAACAGGAGGGAGAGAGAACTCTCTCCTCCTGGTATTTATCCCTTCTTAGTGTAAATCAGCTGTCTTAGCAACTTCTAGAGAATTATTCCTCTTCCCACAAGAGAAATTGCTTTCACCATGTATCTCTCTCTCACCTCCACCACTCCTTACCTAAACCGATACCACCTTTAGAGCTCAGCTCACGTCCTTGCCTATAGAAAAGGCAGAAACAATGGTTGAAAACACTCATAGCCTGGTGGCTTGACTTGGATGTCCCTACCATTAGAAATTAAGGTCCCTAGGTGGCACAAATTAGACTCTATTTAGAATAGCCCCCTCATTCATTCACCTACAGAGGTCATCCAATTTACTTTCAGCAGGCAATAGATGGAAACCAATTCATCTAGATTTGCCCCCATCATCAATGAACCAAGGAAACCTGCATTCTCTGCAGCATCTGAAGAATGTTCATCTCAGGGACCTCCTGCTGGTTCTTAGAAAGGAGCAGTTGGAGGGAAGAGGTCAAAGATCAGAATCCTTCCTTCAGGTATGCAGGACAATATGGTGAAAGCCAGTAAAAATCATGGATTAAGAGTCAACTCCCAAATTAAAGCCTTTGGAGAGAAACCTTGGAAGGAAACTTAATTTTTTCCTGCACAATATATTTGTTTCCATTTTCTTAAATTAATCCACTACTTCCTTAGATTTAGGCAGTCTTCCAAAAAAGCCCTCAAAGTAAAAGCCTCTTATCCATAGGAAAAATGGTTCAATTTTAGCTGTTAATTCAAATGACAAAAAAGCACAATTAGAAAGGAGTTTCTCTGGAGAGGGATGTTGGTGATCTTGGGTGATGCATTTTGGGTCCACACCATTTCTGAAAAGAAGCCATTCTGGCAAAGAACCTAGTTCCTCATAACCCTCTGTAGCTCCCCTGGTTGTCTGTCTTTCTAAATGGCATTCTAAAAAGAAAGGGTAGAATCAGTCCTCAAATGAATTGAGGGAATTGACAGGGCCACTGCACTGAAGCACTGCTCCAGGGGGCACCATTCACATTCTATTGCATGTGAGCAGTGATCCCTGGGGTTATGCAACAGAGCAGTCCTAGGAGAAGAGCTAAAGGTATGAAGGGCCCTTTGAGTAATAATACTGATTATGCTTAAATGATCATAATTTAGTCAATAAAGAAACAAGTTGCTTAAGAAGCTAATGAATGAATGAGGTCCAAGCATTTTCAGGAAGGAGAAAAATGATATTTGAATTACTATGTTGCTGTATTGAATACATTAAAAATAATTATCTCTTTTTCATGCTTGAGTATTGATATATTTACAAAGAAACCTGCCTAGACCTCTAGAGCCTCCTGAGATACCAGAGCCAACAGAGTCATCTTCTGCCCTTTCCTCTCACTTTTGCCTGGCATCCAGTTTTGCCATAAACATCTTATAAAATCATGCTCTTTCTCATTGCTGACAGCTTCTTTTAAAAGTTATACCAGAAGGGATTCCCAATTGACAATCCATTTAAGAGGAAATACAACAGGTTAACAAACATCACAAACACATTGACAAATGGTGTGGGAATGTGGGAGACTAGCACCTAACATCCATTCCAACTTCCTTCGCTTGGGCCTTCCTGTACTGTGTTGTTGTTAGAAACCATTGAGTTGGTTCCGACTCATAGCGATCCTATGTACAGCAGAATGTAACACTCCCCAGTCTTGCGCCATCCTCACTATCATTGTTATGTTTGAGCCCATTGTTGCAGCCACTGTGTCAATCCATCTTATTGAGGGCCTTGTTCTCTTTCACTGACCCTCTACTTTACCAAGCATGATGTCCTTCTCCAGGGACTGGTCCCTCCTGAGAACATGTCCAAAGTACATGAGATGAAGTCTCGCCATCCTAGCATCTAAGGAGCATTCTGGCTGTACTTCTTCCAAGACAGGTTCGTTCATTTTTCTGGCAGACTATTCAATCTTCTTCACCAACACCACAGTTCAAAAGCATCAATTCTTCTTTGGGCTTCTTTATTCATTATCCAGCTTTCACATGCATATGAAGCAACTTGAAAACACCATGGCTTGAGTCAGGCACACCTTAGTCTTCAAGGTGACATCTTTCCTTTCTAACACTTTAAAGAGGTCTTTTGCACCAGATTTGCCCAATGAAAATCTCAAAACTATGTATATTTGACTCCTTTGCAGCTAGAGTTCCAGATGGGATTTAATTTGGAAAGTGTAAGTGAGATTAGCCCATGTTTTTTGCTCCCTCTGCCATTTCCACTGGCAAATCTTGTGGTGGGCTGTCTGGTTTTTCTGTAGGGACTTCCTAACTCTGGCAGCTTCAGGAGGCAGGAGCAGTTCTTTCTGTGATCCAGTTCTGTGGTGCGGCTCTCAATGTAGTATCTCAAAGCTCAAATTAGGCCTGCTTCTTCTGCAGATCATGTAATGATATAGATCTTTGTTTCCTTAAACTAGAGCAGATTAATTCTATTCTCTGATCCTGAACCTGACTCATTTCGAGTCCACCCAACCTCAGTTACAATCAAAGACATTAAAATTCCTCTTAAAGTAGCAAAATGCTTTAAAGGTAATACTTAATATTGGGCTGGCCCAATGAAACAGGTATTCTCAATGTTGCTGATTGAAAAACAGGTAAGTGTAAGCTCTTTGGAAAACAATTAGGTAATAAGAATCAAGAACCTTGAAAACTTCATTTCCTTTTACCTAGGAATCCTGTTTCTTAGAATCCTAATTTCAAAAGACAGAAAAAAATGTGTACTATGAGGTCCACTATGGTGTTATTTGTCAGAGCCCTGGTGGTGAAGTGGTTAAGAGCTACTGCTGCTAACCAAACTTGAATCCACCAGCTGTTCCTCGGAAACTCTATGGGGCAGTTCTGCTCTATCCTACAGGGTCATTATGAGCCAGAATCAACTTGAGGGCAATGGGTTTTTGGTTTTTATAGTATTATTTATAATATTAAAAAGTAGAAGCAAGCTAGAAATACAATAATAGGGAGGGTAAAATAATCCTGGGTTGTCTATGTGGTTTTGCATTTGGTATTACTTTTTAAGAGTTTATAATAACATGGGAGCATGTTTACATGATTCTATGAGGTTTTAAAATCAAAATACTAAATTGTTTATACAGTGTGATAAAAACTATGACACATAGAGAGTTCCAGCAAAATGGCGCTCTAGGCAGAAGCACCATGCCGTCCCTCCACAGCAAACATCCGAAAAACTAAGCCAAACAGAGAATACAACAATCCTGAAACCCTAAAACATCAAATGAAGAGATAAAGAACTCAGCCAAGCACCGAATGCACTGAGAAAACTGACAGAGAACGGAGAGTGAGGAGAGATTCATGCAGAGGTCCCCTACCAGCTAACACAGCACGGATCCACCATCTTGGACTCCTATCGGAGACCAGCAAACAGGGGTACAAGAAAGCAGCCTCACAAAGCGTCCACCGGGAGACAAAACAACCGCTCCACACGTACCAATCTCCCTGCTGCATCCTGCCTACCTGCACCATGCACTTGACATCACATCACCAAGCAGTACAGGCACAGCCTACTGGAACCTGCCCTGCACTGATTACCGACCCACCCTGGTGGCTGTAGTAACTGCCACAAACAACCCATCCCAGTAACTCCTCTTCAGCTAGACCTGCCCTGCCGTACCATATCTGAGTGACTGACCCTGCCAGTTTGAGGAGGAGGTGAAAAGTATTGAGCGCACAGACGAGCAAACAACAAACAACACACAGTCCGCCTGCTCAGACATAGTCAAATTTTTTTTAAATAAAAGGGACGAAACAAACAAATCTACAATCAATAAACGAGAAAAATAACTACCGAATGCCCTGAAAACAGCAGACAATATCAAAACATTTACAAAAACAGGACAGGATGGTTCCAGTAGGCGTCCAAAATAAAACACCAGATGACTCTCCTCTGGAAGAAAATGCACTAGAACTACCTCATAGGGAATTCAAATCTCTAATACTCAGAATTCTTCAAGAACCAAGGCAAAAAGCTGACAAACATGAGGAAAAAATAGACAAATTCATGGAAAATACAGACAAAAAATTGGAAGAATTCAGGAAGATGATGCAGGAACAAAATGCCAAAATAAATTCACAACTAGAAATTATACAAAGACAACAATTAGAAATCCAAAAGATACACAACAAAATTTCAGAAATGGATGATGTCATAGAAGGGCTGAGAAGCAGATTTGAAACCGTGGAAGACAGGATCAGTGGAACTGAAGACAAACACTTGGATACAACTATGTTTCAGGAAAACTCAGAAAAAATAACAAAGGAAAATGAAGAGACCCTGAGAGTTATGTGGGACACAATTAAAAGCAAAACTTTACAACTGATTGGCATTCCAGAACAGGGGGAGAAAACAGAAAACACAGAGAGGATCATTGAGGAACTGCTGACAGAAAACTTCCCCAATATCATGAAAGATGAAAAGCTGGCCATCCAGGAAGCTCAACGAACACCATATAGAAGAGACCACAAAAGAAAATCACCAAGGCATATCATATTCACACTCGCCAAAACCAAAGACAAACAAAGAATCCTGAGAGAAGCTCGTGAAAAACAAGAGGTCACATACAGAGGAGAAACAATAAGACTAAGCTCAGATTATTCAGCAGAAACCATGCAGGCAAGAAGGCAATGGGATGACATATATGAAATCTTGAAAGAAAAGAATTGTCAGCCAAGAATAATATATCCTGCAAAACTCTCATTCAAATTTGATGGTGAACTCAGGTTATTTCTAGATACACAGAAATTAAGGGAATATGTAAAAGTCAAACCAAACTTACATGAATTATTAAAGGGAGTTCTTCGATCTGAGGACAAACAGCTTCAGCTCACAGGCAGAACCTAGGACGCAGGATCGTACCAGCCAGATACCAATCTAGGAAATGAACTCTTGAGGACTATCCAAAACCAAAAGAAATACAACAGGGAATCAGAGCAGTTAATCAATAAATGACAACAACATCAAAACAATAAAAGAGGGAATAAACGGCATAAGTATAGAACCTTCTAATGGAGAGGAAGGCAAGGCGAGACCAAGTAATGCTAGACTGTTTCAAACTTAGAAAGATAAGGGTCAAATTCATGCTAACCACAAAGAAAGTTAACAAACCAACTCATAAAAATAAAGACAAAAAACATAAAGTCTCGGCAAAAACAAAACCTACAAGAACAAAAGAAATGCAAAAAAAATCCACAAACAAAAGTAACTCAGCACAAGAGAGTAAGAAGAACAAAGAAAACCTCTGCACCACAAAAAAAAAAACACTACAAAATGACAACAACAAACCACATCTATCAATAATTATACTGAATGTTAATGGACTCAATGCACCCATAAAGAGACGGAGAGTGACAGAATGGATAAGAAAACAGGATCCATCAATATGCTGTCTACAAGAGACACACCTTAGAAATGAAGATGTGAATTTATTAAAAGTCAAAGGTTGGAAAAAATTATATCAAGCTAACAACTACCAAAAAACAGCAGGAGTGGCAATTCTAATCTCAGATAAAGTAGACTTTAAAACAAAATCTACCATAAAAGACAAAGAAGGACACCATATAATGATTAAGGGGACGATCCATCATGAAGACATAACCATAATAAACATCTACGCACCCAAAGACAAGGCTCCAAAATACATAAAACGAACTCTAACAACGCTGAAAAAAGAAATTGACAGTTCCACAATAATAGTAGGAGACTACAACACACCATTCTCAGTAAAGGACAGAACAACTAAGAGGAAACTCAGCAAAGATACAGAAGACCTAAATGGCAAAATCAGCCAACTTGACCTCATAGACATATATAGAACCCTCCATCCAACCGCTGCAAAGTACACATTCTTTTCCAATGCACATGGAACGTTCTCCAGAATAGACCACATCTTAGGCCACAGAGCAATCCTCAACAAGATCCACAACGCTGAGATAATTCAAAGTATCTTCTCTGACCACAATGCCATCAAGGTAGAAATTAACAATAGAAAGAGCAAGGAAAAAAAATCAACTACATCGAAACTGAATAATACCCTGCTTACACATCAGTGGGTAATAGAAGAAATCAGAGATGGAATCAAAAAATTCCTAGAATCAAATGAGAATGAAAACACATCATACCAAAACCTTTGGGACACAGCAAAGGCAGTCCTCAGAGGACAATTTAGAGCAACAGATGCACATATCAAAAAAGAAGAAAGGGACAAAATCAAAACATTAACTACAGAACTCAAACAAATAGAAAGAGAACAGAAAAAAAGCCCACAGCCACCGGAAGAAAGGAAATAGTAAACATCAGAGCAGAAATAAATGAAATAGAGAACATAAAAACAATAGAAAGAATCAACAAAACCAAAAGTTGGTTCTTTGAAAGAATCAACAAAATCGACAAACCACTGGCCAGACTGACAAAAGAAAAACAGGAGAAGACACAAATAACCCAAATAAGAAATGAAATGGGGGACATTACAACAGACCCAACTGAAATAAAAAGGATTATAACTCAATATTATGAAAAACTATACTCCAACAAATTTGAAAACCCAGAGGAAATGGATAAATTTCTAGAAACACACTACCTACCCAAACTATCACAAAGTTTGAAAATCTGAACAGACCCACAACAAGAGAAGAGATGGAAAAGGTAATTTAAAAAACTCACAACAACAAAAAAGCCCTGGCCCCAATGGCTTCACTGGAGAATTCTACCAAACATTCAGAGAAGAGCATATACCAGTACTACTCAAACTATTTCAGAACATAGAAAAGGAAGCAACGCTTCCAGATTCATTCTATGAAGCCAGCATAACCCTGATACAAAACCAGGCAAAGATGCCACAAAAAAAGAAAATTACAGACCAATATCTCTCATGAATATAGATGCAAAAATTCTGAACAAAATTCTAGCCAATAGAATTCAGCATCATATCAAAAAAATAATACACTGCGACCAAGTAGGATTCATACCAGGTATGCAAGCACGGTTCAACATTAGAAAATCAATCAACGTAATCCACCACATAAATAAAAGGAAAGAAAATAATGACATCATCATCTTAATTAACGCCAAAAAGGCATCTGACAAAGTCCAACACCCATTCCTGATAAAAACTCTCAACAAAATAGGTATAGAAGGGAAATTTCTCAACATAATAAAGGGCATCTATGCAAAACCAACAGCCAACATCATTCTTAACGGACAGAGGCTGAAAACATTCCCCTTGGAAACAGGAATAAGACAAGGATGCCCTTTATTACCACTCCTATTTAACATTGTGCTGGAAGTTCTAGCTAGACCAATAAGGCAAGAAAAAGAAATAAAGGGCATCCAAACTGGTAATGAACAAGTTAAACTGTCCCTGTTTGCAGATGATATGATACTATATATAGAAAACCCTAAAGACTCCACGAGAAATCTACTGGAACTAATAGAAAGATTCAGCAGAGTAGCAGGATACAAGATAAACATTCAAAAATCAGTTGGATTCTGATACCCCAGTAAGGAGAACAATGAAAAGGAAATCAGGAAAACAATACCATTTTCAGTAGCCCCTAAAAAGATAAAACACTTAGGAATAAATCTGACCAGGGATGTAAAAGACCTATACAAAGAAAACTACAAAGCACTACTGCATGAAACCCAAAGGGATCTACATAAATAGAAAAACATACCACGCTCATGGATAGGCAGACTCAACACTGTGAAAATGACAATTCTACCCAAAGCAATTTACAAATACAATGCAATCCCAATCCAAATACCAACAACATTCTTCAAAGAGATGGAATAACTAATCATTAACTTTATATGGAAAGGGAAGAAGCCCCGAATAAGTAAAGCATTACTGAAGAAGAAGAAGAAAGTTGGAGGACTCACACTACCTGACTTGAGAACCTCCTATATAGCTACTGTAGTCAAAACAGCCTGATACTGGTACAACGACAGATACATTGACCAATGGAGCAGAATTGAGAACCCAGATGTAAATCCATCCACCTACGGTCACCTGATCTTCGACAAGGGCCCAAAGTCCGTCAAATGGGGAAAAGACAGTCTTTTTAACAAATGGTGCTGGCAAAACTGGATATCCATTTGCAAAAAAATGAAACAGGACCCATACCTTGCACCGTATACAAAAGCTACTTCAAAATGGATCAAAGACCTAAATATAAAGCCAAAAACTATAAAGTTCATAGAAGAAAAAATAGGAGCAACACTTCAGGCCTTAATACATGGCATTAACAGGATACAAACCATAACCATCAACACACAAAACCCAACAGATAGGCTAGATAACTGGGATCTTCTAAAAATCAAACACCTATGCTCTTCAAAAGACTTCACCAAAAGAGTCAAAAGAGAACCTACAGACTGGGAAAAATTTTTGGACAGTACAAGTCAAACAAAGGTCTAATCTCCATAACCTACAAGAAAATCCAACACCTCTACACCAAAAAGACAAATAATCCTATTAAAAAATGGGCAAAGGAAACGAAAGACACTTCACCAAAGAAGACATTCAGATGGCCAACAGACACATGAGGAAATGCTCGCGATCACTAGCCATTAGAGAAATGCAAATTAAAACCACAATGAGATACCATCTCACCTCGGCATTACTGGCACGAATCAAAAACACTGGAAATAACAAATGTTGGAGGGGCTGCGGGGAGATCGGAACTCTTATGCACTGCTGTGGAAATACAAAATGATACAACCATTTTGGAAAATGATATGGCGCTTCCTCAGAAAGCCAGAAATAGACATACCATTAGATCCAGCAATCCCACTTCTAGGAATATATCCTATAGAAATAAGAGTCGTCACTCGAATAGACATATGCACACCTATGTTCATGGCAACATTGCTCACAATAGCAAAATGATGGAAACAACCTAGATGCCCATCAACAGATGAATGGATAAACAAACTATGGTACCTACACACAATGGAGTACTATGCAATGAGAAAGAACAACAATGAATCTGTGAACCATCTCTTAACATGGATGAAACTGGAGGACATTATGCTGAGTGAAATAAGTCAATCACAAAAGGACAAATGTTGTATGAGACCTCTATTGTAAAAACCCCTGAAAAAGTTCACACACAAATTGTAACAATCTTTGTTGGTTACCAGGGATGGGAGGGGTAGGGGGGAAATACTAAATAGGCAATAGATAAGTGGTATCTTGGGTGAAGGGTGAGACAGTACACAATACAGGGGAAACTAGCACAACATGTACAAGGAAAGGTCATGGAAACCGCATAGACACATCCAAACTCCCTGAGGGACTGAATTGCTGGGCGGTGGGCTGTGGGGACCATGGTCTCGGGGAACATCTAGCTCAATTGGCATGACACAGCTTATAAAGACAATGCTCTACATTCTGCCTTGGTGAGTAGTGTCAGGGGTCTTAAAAGCCTGTGAGCGGCCATCTAAGATACTCCACTGGTCTCATCCCTTCTGGAGCAAGGGAGTATGAAGAGAACAGGATACAAGGAAAAGATTAGTCCAAAAGACTAATTGTCCACAGCTACCAAGGCCTCTACCGGACTGAGTCCAGTACAGCTAGATGGTGCCCGGCTACCACCACTGACTGCTCTGACCAGGATCACAACAGAGGGTTCTGGACAGAGCTGGAGAAGGATGTAGAACATAATTCTAACTCACAAAGAAAAAGGCCAGATTTACTGGCCTAAAGGAGACTGAAGAAACCCTGAGAGTATGGCCCCCAGACACCCTTTTAGCTCAGTGGTGAAGTTACCTCCGAGGTGCACTGTTCAGCCTGGGAGTGGACAGCCCCGTAAAACCAAACGAGACTAATGAGGTACAGGAGTCCAGTGACAAGGGCCAGAAGGCAGAAGGGGACAAGGAAGCTGGTGATAGGGAACCCAAGGTTGAGTAAGGATATTGTTGATGTGTTGTGAGATTGTTAACCATTGTCATAGGGCAACGTTTGTAGTAACTGTTAAATGAGAAACTATTTTGTTCTGTAAGCCTTCATCTTAAGTGAGAATAACAGCACAATTGGAAGAGCGTAGTCAATGTCACCGAACTGTGTATGTAGAAATTTTTGAAACGGTGTGTCTTTGGCTATGTGTATTTTCACCAAAAAAAAAAAAAAAAAAGGTTGAGAATTTAGAGGGTTAATATGTTGTGGGGTTTTTAACCAATGTCATAAAACAACATGTGCACTACTGTTTCATGAGAAACTATTTGTTCTGTAAGCCTTCACCTGAAGTACAATAAAATATAAAAAATAAAAAATAAACTATGACACATAAAGCAAGCAAACATACATAGAAAACAAAATCAATACTGTATACCAAATGAAAATGGTATTCTTTGTGTGGGGAGTATAGGCAGCATTTCCGTTTTTTTCTTTCACTTTTCTGGGCTTTTTCTCCCTTTAATTTCTTAAATGAAAATATACATTTTTAAATTAAAAAATTTAACTCTTTTTTTAAAAAGTTATCTCTAACCCACCAGCATAAAGCTTTCTGTGGTTAAATTTCCACTTCTCGAATTCATTACTCCCCCTCTCCATCATCCAATATTTATTAAGTAGGCTCTTTATTGTCACAAGACTGCAGTGCTGTGCATAGATTTTTATGATCTTACTGGAAAACTGCTAGATGCATGGAAAGGTATTTTTGCATGGTGTCTGCATGCACATCATATATCATTTTAAATTGCCAGACAGCAAAGGAAAAACACATAAACACTAATTTTAACTCCTCGAAGGCTTAGTAATTTGCTAAATTTCCTTGTAATTGCTTCTAATTATTCATTACATTAGAGTAGAAGGTGGTGGCTATAAATTTTCAATGAAAACAAAATTTAAATACAATGCATCCAAAATGTCTTGAAGGACCCAAGTGGCAACCTGTTTTCCTTATTAGGGAAATCCAACAGACATCAGCAACACACGCTGTTTCTTAATGTGACAGCCAAGACTAAGCCAAGTAAGCAACCCTAAGAGTCTGATGCTAGCTGCGTGAAGCAGGCTGCAGATGTAGCGCACCAACTTCATTCACATCAGAAAGCATTTCAGGAGCTGAGCTCTCTTGTCGGGGGGTTTGCACTAGTCCCCTACACCCTCCCCTTGTGTGGTGTCTGCATCTCCTGGTAATTCGGAGCAAATCTGGCCATTACTCCATCCATTCAGTCTTCCTTCCTCCCTTCCTTTCATTCATTCACAAAGCATTTACTGAGCACCTGCTCTGAGTGAGGCAGTGGGGAAGCACAAAGAAGAATTCTCCTGAAGGAAGACGAAGAGGAAAAGAGATGAACACGTGAACCGCCATAGGCAGGTAGTTGTGCACAATTGTGATGCTTCAGGTGTTCTGGGGAAGAGACATCTATCTAGAAAGGGACTTAAAAGACTTCATGGAGGAGGTGACAACAGAACTGGTCCCTGAAAAACACTTATGATTTGACAGTGTTGAGAGAAGAGGAAGAGCACTCTAGGCAGAGAAACAGCATGAGCCAAAGCACAAAGGTGGAAACGTTTGCGCTGTACTCAGGGAACAGGGAGGAGACCAATTTGACCGAAAGATATTAGAGGCAAACAATAACAATAATAGCAATAGTAGTAACCATAAGTACAACTTTTTTGTTGTTAGCTGCAGTCAAGTTAGCCCCTACTCATGGCAACCCCATGCCCAACGGAACAAAACACTGCCTAGTCACGTGCCATCCCCATGATTGGTTGGGGATCAGACTATGTTCCATTGGGATGCATAGGTGTTTCATTGGCCGATTTTTGGAAGCAGATCACCAGACCTTTCTTCCTAGTTTGTCTTAGTCTGGAAGCTTTTAAAGAGTGCTTATTATGTGCCAGGCCCAGGGCTACTTGTTTTGCAGCAGTATCTCATTTTTTTTTTCCAACTTATTTTTTATTTATCTATTTCTTGTACTTTAGATGAAGGTTTACAGAACCAATTAGCTTCTCATTAAACAGTTAGTACGCATATTGTTTTATGACAATGGTTAATACTCCACGACACGTCAACACTGTCCCTTCTCAACCTTGGGTTCCCTATTACCAGCTTTCCTGTCTCCTCCTGCCTTCTAGTCCTTGTCCCTTGACTGTTGTGCCCCATTAGTCTCATTTGGTTTTATGGGGCTGTCTAATCTTTGGCTGAACAGTGAACCTCGGGAGTGACTTCATTACTGAGCTAAAAGGGTACCCGGGGGCCATACTCTTGGGGTTTCTCGAGGCTCTGTCAGGCCAGTAAGTCTGGTCTTTTTTTGTGAGTTAGAATTTTATTCTACATTTTTCTCCATCTCTGTCTGGGACCTTCTATTGTGATCCCAGTCAGAGCAGTCAGTGGTGGTAGCCGGGCACCATCTAGTTGTACTGGACTCAGTCTGGTGGAGGCCGTGGTAGTTGTGGTCCATTAGTCCTTCAGACTAATCTTGCCCTTACATCTTGTCTTCTTCATTCTCCCTTGCTCCGGAAGTGGTAAGACCGTGGAGTATCTTAGATGGCTGCTCACAGGCTTTTAAGACCCCAGATGCTACTCACCAAGGTAGAATATAGAACATTTTCCTTATAAACTGTGTTATGCCAATTGAGCTAGATGTTCCCCGAGACTATGGTCCCCACAGCCTTCCCCCCAGAAATTCAGTCTCTCAGGGAGTTTGGATGTGTCTATGGAGCTTCCATGACATTTCCTTGTACAAGTTGTGCTGGCTTCCCCAGTATTGTGTACTGTCTTACCCTTCAACCAAGTTACCACTTATCTATTGTCTATTTAGTATTTCCCCCCACCACCTCTCCCATCCCTTGTAACCAACAAAGATTGTTTCTTTTTGTGTATAAACTATTTCTTGAGTTTTTACAGTACAGATCTCATACAATATTTGTCCTTTTGTGATTGACTTATTTCACTCAGCATAATGTTCTCCAGTTTCATCCATGTTATGAGATGCTTCACAGATTCATCATTGTTCTTTATCGTAGCATAGTACTCCATTGTGTGTATGTACCATAGTTTGTTTATTCATTCATCCGGTGGTGGACATCTAGATTGTTTCCATCTTTTTGCTATTGTGAACAATGCTGCAATGAACATGGGTGTGCATATGTCTATTCATGCGACGGCTCTTATTTCTCTGGGATATATTCCTAGGAGTGGGATTGCTGAATTGTATGGTATTTCTATTTCTAGCTTTCTAAGGACGCACCATACCATTTTCCAAAATGGTTGTATCATTTTGCATTCCCACCAGCAGTGCGTAAGAGTTCTGATCTCCCTGCAGCCTCTCCAACATTTGTTATTTCTAGTGTTTTTGATTCGTGCCAGTAATGCCGGGGTGAGATGGTATCTCATTGTGGTTTTAATTTGTATTTCTCTAATGGCTAGTGGTCCTGAGCATTTCCTCATGCATCAGTTGGCCGCTTGACTGTCTTCTTTGGTGAAGTGTCTGTTCATTTCCTTTGCCCATTTTTTAATAGGATTATTTGTCTTTTGTTGTAGAGGTGTTGGATTTTCTTGTAGATTATAGAGATTAGAACTTTGTCTGACTTTGTAATGTCCAAAAATTTTTTCCCAGTCTGTAGGTTCTCTTTTTACTCTTTTAGTGAAGTCTTTTGCTGAGCATAAGTGTTTGATTTTTAGAAGATCTCAGTTATCTAGCTTATCTCCTGGTGTTTGTGTGTTGTTGGTTATGGTTTGTATCCTGTTAATGCCATGTTTAGGGCCTTTAGCATTGACCCTATTTTTTCTCCTATGAACTTTACAGTTTTGGGCTTTATATTTAGGTCTTTGATCCACTTTGAATTAGTTTTTGTATATGGTGTAAGGTGTGGGTGCTGTTTCATTTTTTTGCAGATGGATATCCAGTTTTTTCTCCATTTGATGGACTTTGGGCCGTTGTCAAAGATCAGGTGATGGTAGGTGGATGGGTTTACATTTGGGTTCTCAATTCTGTTCCATTGGTCAATGCATCTGTCATGACTGTTTTGACTACCATAGCTGTATAGTAGATTCTGAGGTCGGGTAGTGCGAGTCCTCCTACTTTATTCTTCTTCTTCAACAGTGCTGTACTTATTCTGGGCTTCTTCCCTTTCCGTATAAAGTTAATGATTAGTTTTTCCATCTCTTTGAACAATGTTGTTGGTATTTGGATTAGGATTGCATTGTATTTGTAAATTGCTTTGGGTAGAACCGTCATTTTCACAATGTTGAGTCTACCTATCCATGAGCATGGTATGTTTTTCCATTTATGTAGTTCCCTTTGGGTTTCTTGCAGTAGTGTTTTGTAGTTTTCTTTGTATAGGTCTTTTACATCCATGGTTAGATTTATTCTTAAGTATTTTTTTTTTTTAGGGGCTATTATAAACGGTATTGTTTTCCTGATTTCCTTTTCATTGTTCTCTTTATTGGTGTATAGGAATCCCACTGATTTTTGTATGTTTATCTTATATACTGCTACTCTGCTGAATCTTTCTATTAGTTCCAGTAGTTTTCTCATGGAGTCTTTTGGGTTTACTATGTATAGTATCATATCATCTGCAAACAGGGACAGTTTAACTTCTTCATTACCAATTTGGATGCCATTTATTTCTTTTTCTTGCCTTATTGGTCTAGCTAGAACTTCCAGAACAATGTTAAATAGGAGTGGTGATAAAGGGCATCCTTGTCTTGTTCCTATTCTCAAGGGGAATGTTTTCAGCCTCTCTCCATTAAGAATGATGTTGGCTGCTGGTTTTGCATAGATGCCCTTTATTATATAGAGAAATTTCCCTTTTATACTTATTTTATTGAGAATTTTTATCAGGAATGGGTGTTGGATTTTGTCAAATGCCTTTTCTGCATCAATTGAGATGATCATGAGACTCTTTCCTTTTGTTTATGTGGTGGTTTACGTTGATCGATTTTCTAATGTTGAGCTATCCTTGCACACGTGGTATGAATCCTACTTGGTCGTGGTGAATTATTTTTTTGATATGATGCTGAATTCTATTGGCTAGAATTTTGTTCAGAATTTTTGCATCTATATTCATGAGAGATATTGGTCTGTAATTTTCTTTTTTTGTGGCATCTTTGCCTGGTTTTGTATCAGGGTTATGCTGGCTTCATAGAATGAATCTGGAAGCGTTGCTTCCTTTTCTATGTTCTGAAATAGTTTGAGTAGTACTGGTATATGCTCTTCTCTGAATGTTTGGTAGAATTCTCCAGTGAAGCCATTGGGGCCAGGGCTTTTTTGTTGTTGTGAGTTTTTTAAATTACCTTTTCCATCTCTTCTCTTGTTGTGGGTCTGTTCAGATTTTCAAACTTTGTGATAGTTTGGGTAGGTAGTGTGTTTCTAGAAATTTATCCATTTCCTCTGGGTTTTCAAATTTGTTGGAGTATAGTTTTTCATAATATTGAGTTATAATCCTTTTTATTTCAGTTGGGTCTGTTGTAATGTCCCCCATTTCATTTCTTATTTGGGTTATTTGTGTCTTCTCCTGTTTTTCTTTTGTCAGTCTGGCCAGTGGTTTGTCGATTTTGTTGATTCTTTCAAAGAACCAACTTTTGGTTTTGTTGATTCTTTCTATTGTTTTTATGTTCTCTATTTCATTTATTTCTGCTCTGATGTTTACTATTTCCTTTCTTCCGGTGGCTGTGGGCTTTTTTTCTGTTCTCTTTCTATTTGTTTGAGTTCTGTAGTTAATGTTTTGATTTTGTCCCTTTCTTCTTTTTTGATATGTGCATCTGTTGCTCTAAATTGTCCTCTGAGGACTGCCTTTGCTGTGTCCCAAAGGTTTTGGTATGATGTGTTTTCATTCTCATTTGATTCTAGGAATTTTTTGATTCCATCTCTGATTTCTTCTATTACCCACTGATGTGTAAGCAGGGTATTATTCAGTTTCGATGTAGTTGATTTTTTTTCCTTGCTCTTTCTATTGTTAATTTCTACCTTGATGGCATTGTGGTCAGAGAAGATACTTTGAATTATCTCAACGTTGTGGATCTTGTTGAGGATTGCTCTGTGGCCTAAGATGTGGTCTATTCTGGAGAACGTTCCATGTGCATTGGAAAAGAATGTGTACTTTGCAGCGGTTGGATGGAGGGTTCTATATATGTCTATGAGGTCAAGTTGGCTGATTTTGCCATTTAGGTCTTCTGTATCTTTGCTGAGTTTCTTCTTAGTTGTTCTGTCCTTTACTGAGAATGGTGTGTTGTAGTCTCCTACTATTATTGTGGAACTGTCAATTTCTCTTTTCAGCGCTGTTAGAATTTATGTATTTTGGAGCCTTGTCTTTGGGTGCATAGATGTTTATTATGGTTATGTCTTCATGATGGATCGTCCCCTTAATCATTATATAGTGTCCTTGTTTGTCTTTTATGGTGGATTTTGTTTTAAAGTCTATTTTATCTGAGATTAGTATTGCCACTCTTGCTCTTTTTTGGTAGTTTTTGCTTGATATATTTTTTTCCATCCTTTGATTTTTAATAAATTTACATCTTTTTTCCTAAGGTATGTCTCTTGTAGACAGCATATTGATGGATCCTGTTTTTTTTTTTTTTTTTTTTAAATCCATTCTGTCACTCTCCATCTCTTTATGGGTGCATTTAGGCCATTTACATTCAGTGTAATTATCGATAGGTGTGAGTTTATTGCTGTCATTTTGTAGTGTTTTGTTTCTTCCTCTTACTCTCTTGTGCTGAATTCTTTTTTTTTTTTTTTTTTTTTTGTGGATTTATTTTTCATTTGTTTTTGTAGGTTTTGTTTTTACTGAGACTTTATGTTTTTCCTCTTTATTTTGATGAGTAGGTTTGTTAACTTCCTTTGTGGTTACCGTGAAATTTACCCATATCTTCCTAAGTTTGAAGCAGTCTATTATTACTTGGTATCACCTTGTCTTCCTCTCCATTAGGAGGTTCTACATCTATACCGTTTAGTCCCGCTTTTATTGTTCTGATGTTGTTGGCATTTACAGATTAACTGCTCTGATTCCCTGTTGTATTTCCTTTGGTTTTGGATAGTGCTTGAGAGTTCATTTCCTAGATTGGTATCTGGCTGGTACGATCCTGTGTCCTAGGTTCTGCCGGTGAGCTGAAGTTGTTTGTTTTCAGATCGAAGGACTCCCTTTAATAATTCTTGTAAGTTTGATTTGGTTTTTACGTATTCCCTTAATTTCTGTTTATCTGGAAATGTCCTAATTTCACCATCCTATTTGAACAAGAGTTTTGCAGGATATATTTTTCTTGGCTGGCAGTTTTTTTCTTTCAAGGTTTTATATATGTCATCCCATTGCCTTCTTGCCTGCATGGTTTCTGCTGAATAATCTGAGCTTAGTCTTATTGTTTCTCCTCTGTATGTGACTATTTGTTTTTCTTGAGCTGCTCTCAGGATTCTTTGTTTGTCTTTGTTTTTGTCGAGTGTGATTATGATATGCCTTGGTGATTTTCTTTTGGGGTCTATCCTATCTGGGGTTCATTGAGCTTCTTGGATGGCCAGCTTTTCATCTCTCTTTCATGATATTGGGGAATTTTTCTGTCAGCAATTCTTCAATGATCCTCTCTGTGTTTTCTGTTTTCTCCTCGTGTTCTGAAACTCCAATCACTCGCATATTTTTGCTTTTGATTGTGTCCCACAGAATTCTCAGGGTCTCTTCAATTTTCTTCGTTCTTTTTTCTGATTTTTCCTCAAAAAGAGTTGCATCCAAGTGTTTGTCTTCAATTCCGCTGATCCTGTCTTCCACTGTTTCAAACCTGCTCCTCAGCCTTTCTATGACACTGTCCATTTCTGAAATCTTGTTGTTTATCTTTTGGATTTCTAATTGTTATTTTTGTATAATTTCTCGTTGTGAGTTTACTTTGGCATTTTGTTCCTGCATTATTTTCCTGAATAATTCCATTTCTTTGTCCTTATTTTCCATGAATTTTTCTGCCTTTTCCATAAATTTGTCTACTTTTTCTTCATTTTTGTCTGATTTTTGCTTCAACTCTTGGATAGATCTGAATATTAGAGATCTGAATTCCCTATCAGGTAGTTCTAGTGCCTTTTCTTCCACTGGAAAGTCAACTGGTGTTTTATTTTGGACATGTACTAGAACCATCCTGTCCTATTTTTGTAAATGTTTTGATATTGTCTGCTGTCTTCGGGGCGTTTGGTAGTTATTTTTCTCAGTTATTGATTGTAGAGTTGTTTTGTCCTGCTTTTTTGTTTTATTTGGTTATGTCTGAGCAGGCGGGCTGGGTGTTCTTTGTTGTTTGCTCGCCTGTGGGTATGATACTTTTCACCTCCTTCTCCAATTGGCAGGGTTAGTTGCTCATATATGGTATAGCAGGGCAGGTCTAGCTGAAGTGGAGTTGCTGGGATGAGTTGTTTGTGGCATGTACCAGGGCCAACAGAGCAGGCCAGTTATCAGTGCAGGGCAGGTTCTGGTAGGCCGTGCCTGTGTTGGTTGGGGGTGTGATGTTCGCACACAGTGCAGGTAGGCAGGATGGAGGGGGAAGGTTATAATGTGTGGAACTAAGATGGATATGGGAAAGAAGAGAGAGAGGAGAGAGGAACGGGGCCAAAAACATACAAACAAACAAAAAAGAGTGCTGGGGAGCTTGCCATTGGAGTGGAGCGATGAGAGACTGAGAAATGGAGAAAAACGTGAAGGAGAAGAAAAAATGAGTAAATAAAAATTAGAAAGAAAAAAGAAACGCAAAGCCCCCAGGGATCCCACCAGTGTGGCTGCAAGTTCTGGGGAAGTTGGTCCCAGGCTGTGAAGTACAGCCTGGCAAAAGGGATAGAGGTGTCATTCAGTTCCAGGTATTTAAGAGACAGGAAGAGAAGGTAAGTATAGAGACACAAGAAACTGAGTAATGAAGAAAGACAAAAAGGGAAAAAGAGAGAAAATAAAACAAAACAAATTAATTAAAAAAACAAGATAACCCCCCAAAAAACAAGAAAAAAGGAATGCCCTCAGGGATCCCTCTGCGGGTCTGCACAAAGTGAGGGGGTAGGTCCCAAGTCACGCAGTACTGCCCAGCTAGAATGGGCTCCCAATTCAAGAAAAGAAAAAGGAAACAAAGAAACAATTCGAAAGAAACAAACAAAAGCCCCGGTATCCCACTAGCATGGCAGCACAGGCCAGGAAGCAGTCGCACACTCAAGTGGCACTTCACAGCCTCTCAGGAAGAAGCAAAGATGGCGCATGGAGCCAGGTATTTGAGAGAAAGGAGAGGAAGGTGGTGAAAGGTATGGAAGAAATCAAAAGAAGCGGAAAAAAGCAACACCAGCAGCCAATAAATGGCACTCAGGGAGCCAGCCAGTGCGGACAGGTGGAATTCAAGCAGCAATGGGGTGAAGCCAGTGCTTCCCAACCAAAAGACTGTGGCCGCAGGGAGCAGAGGAGGCCTAGTGGGGGTGAAGAAGGGTGGAGGGTGGGAAAGTGTATATGGCTGGTTACCAGTTGTTCTGTCTCCTGTTGGAAGCCCCTTGAAGCTGCTTTCCTGTAGCCCCTGTTCACTGATCTCCGATAGGAGTCCAAGATGGCAGATCTGTGCTGCATTAGTGGAGAGGGGACCTCTGCATGTATCTCTCCTCACTGTCTGTTCTCTGTCAGTTTCTTGTTCCATTTGGTGCTTGGCTGAGTTCTTTATCTCCTCATTTGATGCTTAGAGTTTCAGGACTGACGTTTTCTCTGTTTAGCTTAGTTTTTTTGATCTTTGCTGTGGAGGGATGGTGTGGTGCTTCTGTCTAGAGTGCCATGTTGCCCTGTTGCCCTCTCATTAAGTTTTCACAATATTTCATGAAGTAGGTGCTTTTATAATCCCAAAGTTAAAGCTGAGAAATCTATGGGCTCAGAGAGGGCAAATCATTTGTAAGGCCAGGACCCGGCCACCTTTGTCTGACCCCAGAGCCCAGGTCACAGGCTCTGCTTCCGTAGGCAATGTGGAAGGAGAAGCAGGTTGGACCCTTGAATACCAGAGTAAGGAGCTGGACCTCAATGAGTAAGTAGAACAGATCCAGGAAAGAATTTTGAATAGGAGAATGATGTGATGAGATCTATGCTTTGGGAATATTAATCTGGCAGCTGAGAGTAGGAGAGATAAGAGGTTGGAACCTAGAGGGAAATGATTGCAAATGTCCAGGGAATAAATAAATAATAATGACCTGAACTGGAGAAGCTGCAGTGGGAAGATGGATGATGGACAGAGATAGGGAGTACCTTCAAGGGCTTTAGAGGACACTACATGAGGAGAATAATATCAGATCAGATATTATTCTGTGGTTTTTAAGACTGGGAAGATAGTGGAGCTATTATCAGAAATGTGAAGCTCATGCAGGGAGATCGGAACTCTTATTAACTGCTGGTGGGAATACAAAATGATAACAACCATTTTGGAAAACAATATGGCACTTCCTTAGAAAGCTAGAAACAGAAATATCGTATGATCCAGCAATCTCACTCCTAGGAATATATCCTGGAGAAATAAGAGTCGCCACACAAATAGACATATGCACACCCATGTTCATTGCAGCACTGTTCACAATAGCAAAAAGATGGAAACAATCTAGATGCCCACCAACAGATGAATGGATAAACAAACTATGGTACATACACACAATGGAGTACTATGCAACGTTAAAGGACACTGATGAATCTGCGAAGCATCTCATAACATGGGTGAATCTGAAGGGCATTATGCTGAGTGAAATAAGTCAATCACAAAAGGACAAATATTGTATGAGACCTCTACTATAAAAACTCATGAAAAGGTTTACACACAAAAGGAAACAATATTTGATGGTTACAAGGGAGGGAGGGAGGGGTGGGATGGAAAAACACTAAATAGACAATAGATAAGTGGTAACTTTGTTGAAGGGTAAGACAGTACATAGTACTGGGGAAGCCAGCACAACTTGTACAAGGAAAGGTCATGGAAGCTCCACAGACACATCCAAACTCCCTGAGGGACTGAATTGCTTGGCTGAGGGCTGTGGGGACCATGGTCTCAGGGAACATTTAGCTCAATTGGCATAACACAGTTTATAAAGAAAATGTTCTATATTCTACCTTGGTGAGTAGCATCTGGGGTCTTAAAAGCCTGTGAGCAGCCATCTAAGATTCTCCACTGGTCTCACCCCTTCAGGAGCAATGAAGAAAACAAAATACAAAGGGAAGATTACTCCAAAGGACTAATAGACCACAACTACCACGGCCTCCACCAGACTGCGTCCAGTACAACTAGATGCTGCCTGGCTACCACCACTGACTGCTCTGACTGGGATCACAATAGAAGGTCCCAGACAGAGACGGAGAAAAATGTAGAACAAAATTCTAACTCACAAAAAAAGACCAGACTTACTGGCTTGACAGAGACTTGAGAAACCCCGAGAGTATGGCCCCCGGGTACCCTTTTAGCTCAGTAATGAAGTCACTCCTGAAGTTCACCCTTCATACAAAGATTAGACAGGCCCATAAAACAAAACGAGACTAAAGGGGCACACCAGTCCAGGGGCAAGGACTAGAAGGCAAGAGGGGACAGGAAAGCCGGTGATGGGAAACCCAAGGTCGAGAAGGGAGAGTGTTGACATGTCGTGGGGTTGTTAACCAATGTTATAAAACAATATGTGTACTAACTGTTTAATGAGAAGCTAATTGGTTCTGTAAACCTTCATCTAAAGTACAATAAAATAAAAAAGAAAAAAGAAATAGGAAGCCCAGGGAGGAAAATAGGTTTGTGAAGGAAGACAGTAAATTTTATTGCTGGCATATCTGACTGGTGAAGATGTTCCAAAACTGTTGGAAAATGAAGGTGTCAGACTTTAGCTTGAGAACTTCAAGCATTCAAACAGCCTTAAAGCCTGAGGAGAGCTATGGCAGCTTGTGTGATGGCTGGGACCCCAGGGCTGAAACCTACACATTCAAGCATTTAAAGGTTCCCATTATGCTGGCTGGCCCTTTGCCTGCTCATCCCACCATCATCCCACTCTCCATCCCACCATCAACACTTTGATCCCACCTTTGTCCATGAGCAGATGGAAGAAACACCAGATCCTTGAGGAAATTCCAAAACATGAATAAGAAAGAGAAAGATACACTCACACACACACACACACAATGACCCCAGAGGAACCGGAGATAATTTAGTAAACAGAAATTACTCTCATTAGTATTCTGCAAGAGATTGGAGAAAAACAAATGTATCCCGGAAATAAGAATACGTTGCTATTACAAAAGAACAAGCAGCAATCCAGAAAGAATTCTGTGAAACAAAAAATAAGAGTGTTAATAACAAAATTTCAATAGAAAATTTGGAAATAAAGTCAATGAAATATTCCAAAAAGTAGAGCAAGTAGTTAAGAAGATCTAAGTCACTATAACAGAGAAGATGAGAGACCCAGATTTGCTAATCCAAGAGGGCCAACCTCCAACTAATCAAAGAAATAATGCAAGAACAACAGCTTCATGAGTCTACCTGTTAAATGAGTATATCAAGTTTCCAGCACAAGGAATAGAAGAACCATAGTTAGACATGTCCCTGTAAAACCTCCACACCAAGAATAAGATCCTTCCAGAATTAAAATGACAGGCCACCTTCATGGATGTTTGTGGGCATGGAGGCAAATCAGACAGCAGGAGGCAGGAGAGTGAGATACCCTCAGGGGAAGTCTTCAGTCTGGAATGGCCTTCTTTGGGAAGTGCAAAGGAAAGTCCCGGTTAGCTAGAATTTAATTCCCTCCTGTGTTTGCCCAACCTTCAGGAGAGGACTTCCTACTGCAGAGCAGCCTGTGTGGACACCGGCCCTTAGGGAGAAAGCTCTGAGTCACCAGGGTGTCTCAGGGTCAGTGAGGGGGTCAGCAGCTGTGGAGATCCTGGAGAGGATAAGGGACTGAAACAACCTGACTGGGCATGATTCTAGATGGGCGTGGAGAACCCTTCAAAGACGGGGAATACCTGAGTTTCAGCCACACTTTTCACAGTCTATTGTAATTTCCTGTTTATCTGTCTCTTCAGAAAACTATAGGAGAGTAAAGACTGTATCTTATTTAGCATTCTATTCCCTGTGCTTAACCAGTCCTAGTGCAAAGAAGTTCAGCAAATGATGCTGAATGAGTGTGTGGACAGAAGGAGGAATGAATGAATGTCTCCTTTTGTGACACAGGAAAGGTGACAGTGGCTGCTGGCCCTGCCTCAGAAAATTGTGCACATTCTACACTCTTATTAAAAGAAACTGCATAATTGGGCTCTGTTGTCATGCCTAACAAGAGAAGACCATTTTGCCCGTCAATTCTTCAAAAAAAAATTCTGAATAATTTAAGTTCATGGGCATTATTAAAGCTTCATCTCTAAAAGAATTACACTGCAAAAAATTTAAAACACAGCATTTTTCATATTGTTACTACTCTTCAGAGTGCAGCTTCCATTACTGCTTCCCAGACCGTTTTCCTGCAGCTGTTCCTCAGTGTCTTTGTTAAAATTGTTTTCTTTGCTTGTTGCTTTTAAAAGACATTGACTCTCCTTGTGAGGGCTTCCTCTAGATACCAGACCTGTATTCCTGTTTTAAAACCCCATGTGGTGACTCCTCTGACTAACTTCACTTCCACCATTGTTTCACAGGAATCCTACAGTCCCACTTACCCATTCATATTTGAAGCCCAGATTCTGTCTATGATCCTTTCCCTAAGTCTTCTGCTCTCCTCACTGCCTCTTCTTCTAAATATGGATCAAGGTTGAGGCATTTCACAATAAACACATGAAAAGATGATCAAGGTCATTAGTCATTGTGTGTGTTGTGTGCCACTGAGTCGATTTCAACTCATAGCGACCCTATAGGACAGAGTAGAACTGCCCCTTAGGGTTTCCAAGGCTGTAATCTTTACGGAAGCAGACTGCCACATCTTTCTCCCTTGGTGCAGCTGGTAAGTACGAACTACTGATCTTTTGGTTACAGCCAAGCACTTAACCACTGCTCCACAGTCATTAGGAAAATGCAGATCCAAACTACAGTGAGATACCACTTCACATCCACTATTATCAGACAGAGAATAACAAGTGTTGGCAAGGATGCAAAGAAATTGGAACCCTTATCCTTTGCAGGTGGGAATGTAAAATGATACAATTACTGTGGAAAACAGTTTGGCAGTTCTTCAAAACATTAAACACAGAATTAGAAGATGACCCAGTGTGATCGTTAAGGTTGTGTGTCAACTTGGCTGGGACACGATTCTCAGTGATTTGGCAGTTATGATGTAGTCTGGCAGTCATATGATGATGTGATCACTTCCATGATGAGATCTGATATAACGTGATCACCTCCGTGATGGGATCTGCTGTGAGTAGCCAATCAGTCGAAAGGGATTTTCCTTGTGTGTGTGGCCTGCATCAAATATACAAGTGGACTTTCTGGCAAGACTCATTGGCTTTTGCTCGCTCTGGATCCTGCAGCTTATTCCTGTTCGTCTGACCTCTGGTTCTTGGGACTTGAGGTAGAAGCTTACTTGCTGTCTTGCCTGCTGATCTTGAGATTCGTTGATCTTCACAGCCTGTGAGCAACAGCCCTGCTCTCTGACCTGCCGATCTTGGGTTTTCCAGGCCCTGTGTCTACGTAAATCAGGAGAAGCCTCTATCCTGACATCCCAGTCTCTACAAACGCATGAGCCATTTCCTTGATATAAATGTCTATATATATATATTTGGAGCCCTAGTAGTACAGTGGTTAAGAGTATGGACATAAATGAATGAGCAAGACATGGGACCTTCAAATTCTACATTCATTTATGTCCCTAGATATCCTTTGACTTCCTATTCCCTCATGACTTACCAAACTGCTTGGGGATTTTCATCTCCTCATTCACCTGCTATATGCATGAACCTGACATAACCACTCTCCCTGTGTCACTCCAAATTTTATCTTCTCCTCCTGTTTTTTTCCATGCTAAAATGTACTTATTCTAATGCATCATTTTAGCAGTATATAATGACATAAGGAGGCTCCCTAGTTGGACCTCTCAGAGTTACAGCACATTATGTGGGAGGAGACAGAGAGAGTTGAGAAGGGAGATCATCATGGCCTAATCTCTGGTCTTTGGTCTAAAGATGATGATTGGCTCATCCAGAAATAATTGGCTGATTCTTAGTTACCAAACTTGTAATAGATTGCTGTATAAAACAGAAAGCCAGTGTATGAATTTATAACGGAAGACAGAACTTTCTAGTGACTCAAAGGGTCATGGCTACTCTTGAGGGATCAACCTTCCCAGGATCCAGTTGTCTGGAGCACCAAGGTAGGAAACAGATAGTTGATGGAAGAGCATGTCATCAGAGCAAAGGGAGTTGGACAATCGCGTGGCATATTTTGTCCCATTTCCAAAAGAGCCTGAGATGTTATCCCTGCACTTCTGAAAGAGCTTATTGATCGATAGCCAGATGACTTGAGACCATAAAATGCAGAGCCTCTTTCTTCTGAAGAAAACAAGATAGCACCCTCAACCTTGGGCTGCCCAGCTCAATTTTTTCTATTGTTGTTGTTATTATGTGCCATCAAGTTAGTTCTCACTCATAGCGATCCTATGTACAACAGAATGAAACACTGCCCAGTCCTGTGCTATTCTCACAATCTTTGTTATGTTTGATCCCATTGTTGCAGCCACTGTGTCAATCCATCTCATTGAAGATCTTTCTCTTTTTCGATGACCCTCTACTCCACCAAGCATGATGTTCTTCTCCAGGGACTGATCCCTCCTGGTAATATGTCCAAAATAAGTGAGGCAAAGTCTCGCCATCCTCACTTCTAAGGAGCATTCTGGCTGTACTTCTTCCAAGACAGATTTGTTCATTCTTCTGACATTCCATTGTATATTTAATCTTCTTTACCAACACCATAATTCAAAGGCATCAATTCTTCTTCAGTCTTTCTTATTCACTGTCCAGCTCTCCCACACATGTGAAGCAATTGAAAGTACCATGGCTTGGGTCAGGCACACCTTAGTATTCAAGGGGACATCTTTGCTTTTCAAAACTTTAAAGAGGTCTTTTGCAGCATATTTGCCCAATGCAATGCATGTTTCGATTTCTTGATTGCTGCTTCTATGGCTGTTGATTGTAGATCCAGGTAAAATGAAATCTTGACAACTTCAATCTTTTCTCCATTTATCATGATGTTGCTTATCGATCCAATTGTGAGGATTTTTGTCTTCTTTATGTTGAGGTGTAATCCATACTGAAGGCTGTGGTGTTTGATCTTCATCAGTAAGTGCTTCAAGTCCTCTTCACATTCAGCAAACTAGTTTGTGTCATCTGCATATTGCACATTGTTAGCGAGTCTTCCTCCAATCCTGATGCCACATTCTTCTTCATAGAGTCCAATTTCTCAGATTATTTGCTCAGCATACAGATTGAATAAGTATGATGAAAGGATACAACACTGACACACATCTTTCTTGATTTTAAACCACACAGTATCCCTTTGTTTTGTTCAAACGACTGCCTCTTGGTCCTTGTACAGGTTTCACATGAGCACGATTAAGTGTTCTAGAATTCCCATTCTTCGCAGTGTTATCCATAATTTGTTATGATTCACACAGTCGAATGCCTTTGTATAGTCAATAAAACACAGGTAAACATCTTTCTGTAATTCTCTGCTTTCAGCCAAGATCCATTAGACATCAGCAATGATATCCTCGTTCCACGTCCTCTTTTGAATCCGGCCTTAATCTCTGGCAGTACCCTGTCGATGTATTGCTGCAGTTGCTTTTGAATGATCTTCAGCAAAATTTCACTTGTGTGTAATATTAATAATATTGTTTGATAACTTCCGCATTCTGTTGGATCATCTATCTTTGAAATAGGCACAAATATGGATCTCTTCTAGTCGGTGGTCCAGGTAGCTGTCTTCCAAATTTCTTGGCATAGACGAGTGAGTACATCTGGTGTTGCATCTGTTTGTTGAAACAACTCAGTTGGTATTCCATCAATTCCTGGAGCCTTGTTTTTTGCCAATGTCTTCAGTGCAGCTTGGATTTCTTCCTCCAGTATCATTGATTCTTGATTATATGCTATTTCCTGAAATGACTGAACATTGACCAATTCTTTTTGGTACAGTGACTCTGCATTCCTTCCTTCTTCTTTTGATGCTTCCTGTGTTGTTTAATATTTTCCCTCTAGACTTCTTCAATATTGCAACTTGAGGCTTGAATTTTTTCTTCAGTTCTTTCAGCTTGAGAAATTCTGAGCATGTTCTTTCCTTTTGGTTTTCAAACTCCAGGTCTTTGCACATTTCTTTATAATACTTTACTTAGTCTTCTCGAGCCGCCCTGTGAAATCCTGTTCAGCTCTTTTACTTCATCATTTCTTCCTTTTGCTTTAGCTACTTGCCATTCAAGAGCAAGTGTCCAAGTCTCTTCTGACATCCATTTTGGTCTTTTCTTTCTTTCCTGTCTTTTTAATGACCCTTTGTTTTCTTCATGTATAATGTCCTTAGTGCCATCCCACACCTTGTCTGGTCTTCGGTCATTAGTGCTGAATGTATCAAACCTATTCTTGAGATGGTCTCTAAATTCAGGTGGGATATACTCAAGGTCGTACTTTAGCTCTGGTGGACTTGTTTTAATTTTCTTCAGCTTCAAGTCGAGCTTGCCTATGAGCAACTGACAGTCTATTCTGCAGTCAGTCCCCGGCCTTACTCTGATGATAGTAAGCTTCTGCATAGTCTCTTTCCCCAGATATAGTTGATTTGATTCCTGTGTGTTCCACCTGGCAAGGTTCGCACGTATGGTTGCCATTTATGCTGTTGAAAACAGGTATTTGCAGTGAAGAAGTCGTTGGTCTAGCAAAATTCTACCATGCGATCTCCAGCCTCATTTCTATCACCGTATTTTCCAACTACCAGTCGTGTCTTCTTTGTTTTCAACTTTTGCGTTCCAACTACCAGTAATTATCAATGCATCTTGATTGCATGTTTGATAAATTTCAGGCTGCAGAAGTTGATAAAAATCTTTAATTTCTTCATCTTTAGCATTAGTGGTTAGTGCATAAATTTGAATAATAGTTGTATTAACTGGTTTTCCTTGTAGGCATATGGATATTATCCTATCACTGACAGCATTGTATTTCAAGATAGATCTTGAAATGTCCTTTTTGACGATGAATGCAATGCCATTCCTCTTCAATTTGTAATTCCCAGCATTGTAGACCATATGATTGCCCGATTCAAAATGGCCTATAACAGTCCGTGTTAGCTCACTAACGCCTAGGATATCAATCTTTATGCATTCCATTTCATTTTTGATGATTTCCAATTTTCCTGGATTCATACTTTGTACTTTCCACGTTCCAATTATTAACGGATGTTTCCAGCTGTTTCTTCTCATTTTGAGTCATGCCACATCAGCAGATGAAGGTCCTGAAAGCTTGACTCCATCCACATCATTAAGGCCAACTCTACTTTGAGGCGGCAGCTCTTCCCTAGTCGTATTTTGACTGCTTTCCAACCTGAGAGGCTCATCTTCCAGCACTATATCAGACAATGTTCTGCTGCTATTCATGAGGTTTTCACTGGCCATTTTTTTCAGAAGTAGGCTGCCAGGTCCTTCTTCCTATTCTGCCTTAGTCAGGAAGCTCCGCTGAAACCTGTCCGCCGTGGGTGACCTTGCTGGTATTTGAAATACCGGTGGTATAACTTCCAGCATCATAGTAACATGCAAGCCACCACAGTATGACAAACTGACAGATAGGTGGTGCTCTGCCCATATCACTACCCTCCTAATTACCTTAGTAAATTAATTCCTAGAGTGTTGTTTTCCTCATAGGTGCCTGGGTAGCACAAGTTGTCTGCAATTGGCCATTAACCTAAAGGGTGGCAGTTCAAACCCACCCAGTGGCACCATGGAAGACAGGCCTATGGATCTCTTCCATAAGGATTACAGCCAAGGAAACTCTATGGTGAGTAGTTCTACTCTACAACACATGGGGTCTCTGTGAGTAGGAATCAATTCAACAGAAACAGGTTTTTTTTAAATAGATAGATAAATAGATAGACAGACAGATATTGTATAGGGGAGGGATGAGAGGGTCTTCTAATCAATCACCTAATTCAAAGATTTGTTAATATCTTCATATTTCACCATTTAAATGTTCATACTGTATGTTCACCATGTTCAGAAGCTCTGACATAATTTCTGCATCTGTTAGTTATTGTTAAAGAACAAAAACCTCCCAAATTCCCACATCTAGAGTTCTAGTCCTGGTACTGACATTACTTCACCGTATGATCTTGAGTAAGTCGCATACCTTCTTAGTGTCTCCTGAATAATATCTGTATTGAGGGTGATGGGACCCCATGATTACTAAGTCTCCTTCTAACTCTGTAATTAAAGGATTTAACACCTGAGATCAGAGTTTCTCTCTTTCAAAAATCAGATGATTCTTCAGCTAGACCTGCCCTGCTGTACCATATCTGAGTGACTGACCCTGCTAATTGGAGAAGGAAGTGAAAAGTATTGTGCCCACAGACAAGCAAACAACAAAGAACACATAGCCTGCCTGCTCAGACATAGCCAAATAAAAAAAAAAAAAAAAAAGAATGAAACAAACAATTCTACAATCAATAAATGAGAAAAATAACTACTGAATGCCTCAAAGACAGCAGACAATATCAAAACATCTACAAAAACAGGACAGGATGGTTCCAGTAGGCATCCCAAATAAAACACCAAATGACTTTCCAGTGGAAGAAAAGGCACTAGAACTACCTGACAGGGAATTCAAATCTCTAATACTCAGAATTCTCCAAGAGTTGAAGCAAAAAGCAGACAAAAATGAGGAAAAAATAGACAAATTCATGGAAAATGCAGACAAAAAAAATGGAAGAATTCAAGAAAATAACGCAGGAACAAAATGCCAAAATAAATTCACAACTAGGATTTATATAAAAACAACAATTAGAAATCCAAAAGATAAACAAGATTTCACAAATGGACAGTGTCATAGAAGGGCTGAGGAGCAGATTTGAGGTGGTGGAAGACAGGATCAGCAGAACTGAAGACAAACACTTGGATACAATGCTGTTTGAGGAAAAATCATAAAAAAGAACAAAGAAAATGAAGAGACTCTGAGAATTATGTGGGATAAAATCAAAATCAAAAATCTGCAAGTGATCGGAGTTCCAGAACAGGGGAGAAAACAGAAAACACAGAGAGGATCATTGAAGAACTCTGACAGAAAACTTCCCCAATATCATGAAAGATGAAAAGCTGGCCATCCAAGAAGCTCAACGAACTCCATACAGGATAGACCCCAAAAGAAAATCACCAAGGCTTATCATAATCACAGTCATCAAGACCAAAGACAAACAAAGAATCCTGAGAGCAGCTCGAGAAAAACAAAAGTCACATACAGAGGAGAAACAATAAGACTAAGCTCAGATTATTCAGCAGAAACCATGCAGGCAAGAAGGCAATGGGATGACATATATAAAACCTTGAAAGAAAAAAACTGCCAGCCAAGAATAATATACCCTGCAAAACTCTCGTTCAAATAGGATGGTGAAATTAGGACATTTCCAGATAAACAGAAATTAAGGGAATATGTAAAAACCAAACCAAACTTACAAGAATTATTAAAGGGAGTCCTTTGATCTGAGAACAAACAACTTCAGCTCACAGGCTGAATCTAGGACACAGGATCGTACCAGCCAGATACCAATCTAGGAAATGAACTCTCAAGCACTATCCAAAACCAAAAGAAATACAACATGGAATCAGAGCAGTTAATCTGTAAATGACAACAACATCAGAACAATAAAAGAGGGAATAAACAGTGTAGGTATAGAACCTTCTAATGGAGAGGAAGGCAAGGTGATACCAAGTAATAATAGACTGCTTCAAACTTAGAAAGATATGGGTAAATTTCACGGTAACCACAAAGAAAGTTAACAAATATCCTCATCAAAATAAAGAGAAAAAACATAAAGTCTCAGTAAAAACAAAACCTACAAAAACAAATGCAATGATAAAGAACAATGATGAATCTGTGAAGCATCTCATAACATGGATGAAACTGGAGAACATTATGCTGAGTGAAATAAGTCGATCACAAAAGGACAAATATTGTATGAGACCTCTATTGTAAAAATTCATGAAAAAGTTTACTCACAAAAAGTAACAATCTTTGTTGGTTACCAGGGATGGGAGGGGTGGGGGGGAAATACTAAATAGATAATAGATAAGTGGTATCTTTGGTGAAGGGTGAGACAGTACACAATACTGGGGAAACCAGCACAACTTGTACAAGGAAAGGTCATGGAAGCTCCACAGACACATCCAAACTCCCTGAGGGACTGAACTGCTGGGCAGAGGGCTGTGGGGACCATGGTCTCGGGGAACATCTAGCTCAATTGGCATAACACAGTTTACAAAGACAATGTTTTACATTCTACCTTGGTGAGTAGCGTCTGGGGTTTAAAAGCCTGTGAGCAGCCATCTAAGATACTCCAGTGGTCTCACTCCTTCAGGAGCAAGGGAGCATGAAGAGAACAGGATACAAGGAAAAGATCAGTCCGAAGGACGAATGGACCACAACTACCAAGGCCTCCACCAGACTGAGTCCAATACAGCTAGATGGTGCCCGGCTGCCACCACTGACTGCTCTGATCGGGATCACAACAGAGGGTTCTGGACAGAGCTGGAGGAGGATGTAGAGCATAATTCTAACTCACACACCAGATTTACTGGCCTGAAAGAGACTGGAGAAACCCCAAACGTATGGCCCCCAGACACCCTTTTAGCTCAGTGGTGAAGTCACTTCTGAGGTTCACCTTTCAGCCGGGGATCGGACAGCCGCATAAAACAAAACAGGACTAATGAGGCACAGCAATCCAGGGACAAGGACTAGAAGGCAGAAGGGGACAGGGAAGCTGGTGACAGGGAATCTAAGGTTGAGTAAAGACAGCGTTGACATGTGGTGGAGTTGTTAACCATTGTCATACGGCAACATGTGTACTAACTGTTTAATGAGGAACTATTTTTTCTGTAAACCTTCATCTAAAGTGAGAATAGCAGCACAACTGGAAGAACGTAATCGATGTCACTGAATTGTGCATGTAGAAATTTTTGAAATGGTATATCTTTGGCTACGTATATTTTCACACACAAAAAAAAAGGTCAAAAAGGGAGAGGGTTGACATGTCTTGGGGTTGTTAACCAATGTCATAAAACAATAGTGTGTACTGACTGTTTAATGAGAAACTGTTCTGTAAACCTTCACCTAAAGTACAATTAAAAAAAACTAAAAAAAAAAAAAAAAAATCAAATGATTGCATAACACAACGTCTCCTTCATATTTCCTGGGCACACAGAAAATGAAAAATTGGAGAAGTTAGAAAAGCAGCAATGGGAAAATGTGTAAGTGTCACAAAGAATCCTCTAGAAGAACAATTTTCTGGATTCAATGGCACATCTTATTCAGCTTCCAAGCTGATAACCTGGGTGGCACAAAGGGTTTGCACTCAACTACTAATCCCACAGTTGGTGGTTTGAACCTACCCTGTGGCCCGTGGAAGAAAGACCTGGTGATCTGCTTCCATAAAGATTACAGCCAAGAAAATCCTATGGAGCAGTTCTACTGTGTAACATACGTGGTCACCATGAGTCAGAATCGACTTGACAGCGACGAGTCACTGATAAGGTGTTGGGGGAAGGAGAGGTAAAATTTATCAATATTGGAAAAGGCTTTAAAATACTTGGATGAAATGTACCATACAAGGAGTAAATAATCTAATGGAGCTTTTTCTGCCTCATTTGACAGTGAAACTAACCCTGCTGATCTCCAGATAACAGGTGAATTTAGAAATAGAGTTCCATGCTCAGGGAAAATCCAAGCATTTACCCTTAAACAGCCAGTATGAGGAGCTACATGTAGGAGAATTGGGGTGCTCCACTTTCCCTTACCTACAAAGTATCCCTCTGGAGCTCATATTTCACCCCCCAAAATGCACTTTGCTAAAATGTTTACTGTGGAGCCAGGCCCTTGGGAAGAGAGCTGGGGAGGTGAGGGCTGTGTGCAAACAAACAGTAGGGAGTCTGGATGGGTTTACAGTAAGCAGGAGTGCCCCACTGGGACTGCAGCCTTTTACCTCTCAGTGGGGGTTGGGGGGCTGCCATTGACCGAGTGATGCAGCCCCAGAAATCAATTCAACACTAATGAGGGCTGCAGCTGGGAACAGAGAAGAGCAAGTGGGAGTTAGCAGATGATATCACTAGGCTATTGGAAGACACACACCAGGGAAGCACAAGAAATGACCAGCCACCATGTCTGTCCATTTTGCCTTTGAAAACTGCTGTCACTCTCCCTGGGTTGCTAGTCCCCAGGCATAGACACAAGACTCATCCCTAATCCCCAGAGGATAACTAAGACTACGCAGTAACCTCTAGCACAAGTTTACTGAAGACACACTGTTGGGATACTGGGTATCACTGCCCTAGGTTCCACCCACCATACCCTTCCTTCCACAGGACATCTCCTGGATATATCCCCCTAGTGCCAGGCTAGGCAGACCTCCCCCAGATAAGCACACCCCTGACCAGTCCAGGCCCCTCACTCTTCTTTTGCCTGAGACAAAAGAAAATCTTTTCTTCCCCCAAGTCACCATCATTATAACTTTGCAAAGATGTAACTCTGCTCATGGCAAGGAGGATATTTTATATTATTACGGAGAGCAATTTAGGTCCTTTTTATCTTAAATGTTCCATCCCAGAAGAAGATCTTGCTTTAACTTTGCACAAGTAAATAGTTCACAAAAATCTCCTTCCCCCAGCAAAAAGAGCAGTCCACCCTCAGGTGGGAAGTCAGTATCTACTACTAGTTAGTTAAAAAGGAAACTTCTGCCCACTTTGAAACTGCAGATTCTTGCCCTCCTATCACTACTTCTGGACATCAAAGAGGGCATCAAGTATTGGGGTACACACTCAGGGAACCCTTTTACTGAAGTTGGTGTATCACAATTGTTCTACTTAGCTCTATTCTTGATTCTTCAGTTAGAAATATTCATAGTTTTTTGGGTTTTTTTTAATAAGAGTTATGCCTTATTTCCAATGTGGGCTTCAAGCAAATATGTTCTTATCTTGGATGTGCTATTTTTAAGCTTTTTGATCATTTCCCTGATGGTTCTTCCTGGTAAGTAAATGAGAATCACTTAGTAGTTCTAATATTATCCTACCAAAGCAGAAAGGCAACTACCTACATCAATAGTCAAATTGGTAGAAAATTGAGAATACCCAAATGCCTTTAACAAGAATGATGTGAGTATAAGTGACATGCATTCATTTTTTTTTTAATCCAGATAAACTTCTGAGTTATTTAGTCCAATATTACTTGGAATGGAAATGGAACTAATTTTTAACAAAACATATTTTACTTGGGCTGCTATAAAAATAAATTTGAGAAAAAAAATAAATCTTGAAAGTAGACAGTTAATGGTAATAATCTCCTAGATCTAAAACACTCATTGCAGGTGAATTGAATGCTGGCAACTCTGTTAAAAATAAATAATGTTCTTTTTATTCCAAAACAAGAATTGATCCTCCTCAGTTCCTCATTATTAAAACTCAGAGAAAACAGAGCTATTTCCTACTCTGAGTAATTTATAGCCCTACGTCCCCAGTGCCTTAACTGAATACCCATCATAGGGTAGAAATTTAAACAAGAAATTGTTGTATTAAATAGAGTGGAAATTGCCTGTTCCCCGCCTGAGTGTGTGTGTGTGCTTTGTGGAAGGAGGAGGTTCCTGCCTTCCCCTCCACCCCTCGAGCTCCTCCACAGCGTAGTCTTCATCCTCTTTCTGTTGATTTTATTTGCCTAGTTCTCAGTACCCAAACTTTACGTTATAATTCTATAATGCTCAATAAAATAAAAAACCTCTTGGACTGAATATTTTGAATACCCAGATTGCTTGCAAGATACTCCTGGGCAGCCAGGTTTTTCAGGGATAGACATGAAAATGTTTCACCAGGGAATGAACAAGAAGCATCAAGGGCCTAGAGCCAGGTAAGTGTCTCTCCCTGAACCAGTGAAAGAGATGGAAACAAGCAGCTCAGCCCTCTCACTCCCCCTCAGTGCTCCCAGACCCCCAACACAGAAGCTGTCTCATAAAAACATGGCTCCCTCTGCCTTTTTCCTGTCCATGCGTCTTTAGCCTCCCTATCCCTGGCATTATTCTCATTCAGACATTATTTCCTGAGCCCTGGCTCCATCCTAGGTGACAGGCACACAAATGTGGACCTGCCTGGGCAATCTCACGGTATAGGGTTCATTCAGGATTCCAAGGCCAACAGTCTATCAAAAAAAGCTCTGGTCAAGGGAGCATGGAGTACTGAAAAAGATGGGTTCGTAATCAGTAGTATATCATGGTATTGAAAGCCATGGACATGGGTGAGCTTGCATAAAAAGGATATAGAATGAGAAGAAAAGAAGGTTTTAGGACGACACCCTAAGGAACACCCAAGGTACAGCCTGCTTGTCTTCCATTCTTCCTTCTTTAGTAATAGGGTCCTGACTTGTTCAGTGAAAAGACACTGTTTTCCACCTCTGTTACAGCTAGAAAGCTAATGGAATGTAAACCAATGGGTTGTATGGGGCTTACAAGAAGCTTCTTTACTGACTCACCTAGGAGGAGCAACATTTTTGGCCTCTCTCTCTTCCTTTTGCTGCCTTCTGGCATGTGGATGTGATGGCTTCCATTTCAGACCATGAGGTGACCTTGAAGAAGCTAGGATACTGAAACAGAAAGATAGATACTGGATCCTTGGGTGGCCTACATTTGGACATCCATTGTTTGTGAGACAATTACTCTCCTTATTTAAGGTACTGTTATTTTTTGTTTTCTGTTAAATGCATCCAAATCCAATCGTGACTGAAAAAGTGAAGCAGAAAAGGATGCGCCAAGAATGAAGCAAATGAAGAGAAACTCACTGAAGTAGGAAGAAAAACTAAGAGAGTGTTTATGTCACAGGAGCCAAAGAGGAAAAAGTGTTCCGTGAAAGAGTAAATGTTCAAAAGTGCCAAGTCCTCTTAAGAGATCAAATGAGGTAACACTAAAAATGTCCCTAAAATTCCATTGGACTTAGTGACCTAGAAGTCACTGGTGACTTTTATGAGACTATACAGGGAGTGACTAAAGCATTTTGAAGTTGGTTGAGTGGTAAAGAATGAGGAAAGGGAGACCATTGGTCTCCTGTTTTGAGAAGTTCAGCTGTAAAGGAGAGGCAAGAGATAGACTGGTAGCTGTGACTATGGTTTAGAAAGTATATTTTTAAGACTGGAGTAAACTTGAGCCAGTCTTAGAAGGAAGTTACCCTTAAAATCCACCTCCCATCTGTCAGTTTTTTGTACAGTGGTGGCTTGCATGTTGCTATGATGCTGGAAGCTATGCCACCAGTGTTTTGAATACCAGCATGGTTACCCATAGTGGAAGAGTTTTAGCAGGGCTTCCAGACTCAGTAGAAGAGAAGAATGGCCTGGCGATCTACTGTCAAAAATGAGCCAATGAAAACCTTAGGACCACAAGAGAACATTGTCTGACTCACTTGCATTAGATGCATCATTAGAAGGGATTAATTGCTGGAGGAGTACATTGTATCTGGTGAAATAGAGGGCCAGTGAGGGTGAAAGAAACCCCCCGTGCGATGGATTGGCACAACAGCCACAACGATGGACTTGAACATGTTGGTGAGCATTAGGATGATGCAGGACCAGACGTGTCATTCTATTGTACATAAGGTCCTCATGAGTTGGAGTTATTTGATGGCAGCTATCTAGCTTTATAGCCTTAAAATATATAGAGGGAGGGAGGTTATCAATCCTTGTCCAGCGCAGGTGCTATGGCCCATCATTATAATCACCTCCTCACAAACTCTCAATTCCCTTTCTGTTCTCTCCTTTTACCCTTGTATCTGGAAAAAACTCCATTCCAGAATGAACTCGGCCATCTTTATGCCTTCACTTGAGAACTGTTGAAGAAAAATTATACAGCAGAGCTGACTGACTCCATCTCAGAAGCATTCTTACACACTCTCTGGGATGACTATTCCACAAAGTCTTTCCTCTCCTTAATCTCCACACTCACTTTCCCTTCCTCAGACTGCTGACGGCTTTCACTTCAACTTTATTGGAACATGAAAAGTACCAAACATGAATTTTGAAGTATTAAAAAATGTGTTGTTCACCCACACTTCCTCAGCATAGACACCCATCTCATTTAGACAAGCCAGGAGACAGGCATTGCCTCAAGGAGGGTCACTGTGGTAAAACCAAGGCAAGTAAAAAAGTCAATCCCTTGTTTTTGAAACTTATTTTATAGACAATAATCTCCAGAGAAAAGACTTTTGGCTGTGGGTTTGCAGACTTTCTGAATTTCAGAGATCTTAGCCAGAGAACATATGGAAATGTGTGTGCATGTTTTGGATTTCAAATCATGGGGGATGAGTGGGCTGGCAGGACATGCGATCTGACTCCCACGCAGTGAAGAATTGCCCTGCCCCAAAAGCCAATAGCATCCCCATTAAGAAACACTTGTTTGAAGTCCTGAAGGACCAAGGGCATTATGCTTATGCCATAAATAATAGCTTCTGGCAGAATAGTTACAGATCCTAGCTAGCTTACCTCAAAGATTACATAAAAATCTCATAGGGTGGATGGAGGAGAAGAGTCGGTAGGGGAGAAGAGATCTTAGTTATTCGTGCATACCTGAGAAGCAGCCCTTAGCCCCTGCTACCAAACTGAGTCGCAGGGTCTAGAGGGCATGATTAGCCACCTCAGATAAGTTCTGGGATTCAAGAGCAGAGAACTGTGTCTCAGTCCAGGAGGGGAGTGGAAAGCCCTATAAAGAAGGAGAAGTGAGTGGAGGAGCAACAGACTAGAAGATGGCTGCAGGGATTGCCCAGATTGAGGGGTGGAGGAACCCTGGCTGTGGGGGCAACAGAAGGATGTTTTACAGTGCAGACCCTCATCAAGGCTGGCAGTGCTGGAGAGGGCTCAAGGGGAAGACACGGGTGTCCCAGCATGGGGCGTGAGGCCTGAGTTGCAGGTACCCCGCCATGCACCATGTGAGGCCCTTTGGATGTTAGGCAGAACTCTGGGATGACAGAAGACCTTGAATGACAGATCAAGTTTATACCTTGTGATGGTTAATTTTATGTGTCAACATGGCTAGGCTATGGTGTCCAGTTCTTCAGTCAAGCACTAGTCTAGATGTTGCTATGAAAGTATTTGTATCAGTTAAGGTTTAAGTAAAGTTGATAATGGCGGTAAAGGCCTTAAGAGCAAAAACGGAGGTTTCCTGAGGGAGAAGGATTCTGCCTCAAGATTAAATAGGCATCCTGCCAGAATTTCCTGCCCACCACCTGGCCTACCAATTTCTGATATAAGACTGCCAGAGTTGCCAGCCTGTCAACTGACCTATGGATTTTGGATTTGTCAACCCCCACAATCACGTGAGCCAATACATTAAAATAAATCTAGATGGATCGATAGATAGATAGACAGACAGACGACACAGAGATCTTACTAGTTCTGCTTCTCTAGAGAACCCTAAGACACACTTCATGTTAAAATAGGGCTCAAAATAGAACTTTAGTTCAGTTTTAGAAAAACAGCTGTATCTTTTGCACACCTGGGCTTGGAGAATGAGAAATACAAAATTGCCACACTATGGCCCATCAGATCAGTGTCTGCTTTTCTTTCTCTCCTATTATGGCAGATGAAGAGTTTTGCAGGGGGTAAGGAGTTTTGCTCCACTGCAATATGAGGTCTGAGTGTGGGGCTTCTAGTACTTCCTTACAACCTCTTCACTTGCTCTTCCCCATGGGAAGAAAAGTGACTTCTCTAACTGGTGAAACAGGGGGCCTCACAACCACGTCTGTTTCTCTCTGAGCCTCTGTCTCTGTCTATATATCCGTCTCTTCCTCTGTCCCTGTTCTCCTATGTCTGTCTGTCGGTCTGTCTTTCTGTCTGTTTCATTGTCTCTCTCCTGCCTGCCTCCATATCTTCTAGAGGCTCAAGGTCTTTTCTCAGCTCTCTGTGTCACAGTTCACTCCCCCTAGCAGGACTTTCCCTTCTGTGGTAGGAGCTTGACAGATCCCCAGTTGCAAAGTCTATGACTGGGGAGTGATTTCTGTTTCAGAGGAGGAGTATGAAGTCCCATTTTGGGTATAGGCCACATGTTCCAATCAGCTTTATCATTAACAAAGGTAATTTGTAATCCTCATTTGCCACTAGTTCCTTCTGTATCCCATTGGCCTGAACTTAAGAGAGGGTGACTTAATAGCTTATGAGCCTCTAAAATTTCGTTCTTTGTTGAAACTAAGTCCCTTACTGTGGTCTAGATCCTAGTCCCTCACTTTCTGGAAACATCACTCCTTTGATGAAACTCTCTCTCCTGGATCATTACCAAGGGGTAAAGCAAGAGTGGCCCCACTTATCATCATGCCAGTGATGGCACTTTGGGCATCCCATTCCCACACAGGGAATGAGTTAAAGGTACTGCAGGGTTAGAGGTACCAATCCCCAAAAGAGGCATACTCTTGCCAAAGTTCACAGCCAGGATCCTATTAAACTACAAGCTACGGCTACTGTCTGGGTACTTTGAATTCCTTGTGTCCAGGGACCAGCAGGCAAGAAGAGGAGTCACAATCTTGGCAGGAGTAATTGCTGCTGATCAGCAAAGGGAGGTAGAAATTCTGTTACACAGTGGGAACACATATGCCAGGGGAGGAATATATGTGGAACTCAGGTGATCCACTTGGGCACCTCTTGGAACTTCCTTGCCCAGTTTTGATCGTAAATAGACAAGGCCCTGAGAAGGGTATGGTCATCTGAAACTCAGGTCCCTCAGGAATGAGGATTTGGGTAACACTAGCAGGTAAGCCACCAAGACCAGCAGAGGTGATGGCTGAGGGACAAAGGGAATTTTAAATGGATAGTGGAGAGAGGACCAGCACCATTTGCAGCCCTGAGCCTAAATGCAGAGACAGGGACTCTAGTTTGTCCTACTGACCTCCCTCTCTTAAATTTCTCCTCAGAGACAGAGGTCCACTGGAACCCTAGAAGAGATGCTCCCTTAATGTGTTAAGTGGGTCTGGACTCGGGCAGTCAAGGTGGACCACTTGGATCTCCCTTCAAAAAAGCACTTAGAGTGTAGTTAACTGACAGTAGCCATTGCAGCATCTTTGGGATCCACAGTAGGGTGGGAGCCAAGACATACTCCTCTGGGCAGGCCCCAGCCAGTTGCTGAGCATGGAGAAGGTCCCATCTCACGTTGAGGTGGCTGAGATTTGATCTGCACTGTGGTTTGAGTCTCTCTCTGCACAATCTTGCTTCCTTTCTTCACCTTTCATAGGTGTCAGAGCAGCGCCACAGTCTGAAGGCTTTTCCTCCCAATTCTGCTTCTGCCTCTTGTCCTTCCCAGGCATTATTCTTCAATCAGCTCTTGTACCCCTTACTCTGTCTCAGTGTCTGCTTCCCAGAGGACCCAAACTGACATAGATGGTAAAAGAAAATGCGATCCAGGACACAAGTGGACAATCCCCTTGCCCTCTATCAATATAATACTAAACCCTGTTGATAAGTCTTTCTCAATGTATCATACCTGTTCTTATGTTACATTTTCATTATCTGGTTTGAGCCTTGCTATAATTTGCCTTCGTATTTATTTAAGCAGTGTTTTAAATTATTATAAAAATAATACACTGTAGAACTCAAGCAATACAGAACTAAAACTATCCTTTTATAATCTAGTCCCAACCCCAAGAGTTAACCATTAATCTAGTTACTTGTATATCCTTCCAGATTGATATATATTTTTACATACAAATGGGATTATAGTAATATAAATGGGATTACAGTAAACAATGTTATGCAACCTGCTGGGTTTTTTTTAAACTTGAAATTATCATTTTGGACACATGAACATCTTTCTATATCAATATATGTAAACCTACCTCATTCTCTTTAACAGCTGTTATCATAATTTAGTTAGCAAGTCATGCCATTGAAGAACATTTATTTCCAGGATTTGGCTTTTATAAACAAAGCCGCAGTGAATCTCCTTATATTTATTTTTCTGGGAACGGATACTCTATGTCCTTGTCCATTTTTTATTGGCATGTTTATCTTTTTCATGCAGATTTTAAAGAGTTCTTTAAATGTTACAAAAATTAGCTCATTTTCTGATATGTGGATTACAAATATTTTTCTTCAGTTTGTTGTTTATCTTTTGGCATTGCTTGTGCTTTTTGTATTTTAAAATTTATACGGAGTGAAATTTATCAGTACTTTCTGTTATGAATTTGGGGTTTGGAGTCTTGCCTAGAAAGGCCTTCTTCATGCCAAATTATAAAAAGCAAATCACCTGTATAAATTTCTAGTACATTCATAATTTTATTTTTTTTTAGTATCTAAATCTTTTATTTTCTGGAGTTCATTTCAGCATAAGTGATCTAGTTTTATTTTTTTCCAAATGGCTTCCAGTAACTCTAATACCATGTATTAAATGATCCATCTTTCCCCACTGATGTGAAATGCCATTTTTACCACACTCTAAATTCCCACAGTATTTCTTAATTACTATGCTCCTCAGTGCCTTAGGATCCTTACAGAACCTGTGTTAATCATTTATATGTGAAAACACAAATCAGACAAACAACAGAACGGAAATATTCACCTAAGTATAAGACGATAGGAAAGTTTTTCAAGGTCCTCTTTGCTTTTACAGAGTGCTATGCCTAAAATTCAATAATATGGTCACAGCTTCTCAAGAGGGTGCCAGGCAAACAACGAGAGGACAGTCTGGGTTCTTGTTGCCCTTTTAATTAAAATCCTTCCCATTAGAGTTTCTTGGACTTCAGGAGAGCATGGTAGGTTTTAATGAGTGCATAACTCCAGGAAGGCTTTGCACGTCAAAGCCTGTTGCTATTACAACTGCTACATTACAAAAGTAAGGGGATCAGTTGCACATGAGAACTTCAAGTGTTTTATGGCATCCCTCTGCAGCAAGACAGCCTTTCTGAAGGTGACTGCAGACGGACATGGTCTTGATCTTTGAAGTGTACTCAATGCAGGATCAATTCAGGAACTCACAGATACTGGTAACCAGCCTGTGTTTATTCACATCGCAGAGAAGGGTTTAATTAATGTAATACATATTGGTCAATTCTTTGCTTTTAAATGTTACCTTTTGCCCATCAGCAGATCAATACGTATTTTAATCTTCTTCTGTTTTAGAACTGGTTTTAAGACTCACAGCAAAGAGGCCTAGATTTCACAATCATTAACTGCTATTATCAGCCCCTTTCATTTCCTACACATCAGCAGTTTCTGAAAATTCTGCTTTCATTCCTTCACTAAGTTATCCCTTTTTGTTCATCACTTGGTGCTGTAGTGTCTTTCAACCAAGTACAGAGTTTACAACTAGCCAATAATGCAAAGAAAAAGAATGCTTTGAAATTTCCCACTGATTAACCAGTCTATCTGACTTCATCAACAACTACACACAAAACAAGAAATAGTCTGGCCACTTCTTGATGGATGCTATCAAAAACTTCCAAGGATCCAGGTGGGTCTGGCAGAGGCTAGAGGACTCATTATTTTTCTCTCTTTTAAATAAGTACTGAATTATAATTTTTGGATGGTCAATTATTCCAACTATTACATTATAACTAGTTTCTTCCTAAATTGCCAGTCTTTTCCAGTATATAAAAGGCTGTGGAGTCAAAGAGAATCTGCCATTCCTTCACTGACTAATTCAGGCAAGTCACTTAATCTGAGTCTTAATATCCTCCTCTGTAAAATGGGAACATAATAGGGTATTTTTGAAACTATATGAGATAATCTGAATAATGTATTTTGCACATAAGCTGGCTACCAGGACACACCAAAATGAGGGACTGTCCTTGTTAACAGTGCTACTGTCATTTATGTCTTATAGACTAAAAGAAGGACACCATGCTTGGTAAAGTAGAGTGTCAGGGAAAGAGAGGAAGACCCTCAATGAGATGGACTGACACAATGGCTGCAAGAATGGGCTCAAACATAGCAACAATTGTGAGGATGGTGCAGGACTGGGCAGTGTTTTGTTCTGTTGCAAATAGGGTCGCTATGAGTTGGGACTGACTGGACAGCACCTAGCAACAACAGCAGCTAAGTGGAAGGGAGTAATCTAAATCATTCGTTGTGCTAACACCTGAGAATGCATCTTTTACTTGGGACTTAGGAAGAAAAGGAATTTATTAGAGGAAAATTAAAGCAGCATTACAGCAGAACTGCCAGATGGCTTACCCACATCTAACATATCACAGAATGAGTCATAAGTGTACTTGCATTTAACCATCAGCTCTTATTCAATAAGAACTTTATGAATTATTCTACCTACTATTCATTGCAAGCAGAGCCTCAGTCCTCACCTTGGACGTCTTTTGCATTGAGAGCATCTTTCCTTAAGAGCAAGATAGATTTTAGAGAGAGATCAGGGTTTAATGATAGAGCTGTCATTTATGAGCTGTCTTTCAGTTTCCCCATCTGTAAAGTGGTGATGCTAATACCTACCTCCTAGAGTTGTTGTGAGACTCAAAGAGAATTATGCAAAGTGCCTAGTCCCCAAATCATAGTACACGTTCAATAAATGACAGTCCTTTCTACCTTGTATTCCATCATCCTCACTGACTACTGTCTTCTGCCACTAGTAGATGTGTCTCCAGCATCTCCAGCATCTGAGTGCCTTAGATTCCTTCTGCATTCACCTTAGGAGAGTTTCAAAGATGCAGAGCTTTTACTTTTGCTGCTGTTGTTTTGTTTTCTAAAATTTTATTGTGATAAAAAATATATAATAAAATTTTTTTCCATTTAAATCATTTCTAAGCATACAATTCAGAGACATTAATTACACTTACTTACTATGTTGTACTGGAGCCCTAGTGGCATAGTGGTTAAGAGCTCGGCTGCTAACCAAAATGTTGGCAGTTCAAATCCACTAGCCACTCCTTGGAAACCCTATGGGGCAGTTCTACTCTGTCATATAGGGTTGCTATGAGTAGGAACAGACTCGACGGCACCTAACAAAAACAACATGTTGCACTACACTCTCCATTCCAAAAGCTTTTCATCACCTCAAAGAGAAACTCAATTACCCCTGGTAGCCAGATTCTGTGCAAAATGCATTATTCAGATTATCTCATATAATTTCCAAAAATACCCTACTGTTATTCTCATTTTACAAATGAGAATATTAGGACTCGGAGAGATTAAGTGGTTTGCCCCAGCCTCTGGTAACCACTAATAAACTTTGGTCTCTGTGCATTTGCCTATTCTAGATATTTCATATAAGTGGGATCATACAACATTTGTCATTTTATGTCTGATTTATTTTACTCAATGTAATGTTTTTAAGGTTCATCCATGTTGTAGCATATATCAGAACTTCATTTCTCTTATATATTACTAATATTGCATTGTATGGATATAACACATTTTGTTTATCCATTCTTCTATTGATTGACACTTGGGGTGTTTCTATCTTTTGGCTATTGTGAATAATGCTGAAATTAACATTGCTGTACTAATATCTGTTTGAGTCACCTAAGTATAAGACGATAGGAAAGTTTTTCAAGGTCCTCTTTGCTTTTACAGAGTGCTATGCCTAAAATTCAATAATATGGTCACAGCTTCTCAAGAGGGTGCCAGGCAAACAACGAGAGGACAGTCTGGGTTCTTGTTGCCCTTTTAATTAAAATCCTTCCCATTAGAGTTTCTTGGACTTCAGGAGAGCATGGTAGGTTTTAATGAGTGCATAACTTTCAAGTCTCTTGAGTATATACCTAGAAGTGGAATTTCTAGGTCATATGGTAATTCTATGTTTCACTTTTTGTGGAACCACCAAGCTGTTTTCCACAGTGGCTGCATCAGTTTACATTCCCACCAGCAATGCATGAGGGGTTTCAATTTCTCCACACCCTAGCTAACACTTGTAATTTTCCATTTTTCTGTTATTAGCCATTCTAGTGGGTGTGAAGTGCGATCTCATTGGGGTTTTGATTTGCATTTCCCTGATGACTAATGACATTGAGTATCTTTTTATGTGCTTATTGGCTACTTGTACATCTCTTTGGAGAAATGTCTCTTCAAGTTCTTTGCCAATTTTTAAATTAGGTTGTTTGTCTTTTCACTGCTGAGTTCTAGGATCTCTTTATATATTCTGTATATTAAACCCTTAGCAGATATATGGTTCCCAAATATTTTCTCCCATTCTGTAGGCTGTCTTTTCTCTTTCCTGAGAAAGTCCTTTGTTGTACAAAAATTTTTTTATTTTGATGAAGTCCGATTTATCTGTTTTTTCTTTTGTTGCTTGTGCTTTTGGTGTCATATCTAAGAATGCATTGCCGAAAATAAGGTCTTGAAGCTTTACCCCTATGTTTTCTTCTGAGAGTCTTATGATTTTGGTTCTAATATCTAGGTCATTGATTCATTTCGAGTGGATTTTCATATTTGATGTAAGGTACAGGTCCAACTTCATTCTTTTGTATGTGGAGATCCAGTTGTCCCAGTATCATGTCTTTGAACTGACCCTCTGCAGGATCAGTAAAAAAAAAAAAAAAAAAAAAAAAGTCTTTTTACTTGATGCATTGCATTGGTTCATGCAAGACTATTTCCATTTGCCACATAATTATGGAGCCTCCCTTCTTGTGCTGCACTTTGTATTCAAAATGCAATGTTTCTCTACTATTTTTATTGTTAATTTTATTCTAAACCTAAAATTGTACATGTTAACTGTAAAAAATTTAGAAATAAATAAAGGTATGATGGTGAATATAAAAATTATCCACGATTCTCGAATCAAATGAGAACGAAAACACATCCTACCAGAACCTTTGGGACACAATAAAAGCAGTTCTCAGAGGTCAGTTTATAGCAATAAATACACACATTCAAAAAGAAGAAAGGTCCAAAATCAAAACATTAACCCTACAGCTCGAACAAGTAGAAAGAGAGCAGCAAAAGAACACCTCAGGTGCCAGAAAAAAGGGAAATAATAAGAATTAGAGCAGAATTAAATCAAATAGAGAATAGAAAAACAATTGAAAGAGTTAACAAGACCAAAGGCTGGTTCTTTGAAAAGGTCAACAAAATTGATAAACCATTGGCCAAACTGACAAAAGGAAAACAGGAGAGGAAGCAGATAACCCATATAAGAAATGAGATGGGTAATACCACAACAGACCCAACCAAAATTAAAAGAATCATAACAACACTATGAAAAATTGTACCCTAACAAATTTGAAAACCTAGAGGAAACAAATTTCTAGAAACTCACTACCTACCTAAACTAACACAAAAAGAGGTAGAACAACTAAATAAACCATAACAAAGGAAGAGATTGAAAAGGTAATTTAAAAACTCCCAATAAAAAAAGCCCTGGCCGGGATGGCTTCACTGGAGAATTCTAACAAACTTTCAGAGAAGAGTTAACACCACTACTACTAAAGGTTTTTCAGAGCATAGAAGAGGATGGAATACTCCCAAACTCATTCTATGAAGCCAGCATAACCCCAATACCAAAACTAGGTAAAGATACCACAAAAAAAGAAAATGATAGACCAATATCCCTCATGAACATTGATGCAAAAACCCTCAACAAAATTCTAGCCAATAGAATTCAGCAACATATCAAAAAAATAATTCACCATGATCAAGTGGGACTTATACTGGGACGCAGGGATGTTTCAAAATTAGAAAAACAATCAATGTAATCCATCACATAGATAAAACAAAAGACAAGAACCACATGAGCGTACCAATCGATGCAGAAAAGGCATTTGACACAGTCCAACACCCCTTCATGATAAAAACTCTCAACAAAATAGGAATAGAAGGGAAATTCTTCAGTACGATTAAGGGCATTTATATAAAGCCAACAGTCAACATCATCCTAAATGGAGAGACTTTGAAAGCATTCTCCTTGAGAACAGGAACCAGACAAGGATGCCCTTTATCACCACTCTTATTCAACATTGTGCTGGAGGTCCTAGACAGAACAGTTAGGCTAGAGAAAGAAATAAAGGGCAACCAAATTGGTAGGGAAGAAGTCAAAATACCTCTATTTGCAGATGATATGATCTTATACACAGAAAACCCAGAGAATCTACAAGAAAACTACTGGAACTAATAGAAGATTTCAGCAAAGTTTCAGGATATTCAGGATACAAGATAAACATACAAAAATCAGTTGGATTCCTCTACACCAACAAAGAGAACTTCTAAGAGGAAATCACCAAATCAATGCCATTTACAATAGCTCCCAAGAAGATAAAATACTTAGGAAGAAATCTAACCCGAGACATAAAAGACCTATCCAAGGAAAACTACAAGACACTACTGCAAGAAACCAAAAGAGACACACATAAGTAGAAAAACATACCTTGCTCATGGATAGGAAGACTCAACATTGTGAAAATGTCAATTCTACCCAAAGCGATCTATAGTACAATGCAATCCCAATCCAAATTCCACCGGCATTTTTTAATGAGATGGAGAAACAAATCACCAACTTTATATGGAAAGAGAAGAGGTCCTAGATAAGTAAAGCATTACTCAAGAAGAAGAATAAAGTGGAAGGCCTCACACTACCTGATTTTAGAATCTATTATACCGCCACAGTAGTCGAAACAGCCTGGTACTGGTACAACAAGAGATATATAGACCAATGGAACAGAATTGAGAATCCAGACATAAATTCATCCACCTATGAGCAGCTGATATTTGACAAATCCCCAAAGTCCATTAATTGGGGGAAAAAACAGTCTCTTTAACAAATGGTGCTGGCATAACTGGATATCAATCTGCAAAAAAATGAAACAAGACCCATACCTCACACCATGCACAAAAACCAACTCAAAGTGGATCAAAGACCTAAATATAAAATCTAAAACAATAAAGATCATGGAAGAAAAAATAGGGACAATGCTAGGAGCCCTAATACATGGCATAAGCAGAATACGAACCATAAGTAACAATGCACAAATGCCAGAAGAGAAACTAGATACTTGGGAGCTCCTAAAAGTCAAACACTTATGCTCATCTAGAGACTTCACCAAAAGAGTAAAAAGACAACCTACATACTGGGAAAAAAAATTTGGCTATGACAAATCCGATCAACATCTAATCTCTAAAATCTACAAGATACTGCAAAATCTCAACAACAAAAAGACAAATAACCCAATTAAAAAGTGGGCAAGGATATGAACAGGCACTTTGCCAAAGAAGGCGGCTAACAGACATATGAAGAAATGCTCACGATCATTATCCATTAGAGAAATGCAAATCAAAACTACAATGAGATACCATCTCACCTCAACAAGGCTACCATTAATCCAAAAAATACAAAATAATAAATGTTGCAGAGGTTGTGGAGAGACTGGAACACTTATACACTGTTGGTGGGAATGTAAAATGGTACAACCAATTTGGAAATTGATTTGGTGCTTCCTTAAAAAGCCAGAAATAAAAGTACCATACAATCCAGCAATCCTGCTCCTTGGAATATATCCTAGAGAAACAAGAGTGATCACACAAATAGATATATGCACACCCATGTTCATTGCAGCACTGTTCACAATAACAAAAAGATGGAAACAACTTAGGTGCCCTTCTATAGACAAATGGATTCACACAATGGATGTCTTAGTTGTCTAGTGCTGCTCTAACAGAAATAACACAAGTGGATGGCTTTAACAAAGAGAAGTTTGTTCTCTCACAGTCCGGTAGGCTGCAAGTCCAAATTCAGGGCATCAGCTCCAGAAGGCCCTTTCTCTCTGTTGGCTCTGGAGGAAGGTATTTGTAATGCATCAGTCTTCCATTGGTCTGGGAGCATCTCAGCGCAGGAACCTCAGGTCCAAAGGATGTGCTCTGCTCCCGGCACTGCTTTCTTGGTGATGTGAGGTTCCCACGTGTCTCTGCTTGCTTCTCTCTTTTATATCTCAAAAGACATTGGATTAAGACACTATCTAATCTTGTAAAACTCATCAATATAACCTCATCACAGTGACAGAACTTACAACACATAAGGAGATCATATATAACCTCACCATAGTGATAGAGTTTACAACACATAAGGAAGTCACATCAGATTACACAATCATACAATACTGGAAACCATAACCCAGCCAAGTTGACATATATTTTTGGGGGACACAATTAAATCCATGACAATGGAATACTACACAACCATAAAGAACTATGATGAATCCATGAAACATAACATGGAGGAATCTCGAAGGCATTGTGCTGAGTGAATTTAGTCAGTCACAAAAGGATAAATATTGTATAAGACCACTATTGTAAGAATTCAAGAAAAGGTTTAAACACAGATGAAAACATTCTTTGATGCTTATGAGGGTGAGGAGGGAGGGGAGAGGTTATTCACTAACTAGATAGTGGACAAGAATTATCTTAGGTGAAGGGAAGGACAGCACACACTACAGGGGAAGTCAGCACAACTGGACTAAACCAAAGCTAAGAAATTTCCTGAATACAACCACACACTTCGAGGGTAAGAGTAGGAGGGGTGGAAGTCTGGGGACCATTGTTTCAGGGGACATCTAGGTCAACTGGCATAACGAAGTTTATTAGGAAAATGTTTTGCATCCTACTTTGGTGAGTGGCGTCTGGGGTCTTAAAAGCTATTGAACAGCCATCTAAGATGCATCAATTGGTCCCAATCCACCGGGAGTGAAGGAGAATGAAGAACACCAAAGTCACAAGGAAAGTATTAGCCCAAGAGACAGAAAGGGCCACATAAACCAGACTTCATCAGCCTGAGACCAGAAGAACTAGATGGTGCCCGGCTACCACCAATGACCGCCCTGACAGGGAACACACAGAGAGTCCCTGATGGAGCAGGAGAAAAGTGGGATGCAGAACTCAAATTCTAGTAAAAAGACCAGACTTAATGGTCTGGCTGAGACTGGAGGAACCCCAGAAAGCATGTACCCCAGACTCTCTGTCAACCCAGAAGTAAAACCATCCCCAAGGCCAACTCTTCAGACAAAGATTAGACTGGACTATGGGACATAAAATTATACTCGTGAAGAGTGTGCTTCTTAGATAAAGTAGATACATGAGAGTAAATGGGAAGCTCCTGTTTGGAGGTGAGATGAGAAGTCAGAGAGGGTCAGGAGTTGGTTGAATGCACACGGGAAATCAGGGGTGGAAAAGAGGAGTATGCTGTCACAGTATAGGAAGAGCAGTTAGGGTCACATGACAATGTATGTATAAAATTTTCATATGAGAAACAAAATTGAATTGTAAACTTTCACTTAAAGTACAACAATTTTAAAAAAAGAGTAACAAAAAACATATATGTCTACTACGATTCTACCACTGGTTATATTTTGGTGTATTTTCTCCCCAGTAGATACCAATACAGATATTTACATTATATGCAGAAACAAATCAAAATCATTTTCCATACAGAAGTACTTCTACTTATAAATAGGTTTGGTTCTAAAATGGAAATCCATTTGTTCTTAAGTTCATAGTGACTTTAAACTTAGCACAACATTTGTTGGTGGTGGGCAAAATCAACCTCTTTTTGCCCTGTTATGTGGCTTAGTACAGATCTGTACTAAGATGGAAAGTTCCTTAGGAAAGATTCCTCGGTGGATCAAAGGTAATGAACTAATTTAAGAATTATGATATATATGACCAAATGCTTTTCCAGAAAGATTGCTTTTATTTACATTCTTACCAACACTGGCACCATTACTGGCACAAACTTATGATCATTCCTAAAATCTTCTCTAACGTGATAGGCAGGAAGCTGTATCCATCCACTGTGGCGTGCTTTCTGAGCCCTGGAAGTTTGCATTTTCTCATTGACCATGGCAGTTTTTAGGACTACAAATTAGCCATAGTACTCACAGCTGAGGGTCCATGCTTCACTGGCTTTACTTCTTTCTGGTTTTGTTGCCCACTTTGGCTCTATTATTCCAAAGTCATACTAACTAGTTCTTCTTCACATGAGACTACAGTCTCTTCTACTCCAGAGGACTACAGATCCCCCTGGTCCACACTCTACAGCATATTGTAAAAGGCTATTTATTCTACATCACTGGTTCTGGAAGGAAGAAATGGTTTCTGAGCAGAGTTTTCTGATTTCCCTACTTCAAATTTTCTCCTTAACCTTCAGTTGGAAGTAAAGTTGACACAGTAGTGCTTAGTTTCCAAAAACCAACACACACACACATACTTTTTAGTTCTTGCCTGCCAACCTTGGGGTGAATAAACATAAAGTGATTATTATAGGCTGTTCTCATCTCAGACAACTACATCCAACCCAATGAGCAGATTATTATAACTCCTTAACGCAGTTATCTGGCAACAGCTGAAGAGATATCTTGAACAGTGGTAAACACTCTTGCTTATCCAGGAACGACTGCCTGTGGGACTTTGGGAGCAGAATAGAGCATCCTTTAAAAAGGTGCTAAGCACCCAGTAGTCACTTTCCTAGAAATTCCACATATACTTCAGAGAGTCACACACACACCAACGTTTAGCACAAAATCCACAACACAAACTGTATAATATATAGGAAATATTGCTAGGTCTTGAAACCTAAAGAAGAGAGTCTTGGAAATAAGCTTTTTAGAAAGAAAAGACAGCTATTACTAGGAAATTAAAGATGTAAGAAAAAAAAGGAGAAAGTAAAAGGATTGCCATTTAGTAGTCAACAGTTGTGTTCCAGGTTCTTTAAGGTTAAGCTCATCAAGGGATAGGAAACTGGGCAAAAGAGAGTAGACATGAAGGTACAACCTTAAGAAGTGTTCAGTGTTCAGTCTTTAAGGGGAAGGAGGATGAGGAGTTAGAAAAGATGCTGGAGAAGAATCTATCAAAGAAGTAGGAGGAGAACCAGGATCATGTGCTTTTGTGGAAGCTAAAACAGAAGTTTAGAGAAGCAAGGGTAAGTTTATAGTTAAGTGATACACAGAAGTCAAGGTAAAGAATTGACGTAAGTAAGTTGGATTTATGGATAGGAGGTAACTTTCAAGAAAGAATGGAAGTTAAAGTTTCCTGAGTGACTTTTATGGAATGCCTATTATTTCCTCCTTACCCCACCCCATCTTCTTATACAACCTGCCTATATGCCCTCAGTCTGCTCCCATTGTGCCTGCTGAGAGGGTAGCAGCCCACAGGCCTCTAGCCCCCTGGACACAGGTGATTGCAGGGAGGTGGACCACGAAGATTTAAGTGTCTCTTGCTAAGCTCTTTTAGGTTCTTAAAACAGGAACAGTATGTGAATCAGAGCTGTGGTAGTCATGCCTGGGCCAGGTGAAATGGAGCTGAGAAAGCCAGTCTGAAAAGGAGAAAGAGAGGAAGCGGAAGCGCAGAGAGCAGCAGCGAAGAGAGAACAGGCAGCCCCAGAAACACAGGAAAAAGAGGCTGCTTTGCGAGAAACAGACCCTTTGCTCCCTCTGGAGACTGGGCTGCCCTTGGGTTTCATGAATTATCCCTCTTTACTTTCAATGATTTTGAGTAGGATTTGGTGCCTCATAATCAAATTACCCCTGTCTGAGACAGTGACTGCTGTGTGCCATTTAACTGTGTGCTAAATAGTCTCTCACACAGTGCTCACAAGAGCCCAGCAAAGAAGGTATCATTATCTCCCTTTGCCCCCAGAGGAATCTGAGGTTCCTAGAGGTCAAATAACTTGCCTAAGGTCACACAACTGGTAAGTGATTTTTGGTTCTAAATTCTCACACCACTCCCCTGTGCCACAAACACAACACCAACTCAATTATTGCTGATTGATAAAACATCCTCAAAAGTACGGGAAGGCTATGTCTGTGCTATAACCTCTCCCTTTATATTATGTTATAAATGTTACCACCTTAATTTGCATTACTCAGACATCAGCATGCGGTATTCTCTGTAAGAGAGGAAGAGTGTCAGAGAAAGCCAGAAGCTTCTTTAAAGAAGCTGGCATTCTCCCAGTTCATGAAATAAACTACAACTACAATATGAACTTTATCACAAGTTCTTAGAGACTCTAACAGAAGTATAAGCCTTTTCAGTTATTAAAAGAACTGAAAGCTTTTTATTGTGCATGAAAAAGATAAACTCCTCCCTTTCAAATTATTCCACTTTATAGTACAATTCCTTCTGGCTGGGAGGAGAACTTCAGACACTTTTTTCAAATAACCCCAACCATTTAATCTGTACCTTTAGGAAGTCATGCTGAGAGTATATGGAAAAGAGACAGACAGAGCGAGAAAGAGGAGGGTGGGGAAGGGAGGAGGTTAGGGAGAAGAAAAGGTAAGACATTGTTTCTGAAGTAATAAGAATCTTCCGATTTTTCTGGCCTACTTTAAAATGAACTGGGTATTTCTATCCACAAAGATCTCCTAACATTGTTTAGGTAGCTACAACTTAACCTTCTACTTGTCTGCTCCAGACAGATCTCTCCACTGATTAGTCATCCCTATCATACATAGATCAGAACTGTCTAATTAAATACTTTCACTGGAAACTAGGATGCTTTGAACTAGTGATTTATATATATAAACATACACTACAACCAAGAATATCAGCCATACCATTATATAGGGTACCAATGCCTGCCCAAGAAGAATGATAAACCTCAGACAAAGGCCAAGGACCTTCTAGAGTTTGGGAAGATCACACAAAAGATCTTTGGAGATGGTTTCATAAGAAACATTTTAGTAGGTCTCCATTATACAGAATCCATACTGGAAAGCATGGGCATGGGGAATAGTGGCCTTACTACCATATTTGGAACAGAATCTGAGACACCAAGGGGGCTAAGAGGGAATGAGCAGATGAGTAGGTACAACCCCTCACCAGGCCATGTGCTGGGAATACTGCTGGGGTAGGGGTAGCCCACGAACTTTGTCTTGAGTTGATTAAGAACTGGTTCTGGAAACTTTAAAATCTTGAAAATAACATCTAATTTTAGAAGTTCAATTCTTTAAACTTTTAGGAGCTGCTTATTCTTGTTTTTGGAAAACTACTTCAATAGGCATTTTGGGCTACAAAGGTAAAGCCAAGATTTAATTTGCAATAGAAAACTTCCAGAAAATATTAACTGTTTTGTATAATTATATCTAAAATTCTATTATGTGCACAGCTGCACTTCAGTAGACTGTGGCTGGGAAGCAGACTGGGAGGAAAGCTCCAGCTTTTTAAAATTTTCCTTCTTTGTAGGATGTGTTTTATGGATAGCATACCTGGACTCTGAGTAAAGGAGACATATGACAGAGCCCACCTATTATGAAGAGGTAAGTTGGCCTCTAAAACATGGCAGCAGGCCAGGGGAGGCACCTGTGGAAGGGCTTTGCCTAAGAACATTGGAAGGGTTAATATTATTATTACCCAGTTTTAAGATTCTTCTTTTCTATGATAAAATCCAGATAATTTATTCTCAAGTCTTCAGTAAGGCTTTGCCAAACACTACAACCTCTTCTTAGCTAAACTTAGGGGAATTAAGGCATGGGCCAATGCCCATACTTTAAACAGTAGGGGTAGTGTGGTAGCAAACTCATGGGTCATTAAAGAGGTCCAGAATTGTGTGGTTATGATTTGGTGCCAGGTGGCTGCCTAAAGTGACAAGCAATATCCAAGATGGATTTGTGAAATGTGTAAAACATTCATTAGGGAGCTAAAGAAACACCTTGGAAGAGAAACCATGAAAAAGACTGGATCTCCTATAGTCAAATGGGACAGGGTATTACACTAATCTTTTTTGTGGTTATTAAAGGGCTGCAAAAATCTTTTCAAGAAACATGAGAGTCAAAGAAAGGTATGAAACAGGGTGGTAGTTTTGAGGAAAGTTATTTTTTCAGGCTAGGGGAAAACTGAAGGCAAGAAAAATATTTTCGAAGTACAAGTGAGAAAACTTAATTGAGTTAGTTGCGTTCTGAAGGAGACAGGAAAGGATCAAGGCTACAGAAGGGATAGCCAGAGAAACAAAGAAAGAGAGGGAGAAGATAAAGGGTTTTGAGGTTAAAGGAGGGAAACTGAGAACACTCACTTAAGGTAACACTGATTTTTTTCCAGGAAAGTAAGAGATGGGGTCAACTAGGAGGTTGGCTACTTTATCAAAACTAATGGGAACAGAAGAGGTACTAAAACCTTGAGTAAAGATTTGCAGGGAACCTGATATAGAATCAGTAAGAGAAAAGGAAGAGGATGTCAAATAGTTGTGCCAACCAGCTGAAGTCTCTGGCTTGTGCCAGTAACTGTTCAATAAATTAGGAACACAGAAATCAGCTGGAGGCTTTTACCAAGGACTTGGGTTTGGCAGGTGGCAATAGTGATCAGTGAAGAGGGCAGAATCAAGCTTCAGAGAAGCAAGAATGGGGGTGACAAATTGTGGAAAGAGAGAAGATTTAATACCCTAATTTAGAATGACAAGCTGTTTCTGTAGGGGAAAAACTGTGGGAGAGGGAAAAGAGAAAACGATAGTGGGAGAACTTGATTCCTTCCTGTACTTACCATCAAAAATAGTAATGATATCTAGGTTTATATTTTCCTTGCCAAAGAAAAGTATATCTATATCTGCATAGCTAGATCATATGTATCTAAAAACCACTTAGCAGTCCTTGTGCTTGGTAATATTTGGTGAATGGGGAAGGGAAAGGAACTAAGTTTTATTGAACTCCTATATGCAAGAAAACCATAGTATAAGTCATGTTTTCTCCTATAAGGAGCTTAGAGTTCAGAAGGGGAGATAATAAGAGATAATTTGACCACACAATAAAGGAAAGCATAGGGTGCTTGAGTGGACATGGGAGGGCTACCTCGGACAGCCAGGGAGGGCTTCCAGGAAAGGGTGATCCCTGAACCTAGTCTGGAAGGATAGATAAGAACGAGCCAGGCCAATTTAGTAGAAAAGGTATTCCAAGGCCTGGCATATCATTTGCAAAGCCATAAAGGAAAAGAAAAAGCTAACTGAGTTCTAGAAACTCAGACTGTATAACTTCAACATGCCAAGCTTATGACTTTTTAATCTTGTTTCTCAGTAAATAAAACTGGTTTTCTTTTTTGTGGTCAAAAATACACATGTTAACCAAAAGTTGGTTCTTTTAAAAGATTAACAAAACTGACAAATTTTTAGCCAGACCCAAGAGAAAAAGGGAGAAGATCAAAATTATTAAAATCAGGCATGAAGGACATACTGACCTCACAGAAATAAAAAGGATTATTGTGTGCTGACAAATTAGATAATGTAGATGAAATGGACAAATTCCTAGAAAGATACAAACTATTAAAATTGACACAAGAAGAAAGAAAAGATCTGAATAGACTTATTTGTATCCTAACTCTATGAATGCCAGTAAATTTCCATTAGTCCTTAAACTAGCCCAAGCCAGATTTGGCCCACCCCGCAGGCTCAGAAGGGCCAGCTGTGACCACTAATTGACTTCAACAGAGGATGGAGCAATAGGTGGGATGAATCAGAAGGAAAATCATCACTTGGACCCTATTCCTAAGCAAGTGGTCTGACAAGAACCACGTCACCTCCTGTTTCCTGGCCACCTTCTAGAATTTTCCCTCCCCAGTACATCTGCGTGGCCACCATCTTGCTGTCCAAATCACATATAAGCCCTGCTTCCCCATAGCTCAGGGAGCCAGATCTGAAGAACTTCCTCTCAGCTCCTTGCTCTGTACATTGCAATAAAGAGATACTTTCTCTTTCTCAAAGACCGGTGTCCAGATAATTGGCAAGTCTGAGCACGCCGGACAAGGGCCCACCTTTCCAGGTTCAGTAACATATCCAGTAAAGAGACTGAATTAGTAATCAAAAAACTGCCTACAGAGAAAAGCCCAAGCTCAGATGGCTTCACGTGTTACATTCTACCAAACATTTAAAGAAGAATTCACACCATTTCTCACAAACTCCTCCAAAAAATAGAGGAGGAAGTAACCCTTCTCAATTTATTCTATGAAGCCAGAATTTTCCTGAGACAAGCAAAGTTATCACAAGAAAGAAAAATTTAGACCATACAGACACAAAAATCTTCAAACTAAACCCAGCAACATAAAAAAAAAGAAATACATACCATACTACGACCAAGTAGGATTTATCCCAGGATGCAAGTTTGGTTTAACATGAAAATCAATCAATGTAACATACCATATTCATAACATAAAGGACAAAAACCATATGACTATCTCAATAGATTCAGAAAAAGAATTTGATAAAATCTAATACCCTTCATGTTGAAAAATACTCAACAATCTAGGAATAGAAGAGAATATCTTCAACCTAATAAAGAGTATCCAAAAAAAAAAAAAACAAACATATCTAACATCATACTTAGTGGTGAATGACTGAATGCTTTCCCCCTAAAATCAGGAACAAGATAAGGATGTCTACCTCATTACTTCTATTCAACAGTGTACTAGAAGTTCTAGCCAAGGCAACTGGCAAGAAAAAGAAATAAAGGCATTCAGAATGGAAAGAAAGAGATAAAACTATCTCTATTTATGGCTGACATGGTCTTGTATATAGAAAATCATAAGGAATCCATCAAAAAAAAACTATTATAACTAAAAAGTATGTTCAGCAAGATTGCAAGATATAAGATTAACATATAAAAATCAATTATATTTCTAAATACTAATAAAGAACAACCCAAAAACGAAATTAAGAATACAATTCCATTTACAATAGCATCAAAGAGTAAAATACTAAGCAATACATTTAACAAAAAAGTACAAGACCTGTATATTGAAAACCATAAAACATCACTGAAAAAAACTAAAGAAGACCTAAATAAATGGAAAGACATATCTTGCTCAAGACATAATAGTCAAGATGGCAATACTCCCCAAATTGATCTACAGAGTTTAAACAATCCCTATCAAAATTCTGTTTTGCAGAAATTCATAAGCTGATCCTAAAATTCATATGGAAGTACAAGGAACCAAGAATAGCCAAAACAATCTTCAAAGGAAGAACAAAGTTGTAGAATTCACACTTCTCAATTTCAAAACCTACTTCAAAGCGGTAGTAATCAAGAGTGCTGTACTGGCATAAGGGTATGCATATAGATCAAAGGAAAAGAATTGAGAATGCAAAAATAAATCCTTACATTTATATTCAATTGATTTAGACAAGAATGCCAAGACAACTCAATGGACAAAGAATAGTCTTCAACAAATGGTGCTGGAACAACTGGATAACCACATGTAAAAGAATAAAGTTGGACCCACTACCTCACACAATACATAAAAACAAACTCAGGATGAATCACTGGCCTAAATGTAAGAGCTAAAACTATAAAATTCTTAGAAGAAAACAAAGGATAAATCTTTGTGACCTTGGGTTAAGCAACATTGTTGTTGTTGTTAGATGCCATCAAGTAAGCTGTGACTCTCAGTGAACTTATGGATAATAGAATGAAACGTTGCCCAGTCCTGCAACTTCCTCACAATTGTTCCCATGTTTGAGCACATTGTTTCACCCATGTATGACACTAAAAGCACAAGCAGCAAAAGAAAAAAACAGATAAATTGGACTTCATCAAAATTGATTTTTTTATTATCAAAGAACATGATGAAGTAAGTGAAAAGACAACACACATAATTGGAAAAATATTTGCAAATCACATATCTGATAAGGGTCTAGTATCCAGAATACAGAAAGAACTCTTACAACTCAAGAAAACAAACAAACAAAAAAGGAAAAGAACTTGAACAGATATTTCTCAAAAAAAAGATATCAAAATGGCCAATAACTACATGAAAAGATGCTTAACATCCTTAGTCATCAGGGAAATGCAAATCAAAACCACAATGAGATGTCACTTCACACCCACTAAGATGGCTAGAATCAAAAAATCAGATAATAACAAGTGTTGGCAACGATGTAGAGAAATTGGAACCTTCATATCTTGCTGGTGGGAATGTAAAATGGTGCCATAGCTTTTGGTGGTTCTTCAAAAAGTCAAATTTGGAGTTACCATACGATCCAGCAGTTCTGCTCCTAGAAATGAAAATATACATCTACACAAAACCTGGTACACCAATGCTCATAACAGCACTATTCGCAATAGCCAAAAGGTGAAAACAACCCAAATGTCCATCAACTGATGAATGGTTAAACAAAATGTAGTATATCCGTACAATAGAATATTAAACTAAACTACCAACCCGTTGCCGTTGAATTGATTCCAACTCACAGCAACCCTACAGGACAGAGTAGAACTGCACACAGGGTTTCTAAGGAGTGGCTGGTGGAATCAAACTGCTGACCTTTCGGTTAGCAGCTGAAAGCTTAACCACAGTGCCACCACCCAAATATTATTAGATACTACTCAGTGATAAAAATGAATGAAGTACTGATACATGCTTACAACATAGATAAACCATGAAAACATCATACATGATTCTTTTTATATGAAATGTCCATGATAGGGAAATCTATAGAGACAGAAAGTAGTTCAGTAGTTATCAGTGACTGGGTTTGGGATTGGGTGGGAATGACTGCTAATGCGTAAGGAGTTTCTCTCTAGAGTGGTAAAAATATTCTGGAATTAGATAGTGGTAATGGGTGCACAACCTTATGAACATATTAAAAACCACAGAATTGTACACTTTAAAAGGATTAATTGCATGGAATGTGAATTGTATCTCAATAAAGGTTGTTTTTTTTTCCTTTGAAGACATGTATGTGCTCTAATCTAGGTGTCTGAACTCTTATTTGATTGTTATAAAGTAGATAACCTAGGCAATGGGCGATTGGCAATTGCCAAAACTATTTAGTGACAAGGTGACACAGGGTTTCTACTCTGATTAACTTAATGTTCAAGGAAGATTGTGTTGTATTTCCTCAGGACTCTTAGGGTAAACGAGAATTCTTCCTCTCCATAGATTAAAGATAATAAGAAGTCCTACAGATTATTAAATGACATTGAAGCTGATAATAGCATCCCCGTTCCAAGAATGGTATACGCAGCCCTACAGGTTGTACCAGTAATTTATCAGAAATTATCAATGCATCCTGATTGCATGTTTGATTAATTTCAGACTGCAGAAGTTGGTAAAAATTTTCAATTTCTTCATCTTTGGCCTTAGTGGTTGGTGCATAAATTTGAATAATAGTCGTATTAACTGGTCTTCCTTGTAGGCTTATGGGTATTATCCTATCACTGACAGCACTGTATTTCAGGATAGATCTTGAAATGTTCTTTTTGACGATAAATGTAACACCATTCCTCTTCAATGTGTCATTCCTGGCATAGTAGACCACATGATTATCTGATTCAAAATGGCCAGTACCAGTCCATTTCAGCTCACGAATGCCTACAATATCGATGTTTATACATTCCATTTCATTTTTGATGATTTCCAATTTTCCTAGATTCATACTTCGTACATTCCATGTTCAAACATGCAATCAGGATGCACTGATAATTACTAGTGATTGGAATGCAAAAGTTAGAGACAAAGAAGAAGGACTGGTAGTTGGAAAATATGGACTTGGTGACAGAAACAATGCTGGGGATAGCATGATAGACTTTTGCAAGACCAACAACTTCTTCACTGCAAATATCTTTTTACCAACATAAACAGCAACTATACACGTGGATGTCTCCTGATAGAATACACAGGAATCAAGTTGACTACATCTGTGGAAAGAGATGATGGAAAAGCTCAATATCATCAGTCAGGCCAGGGGCTGACTGTGAAACAGACCATCAATTGCTCATATGCAAGGCCAAGTTGAAACTGAAGAAAACTGAACAAGTCCAGGACCGCCAAAGTATGACCTTGAGTATATCCCACCTGAATTTAGAGACCATCTCAAGAATAGATTTGATGCATTGAACACTAATGACCGAAGATCAGATAAGTTGTGGAATGACATCAGGACATCATAATGAAGAAAGCAAGACATCATTAAAAAGACAGGAAAGAAAGAAAAGACCAAAATGGATGTCAGAAGAGACTCTGAAACTTGCTCTTGAACGTAAAGTAGCTGAAGTGAAAGGAAGAAATGGTGAAGTAAAAGAGCTGAACAGAAGATTTCAAAGGGCAGCTAGAGAAGACAAAGTACAGTATTATAATGACATGTGCAAAGACCTGGAAGTAGAAAAACAAAAGGTAAGCACACGCTCAGCATTTCTCAAGCTGAAAGAACTGAAGAAAAAATTCAAGGCTCAAGTTGCAATATTTAAGGATTGTATGGGGAAAATATTAAACGACACAGGAAGCACCAAAAGAAGGTGGAAGGAATACACAGAGTCATTATACCAAAAAGAATTGGTTGACGTTCAACCATTTCAGGAGGTAGCATGTGATCAGGAACTGATGGTACTGAAAGAAGTCCAATATGCACTGAAGGCATTGGCAAAAAACAAGGCTCCAGGAATAGACAGAATACCAATCAAGATGTTTCAACAAATAGATGCAACACTGGAAATGCTCACTCGTCTATGCCAAGAAATTTGGAAGTCAGCTACCTGGACAACCAACTGGAAGAGATTCATATTTATGCCTATTCCCAAGAAAGGGGATCCAACTGAATGCGGAAATTATCGAACAGTATCAAGTAAAATTTTGCTGAAGATCATTCAAAAGAGGCTGCAGCACTATATCGACAGGGAACTGCCAGAAATTCAAGCCGGATTCAGAAGAGGATGTGGAACCAGAGATATCATTGCTGATGTCAGATGGATCCTGGCTGAAAGCAGAGAATACCAGAAAGATGTTTACCTATGTTTTATTGACTATGCAAAGGCATTCAACTCTGTGGATCATAATAAATTATGGACAACTTTGCGAAGAATGGGAATTCCAGAACACTTAATTGTTGTCGTGAGGAACCTGTACACAGATCAAGAGGCAGTCATTCAAACAGAACAAGGGGATACTGAGTGTTTTCAAGTCAGGAAAGTTGTGTGTCAGAGTTGTATTCTTTCACCATACCTATTCAATCTGTATGCTGAACAAATAATCCAAGAAGCTGGAATATATGAAGAACGTGGCATCAGGATTGGAGGAAGATTCATTAACAATCTGCATTATGCAGAGGACACAACCTTGCTTGCTGAATGTGAAGAGGACTTGAAGCACTTACTGATGAAGATCAAACACCACAGCCTTCAGTATGGAACATACCTCAACATGAAGAAAACAAAAATCCTCACAACTGGATCAATAAGCAACATCATGATAAACAGAGAAAAGATTGAAGTTGTCAAGGATTTCATTTTACTTGGATCCACAATCAACATCCATGGAAGCAGCAGTCAAGAAATCAAAGGATGCACTGCACTGGGCAAATCTGCTGCAAAAGACCTCTTTAAAGTGTTAAAAACAACGATGTCACCTTGAAGACTAAGGTGCACCTGACCCAAGCCATGGTGTTTTCAATTGCCTCATATGCATGTGAAAGCTGGACAATGAATAAGGAAGACCGAAGAAGAATTGACACCTTTGAATTGTGGTGTTGGTGAAGAATATTGAATATACCATGGACTGCCACAAGAATGAACAAATCTGTCTTGGAAGAAGTACAACCAGACTGCTCCTTAGAAGCAAGGATGGCGAGACTACGTCTCACATACTTTGGACATGTTGTCAGGAGGGATCAGTCCCTGGAGAAGGACAGCATGCCTGGTAAAGTAGAGGGTCAGTGAAAAAGAGGAAGACCCTCAACAAGATGGGTTGACACAGTGGCTGCAACAATGGGCTCAAGCATAACAATGATGGTGAGGATGGCACAGGACCAGGCAGTATTTCATTCTGCTGTACATAGGGTCGCTATGAGTTGAAACTGACTTGACGGCACCTAACAACAACCACACAGGTTGTATACTGCAAATAGGACTGCAGCACCATCACACAGAAGATGATGTTGATCGTGCCCTTTGCAGTTGTGGTTGGTGGAAGCCCTGCTCTGTGCTTCAAGAAGACTTGAACCTATGCACAATTCAGTATACCACCACCACCATCATTCATTATCTTGAAAACATCTTAATTGTGACTGTGAATGTGAACTCAGCTTCAGAGGGATCTTTGTCTCTAGTTTTCAGAACACATATTTAGAATATTTCTCCTCTACCCAGGGGAAACTTAAGTATATTCAAATGTGGTGCTTCTGTCACCATAAAAGCACTTACCTTGAGTTCAACAGTCAGCTGTACATCAAGGTCACTAAAGTGAACTCTTGCCTTTAAACCTTCATTCCTAAATGATTTGCAGGGATGTCCAAGTTCCAGAGCTTTCTTTGCAGAGTTTTCCTGTGGAAGCCTTTATTTTTAGGCCAGAAGTGAGTTAAGAAAAATATATTTTGTTTATTGTCTAAACAAGAAGGACAACAATGAGACTGTCTCATTATGTAGTCTCTATTTATTTCTTTTACGGTGCTTTTATTAGGCACCCAGTACGATTCCATTCATTCTGGATTGCATTTAAGATTTTTCTCTTCTCAGGTAGATACCACAAAATATAGAAGGGATCTATTGAGGACAGATAGCTCACCTTATATCCTTGTCATTGGTGAATATGTATGAATATCTGATTGTTCTTAACTTGTCAGACAAATCTTCTTCAGATCTGAGTAAGACTTTTTATTTTACGTATTTTCCTACAGCAGCACAACCTTCCTGGGACCGCTTCACTGGGAGGGCTCTGTCAACAGTCAGCATTTCACTGGCATTAACACACAATAAAAGATAATGAAGCATGACTCAATTAAACCACAAAACACTGTCTTCAGATAACACCAACCCAGTCATTTTCAAAGCCTTACGTGGGGCTTCTGCTGCACGAATAACATGAAGGTCAGTGCTTTGAAAACATGCCTGAGCATCTAACAAACCCACACACGAGATGATGTAGAGGAAAGAGCAAAATTCTGTTTGGATTCCTCTCCTTTTCACAGGGTGTCCAGATACTACAACTTATAGTATGCAACATCAGTCTCACTCCTGCAAAGATTAAGGACAAAATTTCCCATGGAGATGTCAACATAAATTTAATTTGCACAGAAGATACAGGTTAGGAGACCTTTAGAGTTAGATCTGTGTAGAACAACAACAAAAAGACTATGCAGGGTGTTATTCAGAAAAAAATCTGTAAGCATCCAAATACGAACTCATGGGACATCTGATATCTGGGTATGCCAATCAATGCATTCCACAGCCAGGAAACGGTCTTAGAGTAAAGCACCCAGGTTCGAGAGGAAAGATGGAGCTCTTCTCCCTCTCCCCATGTGTAAGTTTACACATTTCTGTCTCACTTCACCAGAAGGATTGGACAGTTTCGTTATAGAACCAAAGGCTTTCTTTTTTTTTTTCTTTTTGTTGTACTTAAAATATTTAATATTCTAGGTTTCAACCTTTCATATTTTCACTTTGATTATGTTGAACACTTAGTCATTTCAGTAAAAATGGGCCTCACTGAATTAAACTATTAGGAAAAAACTATATGATTTTCCCAAAAATAAAGGTAAAATGGATTCAAATATACAATAAAATTTTTAGAAGATTTCACTGTTTGGAGAAATTATTAAAATTCTTTCAGCTTATCTGTAACAAAAGGCATGGATAAATGGTTATGGATATATGCTGAACTCATGAATAAACGAAATGCTCCGATACATGTAAGATTATGATTTATGAATTCTAAATCATTATTTTCAACTATGATTAATACGAATTCTCTCAAGATTGTACTTTGTAAGAAAGCTATAAAACCATGTCACCCAAAGTGGAATCAAGTAAAAACAATCACTTAAAGTAGACCTTTAAGATAAAGTCAATAAATCTGAAAGCATGCTGCCTTTTTAAAATTGTGAAATTAAAACATACATTGAAAGCAAAGGTTAACTGAAGAATTATCAAAAACTATGGCAATAAAGTGTAATTAAGTGCTGGCCCAATGTAGGGAATCAGTGCTTATTATATTTAGAAGCCAGGAACATGCAACAAAAAGTGAAAATAATTTTTGAAAATTCAAGTTACAAAGGCAGCTGATCTGGATAATTTAAAAGAATGAACAATGTTTCTGTTTGATAGTATTAAAAGATTAATTTATTAATCTTTTAAAAAAAAAACACTAGAAAAAGTTCATAAACTGGTCGCTAATTGTTGTTAGTTTCCTACAGTTGCTGCAATAAATTACCACAAATCTCTTGGCTTAAACAACACAAAAATCTATTACCTTGCAGTGCTGGAGGCTCAGAGGGGAAGATCTGTTTCCTTGCCCTTTTCAGCTTCTAGCAGCCACCTGTATTCCTTGGCTTGTGACCCCTTCCTCCATCTTCAAAGCACATCACTCCAATCCCTGCTTCCATCATTATAATCACCTTCTCCTCTCTATAGTCCAATATTTCTCCACCTCCCTCTTTAAGGACACTTGTGATTACATTTAGGGCCCACCCAATAATCCACAATAATCTCCCCCATCTCAAGATCCATAGCTTAATCATATCTGCAAAGTCCTTTTTGTCACAGATGATAATATTCAGAACCCTGGTGGTGCAGTGGTTAAGAGCTACAGCTGCTAAACAAAAGGCTGGCCGTTCAAATCTACCAGCCGCTGCTTGGAAACCCTATCGGGCAGTTCTATTCTGTCCTATAGGGTCGCTATGAGTCAGAATCGACTCAACGGCAACGCGTTTGGTTTTTCGGTTTTATGGTAATATTCACAGGTTCCAAGGATTAGGATATGGATATCTTTGGGGCTATTATTCAGCCAACCACCAGTTTAGAAAATATATTTTAAAATCTCCATCCTTATTCTAACAGTTATGTAAGTCATAAACTAAATACTTTCTTGATCAGCTTTACTCAACATATGGTAAGAAACTTGGTAAATTAAAGTGATTGTTCTATTATTTAAATAGACATTTACTAAATGTCATTAAATTATCATTGACTTGGCAATTCTTGCAATTTCCCAAATTCCTTTGCATGGGTTATGTCCCACCATGATGGCAAACTCCCTAATAAATAAGTTGATTAGGTATGAGAACAATTAATTTAAGAATCCCTTTGGTAGAGATGGGTGACAGAGGGTATTTTTCTAGATCAAAGAAGATTAGTAAAAAAAATCTACATACTGGAGTATAAGGTAAAACTTCCTTTTCCCTACAAAATTATTTGCAGTTATTCTCCTTAGAAATGCCTACTCTATACATCATTCTTAAAGAGGTAAAGAAGCAGATAGAGCAACTGCCCTTGCCAATGCAATGCACATCTTAAATATGCAGCAATTGGTCACTGAGGTGCTCAGAAGCAGTCTAGAGTTTCTCAGATCTCCATAGGATATGTCATTAAATTTTCTCTTCCTGCTGGGTCTGACTTCTGGGAAAAAAACCATATGGTATAAATATCACTATATTTGGTAGTGAATACTAATGATTGCTCAGGAGGCTCATCCTTCAGGCTCTATGGCCTTTAGAATCTAGTTGGCTATAAATGTGACATGCTTTGATTTGATTCAATCATATTTTTTAATTTATTGTTCGGAATTTACTGTATAAAAGATAACTGTTTAATTAAAAAACTAAACAAACAAACAAAAAAAACCATTGCCAGCAATTTGATCCCAACTCATAGTGAGTCTATAGGATACAGCAGAACTACCCGCATAGGGTTTCCAAGGAGTGCCTGGTGGATTTGAACTGCTGACCTTTTTCATTAGCAGCCGTAGCTTTTAACCACTGTGCCACCAGGGTTTCCAGCTGTTTAATTAGATGTCCATATGTATGGAGAGACACAGTACACATTTATATGTGGTATTATCCCATTAACAGATTGTAAAATTAAGGCAAGAAGACCAAGACCTACCCAAGGCAAAGTTTAAAAGGTGCTTGTTCCTCTTAAATTAGTAGAATCTGGAAGAAGATTCAACATAAACATACACACCCATAAACAAGCACAGGCATGTAAGTTATATAGGGTAACGTCATTTGTCTATAGTGTGAGGCTTAGAAGCTCAATTATAGCACATGAACTATATCAATTTCTAAATTGACAATATCCTAATCAGTTTTTGGAAAGGCAGAAGAAAGTACTTTCAAATGCACTGAAATTACTCTATGATATGTGTAGTAACAATTAATAGCATTTTCTGTGTTGTTATAAATTTTCAAGCTGAATTTCCTACAAATCACATTACACAGGTATAGTCTATAATACTCAAAACCTAGAAAGGTTAATAAAAAGACTTCCAATGAAAGAAGAGAAATTTGATTAAACACAATTTTTTTTTGCACAAAAAGCTTTCTAAAGTTTTATATCATCTAATTCTATCGACTCAGTAAGATAAGAAAACAGCACTGTGTCACAAAGTATGATATTATTAACAGTGCTGTGTTACCTCAGATGGCATAAATCACTCAGCTAAGTGGACTAATAACATCGTTAGTATATCATTTTATTTATCAAGGCCAATAAAAAAGTATTAGAAGTTGGGTATATTTGAATCAAATGCCACTGTAAATATGACACTATAGATCCCACAACACATACTGTTATTTTCTAATGTATCACTACTCCATAATGAAAGCAGTATAAAACATGGATTTTGTATCAAGATTGTCAAAAACTACAGTTCACATCAGAAGTTAGTATCACTGGGGAGTTAAATGATTAATACAAAATCAAATAGATATTACAAATATTCTTTTGTTCTTCACTTTCCATGATGCAAACTGCAAGGATTTAACCTTTAAGGGTTAAAGAGTTTAATCAATGTCAATGTCTGATCTTCTGAAGGCGATAAAGAACAGTCTGTCTAGAGATACCCAACAGAACATCACTTTGTCAAGCCACAAAGCACCCAAAAGCTTGTCAAGTAAGTTACCAGAAACCTCTTTGTGGTTAGAACTCAGCTCCTTCCTGCTTGACCTATTATTTGATATTTGACCACTTGGTTGCAAGACACTTGCTCTTTCTAGCTGAAATGTCACTGGGGCATCTTGTCAGCTCCCCGACATCTCGGCCTGACATACAATTTTACTTTTGTGTGCTACAAGGCAGAAAACGCAGGGCAATGGCCTTGCTTTAAATTCTGTCAGCATCAAAGATGGGCGTCACTCTTGCGTCCTACCAACAACAAAAACAAAAAAGGAGTTTATTTTGAAGGTCAAAACCGCCATTACCTTAAAGTTTTTCAGCTTACACTAAATACATTACCAGCTGTACTGGTGTGGGAACTGTCCATAAGGACAGAACGGCCCAAACGTACCACAGAAATCCTCCTGGCGCAATTGCTCTACTTTCTTATCAAATGCAGGCTTGATAAAAGGATGAGTTTTCAATGCCTGCAGGGACCAGATGCAGCAGTTAACTTGTTCAAATGGGCAAGTGGTATCATGTAGCTTTACAAGGAGCAACCTGACCTTCTCACATTGACCAGGAGTGACATTATTGTGCAGGAGGAGAAGCAGTCACATCATTTCTGTTTTGCACAACCTGCTTAAAGTTTGCAACTAAATGCTTGTCTTCAGTTGAGTTGACAAGAGAGAAGAGGGAGCTCAGTGAACCATGGCAGGGCTGCCATGAAATGACAGGAATCATTGGCATACATTTCAAATAGCTCTCTCAATCCTATTAAAGTATTGCAGTCCTGCTTTAAAATAGACAAGTATGAACAACTTTGATAGATAGAGACTAAAATGGCTTATTGATTTTTTTAAGTCTGAGGGAAATTACCCAAAATGTGTCATTCTTTAACATTTAAAAATATGCTACATAAGAATGAGCAACTGTGATAATAAATAAAACTTAGGGGGAGAAAAGGTTGGCTATTTAGCTATTCAAAGAGACATAGATTCCCGCACACATCAAGAAATCACACAATCTTGTTAAAAAAAACAAAAAACAAAAAAACCACTGCCACTTGTGCTGAAACAAAATTCCACTAATAAGAAGATTCCCCCTTCAAAGCAATTTTAATTGTACTGTTAAATCTTCCTCCACTTTTTATTGCATAAAGTCATAATCCAATTTGAGTTGGTCTTTTGGCATTAGCAGACACAGTCACTGGAGACGAGTGGGATGATGTCAGAACATGGGGCACGGTATTCATAAATGTCTCCTTTAGGAAAGTGTAAGTTGTATCAAGTTCAGCTTTCAATGGCAAAAAATCCCCAACTACAATTGTGTCAGCGGGAAGTGCAGCTCTTGAAGGAATGGAGAGATTTGAATGGTCTCGTGATCCTGCCTGTGACATGAAAAGAAAAATACAATAAGCATAGGCTAAAACTCTATAAACAGAGCGTAAAACCATAAACGGAGAAGTGGACTAATAGTCGTTATAGTATAAAATGAAGTTGATATTGCCATTTAAGTAAGAAGCCCTGGTGGCATAGTGGTTAAGTGCTCTGCTGCCAACCAAAAGGTTGGCAGTTTGAATCCACTAGCTACTCCACAAGAGAAAGAAGTGGCAGTCTGCTTCCATAACGATTATAGCCTTGGAAACCCTATGAGGCAGTTCTATCCTGTCCTATAGGGTTGCTATGAATCAGAATCAACTCGATGGCAAGGCGTTTGGTTTTTGGTCTGATCTGATAACACATAAATAATAAATTATTTTCCAAGTGTGATTGAATCATAAACTTTTCAGGACAACAGGAGTTGGCCTAAGCACTAAAACTTTTTATAAAACCTTTTATAAAGTTATTGCATCAGAGTCAATACTAATCAGGCATTTTCACCCCTGCTTCAATCCACTGGCAATTTACAGAAACCAGTGCTGATAGTATTTATTCAATTATGCTATACAACATATGCTATATAATATACACTATATAATATGGAAGATCAGATTGCTTAGAAAATGAACTATAAACATTTATGTTTTAAAATCTATCAGCCTGAGTTACTCAATTGACAAACACAGCACAAAGAAAAATCAATCAATCCTAATAACCTCTAGAAAATAGTACACTGAGATATAAAATGCTAGTGAGATGAACTTTTTGCCTGTACCTTTAATGATAATGCCACCTCCCAATTTTGATAAAGATTGTTCTATTATAAGAATTTGGATATCATGAATCCAAATATGTGATTGTAACATGAAAACAATTTGCCATACATTTTAAAACATTACTGGTATCCAGAAGCTACTGGAAATCAAACTTAAATGCCACACACTCCTTAAGCACCTCAGAACAGAACTAACGTTTTGATGAAGCTGTACAGTTAAGCCTTAAGTAACACATCGATAATCAGTAGTTAACATTTAACATGAACAAAATCTTAGCAATGAAGCAGGTGAGTATTACATTCATACACAGTAGAAAAATAATAACCGATTATATGTTAGAATTATCCAGATTCCAGCAAATGAATGTTACTGACATAATATTAACATTAGTCTAGTTATTAAGTACCTCCACTAAATACTATATTCTATATTGCAGAGTTTTGGTTTTTTCTCCAATCTTTTTGGCAGATTCTTTGACAGTTTGATGGTAAAACAGTGTGCAGTATAAGGTCTGCTTGATTATGTCGTGTTACACAAAATTGTTTCTACGTGTGAAAATAAGAGGGACACTATCATTGACTTTAGGAAAGTATTAGAAATTCAACTGTTGTATGTGTTACTATTTTTGTGGATTTTTTTAAACATACACCCAGAGAAAAATCAATGGCTGCATCCAACACCTAGTTCAGCAATTTTCTTTGATGCTGGTTCTTTTGATTTTGTGATACTCCACTGCAAGCCTACAGCTGACAGAAATCATCTCTTTTTAAGCTGGAAGCTAAAAACCACCTAAAATTGCCACCTGAATGGCTCTGTGAAGGAGAAGGTTTTCATCCTCATGGAAGGAAAAGAACTCCTGAGCTCACACAGAGTTACTTAGCAGCACTGAGGAGGTTTCACTCACAGAACCTTAATAGTGGGATAACAACACACCAAACCAAAAAACCAAATGCATTGCCGTCAAGTCAATTCCAGCTTATAGTGACCCTGTAGGACAGAGCAGAGCTGCCCCATAGTGTTTCCAAGAACCAGGCCTGAGCATATCAGCTCAGAACATAAACAGAAGTCTCTCATTACATAAGAGGCTGAAGGGTAGACTCCTGTACTTTTACTGCTATTAGAACATCCTTTCCTGATTTCTTGGGCTGTGCGTATGAACTGGCAGAATCATTAGCTGCTACTGATTTTCTGCTGTAAAGACTATATAGTGTCATCTACTAACTTCTCTTTCTGTCAGACCCAGGGGTTAGGGGAATTTTGGAAGAGCAGGAGATGGTAGGGCCTTATTTACTTCTTAACAAAACTTAGTTATAACCACAGTATTATAAAAGAATATTGTCAGGCAAGGCTTCTAAAGTTTGTTGTTACATCTTTATACATCAAGTTGTGGTCTGAGAAAATTGTATATGCAAAGAGGGGAGTGTACAGAATCAGGTCAAGGAAGGTCAGGTATTCTCTGAGAGTATTTTCTTCTTGATGGTTTAAAATAGTTAAAGGGAACTTTGCCAAACAGACCAATCACTCCTGTTTCATCAATACTGGAGATACACATAATTTACTTGAACTTGTATTTTGTACTTGAAGTTTCCTGTTTTGTTATGATTCCATCAACCTAACACATTACAAATTAGGAAGGCAATCCTTTAGAGAAGGCCTCTACTATCTACTCACTTCTCCTTAATGTTCTGTGGATCTTGGCATTCGACAAAGGGGCCCATCTTTTGCCTTGTCTAGTTTTACTTTTCCACCATTCGTCTGTTAGTTTGTTCTGCTGTGATGGGCTGCATGTTGCTGTGATGCTGGAAGCTATGCCACCAGTATTTCAAATATCAGTAGGGTCACCCATGGACAGGCTTCAACAGAGAAAGATTGGGAAGAAGGACCTGGCGATCTACTTCTGACGAAATTGGCCAGTGAAAACCTTATGGACAGCAGCAGAACACTGTCTGATATAGTGCCAGAAGAAGAACCCCTCAGATTGGAAGGCACTCAAAATAGGACTGAAGAAGAGCTGCCTCCTCAAGGTAGCGTCGACCTTAATGATGTAGATGGAGTAAAGTTTTTGGGTCCTTCATTTGCTAATGTGGCATGACTCAAAATGAGAAGAAACAGCTGCAAACATCCATTAATAATCAGAACATGAAATGTATGAAGTATGAATCTAGGAAAATAGAAGGTTGTCAAAAATGAAATGAAATGGTTAAAGACTGATATCCTGGGCATTAGTGAACGGAAATGGATTAGTGTTGGCCATTTTGAATCAGACAATCATATGATCTACTATGCTGGGAATGACAAATTAAAGAGCAACAGGGTTAGATCTACCCTGAAATTCAGTGCTGTCAGTGATAGGATAATATCCATATGCCTACAAGGAAGACCAGTTAATAAGACTATTATTCAAATTCACTCATCAACCACTAATGCCAAAGATGAATAAATTGAAAATTTTTACCAGTTTCTGCAGTCTGAAATTGATCAAATATGCAATCAAGATGCATTGATAATTACTGGTGATTGGAATATGAAACTTGGAAACAAAGAAGGATTAGTAGTTGGAAAATATGGCCTTGGTGACAGAAATGACACCAGAGTGCCCATGACAGAACTGTGCCAGACCAACAACTTATTCATTGGAAATACCTTTTTTCTACAACATAAATGGCAACTATATGTGTGGACCTTGCCGGATGGTATACACACAAATCATATCAACTGTATTGGTGGAAAGAGACGATGGAGAAGCTCAATATCATCAGTCAGAACAAGGCCAGGGGCTGACTGTGGAAGAGACTATCAGTTGCTCATATTCAAGTTCAAGTTGAAGCTGAAGAAAATTAAAACAAGTCCACAAAAGCCAAAGTATGACCCTGAGTATATGCCACCTGAATTTAGAGACCACCTCAAGAATAGACTTGACGCAGTGAGCATTAATGACCGAAGACTAGATGAGTTGTCGGATGACATCAGGGACATCATACATGAAGAAAGCAAAAGGTCATTAAAAAGAAAGGAAGAAAGAAAAGACCAAAACGGATGTCAGAAGAGACTCTGAAACTTGCTCTTGAATGTTGAGTAGCTAAAGCAAATGGAAGAAATGATAAAGTAAAAGAGCTGAACAGAAGATTTCAAAGGGTGGCTTGAGAAGATGAAGTAAAGTATTATAATGAAATGTGCAAAGACCTGAAGTTAGAAAACCAAAAGGGAAGAACACTCAGCATTTCTCAAGTTGGCAAAAACAGAAAAAAAAAAAAAAAATTCAAGCCTCGAGTTGCAATACTGAAGGATTCTATGGCAAAATGCTGAAAGGCACAGGAAGCATCAAAAGAAGATGGAAGGAATACACAGAGTCACTGTACCCAAAAGAATTGGTCAACATTCAACCATTTCAGGAGGTAGCATATGATCAAGAACCGATGGAAGTGAAGGAAAAAGTCCAAGCTGCACTGAAGGCATTGGTGAAAAACAAGGCTCCGGGAATTGACAGAATACTGATTGAGATGTTTCAAGAAACAAATGCAATGTTGGAGGTGCTCACTCCTCTATGCCACGAAATCTGGAAGACAGCTACCTGGCTAACTGACTAGAAGAGATCTGTATACATGCCTATTCCAAAAAAAAGGTGATGCAATGGAATGTGGAAATTATCAGATAATATCATTAATATCACATGCAAGTAAAATTATGCTGGAGATAATTCAAAAACGGTTGCAGCAGTATATTGACAAGGAAGATCCATGCCAGATTCAGAAAAGGATGTGGAATGAGGAATCTTATTGCTGATGTTTGATGGATCTTGGCTGAAAGCAAAGAATACCAGAAAGATGTTTGCTTGTATTTTATTGACTATGCAAAGGCATTCCACTGTGTGGATCATGACAAATTATGGTAACATTGTGAAGAATGGGAATTACAGAACACTTAATTGTGATCATGAGGAACCTGTACACAGACAAAGAAGCAGTCATTAGAACAGAACAAGGGGATACTGCATGGTTTAAAATCAGGAAAACTGTGCATCAGCATAATTATTCAATCCGTACGCTGAGTAAATAATCCAAGAAGTTAGACTATATGAAGAAGAACATGATATCAGGATTGGAGGAAGACCCATTAACAACCTGCGATACGTAGATGATACAGACTTGCTTGCTGAAAGCGAAGAGGACTTGAAGCATTTACTCATGACAATCAAAGACTCCAGCCTTTAGTATGGATTACTCCTTAACATAAAGAAAACAAAAACCCTCACAACTGGACCAATAAGCAACATCATGATAAGTGGAGAAAATACTGAAGTTGTCAAGGATTTCATTTTACTTGGGTCCACAGTCAATGCCCATGGAAGCAGCAGTCAAGAAATCAAATGACGTATTCCACTGGGCAAATCTGCTGCAAAAGACCTCTTAAAATGTTGAAAAGCACAGATGTTAACTTGAGGACTCAGGTACACCTAACTAAAGCTGTGGTGTTTTCAATCACCTCATATGCATGTGAAAGCTAGACAATGAATAAGGAAAACAAAAGAAGAATTGATGAATTGGAACTATGGTGTTAGTGAAGAATATTGAATATACCATGGACTGCCACAAGAATGAACAAATCTGTCTTGGAAGAAGTACAGCCAGAATGCTCCTCAGAAGCAAGGATGATGAGACTTTGTCTCACATACTTTGGACATGTTGTCAGGGGGGATCAGTCCCTGGAGAAGGTCATCATACTTGGTAAAGTAGAGAAGCAGTGAAAAAGAGGAAGACCCTCAACGAGATGGACTCACACAGTGGCTGCAACAATGGGCTAAGACTTAGTAATGATTGTGAGGATGGCTCAGGACTGGGCAGCGTTTCGTTCTGTTGTACACAGGGTCGCTATCAGTCAGAACTGACTCGACTGCACCTAACAACAACAGTCTTACTTTTTCTTATCTATTTTCTACCATGTTGTATGAAAGCATCCTTTCAACTAATAAAATATTTTTTCACTAAATAACCTTGAAATACAGCATTGAGTATTTCTCTAGTATTTCAAATCAGAGTCTTACCTTTTGCATACTATCTTTTGAACCTATGTCCTAGACGTGGAAAATAACCTCAAAACCTCAGGAGATGAAAAAAAAAAAGAGACTTCCCTAAAAACTTGTACCCCTACAAAAGCTATGACCTCCAGCAAGTAAACAATCTTTTGTGTAAATGAGAACAAATGACTGCTTTTGTTATTTGGGTCATTTGCTATACTCCATACACTGACAGAAAATGGTTTTTCTTTTCTTAAGAAATGGGGGAAAAATCTGATTTTAAGTCACTGTGATAGCTTAAAAATAAGCCAGCAAAAATTTTGATGGTATCTTTATTTGAGAATGTGATTCTAAAATAACAAATAAGTATGAATTATTTTCCTTGTTAGAAAAAATATCCAGAAATATATCACACCACTTTTAACATAACACAGAGGGTGAAAGACTGTTAAATAATGTTTTATTAGAGACTTTTAAAAGTTAATATTCACCACCCAATCTTACATTTTAAATCAGTAAAGTCCACAGTCATTTAAACTACTTTTTAAATTGCTGAGGTGTTCTGGTAGTCTCTCGTGTAAATCTAAATTTAAGCAATTTTTTAAAAGGAAATTAGTTGCCTGAAATAAAAGCTAGGTGTCATGTGAATCTTTATAGAAGCATTTTTATTTTCTCAATAAACTGTAAATGATTCTATCTGAACTGTTATAGTCCATCAGTGAAATACATATTCACAATACAAAATGTGTCAAACAAAATTCTTCATTTTAAAAATCTTATGAAATACAGTAATTGGACATGTCCACTAGCCAGTTTTCAAGGCTTTAGTATCTTAATTTTCTAAGAGTGTTTTTCCAATCAAAAAAATTAAAAAATAAAGCATTAGTCTGATGATAAAATAATCACTCAATAAATTGTCTATAAATCAAAGCTATATTGCAGGCCAACACTTCTGAAACAGTGACACTAAGCCATTTATCTCCTGTGTAGCATTTATGATCAAGTTAAGTCCTCTAGAATTTAGTATTATAAAAAGTGAGACGAAACAGGATTTAGTAAGCCTGAATAGTATTGCACAGAGATTATGCTAGGCACATAGTATGGTAAAAAAGAATACCAGACGATATCACAAGACTATAGTTTCTTGTCCCAGTTTTGTTACAACTAGCTGGGCCACTTTCAGCAAGTGAATTAGCTCATCTAGGTCTCACTTCCGTTACCTATAAAATGAGGAAGATGAAGTTATCCAAGTCTGTCATAATTCCACATGGGATAGCAGATGATATAATGTTAACCCTTAACGTTAGTGGATGGCATTAACTCAGAAATCAGAGTCTTCCAAATGGAATACTTTAGATTTTGAGGGGATATAGATAGGTCATTCTTTTTTTTTTTTTTTTTAAATTGTACTTTTGATGGTTTACAGAACAAATAGTTTCTCATTAAACAGTTAGTACACATATTTTTTTATGACAATGCTTAACAACCCCAAGACATGCCAACACTGTCCCTTCTCATAGATAGGTCTTTTTTTTTTTTTAACTGTACTTCAGGTGAAGGCTTACAGAACGAAGAGTTTCTCATGAAACAGAAGTACACATGTTATTTTATGACATTGGTTAACAACCCCACAACATATCAACCCTCTAACTTCTCAACCTCTTTTTTTTTTTGGTGAAAATACACATAGCCAAAGATACACCATTTCAAAAATTTCTACACGCACAGTTCAGTGACATTGACTACGCTCTTCCAATTGTGCTGTTATTCTCACTTAAGATGAAGGCTTACAGAACAAAATAGTTTCTCATTTAACAGTTACTACAAACGTTGCCCTATGACAATGGTTAACAATCTCACAACACATCAACAATATCCTTACTCAACCTTGGGCTCCCTATCACCAGCTTCCTTGTCCCCTTCTGCTTTATGGCCCTTGTCACTGGACTCCTGTACCTCGTTAGTCTCATTTAGTTTTACAGGGCTGTCCACTCCCAGGCTGCACAGTGAACCTCGGAGGTAACTTCACCACTGAGCTACAAGGGTGTCTGGGGGCCATACTCTCGAGGTTTCTCCAGTCTCCTTTAGGCCAGTAAATCTGGTCATGTTTTGTGAGTTAGAATTATGTTCTACATCCTTCTCCAGCTCTGTCCAGAACCCTCTGTTGTGATCCTGGTCAGAGCAGTCAGTGGTGGTAGCCGGGCACCATCTAGCTGTACTGGACTCAGTCCGGTAGAGGCCTTGGTAGCTGTGGACAATTAGTCTTTTGGACTAATCTTTTCCTTGTATCCTGTTCTCTTCATACTCCCTTGCTCCAGAAGGGATGAGACCACTGGAGTATCTTAGATGGCCGCTCACAGGCTTTTAAGACCCCTGACACTACTCACCAAGGTAGAATGTAGAGCATTGTCTTTATAAGCTGTGTCATGCCAATTGAGCTAGATGTTCCCTGAGACCATGGTCCCCACAGCCCTCCGCCCAGCAATTCAGTCCCTCAGGGAGTTTGGATGTGTCTATGCGGCTTCCATGACCTTTCCTTGTACAAGTTGTGCTAGTTTCTCCTGTAATGTGTACTGTCTCACCCTTCATCCAAGATACCACTTATCTCTTATCTATTTAGTATTCCCCCCCCCCCCATACCTGGTAACCAATAAAGATTGTTACATTTTGTGTGTGAACTTTTTCATGGGTTTTTACAATAGAGGTCTCATACAATATTTGTCCTTTTGTGATTGACTTATTTCACTCAGCATAATGTCCTCCAGTTTCATCCGTGTTATGAGATGGTTCACAGATTCATTGTTGTTCTTTCTTATCGCATAGTACTCCATTGTGTGTATGTACCATAGTTTGTTTATCCATTCATCTGTTGATGGGCATCTAGGTTGTTTCCATCGTTTTGCAATGGTGAACAATGCTGCCATGAACATAGGTGTGCATACGTCTATTCGAGTGACGACTCTTATTTCTCTAGGATATATTCCTAGGAGTGGGATTGCTGGATCGAATGATATGTCTACTTCTAGCTTTCTGAAGAAGCGCCATATCATTTTCCAAAATGGTTGTATCATTTTGCACTCCCACCAGCAGTGCATAAGTGTTCCAATCCCCCCGCAGCCCCTCCAACATTTGTTATTTCCAGTGTTTTTGATTGGTGCCAGTAATGCCGGGGTGAGATGGTATCTCATTGTAGTTTTAATTTGCATTTCTCTTATGGCTAGTGATTGCAAGCATTTCCTCATGTGTCTGTTGGCCATTTGAATGTCTTCTTTGGTGAAGTGTCTATTCATTTCCTTTGTCCATTTTTTAATAGGATTATTTGTCTTTTTGTTGTAGAGGTGTTGGATTTTCTTGTAGGTTATGGAGATTAGACCTTTGTCTGATTTGTACTGTCCAAAAATTTTTTCCCAGTCTGTAGGTTCTCTTTTTACTCTTTTGGTGAAGTCTTTTGAAGAGCATAGGTGTTTGATTTTTAGAAGATCCCAATTATCTAGCTTATCTATCGGGTTTTGTGTGTTGATGGTTATGGTTTGTATCCTGTTAATGCCATGCATTAAGGCCTGAAGTGTTGCTCCTATTTTTTCTTCTATGAACTTTATAGTTTTAGGCTTTATATTCAGGTCTTTGATCCATTTTGAAGTAGTTTTTTTACACGGTGTGTGGTATGGGTCCTGTTTCATTTTTTTGCAGATGGATATCCAGTTTTGCCAGCAACATTTGTTAAAAAGACTGTCTTTTCCCCATCTGATGGACTTTGGGCCCTTGTCGAAGATCAGGTGACCGTAGGTGGATAGATTTACATCTGGGTTCTCAATTCTGTTCCATTGGTCAATGTATCTATCGTTGTACCAGTACCAGGCTGTTTTGACTACTATAGCTGTATAGTAGGTTCTGAAGTCAGGTAGTGTGAGTCCTCCAACTTTATTCTTCTTCTTCAGTAGTGCTTTACTTATTCGGGGCTTCTTCCCTTTCCATATAAAGTTCATGATTAGTTTTTATTTGAAGAATGTTGTTGGTATTTGGATCAGGATTGCGTCGTATTTGTAAATTGCTTTCGGTAGAATTGTCATTTTCACCATGTTGAGTCTGCCTATCCATGAGCATGGTATGTTTTTCCATTTATGTAGATACTTCGGGTTTCTTGCAGTAGCGTTTTGTAGTTTTCTTTGTACAGGTCTTTTACATCCCTGGTCAGATTTATTCCTAAGCATTTTATCTTTTTAGGGGCTATTGAAAATGGTATTGTTTTCCTGATTTCCTTTTCATCGTTCTCCTTATTGGTGTATAGGAATCCAACTGATTTTTGAATGTTTATCTTGTATCCTGCTACTCTGCTGAATCTTTCTATTAGTTCCAGTAGATTTCTCATGGAGTCTTTAGGGTTTTCTGTGTATAGTATCATATCTGCAAACACGGACAGTTTAACTTCTTCATTACCAATTTGGATGCCCTTTATTTCTTTTTCTTGCCTTATTGCTCTAGCTAGAACTTCCAGCACAATGTTAAACAGGAGTGGTGATAAAGGGCAACCTTGTCTTATTCCTGTTTTCAAGGGGAATGTTTTCAGCCTCTCTCCATTAAGACTGATGTTGGCCATTGGTTTTGCATAGATGCCCTTTATTATGTTGAGAAATTTCCCTTCTATACCTATTTTATTGAGAGCTTTTATCAGGAATGGGTGTTGGACTTTGTCAAATGCCTTTTCTGCATCAATTGAGATGATCATGTGATTTTTTTCTTTCCTTTTATTTATGTGGTGGATTACGTTGATGGATTTTCTAATGTTAAACCATCCTTGCATGCCTGGTATGAATCCTACTTGGTCATGGTGTATTATTTTTTTGATATGATGCTGAATTCTATTGGCTAGAATTTTGTTCAGAATTTTTGCATCTATATTCATAAGAGATAATGGTCTGTAATTTTCTTTTTTTGTGATGTCTTTGCCTGGTTTTGGTATCAGCGTTATGCTGGCTTCATAGAATGAATTGGGAAGTGTTGCTTCCTCTTATATGCTCTGAAATAGCTTGAGTAGTACTGGTACAAGCTCTTCTGTAAATGTTTTGTAGAATTCTTCAGTGAAGCCATCTGGGCCAGGGCTTTTTTTGGTTGGGAGTTTTTTAATTACCTTTTCAATCTCTTCTCTTGTTATGGGTCTGTTCAGATCTTCCACATCACTTTGTTGTAGTTTGGGTAGGCCATGCGTTTCTAGAAATTTATCCATTTCCTCTAGGTTTTCCTATTTGTTGGAGTATAGTTTTTCATAATATTCTGTTATAATCCTTTTTATTTCGATTGGGTCTGTTGTAATATCCCCCATTTCATTTCTTATTTGGGTTATTTGTGTCCTCTCCTGTTTTTCTTTTGTCAGTCTGGCCAGTGGTTTATCGATTTCATTGATTCTTTCAAAGAACCAACTTTTGGTTTTGTTGATTCTTTCTATTGTTTTTCTGTTCTCTATTTCATTTATTTCTGCTCTGATCTTTACTATTTCCTTTCTTCCGATGGCTGTGGGCTTTTTTTGCTGTTCTCTTTCTATTTGTTTGAGTTCTGTAGTTAATGTTTTGATTTTGTCCCTTTTTTCTTTTTTGATATGTGCATCTTTTGCTATAAATTGTCCTCTGAGGACTGCCTTTGCTGTGTCCCAAAGGTTTTGGTATGATGTGTTTTCATTCTCATCTGATTCTAGGAATTTTTTGATTCCATCTCTGGTTTCTTCTATTACCCACTGATGTGTAAGCAGGGTATTATTCAGTTTCGATGTAGTTGATTTTTTTTCCTTGCTCTTTCTATTGTTAATTTCTACCTTGATGGCATTGTGGTCAGAGAAGATACTTTGAATTATCTCATCCTTTTGGATCTTGTTGAGGATTGCTCTGTGGCCTAAGATGCGGTTATTCTGGAGAACTTTCCATGTGCATTGGAAAAGAATGTGTACTTTGCAGTGGTTGGATGGAGTGTTCTATATATGTCTATGAGGTCAAGTTGGCTGATTGTGCCCTTTAGGTCTTCTGTATCTTAGCTGAGTTTCTTCTTAGTTGTTCTGTCCTTTACTGAGAGTGGTGTGTTGAAGTCTCCTAGTATTATTGTGGAACTGTCTATTTCTCTTTTCAGTGTTGTTAGAGTGTGTTTTATGTATTTTGGAGCCCTGTCATTGGGGGCATAGATGTTTATTATGGTTATGTCTTCATGACGGATCATCCCCTTAATCATTATATAGTGTCCTTCTTTGTCTTTTATGGTAGATTTTGTTTTAAAGTCTATTTTATCTGAGATTAGAATTGCCACTCCTGCTGTTTTTTGGTAGTTGTTAGCTTGATATATTTTTTTTTCCAACCTTTGACTTTTAATAAATTCACATCTTTGTTTCTAAGGTGTGTCTCCTGTAGACAGCATATTGATGGATCCTGTTTTCTTATCCATTCTGTCACTCTCCGTCTCTTTATGCGTGCATTGAGTCCATTTACATTTAGTGTAATTATTGATAGATGTGGGTTTGTTGCTGTCATTTTGTAGTGCTTTTTTTTGTGGTGCTGACGTTTTCTTTGTTCTTCTTACTCTCTTGTGCTGAGTTACTTTTGTTTGTGGATTTTTTTTTCATTTCTTTTGTTTTTGTAGGTTTTGTTTTTCCTGAGACTATATGTATTTCCTCTTTTTTTTTATGAGTATGTTTCTTAACTTTCTTTGTGGTTACCATAAATTTTAAACTTATCTTTCTAAGTTTCAAGCAGTCTACTATTACTTGGTATCGCCTTGCCTTCCTCTCCATTAGAAGATTCTATACCTATGCCGTTTATTCCCTCTTTTATTGTTTTGATGTTGTTGTCATTTACTGATTAACTGCTCTTATTCCCTGTTATATTTGTTTTGGTTTTGGATAGTCCTCGAGAGTTCATTTCCTAGATCGGTATCTGGCTCGTACAATCCTGCGTCCTAGGTTCTGCCTGTGAGGCGAAGCTGTTTGTCCTCAGATCGAAGAACTCCCTTTAATAATTCTTGTAAGTTTGGTTTGACTTTTACATATTCCCTTCATTTCTGTTTATCTGGAAATGACGTAATTTCACCATCAAATTTGAACAAGAGTTTTGCAAGATATATTATTCTTGGCTGGCAATTTTTTTCTTTGAAGATTTTATATATGTCATCCCATTACCTTCTTGCCAGCATGGTTTCTGCCGAATAATCTGAGCTTAGTCAATTGTTTCTCCTCTGTATGTGACTTCTTGTTTTTCATGAGCTGCTCTCAGGATTCTTTGTCTTTGGTTTTGGCAAGTGTGGATATGATATGCCTTGGTGATTTTCTTTTGGGGTCTCTTCTATATGGGGTTCGTTGAGCTTCTTGGATGGTCAGCTTTTCATCTTTCATGATATTGGGGAAGTTTTCTGTCAGCAGATCCTCAATGATCCTCTCTGTGTTTTCTGTTTTCTCTTCCTGTTGTGGAATTCCAATCACTCAAACATTTTTGCTTTTGATTGTGTCCCACATAACTCTCAGGGTCTCTTCATTTTTCTTTGTTCTTTTTTCTGAGTTTTCCTGAAACAGAGTTGTATCCAAGTGTTTGCCTTCACTTCCACTGATCCTGTCTTCCACTGTTTCAAATCTGCTTATCAGCCCTTCTATGACATCATCCATTTCTGAAATCTTGTTGTTTATCTTTTGGATTTCTAATTGTTGTCTTTGTATAATTTCTAGTTGTGAATTTATTTTGGCATTTTGTTCCTGCATTATTTTCCTGAATTCTTCCAATTCTTTGTCTGTATTTTCCATGAATTTGTCTATTTTTTCCTCATGTTTGTCAGCTTTTTGCCTCATTTCTTGGAGAATTCTGAGTATTAGGGACTTGAATTCCCTATCAGGTAGTTCTAGTGCATCTTCTTCCAGAGGAGAGTCATCTGGTGTTTTATTTTGGATGCCTACTGGAACTATCCTGTCCTGTTTTTGTAAATGTTTTGTTATTGTCTGCTGTCTTCGGGGCATTCTGTAGTTATTTTTCTCATTTATTGATTGTAGATTTGTTTGTTTCGTCCCTTTTTTAAAAAAAAAAATTTGACTATGTGTGAGTAGGCAGACTGTGTGTTCTTTGTTGTGTGCTCATCTGTGGGCACAGTACTTTTTGCCTCCTTCTTCACCTGGCAGGATCAGTCACTCAGATATGGTACGGCAGGGCAGGTCTAGCTGAAGAGGAGTTACTGGGATGGGTTGTTTGTGGCACTTACTACAGCCACCAGGGTGGGTCGGTAATCAGTGCAGGGCAGGTTCCAGTAGGCCGTGCCTGTGCTGCTTGGTGGTGTGATGTCAAGCGCACAGTGCAGGTAGGCAGGATGCAGCAGGGAGATTGTTATGTGTGGAGCTGATGGATATGGGAGAGAGGAGAGAGGAACAGGAGCCAAAAACATACAAACAAAAAAGAATGCTAGGAGAGCTTGCCGTTGGAGTGGAGAGATGAGAGACTTTGAAATGGAGAAAAACAGAAAGGGGAAGAGGAAGAAAAGAAAAGAATGAATAAATAAGAATTAGAAAGGTTAAAGAACCACAAAGTTCCCAGGGATCCCACCGATGCAGCTATGAGGTCTGGGGAAGTCGCTATCAGGTGTTGCAGTACAGCCTGGCTAGAAGGCATAGAGGTATACAACGCCAGGTATTCAGGGAACAGAAAGAGAAGGAAGATATAGAGAGATGAAAAACTGAGCAATGAAGAAAGACAAAAAGGGAAAAAGAGTAAGAAGAAAACAACACAAATTAAAAAAACAAAACAAAACAAGAAAGGTCCCCAATGAAACAGAAAAAAAAAAAAAAATCCAACATAAAAAGAAATGCTCTCAGGGATCCCTCTGCACTTCTGTGGAAGCTGAAGGGGAGTCTTCCTGCCACGCAGCTCAGCCTGGCCAGAAAGGGCTCCCAACTGAAGAAAAGGAAAAGAAAACAAACAAACAATTCAAAATAAACAAATGAACAAAAGCCCCGGGATCCCACCAGCAGGGCAGCACAAACCAGGAAGTAGCTCCACACTCGAACGGAGCTCCACAGCCCCTCCGGAAGAAGCAAAGATGGCGCACGGAGCCAGGTACTTGAGCGAACAGATGGGGAGGTGGCGAGAGGCAAGTAAGAAATCAAAATAAGCAGAAAAAAGAAAGCAACACTAGCAGCCAACAAATGGCACTCAGAGAGCCAGCTAGTGTGGGCTGGTGTTTCTGGACAAGAGACTGTGTCCATGGGAAGCAGAGGGGGCCGAGTGTGGGTGAAGAAGGGTAGAGAGTGGGAAAGCGTACATCACAAATTACCAGAGCTCTGTAGCCCCTCAGAAAGAAGCAAATATGGCGCACGGAGCAAGTTACTCGAGCGAAAGGAGGGGGAGGTGGGGGGAGGCAGGGAAGAAATAAAAAGAGGCGGAAAAAAAGCAACACCAGCAGCCAACAAATGGCACTCAGAGAGCCACCCATTCGGATGTGTGGAATCCAAGCAGCTGCTGTTTCCTGGTCAAGACTGTGGCTGCGGGCAGCAGAGGAGGCCGAGTCGGGGTGAAGAAGGGTGGGAGGCGGGAAAGCGTATATCACCAATTACCGGTTGTTTTGTCTCCTGCTGGAAGCTCCATGAGGCTGCTTTCTCATACCCCCTGTTTGCTGGTCTCCAATAGGAGTCCAAGATGGCGGATCCGTGCTGCGTTAGCTGGTAGGAGACCTCTGCATGGATCTCTCCTCGCTCTCCGTTCTCTGTCAGTTTTCTCAGTGCGTTTGGTGCTTGGCTGAGTTCTTTATCTCTTCATTTGATGTTTTAGGGTTTCAGGATTGTTGTATTCTCTGTTCAGCTTAGTTTTTCAGATCTTTGCTGTGGAGGGACGGCGTGGTGCTTCTGCCTAGAGCACCATTTTACCGGAACTTGAGATAGGTCATTCTTAAGGAGAAGGAATACATATTGCACATGGTTCTAAAAAGGAGCCCTGGTGGCACAATGGTTAAGCACTTGGCTGCTAACCGAAAGGTTGGTGGTTCTAACTCACCAGCTGCACCACGGGAGAAAAGACGTGGCCATCTGCTTCTATAAAGATTACAACTCAGAACATCCTATGGGGGCAGTTCTACTCTGTCACATGGGGTCACTATGAGTTGGAATCACCTTGACAGCTTCTAACAACAATAACGACATAGTTCTAAAAGCCAAATAGATAACAAGATTAGCCATAGTTTGGCTAAAGTTAGATGATATGGCTTCACTCAATTAAATTCTGTAGTCCACTTTTCATTACTTCAACCTCCGTGATAGTGTTTGAAACCCTGTAAATTACTGACTGATTTTTAAGTAGAGTGAACAGCTCTACATAAACTGATAGGAAATCAAAACACCTACAAGAAGGCCTTAAAATGAGGCTCCTTCATCACTTCTAGATTAGTTTCTAATGTGTACTTAGAGTCTCAATACTCAGTATCACTAAGTTTTTTTCCTTCCAATACTTTGAGTTAGTTAACCAAATTCTACCTGTCCATTTACAGTTCTGCCACACTAGCATCATAGGACACTGCAGTTCATACAGACAACCAGGATTGGCATAAGTACTTTTCTCTCGTGGAATGCTCAACTATATATCTGAGATATATACATGCATGCACACACACATATACACACACATACATATATATATATATATATATATATATATATATATATATATATATATATAGACAAAGAGAGAGAGAGAGTCAACTCTTGTTATTCACTGAATTAGTGAATAGTGAGCTATTGCTGCTAGGAGAAATACAGGGTTAGGTTCCTGCAAGCCTCAGATCACAACATTTTCATCAACCAATCAATACATAACCTTGTTTTATATGTGTTTCTGTTTAAAGACACCTCGTTTAATATATATTGTTCATTAACATTGAACTCACGGCCAACGGCACTACAACTCACTCTGGAACAAAGTGCATATAACACTTGTATTTCCTCTGTAAGGCATATCACAGTCTTCCTGGGCTTCAGAAGCACTAAGTGGTAGATGGCACTTCAGCACTCTACTTGAGAGTCATTTTAAACAGGAAAATCATGAATAAAAAGCACAAAAATGAAAAAAACATGGCACTAAATAGACCACAAACGGGACACTTGTTTACAGTATGAGAGCTGAAACACAAAGGCAGAACATCGCCTTGTTGGACTTCAACTGGGTACCTGCACGTTGGGTGCCTCAAATTTTTTGCCACTCTGTGCATATCCACAAATGACCACAAAAGCTCTGCAAGTATTGATTTTTAGTGCAGTGGTTAAGAGCTACCACGAGCTATGGCTGCTAACCAAAAGGTCAGCAGTTCGAATCCACCAGCCACTCCTTGGAAACCCTATGGGGTAGTTCTACTCTGTCCTACAGGGTCACTATGAGTCAGAACTGATTCGATGGCACCTAACAACAACAACAAATAAATTTTAGTGAGTAAGCAAATTTGCAAATACAGAATCCACAAATAATGAGGACTGACTACACACACACACCTATCACACCATTAAATATTGTTTTTCCTTTCAGTTGCCAATTCTAACTTTTGGTTACAATACCAAACCTATAGAAATATTTCATGTATTAGTCTCCCTACAAGTCATTCAAACCATAGTACAGACCACTTTGAATCTTCAGCTCACTGGCATCAAGGCATAGAGGAGTGTGAGTCAATCAAACACTGTAAATGAGTCTCTAGGTGGATAGGAAACACTCTAGGAGCCCTGGGTACTTAGAGATTAAGAAAAAAAAGGCAAAGGCAATTATAGAGGTAGAAACAAATCAGAAAAAAGAGGGGAAGATGCTAAAAAAAAATCTTGATTCATATCAGAATTTTGTCCTCAAGCAGACATTCAGCATTGGTCTATGAGCCCAAACTCTTAGGTCAATTTATCTGGTTCAAATTCAGCCTTTACTACTTGGCTGATGTACTACTAGCTTGATTGGATTAATGGCCTCAATTCTTCATGCTTCCCTACAGCCATGCCCTTTGCCACATGACTTTGCAGCTCCTTGCAGCCTGGCTCAGAAGCTCTTTGCCTCCCTATCCAGCTTCATCTACCATTTCCTCACTTGTACTCTGCAATTCGGTCACATGGAACTTTCTGAGTTCTTAAATATGACATGTTCACAATCCACACCCACATCCTGTCTGTCCACTAAGATAGCCTTCTATCTTTTGTGGATGAACGCCTTCTCTGCCTTTCATACTCTGCTGAACCTCTTTGATGGGGCCTTTCCAGATCCTCTCCACACGCTTCCGCAACTACAGTTATCTGCAACGTGGCATTCTGACATTCCTTTATGTGCATTTATTTCACTATTTGTAATTATCTGTATACCCACATATCTCCCCTATGAAACTATGAGCACCTAGTGTGATGAAATCATGACTTTGTATTCCCAGCACTTAGCAGAGTATCTGGTGTGGGGATATGTGCCATTAAAATATGGATGTATAAAGGCCTCTATGCTGCACAACATGTTGAGACTTGTCCCCAACGTGTTGAGACTTGTCACGACTTGTATTTCCAAACCCGTTACTGATTGGCTTGTTTACCTGAATTCCTCCTCCCTTGCCCGAAACTTATTGTTATTCACCCAAAGCCCATTGTTCTGTTATTTGCTTCACTGCTTGCTGTATTGACTATAAATAAACTCCTGGGACTGAAGCCGAGGCTCGACTCCTCAGAGTGACCCTCCTGGCCCCGCTTCTCTGTAAGAGTTGTGGCATTGGTTACTGTCTCCGCCGCCCCGACAACTGTCGCTGCTGCGGCAATCTGGGACTAAATAAGATTCATAATTGATGAATGACTGATTGAACAAACCACTCATGCTAGTACATCATGGTTTTCATCTTATATTGCTATTTCATTATCTCACGCATATACAGATTATGTCCCAGTTAGAAGCAGCACAGTATAGTGGAAAGGAACTTCAGGTTCCAAACTTGATTCTGCCATTTATTAATTACATGATCTTTAACAAGCTACTTAACCTGTGTTATCCTGTGTCCTTATCTGTAAAGTAAGAAGAATAATCTCTTCCAGGGTTGTTATAAGGATTAAATAAAATGATATACATAAAAATGTATAACATACAGTAGCTCCTCTTCTTCACTTCTTCTCTTACCACTCTTCTCAAGTGATAATAAAATCCAAATTTAAAATTATAGCTAACATGTATTGATCATATCTGTCAGGCACTGTGCTAGGTTTAGCTTTATAGGTGTTATTTCAATTAATGTCACAACAACTCAGTGAGAAAGTACTACTATTGACCTCATTTTACAGTTAAAGAAATTATGGCTCAGAAAAAGAGTAGAAAAACTTGCCCCAGGTTGCACACCTTGGCAAGTGGTGGGAAAGGATGTGACTCTTGAGCCACCTGATTCTCATACCCATATGCTTGACCACTATCCTGTCATGCCACTCAAAGAAGACAAAGTCTCAGGCTTATTTTATAACCAGAGTTGTTTTGTATACATGGTCAGGGCTAAACAAATCTTTGTGGAGCTGGAAATTAAAAGTATATAGATTGCACTTTTACCCATTTACCAGTTGCCATCAAGTTGATTCCGACTCATAGTGACCCTATAGTACAGAGTAGAACTGCCCCATGGGGTTTCCAAGGAGTGGTTGGTGGATTCGAACTGCTGACCTTTTGGTTAGCAGCCAAGCTCTTAACCACTGTACCACCAGGACTCCTAGGTCGTACTAGAGGCTAAAAATAAATGTTTCTATTTTTACAGCATATTTTGTCATAGCCCAACATTTAAATACCCATGGTACTGGAGTAATAAAAAAATTTGATGGCATTTACACAAAATAAAAGTTCTAGCCCTTTCACCAGCTTATATGTTGTTATATTCAGAGATAAAATTCAGCACTGAAGTTTTAAATTACACTAGAAGATTTAAACTTTAATTTTAATTACTTTAAAGATGTCTTGTGCCTGACAAGACAACAATTCCCATTTTCTTCTCTTGGATGTTTAGATTCCGTGACATGGTTAAGGTTGTAAAAAGAGGTGAAGGATTTTCCCAGATGGCCTTTGTTCTTTCTTTTCCTAGTTTTAGTCTCTTCCTTCACACCCATGTGCCCCCAGTGTGCTCCTGCCCTGGGAATCCTGACACACCTGATAGTAGAGAATCCTAGAAATGGTCAGGAAAGGCAAAGGAGACGTTTTTCCCCCTGTGCCTTAGAAATATATACTCCCAAACAACTCAGAGAGAATTTGAAACATAAATATATCCATACTTCAAATATGTAAAAAGGTACAAAAATTGAATAAATAAAATTTAAGTGTTATATGTAAAAAAATGCCATTAAAAAATTGAAATGATAAGCAGGTAAAAATATTTATAGCACACATGATAGCCATGGTGTGACTTTTTTAATTTACAAAAAGCTCATAAAAATCATGAAAAAGAAAAACCTAATTAGAAGACAGGTCAAGAATACTATGTTTACTGAATTTGGTTATAACAAAAATAAAGCAAATTGTCAGTGGCTTGAATAAAAGTTTATTTCCCTCTGATATGGCCGTATGAAGCTATCAGGAATCTCGGCTGTTTCTATTTTGCAGCTCCACATCCTCTGTATGTGGCTTCTACCTTATGGTTCAAAATGGCCACTCAATTACATGCTATAATATCTGCATTCCAGCCAGAGGAAAGGAGGACAGAGCAAAGAAGCATGCACCCCTTTCATTTAAAGGCACTTCCTAAAATTACAGCACTTCCACTTACATCCCATTGGCTGGAAGTTAGGTCCTACGGCTAACTTGAGTGAGTCTGGGAAGTATAGTTTTTTTGTTTTTCTGAGTGATCATACGCCCAGGTAAAAATCAAAGGTCCTACTGCCCTAGTGGTGTAGTGATTAATAGCTCGGCTGCTAACCAAAAGGTTGACAGTTCAAATTCACCAGGCATTCCTTGGAAACTCTGTGGGGAAGTTCTTACTACTCTGTCCCATAAGGTCACTACGAGTCGAATCCACTCCACGGCAACGGGTTTGGTTTTTTTGTTACTAAGAAAGAAAGCAGACATCAGGAAACTACAGCAGCCTTTGTCCCAGATACAAATGGGTTTGTGTGTGTAAAACAGACATTAAATATGAAAAGCTGCTAAACTTTACTTACAATGAAAAATGCAAAACAAAACATGTCAATGAAAGATTACTTTTCAGCTATGAGGCTCTCAAAAATTTAGATGTCTGATGACACCCACTGCTAAAAAGATGAGGGTAACAGCAAGTTCAGACAATGTAGGTAGGATGTAAATCTGTACAACCTTTCTGAAAGACAAATTTTAAGTACACATTCCTTTGATCCAGCAACTCCACTGCCAGGCATTTCTCCTATGGCAAGACTCTCAAAATTTCACCAAGATACGCATACAGATGTGTTCATTGAAGCATTTTTTTATAGAAAAAAGATGTTAAGTGTTCATCAATAGAGGGCTATTTAAGTGAAGTATGACACAACCATTCAAAAAAAATGAGGAAGATATGTAAGTGATGATAGAGAAATACATTCTAGTGAAAAACAATATTTGGGACAGTATATACAGTACTCTTGTATTTTTAAAAAAAATAAGCATACATATATACATATAGCTAGGCATATGCCTTTTTATTTTTCCTTCTCTGAAATGAATCAGAAGAAACTGTTAACTATCTTTGGAAAAAAGGACTAAATTGAAGTGTGGGTTAGGTGAAAAAGCTTGGAAAGTTTAAATTTTTCTTTCCATGAGTTTTCATAGTTTTTTTAATCCTAAAAACTATTTGAATCACAAACAAAGGCTATGAACTGGCACTTTACAAAAGTGAAAATATAGCTGGTTAGCAAATAAATGGGAAAAAAATGGTAACCTTCACTAGTAATCATAAATTGAAAGTAAAATGAGATATTTATTCCCAGTCAAAATTGAATTTTAAAAATTATCATACTAAATGTAACTGAGCTGACACTGTCACTAGTGAAATAAGCACTCATAAATGCTAGTGATTGTACAAACGGATAGAACCATTTAGAATAATTAAGCAGCTATCTTAAACAGATAATGCCATTTGATACAACAATTCCATTTATGATTTAAAAAAAAAAAAACAACCCATTGCTGTTGAGTCGATTCCAACTCATAGTGACCCTACAGGACAGAGTAGAACTGCCTCATAGGGTTTCCAAGGAGTGGCTGGTGGATCCAAACTGCTGACCTTTTGGTTAGCAGCCAAACACTTAACAACTGCATCACCAGGGCTCCCCATTTATGATTAGTTTCCTTATATTAATAATAGCAGACAAAAACTATAAATAATCCAATATTCAACAACAGAAGTATCATTCAGTAAACTAGGTTATCACCACTTGATAGAATATTATGTAGCTATAAAACTTATGTTTGTAAACCTTTGGATAACACAGACAAATCCTTAGGCTAGACCAGGGTCAGCAAACGTCTTCTGTAAAGGGCCAGACGGTAAATATTTTAGGTTTTGCAGGCTGTATGGCCTCAGTTGCAACTACTCGACTCTGGTATTTGTAGCACCAAAGTAGCTGTAAACAATACGTAAATGAATAAGCAAGGTTATGTTCCAATAAAACTTTATTTATGGACACTGAAATTTGAATTCCATAAAATTTTCACATCATGAAATATTATTCTTTTGTTTTTCCCCCAACCATTTAAAAATATAAATGCAATTCACAGCTCACAGGTCATACAAAAACAGGTGCAGTTAGGTCTGGCCCACAGGCTACACTGTGCTGACCCGCGTGTTAGACTATTAAGTGAAATGGTGATGCACAAATTACATATAGTACCTGTTTTGAGGTACTGGAACTGTTGGGCTTTTTCTTTTTTATATTCGTCTGTATTTCCAGAATTATCTATTATAAGCATGCTTTACTTTTACAACTAAAAACGCTTTATTAAAAAAGACTAATTCTATATAAAACCAAGACCTATATTTTAGTGTAGTTAAGACTCTGAAAGGTGTGGTCAAATGAAAACTGTAATTGCTTAGTTAAAGGTCTCAGAGGGTGGGTCTTTAACCAAATGTTTTGCAAGTTTTGAAAAGATTTTCATTTAGCAGAGAACACTCTCTTATTTCAACATTTTCAGTTATCTAACTCAAATTCACAAGCTGACCTTGAGTAAACACACACACACTATCACACAGAGGAACTTGTACATTTACTCTGCACAAATGCAGCGTCTTATGTAGAGAGCTACTTACCACTTGTATGCCTTCATTTTACTCCAAATGGCACTTCCAGCTGCCAAATTACGACGTCTGTGGTTAAAATGTACACATGTCACACTCTCTCTGGGAACTATCAGGCAAGGGTTTTCTGACCACTTTTTCATTACTGAGGAATTTCCTCTTAAAGTTATAAAACCTTTTTTATGCAATGTCAAAAATTTAGTAATAATCTGGAGGCTATAAACTTCGACCTTTCAGCAGTATATTTTTCTATGAGTGGGATACCTAACCATGCACTCAGGTAAAGAGGAGCAGACAAAGGGAAGAATCACCTAGAATTTAAAATTACCTGAAAGAGATGACTTTCCTAAACCTTACTGACAATATAAATATCAGTCAATCACACATCTCAACAAAATTAGCAAGAAATTCACACTTCAAAATTTGATACCCATTTTTTCTTCCAGGTCCCTCCCTCCACTGCTATTTCAGGTCATGTTCTCTCAATATTGCACTCTGTCACACCTAAAATTCCTCATAATTCTTTCTGGGATGCTACAGTCTTTATCCCCCTACAGCCCATCCAAGGTGTAAGTCCTATATACAGCGAACCCTTTGATCTGTTCCATGGCTGGACCTTTCTCTGGAGGGACTACCTTCAGTGAGAGAAGGGCCCTTCAGATGTAAGGCAAGTCATATGATCTGGGGTTCACATCTGTGGAAGGCCCTCAAATCACAACCAACACTGAGAAGTATGTTCCAAGACAAATCACTTTAGCTAGCAATGACATTTCCTTCACAAGACAGGTAGGAATGCTATTATTTCTGATAGAATAGAGACCATTTCCAGTGGTCTCAAACCAAACCCATCCCTAGGGAGAACATCCTACAAAACTGTGAGAATAATGTAGTAGCCACAAAATTCCAAAATAATGAACCTACAGGTTACATTTCAGGAATCTGTTCCCTACGTTATCAATTCTGTATGACAGACTTTCTCCATGTTTGAATAATGCATGAAGAACATCTAAACCGAAATCCACCATTAGTATCCTAAATAGCCCTCTTCATTAATTTTTTCAATAAATCTCTATTGAGTGAGTACCTACAATGTGCCAGATACTGTTTTAAGCACTGGGATACAGCAGTGAATAAAACACATAAAAAACCCCGTCCTCAGGGAGCTCACAGTGTCCTCAACTAATCTGCCAGTTCTTAAATTATAATTTGTTGAAATACCATGGAACCACAATATCTGCTGTTTTTGTAGTACTAGCTTTGACATACAATGGCACTGGGAGTTTCCCAGTCTCTTGTTCCATGGATACAGACAAGATTCCAGTAATGAGTCAAATTTCCCTGGTCCTTCCCTGACCAGCACACACAGCACCTCAAGTGCCCTGCACAGTGACCCTTCAAGAATTGTTGGAGGCCCCAAATCTCTCCACCAGGTCCTGCCACCAGTGTATGAGAGAGCTCACTGTGCTCTACACAGAACTGGCCTTATGCTCACCCTTCCTTCTCTGTCACCTGAGAACCATGGCAACTCTGACTGGAACCTGGTGTTTCAGAGTGTTTGTCATAAAGCACTTCCGTCAGCTTCCATCTATAGGTCCTCTTACTAAGAGCCCAGATGCCAGTCCTTTCACCTGTGGGGAGGATAAGCACTCAGAAGTTCTCGCCACTTCCCATCTCCTGCTCTGGGTACCAGCACACAAAACCACCACTCGTCCTACTTCACCAATCACCAAAGCCTCATTCAAACCAACTCCCTAAGAGCCTTACACCAAATTTTACAAAAGGCCTAGATTTGTCTGAAATGCAGTTTAGGCTTAGGGTAGGGCATCTACTAGATGATGATTTTGACATAGGTTTCAATGATCTTCAGTAAAAAAATTTCCAACAGTTATTTATTTGTCTCTTTGCCTTCTCTAGCCTAAATTCACTTTTAATTTTTGTAAACAAGTCATCCCTTCACACTTATCTCTATTTTCTACTTCATCCCTTATTTATTGTATATTTCCTGTTTTATTTGCAAATATTCAACTCTTCTACCAAAAATAAGAAAAAACAAATAAGATAGATAAAATTCATTAGAAGTGTTAAGCATGATAATGAATCAGCAAGTAGTTCGTGAGACATGGACAGATCTATGTTAAGCATAGATTATAAAGTACCCCAGATATGTTATAGATAGAAAGGGATGGAAAGACCACTTCATAAGATAGAGATATGCTGACAGTTGTGTCATCCATAAATCCCCCTAGAAATTCAGATAAAACCCAAAGCTATTCAGCAGGCTAAGTGGCAAGCTCTAGCTATTGGCCAGGTGTATTTGTCCTTACATCTCTCCTAGAAAGCAAAAGCATATAAGTGGCCCCAGGCACCTTTTGTCTGCCCGCCTCCTTTCTTGAACCTCAACTCTGACCCTCATAACTTCACAGAGTGGAGAAGGTTAATGCAGTAGAGGGGTAAACAGCCCACATGAACATTGCATAAGCAAGGAGTCAAAATGGCCCTTCCACTCACTTGCACCCTACCATATCTCTTTTGCTTCTCACTGTGTGTTTTAAATTGATTGACTAAACTATGTGATTTGAGTATTTTAATTTGGTCTGTGAGACCATCTGTTTTGTGACTGCTGGGCTAACCTACCTGGTAGTGTACTTGGAGGTTACCATAATAGCAAGGTAATGTCCCAGAGAACACCTTTGCTCCCGGTCAAAACGCTGATCCTGATGAGTGCCTTCCTTCTTCCTGTCTTGGAGCTTCTTTTGCACTCTGTTCTCTCAATTTAGAAAGAGGCTTCTTCTTCAGGTTGACTCCTACTGTTTTACAAGACTCACCTTAGGTGTCATCTTTCCCCAAACCTGCCCTGCCATCCATCGGCTCTCCCACACATTTGGGTTAGATGCCCCTCCTCTGTGCTCTCCTAACATCCCATGCACGGATGCACAGCAGCACAGTATCATAATGCTCTGTCTGCTTAGAACTGCACTGCTCAATACAGTAAACCTAGCCACATATAGCTATGCAATTTTAAATTAATTAAAATTAAAAATTATAGTTCAGTTCCTCAGTGGCACTAGACACATGCCAACTGCTTCGTTTTCATCATTTTCAACTGCGACATTTTCATCATTACATTAAGTTCAAACGGACACTGCTGGCTTGGTGTGGTCATTCCTGAAGGCACAGGCCATTTTATTTGTTTGTTTCTGTATTACCAATAACTGTCACACAGCAGATATTCTATTCTTTTTGTTTGCCTAATGTTGAATGACTGAGTGGACTTACTCCGATCCATCTCCTAAAGAAAGCCAACAAGTAGAGCATGTTTTGTTATTAAACTTTCCTCTTTCTGAAAGTGTTTTCATTTCACAAACTTTAATTTTCATTTTCTTTAATTCCAACTTTCTTCCATTCCTCTTTTCTAGAGTGTCTAAGGCTTCAGAACACCACTATTCCTTTCTATGTTCATTTTTCTTGACCTTCTGGTACTATCGTTAAAGCATTTGACTTTAAGCCAGTGGGGAAAGAAGGAAAAAAGCCAGTGACAAAAGACAAGAGGAGAATTTTCATGGCAAGTGTCCATTCTCAAGACATCCGTGCAGCAATCCTAGCTCCCTAAAGCTGCATTTTCTGTATCGAGAGAAAAATGCATTGCTTATTCCACTGCTTTAATTGTCAATTTTCATACTCTCTAGAGAAAAAGATTCTATTATAAGCTAAATTTCCAGGCAGTCTAATTGTTTGATGTAAACCTTCAAAGTTTCCTTTGAGTTGAATGTCTATCTGCTTGGGCAGAAAGGGGGAAAAGAGGGAATTTACATTCACTTTGCTAAACATTAGCATCTTTTGTTCAATCATTTGAATGCAGGACAGTTAGGGGGAAACAGCTTAGAGAACAAGAGTTGACACATACAGTGTAAAATCTTTTAAGGTGCTTGGATTCAATGAGGGAGAAAGTGAGACGGAACCATATTTCAGCTTCCTAACTGTGCTCCAGTCTGCGGGAACTTTGTGACAGGTCTCTGTCTCTCAGCTACACTTGAGTGGCTTTCTCTGACATTCAGCTGTCAGACAGCAACCCTTTACCAGGCCCCTAACATGCTCCACAGCCTCACCCAATTAACTCGCTTTCACTTGACACAGCAGCAAAAAGCTTCATAATAGGTGGTCAAGGTGCATGGTGTCTGCCTGCCCTCGAACTGCTCACACACAGCAAGATGTTTAACTACTTCTCTTCTTGCCCGTGTGCTCAGAACTAGTATGACTGCAATTTAGTCATTCAGTACATTGAACTGGACAGGAATCTAGGAAACATTATAGTGATGCATTAAGTTGCTCAAAAACAGATTTCTAGATGACTAAGTTAAATTTCCAATCAGTTCTTAGGCCCTACTGAGAGGAATATTTGATTTTTAGATTATCAAGATTTAATATAGACTAGCAACCAATTTATAGTTTGTTTCCCCACTGTATCATTAATAATAGTATTGCAGGAAGATGACCCGGAGTAGAAAAAGACCATTTGACGAGTAAGGGAAAAACAATCTAGGCACAATTAAAGAGTAGAATTTAGCTTTTGCTCTTAAAAATATACTTCTTGACAATCTCAACAATAACTCTTCTGTAATTTTTATCATGCTGCTTAGCTTTTCAGATGAAATGTTTTATATGTAAAAATATGTTCGGCTAAGAAATAGAATTTGTTATAATTACTTCAAAAAATGATGTGAGTTATCTGCATATTTTCTCTCCCCTCCCAATATTTTCAGACTTAAATATCTAATTAGTTTTTATTTATTTGTACTCTGAAAATATGAATATTGTGAAAAAAATCAATGTTACATAAAGTGAAAGAAAAGTAATATAAACCACACTCCCTTCAGAAAACTACATTTGTAAAGCTATGTGCTGAAGAGACCACAGAAAAAGTTCGTTACTGACATCCAAATGATGATCCTTACAGATCATCACTAGATCCTTACAGAGATCCATATAGAGATCAAGACAGAGTTATGATTTCAATTCCAAGTACCCTAGCAGTAACCCAAACTGAAAATCTAATCACAGAAATGGTGAATTCTAGACTCCAAGCAGGGATTTACCACTACTTCACACCAAGGGAAGTAGAAGTTGGCCATACCTTGCCATTCTAGGAGTCTGGGAAGATTCTAAGCTTCTGGAATCAGGTCTTCAAGTTACGGTGCTTTTGTGGCACGTCTTCAAATTGAAGTAAATATTTCTCTACATAAGATGAAAATTTGTTGACTGATCCCTGTGCATTTTTTATCAGAAGCTCAAGGCAGGGGTAGATCTTGAGTGAATTGCTGGACAGTTGTGAAATCATCCTGCCTCCTACTCATATTCCTCTTTCCATACTATCAATGATTTAAATGACGATTGTTTATTTTAATTTATCCTAACAGCAGCTGTATTACCTAAAATGTCACTACTGTGTGCATGAAATCACTATCATTACTAAAAGCGCATACTTATTAATCATACGAAATACGTAAAAAACATGTACCAAGGATGATAATCTGGCTTTCTCTATATCTTGCCATTGAAGAACTGTCACAAAGGCCATGAATGATCTCCATTGCTGAGTCAATGAGCATTTCTCAGATCTTATTTAATTTCTTTGTAACACTGTTGCCATCAATGTTGGATAATGGACATCAACGGCCTGTACATCACTCACTTCTGATTTTCTTTCTACTCCTTAACCATTTCTTCTTGTCTTCAGACCTAGGTCCTTTACCTGACCCCTAAACTTTGGTCTTCCCCTAGGTTTTATCTTCAGCCTTTATATATACTATCTCTTCTACTCCAACCACTTGACTTACATCTTAATGACGCCTGCATCCTAATGATTCCCCAAATTCTATTCTCACACCTTTTTCTCCTGAGCTCCTAATGTTTACTTAATTGCCTTTTTCACTCAACTCCTGAAATTTCACAGGCAATTAAATTCCAAAGGTTCAAAACTGAACTCACCTTTCTTCTCTATCCTTCCCCAGCCCATGTGCCTTCTGTATTCCCAGTGTCCATGGATCACCATTTATCCAGATGATTAAGACTACAAACCTAGGAGAGACTCCTTTGTTCTCACCTCCCATATCCATTCATTCATTAAGTCCTGTCAATTTTACCATCTAAAATCTCATCCTTCTTCTCCATCTCCACTGTTACTACTCTCACACAAATACTTATCACTTCTCACTTTAATATTACTTATCACAGTTCATTATAAGTATTCATGCATATGTCTGACTCCTCACAAAAACAGGCAGATTCCCAAGAGAAAGCACCTTATCTCATCCTGTTAAGGATGTAACATGATGTAGGGTTTTAGAACGAGGACTCTGGGGACACATACCTATGCTCAAATCTGGATTCTACACTTCATAGTTTCTTCATCTGAAGAGAAGAGACAATAACACACCTCAGGTAGGATTAATGAGGATTAAAGGAGATAATATATGTAAAGTCCTCAGCATAGTGCCTGGCACAGATTAAGCACTCAGTAAATATTATTTGTTGTTTTCTTCTATTACATCCTTACCAATTGCCAAAGTATATAACACATATAGGTGCTCAATAAATGTCTGATGAAGGAATAAGTAGTTACTTCTTTGGTTATTACTTAATTTTAGTATGATGTAAAGAGTAAAACTGTCCATGAAAAATATGAGTGATGGATTGAAAACCCTGAGTTCTGGTGATATCTTTTTTTTTTTTTTTTCCTTTTAGATATAAATAAGATGAATTGAAAATACTTAAATTTAAAAAGTTAGTAAGATTTTGGTAAGTTTCTTAGGTTTTTTTTTTTCCCAGAAGAGAAAATAGAGCCAGCATAAAGAAAAAAGCAGAAGTTTTTTATTGTTCCACAGTCATTTTTTATGTAGCCTCCTAATATAAAGACTAGATGGCTTACTTAATTTAATTTGAGGACGATCTTATATTTTAAGGAATTTTTAAGGAATGTGAATGCATAGTTTATTTGAAATGAAGGTCTTACTTGGATACCTTTTTTAACCTTTAAAGTTTTTTTAAATTTTTTTTTCCCCTGAAAATAGCTTTACAATTACCATCACAAAGTTACTAAACATTTTAATCAGACTAAGAAACAGGATTGATAAGATACAGGAGTGTTTCCAGAACTGAAACGTACCCAAAATGGCAGGCCCCAATAAGTTAATACGTTTTATGTCCTTTAAATAAAGACAAACCAGAAAACATAATTATCCTTTAGAACCAATAAAAATTACTAACAAATATTTGGAGTATACACAAAAATCTGCCAAATTTTTAATTCAATGTTAGGTTATAGCTACCCTGAATAGTGCAGTACATCAAACTTACCAACATGAAAGGGTTATTACTCTTACAGTTTTGGGCACAGGGCATCCATATAGTTCTAAAACTTCAGGCTGTATTAATAATAGCTTAACTATTAGTTCCACAAAAGCTTATGGACTTCCTAAACCCAATTAACTTTTAAAGATTATTGTTGGTGAACATTATTTCCACTGAAGCTATACATTTAGTCTTCAAATGTGACTAACAAATGAAGCAAATTTTTTTTTAAGCCTAGTCACATCTTAAAGTGAAAAAATTTTCTTCCTTCATTTCCATTTGCTTAATATTTTACCTTCATTATAAACCAAATATGTTTAGAAAGCAGTAGGGTGTATTTCGAGTGTATTAAATGATATGATAAACATAAATTTTTATCCAAAAATTCCACAAATATCCTATGAAAGAAATTTTTAATGTCTAGGAATGTTAAGGTCTAGGAATTTCTATAATATATGTGCAACTATAATTTTCTAATAAAAATATGAACAAATGACTTATAAGAACAGTGATACACATCATTTGTTGTTCGTTATCCAAATTCATGTTACAGCAATTTGTTGTCTCTCCCAAATCCCAAAGTAACTTGATTTGTTAGGATTATGTATTTCACTTTTTAAATGGACGTAATTTAATTATAATAGAATTTAATTTATGCAATAAAATTTAGGCAGATTAAAATGTTAATTTTGCAACCTAAAACACAAAATCCCTGAATTCAGAACCGAAGTATTAACGTATAAAAGCACTATCTCTCCTTGCCATCAGTAAATCACACATTTAACAGCAGATCTTGAAACCTAACTAAGTAGCACGTATGTAGGCAAAGCTACAAAAATGCCAGTCAGAATGCCACTAATGCCAACTGCAACGTTCTGCCCAGAATGGGGAATTGCTCTCGGGCCTTGGTAGTTCCTTCCAACTTTGAAAATAAATTAAAAATCATAATTCTATTAGAATTATATTAGACATAATGGAAGTGGCAATAGTAATAATAGCAGGAACTTTACAAATATTCCTTCATTTTATCTTTATAGAAACTTAGAGATAAGAGCCATTGTTATCCTTATTTTTAAAGCATTCTCAGGGCACAGTGGTGATGCAGAGAGAGAATTCTTGCCTTCCATGAGGGACTCCTGAGTTCGATTCCTAGCCAATACACCTCAAGTGCAGCTACCACTCATCTGTCAATGGAAGCTTGTGTGCTGCTTAATGCTGAACAGATTTCAGTGGAGTGTCCAGACCAAGACAGACTAGGAAGAAAGGACTGGCAATCTACTTCCAAAAAATCAGCCAATGAAAATCCTATGGATCACAACAGTCTGCTCTTGTTGTACATGGTGGCCGACTTCCTTGCAGCTAACAACAACAACAAAGCATTCTCACTGAGGTTGTTAATTGGACCAGGATCGCATGGTGAGCAAGAGATGAAGCCAGGATTTGAATAATCCCACTGTAGAGTCCACACATCTAACCATTAGGAATGGGCTCTTGAGCTCAACTGCCTGTGTTCGACTCCTGGCTTCACTACCTGTAAGCTATGTAATATGAAGATAACAACAGTACCAAAGAATAACACCTACTCATAGAAGTACTGGAAGTATTAAATGAGTTAACACATATAAGACTCAGAGAATGTTGCCTTATACTTGGAAGGAACTGCATAAATGTTAGTTATTCCTTCTCCTCCTCTTCTATAGCAACTCTCTGGTTCAAATATCATATATACCAGCAAGCCCTGCTGTTTCACATTCACACATTGTGCCTTTATATGAAAGATAGGTTCCCTTGGTTATAGGCAGGTTTCAATAAAAAAAAAGTATAGATGACTTATGCCAAAAAATAAAAGTGGTCGTCACAATGGTTTACAAAGAACCAGCAGTCTCAGCTGTTTAGCTTACTAGCTTGGTGATGCTGGCCAAATCACCCAATCTTTCAGATTCTCACAAATGACACCCTACTCACAAAAAGTTGTGAGGCTATATACATGGATATATTTTGAAAACTGTGAAGAATTACAAAAATAAAATAAAATAAAAAATCATCATCATTAGTGCAAAAAAAGACAACTCACAGCTTGACCTCAATAGCTTGTAGGCCAGTAGCATCCTGCCTCTGCTCACAGAGTTCTCCTTGCCTGGAATCCCTTGTTCAAAGCTTATCATTCCTTCAAAATCAAGCTCAAATACAATTTCTTCAAAATATTCCCTAACCACTCCAGTCCAAATAAGTCTCTTTTCAAACTCCACAAGCATTTATCATCACATTGCACTACATGAGACTGTCCTGACTCACCAACTAGATTATAAATTCCATCAAATCAGCGACTCTTCATTATGTCTTTTTGTATTCAGTCCATGTGCAGACACAACTATCTTTCGTGCATAAAAGATGGGAAGATAAAGCGCTGTAAAAGATGATACTTTTTTCAAAAGGGAACAGAATTCATTGACTGATTCAACAAATCTCTGTTGAGCATATAGTAATGAGTCAGGTACAGTGTGGCTATAAGGATGAATAAAATACAATACCTAACTTCCAGACTCCAAGCTTAGCAAAATCAAAAACGTACTTAGATCTGCAGGTCTTGATCTTGGCCTAGTTCTAGATGCACGGATCTGGTCTAAATCGATATCAACGATCTGGCACACCCACTGACAATAGTTAAGTTTAATCTGGGCACCTGACTACTGTTTTTATCTCTTGTCCTAAGCTGATACGAATCACTAAAGAAGAGGGTTTACTAATGCTCAAACAAACAGAAAACCCCACTGCCATCGAGTCAACTCTGACTCATAGTGACCCTACAGGACAGAGTAGAACTGCCCCATAGGATTTCCAAGGCTGTAAATCTTTATGGAAGCAGACTGTCACATCTTTCTCCTGTGGAGCAGCTGGTGGGTTGGAACCACTGACCTTTTTATTAGCAGCTGAGTGCTTTAATCATTGCACCACCAATGCTTCGAAGACCTCTTGAAAACCCAAAAATAGTCCATGGATCAGGTTAGGACCTCTGAAGTAGCTGGAGTAGACATAGTGTAGATAGTCTGATAACTCGAAAATCAATTTATATCCCCAAGTGCATAATAAATCTCGTCAGAATTAATTTTGGTAACAGATCTCAACTCTCTTATATGATCCCAAAATGAATATATGATTTTTTTAAAGCTAGGATTCATTCATTCAATAAATATTAACTCTCTGCCATTATATGCTAAAGTATTTTATGACTTCATATCAATGAGCCTGGTCTTTTTAAACATACAGTGCTCTCAACATTGCAGAAATAAAAGTAAGGACAATTTCTTATCATCGCTGTATGATATACCTCTTATGTATCTCAGAAATAGTCATTTGTTTCTGGCACTGACCTAAAAGATCTTTCCACATTTCCTTCAAAGATTTCTGTTCTTCTCTTTCTTAAACTGACAGAATTGCCCTACTACCATCATGCCAGTTCTAGGGTCACTGAATTAAACGCATCAGTGACAATGGTGACAAAGCTGTTAACAATGCTGAGAAACACACGAGTAGTACAGGATCGTTAAGATGCTGCCATTAACTTGATATGAAACAGGAAACCTTCAAAGGAAAACGGCAAATAGAGCTGACAGGACAGCCAACAGTCTAACTCGGAATCCACTTTCTTACACGGTTTGGTTTGGGTTCAGCAGCTGAAGTTCAGGGTTCAGGGCTGTACTCAGGTGGGCTGACGTTCCTGCCACCGTGCTCTTGAGCTGCTTTGTTTCTTTGTTTTTTAACTTGCTGTCAACATTGCTATTAATGTTCTAGGGGCTCTTGTCACTTATCACAGAAATTATTATTTTTATCAACTCAAAAACATATCCTAAAGCACTCTTTTGAACTGAACTTATAACTTAAAACAATACCTCTTTGATTTTCTGAATTATTCTTAAGGGCTACCTATGGTCTACTAATGTATTTCTCACTATCACCATTATTATCTATTTATTGTGCTCCAATGGTATGCTAGGCAATGAAGACATAAACAAAGACACAATCCCTGATCTCAGGTGAACAGTTCAAATACAACCACACATCAGACATTTCTTTCCTGTTTCCCTTCCTTTAGAAAGAGGCTGAGGGAGACATGGAAACATGACATTTTCGATAATACTCTGACATCACAGATGATGTTAACAATAAAGAAATTCTGAACCCACAGAGGATCAATTACAGCCACAAGTTTGGCTTTTTGATATCTGAACTTTTAAATATGAATTTTAAGTTGGATCATATAATTTGGAATTCATAATGGGATTTTAACAAATATTTCTCCTGTATTAGATATTGTGTTAGCATCTAGGAATAGAACAATCCCCTACTCACGTGGCACTTATAGTCTAATAGGGTTAATTAACAATCAATTACAATCTGGTATGATAAATATTATAATAATATATTATGGTGTTTTGGGAGAGACCTGGGATTTAAAACTTGGGGAGAAGTTAGAAAAGGATGGAAAATAATATTCTAAGCAGAGGGATCAGCATACATAAAGGCTCAGATGTGAGAAAGAGCCTGGTACATTTCAGAACAGAAAGAATTCAATATGGCTGAACATGTTAAAAAGCAACTAGGTATGTGTGTATACTTTTTTAAGTAATAAAAAACTAATAAAAATTTGATTTTTATCTAGCCCAGTGTGCTTTCTGCTGCACCAAATTAGGAGCATCTGCCTTTATCTTGTCTGTGCCTCACTAATAATCACTAGAAATACTGAGGAAATAAACACTATAGTAACAATGAGTATGTATGAGTTTTACTGAGAGAGGTAGAAAGGGAACATTAGTAAAATGTTTGATAGATTGGCATCTTTTTATATCATTGTTGGTTCCCAAATTCAACCTGCAAGGTTGTTTTTATGCAAAGGATCCCAACTTTCTACTGAAAAGGAATTACTGTGAACAGTCCCATTGATGAGGAAGTTGAGGAGTCAAGACAGTTACTGCTGTACTTCCTTCCCCTTGTAAATTCCCTCCAGTCACTGAAAAGAGAAATGACCATGAATGGCTTAACAATCAATTAGGTAAGACTTCAAAATCTACAGGGAGATCAAAGACTGTGAATAGGAAAGCCATGTTTCAGTGTATTACTCTGAAAAGTCTTTATTCATTAAGTTTATATAATTAAAGTATAAGATCTAGACTGTAACATGTAATGGGCTAATATAGGATTTTATTTCTTTATAGGTTAACTTCAAGCATTTATCAAAAATATGTATATCACTATTCTCCCCAAAACAAATAATATAAAGCTATATATTTAATGACAAAAATCAGAATCAGCAGTTAAGATCTTACACCAAGTAATGCCCCCAAAAGCATATGCACAGAGTGAAGCAAAAATATTTGTTGGAAGAAATACAAGCAAGTCTTAGTTTTAGACTTTCAAACAGCCATGAAGCAAGTAAGAAGGGTTTATCTTAAAACCAGAAAAACAAACCCACTGCCGTCGAGTTGATTCTGACTCAGGACAGAGTCGGAACTGTAGGACAGAGTAGAACTGCCCCACAGAGTTTCCAGGGAGCACGTGGTGGATTCGAACTGCTGACCTTTTGGTTAACAGCTGTAGCTCTCAACCACTGCGCCAATGGGGTTTCCAGTTTATCTTAAGAAATGCTTAAATAACTATTTAATTAACAAATCACTGTTCCTAGGCGCTTTCTTGATACAAGGCTTTCAAACTTTCTAATAACAGAAACAGCAGAATACTTTTGTTAAACAAATCTTATTCAGAAATGTAACTTCTAAGTGCAATGAAAGTAAAGATACATTTTGGAGCAGGGCTGGGAAGTGAAAAATTCATTCTCTAAGCTTCCCTTGCTTCCACCCTAAGGTATCCATATGAGATGAGGATAAATAAGACTTTATGAGATTTACTAAATGGCTGTTTCTAATAAATGATAAACCCCATATACATTTGCATCGTTTCTTAGTATTGAAAATGGTGACCAATTTAAACTCATTTGAATCATTGCTAAAAACCATTACTGCATACCTGATACTCTTTATTAGTAGTGCCATTAAAAGAATAAACAATGCGATTATGAAAGTAGAATTATTTTGAACCTCCTGTTTTTTTCTTTTTTTTTTTTTTCCCGCTGCTTAGGAAAAACACTTAGCATATTTTAAAGAATTAGTAGATTTTATATTCAAATAAATATGAATAAGGAAATTAAGAACCTGAACCAAGATATTAAAAAAAGATTACTCCATAACCAAAATATTACAATACCCCCAAAATAATAAGAATAAAAATACATCTTCAAAACTCCTTGTTAGACTTTTTCCCCCTCAAAAAATGAGTATATAATCAAGAAAAGGCAAAACCTGTTAGGGTATACATAATTATAATCATAAGAATTTATAATATACAACATGTTATTTAATAAGATTTTTTTTTTAAATCAAGTCATAAGCCATCAGGAAGGAGTAACAAAATAATTTATCAAAACAATCAATTTATTATGAAAAAATTAAATATATACTTTATATAATCTATATGGCATATTTTTTAAAATCATATTCATATTTTCAGTTAGAGCTCATCAGAAATAAGATGGCAGAGGCTAGAAAAATAAAGCCCTGTAACCTTAGTTGGCCCCTTACATTCTGGAAGAATATCTTTCCAATTGGTGTCAGGCAAACATTGAGAACAAAGGGACATCCAAAAGAATAACGTGAATTCAGATTCTATCAAAGTATGCCCTAAGCCAAAGTTCTAGGCAGCTAAGACAGAGATTTCTTCCCAATTTCTCAGCTAACATAAAATCTTAAGAACAAACGCAGTAAATCTAAACTTCAAACCAGTATAACATGGAAGGATGTATGCTTTCAATTTTCTGTGCATAAAGTAACTTCAATAGGAAAAGGAAGCTTCTTTTGTTCTAGGTAAAAGGCCTTAACCACAGACCTCGTGAATTTGGCAGTCTTCATATGCAGTCATTTTTTACTAAAAGAAAAAAAAGTTTGTTTTTTTTTTTTCTTGCACAGAAAACTGTAAAACTTTCACCCAAGTTTAAATGCTCTTGTCTTTTAACAACATAAAAGCACACTGAATGTAAATTTGGTCACTTATAATAATATTTCTCTACTATTTCATACCCCAGAATTCATTTTCCAAGAAAAATACTGATTGTTTTCATCTTTAGTTTAGAGCATGGGCTTTGGGCACATAGACAGGGGTTCTAACTAAACCTCAAACAGCATGATCTTGGACAAAATTATTTATCCCTTCTGGGACTGAGTTGCCTCATCTGTAATATGGGAAAATATTATTTTTATCATAAGACTGATATGAGGATTACATTAAATGAGATAATAGATGGATTACAGAACAAAGTATTTCTATCATTTCTGACACTTAGAAGGCATTGCTGGCATTATTTAGATTGTGGGATTACTAACTTTAGCTTGAATCAGTTGCCCAGCTTTCTCTTTGAAGACCCACATACTGTATGATCAACTTACCTATTCACTTATCTATTCCTCACAATTAATTACCTATGCGTTAGCTCTTAATTCAGCTTGGACAAAAACCTCCCTGTACATACATGGAAAAAGATATGACTTGGCCACCCACATCATTGGATTTAATGTGTTGGGTGTGGGGGATTTCATTTTAAAGAAATCATTTAGCTCTCTCTTGGGTATTCGGTTTGGCATAAATCATGCATTTTCAAGCAAAAGTTTCTTCCAAAATTACTATAAGCATTGTGACCCTTTATGTTTCTTGTTGAGCTGCCCACCTTGCTTTCTTGGTCTTGCTTTCTATTTAATGTCCACTTCTAAAAAGTACTGACAAATAAAAAAACTATTTATAGCATATACAGAGAATTTTAGAGGCCTAAAATAAAGTGGAACTGGGATTCTTCAAATATGTAGTTATAATATTTATGATATCAGCAACAATCGCATTAAAAAGTACAAAGTACTGGAACCATCTAATTATTAAGGCTTTTACTTCCCCTGCTCGTATAAATACTTGAGGATAACAACCTTTCTCATGATGAAAAAACTCACTTATATTAAAATATTAAACATTATTTAATGAGGCTCTTTTCCTTCCAAAAGTAAACTGAGGTTGTACCTGAACCAGCTTGAGGCAAGGGAAGTTTCAAATATAACACATATAAAACTAGCCATTATTTCCCATGTTGAAAAAAATTGCAATTTTATTTCCTAACAGCAAATGAAACTGTCAGGAAAATTTGGGTGTAATAAAACTGGGTGGTTAAAACAACATGCTGGATTTGAAATGAAACTGAATTAAAGGAATTAAAATTAATTCTTATGTCAGTCAACTTTTTAAAAATACTATTCAAAACTCACTTTTTTACAAACAGAACTTCCTTGTTCTTCATAAAGTATAAAGTTAACTATCTCCTTAATGACCACTGATCGTGTTACTGTTGAAATTGTGCATCAAACAATATTTTGCATAAAATGTGTTGCTTCTGGCAACTTTTCTGCCTAAATAAAAAATTGTCAAGCAGGGTGACTTTAGTGGTACAGAGTCTTAAAATGGTGGATTCAGTCCAAGGTTAGCTAATAACGGCTGACATGCCCTGGAATCCTGAGGCCTAAATCAACATTGTTTTCACAGCTGTAATTAAGCCACCTAATCAGAAGCACATTTTGACGGGACAGTTTCTGGAAGCCAGACATTACAATTTCTTACGCCTGGAGCGCAGTGGCTCACGAGAGGTCCTCATTTAATTTCAGGTTAAAGGAGAAAGGGGGAGGCAGTAATATAAAAAAGAATTTTTTTTTTTTTAAGCAACATACAACTGTTGAAATGAAGCAGGCCTATGTGTTCATGCCTTGACCAGCCTTGCACCCCACCCTGCTCTGACTCTCTGCTGAGTCCCCCAACTCTCAAGTGGCAGCTGCTCACAGTGAGATGAAGGGCCTCTGCCAAGATCAACAGATGAGCTGGTCTGAACTGGCTCTCTGTGTGTTCTGATTGTAAATTGTGCTGGTGATGATTAGAGAACTCTAACACAGGATGTCGGCTCTTAAAACTGTCCAGAGAAAATAATTTTTTTTTTTTTTAAATTCAGGGGAAAAATTTTTTTTTAACTTTTTTTGTGGCTTGGTGCATAGTGTTGTGTCTATAACTTTCATATGATTCAAATGAATTCACTCAAACTAAGCAACTCTGTTATTTAAAAAAGAAAAAAAGGCCATGGCTTGGCTCGTGGCAGGAACCTTCCTCCCAGGCTGTTTCTCTCCCAGTGCCATGGAGTGCGGCTCTTCCTCCCGCACGCCAGTCACGTGCTTCTACCACCTGCCAACAGAAGATACTCCTAAAGTGATGCAAATCTGCGATGTGATATTCACATCTTATCAAGTAATTGTGCTGATGTCTTTAAAACAGCTCAATTGCCAGCTTCATTTGTTTTCTGCGGTGGTGTTGCATTCTGTAACATTTAAACTTTCAACCCCACAGGCCATGGTAAAACTATCAATATGAAGGCACTAGTCACTGGAGTCTGATTACATTTAGTTCTGCATTTTAATTGCATATGGATTCTATTAACTAAACCTTTTGCCTTATAGGCAACATTTTAATCAAATTACCATAATTTTCAAATATGTTACAATAGTTCGACGAGTTAAAAGTTCACATTCCTAGTATATTGAATATCAAAAAAAAAAAAAACCTTTGCATAAAAAAGGAAATACTCCTTACAAATACACTAATACATTTTCAGATTACTTTGGAGACTCCTTGACTACCTAGTTACAAGTAATATTGTGAGACGTATAACTGCTATACATTCGTAAATGAGTTACTGGTGTTGAACATAACCAAATTCAACATAAAATTATAAATGTAGAAGCACCTATTCATTTTATCATTGCAAACTGAGTAAAGCTATGGCCTGACCATACCTGTGTTTTGGAAAGATAACTGGCAACAATGTGGCAGACAGGATGGAAAGTGAGAGACTAGATATGGGGAAACTCATTTGAGGATCATCAAAAAAGTCTGAGGGAAAGGTATTACGACCACAAGGGTAGAAAGGAAAGGATGGATCTAAGAGATCTGTGCTGGTAGAAACAATAGGATTTAGTGATTGATCAATTACTGGTAGTAGAAAGAAAGGCGGAACAAAATGCTAAGGGCTCTGCCTTGGGCTACAAGGTAGATAGATACAGCATTAGTCAGAGATAGAGAATGTAGGCAGAGAAGAACTTAGAAAGGTGGAGGAGCATAGTAGAGTTGGGACCTCAGTGAGTTTGAGGTATTTGCAGAAAATTGAGGCACACAGATATCTAGCAGGCAGTTGAAGCCCTCACAGAATTCAATTTAGTAAAAAAGAGAAAATAGCAGGAGAGAGACTCAGAAGCATACTCAGCTGCTGCCAGTCTTTAAACAACTGGAAGGGATAATATTAGATTGCCAAAACACCATCTATATTTTTCTACAACTTAAATTACTAAGTACTCAAAATTGATTACATTGATCAGAGTCTGAATTTTTCACTCTTGCCACTCCTTGCTTCACCCTTTTAACACTTCATCACTAAAGAACAGAAGCATCCATCAACATAAAATTTATAATATCATGCCCCCAAAGTCACCATCCATAAATCCTCCATCTTGAAGTTGGTTCCTCTTAAACTGCACCTTACTAAAAGGTTAGAAAGAAGGCGTGAGGCCAATGGAATATGCATTACCACCTCCAGACGCCTGCTTACTAATACAACGAAAGCTTGAATTTCTGGAATATGAGAAACTGGTAAAAGTTTAGAAATGTATGCCATGGATCAAGGAAAACTGTTTATATGCCCTGCAAGGTCACTATGAGTTGGAATCAACTTGATGGCAACAGGTTTGGTTTTATTGGTTTTAAGAAAGTAGTATGTAGAGAAAGGGTAAACTGAGTGTTGTGGCAAAAAATGAGGATGAATTTTGAGACTAAACGTAAAAAATGAAATTTGAGGCTAGGAAAAGTAAGTATGTACAGCAAAGGGGAGTAGACAAGGGAGTAGATGTTTTACAAGTGGTTGTCAGAGGGAGCTCAGCCACGGAGTTTCTCAGCTGAGAATCATGGCTTGGAGGCCACACTGATCGGGCCCCTGCTCTTCCAGTCTCCTCTCTCCCAGTTCTCTAACTTGCTCTACTCCAGTCAGACTGGATACCTTTGAATTTCTTGAGCCGTCATGCTTTCCCTTATCAACTCCTATTTAATTTTCATTTTTTCAACAAAGATTTCAATTCCTCAAACCAGCCTGTCCTAACCCCACGCCTAAATTAGGTCCCCCCGTTACATGCTCTCGTGATGCTCTGTGCCTCACCTGTAGCAACACTCTTTCAGTGATTTATAGAATGGTATGTTCTCCACTCTCTGGGAAGCTCCATGATTCTAGAGATTTGTCTTATTCCCCACTGCAGTCTCATAGGAAAGCAAGAGACAAGGAATCACAAGACTAACTGGGTTCTAATTAAAACCCAGGGAGGGCTATAAACCTCAATAATAAATATCATGAATCAACTATGATAGAAGTATTTGAAAGTATACAAAAGCAACTTACTTGGAGTAAGTTATTTAAATTCTGTGTCTCAGTTTCTTCATATGCTAGTACCAACAAATGATCTTTACTCTCTCAAAAAGTGTAAAAAAAAAAACAAAGGCGGCAAAATATTATTTGAGAAGTTAGGAAAAAACAGATTCTTATATTTTTGTTTTTACCTTAACTGAACCAAAATACCTAAACAGTTCACCTCCAGTAACACCTGACAGCTATCAAATTAATTAATATCATTTGACAGCTATCAAATCTGACATTATCTGAACAATGATACAAAGATAGCACTCCTGCAAGGATAGTAACTGGAATGCTCCTCTGATTTGTAATTTATTACTTTCTCACAAATGAAGTACTATAGAACTAAAAATACACTGTTTAAACATACAGGGGAAATGAGACAGATCAATACAATAGCTTGCAGCATCATAACTTACAGTAAAGTATTTGGGTTTGACATTCTATGTTTCACAAATTGAAATATCGTGTGTTTCTCCACAGCTGTGGGTGTGCCGGCCTCCTAACACCCGCAAGTAATTGGTTCTGACTGCTGTACTGTTCTCTACTGGGCTGTATGGGACTCAAAAGCTCTTTACTCAAAGTCCTTTCTAATTACTATAACTCAAGATAAAAGCTCTAGAGCAGCACTAAGTTAATGGATCAAAGACCAACATACCGGAAATGTTAAAGTACTGGCAAGTGCACAATTGATGAGAAATATTAGATGAACTCTGGCATTATTATTGTATGGTGCTGAACAAGAGACGAAGATATCACCTAAAGAGGGATAAAGTTTTTAAAGATGACTTATTCATGTCTACAATATGATCAGTCTCTTTGCAGGCATTACAACACCACGATATATAAAGTTTTTTTAATAATAATGATCGTTTATTATTTATTCTTATCCAGTGAAATGACTGGATAAGAGAGTAATGAGGCAGTAATGAGCATAGACTGGCTGTCCTCAATTCAGTAAATAAGTGCTAATAACAACAAGTAACATTAATACTGTACTTACTATGTGCTAAAAGCACTGATTTAAGGGTTGTTTCAGTTCCCTTGCCTACATGTAAAAAGATTTCCTCATAATTACATATATTTCTTAAAATTATATACAGATAGCTTACCTGTAGGAAATATATGTAACTATGAGGAAACCTTTTCATGTGTAGCCAAGAGAGCTAATATTTATTGAAAGCAAGAAAACCAGTATTTATTGAACACCTGTTAATATGCCAGACACTATACTAGATATGTATTTGTTTAATCCTCACAACAACTTCAAAATGAAGGCATTTTCATCTACATATTACAAATATGTAAATTAATGCCTAGCATCTTTGTATAGCTAATAAATACCAGCCAGAAATCACATCCAGGCCAGACTGATTCAAGGGCTTTGTCTTAGTTACCTAGTGCTGTTGTAATAGAAATACCACAAGTATTTCTATTTAAAGATGAGAAATTTATTTTTTCACAGTTCTTAAGGTTAGAAGTCTAAATTCAGGGTGTGACTTGGGGAAGTGGGCAGTTCTTCCTTGTCTGTTTCAACCTCTAGCAGCTGCCAGCAAACCTTGGTGTTGCTGGGCTTGTAGATAAAGCTGTCTTTCCTCTTATGTGTGTCTCTGTATCTATTCTGGTCTTTTTATAATTCAGAAGTGACTAGGTTTAGGTCCTACCCTACTCGGGTATGGACTAATTAACACCACAAAGAAAAACCTATTTCCAAAAAGTATTAAATCCACAGGTTTGGGGGTTAGGATTTTAACACATAGTTTTAGGGGACACAATTCAATCCATAACACTATACAAGACTATTTTTCTCTACTTTAAATTTCACAATATGTATAACTGTTAAATGCAAGAAAAAGTAACACTGATTGACTGGAGTTTCAATGTATGTAGATGTAATACATACGACAATTATAAAATAAAGAGGGGAAAGAAAATGAACCTACATGATTGTAGGGCCTTTACACTTTTATTAAAGTGATAAAATACTCTTAGTAGACTATGAAAAGTTACACACACATACACATATATATATAATTATATACTTGTATGTATGTATGTATATCTATATATCCCTAGAGCAGCCACTAAAGCACTAATACTAAGAGATATACCCAAAAAGCAAATAAGATAAATAAAAATAGAACACTAAAATAAGTTCAAATAATAAAAAGAAGGCAAGAAAAGGAACACAGGAACAAAAAACAGAAGAGACAAATATAAAACAAATAACAAAGTGATAAACCAAAATCTATGTAACAACTATGTTAATTTAAATGGTCTAAACTCCTAATTAAAAGAGGCAGAGATTGTAATAATGGATAAATAAAATAAAAGCAAACTATGTCTTTCTACAGGTTCAAGCTCCACTGAAGTCACTGGCAAAAAACAAGGCTCCAGGAATTGACAGAATACCAACTGAGATGTTTCAACGAATGGATGTTATGTTGGAAGCGCTCACTCGTCTATGCCAAGAAATCCGGAAGACAGCTACCAGCCAACAGACTAGAAAAGATCCATATCTGCACCCATTCCAAAGAAAGGTGATCCAAGAGAATGTGGAAATTATCGAACAATATCATTAATATCACATGCAAGTAAAATTTTACTGAAGATCATTCAAAAGTGATTGCAGCAGTACTTCAACAGGTAACTGTCGGAAATTCAAGCCAGATTTGGAAGAGGACGTGGAACAAGGGATATCATTTCTGATATCAGATGGATCCCGGCTAAAAGCAGAGAATACCAGAAAGATGTTGTCTTAGTTATCTAGTGTTGCTATAACAGAAATACCACAAGTAGATAGCTTCAACAAAGAGAAATTTATTCTCTCACTAGAGACTTTGGCTAGAAGTCTAAATTCAGGGCATCAGCTCCAGGGGAAGGCTTTCTCTGTCGGCTCTGGAGGAGTGTCCTTGTCATCAGTCTTCCCCTGGACTAGGAGCTTCTCCACACAGGAACCCCAGGTCCAAACAACACGCTCTGCTCCCAGCACTGCTTTCTTGGTGGTATGAGGTCCCCAACTCTCTGCTTGCTTCCCTTTCCTTTTATCTCTTGTAAGATAAAAGGTAGTGCAGGCCACACCCCAGGGAAATTCCTTTTACATTGGATCAGGGATGTGACCTGAGCAAAAGTGTTACATCCCACCCTAATCGTCTTTAACCACAGGCAGAGATTATGATTTATAACACAAAGGAAAATCACAAAATGGAGGACAACCACACAATACTGGGAATCATAGCCTAACCAAGTTAACACATATTTTTGGAGGACACAATTCAACCCATGACAGATGTTTACCTATGTTTTATTGACTATACAAAGGCATTCGACTGTGTGGATCATAACAAATTATGGATAACATTGCAAAGAATGGGAATTCTAGAACACTTAATTGTGCTCATGAGGAACCTGTACTTAGATCAAGAGGCAGTCATTCAAACAGATCAAAGGGATACTGCATGGTTTAAAGTCAAGAAAGGTGTGCGTCAGGGTTGTATCCTTTCACCATACTTATTCAATCTGTATGCTGAGCAAATAATTTGAGAAGCTGGACTATATGCAGAAGAATGTGGCATCAGGATTGGAGGAAGACTCATTAACAACCTGCGATATACAGATGACACAACCTTTCTTGCTGAAAATGAAGAGGACTTGAAGCACTTGTTGATGAACATCAAAGAGTACAGCCTTCAGTATGGATTATACTTCAACATAAAGAAAACAAAAATCCTCACAACTGGACCACTAAGCAACATCATGATAAATAGAGAAAAGATTGAAGTTGTCAAGTAGTTTATTTTACTTGGATCCACAATCAACATCCATGGAAGCAGCAGTCAAGAAATAAAATGACGCACTACATTGGGAAAATCTGCTACAAAAGACTTCTTTAAAGTGTTAAAAAGCAAAGATGTCACCTTAAAGATAAAAGGTGCGCCTGACCCAAGCCATGGTATTTTCAATCGCCTCATATGCATGCAAAAGCTGGACAATGAATAAGGAAGACCGAAGAAGAATTGAAAGCTTTGAATTATGGTGGTGGCAAAGAATATTGAATATACCATGGACTGCCAGAAGAACAAACAATGTCTTGGAAGAAGTACAGCCAGAATGCTCCTTAGAAGCAAGGATGGCAAGACTTCGTCTCACATACTTTGGACATGTTACTAGGAGGGACCAGTTCCTGGAGAAGGACATCATGCTTGGTAAAGTAGAGGGTCAGTGAAAAAAAACAGGAAGACCCTCAACAAGATGGATTGACACAGTGGCTGCAACAATGGGCTCAAGCATAACAATTATTAGGATGGAGCAGGACCGGACATTCGTTCTGTTGTTCATAGGGTCTCTATGAGTCAGGACCAACTTGACGGCATCTAACAACAACATGTCTTACTACAAGAAACCCATTGCAAATACAAAAAATAGAGAAGTTAAAAGAAAAGCATGGAAAAAGATATACCATGCAAACACTAATCAAAAGAAAGTTGAAGCAGCTATATTAATATCAAAGAAGATTTTAGAACAAAGAATATTACCAGGGGTAAAGAGGGAGTTTACATGTCAAAAGGGTCAATTCACCAAGAATGCATAAAAATCCTAAATATATATATATATATGCTTAACAATAGGTCTTCAAATATATAAAACAAAAACTGACAGAAATGAAAGAAGAAACAGAGAGATTTACAATTATATTGGAAGACTCCAACTCTCCTCTCTCAGTAACTGATAAACAAGGACATAGACAATCAGTAAGAATATATAACATCTGAACAACTTTATCATCTACTTTGACCTAACTGACACATAACAGCGCCCCCATTGAACAAAAAAAGAGTATGCATTCTTTTCAAGCACATGTGTAACATTCATCAAAATAGACCACATTCTGGGCCATAAAACAAAATTTAACAATTTTTAAAGAATAGAAATCAAACAAAGCATTACTCAAATTACACGGAAACAAAGCAGAAGAAAAGGACAGATATCTGAAAAATACCCAAATATCTGCAAATGAAACAACACACTTCTCAATAACATAAGAATCAAAGAGGAAGTCACAAGGGAAATTATAGAATATTTAGAATTGAAAGAAAATGAATATACAAAGTATTAAGATTTGTAGAGTACAGGTAAAGCAACATTTACAGGGAAGTTTATAGCATTAAATGTTTATATTAGAAAAGAAAAAGGTCCCAAAGCTTCCACATTAAGAAATTCAAAAAAAGAAGAACAATTTAAACCTATAACAAGCTGGAAAAAGAAATAATAAAGATAACAGTAAACTCAATAAAATTGGAAACAGAAAAGCAATTCGCCTTTGAAAAGATAACTACAGTTGATAAGCCACTAGCTAGACTGACCAAGAAAAAAAAAGAGAAGGCACAAATAACCAAATCGCTACAGATGTTACAGACATTAAAAAAAAAAAAAAGGGAATATTTCAAACAACTTTACTTCTGTATATTTAACAGTTTATATTAAATGAACTAATTTTCTGAAAGACAAAAAGTGACACATCTACTCCAGAGAAAATAGGTAACCTGAACAATCTTATATTTATTACAGAAGTAAAACTTGTAGTTCAAAACCTTCTCATGAAGAAAACGTCAGGGCCAGATGGCTTCACAGGCAAAACACATTTATGGAAGAAATAAACCAATTCTACACAATCCTTTCCAGAAATAGAAGAGGAGGAAACACTTCACAACTAATTTTATGAGGCCGGTATTACTCTGATTAATAAAATCAGCCAAAGACATTACAAGAAAACAAAATTACAGACCAGTATCCATCATAAATACAGATGCAAAAAATCTCAACAAAATATTAGTGAATCACATGTAGCAATGTTTGAAAAGGATAATTAATCATGACCATGTGTATGTGATTTATCCCTGAAATGCAAAGTTGGTTCAACATTCAAAAATTAATCAATATCATTCACCCTACAACAAACTACTAAAGAAAAAAAATATTTAATTATCTCAACAGATGCAAAAAAAAAAAAAAATGATTTAGGAAAATTCAACATCCATTAATGACTTAAAACTCTGAGAAAACTTAGAAAAGAACTTCTTAGCTGATAAAGAACATCTACAGCTAACATACTTAATGATCAAAAACTGTATTCTTTCCCCCTAAGACTAACAAAAGATGTCCACTCTCATCACTCCTATTCAACAACATACTGTAGTTCTAGCCAGTACCATAAGGCACAAAAGACATAAAGTATCAGTATTGGAAAGAAAGAAATAAAACTGTCTCTATTTACAGATAGAGTATCGACACAGAAATGACCAAGAAGTGTACCAAAAAAAATCCTAGAAATAAAGTTTAGCAAGTGGCAGGACACAAGGACAATATACAAAAACCAACTGTATTTCTACACGCTAGTAATGAACAATTGGAAATTTAAAAAAAAATGCCACTTACAATAGCACCAAAAAATCATGAAATATCAAGGTATATGTCTAAGAAAATACAGGTTCACTATGCTGGAAAATACAAAACACTGATGGAGGAAATCAAAGAAGCTCTAACTAAATAGAAACATGACTTTATTGAGGTCATGTACTGGAAGACCTAACATCTTATATACTGTATGATTCTTGCATGGATCTCAAATGCATAATTCTAAGTGAAAGAAGCTGGATTCAAAATAATACATACTGTATGATCCTATTTATAAGACATTCAGAAAAAGGGAAAATTATAAACAAAGCAGTGGTTGCTAGAGGTTGGAGCTGCAGGTAGGAATTGGTTTTCAGGGGGCAACAGTAGGGAATTTTGAGGTGATGGAACTGTTCTGTATCTTAATTGTGGTGGTGGTTACATAACAATATTGCATCTGTCTAAACTCATAGAACTATATACATCACCAAGAATGAATTTTAACATCAATAAGTTAAAGAATAAATTTTAAAAGTCTAAAAAAGTAGACAGAATTATACATTAAAGTTGAGGTTAGTAATTATATTTCACGAGGGTAATGAATGGGAAGAGGAATGAGGGGGCCTCTCAGTGCCAGGAAGGTTATATTTCTTGATCTGGGTATAGTTGGCTTGCTGTGTTCATCTTGTTAGAAATTTATCATCTGTACACTTATTAATCACATACATTTCTGTATGTATGTTATATTTCAATACAAAAAATTTACATTACAAGTAAAGAAAATGAGTGAACACAAGTTTTTTAATATTTACTCAGGATGACAATGTCTTGTTTCAAAAACAAGAGTACAAACAAATGCCATAGGAATTCATAAATGGGAAACACTACTTTGGGCTGGGATGATCAGGGAAGGATTTACAGAGAAAATTAAAGCTGAGCTGAGTCTTCAAAGAGTGTAAAATTTAAACAGGTGCAAACGAGGGCAAGGCAGTATGTTGTAAGCAAAAGCACAGAGGTAGAAAAGTACATGATGCACTTAGTCAGGCAGACTAGGAGCTTAAACTTAAAAATAATTTGCTCTGTGGCACACGAGTCCGGAAAAAAGATACCAAAATTGGGAAGATCAACTTATCAGTAGGCAGAACCAAGTAAGAATAGAGACCCTAAGGCACCAATTTAGACAGCAACAGAGTATGCAACAGGCAAAGGTTCAAGTAGCCAGGATGAAGATTTAGCAGAAGTTATCAAGGTTTCAAGGAGCCCTGGTGGTGCAGTAGTTAAAGCACTTGGCAGCTAACTGGAAAGTCAGCAGTTCGAATCCACCATAACCCACTGGCTGCTCCTTGGGGGAAGGATGTGGCCATCAGTCTCCATAAAGATTTAGAGCCCTGGAAACCCTACAGGACAGAGTAGAATCCTATGAGCAGTTCTACTCTGTCCTATAGGGTTGTTATGAGTCAGAACTGACTCGACAGCAATAGGTTGGGTTTGATCAAGGTTTCAGCTCTTGGGTTATTACAATGTAAGGAAGCCTGGAAAATCCATCATTGAGAAAGGGGGATATTCAGTCACTGAGTGCTTGAGTGTGCAAGACCAACTTGGCAACCTAGCAAATTATTAAACCAGAGTCTTTCTATTCCCCTGTCTAGAGCCAAAACTGTTTCTAGAATCTGGAATAAACCAGATTCTAGACATGAAGTTAAGGAAATCCAGAAGCCAGAGTCAGATGGTAGAGCAAGAGGAGTCAGTGTGGCCAGTACAATGGCTACTCCACTGGAGACAGCATCCACAGAGTGATGAAATCCAGCGGAAAAGACGGCTTCTCCAGAAAGCTAGAAAGGTTGGTTATCATCAGTTGAAGTACTGCTATTCCAAACATGTGGAAATACCAAGCAAATGGGCAAACACGTAGGATTGAACTTTCCTTGGGAGATAAAGCAACTACTTGAAATTCAGTAGCAGAAGTAATCGTTTTATACTAGTTGGATTACCTAAAAAATTATTTCCACTACTGATTTCAAATCCATGAAAACAAGCATTGTCTGTTTTGGTTCACACTATATCCCTAGAACCTAGCACAATGCTTGCCATAGAGAGGAACTCAATAAATACTAGATTAATAAAAGAATGAACAAACAATAATACAATTAAGGCAGACCACAAATAAGAAGAGGCCAGAGAATCAGCAAAGGAAAAGTGAGCTAACAAGTGAAACAAAGGAGATGAGTGTTTTAAGAAAAAAAGAGTAGTAAAAAGCCTCATATGTTGTAGACAAGTTGATAGGGATGAGAAGGAACTAATTAATGAATGGAGCAAGCAGAATGGTATTGGTGACCTACAAGAAAATAGTTTAGCAGAAGGTATGACTCGAAGCCAGACAGCAGTAACCTGAGGAGTAGATGGGAGGTGAGTACATGCAAGCAGCCAGCATAGACTATTTTTTTAAAGAATCTGTCAATCAAAGGAGGGGAAGACAGGCTGCAGAGAGGGCAGAGAGCTCACTAAAATACAAGCATACTTCATTTTATTGCACTTCGCTTTATTGTGCTTCACAGATACTGCGTTTTTTAAAAATTGAAGGTTTGTGGCAACCCTGAGTCAAGCAAGTCTACTGGCGCCATTTTTTCCAACAGCATGTTCTCATTTCATGTCTCTCTGTCACATTTTGGTAATTCTCACAACACTTCAAAAGTTTTCATTATTATTATATCTGATATGGTGATTTGTGATCAGTGATCTTTCATGTTACTATTGTAATCGTTTTGGGGTGCCATGAACAGCACCCATATAAGGCAGCAAACTTAACTGGTAAATGTCTGTGTGTTCTGACTGCTCCACTGACCGGCCGTTCCACAGTCTCTCTCCCTCTCCTCAGGCCTCCCTAGTCCCTGAGACATGACAATATTGAAATTAGGCCAATTAATAACCCTACAACAGCCTCTAAGTATTCAAGTGAAAGGAAGAGTTGCATATCTCTCATTTTAAATCAAAAGCTGGAAATGATTAAGCTTAGCGGGAAAGCATGTCGATAAAGTCGAGATAGGCCAAAAGCCAGGGCTGCTGAGCCAAATAGCTAGCCAAGCTGTGAATGCAAAGGAAAAGTTCTTGAAGGAAATTAAAAGTGCTACTCCAGTGAACACACGAATGATAAGAAAGCGAAACAGCCTTATTGCTGATATGGAGAAAGTTTTAGTGGTCTGGATAGAAGATCAAACCAGCCACAACATTCCCTGAAGCCAAAGCCTAATCCAGAGCAAGGCCCTAACTCTCTTCAATTCTATGAAGGCTGAAAGAGGTGAGGAAGCTGCAGAAGAAAAGCCTGAAGCTAGCAGAGGTTGGTTCATGAGGTTTAAGGAAAGAAGCCATCTCCATAACATAAAAGTATAAGGTGAAGCAGCAAGTGCTGATGTAGAAGCTGCAGCAAGTTATCCAGAAGACCTAGCTAATTGATGAAGGTGGCTACACTCAACAACAGATTTTTAATGTAGACAAAACAGCCTTATATTGGAAGAAGATACCATCTACAACTTGCATAGCTAGAGAGGAGAAATCAATGCCTGGCTTCAAAGCTTCAAAGGACAGGCTGACTCTGTTGTTAGGGGCTAAGGCAGCTGGTGACTTTAAGTTGAACCCATTGCTCATGTATCATTCTGAAAAGCCTAGGGCCGCTAAGAATTATGCTAAACTACTCTGCTTGTGCTCTATAAATGGAACAACAAAGCCTGGATGATAGCACATCTGTTTACAACATGGCTTACTGAATATTTTAAGCCCACTGTTGAGACCTACTTCTCAGAAAAAAAGATTCCTTTCAAAATATTACTGCTCCTTGACTACGCACCTGGTCACCCAAGAGCTGTGATGGAGATGTACGAGGAGATTAATGTTGTTTTCATGCCTGCTAACACAACATCCATTCTGCAGCCCATGGATCAAGGAGTAATTTCAAGTCATATTATTTAAGAAATACATTTTGTACAATTATAGCTTCCATAGACAGAGATTCCTCTGATGGATCTGAGGAAAGTAAACTGAAAATCTTCTGGAAAGGATTCACCATTCTAGATGCCATTAAGAACATTTGTGATTCATGGGAGGAGGTCAAAATGTTACAGTTAAAAGGATTTTGGAAGAGGTTGATTCCAACCCTCATAGATGACTTTGAGGGGTTCAAGACTTCAGTGGAGGAAGTAACTGCAGATGTGGTGGAAACAGCAAGCGAACTAGAATTAGAAGTGAATTCTGAGGATGTGACTTGTTTGCTGCAGTCTCATGATAAAACTTTAACGAACGAGGAGTTGCGTCTTATGGATGAACAAAGAAAATGGTTTCTTAAGATAGAATCTACTCCTAGTGAAGATGCTGCGACCATTGCTGAAATGACAACAAAGGATTTAGAATACTACAAAAACTCAGTTGATTAAGCAGCACCAGTGTTTAAGGAGATTGACTCCAATTTTTAAAGAAGCTATATTGTGGGTAAAATGCTATCAAACAGCATCGCACGCTACAGAGAAATCTTTTGTGAAAGGAAGAGTTGATGTAGCAAACTTCATTGCTGTGGCAAACTTCATTGCCATCTTATTTTAAGAAATTGCCACAGCTACCCCAAAAGTCAGCAACCACGACCATGATCAGTCAGCAGCCATCAACAATGAGGCAAGACCCTCCACTAGCAAAGGATTATGACTTGCTGAAGGCTTAGATGACAGCATTTTTAGCAATAAGGTATTTTTTAATTAAGGTATGTACATTGTTTTTTTAGACTTAATGCTATCACACACTAATAGACTACAGTATAGTGCAAATATAACTTTTATATGCACTGGGAAACCAAAAAATTTGTGTGACTTGCTTTATTGTGGTGATCTGGAACTGAACCCACAATATCTCTGAGGTATGCCTGTATGCACACTGATGGTGGTGGTAAAGGGGGCAGAACAAAACGACGAGGTTTGCAGCTGAAGATGTTAAGTTAGTAAATAATCTTTTCCCGAGTGCAATCCAATCACTTTTTATCAAGATAATAAACCAAAAAAAAAAAAAAAAAACTGCTGCTGTCAATTCCAACTCATAGCAACCCTGTAGTTCACAGCAGAACTGCCCCATAGGGTTTCCAACGAGCAGCTGGTGGATTAAAACTGCTGACCTTTTGGTTAGCAGCCAAGCTCTTAACCACTGTGCCACCAGGGCGCCATCAAAATAATAGTGATAAGAATAACAGCAAACACTTTTTGGGGGGAGAGAGGGCTACTCACTAAGTACAAATCAAAGTCCTGACTACTTTAACACTCCTCACTAGACCTGCCAATATCTCTATTAGATAGTAGTATCATTATCCCCATTTTATAGATGAAAAACCTGAGCTCCATGCCATACAGTTAGCCACTGACAGAACAATCCAGATCTATCTGACTTCTATGGCACCCACTACTAGTTGCCTAATCCAGTACCAGTTATTCCTAACTCCCTTCTCCCTTGACTCATTATAGCGAGGGGTGGCCTCATGACCCATTTCCAGCAAGTGGGATATAAGTGAAAGTTGTTTGGAGTGTCCTTGGAAGGCATTTCCTTTTTAAATACACATGCGCGCGCACACACACACATGCATCTCGGTATCAGATATTGCTGGAACTGCAAATCCAACAGCCGAGTTGTGTCTTATGACAATGAGGAGAGGCATGGAAATTACAGAAAAGTTGAGTTACTAAACTTGCAATGTCTACCTACTTCTAGACTTCTTGCCATATGACAGAGGATAAAAAAAAAAAAACCTCTATTTTAAGCCACGTTTGTCAGGCTTTCTGTTATTTTACACTTAGTAGCATTACTGACGAATACAACTCCAAAGCCCATACTCTTATCCACAAAACGATATTCCCTGTCATCTGTAAAATACAGAGAATAAGATCTGCTCTTCTACTTCCCTCAGAGAAGATTCACATACAAATTCATTAAAATATAAAAATTATTATAAAACTTATTACTGTTTTAAAAATAATGAATCTTCACTAAGGGAAGGGATCAGAGCATGCATACCCCATAGAGACATGGGACCAGGCAGTATTCTCCGAGGAGGACATATCAGAATCACCTGGGGGAATTTTTCACATTACACATGTCCCCTCTTGAGAATCACTGCCATGGTGAATCACCTCTAACAAATGAGATAATGAACATACCCTGCAGATGTATTCAGAAAGGAAAAAGAGGTTGAGAAGCAGAGTTTTATTGTAATAGTGGGGTCTATTAAGCACAACGTCATTAAGATAGCAGTAGCATAATAATGTTGGCGCTCTGGTGGTGCAGTGGTTAAGAGTTTGGCTGTTAACCAAAAGGTCGGCAGTTCGCATTCACTATCTGCTCCTTGGAAACTCTATGGGGCAGTTCTACTCTGTCCTGTAGGGTCGCTATGAGTTGGAATTGACTCAACACAACGAGTTTGGTTCGATTTTTAGCATAATAATTGGTAAAAAAATCTCTGAACCCATAATTTTATCAACTTTGATCTTTCTTAAAATAAAAGTATTTCTTTTTACATGAACAACAGTAACAAACAATAAATAATAGTACAACCCAACAAAGCTGACACAACCTAAACAGTATAATATTAACAAATAGGATCAGTGAGTTAGCAGGAAAAAACGTCAATATGTTTCAAAGAAAGGCTAGAAAATTCTACATATTTATTCAAATTAAAAAAGAATTTCCTCCTCATAAAATCAAATTCATTAAAAAAAAAAAAAAAAAATACCAGACTTACTGGCCTGACAGACACTGAAGGAACCCCCAAGACTATGGCCCTAAGATAACCCTCTGACTTGAAACTGCAGCCATTCCCAGAAACCACTTTCCAACCAAGCAATAGACAGGCCTGTAAAATAAATAGTAACACCCAAAAAGAATGTGCTCCATAGAACAAACAATTATACAAAATGACAAAGGCAGGAAGGGGTAGGAAAACCAGATAAAAGGAAACAGGCAATCTAGGGTGGAAATGGGGAGAGTGTTGACAGTGTGGGGACTGCAACCAATGTCATGGAACACTTGTGTACGATTTGTTGAATGGGAAACTAATTTGCTCTGTAAGCTTTCACCGAAAATACAATAAAATATTTTTTAAAAAATTAAGCATTGAACCTGTAATAACTTAATATGCATCATTAGGCCTGATAGTCATGGAGGGATCACGGAAAAGCAACAGAGAGATAGACTGAGGAAGGGTTGTACGGTCATTGAGCAGTGGGCTCCAGAGACCAGCTGTGTAGCCTTGGGCAAGTTACTTAAACTCTCTGTGTCTCAATTTTCTCATCTGTGAAAATGAGGAATAATAAACGTACCTATCTCACAGGAAAAAAAAAATTCCTCATTTTAATCTCTCATAATGGAGGTCATTACTACTCTCTCATTAAGAAATTAGCAGTTCTTTAAAATTTGAACTCAAATTAACTCACATCTCAGGTCCTAAATAATTGGTTTTTTGCATTTATTGGATTTATTGCTAGCATTTTTCATTCAATAAATACTTGTTGAGTGCCTACCGAGTACCAGGCATTGTTCTAGGCACTGGTATACAGCATTGAAGAAAACACTCTTATTGCTTAACTTTATGGAGTCTGTATTCTACAGGAGGTAGGGAGTAGACAGACAATAAGCAAATAAATAAAATACAATATGTCAGCTGATGATAAGTGCTGTAGTTTAAAAAATAGAACAAGAAAGGTAGAAAGTGTATAGGCAATATGGGGCAGGAGAGAGAGAATCTGTGTGTGTGTGGTACAGGGGTATGCAGAATGTTGCAGTTTTAAATATCATGGTCAAGGCTGCACTGAGATGCTGCCACTTGTACTATGACCTGAACGAGCCGAGAAACCAAACTGTAACCATACACTTATCTGTTTTAATGCTAACTCCTTTTCTGTTGAATATATCATTTGAAATGAGTCAACATGGAAGAATAAAGAGGATACTGTTTTTCCTTACTAGTTAATGTTATCGGCTGTAATCAAATCAAACAAGGAAAAAAGACTTTCCAATCATTGGTAGCCCTCTTAATCTATCTCACTGTTGCCCTATCTGCCTTTTGAGAAAAGAAGTTTAAATGTTCATTTATTTTATTTCTTTATATTACAAATGTATATATTTTTTAAAACTCCCCAAACACATATTTCAAATATAGAAATTATTTTTAGTCTTAAATGAGCCCAAGTTTCATCACAGGCTAAAATTTTAAGACATAAAATGACTGCTGAAACTGAATTTTAATCATATAGATGAATCACAACATGCGTCTTTAGCTAGGCATGTATTATGGATAAGTCTAGTTTTCTACAGAGAATAAATCACAGGTTCTAATTACCATTTTGGTTATACACATAATTAATAACATTCTGTCTTAATGGGACACACAGACTCTTCAGACACTTGCAAAGCTCTAACTCTGCATACTGCCAAAGCCAACTGTCAGCTGCACTGCCCAACACAAAGGAATCTTGATGTAGTGCTTTAGCATTGACAACAATATGCATATCTTTATATATGATACAATGCAAAAATTAATTGCTTTTCTTCCTTCAAAAATTTCTCCACACTAATAATTTTACGTCACTTGATTAATCATTTACCCTAAATTATATATATTGGCCAGTGACCTTGTGAGCAATAAAAACAAACGTAAATGTGACCCAAGATTCAAAGAAGAGAAAAATACTGTAGGACAAGGACTTACTGATTGTAAACTTTCATTTTCACGTAAACAAGCCGTATGAAGTTCTGATTTCAAGGTTGCAATGTGATTTCGATGAGATGTCATTTCCTTCTCTAATGTAGCAATTCTAGCGCTTGCAAGCTGGTAGACATCCATGAAACTTTTAATCATAGCCTAGAGAAATAAAAATAATGTCACATACAGTTCAAGTAAAGCTATCCCCAAAGGAGAATTTCCATAATTAGAAAGCAAAATCATTAAAATTTTAAAGTAAACAACTTTTCATCTTTCTTTAAAATAATAAAGATAACCTCAAATTTTATATAGAGAACAGTGACTATTTTAAGAAAGTTTGGGAAAAAACAATTGAGACTTGTTTTTCAGAGTATTTATTTAAATAAGATGTACTTTGATCTATTGTGCTTAAAATTTAGAATGCAGTTTTTAAAGATGGCACACTTATTTTCTTTACTAAAATTAAACTCAAGTTACAATTTGACCTAAATTTCAATCTTAAGAGACACATAACAGATGGATAGATAGACAGGATATTTCAAAATGAGCTGAGTTAGTAAAACTTTCAATCCACCTAAAAAGCAAGTGTTTTAAAACACAGGGAGCTGAAACAATCTTATGAATTTTTAAGAGTAAGTAACATAATTCTTATACTGTAAAAGCACAATTATGTTCATTCATATATCAGAGGAATGCCCTCACATTATACTATTTATAATAACACAAGCAAGTGTTTGTAACTTTTTATCTCCCCTAAAAATTATAATATTTTTGGGATTGTTAGACCTCCTTATTACTGTTTAATCACATTTTATAGACTTTTCCTTCTAAAGCAATCTGTAGTGAACTTTAAGTCCAAGAATAATATTACTGCTTTTAAAAAGTCTTTCAGAATACCTTGAACATAGCAAAATAAAATCAAGTGTTATATTATTTAAAAGAAAAGATGTTCCAACCACTCTGAATGCAATGGTAGACAATCTGAGAATTAAATTGCATTCAATCTCATGGGTCTGATTAGGGAACGCTTTGGTAAACTAGATATTGGAGCATTTCTGAATGCATGTGAAGTAATAATTTGGTGAACAAAGAGTAAGAAATAGTGTACACAATGCCTGGGAAACAGAAGTAGATTAATTATTCATAGGTAAGAGTAAGAAAATTCACACTTTTGTGCCTAATAAGTCACTATTTGCCCTCAAAAATCCAGTTCAGACACCTCCTCCTTCAAGAAACCTCTTTTGAGCCTGAGCCCAAAGGCAGAGCAAACTTCTACCCTGGCTCATTGTGAGTCCCTTTGCCTTTTTCTACTACTGCATTTACTGACATAGCAGAAATTTATTAGTTTACCTGCTTATCTTCTTTACTAGACTGAGGAGCTCCTCACGGCCAGGACTGTACCATATACATCTCTGTATTTTCAGGGATGATAATGGCCCACAGTGAGTATTATTTGAATGACTGATGATTAAATGAATGACTGATTGAATAAGTGAATAAATGAATGAAAGAAAAACTGGAAAAGACCAAAAACCTCAAGTTGAATATTGGCATATAATACCTTATAAGAAAGGATGAAGATAGTTGGGAAAATGCAATCATAACACCCAGTCTAATGAATTAATTATCAGCATACTTTGTTCATGTTGAAAAAAGAAGCAGAAGCATAGCTGTAGGCAAAAAACAATGAAGTAAACAAAAGTAAATTCTATTAAAAAACCCATTGCTGTTGAGTCGATTTTGACTCATAGTGACCCTATAGGACTGTCCAATAGGGTTTCCAAGGCTGTAATCTTTTTGTGTGTGTGTGTTTTGTGAAATCCACGGTGCTTCTTTTTTTTAATTTGCCTTAAGTGAAAGTATACAGCTCAACTTAATGTCTCATATAAAAATTTATACACACATTGTTATGTGACCCTAGTTGCTCTCTCTATTATGTGACAGCACACTCCTCCTTTCCACCCTGGATTTTCCCATATCCATTCAACCAGCTTCTGTCCCTTTCTGCCTTCTCATCTCACCTCCAGACAGGAGCTGCCCACTTAGTTTCATGTATCTACTTGAACTAAGAAGCACACGCTTCACGAGTATCATTTTATGTCTTATGGTCCAGCCTAATCTTTGTCTGAAGAGTTGGTTTCGGGAACAGTTTAAGTTCTGAGTTAACAGGGAATCTGGGGCCATGTCTTCTGGGGTTCCTCCAGTCTCAGTCAGACCATTAAGTCTGGTCTTTTTACTAGAATTTGAGTTCTACATCCCACTTTTCTCCTGCTCCGTCAGGGATTCTCTGTTGTGTTCCCTGTCAGGGCAGTCATTGGTGGTAGCCGGGTACCGTCTAGTTTTTCTTGTCTCAGGCTGATGGAGTCTCTGGTTTATGTGGCCCTTTCTGTCTCTTGGGCTAATATTTCCCCTGTGTCTTTGGTGTTCTTTATTCACCTTTGCTCCCGGTGGGTTGGGACCAATTGATGCATCTTAGATGGCCACTCGCAAGTTTCCAAGACCCCAGATGCCAGTCATCAAAGTGGGATGCAGAACATTTTCTTAATAAACTTTGTTATGCCAGTTGACCTAGATGTCCCCCGAAACCATAGTCCCCAGACCCCCACCACTGCTACTCTGTCGCTCGAAGTGTTTGGTTCTGTTCAGGAAACTTCTTAGCTTTTGGTTTAGTCCAGTTGTGCTGACTTCCCCCGTAGTGTGTGTTGTCCTTCCCTTGACCTAATTCTTGTCTACTCTCTAGTTAGTGAATACCCCTCTTCCTCCCTTGCCACCTTCGTAACCATCAAAGAATGTTTTCTTCTGTCTTTAAACCTTTTCTTGAGTTCTTATAATCATGGTCTTATACAATATTTGTCCTTTTGCCACTGACTAATTTCACTCAGCACAATGCCTTCCAGATTCATCCATGTTATGAGATGTTTCGCAGATTCATCGTTGTTCTTTATCACTGCACAGTATCTTGTTGTGTGAATATACAATAATTTGCTTATTCATTTGTCCCTTGATGAGCACCTAGGTTGCTTCCATCATTTTGCTATTATGAACAGTGCTGCAATGAACACCGGTGTGCATATATCTATTCGTGTGATCGCTCTTATTCGTCAAGGATATATTCCAAGGAGTGGGATTACTGGATCGTATGATACTTCGATTTCAAGCTTTTTAAGGAAGCGTCAAATCGATTTCCAAAGTGGTTGTACCATTTTACATTCCCACCAACAGTGTATAAGTGTTCCAGTCTCTCCACAACCTCTCTAACATTTATTATTTGGTGTTTTTGGATTAATGCTAGCCTTGTTGGGGTGAGATGAGATGGTATCTCATTGTAGTTTTGATTTGCATTTCTCTAATGGCTAATGATTGTGAGCATTTCCTCATGTGTCTGTTAGTCACCTGAATGTCTTCTTTGCTGAAGTGCCTGTTCATATCCTTTGCCCATTTTTAAACTGGGTTATTTGTCTTTTTGTCATTGATACTTTGCAGTATCTTGTAGCTTTCAGAGATTAGACCCTGATCGGATATGTTGTAGCCAAAAATTTTTTCCCATTCTGTAGATTGTCTTTTTACTCTTTTGGTGAAGTCTTTTTATGAGCATAAGTGTTTAATTTTTAGGAGCTCCCAGTTATCTAGTTTCTCTTCTGGTGTTTGTGCATTGTTATTTATAGTTCGTATTCTGCTTATGCTTTGTATTAGGGCTCCTAGCATTGTCCCTATTTTTTCTTCCATGATCTTTATTTAGATTTTATATTTAGGTCTTTGATCCATTTTGAGTTAGTTTTTGTGCATGGTGTGAGGTATGGGTCTTGTTTCATTTTTTTTGCAGATGGATATCCAGTTATGCCAGCACCATTTCATAAAGAGACTGTCTTTTCCCCAGTGGATGGACTTTGGGCCTTTGTCAAATATCAGCTGCTCAGATGAATTTACATCAGGATTCTCAATTCTGTTCCATCGGTCTATGTATCTGTTGTTGTATCAGGACCAGGTGTTTTGACTACCATGGCAGTATAATAGGTTCTAAAATCAGGTAGTGTGAGGCCTCTCACTTCGTTCTTTTTCTTTAGTAATGCTTTAATTATCCGGGGCCTCTTCCCTTTCCATATGAAATTGGTGATTTGTTTCTCCATCTCATTAAAAAATACTATTGGAATTTGGATCAGGATTGCACAGTGTCTGTAGATCGCTTTGGGTAGAACTGACATTTTCACAATGTTGAGTCTTCCTATCCATGAACAAGGTACGTTTTTCCACTTATGTAGGTCTCTTTTGGTTTCTTGCAGTAGTGTCTTGTAGTTTTCTTTGTATAGGTCTTTTATGTCTCTGGTTAGATTTATTCCTAAGTATTTTATCTTCTTGGGGGCTACCGTAAATAGTATTGATTTGGCGATTTCCTCTTCAAAGTTCTCTTCATTGGTATAGAGTAGTCCAACTGATTTTTGTATGTTTATCTTGTATCCTGATACTCTGCTGAAATCTTCTATGAGTTACAGTACTTTTCTTGTGGATTCTCTGGGGTTTCCTGTGTATAAGATCATATCATCTGCAAACAGAGATACTTTTACTTCTTCCTTACCAATTTGGATGCCCTTTATTTCTTTTTATAGCCTAACTGCACTGGCGAGGACCTCCAGCACAATGTTGAATAAGAGTGGTGATAAAGGGCATCCTTGTCTGGTTCCCATTCTCAAGGGGAGTGCTTTCAGACTCTCTCCATTTAGGATGACGTTGGCTGTTGGCTTTGTATAAATGCCATTTATTATGTTGAGGAATTTCCCTTCTATTCCTATTTTTCTGAGAGTTTTTATCATGAATGGATGTTGGACTTTGTCAAATGTCTTTTCTGCCTCAATTGATAACATCATGTGGTTCTTGTCTTGTTTTATTAATGTAATGGATTACATTGGTTTTCTAATGTTGAACCATCTCTGCAAACCTGGTATAAATCTCACTTGATCATGATGAATTATTTTTTTGATATGTTGTTGAATTCTATTGGCTAGAATTTTGTTGAGGATTTTTGCATCTATGTTCATGAGGGATATTGGTCTGTAATTTTCTGTTTTTGTGGTGTCTTTACCCAGTTTTGGTATCAGGGTTATGCTGGCTTCAGGGAATGACTTTGGGAGTATTCTGTCCTTTTCTGTGCTCTGAAATACCTTTAGTAGTTGTGGTGTTAACTCTTCTCCGAAAGTTTGCTAGAATTCTCCAGTGAAACTGTCAGGGCCAGGGCTTTTATTTGTGGGAGTTTTTAATTACCTTTTCAATCTCTTCTTTTGTTATAGGTTTATTTAGTTGTTCTAATTCTGTTTACGTTAGTTTAGGTAGCTAGTGTGTTTCTAGAAATTTATCCATTTCCTCTACAATTTTTCATAGTATTCTGTTATGGCTCTTTTAATTTCAGTTGGGTCTGTTGTGGTATCGCCCATCTCATTTCTTATTTGGGTTATTTGCTTCCTCTCCTGTTTTTCTTTTGTCAGTTTGGCCAATGGCTTATCGATTTTGTTGATCTTTTCAAAGAACCAGCTTTTGGTCTTGTTAACTCTTTCAGTTGTTTTTCTATTCTCTATTTCATTTAATTCTGCTCTAATTTTTATTATTATTTGCTTTCTTCTAGTGCCCAAGGGCTTCTTTTGCTGTTCTCTTTCTATTTGTTTGAGTTGTAGGGTTAATGTTTTGATTTTGACCCTTTCTTATTTTTGGAAGTGTGCATTTATTACTATAAATTGACCTCTAAACACTGCTTTTGCTGTGTCCCAAAGGTTCTGGTAGGATATGTTTTCATTCTCATTTGATTCTGTGAAATTCTTTATTCCACCCTTAATTCCTTCTATAACCCAGTAGTTTTTGAGCAAGGTGTTGTTCAGTGTCCATCTGTTTTTCTTTTCCTTGCTTTTTCTGTTATTGATTTCTACTCTTATGGCTTTATGGTCAGAAAAGATGCTTTGTAATATTTTGATGCTTTGTGATATTTCAATACTTTGGATTCTATTAATGCTTGCTTTATGGCCTAATATGTAGTTTATTTCGCAGAGTGTTCCACGTGTGCTGGAAAAGAACGTATACTTGGCTGCTGTTGGGTGGAGTGTTCTGTGTATGTCTATGAGATCTAGTTGGTTAACTGTGGCATTTAGATCTTCTGTGTCTTTATTGAGCTTCTTTCTGAATGTTCTGTCCTTCACCAAAAGTGGCGTGTTGATCTCTGCTACTATTATTGTGGAGCTGTCTATCTTTCTTTTCAATGCTGTTAGAGTTTATTTTATGTGATTTGGAGCCCTGTCGTTGTGTGCATAAATATTTTTTATGGTTATGTCTTCCTGGTGTATTGACCCTTTAATCATTATATAGTGTCCTTCCTTATCCTTTGTGGCAGATTTTACTTTAAAGTCTATTTTGTCAGAGATTAATATCGCCACTCCTGCTCGTTTGAGTGTCGTTTGCTTGATATATTTTTTTCCATCCTTTGACTTTTAGTTTGTTTGTGTCTTTAAGTCTAAGGTGTGTCTCTTGTAGGCAGGATATAGATGGATCATGTTTGCTTATCCATTCTGCCACTCTCTTTGTGTCTTTATTGGTGCATTTAGTCCATTTACATTCAGCATAATTATTGATAGGTATGACTTTAGTGCTGTCATTTTGATGTTTTTTTTGTGTGTGTTGTTGACAGTTTTCTTTGTTCCACTTAATTTTCTGTGCTAAGTCGTTTTACTTTATTTTGTTTTCATCCTTTTCATTGTTGTTGATTTTGTACTTGCTGAGTCTTTACATTTTTCTTGTTTTTTATTTTGATGTGTAGGATTGTTAGTTTCCTTTGTGGTTACCTTAATATTTACCCCTATTTTTCTAAGTTTAAATCAATCTTTTATTTCTTTATGTTGCCTTGACTTCCTCTCCATATGAAAGATCTATAACTACATTATTTACTCCCCTGTTTTTGTTTTAATGTTGTCATCTTTTACATATTGATGTCTCTGTTTCCCTATTTTCAGTGTTTTAGCTTTGATTTATTTTTGACTTCCCTATCTAAGTTGATATCTGGTTGCTCTGTCCTGTGTTCTACTCTTGGGTTGTTATCTGATGTTACTGATTTTATAACTGGAGGACTCCCTTTAGTATTTTTTGTAATTTTGGTTTGGTTTTTATAAATTCCCTAAACTTCAGTTTATCAGGAAATGCCCCAATTTCCCCATCATATTTGAGAGACAGTTTTGCTGGATATATAATTCTTGGCTGGCAGTTTTTCTCCTTCAAGGCTTTACATATGTCATCAGATTGCCTTCTTGCCTGCATAGTTTCTGCTTAGTAGTCCGAGCTTAGTCTTATTGAGTCTCCTTTGTAGATTTCTTTTTGTTTATCCCTAGCCACTCTTAAAATTCTCTCTTTATCTTTGGTTTTGGCAAGTTTGATTATAACATGTCTTGTTGACTTTCTTTTAGGATCTACCTTGTGTGGCTTTCAATGAGCTTCCTGGATAGCTATCTTCTCATGTTTCATGATATCAGGGAAGTTTTCTGCCAACAAATCTTCAACAATTCTCTCTATATTTCCTGTTATCCCCCTCTGTTATGGTACTCCAATCACTTGTAGGTTACTCCTCTTGATAGAGTCACAAATAATTCTTAGGGTTTCTTCTTTTTTTTTTAAATTCTTTTATTTGATTTTCCCTCAAATAAGCTGGTGTCAAGTGCTTTATCTTCAATCTCACTAATTCTAACTTCCATTGCCTCAATTCTGCTCCTATGACTTTCTATTGAGTTGTCTAATTTTGAAATTTTATTGTTAATCTTCTGGATTTCTGACTGCTGTCTATGGATTCTAGCAGACTGTTAAATTTGTCATTATGCTCTTGTATAACCTTCTTAAGTTCCTTTATTGCTTTGTCTGTGTGTTCCTTGTATTGTTCTGCGTTTTGCTTGATCTCCTTCCTGATCTCTTGAAGAGCTTTGTATATTAATCTTTGGAATTCTACCTCTGGTAATTCCAAAAAGTTCTGTTAGTCTGGAAGGTTTCTTGATTCTTTATTTTAGGTGCTTGCTGAAGCCATCATGGTCTACGTCTTTATGTGATTTGATATTGACTGTTGTCTCAGAGCCATCAAAAAGTTACCATATTTATTCATTTTATGTTTGCTCTTGTGTCCTAGCTTCTTGTTTTGTTTTGATATGCTCAAAGAGGCTGCTCGTGTGAGCTAGTTTTTTTACTGGCAACTTTGAAGTTCTCACATCCTGTCATCAAGTGGTTAAGGCTGTTACTAGGTATTTGAGCCCAGGAGTTTGTTACTTTTCTTGTATGGATTCAGCTCAGGTGTCCAGACAGTGGGTCACCAAGTGTATGGTGCAGGCTCTCACCTACAGTCCTAGATGGGCAGTTGTGATTGGAGTAGTACTGTGGCTGCAGTAGGGGGTCATCACTGAGCAAGGCAGGGGGCTGATGGCTGCCCCTGAGTATCTGTGAGGAAAACATGTCCCTGATCCGTAGAGTGCATAGGTGTGTGGGTTTTGTAGCCAGACTATGGGCACCTGATGCCATTGGCTGTAAGGACTGGGAGGCACCGCTTATTCTTGGATCCCTGTCACGAGTGGCTAGGTGGCGTGGGTGGAGCCACCAGTCCTCAGGCCCCTGACAGGGGTAGGTGAGGACCCTGCTTAATGGACAGAGCAGTGTCAAATGTCACGAACCTGCCACTCCACCGTATAGCTGATACAGTCGAAAATAGGCTTCAGGTATATACCCTGTTGTACTGTGTGAAAGAGGGCCTATGCTGCTGAAATGGGCCTACACAGGTCTGTGCACAGGTGAAAGACATTCAAAGTCCTTGGATCCCTTATGCCTGTGCCTAGGCAAAGGGGCTGTGCCTGACCTGGGTTCCTGGCTTAGGGGAGTTGGCATATTATTTTTTCCTATTTGTTAATTTGTTCCCTCTCCAAAGCCGGAAGAATGGCTCAAGGCGTGAAATGGGTCCTACTTCCGGCCCAGGGGTGCAGGAATCACTGAAGCTGAGGGGAGGGAGCAGTAAATGGGAGAGAGGATCTTCCCAAATGGGGTGTTTTTTGATCCACTTGGTAGGTTAGATGCATGTACTTATCTTTTGCCGATTAAGCACTGCTCTTCACTGGTTCTGTAGGCTTGAGTAGACTATCCGCTGCTTGGTCTCTCCTGATGTGGAAAACACGTCCCAAGCACCACTGCTTGCCTCACCGCATACACCAGCCGATCCAGCTTGCAGGGTACCAGTTCCCACTGGGTTAGGTCTGGCAACTCCTCACTGCTTCTGAACCATCTCTCCCTTCCCCCTACCACTCAGTTCAATTCCTCAACTTTGTCTTTGATGTTCAGGGCTCCTAGATTATCATGTATAATCAATTCCCTTGTTTTTTCGGGTCTTTGTTGTAAGAGGGACCACAGGAAGCATTTGACTACTCTGCCATCTTGGCCCGGCCTCTCCAAGGCTGTAATCTTTACAGAAGCAGACTGCCACGTCTTTCTTCTGTGGAGCCATTGGTGGGTTCAAACTGCCAACCTGTCAGTTAGCAGCTGAGCACTTAATCACTGTACCACCAGGGCTCCTAAATTCTATTATGCAACACTAAATAAGCACAGTCCTAACCCACGTTATGTTCAGTCATTTTAAGGTAAGTTTAAAGCTGATGTTGTTGTTAGTTCCCGTTGAGTCAATTTTGACTCATGGCGACCTCATTTATTACAGAGTAGAACTGCTCCATAGGGTTTTCCTGGTTGTAATCTTAATGGAAGCAGATTGCCAGGCATTGTTTTATGTCTCTGGGTTTCAAAAGTACGCAAAAATCTGCAACTAAATCATATCTGTGTGTTCCTATGTCAAGTCCCTCTCTACTCATAAATTATCTTCTCCACCGAGAGAGTGGACCAGACACCAGAAGTACTGCTTTTCTCTGGTCCTCACTTTGCCACTTACATAGCTTTGTTGTTGAGCAATGCCACTCAATCTCTGAGCTGCCATCTCCTCAACTATAAAATGGGAAGAAGAGTCATTTTCTTGCCTCTTCCAAAAGTTGTGAGGTTCAGATAATTAAAATAGATTTTATTGAGTACATATTGCAGGCCAGGAACTCTGTAAGCCTTTTACATGCTTTATTTCATTTATTCTTATAACAGCCATATGGAGTAAATGCTATTTTTAACCTAGTTTTCCAGAGTAAAAAACAGGGTCTTGGAGAAATAAAATAACTTGCACAAGATAACAATTAGTTATATGGCAGTCAGGATTCAAACCCAAGTCATCTAGTGCAAAGCCATTCTCTTAACCATTCAACTATACTGTGTCTAATATAAGAAAACCCTCTAAAAACCATAAATGCCTGAATTTTATTGTAGTATTACTATAGTTCTATTTTTAAATTCTCTACTAAAACCTAAGAAGACAATTTTCCATTTCATAGAAAAGTCATTTCTTTGATAGGTGAGATATATCATGCTTGGTAAAGTAGAAGGTCAGCGAAAAAGAGGAAGACCCTCAACGAGATGGACTAACACAGCGGCTACAACAATGCAAGCATGAAAACAATTGTGAGGATGGTGCAGGACTGAGCAGTGTTTTGTTCTGTGGTACATATGAGTTGGAACCAACTCGACGGCACCTAACAACAACATCTATATCTATATCTATCTATCTATCTATATAGTATTGAAATGGAATGGAATGTGCAAAGACTTGGAGTTAGAAAATCAAATGGGAAGAGCACACTTGGCATTCCTCAAGCTGAAAGAACTGAAGAAAAAATTCAAGCCTCGAGTTACAATACTGAAGGATTCTTTGGGCAAAATATTGAACAATGCAGGAAGCATCAAAAGAAGATGGAAGGAATACACAGAGTTGCTGTACCAAAAAGAATTGGTCAACCTTAAACTATGTGAGCAAGAATGGATGGTACTGAAGGAAGAAGTCCAAGCTGCACTGAAGGCACTGATGAAAAACAAGGCTCCAGGAACTGACAGAATACCAACTGAGATGTTTCAATGAACAGATGCAGCACTGGAGGTGCTCACTCATCTATGCCAAGAAATTTGGAAGCCAGCTACCTGGTCAACCAACTAGAAGAGTTCCATATTTGTACTCATTCCAAAGAAAGGTAATCCAACAGAATGCAGAAACTATTGAACGGCAGTCTTTTGAATAGAACAAGGCGGTACTGCGTGGCTTAAAGTCAGGAAAGGTGAGTGTCAGGGTTATATTCTTTCACCATACTTATTCAGTCTGTATGGTGAGCAAATAATCGGAGAAGCTGGACTATATGAAGAAGAATACAGCACCAGGATTGGAGGAAGAGTCGTTAACAACCTGTGATATGCAGATAACACAACTTTGCTTGCGGAAAGCAAAAAGGACTTGAAGCACTTACTGATAAAGATCAGAGACTACAGTCTTCAGTATGAATTACACCTCAACATAAAGAACACAAAAATCCTCATAGCTGGACCACTAAGCAACATTATGGTAAATAGAGAAAATAATGAAGTTTCAAGGATTTCACTTTACTTGGTTCCACAATCAACACCCATGGAAGCAGCAGTCAAGATATCAAAACGGAAAAAGAAAGAAAGAAATCAAACGATGTATTGCATTGGGCAAATCTGCTGCAAACCAAAAACCAAACTAAACCCATTGCCGTCAAGTCGATTTCAACTCGTAGAGACCCTATAGGACAGAGTAGAATCGCCCCACGGGGTTTCCAATGAGCCGTTGGTGGATTTGAACTGCTGACCTTTTGGATAGCAGCCAAATGCTTAAACACTGTGCCACAAGAGCTCCAAAGGACCTCTTTAAATTGTTGAAAAGCAAAGATGTCACTTTGAGGACTGAGGTGCGCCTGACCCAAGCCATGGTATTTTCAATTGCCTCATGTATATGCAAAAGCTGGACAATGCATAAGGAAGACTGAAGAAGAATTGATGCCTTTGAATTATGGTGTTGGCAAAGAATATTGAATATACCATGGTCTGCCAGAAGAACAAGTCTGTCTTGGAAGAAGTACATCCAGAATGCTCCTCAGAAGTAAGGATGGAGAGACTTCATCTCACATACTTTGGATATGTTATCAGGAGGGACCAGTCCCTGCAGAAGGGCATCATTCTTGGTAAAGTGGAGAGTCAGTTAAAAAGAAGTCCCTCAACAAGATAGACTGATACAGTAGCTGCAACAATGAGCTTGTCTTAGTTATCTAGTGGTGCTGCTATAACAGGAATACCACAAGTGGATCACTTTTACACAGAGAAATGTATTCTCTCACAGTCTAGGAGGCTAGAAGTCTGAATTCAGGATGCCAGTTCGAGGGGAAGGATTTCTCTCTCTGTCAGCTGTGGGGGAAGGTTGTTGTCATCAATCTTTCCCAGTCAAGGAGCTTCTCAGCACAGAAATCCTAGATCCAAAGGGCAGGCTATTCTCCTGGTCCTTGCTTCTTGGTGGTATGAGGTCTCCCTCTCTCTCTGCTTGCTTCTCTCTTTTACATCTCAAAAGAGATTGACTTAAGACACAACCTAATCTTGTAGCCTGAGTCCTGCCTCACTAACATAACTGCTGAGAATCATACCTCATTAACATCATAGAGGCAGGATTTACAACACATAGGAAAATCTCATCATATGACAAAATGGTGGACAATCACACAATACTGGGAATCATGGCCTAGCCAAGTTGACACATATTTTTGGGGGATACAATTCAATACATGACAGGCTCAAGCACAGTAATGATTATAAGGATGACGCAGGACCGGGCAGTGTTTCTTTCTATTGTACATAGGGTCTCTATGAGTTGGAACCGACTCGATGGCACCTAACAACAACACACACACACATACACATATATAGCCAAAAAAACCCAAACCTGTTGCCGTTGAGTTGATTTTGACTCATAGCAACCCTAAAGATATGTATATGTATGTATATGTATATATATAAAAACAAAAAAAAAACCTGTTGCTGTCAAGTCGATTCTAACTCATATTAGCGACCCTACAGGACAGAGTAAAACTGCCCCATAGCGTTTCCAAGAAGCGGCTGGTGGATTTGAACTGTTGACATTTTGGTTAGCCGCCTGAGCTCTTAACCACTGCGCCACCAGGGCTCCCTATATATATATATATATATATATATACACATATATATATACATACATATATACATACATATATATGTGTAGGTGTACCTATCTAACTATATACATATATATGTTGTATAAGGACCTAAAATGTATAAAAGGCATGAAGAATATGCTTACCAAATGAAAAGTAAAAAGAAAGTCTATCTGTAGTTAAGTTCCTAGATTATTATTCCACTGTAAAACACAACAGAATTGGTGTTTAATATTTAAGAATAAAAAGGTTCAAAAATTATCCTATTTCCTAAATTTGGAGAAACACATTTCTTGAATTCTTACATACTTGATATTCTAAAAGGAATTCCTTAATAATATAAATTATATTCCCTCAAACTTCTTTTTAAAAATATAGAATACATTTTTGAGAAATAATGTCAGAATTTTACATAGTTGTATGGAACAAAAGTCATAATTATTTTGGCTCCTTCCTTGATCTACTTTTAATAGCTAAATTCTAATCTTCAGTGCAATATTAGCAGAAACCACATATTACTTCTTTATAACACTGAAAAAACCATAATACCAATTCAATTTTTGCTTAGGATTTAGAATCTTAAACCTTTAAAATCTCTTAAAGCAGTGTTCCGTTTGATAGACTCAAGCAATTTTGTCTAATACTGAATATAATATTTTCAGAGAAGCAAGATACAGCGATCAATACAGAAAGCATGATGCATGGTTTGAGAATGTGTAAAACATACTACACTCCTCTAAAATGAAAACCTCCTTCCCAATTGGGAAGTACAGAGGAGGGCCAGTGAAGTAGCAAAGTTAGTCAAAGAAACCACAGATCTTTTGAGAAACAAAGAATGTTAACTTCTTTTATTAAAAAATTCATTCGAACTATATGTTATGTATTGAATTGTATCCCCAAAAATGTGTGGTGTAGATTTTGGCCCCTACACCTGTGGTTGTAATCGCACTTGGAAATGGGTTTTCTTTGTTAAGTGGCAGTATTAGTGTAGGGCATGTCTTAAGCCAATCACACCTTTCTTGAGACATAAAAAGAGCAGACTGAGCAAGCAAACAAGCAGAGATGGGGGAAGATAGATGCCATGCCACGTGAAGATCACCATGATCATCAAGGAATAGAAGCTGAAGAGACAAGGACCTTCCCCCAGAGCCAACAAAGAGGGAGCCCTCCCCTAGAGCCGGTGCCCTGAATTTGGACTTCTAGCCTCCTGAACTGTGAGAAAATGAATTTCTGTTTGTTAAAGCCATCCACCTGTGGTATTTCTGTTATAGCACTAAGACACTATGTACTAAAGAATTTCAATAAAAAATCCAACTCTTCAATACAAAAGATGGTAAAAGAAATGGAAATGACAGTCTGAAATCAACTGACGGGGAGAAGGAAAGAGGTAGTAAGCATCTAATGACCTGTGCGTCAGTCTCCTGAAGTCTAACCCTTCACAACATACTTTGCTCCCACATTAAAATATCACATCTTTTTTACATTAAGAAACAATGACAGAACAGCGTGATACTGTATACAGCAGGCCCAGCACTTGAGAACTGATCCCATCATCTTTGGCCCTAGGGATTTGACTAGACCATGCAGCAAGGTATGTACCTCAGTGGGACCAGCCTAGGTATGTCATTGTTAAGACACAGAACAAAAGACAGTTTCTGGACAAGAACAGCCTTTTGTTTTACAGATAATCTATAGTGTTCATAACTGACAGTAAAACGATAAGAGAATCCAAACATATATAAAATTCTATATCCTATCCATTTTAAGGAAAAGTATGTGTGTTTTAGAATATAAAAAAAATCCTGAGATACAAATAGGTGACTATCACTTGAGGACTAGAATATTGTTTATATAATTTGTTATGTACATGTTATTATATAGTTTGGACTGACTTCAGAATTGGACTTCAGGGAAAATGGGAGTCCTGGCGGAATGCATGTTAGGAGAAGGAGAAATTAGTGGAACACAGGATAAGGCCTAGATGCCAAAAGAGTATATCTTTGATTTACATTTTTGAGAAATTGGGAAGCAAAAACTTCTGATGTTTCACTTTAAATTATATAGTTATAGATAATACTTCATTTCTATATGCTACATAAAATAAGTATACCATGTAAAATAGATGTAGCAAATATACTAAATATGTGAAAGATAATAAACCCCCATCATATGGGGATAATAATAATTCTACCTCATCAAATTTTTGTGGGAATTAAATGCACGTTAATATATGAAAAGACCTTAAACTATCTGGCTCATATAAGCGTTAGTCATAATAATGCTAATGACACAAAATTAGGAAAATTACCATTTTAACTCATAAAAAAAAGATTCCATGTATTTTAGGGCTAAGTATTATAAGACAGAATGTAAAATATTTTAAGGATAAGATATTCTGCACATACTTAATATTGACTATATTAAAACCCCTAAAGTATAAGAAAAAAATTGGAAGCTAGTGAATAATTTACTTCCTACAACAAAACTTCCCATTGATAATAAAACAGTCACCATTTATGATGTCATTCCTATGGAAGAAAGTCTCACAATGATAACATGCTAGTAGTGTTTAGTACTAAAATGCTATTTTGTTCATTAGCACTGGTAATTAAATGAAAACTCTCTATTTTCTTCATTATCAAAAAGTTACTATGGGAAAGTTGCTTATTCAGTAGACTTATTTCATTCCAATATTTTGTAAACATAGGGATATAGCATTGGGGGAAACTGGGTGAAGGGCATACGGGGACCTCTCCGTACTATTTTTGCAATGTCCTATGAATCTATAATTATTTTTAAATAAAAAGGTAAAAAAAATAAAAGCACAACAAATTGTATAAAGTACGCTAACATTTAACTAGATACAAATTTATAAATATATCTACATGTATTTTAGAAAAAAATAAACAAGCAGAGGATAAAAGACTTAAGAAAAAAATTTTTAATGTTAACTATTTAGCTGGTGGAAACCCTGGTGGTGTTAGTAGCTACAGCTGCTAACCAAAAGGTCGGCAGTTCAACCCTGTCAGTTCTACCCTGTCAAACAGGGTTGCTTTGAGTCAGAATCAACTTGACAGCAACAGTTTTTTTTGTTTTTGTTCTTGTTTTTTATTTAACTGGTGGAGCCCTGGTGACAAAGTGGTTAAGAGCTCAGCTGCTAACCAAAAAGTTGGCAGTTTGAATCCACCAGCCGCTCCTTGGAAACCCTGTGGGGCAGTTCTACTGTCCTATAGTGTCGCTAGTGTTGCTACGAGTCAGAATCGACTTTACAGCAATGGGTTTGGGTTTTCTGGATTTAGCTGGTAACTCAACAAGGCCAGCTCTTCTGCAGGCTCAGCACAGCTCGAAAGAGTGGATTTAACAGAGTGACTGCCATCTGTAGGGCATATGCACTCAGCTCAATTCTCTACTCAAAGTCAAACTCATATGTGTCCTAAGGTATATGGAAAAAGGAGGTAAAACCCACAATCTATCACCAGAAATCACCAAAGGAGTTGGAATGTATGGGAGTCAATAAAGCCTAAGCCTGGCCAAAGACGTTTTCCTTCCTATACAGTTCCCATGCTCCAGGGCTTACCTGGACCCCAGTTTTAACAACAGTTACTATGTGCCAGGGCTTTCTAAGTTTCATAAAATTGCATAGCTAGTCTATCACAACATTCACACAACGTCAATTTAATCCATGTTCTCTCCTCTACTGACTTAAAAAAATACAAAAGCAAATCTATCTTGAATTTTGCTAAGAAACCAAGATTTCTGAAGCTCATTTATAAGTATTACACTATACTGGCTCTGAGCACCAATTTTTGCTTATCTAATGAAAATAAATAAATATTTCAAATAAAAGAACTGCAGATGGTATTTTCTTGAACACTTCATTCATTCCAGTCTGGGAATAGAGGACCAAGGTAATGGATACCACAAGAAAACAATCAGACAAATCAAGAATTTGAGCATTCTAAAGACAACTGGCCTGGTCTCTCATAAAGTCACTATCTTGAAGAAGAAAAAAATGGGAGTTATTCTAGGTTTTAAAAATCTAAAACGAAATATTAATAAATGCAATGTGTGAATCTTGATTGAATTACGGTTAAAAAAAGGCATAAAAGATAAATGGAGAAATGTTTAAATGGACTTGACATTAAATAATAACAGAATTATTAATTTTCTTAGGCATGATAACGTATTAATACATATTAAAAGTAATATGCATTATTATTTGAACTTTTCTAGGTATTTGAAATTTTTCATAATCAAAAATGTAGAGAGGGTGGTATTAGTTTCTTATGCTGCTATAACAAATTATCATAAATTTTGTGGCTTAAAACAAATTTATTAACTCACATTTCTGGAGGCCAGAAATCCCAAATCAGTTTCACTGGGCTGAAATCAGGGTGTTAGCAGTGCCATACTTTCTGGAAGTTCAAAGGAAGAATCCCTTCCTTGCCTCTTCCAGTTTCTGGTGGCTGCTGGCATTCCTTGGTTTGTGACCACACCACTCCAATCTCTGCCTCCATGGTTACGCTGCCTTCTCTTCTTTGTCAAATCTACCTCTGCCTTTCTCTTACAAGGACACTGGTGATTGCAATTAGGGACCATACTAATGATCCATGATAATCTCCCCATCTCAAGATAATAAACGTATTCACATCTGCAGTTTATTCTGCCATATAAGGAAACATTTACAGGCACCAGAGATTAGGACTTGATACCTTTGGAGGAAATTTTTCAGCCTACCACAAGAAGGATGTCTTAAAAAAGATACACAAGAGATTAAGGGAAGCATCCACTTAATTGGGTGGGCTGGAGAGTAACTGAGAAACGATGGGAGGAAGACTGTTAACTGTATGTTTAGAACCATGTGGTTATTACACAAATTCAAAGATTAAATAAATACTTTAAAATGGCATCAGTTAGTAGCAGTAGGGAGTAGTTTTAAGGAGTGGTTTTAGGATTTTGGACTTCCTTTGTCTTGCATTTTTTACTAACCAAACATCCAGGTTTGCTGTATTTCATAAGTCCGTAGGTCCCTAAAATTTACCAATATTTCTATTTGTGAATAATATAAAACAAAATTACCATTGAAAGTAAAAAAAATAAGTGATCCTTTTAATCACTTCCACATCACAAAGCACTTTTTATAAATCTGTGACCATACAATGATGGAGCATCAGGGAAGGAATAACTCTCCCATGTGGTCCAAGGTGATTGGTTTGGAGTTTGTTTTTGACTGTCTATTATACCAAGTTTTTAGTGAAATGAGCAAAATTAATCCAGGCTTTCCAAGTTTCATAAAATTGCACAGCTAGTCTATCACAACATTCATATAACGTCAATTTAATCCATGTTCTCTCCTCTATTGACTGAGAAAAATACAAAAGCAAATCTATCTTGAATTTTGCTATGAAACCGAGATTTCTCAAGCTCATTAATAACCATCACACTACATTAGCTCTGAGTCACCAATCCAATGAAAATATATATTTCAAATAAAAGAACTGCAGATGATATTTTCTTGAAAACTTCATTCATTCTGTATACTCAATAAATGAACGACTCTCTAGTCAATCTAAATATGCCACATAATTTCTACATTTCCCCTGAAAAATCTTTTAATTATAGAAAAATGCATTTTGAAAAAAGGTTCTGTGATTTTTATTAAAGGGGTAAAAATTAACCTTCTAAATGATAGCAAATCATCTATTATCTACACAATGGAAGATTATTTGGAAGAAAAGGAAAACTTAAAAATAACGACTTCTAAGTCCCTGATGGAGCAGGAGAAAGGTGGCATGCAGAACTCAAATTCTAGTAAAAAGACCAGACTTAATGGTCTGACTGAGACTAGAGGAACCCTGGAAAGCATGGTCCCCAGATTCTCTGTCAACCCAGAACTAGAACAATTTCCGAAGCCAACTCTTCAGACAAAGATTGGACTGGACTGTGGGTCATAAAATGATACTTGTGAAGAGTGTGCTTCTTAGCTCAAGTAGATACATGGCTCTAAACAGGCAGGTTCTGTCCAGAGGTGAGGTGAGAAGGCAAAGAGGATTAGGAGCTGGTTGAATGGACGTGGGAAATCAGGGGTGGAAAGGAGGAGTGTGCTGTCACAGTATAGGGAGAGCAATTAGGGTCACATAACAATGTATGTATAAATTTTTGGATAAGAGACTATCTTGAAATGTAAACCTTCACTTAAACTACAACAATAAACAGAAAAAAATTTAAAAAATAACTTATCGTATGCTTGTCTTATGTATGTTAAATGACAACATGTCCTGCATCTCTCAGCAGGCTAACTGTAAAGGTTATCATCAGGATATTTTTACATGAAAAATACCAAGATATCCCAAATCCTACACAGGATTAGCACAACTGACCCATAAATTCTCATTCTGAATGAGATCCATGCATAGAAAGTGTTTTCATCATCTAGCATTGCTATAACAGAAATACCACAAGTGGATGGCTTTAACAAAGAGAAATTTATTCTCTCACAGTCTAGTAGACTACAAGTTCAGGGCATCAGATCCAGAGGAAGGCTTTCTCTCTCTGTCAGCTCTGGAGGAAGGTCCTTCTCATCAATCTTCCCCGGACTAGGAGCTTCTCCGTGCAGGAACCCCGGGTCCAAAGGACGCGCTCTGCTCCCAGTGCCTCTTTCTTGGTGGTATGAGGTCCACTCCCCACCTTCACTTCCCTTTCCTTTTATCTCTTTTAAGATAAAAGGTGGTGCAGGCCACACCCCAGGGAAACTCTCTTTACATTGGATCAGGGGTGTGACCTTAGTAAGGGTGTTACAATCCCACCCTAATCCTCTTTAACATAAAATTACAATCATAAAATAGAGGACAACCACACCATCCTGGGAATCATGGTGTAACCAACTTGACACATATTTTTAGGGGACACAATTCAATCCATGACAGAAGGAATGGGACTCAAAGAAGCTGTACTCAGTTTCTATTTTATCTTCTAGATGAAGGAAGGAGCCATGGTGGTGTAGTGGTTAAGAGCTCAGCTGTTAACCAAAAGGTTGACAGTTTGAATCTACCAGCCACTCCTTGGAAACTCTATGGGGCAGTTCTACTCTGTCCTATAGAGTCACTATGAGTCACAATCAACTAGATGGCAACAGGTTTGTTTTTTTTTGTTTTTAGTTTAGATTAAGGAAGGCTTTTGTCTTGCCATATCTGGTTAGCAGCCGAGCACTATGTATTAAGTATCAACTCTATCAGAGTCTGGGGCAGCACATCCAGTACAAAAACTATTTGTTTATGTCTGTGATTTCTCTCTTTGCATTAACATCACCTTAATAAAATTTGCATACCAAACCCCCAAAAAGATCAAAATTAGGATGTGTCTTTGGTACAATATCAAATTTGATCAAAGAAATTCAATCTTTGTAGTTGATTATGGAACCGACAAATGGGAAGTGCTGGTTATCATTTTGTTCAGTCTCTATAAAGTGTAAACCAGAAGCAGATTATTGGGGTATAAAGAGCCCTGGTACTGCAGTGGGTAAAGCACTCAACTGCTAACTGAAAGATTGGCAGTTTGAACCCACCAGCTGCCCTGCAGGAGAAAGATGTGGCAGTCTGCTTCCGTGCAGATTTACAGCCTTGGAAGCCCTATGGGGCCATTCTACTCTGTCCTACAGGGTTGCTGTGTGTCAAAATTGACTCGATGACAACGGTTTTTGTTTTTTTTGATTTCTGTTTCCCCTCTAGAATAAGTAGAGAAGTTTGAAGCAAAGGTCATTCTGGCTTCTGATGAGTCTCATTTTAATAAAAGTAGGGGAAAATGCCTTTCAAAATGGCATCTTCTTTAAATATAACTATTTAATAAAGGCTTTTTCACACATTATTTTCTCAATACACACGTTTAAGCATATTATTTTTTATTTCCCAGATCTATATGTAAGACTCAAGGCATCCATACCTAAGCTACATTCAAAGTACTTTAAAATAAGGCAATCATAGTGCAATAACCCTCAACATACACAGTTTTAGGTGGAACACTAACAATTCAAAAACACATACGTAACATTCTGCACAAACTCCATTAGCTCCCATCCTGGCCATTTATTACCAAAACCACAGTAAGACATTGGTGTCTATTTCCTGGGTGCAGATGGTGGGGTGCAGGAATAAAACAAACTGGCCAAACAAGAGTCAGCTAAACTATGAGTGAAACTTCTGGAAAGGTTTCAGACTGAAGTTTGCTTAGAAAACAACTCATACCATTCCAGTAGCCTAAGCCACTTGACTCTCAAGAGACCTTGCTTTCCTTATCTATAGCAACTTCCTGGGTACCATAAAAGTCTGGCTTCTCCAGACAACTTAAGAGTCTGAATTACCTTACCCAGTGGGAACAAATTAGAATGATGAGTAAGAAAAGTTAAGCAGTTTATTCGACAAGTCATTTCATTTACTCTACTTTCAGGATATAAAATGGGAAGAGATTTCTACTCACATCGAACAGAAATGTGCCTTTAATTTGCAAACAGATATTAGACATGAGAAAAATGAAGGCTATTAAAGCTATATCTTATTTGCATATAAAACATATAAAACAACTGTTGAAGTTTCTTTGTATTTTCAAGTGGTACACCAAGTACACAATTCCTTTATGATTCAAAACAAGGAGAGCAAGAGATACTAGATGCTACATTTAAATCTCACTCAAGCATACCATTCCACAGGCTGAATGTGCTTAGCTGCAAGAAAAACAAGAAGCTTGCAATGAAACAGTAATATGCACTATTTGTGTGGAACTACTTTTATACTGTTGGTACAAGCCCCACAATCCCTTATCTGAAACTCTCGGAACCAGATGTGTTTCGAAGTTGAGGATTTTTCAGATTTTAAGAATATGTGCATACATCAAACAAACTAAATCCAGTTGCCATCAAGTAGATTCTGATCCACAGCAACCCTACAGGACAGAGTAGAACTGCCTCACAGGGTTTCCAAGGAGCAGCTGGTGAATTTGAACCGCCAACCTTTTGGTTAGCAGCCGAGCACTATGTATTAAGTATCAACTCTTTCAGAGTCTGGGGCAGCACATCTAGTACAAAAACTATTCTACAGCAAGACATTTGAGTATAATTACACTGAGGAGGCTAAACTGAGACTATAAAGAAACTCATGCTAGTTCTTTTCAGGTTTTGCCACAAAATTAGATCAGGTCAGGTTTTCCCTCTGAGTTACCAGTTTTCAGAGCTTCTTGGTGTTTGGAATTTCAGATGTGGAAATGTAGGCCTGAATGATGAAAAACAACTCATGTGTTACAAGAAAATTGTATCATTTGGGGTTGTTGCTATGTTGCTTATGTTTATGTTGTCATTGTTGTTGGGTGCCTTCAAGTCACTTTCGACTTACAGCGACCCTATGTACAACAGAACAAAACATTGTCCAGTCCTGTGCCATCCTCATGATCGTTGTTATGCTTGAGCCCACTATTGCAGCCACTGTGTCAATCCATCTCGTTAAGGGTCTTCCTCTTTTTCAATGACCATCTACCTTACCAAGTATGATGCCCTTCTCCAGGGACTGGTCCCTCCAGATAATATGTCCAAACATAAGATGAAGTCTCAACATCCTCCCTTCTATGGAGCATTCTGGCTGTACTTCTTCAAAGACAGATTTGTTTGCAACACCATAATTCAAAGGGATCAATTCTTCTTCCGTCTTCCTTATTCATTGTCCAGCATTCGCATGCGTATAAGGCGACTGAAAACACCATAGCTTGGGTCAGGTGCACCATAGTCCTTAAAGTAACGTCTTTGCTTTTTAACACCTCAAAGAGGTATTTTTCAGCACATTTGGCCAATGCAATGCGTTGTTTGATTTCTTGACGGCTGCTTCCATGGGTGTTGATTGTGGATCCAAGTAAAATGAAATCCTTGACAACTTCAATCTTTTCTCCATTTATCATGATGTTGCTTACTGGTCCAGTTGTGAGGATTTTTGTTTTCTTTATGTTGAGGTGTGATCCATACTGAAGGCTGTACTCTTTGATCTTCGTCAACAAGTGCTTCAAGTCCTCTTCATTTTCAGCAAGCAAGGTTGTGTCATTTGCATAACACAGGTTTTTAATGAGTCTTCCTCCAATCCTGATGTCCCGTTTTTCTTCATATAGTCCAGCTTCTCGGATTATTTGCTCAGCATACAGACTGAATAGGTATGGTGAAAAGATGCAACACACCTTTCCTGATTTTAAACCATGCAGTATTCCCTTGTTCTGTCTGAACAACTGCCTCTTGGTCTGAGTACAAGTTCCTCATGAGCTCAATTAAGTGTTCTGAAATTCCCATTCTTTGCAATGTTATCCATAATTTGTTATGATCCACACAGTCAAATGCCTCTGCATAGTCAATAAAACACACGTAAATACTTTCTGGTATTATCTCCTTTCAGCTAGGACCCATCTGACTTCAGCAATGATATCCCTGGTTCCACATCATCTTCTGAATCTGGCTAGAATCTCTGGCAGTTCCCTGTCCATGTACTACTGCAACCGCTTTTGAATGATCTTCAGCAAAATTTTACTTGTGTGTAATATCAGTGATATTGTTAATAATTTCCACATTCGGTTGGATCACCTTTCTTGGGAATAGGGATAAATATGGATCTCTTCCAGTCAGTTGGTCAGGTAGCTGTTTTCCAAATTTCTTGGCACAGACAAGTGAGCACTTCCAGTGCCGCATCTGTTTCTTGAAACACTTCAATTGGTATTCTGTTAATTTCTGGAGCCTTGTTTGTTGCCTGTGTCTTCAGTGCAGCTTGGACTTCTTCCTTCAGTGTCTCTGGCTCTTGATCATATGCTACCTCCTGAAATAGTTGAACGTTGATCAATTCTTTTTGGTATAGTGACTCTGTGTATTCCTTCCATCTTCTTTTGATGCTTCCTGTGTCCTTCAGTATTTTGCCATAGAATCTTCAGTATTGCAACTTGAGGCTTGAATTTCTTCTTCAGTTCTTTCAGCTAGAGAAATATCAAGCGTGTTCTTCCCTTTTGGTTTTCTAACTCCAGGTCTTTGCACATTTCTTTATGATACTTTACCATGTCTTCTCAAGCCACTCTTCGAAATCTTCTTTTCAGCTCTTTTACTTCATCAATTCTTCCTTTTTCTTTAGCTACTCAACGTTCAAGAGCAAGTTTCAGAGTCTCTTCTGACATCCATTTTGGTCTTTTCTTTCTCTCCTGTCTTCTTAATGACCTTTTGCTTTCTTCATGTATGAGATACCCTTGATGTCATTCCATACCTCGTCTGGTCTTCGGTCATTAGTGTTCAATGCATCAAATCGATTCTTGACATGGTCTCTAAAGTCGGGTGGGATATATTCAAGATCATACTTTGGCTCTCGTGGACTAGTTCTAATTTTCTTCAGCTTCCACTTGAACTTGCTTATGAGCAACTGATGGTCTGTTCTGCAGTAGGCCTCTGGCCTTGTTCTGACTGATGATATTGAGCTTTTCCATAGTCTCTTTCCACACATGTAGTCGATTTGATTCCTGTGTATTCCCTCTGGCCAGGTCCACGTGTATAGTCGCTGTTTATGTTGTTTAAAAAAGGTGTTTGCAATGAAGAAGTCATTGGTCTTGCAAAAATCTATCATGTGATCTCTGGCGTCGTTTCTATCACCAAGGCCATATTTTCCAACTACCAATCCTTCTTCGTTTCCAGTTTTTGCATTCCAATCATGAGTAATTATCAATGCATCCTGATTGCATGTTCGATCAATTTCAGACTGCAGAAGTTTCTAAAAATCTTCAGTTACTTCATCTTTGGCCTTAGTGGTTGGTTAGTGCATAAATTTGAATAATAATTGTATTAACTGGTCTTCCTTGTAGGTGTATGGATATTATCCTATCACTGACAGCATTGTACTTCAGGATAGATCTTGAAATGGTCTTTCTGATGATGAATGCAACGCCATTTCTCTTCAATCTGTCATTCCTGGCATAGTAGACCATATGATCGTCTGATTCAAAATGGCCAATACCAGTCCATTTCAGCTCACTAATGCCTAGGATATTGATGATTATGCATTTCCAATTTTCCTAGATTCATACTTCATACATTCCATGTTCTAATTATTAATAGATGTTTCCAGTTGTTTCTTCTCATTTTGAGTCATGCCACATCAGCAAGTGAAGTTCCTGAAAGTTTGACTCTATCCATGTCATTAAGGTCGACTCTACTTTGAGGAGGCAGTTCTTCCTCAGTTGTCTTTTAAGTGCCTTGCAACCTGAGAGGCTTATCTTCCAGCACTATATCAGACAATGCCCTGCTGCTATTCCTAAGGTTTCACTTGCTAAATTTTTTCAGAAGTAGACCACCAGGTCCTTCTTCCTAGTCTATCTTAGTCTGGAAGCTCAGCTGAAACCTGTCTGCCATGAGTGAACCTGCTGGTGTTTGAAAACTGGTGGCATAGCTTCTAGCATCACAGCAACATGCAAGCCCCCACAGTATGACAAACTGACAGATGCTATGTTTATAGGGTCATAATTTTACTGAAGGGTATACAAAGTCATATAACAAGCAAAAGGATTCTACTAAATTGTTCAACAACTCATTGTGTAAATTTCTCATGTAGTATTCTGCTGGCTTCAGAGGAGTTAGAAATCAGCACATTCACACACATGCATGTGGTTTCCAATTAATCTGCTGATTATTATAATAAATAAACAAAATTAAGCCAGGATGTTAAACTCAAACTAAAATTTAAAAGTTAAGCAGTACTACAAAAACTCTTTATCTTATTTTTTTAGTCCTTAAGTGATCAGCAAGAAAAGGATGGAATCTTTCAGAGTTAACATCTCTATAGAAATAAGTATTTCTACCTGGAAATGAGCTTGGCATAAGGTAGGGAGGACAGCCATTTTCTTGCACAGTATCCTATCTCACCTCATCAGGCTTTCAGTCAAGATCTGAGGGAGTATGCTACTAGTACCCCTCGAGAGGCCTCTCCCTTCTCTACTGGGGCTGAATGAAACAGGAAAGGAAGAGAGCAGAGGACAACGGGATAGTGAACAAGTTCTCAAAAGTGTCCTAGACTTGCTTAGACACGAATTCTGTTTTCTAAAATTAAAGGGATTTTATTGGCTAGTCTTCAGAACTTTAAAAAAAAAAATGGTGCTTTGTTAAGAGAAATAAGAATATTCTTTCTAAAGGAAGTTATATAAGAAAACAATTTCTTAAAATATTTTCTTTTTATGTTTCCTTTTCCTTTGAAAATAACTGAATTAACCAAGCAAGAACCTTATATTTCAGATAAGAATTGACTTGGGCTTTGACTTAGTGCCTATAAGAGTACAAAAATTTGAGTGTGTCCAGTGTAATGAAATGCTTGTAGTAAATGTAAGAGGATGTACTATGCTTTTGATAATAACAGTGATGTGTGTGTGAGTATATCTGATGTGCCTGAGGCTGATTTTATAGTTTTGTTAGTTTTATATATAAAATATTTTTTTAAACTCTCATTTATCAAGCCTGAATTAGGCTTTATGCTTAAGTAATTATTCAGACTGGTATGAGTCTATGATAAGAGAAATTAGACGGACACAGCCATCTTCTCTTTTAAATGTTCTAAATGCAATATACGTAAGCACTCGTGCTGGCACTAGTAAACTGATGACTTCTGCACTAACACATTCCTTAAATAAGGTTATACCTCAAATTATTTGTCTCTTAGTCATGATTTTGATATTCAGGAGCCACTGAATATAGAATACTTTAACAAAAATATAACCAGAAAAACATTTTTCATAGTTCCTCAACTTACTCTTATCACAGGGTGCCTTTGTAGTCACCGTTGTACGTACCACCCAGTGCTAACAAGAAATTATTTAGGTTCCTCAAAAATTAAACATACAATTACCATATGATCCAGAAATCTCAGTCATAGGTATATACTCATCTGAAAGCAGGAATGTAAACAGAAACCTGTACACCAATGTTCACTGCAGTACTATTCACAGTAGCCAAAAGGTAGAAACAACCTAAAAGTCTATCAACCAATGAATGGATGAATAAAATGGGGAATATACATACAATGGAGTATTATTCAGCTATAAAGAGAAATAAAGTTCTGATACATGCTGCAACATGAATGAACCCTAAAAACATTATGCTGAGTAAAATAAAGTCAGTCACAAAAGGACAAATACTTGATAATCTCACGTACATGAAACAGGAAAATGTATAGATATTAAAGCTTATTCGTGGTTACCAAGGGTGAGCGTGAAGGAAAGGGGGGAGTCATTGCTTCAGAGGCACTGAGTTTCTGTTAATAGTGGGGGAATAATTTAGAAAAGGATAGTGGTAGTGGTTGCAAACCATGATGAACATAATCAATGCCACTGAATTACACATGTAAAAATTGTTGAATTGGTAAATGTTTTGTTGTATATATTTTTACCATAATAAAAAAGTAAAAAAAAAAATCATTTAACCTCTTATTATTCAGTAATTAAAAACTTGGTAATAACATGGCATACTCAACAGTTTCAGAGAATCCTTCTCACTTGATGAAGAATCATTAACATTGCTCAATCTCTGCTCATACACACTGCCTCTACAAAAATCATCGCTGATATCTGTTGAGGGCTTTGTTCAAGACCTGAGCTAATTGTTCCAAAAAGATTCATTTTTTCTATTTTATCCTATAACATAATTTAATAACTGTAGAAGGTGAAACTGTATATACCCATTAAACCATAATTTCCTTCTCAATTTTTGAAAGGTTAAAAACACGATGCTTCTTTTAGATTTTAAATTTTGTGGGGAAATTATTCTACTAGCTTGCCATTCAATCAACGATCTAAGGGCTGAGGGTTTTTCTGAGTCTTGTTTGCAAGTATAGAACTCTTTTAAATAGATCACAGATATCACTTAGGCTTCTTCAATGTCGATTTGCTAAGCCACCCCCACATGAAGAGAACCCACGCGCTTTCTTTATCTTGGTGCTCTGTTTTCTATGTTCTCCTTTTAATCCTAATGAAGTTATAGCAGACCAGACTCACATCAATTAATAAGCTTTATAAAATACAGACAAAATATTGCCCTGCAATACTAAACAATGCCATACGTTCCACAGAGTAAAGCTACTTGCTGGGTGTGAGTCAAAAAAGCCCTCACTCAGAAAAAAATTAGGATATTAATATCTCATGTTTTCTTCAGCGAGTTACTTCTTAAATTAGTCTTCCAAAAAAAGTTATGCCTCTTTTTAGTCAATGCTATGAGACTTCTGGCCACTGAAAAGGAAAAAACAAAAAAAAAAGCTACTACTGTTACTACAAGACTCTGAAACTAAAATGCATTTTCTAAAAGCTTCAAAATTACCCTACATTTCATTGGCTACTTCATATACAGCACTTTTGCAACCTCAAATAAAATATTTTTAAACTGTGATTCTGACAACTCCAAGTTTAAATAAGTGGGGAGAGAAAGATTTACTTCAATTTGAAAAGACGTACGATCCTTTTTACCTCTCTTCTTCAATTCAGCTATATATATATATATATATATGCTTGAGAGTAATAATTGTTTAATAACACTTAAGGCATCTGTAGAATTATTACAAGAAATTATCTTCATACCTACTGAATGATTTACTGCATTTCCTTTAATCCTTAAGTTGCATATTCATCGCTGTATTTTCCTCTCACTGCTGTCACTTAAATTGTCAGGCAGAATAGGGCAAATCAGGGTCAGTTTATATAAGCGGCATCAATCTGAGGAACTTCATCAGTCTTTATGCAAAGACATTATGCAAAGAAAACTGACATTAAGAGAGCCTTAACTGACAGCAAATGAAATCAATCAGCAAATCACTAAGCCATAATAAACTCACTCAGTTTGTAGATAACCCTTCCTTTTCCAGGTGTTCACCCAGGCAGTCCATCAAACACTGGTTGTTGTCCAAGTAGCTAAAATGGATAGCAATTCTGGTTGCAGCGCTTGAAAGTTCAAGTGCTCACAGGCTTTAGACTCTCAATAATAAGCATTAAAATAACAAGCATTAAAAGGTAGTATCTAGTAGGGTTATACTTAAAAATAGCCTTCAAAATGAAAAAAAGAAGATAGAAAAAAGGTCAAGTTTGGGATTTAGTTTTTGCCTCTTAACATTAGTGACAAAGAAATTATGTTCATAGCAGCTTTTCTATTTATGGCTACCTAGAACCGAAGTTGTAACAACAACACAACGCTCTGTACTTTCATAAGTTTTATTTAACTAAGTGTATCTCAAATATTTCACATATAGGCAAATCTTGTCATCATTTAGCAGAGTTGGAATTTGAAGTCCAAAAAGAATTAAAATTGTGGAAAGGTGAGAAAATGAGTAAAAAGATGAAAACACTAGTAATTATTGAATTACTCTGTATAACAATTATGCAAATAGAAGCATAAAGTAGGCATTCATTACCTAAGTGTTAGCATGGCTTTCTAGTGAACTGTAATCAAACACTAAAATTGTCTAACATTTTATTCTTTTGAATATGTGTGTGTTACTACTAAAGTAAAACCTGTATCAAGCAGAGCATCAGTCAAACAACTCCAAGAGTCTGTACACCAAAAATTCCTCAATTTACCTAGGTCATTCTTCCTGACCCCAGGCCTACTTGCAGTTCAGCCCAAAATAGCTTATATTCATATAGCATTTTATAACATAAAAAGAACTCTCACATGCACATTATCTCATCTGATCTCCCCACTATTCTGTGAGTGAAAGCAAGACAGGCTTCACTGTCACCATTTAAAGATGAGGAAATGGGGCTCAGTGCTGTTGAGTGACTTGCCAAGGTGGTTAAATTACAGAGCCAGGACTTCAATCTAGGCATTCAGACTCTCCACACAAGCTTTCTCCAATGCTGCATTGCTTGCCTCTTTCCCCAACAAATAGAATTATTTTATCTCTTCCAAATAGTACGCAGTTAAGAAAGCAATTCCCATTTTGATCAACATGATGTTTCTAACAAACTCAATGACATACAGAAGATTGCACAGATTCATGGTTGCCAACTTCCTATAATCTGATTTACTTGCTTGTCTTCTAGAAGGGCAAAAATCTCAACCTGAAATTGAAAACTAGGCAGGCTTACACTTGACCAAGGAATATTTATATGCCAAATATAAGGGAAAACAATTCTATAAATATCTATTGTTGTTGTTGTGTGCCGTCAAGTCGATTCTGATTCATAGTGACCCTATAGGACAGAGTAGAACTGCCCCATAGGGTTTGCAAGGCTGTAATCTTTGTGGAAGCAGACTGCCACATCTTTCTCCCCTGGAGCAGCTGTGGGTTTGAACCACCGACCTTACAGGTAGAGATGAGTGCTTAACCACTGCGCCACCAGGGCTCTTTAAGTATCCGTTAGTGCCTTTTAATTTACAAATTCCTTCGTACCTGTCCTCTGATCCTCACGATCACCCCAAGATGCAGCAGGACAGATATTATCATCCATTTTATAGATGAGGAAACGGACATGAAAAGTTAAAGTCCAAGAGCTCACAGAAAATAGCAACTCTAGAATAGAACTCCAGCGGCATTTTCAGCACCACAAGGATGATTGATTACCTGTATTCATCCTTCACAAGAAAGGACAATGCGATTTCCATGAGAAAAGACAACTGGATAAAATGATGAGAAGTCTTTCTGCCCTTGTAACCTGTGTCTACAAGGCAAAAGATTTCATCTGGTCTACAGCCAGTCCTATTACCTTCTGGCAGCTGTATAACCTCTTCAACCTTCTGTGATACTGACTCTGATAAAATTTTATTTTCTTTCTAATTGTTCTTCCTTGTAGTAAACAAAGGAAGAAATGATAAACAAAGACAAAACTGGAAAAAGGACTTAATGAATCATGACTAGTTTTTAAATAATTCAGATCAGATTTTACTTAGTGTCAGTTCAGATCACTGATACCAGATCATCCACAGAAAATAATTTATGGATATTTTCAGCTGAATAAGGTGTAGGGAGTTATGAGATTCCTCAAAACTGTAGCAGCAGCTTCACAGAGATATATTTCCTTGCCCTCATATGCCATCCCATTCTCTTCAAAAGGCAAAGAGAGATAAAAGTTCCAACAAGCAAAAAGAAAAAAAAAAACCAACAGTAACAAAAAACTCACCCACCACTGGTCTCAACCATACAACCCATGATGCAAGATGTAAAATGTCACATCTACTAAATATTACAAAGACTTTTTAGAACTCCTAGCTTTAACACGTCTTACAAATCCTAGCTCTCAGTTAATGCCCAACACTATGTTTTAACAGTAGATATGAAGAAAAATTCTTTTCTACAATGAACCTTTCAAAATAAAATATGGGGAATAAGAAACAAATCAATGGCAGCATGTACCATTTGGTAAAATATCTGGACCAAAAAAAAACATAATATTTTCTGTCAATATTATGGCATAAAATAGCATTTTTTCTGGTATCAACAGGAAAAAAAAAAAAAAAAAAGCCCTCACTAATTCTTACATTCATCGTCATGTTAGGCCTCAAACCTAGGACATTAAGTTTTTCACTGACAAAATTTATATTCTGTACAACTGTAGGCTACAGCTGTCAGACAGCTAGATGAGACAAAGGATGGCATTACTTCCATCAAAATTCATTTATTCTCCGATGAACTATATGACTTCATCAGCTAATTGTCTTCCCCTGCATGGAGTATAATAAAAAACTCTTTTCTTGGCAGTACTTTCCATCCTTTCTCAAGAAGATGATATTTCAATATTCTGTTTGATTTCACAACCAATTCTAAAAAAATTTTATATTTTTCAAATTATAAGATATTTCGATTTTAAAATTTAAAGAGAATTGCACAAACTCTCATATATAACAATCTTCAGATTAACCCCAAATCTTCTTGATACTTTATTACTGAAATGATCCTATTTACCAAAAAGGTCAGACTTTTAACAATCTCCAACATTCAAAGCACAGTCAGGGACCCAGAAATAAAGGAAAAAGAAATTTTGTGAGACAAACAGCTGTCACAAGATATCTGCTCTTTACTTCACTGCAGAGAATCTCTTATACCTGAACCCTGATGACTGTAAAATAAGGACACAGTGAGAATGGACATCTGAAGATTCAGAGGAGACAAAATTATAAAAAGAGAACTTTCTTTTATAATCTGAAAATAAAGAACCTTATCTTTTAAAGGAAATTAAAGAGCTAAGAGAGGCCATTTAAATGTAAACTGGAACAGCCTTTCCAGGGGCAACTGGAAAATTCGTTATCAAAAACCTTAGAAAGTGCATAACCTTTGATGCAGTAATTACACTTATTCTAAAGAAAAAGAGAAGTATGCAAATATTTATGTGAAAGGATATTCACTGCCACCTGTTATAGATTGAATTGTGTCCCCCAGAAAAATGTGTTAAGGTGGCTAGTCCATGATTCCCAGTATTGTGTGACTAGCTATCATTTTGTACCTGATGTGATTTTCCTGTGTGTTGTAAATCCTACCTCTGCCATGTTAATGAGGTGGGATGAGTGGCAGTTATGTTAATGAGGCAGGACTCAGTCTATAAGATTAGGTTGTGTCTTCAATCAATCTCTTTTGAGATATAAAAGAGAGAAGTGAGCAGAGAGACAGGGGTCCTCATACTACTAAGAACAAAGGGCCAGGACCTGGAGTCTGTGTTGAGAAGTTCCTTGACCGGGGAAGACTGATGACAAGGACCTTCTCCTCAAGCTGAAAGAGAGACTTCCCCTGGAGCTGGCACCCTGAATTTGGACTTCTAGCCTCCTACACTGTGAGAGAACAAATTTCTCTTTGTTAAAGCCATTCACTTGTGGTATTTCTGTTATAGCAGCACTAGATGACTAAGGCAGAATAAGGTACCATCAGAGTAGGGTACTGCTCCAACAGATACGTAAAATGTGGAAGCAGTTTTGAAACTGTGAATGGATGGAGGCTGGGAGAGTTTTAAAGTGCCTAACAGTAAAACCTATACTGCCTTGAAGAGACTGTTGGTGGAATTATGGACATCAAAGACAATCCCGGTGAGGACGCAGAAGAAAGCGAGGAGAGCTGTTACACTGGAGGCGGTGCAGACGGCAAGAAGCAGCAGCAGAGAAATGGCTGCAGCAGAACCAGGAGACCAGCTTGATACAGAGCTGAAGCTAGCCCACGGAGCAAGAAAGCTGAGTGCCTTTGCTCAGGAGGCTTCCTGGAGGAGTGGGGTGCCTCCAGGCACTTATCAGGGGAGCTAAGCTTGCTGACTCACGGAGAAAGAGAGCAGTGTCTTCTGGCCTAAGTTTACTGGCAGAGTGGGGTGCCTCCAGGTACTTATCGGTGGAGCTGCAGAACTTTGGAACACTTGTCCCAGCAGGACAGATTCGGGCAGAGAGGTCTGAGGGGCCAAGAGGCCAAGGAACCAGGAAGCAGAAGTTGAAGAGACAAGGAACACAGGAAGTAGAGCTGCCTCAGTCTCAAAGGGTAGGGCCACGAACTCTGGGGTCTCAAAGGGTAGAGTCGCCACTCAGGTGGACTAGGAGAATGGGGCTGCCCAAATTCAAGGGAGCAGAGTTGCCCTTCCAGTGGGCCTGGAAGGCAGAACTGAAGCCCAGGGCCAAGGAGCCTATACTCAGAATCCAGCAAGTGTGACCAATACCCAGAGTCTGCTGGGCAGGGCCATTGTGTAAATAGTCTCAGAGAACAGAGGATTATATTCAAGGCTTGAGGGCTAATGTAATGTGTTCTGCTGACTTGCTTGGCACCTGTTATTCCTTCTTTCCTTCCAATTTCTCCCATTTGTAATGGAAATGTCTAGTTTGTGCCTGTTCCACCATTGTACTTTGGAAGCAGGTAACTTGTATCCTAGATTTCATAGATGAAGAGGAATTTTTGGATTTTGGACTTGGAGTTGATTTAAGACTTTTGCTATGACATGATGGACTGCATGTGTTTTACATGCGGCAAAGACATGAATTTGGGGGGGGCCAAAGGGTGGAATGTTATGGATTGAACTGTGTTCCCCTAAAAAATGTGTGTCAACTTGGTTAGGCCATGATTCCCAGTATTGTGTGACTGTCCACCATTTTTGCCATCTGATGTGATAGTGTAAATCCTACCTCTATGATGCTCATGAGGCAGGATTAGAGGCAGTTATGCTAATGAGGAAGGACTCAATCTGTAAGATTAGGTTGTATCTTAAATCAATCTCTTTTGAGATATAAAAGAGAGAAGCAAGCAGAGAGACATGGGGACCTCATACCACCAAGAGACAGGAGCCAGGAGAATAATGTGTCCTTTGGACCTGGGGTCCCTGAGCTGAGAAGCTCCTCTACCGGGGAAGATTGATGACAAAGACCTTCCCCTAGAGCAGACGGAGAAAGCCTTCCCTTGGAGCTGGCAGCCTGAATTCGGACTTCTAGCCTCCTAGGCTGTGAGAGAATAAATTTCCCTTTGTTAAAGCCATTCACTTGTGGTATTTCTGTTATAGCAGCACTAGATGACTAAGATACCACCTTATTCATAGTAACCAAATAACTGGAAACAGCTCAAATATCCATCAATGGAAAACTGATAAAATATATTGTGGGAGATGCATGGAGGTGAATACAACTCAGCTGGGAAAATGATTATGTAAATCTATATTTACTCACAAAAAAGACATCCACGATATGTTATTAGGTGAAAAAAATGCTTACTAAACAGTATGATCCTATTATTGTTAAAAATATATGTTACACATAAATGATATGTACGTGTGTGTTTACATTTATGACTCAAAAATAACTAGAAGAATATACACCAAAGTTGTGACATCAGTTATCTCTTGATGGTAGAATTCCAATAATCTTTATTTTCCTCTATACTTTTCTTAGAATCTGATTTTTTTAAATAAAATTTTTGCTAAATTTTAATATTAGCAGAATTTCTATTATTATTTAGAGGCAAACAGTATTAAAGATTTGAATACATTATTCTATTGTTTTACTATTACAATTTATATGTATAATAATGAAGCAGAGTATTAAAATTTTTAAATTAGGTATATCATATTCTTTTTATAAAAAAACAATGTTTGACACATTTAGCAAAATTTTCATTCAATGTGACTGATTTTTATGTTTGAAGACATAATTAGCTCTCTGAAAATTCACTTACGTGGAGAGGATAACCTGAAAAAGAGAGTCTAGATGGTACAAACGTTCAGGTGAAATTGCCTTTGCCAACATCTCTTTAATTTGTAAACATGTCAAAATGCAAAAATTTCTTGTAGAGCAAGTAGAAGCCTGCTGCATCATGTAGTGTAACAGAGAATATACGTAAAAAATTACCAACAGGGATTCCTGATATTTTTATTCTTTGATAGTTCAGGCATAGATATAATTTATTTCATCTTTCTACTCCTAAAAAAACTCCCTTCAATATGCTTTTTGTGATCTAGCTATATAAATATAACAAAATAGCTCAAAGAAATTCCTACGCCTGGAAAATAAGTATAAATGTAAAAAAACAAAACAAAACAAAAAAAAAACCAAAGACCATGGTATCCAAAAACCGTGTATATAACACATAACTACAAACCATACCAAGTAAGGACTGTGTAATGACATGGTGGGTTAGAGGTGATTAGAGGATTACCGTATTTATGGTGAAGGCTCTATTGTTTAAAATGTCCGTAAATAAGTGGTTTCGCAAAAAAGCCTCTCTAATTGCTTATAAATACATATTTACAAAATACATCACATTTCCAGAGGTGTGTTATTATTCACTAAGCCTTACACAATTTTATAAGGTGGCTGGGGGAGTGGTTTAAATGCAGTGGGCTTAGAAGTAAAAAACTGATACCAAGTCTCTTAAGGTCATGCACAAGTCGGGCAAAGGCGGTTTCCTGAGCCACCTTGTCAAGTGTGACCTTGAGCATTCATTCACCTGTGTATACTGAGTGTCTCCTCTGTGCTAGGCACACCTCTGAGCACCAAGGATACAGCAGTAAACAAAACCAAGTTCCTGGCTTCATGAGGCTTTCGTGCTAGAGGACAGCTAACATTTGTCAAGTGTTTACAACATACCTGGTCACTACCCAAGCACTCTAGAAGTATTAACTAATTTAATCATCACACTGACACTGTGAGTTAGGAACTTTCATTATCTTCATTTTGTAGATGAAAAGGCTGAGACAGACCAGTTAAGTAACCTGCCCAGTTAACACTCTTCTGGATCTCTGTCCTCCCCATTATTTCCACACAAACGAAATTGAATTCTACAGATAGACTCTACCTTTAACCTTTTTTCCCTGTCAGTCTTCTTTAAACAAACCAAAACCAGTAAGTCATGGTTTAAAGAAGGCAGAATGGCATGACTAAAAACATATACGAAGCCCAATACTTGTTCTCCTACTCACAATTCAAAAACACACCTCAAAATATAAGAATATGAGTAATAAGCATTATCTTTATAAAGGTGGGCAGAGTATTTTTTACTACAAAGTCCTCTGCATTCATGCTATACTGGCCTTTTCAGCTGCAGTTAGCTGTTCTAACCTGGGTGCTTTTTTTTAAATTTTTCTCCAGCATTCTAGTAAAAGTCTGATATTCTACCACTTGGGAGATAAAATTATGTGAGTAATTGTCCTAAACATGACATAGGCACTTAGACTATAGCAGAGAAGCATCTGGTGCCCTAGGGGGAAAAAAGAAAAGAAAAGGTTTCACTGGAGACATGGCCTCATTGGAATATCAAGTAACATAGAAAAGTAAAGAAGCTCCATAGGCTCAGCTTGATCAAAATTATTAAAGCTTTTGAAGAAAGAGGGAAGAGTGAAGCAACCAAATGGAAAGATATGGAGAAAAGGATCCTAAAGAACCATTCCTCAAAGTAAAAATAAACACACAGACACATACCTTAAAAGAAATGAAAACAAGCTACTGCTGCCTACCTCTCCTTTACGGGGGGTGGCATAGTGGCTGCAATAATAACCGTCGTCATGCATTGCCTGCTTTCTCTGAGCTAGACACGGTGCTCTCTACTTTATGTGCATTGCCTCATTTCATCCCACTACAAGCCTGAGGAAGGGCCCTGGTGGTGCAGTGGATAAGCCCTCAGCTGCTAACCTAAAGGTTGGAGGTTCAAACTTACAGCCACTTGGCAGGAGAAAGATGTGGCAATCAGCTTCTGTAAAGATTTACAGCCTTGGAAACCCTATGGGGCAGTTCTACTCTGTCCAATGGGTCACTATGAGTTGGAATTGACTTGATGGCAATGGGTTTAGTTTGGATTTTTTGGACAAGCTTGAGAATTGGTGGTGTTACCTTTTTTGGCAGGTAAGGAAATTGTGGCTAAAAGCTAGCAGATCTCAAAGCCAAGTTGGACTGAATTTTCTCCTGTAGGAAAGCATCAGCCACGTACTCTTTTGGGTGCAGAGAGAATAAGTAATCCACTTACCCTCTTAGATTTTCAATAGTGCCCACTGGTCTCCTTTCTATCCAGGATTACGTCTATAATAAAGCTTGCTCCTTTGGAAAAGACAGACAGTGGTCATCTAGGAAAACTTCAGCTTCCACTGCTCTAAATGATAGTTGGGGAGGTTGGCTAAAATTCATGCACCTCTGCAACTGCATAGTGATCCTCTCCGCATAATCAAAAGTCATGCACTCTTTGAATAGTCTGCTTCATCAGCACCAAGTTAGAGCACAAAGCTATACAAATGTTGAATTCCATAGTATGTATCCATATTTTTATACTGCAAAGAGGTGAAAAGTAGAGTTCCATAATATTCCATCATTAACCTGTCAAATGGTTACATGGGAACAAAACTTCTTATCTACAATAGAGCATAAATTATGACCTACCTCATACACAGATGTATAATTAGTATCTAGTAAATGGAAGAAAAACTCCATTATAGATTCCTAAGGTTTTATTCCTAACATTTAACATAGATGTTTAGATTTTTATTGCATCCCATTTACCAGTTCAGGCTTTACAGTCAAATACACCTAGAATTAAATCCAGGTTCTTGGCTCTGCCATTTACTTGCCATTGATCTGAGGAGAGTAATTAACCTCTCTACCTGTTGCTATTGTTCTTATTGTTGTTTTTCAATTGTAAAATGGAGATAATGTCATCTATTTGACAGGCTCATTGTGAGAATTAAATAAGATCATGTATCCAAAGAGCTAAACATGGTGCCTGGTACATGGTAAGTGCTCACTCAAATGGTAGCTATTATTAGCTTAACTAATGTTGTCAATTAATATAGTACCTTTCGTTTCAAAGTATATTACCAATTGTGTTGGTGTGTGTGCACTAAGCCCTGTTAGATTCTGAATTAAGATAGTCAAGCAAAGGATTATTTTGTAACTGTATGAAAAGTGTCAAATCATATTGTATTAATGGTTACAATGAATTTATAAATACTGATAATTAAATTTAAAACATACCTCTCAATCTTTTACTACAAAACGGTACAATATTCTGGCCTATAACCTAAATATATTTTATGCCTAGTTTTACATATATATTTTAGATATACTGGTGGACAATCTAATGAAATAAACAGTATTTTTTCTTTATAGGTTATTAATTTGGGTATTAATAAGTTAAATGAGGATATGGAGTAGGTAGAAGAAATTAACATAGTCCTACTAGGACTGACATTCATTCTGTACGAAAGCAAAAATTTCACAAGATAAGAAACTGAAAAATGAAAAAAAACCCTTTATTTTAAACCTCAAAACATAAAAAAGAGTGAGTTTTAAGGAATGTTTCTCTTTTAAGTACACTGAAAAATCTAAAGTCCTACTGAACAAGGGCAATCTCTTTTGGAATACCAGGCTTCCTATAATTTACATAATGTTCATGTATTTCTCTAATGAAGACATGGGTATTAAAAGAAGAATAAAGCATACACTGAAATTTGTTCTGTCCAGTTAAAAAAATAATTTAACCCTAAGGAAAAAAATGATCACAACAGTAAAACGGTGACATAGAATACAAAGATAACTATAGTATCTGAAACTAAATGTTTCCCAAAAGAAGTTTCTTTATTAAGTTTACTCAAAAGTTATTTGGAGTTTTATGATTTGGAGGTTTGAGCTTTATAAATGAAATAGCCCAATCTACACATATTACAATAGCCATTTAAACTAAATAGTAAAGGGTAAAATATCCTTCAATGCAAAGTTAGGTTCCAGTTTTGCCGAAATTAAATGACCACATAAGAAATGTTGGATTTACGTTGGAATTAACATTTTAAAATTCTGGGTATTTCTTCTGATAATTTTATCTAAAGTGATTTATTTTAAAACAACAAGAACAACAAATTGAGACTAGCTTAGAGAGATAACAGCCTAGTATCTTATTGTTCTCTGCTGATAGAAAATTATGTTCTTTTAATACTGACTTAGCTATAAAACACGTATTTTTTTCCTAAGTAAAAATTCTTTTCTGGATTATTTAATAGGCTAGTTCTAGGTTTTAAAGGAAAAAAAATTATTTGTGAAATACAGCATTACATAATAGAAGGAAAATGAAGAAAAATGTATTTGCATCTCCTTTAAGTTGTTATTCGCAATACTCTGAGGCTTCCATTCTCTCCAGTTAGTGCCATTTATTTTTCTACATGTCTCAGTAGCAAACAATGTTATTTAGACTCTAACCTGGCATGCTACAACCTCTGGCCCGCCCTTGAGCCCCTCCATTGCAAAGGTCTCCAGGTGCAGTTTGGGTAGCTGCAGGGTGAAGTCATTCCTACTTGCCGCAGTCCGTGACAGCAAGATCTGATCTCTGACCTAAAGGGAAAAAAACAGCATCAATGGTAATTCCCCTTCAGACACATTAACTGGGATGAACTGGGTCCCCTTGAGCCCACTGAGTGGACTTGCATTGATCGCTGGACCTGAAATCCATGAATAAATTTAGGACTAATTGATTTTTCGTTGCAAATAAATCTCTAATTCAGAGTGCTGGGGGAGAATGTTAAGAAGAAAAAGCATCCTCCTGCTTGCAATGAGGGAGGGGAAGAAGAGTCACTGGAGCTCTTCTGATCAAGAGGTTTCAAATCATTTTTTCAGAGTTGCACCTTCAAAATAAAAAGGGAAGGAGGAAAAAATATCCACAAAATTGAAAACAAACAGCAGTCCCCTAATTACCATTTTCCTAATAACACTCTTAATTTAACTGATATTAATTGATACACATTGGATAAGATTGTTATTAGGCACTATTCTTTGAAAAGAAAATGTCAATTATCTGAACCCTGGAATAAAAACAAACATACACAACACAAAAGGATACTTTTGAAATGTAAGAGGTTTGTTCGCCTTTTTTACTCTTCTTAAATTACAGTAGTTTTTTTAAACTCTAGTCTTAACGATTAAATACATGTAAACCAACTCAGTCACACAACTTCTAAATAACACTGAGATAAAATCAGTAGTATTTGTACTGTATTTTAAGTATTCATAAAGGTAACAATACAAACACATCACAAATGTAGAAGAAATACCGATTCTCTAGCCAGTAAAGAGATCACATGCAGTTGATATCACACTGCCACCTTCTGGACAAATGAGAAAATGCTCCCTAAAGCATACAAATGGATATGAAGAAAGGTTCAGAAACAGGTAGTTTGGTTTTTAATTTCTAAACTTAGTAAAAGCCTTAAAATTCCACAGTTTAGTTTGCATTTACTACCAGTAAGCTTTCATTTTTAATCACATAATTTAATGATAGGATTTTTCATATGTAGGCATATTTTCTAACTTGCCTTATGCTTGAATAGATTTTAATAATTTATCTCTTTGATAGCGTATATATTTTTTGATAAATACTATGAACTAGCTCAAAGACACAGGATATAAAGAGTTTTTCTGAGGTAGAAAGGTCAAAAATGAGAAAACAATAAAAATAACACCAATTGCCTAAATAAATGTGTTTATATCTCTAGTTTCATCTGAGCAATTTCAAATGCAACCTGGCAGTAATATAAGATAGAAAACCTCCCCTTCGTTTTTCTGTTCTACTTGGGCGAGCTTGTAAAACTTTGAATTCTTTCTTGGTATGTGAATGAACTGTATATGAAATGTACACATCCCACAAAACTAGCAAATACACACAAACATATGGCGGCATCTTTAATTGTTCACGCCAAGCTATGGGCATACAAACCCTTGTATTTACCAAGTTGATCTGAAGAATTTCTGTCAATACCAGTGGCTGCAAAAACATACACTGTAGTGCAATTTTTATAATAGGGTGAGTACTATAAGTATGCTGTAGTCATAATTTTTTATATTTATCCATAGCAAACATTCACTAGAGTCTTCAGTTCAGGATGGGAATGCTATTAAACTTACTTAACATAACAAGATAAATCATATTTTACAAATATATTTGCTTTAGGTTTTATATTTTATATGTATGGTACCTTGTCTTGCTTTTTTTGTCACTGATGCGCACACAGATAAAAGAAAACATTAATGTGGATTAAGGTACTGAGAATTTATCAACATCAAACCACTAGTGTTTTGCCTTCTACCCTTCTGAACCATAGTCAATAGATCTAAATATTTTACTGCACCCTGGCCAATTCATTGTTTGATGTTTAAAAACTCACCCAGAATCAAAGAAAATTTATTAAATTTGAGCCCCCAAATGAGACACTATTAGCTTTGAAAGTCAAGTTTAACTGCGATATTGATGATTCTCTTTTTTCTGTGACAAAATTCACTAGGGAAATCCTGGATGTCAAAGTACAAAAGCAGATTGCTAATATGGGCAAAGAGGGGGAAAAAAAACTATAAGCAATGTAGGTATAACCCACAACCCAGCTCGAGCACTGGAGGTCCTTTAACCCGATTAATACCAGCTCCATACTTCATCTGTGAAGCTGGACATACAGTGAGCAACATTTTATATTCTCTAAATAAACTTTATGAACAATATTAGGCTGGGGCATGTCATTTAAAACTTTGATTTATTGTCAAATCAACATTTTCTCTACAACATTATTTAACTTACCTTATTAAATAATTTTTTAGACAGACAAAAAAACTCAAAATGCAGCTGTTTTTGCTTAACCTAATAACAGATATAATTACAGCATTATTTGCAAAATATGCATGTGTTAATATTTTCATTTCATTATACATTATCTGCTGAATGTAGACAATGCCAGCAAGAGACAGTGCCCTGTGATATATAATGGAAGCAATATCACAAAAAATCTCTACTAACATTTTAAATTTCCTCCACTTTAAATTAAACTGAAACCTTGAGAGTAAATACTAACATGTTCTCAAAACACTGACAAAAAGTTGTTTTTTTTTTTTAAGTCTTAAAAAAAGATTGGCTAGGAATTACTTTCTTTTAATGGAAAAAGGGAGTAAAAGCATCATGTTGAGAGAACACAAAACAGTGACACTCTGACAAGCAAGGAGCACACGGTGCAGCAAAGGGACAGGAAGGAATGAGAGCTGAAGGGGAGGAGGCTGGTCAGAAAGAAGGAGAAGGCAAGTATGAATTTCAGGGTGTAAATAAGGATGAATGGAACAGATTAAACACGGAAGAACAGTAAGAAAGATGACTCAACGTAATGCATTAAATCTGTTCAGAAGAAAAAGAGGACAGGCTGAGAACAAAGTAACTAAAATCAGAAAAGAGATAACGTGGAATTTCTTTAGGAAATACTGTTTATTACATTCAAAATGATTCTTTTCAAGATTGAGAACATACAGCAAATTTCTTTACTGTCAAAAGATTTTTGAAGTCACAATAATAGAATAGCAAAATTATTTTTTTTTAAGAGAAAAAGTAGATTCACCTTTTAAAGTACAAACTTCAGTGTGAATTAGGATTAAAACAACCATCAGTAACCTATTATGGATTAAATTATAATTTCAAATTAATTCTAAATTATTATTTCAAAAGTTAGTCTTTAATTCTGTTTATAGCACATCATTATTCATCATATAATTAAGATTCTATATTCCTTTCACTCTTATTTATTTATAGATATAAGCAATAAAAATACATGGTTTTCTACTTTAAAGTACCTAACAGTTCATTTTTAACATATAATTAATGTTTCACAAAATTTCCCAATATATATCTCAGTTTTCAAATTGTATACATTTTTATAACATTCAATAAACCTGTAAATTTCATAATATTTTGACAAAGAATAAAGAAAAAATACCTACACTGTTGCATTCCAAAATTTTTACTTTTAGAAATACCAGTTTACACTGTCCCCTTCTTATTACATATTTTCAGAAAGCAAGCCTTTCTAATACATGTGCCATAAAAAACAAGAGAAAAATAAGTTAAACTTTATAAAACATCAGGGTTACAAAGTATACATTTACTTTATTATAACAGTCTAGTTCCAGATTTAAGTGAGTCCTAAGGCCAGTGCTGTATTGCTCCTATTCCTCTAAACAGCCTTTACTCGCAAGCCACCACTCTGTTTTATAAATTTCCCGTAACACCAAAAAGCTATTTCTGCTAGATATCAACTATGGAACTTAAATAAGCCATTTTTAAAGAAAACTTGTTCAACTTTCCAAAATGAGGACCTATATGTTTTATCATACACAGCTATAAATCTCTCTGGACCTAATTTTCCAATTAAAAAAACCAAAAAAACAAAATTCATGAGACGTGTTACTAGTCATGATTTTATCAATAGGATAACAAGACAGAAGTAAAGGTTTTAGGTAAAAAACTAAGATAAATTTAAGAACACAAAAAAGAAGATATATGGGGTGTCTGATCCTGAATGCCTAGGAAAAGCAAGTGATACTAGGTCTTCACTTCATACTCTTCATCAGTCCAAAATTTTATTTACTCCAATCTACCATTTTATTTTATTTACTCCAGTCTACTACAGCCATGTTACTTTGGACATGCTATCAGGAGGGATCAGTCACTGGAGAAGGACATCATGCTTGGTAAAGAAGATGGTCAGTGAAAAAAAGGAAGACCCTCAACAGATGGATTGACACAGTGGCTGCAACAAAGGGCTCAAGCCTAGCAACGACTGTGAGAATGGCTCAGGATCAAGCAGCGTTTCGTTCTGTTGTCACTATGAGCCGGAACCAACTCAATGACACCTAACAACAACAATAACTATGGCCTCCAATGCTTCAAAATAAACGTTCTTACCAGAGACATGCCCATACAAATACAGACCTCTACAATGTTTCCTATAACCTCCATTCTTATCATCCTACGTTCATGTTCTACTTTGCCTCCATTCTCCTGCTGTCCTCTGTCCTACTCTCCACTTTTGCACATACTTCCACTTCCATTCATTCCTCGTTGCTTTCCTTTCTCTCTCCTGTTTTTTTTCATCCTACTCACTAGAGCAAGGGTCAATTCACTACAGCCCAGGGACCAAATCCAGCCTACTAGCTGTTACTATAAATAAAGTTTTATTGGAACATAGCCACACCCATTCATATCTGTTGTCTATAGAGATAGAGACTTTATGGTCCACAAAGCCTAAAATATTTACTGTCTGGACCTTCACTGAGAAAGTTTGACAATTCCTGCCCTAGAGATACTGAAGGAAAGACTATCAATATGTTTCACAATCTATAAAGTTTTTTAAAATGACCACCTCTCACCAGAGAACTGATAAACGATTTCTCATGAGTCGGTCTTTTATCCGCCAACACAGGGTGCCATCGCACAGACACTTTTTGGCTCCTTTTTTCTAGTGCTTCATAAAATAACTGTACTATCTCCTGGTGTATTTTCCACATTTCACACAGTCTAGTATACAACTTTACTGGGGCTAACCTAGAGCAAATTTCCTTCTAGTGTAACTACTGACCACCCAGTCCCATACCTAAACAACAGAACATTTGGTTAAAGAAGTAGAACAGGCACACTGCACAGCGTTGTGAATGGAGACAGAAGGGAACCAGCCTACATTAAGTATAGGCTCTGTGATAACACTAGTAGCAAGAAAACCATTATGCACACAGAAGCTCCTAGTGCAAGCAAATAAGAAATGTCATTCCAAATTCACAAAATCTACAGGGCAGAAGAAAGAACAATTTTAAAAAGATATTTAGACAGTTCCTGGACTCTGATATGTGCCCAGTGACTGAGGCAGGCATCAGAGTGTGTCAGTGCAGTAGAAATGACAGGCAAGAGTCTGATCCAAATACCTGTTGCCACTGAGTCGATTCTGAACGAGTAGAACTTCCCCATAGGGTTTCCAAGGCTGTAACTTTTACAGAAGCAGACTGCCACATTTTTCTCCTGCGGAGCAGCTAGTAGGTTTGAACCACTGACCTTTCAGTTAGCAGCCGAGCGTTTTAACCACTCTGCCACCAAGCCTCCTTCCAAAAATCTGATAAACCAAAACCAAACCAAACCCATTGTCATCAAGTCGATTCCGACTCATAGCAACCCTATAAGACAGAGTAGAGCTACCCCACAGGGTTTCCAAGGAGCATCTGGTGGATTCATACTGTCAACCTTTTGGTTAGCAGCCAAGCTCTTTACTAAGTATCTGATAGTCACATCTAAATGGATATTTACCACCTTCTTTTACACTTCCTTTTACTATTAATGAAATGGATAGATGGATTACAGCACTACTGGTATTAGTAATAATACTGGTAGTACTTTCAAAAGTAGTTTATACTTTTCAAAGAAGTAGCTACACTGCCTCACTTGATTTTGTCATCCACCTTGTGAAATAGCTATTGGCATAGCTAATATGAGGATATTGATTCTAGTGCTCTCAGCCCAAACAATAATGCCTCTTAATATCTATATATGGACAGTTAATAAGTGGGGAAATTGTTTACGGTTTTGGTAATTCTTCCATTTCCTGAACTAAAAAAAAAAAAAAAGAAACAATTTTCCCCTTTCTTTGCCCTTGTTTGGCAATCACAGGAGAAATGTATAACTTCTATGGAGTAGTTTTAGGATAAACACTACAGAATACTATTTAAACGTCTTAATTTTCCACAGTAGTTTTGCTAAACTTCTGGGCATTCTCACGCATATTCATTAATTTGCTTTCTCTCTTCGTCCCTCCCTCCCTCCCTCTCTCTCTCTCTCTCTCACACACACACACACACACAGTTATACTGAGAGGCATGTTCCTGCGCAGCAATCATCCTCAAACAATGGCTACAATCTCTCATGGAAGATCCCCAAACTACAATGTCCCAGGATACATGCTGTGCTCCACACCTGCTGGATTGAGCCCTTGGCCCTCTCTCAACAGAAGCAGGCACTATATTAACACTGTAGCAAGCACCAAACCAACCCAAACCCATTGCCATCGAGTGGACTCCAACACATAGTGACCCTACAGGACAGAAAAGAACTGCCCCATAGGGTTTCCAAGGAGTGGCTGGTGGATTTGAACTGCCCACCTTTTGGTTAGCAGCCGAGTTCTAAACCATAGCGCCACAAGGGCTCTGTAGCGAGCACTACCTACATCTCTGGTGCAGAGCCAGAACTCTCCAATGACTGCCAGCTGCTGTCACCAAATAAGAGGGCGAAATCTACCACCACCATCCTACAAATCATAGTTACATCCCCATTATGGAACTGAAAAAAACTGATCTCCTGAATCAAATTATCAAGCTGGTTACATCCCAATTAAGGATCTGAAAAACTGACCCCTCGAATCAAATTACTGAGCTGGGAAGTAGGGTAATTTAATCGTGAACATCTTAAAAAGACACTAGCCTGCATGATAAATCTGTGGTGTAGGCTATCTATCATAGAATGCACCCCACAAACAGATTACCATGACCTTGAGCTATCTAAACAAACACAAAAACCCACACTTGAGAATAGAGAAATAACTTTACTAATTTTTCTAGTCCTCACATAGATATTTTGTTTCCTAGGGTAAATTATTTCAAAGGATAAAAACAGATGCACGCCAAAATTAGTTAGATGGGTTTAAGCTAAAAACAGTTAAGTACATGTACATGACATTCTGCAGTGTCTTATCTTTAGTTTGTCAAGGTTTTTAAATCCCTCTTGAGCTGGAGTGCCATTTTTAGCTTGGCTAGGTCACAATGACACTGAACAATATGAATGATGACACACAAGACAGCTATATGGACAGAGTTGTCATCAGCAAGCCAGCTGTGCTAACATCTGTATGTCCTGCACAGCTGATCTTCAGGAACCAGGACCAAGAAAGTAGGAATGGAGAGGAGTTCAAAGACCATAAAAAACACTGAGAGAGTCATTAATGAACCACTAAAAACTGGGGTTTTAGGGGTAGAAGATCAGGTTTCAACTTTTAAAATACTGTCAGTTTCATAAATTAAAATTTATTATATTTTCTTTCTACTCCTTATAATGCACTGAAAAATAAAAATCAAAGATGACCATGTAAGATTATTATTCTGGTTAACCATTTTTAAGGTAAAATTATAAAATCACATTTAAAGATTTGACTGTCTTCACCTGTCATATCCTGTTTATTCTATTCCACAATCCATTCTAGGAAGAGAAGTAATCACCTCTCCCTCTATTTCACAGGAATCAAACTGGCCATTCTCTATAAATTCTCTGTTAGCACACTTCTTTTTCCTAGAGACATTCTTATAATTGAATTGAGGCTCTGCTTTAGCTCTTGATTAGGCAAAGTAAACACAGATGCTGTTTTTAGTAATCAAATAATAAAGCAGGCAACAATATCAGCAAGACTTCCATTGGAATCTAGACATAGCTTTAGTTACATCTGAAGACTATGTAATGGTAAAAGTACTGAAAACAACTATTCATTAAGTGCCTACTGGGTACCAGGCACTGTGATGAATGTGGAGGACATAAAAATTAAGGAGACAGAATTCCATCCCTCAAGGACCTCAAACTCTACTGTTAAAATTAATCTTTCAAAATATAGTTTCTAGCCTCACATTTATCTATAATGTCTTGTTTCTCCTGTCAATTCGCTATACCACCTTCTCTCTTTACCAGAAAGTATTATGTCAATCATTCTCAAACCTTTATCATAGCCCTGACTTTTCCCTTGAGGTTTAGACATATATCCTGCTGATTATTGTGTATTACCTTAAACTTGGTATCTCTAAAACAAAACTCATCATTGTCTCCCTTTTTCTCTCTACTAAAAAAGTCCCTCCTTCTATTTGTTTGTATCCCCAATATCAGAGAATACCAGAAAGATGCTTACCTGTGTTTTATTGACTATGCAAAGGCATTCGACTGTGTGGAGCATAACAAATTATGGATAACATTGTGAAGAATGTGAATTTTGGAACACTTAATTGTGCTCATGAGGAATCTGTACATGGATCAAGAGGCAGTCGTTAGAACAGAAAAAGGGGATACTGCATGGTTTAAAGTCAGGAAAGGTGTGCATCAAGGCTGTATTCTTTCACCATACCTATTCCATCTGCATGCTGAGCAAATAATCAGACAAGCTCGACTATATGAAGAAGAATGGGGCACCAGGATTGGAGGAAGACTCATCAACAATCTGTGTTATGCAGATGATGCAACCTTGCTTGCTGAAAGTGAAGAGGACTTGAAGCACTTACTGATGAGGATCAAAGACCACAGCCTTCAGTATGGATTACACCTGAACATAAAGAAAATAAAAATCCTCACAACTGGACCAATAAGCAAACATCATGATAAACAGAGAAAACATTGAAGTTGTCAAGAACTTCATTTTACTTGGATCCACAATCAACACCCATGGAACCAGCAGTGAAGAAATCAAAACACACGTTGCACTGGGCAAATCCGCTACGAAAGACCTCTTCAACATGTTGAAAAGCAAAGATGTCACCTTGAAGACTAAGGTGCGCCTGACTCAAGCCATGGTGTTTTCAATCACCTCATATGCATGCGAAAGCTGGACAATGAATAAGGAAGACCGAAGAAAAATTGATGCCTTTGAATTGTGGTATTGGCGAAAAATATTGAATATACCATGGACTGCCAAAAGAACAAACAAATCTGTCTTGGAAGAAGTACAGCCAGAATTCTCCTTAGAAGCAAGGATGGTGAGACTTCATCTCACATACTTTGGACATGTTATCAGGAGGGATCAGTCCCTGGAGAAGGATATCATGCTTGGTAAAGTAGAGGGTCAGCAAAAAAGAGGAAGACCCTCAACAAGATGGATTGACACAGTGGTGCAACAATGGGCTCAAGCGTAGCAACAATTGTGAGGATGGCACAGGACCGGGCAGTGTTTCATTCTGTTGTGCACAGGGTCACTATGAGTCGGAACCAACTCGACGGCACCTAACAACAACATTGGTTAATGGCATTGCCCCATCATGGGAATCATCCTCTCCTGCCCCTTTTCTTCCCCATATGCCATTTTACTTAAAAAAGTTTCCTATTCTTTCCTTTTGACACCTCCTACCATCACTATTCTGGTTCAAACCTTCACCAGCCCTCATCTAGCTTAATGCTATAGTCTCCTAACGTTGTTGTTGTTGTTAGCTGCCCTTGAGTCAGCCTCATGCACAACCAGATCAGACTGTTGTAATCCACAGGGCTTTCACTGCCTGGTTTTTTGGAGGTAGGTAGCTAGGCCTTTCTTCCTAGTCTGTCTTGGTCTGGAAGCTCCACTGAAACCTGTTCAGCAGCACAGCAACATGCAAGCCTCCACTGACAGGCAAGGGTGGTGGCTGCATCTGAGGCGCACTGGCCAGGAATCGAGCCCGAGACTCCTACATGGAAGGTGAAAATTCTACCATTGAACCACCACTGCCCTCACAGCCTCCTAACAGAGTTCTCTGTTTACAGACTCATGCTTCTTAAAATGACATTCATCACTCACTGCACCCAGTGTGCAAATCTGGCCTCCACAGCTGAAATTCAATAAGGAAATCTGACCATGATACTCTCTGTCTTAAACCCTAGTGACTCCCCACCGCCCCCATGATAAGAAAAAGAAAAAACTCTTCCATGACTTGGCTTCTACCTGCCCCATTCAGCTGCATCTCCTGTACTCTCTTTGAACTTAATGCTGAACAAGGACATATGGCTGTCCATACTTCCATGCATTTGCTCTCTGCTAGGATGCCTTTCCCATTTCTCCTCACTTTCAAGATCCCACTTAGGCATTATTTTCTTCTAAGGAACTTTCACCCAGCCTCTATGTTTTCTAGATATGCCTCACAGATGAATGACTTTATCTAAATAGACATAGAACTTCATCTTACGGATATATACTTACCATGGTATACTGAAATTATCTGCTTCCCTCTCCTCCGGAAGGAAAGGTACTATATATACATGCATATATATATATATATATATATATATACACACACACACACATACATATATATACATATATATTTATATATCATTTCCCCTAGAGGCTAGTACAGTGCTTGGCACATAATATGCACTCAAAAAGCATTTACTGAACTAAACTGTTTATAGTTAAATGTTGTATTTTATGATGGATTAGCACTATAAAGTAATTTTACTGAAGAAATAAATCTAAAACAGTGTCAACAAAGCACCTGTGACTTTCTAGTTCTCTTTCTGGTGCCATTTCAGCCTGATACATTTAAAGGACTTGTAGATGCAAGGTCTTCTAGAGTCTAGGCTTCTGGATTATGATTTTCTGTTTCAGCTTTTAGATGATTTACTTAATACTTGTCAGTGAGGGTTTTCATTAATCAACCACTTTAAAAGTTTATAAAACACTAAGATCACACATAGGAAGCACTTTAGTCAATCCCTCCAAACATGTAGGGCCCAAGCAATCTCTAAATGCCTCCAGAACCCAGCCATCCACCCAATTAAACAAAAAGTTGCTACAGAAAATTCTCAGATTCTTCACTACATTTCAATTTTACTTAAATCTTCTCATTTTCACTTCCAGTTGCATAAACCAAGACATCTCTTTGTTAGGCATTTGGTTAAACCCGTTGCCATCCAGTTGATTCCGACTCATAGCAACCCTACACAACGGAGTAAAACTACCCTATAGGGTTTCCAAGGAGTGGCTGGTAGATTTGAACTGCCAACCTTTAGAATAACAGCCAAGCTCTTAGCTACTGCACCACCCAATATATAATTACTTCATTTAATTTTCTCATACATAATCCTAAATAACCAAGACATATGCTGCAATTATCTTGGCTGAAAATTATTTGTATATAATTATTCTACCTTCTCTTTTTTCCACATAATATAAAAATTTAAGTGTGTTTGAGGGAGCTCTTTATTTAAAGAAAATCTTAATTCCTGAAAGTCTGTACTGTCAGTAATATCGGAGGTATGCTGAAGGGTGCAGGCCCACCAGTCTTCATGCCAGAGTTTGCAGGTTTATTTTATATCTTTTTAGGAACTTGTATCCAGAATATATAAAGAACTCTAATAACTCAATAATGAAAAACCAAATGACCCAATTAAAAAGGGGCAAAGTATCTGAGGAGACATTTCTCCAAGAAAGATATACAAATGAACAATAAGCGCATGAAAAGATAATCGACATCATTAGTCATCAGAAAAATGCAAAACAAAACCACAATGATACTACTTCACACCCACTAGGATGGCTGGTTCTTCGAAAAGATCAACAAAATGGACAAATCTTTAGCTAGACTGACAAAAAAAAAGAGAGAGAGAAAAGATTAAATCACTAAAATCAGGAATGAAAGTGGAGGCATTACTATTGGCCATACAGAAATAAAAAAAGGATCATAAGAGAATACTATGAAAAATTAGAAAAGCTAGATGAAATAGAAAAATTTCTCGTAACACATAAACTATCAAAACTGGTTCAAGAAGAAATAGAAGATCTTAATAAACCTGTAACAAGTAAAGAGACTGGCTCAATAATCAAAAAACTTCCAAAAACTAAAGCCCAGGACCAGAAGGTTTCACTGATAAGTTCTACATGTTTAAAGAATAACACCAATTTTCTCAAAATCTTCCAAAAACTAGAAGAAGTGGGAGCATTTCTTAACTCATCCTATGAGGCCAGTATTACTAATACCAAAGACAGCACAAGAAAAGAAACCTACAGATAAATATCCCTTATAAATATAGATGCAAAGATCCTCAACAAAATACTAGTAAACTAGATACAGCAGCATATTAAAAGGATTATATATTATGACCAAGTGGGATTTACCCCAGGAAAGCAAGAGTGATTTGATATATAAAAAGCAATCAATGTAATGCACCATATTAATAGAATGAAGAAAGAAAAAACACATGGTCTTCTCAACTGATGCAGAAAAAGCATTTGACAAAATCCAAAACATTTTCATGATAAAAACACTCAACACGATAGGAATAGAATAGAATTCCTCAACCTGATAAAGGGTAACATCATAATGGTTAAAGACTGAATACTTTCCCCCTAAGATCAGGAACAAGACAAGGATGTCCACTCTCACCACTTCTATTCAACATTGTACTGGAAGTTCTAGCATGGGCAGTTAGGCATGAAAAAGAAATAAAAGGCATCCAAATTAGAAAAGAAGGGTAAAATTATCTCTATTTGCAGATGACATGATCAATGGAATAGAACTAAGAGTCCAGAATTAAAGCCATAACTCTATGGTCAACTGATTTTCAACTGATTTTCAACCAGGGTGTCAAGACCATTAAGTGGAGAAAGAATGGTCTTTTCAACAAATGGTGCTGGGAAAACTGGTTAGCCAAAATGCAAAAGAATAAAGTTAGACCCCTTACCATGCATCACATACAAAAATTAACTCAAAAAGGATTAATTATCTAAATCTTAGAGCTAAAACTATAAAACACATAAAAGAAAACACAGGGGTTCGTCTTTGTGATCTTGGATTAGGAATGGTTTCTTAACTATGACATCAAAAGCACTAGCAACAACAACAAAAAAAAATAGATAAATTGGACTTCATAAAAAGAAAACCTTTTGTGTATCAAAGGACATTATGAAGACAGTGAAAAGACAACCTACAGATGGTAGAAAACAGCTGCAAAGCACAAATGTGTTAAAGATTTAGTATCCAACATATAGAAGCTCTGGTAGTGCAGTCAGGAGCCCTGGTGATGCAGTTGTTAAAGCACTTGACTGCTAACCAAAGATCGGCAGTTCGAACCCATCAGACGCTGTGGGAGAAAGATGTGGCAGTCTGCTTCCGTAGAGATTTACAGCCTTGGAAACCCTACGGTGGCAGTTCTACTCCGTCTTAAAGGATTACTATGAGTTGGAATCAACTTGACGACAGCGGGTTTGGTGGCACAGTGGTGCAGCCTCGGCTGTTAACTGAAAGGTCAGCAGTTCAAACCCACCAGTGTTCTCTGGAAAGATGTAGCAGTCTGCTTCCATAAAGCATATTTACAGCCTTGGATAAACAAAACATGGTATAGTCATACAATGGAATATATTATTCAGCTATAAAAAAGAATTAAGTGCAGATACATGCTACAACATGGATGAACCTTAAAAACATTATGCTTATGACAGAAGCCAGACACAAAAGGACAAATATTGTATGACTGTCTGTATAAGAAATACTCAGAATAGGAAAATCCATAGAGGCAGCAGATTAGTAATGGTTGCCAGGGATGGGAGAAGGTGGAGAAAGATGGGGAGTGACTGCTTAATGGAAATAGGGTTTCTTTTTGGGGTGATGAAATGTTCTGGAATTAGACAGTGGTGATGGTTGCACAACATTATGAATGTACTAAAGGCCACTGAAAATTGAACACTTTAAAATCATTTAAATGAAAAATCAAACAACAATAACAAATAAAGTTCAATAGTTACAGTCTCTCCAAAAAATAAAAAGCAGTTAGAATTCAACTCAATACAGAAGTGTGTGTATAAAACATATACTTCATGGAAAATTGTGATAATAACAGTTTTATTTTCTCCTGTTCTTATTTTTTCTTAACTCCAGTAACTTGAAATTGGCCAAAAAAAGCATCTTAATAAAATCTTAAATTCTGACTTACAGTTAAAAAATGGCATAAATTTTATATGTATATATATTTAAATACAATTAAAACTTTTACTACTTCAAAAAAAGAATTATATCCTTTTTAAAAATAATTAATTCTGTTTTTGTTGAGAGTATAAACAGCACAACATACACCAATTCAACAATTTCTATATGTACAATTCACTGACACTGATTACATTCTTTGAGTTGTACAACGATTCTCACCCTCATTTTCTGAGTTGTTCCTCCCCCATTAACATAAACTCACTGCCCCCTAAGCTGCCTATCTAATCTTTCGAGCTGCTGTTATCAATTTGATCCCATGTAGACAGATCTTAAGAATTATATGCTTTTAAATGAAAAAGTTTGGCCTTCCCTATTAAATGCTATTATCAATCCCAAATGAGATTTAAAAAATAATATCTAGTCAACCTCTTTGCATAATACAGTTTTAGGATTCTAAGTGTTGAATTTAATGTGTCAAGTTTAGAAATTAATAAATCTCAACAAAATGTAATTGCTTTTCCTAAAAATATTTTTAAGGTCTCTAAAATGCAAGGGAGGATATAATGTCTACATAAAAACAAGTTTATTTGATTATTTTGTCAAACGTTAGTATTAACATTCAACACAGCAGATAAAAATAAGTTTTATTTTTGGACAACTGCTGCACTGAAAATGCATGTGTTGAAGTAAGAAATATAATCACGCTGTTTAACTATTTACAGTAAGCTTTGCTAAAGAGTTTAGCGTAATCACAACCACTTTTACTGCACCATAAAAGGGCCTGGACCCTCCTCCTATACTATACTAACTATCCAAGACGGTAAAATGCCACTGGAAGTCCAAGGTAGTCAGAAAAATAAACCCGTAAACTCTGGCATGAAGACATGTGGGCGTGCACTCCACAGAGAGTTTGAGAGGGATTCTCTGGGCCACTTCCTTGTAACCCACTCATCCTCACCCACTGTTGGTAGGAAAAAGAATTAGCCCCAATGGTCAATCAGCCTCTCCTGAATTCACTTCAAACTTGAAAAGTAATTGACAATTTAAAACCACTACATCACTAAAAATTTCTGAAGACATAAATGCAAATAAATTAGCTATTAAACCTTAAGGGGAAAAGTTATAAAACAAAAGTATATCTATACTGGCTGTGGACCAGTTTTACAGACATCTTCCCATATAATGCTAAAATCAAAAGATAAATTGTAACTGAAAAATTGTATGATTTTAACTGTCCAGTTGTAATCAGTCTTCACTACAGTTAAAATACATATTTTACTATTCTCATAAAGAAAGGAGAAGTCACAGCATTTGTATTTCACATTGACGATTGTTTTTCCCTGACATCAGAAGTCCATTCCCCAAGACAGCTGCTATCCAACATTTTTTTTCCTCCAGCTGGGAAGATGAACAAACAGTTTGTATGTTAAAGCCAACACTATTTGTATAAAAGGGTAATGCCACATATAGGCGTGCCTGGGTGGCACAAATGGTTAAGCGTGTGACTAGCCAAAAGGTTGGCAGTTCGAACCCACCCAGAGGTACCTTGGAAGACAGGCCTAGGGATCTGCTTCCAAAAGGTCACAGCCTTGAAAACCCTTTGGAGCAGTTCTACTCTTCACACATGGGTCACAATCGACTCCATGGCAACTAACAACAATAACAATCCAAAGTCTCACCACATAGAATAATCTACCCCAAAATCTCTCTTCCTACAAACCTAAATTTCAGATTTGTAGCATACATGGATTTGATGTGATTTTTTAAACAATACTGACTGACCAAGTCTTTTTAGAATGAAGGGAGGGAGAAATCATAGTTTCAAACAAATATTCTTAAAAATAAATAGCACTCAAAATGTTAGATTTTTTTACTAATGTTTTAGTGAGAGGTATGAAATAATGCCAGACACTTTCAACATCTAAAAGAATATGAGGCCCAGTGCTTTCAATTGCTCATATATTAAATATCAGTTTACTAATGTTTATCTAATATCCCTGCAAAACTGTTCTTTTTGGGTTATTTTTAAAGTAAATTACAAAACTATATTACATAATAAATTTGATTCACAAAATTATTCTAAATATGATTAATTCATAAATTCCACATATCTAAAAACTGCTAGGTGTTTGCATTTCCAACAAAATTCCTACTAGACAATAATAGAAACATATAAATAACATCTCTCTACTTTTAAATAATGAAAAATTGAACACATCCTTGACTCTGGGGTGCTAACAAAATATACAGATAGCTAATATACTGTTTTTACTAATATCATAATATTCTTATTATGCTATTAATCATTACATTAAAAGTCCAAGTTTATTATACAGAGGTAATCAAATTTGAAAAATAATAAAATATTCTAATATTATAAATTTCTATGTTAATACATTTGTTATGGGTTGATTTGTGTCTCCCCAAAATATGTGTTTTAAAACCTAACCTCTATGCCTGTGGTAAGGTGCCCTGGTGGCACAGTGGTTAAGAGCTTGGCTGATAACTGAAAGGTCAGCAATTCAAACTCACCAACCACTCTGGGGGAGAAAGATGTAGCAGTTTCCTTCTGTAAAGACTACAGCCTTGGAAACCCTACAGGGCAGTTCTACCCCATCCTAGAGAGGTGCTATGAGTTGGAATCAACTCGATGACACACAACAACAATACCCGTGGTTATAATCCCATTTGGGAATAGGTTGTCTTTGTTATGTTAATGAGGCAGGATTAGTGTAGGGTGTATCTTGAGTCAATCTCTTTTGAGATATGAAAGAGATTAAACAAGCAAGCAGGGCAGAGATGGGGGTAGAGAGATGACAAGCCACATGAAGATCAACCAGAAGCAGAAGCTCAAAGAGACAAGGACCTTCCTCCAGAGCCAGCAGAGAAAGAAAGCCTTCCCCTAGAGCCAGCACCCTGAATTCGGACTTCTAGCCTGCTAAACCGTGAGAAAATAAATTTCTATTTGTTAAAGTCACCCACTTCTGACATTTCTGTTATAGTAGCACTAGGTAACTAGGATAATTTGGTACCGGGAGTGGGCTGATGCTCTTACAGAGCAGTTTTGGAATTGGGTAATGGGTAGAGGCTAGAGGAGTTTTAAGATGCCTAACGGTAAAAGCCTAGATTGTCTTAAAGAGACTGTTGGTGGAATTATGGACATCAAAGGCAATTCTAGTGAGGGCTCAGAAGGAAGTGAGAAGAGCTGTAACACCGGAGCCCGTGCAGGTGGCAACAAGCAGTGGCAGAGAAACAGCGGGAGCAGAACCAGAAAACCAGCACTACATGGCACGGGAGCTGACCCGAAGCAAGAGAGCTGAGTGCCTTGGGCAGGAGGCTTCCTGGTGGAGTGAGGTTCCTCTGGGTACTTGTTGGCAGAGCTAGGCTTGCTGACCCATGACCCACAGTGAGAGAGCTTAGTGCCTTTCGGCCAAGAGGCCAAGGAACCAGGAAGCAGAAGCTGGAAAGACAAGGAGCACAGGAAGCAGAGCTGCCTCAGTCTCAAAGGGTAGGGTCACAACCTTTGGGGTTTTAAAGGGTGGTGCCGTGGCCTCTAGGGTTTCAACGGGTGGGGCCATAGCCTCCTAGGTTTCAAAGAGTCAAATCTTCACAACTTGATTCCGGAGTGTGGGGCTTCCATTCACAAGTGCCAGGGGGATGGGGTCAGATCAACTGCTCAAAGATGAGGGGTTGGGGCCACCATGCCCAAGGGGCAGAAGAACAGGGCCTGCCACAGCCAAGGGGGTAGGGTTATCACTTAGTTGGACTAGGAGAAAGGCCACCCAAATCCAAGGGAGCAGAGTTGCCATCCCACTGGGCTTGGAAGGTGGAGCTGAAGCCTCGGGCCAAGGGGCCTCACTCAGAAGCCAGAGTGCATGACCGACACCCAGAGTTGGAGGGCAGAGCTACTGCCTAGATGTTCTCAGAGAACAGAGGATTATTTTCAAGCCTTGAAAGCTAATGTCAATTGTTCTGCTGGACTTCTGACTTGTTTGGTTCCCCTTTATTCCTTCTTTCCCTCCAATTTCTCCCATTTGTAATGGAAATATCTACCCTGTGCCTGTTCCACCACTGTACTTTAAAGCAGATAACTTATATTCTAGATTTCACAGGTTCACAGATGAAGAAGAATTTTGCTCCACAATGGAATTTGGACTTAGAGTTGATTTAAGACTTTTGGGATGATATGATGCATGAAAGTGTTTTACATGTGGCAAGGATATGAATTTTCAGGGGCCAAAGGGTGCAATGTCATGGATTGAATTGTGTCCCCCAAAAATACGTGTCAACTTGGCTAGGCCATGATTCCCATTATTGTGTGGTTGTCCTCCATTTTGTGATCTCATGTAATTGTCCTATGTGTTGTAAATCCTAATCTCTCTCTGTGGTTAATAAGGCAAGATTAGGTTATGTTAAAGAGGATTAGGGTGAGATACAACAATACTCAGGTCACAGCCCTGATCTGATGTAAGGGGAGTCTCCCTGGGGTATGGCCTGCATCACCTTTTATCTTACAAGAGATAAAAGAAGAGAGAAGTGAGCAGAGAGAGAGAGGGACCTACTGCCAGCAAGAAAGAAGAGCAAGGAGCAGAGTGCATTGTTTGGACCTGGGGTCCCTGCACTGAAAACCTCCTAGGCCCAGGAGAAGACTGATGAGGACCTTTCCTCACAGCAGACAGAGAGAAAAAGCCTTCTCCTAGAGCCGACACCCTGATTTTGGACATCTAGCCTCCTAAACTGTGAGAAAATAAATTTCTTTTTGTTAAAGCCATTCACTCATGGTATTTCTGTTATAGTAGCACTAGCTAACTAAGACAACATTCTTATATATTTTGTTCTATTTTATTTCATATTTATAAAGGAGAATGGTAAATTAAAATTTAAATATTACTACCTAGTTAAGGTATATATGTACTGCCAAAAACAACACATTAGCGTGTGCGTGTGCATGCGTACGCATTCTCTCTCTCTTCCCTCTTTCTTTCTACACACACACACATATGCAGGACAGTAGGTTTAAGAGTGGTAAGAGGTTAGACGGTGTGGTCAAATATTTTATGACTATGATACATGTGAGAAGCTTAAATGGCCTCTGGTTCATTCAGCAAAGACCACAAATAATGCAAGTGCAACTATACCAGTTTGGAGAAACTATTATTTTAGTAATTTTATCAAGAACATAAGTGAATTCTGTGGAAAAGTTTTAAAATATAGCATTGTACAATGTAAATTTTCCATAAAGAAAAGCAGTAAAAGCATATTTTTGTTAATTTATTTTTAGAGAAAGTTACAAAATAAAGTACTTTGTAAAATTTTAATGAAAATAATAGTCAAGAGAACAAGTCATCATACAAGTTGATTAATATTAAAGAAAAATTATACTACCTTATGAAGCATATTTTCTACTATTCTCATGTGATTAGCAACACATTCTTTGTCTCTAGAAAAGATAAAAGAAAGATTAGGTGTTACTAAAACCCAAGCCTTACTAAGCCTTGTCAAAAAAAATTAAGGGTTGGTTATCATTATTCTCCTTTTAAAAATGTAAAACTTGATTATATTCACTAGTATATTTCCACGTTTAGTCCTATCCTGTTATGTTACTGTCCTACATTAGAGGAGGAAAAAAACTGAAAGGTATATTTATTTAAAGTTAAAAAAGAATGAAAAAGAAATCATAATTACATTTCTGATAATGAAAAACATGCTGAAGAAAGTAAAACTTTTATTCTTTTGGTTTCTAATGAAAAAAATTTTAAAATCTTAGTAATGGGGATATATTATAAATGACCATACAAAATATACACAAGGATATTTTCCTTTCTACATAGGCTACTTGTGCTATAAAAATTGCACAGAAAACCTCTACAAACTTGATTAGAAATATACAATGTTCCTGGCTTTTTCTATCAGTCTTGTACATTGAATTTGGCTTTAATAATGAAATTAAAAGTTGAAATGAAAAAATTTAATGGTAAATTATGAATTGAAAACTGTAAATAATGTATTAGCTCTCCAAGTTTCAAATTAGCTTTCTTTGGTTTTATAAGAACATGTACCCATGGTCACAGTTTCCCAGATACCTAATAGACAGCAATGTTGCAAAAACATAAAATACGAATCTAGGGGTTTTATAATCCTGTTTCATTGATGTCAGAATTTTCAGAGCTATATGATGCACTGGAAATTATGTAGGCTAAGCCTCTCATTTAACATGAGGAAACTGAGTCTCAACAATGACTATAAAAAACTGATTTAGTCAAACATATTTTATAAGATGACAATGACATATACTAGTACAGTGTAATGTTACATAGCTTCACAATTTTCCAAAAAACTATTAGTGAGTGTTTAAACACACCAATATTTTGGCCTTGTGTCAATTCAGCTTTTCATTATGTGTGAGCAATCTCCCAAGGCCAATGACAAAGCTTATGAGTAGCCTAAGACTGCGGAGTCCCCATTCTGTGATCTAGTTTATAGACTACATTCATATTTCATGATATTTTATACTTGACAAGTGAGTTTCTTTCAAAAATTAAAAAAAAAAACAAGAACTTTTAATTCACATATAAACTTCTGCAAGCACAGGAATCCAAAATTCCAAATTTGGTAAACATTGGGATTATTAAAATTAGATGTTTCTGTAATCTTTAAGTAGATTTTCTTTTAGTCGTGCTGTTGTACAAAGGACTATCTTAAAGTAGCCCGTGATATTTGATGTGGGGAACAAAAAAAAACTTCCCAAAAGAACCCATTCAATTTGAACTTCACAGTGTGTATCAACTTGATGACCTGGTAAAAGGAAAAACACTCTTATCATATTTACGTAGTAGTTCACGCTGAAAACTGTATATATTTTTTATTTAATACATTAGTATGCACAGCTATGAAATTAAAATGAATTTTCCATTTTTTATTGCATTTAGAAAGACACCATGATACACATGCTGGTTGTATACTAACATTTCTTTATTAAAATATTACTTGCAATATTAGTACATCATAAGATACGCACAGCAAAATTTTGGAGGCAGTGAGGTGAATGGGATGAGGAATACATGAGAGAAGACACTATGCAAAACTTTTAAATAAAGAATCTTACATTTCATATTAATAAAAACAGGGACTCAAAGATGTAACACTACCACAGAGCCCAAAACACACATAATTAGAGGCTATATAGCAACTTAGACTTTTCTGTGGTTTCTCAATAAAATGTACACTCAGTATGTTGAGTTAAGAGTTTTCTTTTCTGAGGATATATCAGAGAATTTCAAAGAGAGACAGCTGTACTTTTGTTTTCTAACACTGTATTATCCAGGGCTAAAACCCGGAGCATGAAAGTAAGAATTGATCTTTTGTCTGTTTTAAGTGATCTCCCCAAGGTCCAAATGCTCACTTGGCTGCCATGCGGAGGGCACTCTCCGCATCGTGGATGTTCTCCTCCAGCCGACGCTTGTCCTGCTCCAGCTGGGTAAGATGTCTATTGAGCTGACGCAGAGATTGATCTTTTCTTCTCAGCTCCATCTTTGCCTCGGAGAGACTCTGCAAGCCGGCAGAAAACAGAGTTACTTGTCAGCCCTGATAATTAACTTCAATTTATGCCATAGGCTATTAAACAAAGAAGAATACAGACTGACTGAGAAGTAGAGTTGGGTCACTACACATCAAGGTTTAACAAATTCTGTACAAAAATTTTACATACTTACTAATTAGAATGATAGAACTGGTAAGATTTTGAAAGATGTTTGGCTATAGAATACAACTCTATTTTATTTTTTAAAATACCACAAGGGAAATAAATTTTCTTCCTAAAAATATCTGACTATTATAATCTCAAATTGTGTTTGTTTTAAAAATGAAAAAATAAACATTTCAAGGGGGAAAAGGCACACGAAACTTAGAGTCTATTTGAAATAACAGCTATTACATGCCTAAAGGTTGTGTGTGTGTGTGCATGTGTGTGCGTGTGTGTGTGAGAGAGAGAGAGAGAGAGAGAGAAGGAGAGAGAAACAGAGAAGAAGGGGGTAGAACAAGGGAGTGGGGAACACAAGATTTAAAAGTACCACTACTTTCTTTTAAATATAATTTTAATAGTCATATTGTTACAGACATCTCAGTGGACAAACTGGACTCCAAAATAAAATTCACTGGCTTCTAAGAAAATAACTGTAATGTCAAGAATAGCAACGCAAATGTGATCAACAAGTTTCAACTAACAGAGAAAGGTATAAATAATACTTGCATTGAGAAATATTTATGTGCCATATTTTTCTAGTCATAGAAGCATAAAATTTGTTGATCAATATTTGCTTTCATCTGAAATATTCACTTAGTACTAAAATTTAAAGATGCAATTGTGCAACTTTCTCTTGAAAGTTTAGGCTTTAAGGTCTTAGAATCAGAAACCTATAATTTAAAGGAGTATTTTCTATACCTCATTTAAATTCTAGGATCCAAAGTAGTATAGGGAACAGGAGATTTTCTCTTAGCACTAAAAATCTGCTCATTCCTTCGCCTATGAAATTTCTAGAATAGAAACTTACCAAACAGCTTTTTGATTAAATTTGCTGGACAGTGAGCGAAATCACTGATTGCACATACATGTTTTTTTCTTTTTGTTCAAGAGTTTAGCCACTCATTAATGTCCACAATTGTACTTCAAAACTAGTAAGGACTAACCAAAATGCTATCATCTCATGTTTAAAACTCTTCTAACAGTATTCTTTTAATGCATTCACGATGGATAGTATAAAAAACTCAAGCTAAAACAATTAATTCACTCTAAATGCTGGCGAATTGAAAGCAATCATCACTCAAACCAGGTAGTTAAAAATGATAAAAGTTTTTAAATTCTGTAGTTCACTTTTCAGTCAAGTTGCTGTCAGAAAAATACAAGTCAAAAAATTTAAAATAAGCAAATTGTCATTGCTTACTGGATATCATATTTTATTTTAAATCTTTAGTATTAACAGATCCTCAAGAACATTCCACTAGGGGAATAGTCATTGATTCAAAGCAACTTTTAAAAAAGACAAAGAACAAAATTAAAAAAAAAAAAAAAAGCCATGCTAAACCCATTTATTTTGTGCCAATGTTAATATATTTAAAGGAACTGAAGTTTCATGAGATTTCTTTATTTAAAAAAATAAAACCCACTTTAGTCTTTTTAAAGCCAGTATTTCTGACATCTTCCAGGCAATAAAAAATGCTATTTTTCAGACATGGAGATAAAACTAATGATCCACCACCAGTAAAACATAAAGTTTGAATTCTTTTTCCAACAGAAATAATAAATTTCTACCAATCTATTCAAATTCTCTTGTTCAGTAACTCTTATGACTAGAGGTATAAATTTGTGTAGGCTACCAGGGTTCAGGCTATTATCTCCAGCCTTGCCCAGACTGAAGCTCGCTGGTCCAATATGAGAGAACCCATGACCTTGGGATCATTATAAAACCACACTTGACTTTTCAGCAAGCCTATGATACCTGTCACCAAAGATATAACACAGCATTAAGATATCTACTATATATCTAAATCTTCCTGTTTCCATTGTTTTTCATTCTCATCTCTCAGGAGCAATGGCAGGGAGCCACCAAATTCTACCATTCCACTATTTCAGGAGCACAGCTGAAAAGCCTATCCTAGTACTCTGAAATTATAGAAAAGGTACAAAAAAGGGTATAAACAAACTGATATAAATCACACTTCTTTGTGAATATAAAATATAGTTTTTGACAAAAGAATGATCATAGTCATATAACTTATAAACAAAGAATTGTCATTTTAAAGAGTTGAGAGATACCATGAAGGAATCTATATATACATCAATAGGTCCTAATGTTCATGGGGATGTGTACAATGTACCAAGACATAAAAAGGATATGTCTTTTTCCTAATATTCACCTATTTTATGTTTGATGACAAAAGTAGAATCTTTAAAGATCCTAACACTCAACTTTAAAGAGAGAAATGTATTTATATACGTGTATACATCATATATATATTTACATATGTATCTATACCATATATATTTACATATGTATCTGTCATATATATGTATATAAAACGCACACACACACACACACACACACACATATATATAGTTTTAAGTTCGAGCTTTTTTTTCCTCCTGTTCAGGTTGATCTAATTAAAACCCATGATAAACTTTATGGCCTCTAATATTTCCAACCAAATGATTGAAACCAAGAGGGTGTGCCTCCAGGCAGCAAGGCAACAATGATAAGCAGCAGGTTAGCCACTAATTTCTCAACCAGGGTAGATTGTGAAAGTGTGATGTTCTGATATCCAAGAAACTGTTCAGGAGAGAATAGGATAAATCAAGTTTAATAACTCTGCTCCTAATTGTTCCCCCAATGCTCAACTCTAATTACTTGGAGAACTCTCCCGACTGTCACCTGATATTAAGTTGTTGGAGGCTGAGCCTGGAACAGCGAGATAATCAATAAACATTTAGTGGGGAGAAGAATGAAGATCCTGTTAAGCAGTGGGAACCTGCAGCACCCAAAGCCCTTCTGCTCATGAGAAAACCTATGGGACAGCCATAGTGATTGCAAAGCAATAATCCAAAGCACTGTTTTTAGGCCTTGAGGCCTTTAGGCAACAGTACGTTTGAGGAAAAAAGGTTAACTCGGTCACCCTAATTACAGCCCACTTTCACATACTTCATATATAAGCTAAGACAAGCCAATTAGGTAGAAAGGAAGATAAGGGAAGTTTTATTTGTATACTAATTAAACCCCTGATGAAATTAAAGGAAAAACATACAGCTCTGTAATTGTGTCTGAGAAAGGTCACTTCAGGTTCTGTTATCAGAACAGCACAGCCTTGAGATATTTCACTTAATCCACAACACAGCCCTCATTTTGTACTCAGGTCTTAATATTTACCAGAAAAAAAAAAAAAATCAAAGCCTGATAGTGCATTTATCTTTAAACATTGTTGTGAACAATTTTAACTGTTAGAAAGTTAATGCCAAATATGATAACAAGAGTCTTTAGAAAGCAGGATAATACTCCACCTATACGAGAACCAAAACCACAGTATTACTTATCAAAGATGCTGAGTCTTCACTTTAAACCCAAAATGTTTTTAAGGCAATTTTTACAACCAAATTCCAAACCGACTGTATTTCAAAAGCTATTATGCAGTATACTTACTGGCTTTTGTTTTTGTTTTTTAAGATAATCATATCATTGCTCACTTTCAGGTACACCTCTCATAGTCCAGGAAATACCAGCCAAAGCTTTCACTAAATTACTCTTAAGAAGATATTTACATCTGGCTGTTTTTCTAAGATAGTTATGAAAAGCTATTTACTACAGAGAAGGCTGGGCAGGAAAGAAGTATGGATATAAAGGAAGTAGTTAATGTAGAAAAGGTTTAGGGGCAGAACACATGGAAGATGTGACTATTAAAAGACGCCCACATTTTTAAATGGCTTTTTTCTTAACTGTAGTTTTCAAAGTTTCTGGAAGAAACATGTTCTTATACAATATTTCTATAAGAAATATTGAATGAACCCAAGTTATTTTTAAATAAGAGTCGCGTATAATTTTATATTTCCAAAGCTTAAAATGTTTAAGGCTAATAATTTTTAAGAACAAATTGTGAATATAAATTGAAATTCTATCTACTACCTTTCATTTGTGAAAATATTTTGTGCAATGGAAGTTTTTGTTTTGTTTTGTTTTTTAATAACAGTTTTACAACTTACCCTTTCGAAGTGTATAATTTAGTGGTTTTTAGTATATTCATAGAGTTGTGCAACCATCACCAGTGGAAGTCTTTTTTGAAGTGAAGTCCTTAAAAAAAAAACTTTTCAAAATAGCATGGCTATTTAACATAGAATACCTTATCACTTTAGCAAACTCTAATTAAAAACTACACAAATACTCGGTTTATAATTCTGTTGGATAATACTTTTAAAATTATAAACAAATTCCTTGGAACAGAGTATGTGATTAATAAATATGGTACAGTACAAAAGTTAAAGTTATCTGAAAGGATGTGCACATCTCTCCAATTAATATTTCTGGATGTCGAGGGAATCGTCCAACCGAGTTCTTTCTCATGAGGGTGCGGTATAGCAGTGCTTCAGACCATTAGGCCAGGTAGGAAGACTGCACCCCAGGGGACACTGCTTTTATAGATTTTCTTTTGTCTAATGGGAAATATCTATGGATCCACATTCCTGCAGACTAAAAGCTAATGGCTTATTCAATTTGGTATAAAAAGTTAGTCACACAAAACGAAAGGCAAGACAACACAAGTATTATAGACGATGAAGCTACATTTCCTAGATCAGGGAAAAAGATCTGTATTTTTTTTTTTTTTAATAATGGCACAGCATTTAAAGCACTCAGCTGCTAACCAAAAGGTCAGCGGTTCGAACCTATCAGTGACTCTGCAGGAGAAAGATGTGGCAGGCTGCTTCCGTAAAGATTTACAGCCTTGTAAACCCTACAGAGTCACTGTGAGTTGGAAATGACTTGACGGCACTGGGTTTTGGTTTGGTTTTTTACTGCAACTTTTGAATAAAGTTTCCTAGATTGAGAGAAGTTGGAGAAAACATCTCAAAACACTAAAATTAATATTGGAAAAGGAAATAGTGCGGTCTGTCTTCAGCCCTACTATTATAATGTGACAACTAGAAAATTGTATTTAATCCAGAATTAATTGAATGGCTGTTGGGTAGATCAAACTGTGCAGGTTGCCACAGAAAGAATAAAGTTAAAAAAATACAATCACCAACTTACAACAGGGTTGAGTAAATAAGTCAGGGATAAAACTAAGGAATAACATATTTTACAAGGAAGCTTGAAAATACATGAGATCAGCAATTAGAGAATGTATAATAAATAGTAAGTTGCCAGTGGGTGGTACAATTAATGTAAATAAATTTTAATTGGTATTCTATGTTTTATATGGCAAATCTGAACAAAACATCCTGCAATTCTAAGCTTTCTTCTTTACAGGCACTTTTTCTTGTTTTCTAATAATAGCCCTATGCAGAAGATAGGTGTCATATTTATAAACTGAAGTTGAAGACCAAATAACTTACCCCTGCTTTCAGGGAATGAATAAATGACAGTCCAAGTCAGAACTCAAATATCTAGTAAGACACGGATGTGAAAGTGTCCTATAAACTGTAGAAGGCCACATAAATCTAGTGCGCACAATACAATAATCACACTTCTACATGTGGTGTCATCAGTCTTCTTTAAATCTCCACCTACACGTGGCAACTTAAGAGTTTCTATATTATTTCTGCCTCATCATTTTTATAACATATACGATTTTTTTAAAATAACCATTTCTGTCACACTTGAAAAAGATAACAAAAGGAAGCTAACAAAGACAGCTATAAAATAAGTTACTTTTATAAAGAAGCCATATGGTAGACGATTAACAAGATGGAGAACACGAGCAATGGAAATTCACCTTTAAAATTTCAAAGTATGCTATAAGATTCTGCTGTATAATGTCTTCTGATTACTGGTATCATATTCTCACATATTCCTTTGAAAATCTTCTCCTAAATTTCCTTAATATAAATGGAAAAGCTAATCCTTCCCAGTAAAATCGGTGAAAGTGATCAATAATAAAATATAACAAAAAGGAAAAGATCCTCATAGAGGTGTTCAAAATACACTGAATGCTGGCTGTTCTAAGCCTTACATATATATCACAAAACTCTTTCTGGTAGACTAAAAGTGTTAGATAATAATGGAGTAAGACAGAAGAGAAATACTTAAAACACATTTTTAAATGACACAAGAAGAGGATATCAAGGAGATTTTGCGAGTCCTTTCAACTGGAAAATATACTCAGAAAAGTACAGAATAAATAAGTGGTAGCTAGATTCATTGTGACACATGGCATGTGAGCAGTAATGTGGCAGTAATGTTTTCTCAGAGTATAAAGCAAAATGCATTTGGCTGTACTACAGACCTCACGAGACAGAAACAACCTACAGGTGACAACCTTCATGGTGCTACTATAATAAAATTAGCTTGGATATGACCTCTAAGTCCTCTCAGCAAATATCTAAGAAATACAAGGGATAAAAGATACATAGGCTCTTTCATTGAGCCTTAGCAGCTACAGACTAGCCAGCAGGTTCTAAAAACTTCACAGAGTTGACAACCCTAGCTATGCTGAGGTCCAAAAAGTTGAATTCCCTGGCAGCATTTTAAATGAGCCAAGCTGTGAATTAAGTTGTAGAAAACTATCATTTAGAATTTAAATGCTGTTTTGAAATCATTTGAGAATTACCTAAAACAACTGTCTACAAAGAATTTGAAGAAATATGAATAATTTATAAAGGACTTCATGTCGTTTGGTTCCCAACATTTAAATAAAAAGAAGTTATTGTTGGAAGAATGTTTCAAGAAATTTTGTGATATAATTGAATTATAGAGTAGGTAAGTCTACTAATAATTAAAACACCCTCACATTAGTATTTTTCATTACAATACAGAATTTAAATGACTATCTTGAATATGCTATGTATTATTATTATTACTAAAAGTGAACCAAATACCAGCTGAGTAAATGTCGATTAAGAGAACCTGAAGGTCAAATTTAAATTAGAAAAATTAAGTAAGGTCCTTGTAAACTTAAATGTAAATAAAACAAAGTTTAGCTTTTTTCTTAAAAGTTTATTCATTGGATGAATTTTTATATTAAGTATCTCACCAGTGATTTCTGTCTTGATTTTAGTGGTCTATTTACAGGGGGGGGAAATAACTGAACCCCCAGCTTTTACTAACCTTTCCTATTTGGAGTGATCCACCTTTGTATAAAGGCTTGTTCTTGCACAACTCTTAGAATAATGCCCGTCATACTGTAAGGAGCCCCTGGTGGTGTAATAGTTAAGTGCTGGGCTGCTAACTGAAAGGATGACGGTTTGAACCCACCAGCGGCTCCACAGGAGAAAAAAAAACCTGACAATTTGCTACCATAAAAACTACAGCCTAGGAAACCCTATGGAGTAGTTCCACCCTGTCCTATAGGGTCACTAGGAGTCGGAATCAACTCAACAGCAAACAGCAACAACATTATTATTACCGTTGTTGTTATTTTTCCCACAATCCCTGGGAAAATTACTTGAGTGACAAATAATACCATTATCATCATCATCATATACACACTTTACAGTTACGTTAAGCCATTTGATTCTTCAATAATCCAGTGAAGTAGAGATCATCAACATTTCTACTTTACACATGAGGAAACTAAGAATCAGAGAAGTTAAGTAATTTGTCCAAAGTTACTTAACTGGTAAATGGGGTCATGCCAAAACATGAACCCAATCAAGTCTTCTAAATCCAAGACCCTATTATTTACCCTAGAAGCCCTGGTGGCGTAAGAGTTAAGCACTCAGCTGCTAACTGAAAAGGTCAGCAGTTTGAACTCACCAGCTGATCCACAGGAGAAAAGACCTGGCAATATGATTCCATAAAGATTACAGCCTACGAAACGCTATTGGACGGTTCTACTCTTATCATATTGGGTCACTATGAGCCAGAATCTACTACTCAACACACAACAACATTCTTTACACTGAACCACAGTGGTAACCATCTCTCCAGATTTTCCATAAAATCCACTAACTGAAAAATCTCTATGGAAATGTAAAATCAATACTTGACTTATTTATCAAATTCTTGGTTAAACAGTGAGGTATTTCTATCTCTTTTAATGGCTGCTTTCTGTTTATATTTGAATGAAGTTCAACAAGAGCTTTAATATTATTTAATGATGTACTTTCAACATCAAAGTTCAAGCATGCACAATTCAAGATCCCCGTGTGAGAGCAGGTCACTATAATCATTTATTAAATGTATAATTAAGTAAAAAAGAAATATTTTCAATGTAAGGATGAACTCTACAGCACTCCACTGTAGTACAGAACTTTATGGAGTTCAGTAACACACTGGGCTGCCACTTCCTCTGAACTTTCAAAAAGCAATGGCCTTCTCTCTTTTTCCTTTTTAAGTTGCTAACAATAGCAATGAAGAGTACCTGCAGATCTGCCTAGTACAACCTCAACTTTTAAAATAATTATAACAGAAACTCCACATTATCACAACAGTATTTCCAGATATTAAACTATAATGTCAACACCTATAGTTTCCTTCACTTAAGATAAAGAGGTCCTTTGTGACGTACACATTACCAATAAGAAGATCTTAGTTAACATGTAAAAAGACATTTATGTACTAATTTAATCCAAAAATGCCATCCTTACTGAACTGATACCATAAGACTATTTTATAATGTTATAGTAACAGAAGAATTAGTTTCTAAATGTTTTAATCAAAGATAAGCAAGTAGAGTTGCATTTGACTTGAGAGAATTCTATTGTACTTATCCTGAATAGGATGAAGGATAGGAGAGAGAGAGATGGGAGAAAATGGGAAGAGAGATCAACAATTCAAATACAGTAGCTCTGGTGCCATTCCAAGTATTACGGATTGAACTGTGTCCCCCAAAAAAGTGTTGTAAATCTTAACCTCTATGCCTATAGTTATAATCCCATTTGGGAAAAAGTTGTCTTTGTTATGTTAATGAGACAGCATTAGTGTAAACTGTATCTTGAGTCAATCTCTTTTGAGACATAAAAGAGATTAAACAAGCCAGCAGAGTAGAGATAGGGGAAGTGAGACGCCAAGCCACATGAAGATAACCCAGGAGCAGAAGCTCAAAGAGACAAATACCTTCCTCTAGAACCAACAGAAAGTCTTTCCCTAGAGCCAGTACCCTGAATTCAGACTTCTAGTTGAGAAAATTAGTTTCTGTTTGTTAAAGCCACCCACTTGTGATATTTCTGTTATAGCAGCACTAGATAACTAAGACAAAGATCAGAAAGTAGTGTTGCATTTGACTTAAGAGAATTCTACTATACTTATCCTGAATAGGACGAAGGATAGGGGGAGAAAATGGAAAGAGAGATCAACAATTCAAATACAGTAGCTCTGGTGCATTCCAGGTCATAAATATTTACCTGCAGTAAGCCTGTGATGAAAGATATGAAAACAGCAAACAGTAACAACAATAAAACCTGCTTGATCAAAGATTCTATAGAAGAGTCCTGATTAAAAGGGAGAAGATACAGAATTTCACATTCTCATGGAATCCAGACTTTCTGGAGCCATGGAGGCCAGATGAACCCCTGAAACTACTGCCCTGACATAATCTTTCGATCTTAAACCTTAAACCAAAATATCTTCTGAAGTCTTCTTAAAACCAAACAATATTTAGCTTAACAAGTGAAGACTGTCTGCCTTGAGCATTGTGCTCTTTTAAAATCTATCTATATGAGATCAAATTGACAACAGCAACTTGAAAGATTGATAGGAAACTCAGGGGACAGTGAGGTTATGTTAATGGGAGAGGAACATCTCAGAAAATGAGGGAGAGAATGGTTGCACAACTCGAAGAACATAATCAATGTCACTGAATTGTACACGTAGAAATTGTTGAACTGATGTATGTTGTGCTGTGTATATTCTCAACAACAAAAATCATTAAAAAAACACTGCTGTTTTGCTCAGTTGCTCCCACACATCTCTGATATTGCAAACATCCTAATACAGACGTGAAAATGAGAGTGATTCTCCTGTACAGAAAACATATTTTCAATCAACTTGGCCCCTGAATGCAAACCAACTTCTTCATTTGATGCCTAACCAAAGAAATAGATCAGTATGGAAAAAAAAATCTGACTGTTTTGGAAAATACCATCTCTAATTTGAACCCTCCCAAAGGGACTTTTTAAGGGAATAAAAATATAAACAGTTTATTGAAGTGGACAGACTGAGGGGTGTACAAAAAAATGAAATAGCTTAATCATTTTTCCACTAATACCTTCAAATAATTCTATTAGATTTTCCTAAGGGATTTTTAAAGATTATTTTGACTATACAAGATTTTGGCTTATATGCTAATCCTAAAACCTAACCTCAAGATAAGATGTGACTCTACGATATTTATTTATTCATTCACGATACATTTATCGTATATTCCAAAGCCATAAATAATGATAATAATATCTGGTACTTCCTGAGTACTTATTTTATGCTGACAATTAACTCATTTAGTCCACATAACAAGTCTATGACACAAGTACTACTGTTATCCCAATTTACAAAGGAGGAAATCGAGGCACAGACTTCAAATAAGTTGCCCAAGATCATACAGAGCCAGAGTTCAAAACTAGGCAGTCTGACGTGTAAATAAATAAATACCTAAGTACAAAAAATATAATCCTTTTGGAGACTCTCATCTGGGATGTTCAGGTTTTAAAAGCAGCTGGTATTAAAGGTAAGTGTTCAGTGTTGTAAAGAGCATTCTCAGCAGAAACTATGGCATGTTTAGAGAAATACAAGAGGTAAAATACGGCTGGAGAATAAGGTGCTATTGAGAATGGCAGGAGAAAAGACTAGAAAGTACATGTAGGCCAGTCATGGTCAGGAAACCAGACCCTTAACCTCCGAATGCTTTTTATATAGTACTCTATCGCGTCAAGATATCTCAGGGAAGGGAGTGACGGGTCGGGGGAGCAGATAGTTGAAGCAGTGGACTCCCAACCCCCATCCTTCTTTCAACCAGAGTTCACTTTAATGTTTTCTATGAGCTTTTATATAAGATTTTGTTCAAAGAAAGGGTTCTACAGCTAAAAATACTTGCCAACTATTGTTACAGAAGCCATGGGAAGCTGCTGAAGGATTCTTGGCCATGGAGTATCATTCTCTGATCTCTGTCTTAGTGATCATACATACAAACCGTGACTGCCAAATCAGAGTAACACAAGAGATCCTTCTGTCTATAATGCAACAGCTCACTTAAATCTTAGTGAGACTCTAACCAAGGTTTATAAGATTCTAAAAATGCACCATTCTAGGCATATATTTTCTACTATTAACTACCTGAAATCTTATACGTTATTTGGATCACATGACAGAGAGCCGTAAACTCTGAGTCACAGCATAAATAATGATGAATATATTATTTTAGGAGCACCAAAAAGTGGGTTAACAATTGAACTTTGTGATTATTTTCTAAGAGCTACACTCTTCAGTCTATAGTTTTAAAATGTTTTTGGTCATTACAAGAAAACAGAGTTATTATTCACAATAACCATTAAGTGAGGTTTCTAAATAACTAAAAGGGTCAGTACCAGCTTTCCCACTATATGTTAAATTAGCCTTGAAAGTTATTTTTAACATATCTGAGTGAAATATACAATTTTTAATCCCTCTTCACTTCTGTTAATTGCAGAAAGATACTGCAGCTGAGTAAGACAGAGGTTGTTAAAACAAAGATGAAGGCTCACCAACTGAACAACCAGTTTCAGCAACAGCAAATTCAAACCAAAGTGCTGGGAAAAGACAGAGGGACGGATCCAAGTCTCAGTGCAACTTCTTGAGAAATTGGGCTTAGGAAAACTCCTGTATTTGTTCAGGCAGCAACGGTTAGGGAAGTAATATAGCAAAACACATTCTTTCATAGCTTTGCTTCAAATGGAATTTCCCTCTGTGTGGACGTGTCTGTGTGTACACATGCATACATACACACTCAGTAAATAGTACCATCATGGTTACAAAGAGCTTACCATAAAATTAGGATGGTTTACATTTCTGATCCCTCTGTAACCAACCCATTCACCTGAAGAAAACACACAGCTGTTCCATCCTTCTAAATAAGCGAGATCACCATCTAGTGGTAACTCCTTGAAATGTCAGGCACATGGCATCTGGCGTCTAGAAAACACTCTATGGGGTGTGGTTTACAGAGTATGCATACTCTAGAACAACAGTTTATTTAAAGAAAAAATACTAGCATAACAGAAGAATCTTTTATAGTAAGAGACACTCTAGAGTAAGAGAGAAAAGTGTCAACTAGACATATATCTATCTCAGTTATCCCCGAGATAAGTGTTTTTAACCCTCCTAATGAACCAGAAACTCTGGTGGTATAGCGGTTAAGAGCTATGGCTGCTAATCAAAAGGTCAGCTGTTTGAATCCACCAGGCGCTCCTTGGAAACTCTATGGGGCAGTTCTGCTCTGTTCTATAGGGTTGCTATGAGTCAGAATCGACTCGACAGCAATGGTTTTGGTTTGGTGTTTTTTAATAAACCAGGGGAGAAAGTAAAAAGAATAAAGCTACAGATGTTAACAGGTAAAGTGATACCAAATTTAGTCAATATGGCTAGCTAGAAAGCAGATTCTTAATCTTTTCTGTATTTTATAGTTATTTAATCTCCTGGAAAAATTATACTCCCCTGTCCCACTGATACCAGGTTTGACCACGTAATTGGGAATGTCTCTCCTGGTGTCATGGATTGAATTGTGTCCCCCCAAAATATGTGTCAACTTGGCTAGGCCATGATTCCCATTATTGTGTGGTTGTCCTCCATTTTGTGATCTCATGTAATTGTCCTATGTGTTGTAAATCCTAATCTCTCTCTGTGGTTAATGAGGCAAGATTAGGTTATGTTAAAGAGGATTAGGGTGGGATACAACAATACTCAGGTCACAGCCCTGATCTGATGTAAGGAGAGTTCCCTGGTGGTCTGCATCACCTTCTATCTTACGAGAGATACAAGGAGAGAGAAGTGAGCATAGACAGAGGGACCTACTACCACCAAGAAAGAAGAGCTGGGAGAAGAGCACATCCTTTGGACCTGGGGTCTCCTAGACCCAGTGGAAGACCGATGCCAAGACACATGGAGATCTCCAAGGAACACCAGGCCCACAGATCTTGAAAGGAGACAAGGACCTGCCCCCAGAGCCAGCAGAGACAGAAAGCCTTGCCGTAGAGCTGGCACCCTGAATTCAGACTTGTACCCTCCTAAACTGTGAGAGAATAAATTTCTGTTCATTAAAGCCATCCACTTGTAGTATTTTTGTTACAGCAGTACTAGATAACTAAGACACCTGGCAAGAGGACTATATATTTCCTGTTCTGTCTAAATGATATAACTTGCTTTGGTCAATAAAATATGAAGGAAACCAAAACCCATTCCGACTCATAGCAACCCTACAGGACAGAGTAGAATAGAACCGCCCCACAGGGTTTCCAAGGCTGTAAATCTTTATGGAAACAGAAGATCATATCTTTCTCCCGCAGAGCGACTGATGGGTTTAAACCACCAACTTTTTGGTTTGCACCTGAGTGCTCAACCACTGTACCACCAGGATTCTTTGAAATACAGGCAGAAGCAAAATATGTCACTTTCTAAAAGACATGAGATTGGCAATGTCTCATTGTAGAGATCTTTACCAGAAGACTAGCAGTATCTCAGACAGGGGCTCCTTTACCAGCCCTGTTCCTGTAGTGAGGACCACATGGAACAGAACCACAGTGACTTATGTCAAATATGTATAACGTGAGAAATCACTCCTTGTTGTAACAGCACTAAAATTTTGGAGGATTTGTTACACTAGGTATCCTGCCGAATACAGTTATATTCCCACAGAAGGCAATTTTCTTTAGAATTTATATACCTATGAAATCATCAATGTATACTTTAGAAAATCAGTTTCTATCCTGATTTAATATTGGATCGTCAAGAGAAGAAATAAATTTAATTAAATATTAAAAACTACACCAAGTCATTTGAGACACAGATCAGTATGAAGATATGATGAAAGTATATCACTATCTTACAGAAAAACATTGAGTTTTCACTCTATGAATTAAAATAAATTTATCTGTCTCACTATAATTCATAAAGGGTATGCTGTTCCAAAGCCTTCCCTAATTTATATTTATTATATACATGTTTTAACTTAATTTTTCCACTTTAAAAGATCTAGCGAGGAGAAGCATTATAAGCAACATTTATTCTTTTTATTTCCCTTCTTAAGAGCAAATTATATGGTCATGATATATTTCTAAAATGAAAAGGGGGTACTTAAACACTGTAAAATATGATACTATATTTTTAAATCTATAAATGATATGTACATTACTAATACACATGTAAATGCATAAAAATACATTTAAAAATCTGAAAGGTATATACCAAAATGACAACAGAAATACTTTTTTATCGTTATTTGATTATATTTTACAATAATACATGTTTCATGTAACTGCAAAATATAATTTACACAGTTTTCATAAGATCAACTTTGATCACAATATCTTAATTTAAATTTACATACAGGATATCACAGCAACAGCAATTGAAGTTGATCCAAAAAATGTGCTCTACTAAACAATGGCAAGAAATTACTCAGGTATGTATAACCTTTTATCAAACAGTGAATATATATATGTGATATTGTGCAGTTAAACTTGATCACTATCATTTATCCAATCCTTGGAGGAAAAGGGTTTCAATGATCTGTCTCCCTTCCAGAGAATAAATAGTAAGGGCCTTAGTATTTCTATTTCTTAAGCTAACAGTCACATCATAATGCATACCTATCGATTCAAGAGATTTTGTCCAACCTCCTTCCCAATTAAAAGTTGCTTCCTTTTAAGGCTTTCAGCCATGACACAACATAGAAACTCACAATCCACATTCTTTACAGAGAAATGATTTTCTAAATTCCACAAGGACTCTACGCCTGTTGTGTGTCACAGGACTTAGATTAGAGAGACAGATGAATTTTCTCTCTCTCACAGAAGCGCTCTTGATGATTTTGGTCTGCTTTGATACTCTGAGTTTACTGCTGAAACAAGATAAACGCACCACAAAGGTGCTTCCTGTTTCATCTATCACAGAGATTTTCCTTCTTGGTACTCTTAACAATAATCCTTGTAGAGAGCAGATACCTCCCTTACTACATTTTGGCATTTAGCCAGGTTTTGCTATGAGAAGACAAAACTGACAAATATGTTTCACACTTTACAGTTTCAGGCATTCTAATTTTATAGAAGTTAATACTACCCTACACGTTTTTCTAGAATTAAAAAATAGAACATAATACTTGTCAGTCTTCCATAAGAAGATCAAAGCACTACAGGTCATATTCATCAAGTAATCCCCTTAATTGTGAAAACACTAAAATGCAATTCCTTAAGATTAGTAAATACTGGTGTTTCCTGAAATAGCTTGTTAAATAGTAATGTAACAGTGCAACATTACTAAATTTCCAAATAAAAGTGGAACATTGTTAATTAAATGTTTCCCATAAACAGAATGGGATAATGACTTAAAATACATAGCCCCACTAAAAAAACCAAAGTCGCTGCTGTTGAGTCGATTCCAACTCCTAGCAAACTTGAGGATAGAGTAGAACTGCACCCATAGGGTTTCCAAGGCTGTAATCTTTACAGAAGCAGACTGCCACATCTTTCTTCTGTGGAGCAGCTGGCAGGTTCAAACCACCGACTTCCCGGTTAGCAGCCAAGTGCTTAACCACTACACCACCAGGGCTCCTTCACAGCCTCCATTTGGGGTAAAATTCCTCTAAAATGAATTAAACATTGCAACTAATCATGTTAGAAATATGAACATATAATTAATTACCTCCAAAGTCTCAGACATTTAAATCTATGCTCATTCCATTACAAACGTAATAGTCTAAAGTTGCTTACTATAACTGACTACAAATTAAATATTTCTGAAATAAAACTATCACTGAATCTCTGATTAATGAAAACTAAAACAAAGACATTCAGAGAGTTTCCACTATTGCCAGGGTGTGAATAAATTCTGGTTGGCCCTTTAAGTTATGATGCACTATTCACTAATTTTAAAACGGACCCATTGAAACAACAAATAAAAGTATTTTCATACTTACTTGTGGAATCTTTGTAATTAAACCATTCATTATACAACTTAGGTCATTACTGTAATGCATTCAAAGGAGGTAACTTTTCTAGTAGAGAAAGATCTTATTATTACCACCATCATCTCTGGCTTCAGTTCCTGACTCCACTAATCACTACTAGTTTTGTGACCTGGAACAAGTCAAAATCTCTGTGCCTTTGTTTCTTCATAAGCAAATTACAGATAATAATATTTATCTCAAAGATAGTCTTAAAGATTAGATGAGATATTATCTACAAATTACCTAGCAGAGTGCTGAGAAAATAAATTATAGCTTTTTATCTAATGCAAGGGCAGTCAGTAACAAAATTTACACAGCGGACTTGAAGCACTTACTGATGAAGATCAAAGACTACAGCCTTCACTTCAGTATGGATTATACCACAACATAAAGAAAACGAAAACCTCACAAATGGACCAATAAGCAAATCACGATAAATGGAGAAAAGACTGAACTTGTCACGAATTTCATTTTACTTGGATCACCAATCAATGCCGATGGAAGCAGCAGTCAAGAAATCAAACAACACATTGCATTGGACAAATCTGCTGCAAAAGACCTCTTTAAAGTGTTAAAAACCAAAGATGTCACTTTAAGGACTAAGGTGCACCTGACCCAAGCCATGGTGTTTCAATCCTCATAAACATGTGATAGCTGGACAATGAATACGGAAGATCGAAGAAGAATTGACACCTATGAATTACGGTGTTGGTGAAGAATATTGAATACACCATGGCCTGTCAAAACAATGAACAGATCTGTCTTGGAAGAAACAACCAGATTGCTCCTTAGAAGCAAGGATGGCGAGACTTCATCTCACATACTTTGGACACGTTATCAGGAGAGACCAGTCCCTGGAGAAGGACATCATGCTTGGTAAAGTAGAGGGTCAGCGAAAAAGAGGAAGACCCTCCATGAGATGGACTGACACAGTTGCTGAAACCATGGGCTCAAGCATAACAAGGATTGTGAGGATGGTGCAGGACAGGGCAGTGTTTCATTCTGTTGTACACAGCGTCACTATGAGCAGGAACCGACTCGACAGCACCTATCAACAACAAGGTGTTTCACAACCAAAAGTTTTCTTAAAAAAATCTTTATAGATGTAAACTTTAGTGAAAAGGAAGAGGAGATCACTGGAAAAGTTGATTAAGGTAAAAAGACACCCTAAGGAAAATCTGGTGTAAGTACAGTAGTACTTATTTACAAAAAGCAAGACAAACAACTGGGAGGCTAGGGCAGGGGACAAAAAGAAGTCAAAACCAAAATATCCAAACACCTTGTAACTGTAAGAGATTTTAATATTGAAACAACAAAAAAAAAAAAAATAAGCATAAAATAAATTCAGAAAGTCATATACATTGATATTCAGGCTAGTAGAAAAATCTGATTTCAAAAATTTTTTGAAAAGGCAGTTTTGTAGGCCTATTGATTCCTTTTGCACATTTCAAGGTAAAGTAGTTACTCTGTAGTAATATAACAAAGATCTCTTAGGAATCTGTACTTAACAAGAGCCCTCTCTATTTTCTAATGAAAACCTAAAGCCAAGTTAAAGCTCAAAACTAACTAGAATAAATGGTATGCAAGTATATTTGTTTAACATGCAATCTACTTATGCAATAATCCCATTTTTCTTCTAAAGTGTAAGTCAATAAATCTTTGCTACTGCGCTGTAAATTCCAAGGTCACGGACAAAGGTGTTTATTAGGATAATTACAATATAGAAATAATACCATTAAGCCTCCAGTTCCAGGTTTCATAAATTAATAGAAATAGAAGATTAAGAAAGTGTCAAGTGTGGTTTTGATTCTTAGACACTAAAAAAAAATTCCTAACGTGCCTCTCCTCTTATATGATCTATAACTTTTAGTTTCATTTCCATTTGATCTCTGAAGTTGCTGACATTTTTTAAAAGTACTTGCAAAGTACAGTTTTCTGATCATAAAAATTAAGAAATGGCCTTAAGAAAAGAGGGGAAAAAAAGTAAAAATTGCTAAACGGCTGAAAGGAACTCATTTATAATAAATTGAATCACCCAACTTTAAAGAAATTCTTCAACAAGGTTTCTATGTTCAATTTCTAAATACTTAAGACTCTACACAATTCTTAAAGACTGTCTGAAAGCTCTGTCTTTATAACTAAAAATACACACAATACCAATATACCGATAGGGTTTTTAACATTTTAAATATGTACAGTTTATTATATGTTAATTATACCTTAATACAGCTGTTACAAGTCATTAGCACTACTATCAATCTAATATTTCAAACACATAGATTCTTGATTGCCCTCCAATATCCAATAGCTTCACTTTCTATTCTCAATAATGATAATCAGAGAATCAGTGTTTCAGAGAGAAAAGTTTTCCTGCTTCCTTTTTTGGCATGATGGCTAAAGACTTTGGGTGAATTGCTCCACAAAAGAAAGAGAACTGCACTTAAAGACAATACCTAATTATCAATGCTCAAACTCCCCATTATTAGGGACTTGACTATTATTAGAATTGACTGAAAAGGCCAGAGGGTTGTTTTGGGGTTTTGTTTGTTTAGTTTGGGGGAAGACTCTTTTTAAATGTGCTTTACTTCTAATAAGCTGTAAACAGTAGTTAAAAACTTAGAAAATAAATACTCCTACTTTCTTCCACCCCTGGAAGAATCTATGAATTATAATATTATAAAGGTCATTTATAAGCCCTCTGGTTATAGCATATCCAAAATGTTGAAAGCTAAAGTAAGTCTCAACAGGTCATCTAGATCCACTAGATAGTTCATATCTTACTTCTCAGAACTCCTTTTACCATCCTAGAAATAAACAAACTATAACACTTTCTTGTAGAGATATTTAGTTTATGTTAAATATTTAATGCCTTAGTAACTTACGAAAATATAAAAACTGTCCCAAACAACATTCCAACAAGATACTACTAGTTTTATCACTGCTTGGGAACTACTGGGCTACTCAAGTCTCAAAAGGCTTCTAGGAATGCCAACTGCTCTATCAATGAAGACAGACACTTTTAAGTATTGTCCTTAAAAGTCTCCACATATTTCCCCAATCTCACTCACTCAGTAGAGAGCTTCTTTTGGTATTTGCTACCATTATGACACACAGTTGGGGATGGGGATAACGGGTCTTCTAGTTAATAGGTTGCTGTACTATGAGAAGCTACATCTCGACCTGATGGAAAGGATCAAGTATCACTAGAGGGCCCTGGGCTTTGAGCTGGAAGCAGTAACTGGATGGGAGTTTTGGTTGTTCTTTTAGGGGAGAAAGTGTGCAAAGAAGGATGGGAGAAACAGTAAAATGGATATTTGGAGACCAAAACGGTAGACTGTAGCAGACAGTGGCTAACTGTTCCTTAAATCTGTTTCCTATCCATACGCCATATGCTAATGTATGTGTCTGTGTGCGTGTTTTTACACAGATGATATATGTGTTATTGTTTCTTACTTTTTGCACTCTAGAACATCTTTTTAATTGTCATATAGAATTCCATGTCATAAATAAGTAATTGCTTATTTAGCTATTCATCTGCTGAGAGGCATTAGGTTTGTGTCAATGTTTTTTTCGGTATTGTAGACTGGAGTAAGGGGGCCAAATTCCTGACAGAGCCATGGTGGATAGGGTCACGGAACATACCCAAAACAGAATGGCACGATACGATGGCTCTCCTGAAATGACACTGCGTATGTGAACTGAGACTGTTTTCATTTTGCTCTCTCTTTAGTAAGTATGAGATTAAGAATGACTGAATCATTTAGGGTTAGAGTAAAAGTAGTGTTGTAGTTGTTCCTTGATTTTTCCTGGAAAAAGTTAGGTATCTATTAAATTTGTATAACTTTAAATTACATCTGAAACTAGTTAGATGTGCTTATTACTTATAGAAAATTTTAAACAATTTTATATTTATAGGATCATTTAATAAAGGAAAGAATTTTTTGTAAAGTTAAAGAAACCACCTCCTAATACATAAATTAAATTCTTAAAAAATAAATTCTGGTCACCCAATTAATTAATACATACATTTGAGCTTTTACTGTGAGGAAAGTACCATATGTGGTTTTGTAGAGAATAGATATTGAATTGAATTGAAAGGAATGTCTACATCCTAATGGTGATGGGATTTTGATATGACAATGGATGAGAGCTTCTAGAACTGTATTACAAAATCTTACATTCTCTGAATTGTCAGTTTTGTAATTCTGTTTATGAAAAATCTTAGACATGTATCGAGAGACTCACTGAGGGAAAACACAAACACACACAGCAAGTTTCTCAAGGAGTTCCCTTGTCTAACCCTGGACCAGCAATTATTTACATGCCCTTTTTCATCATTGTTTTCTGTTATCTGCGAACTTCTACTCTCTTTTACTCCATCAAGCTGTTAGCAGCCTCTCAAGGTCTCAAAGACTTACACTTCTGCCTAGCTCCCCACATCATTCTTTGCCTTCCTGCAACTGCTTTGGCTCTACCTTGCCATGTTTTGATTTTTATAGAAAGTAAACTCTGTGTTTTATTGTTTTCCATTCTCCAAACTTAATTATACTAAGTCTGAGAATAGGAAAGTAAAAGAAACGTAATAAGAAAAAAGGGTGTATTTTTTCCAACGGAACATCCTGCAAAGATATTTTGGAGCCATTGTCGTAATTTGCAAAGGGTCACATTTTATAAATATTTACCTTCTTTTTACTTAAAAATGTCTAACTTTTGTAGTATTCTTAAAATATTGTTATTTTCCATACACTGAGGGGTATAGAATGTGAACGCTGCATGAAGTAATTTATGTACCTAATTTTGAAAAAAATAGCCACATTTTCTCTAGTAAACTTAAACAAAATAACCACACAATTTACTTTCTTTTACAAATTACTTTTTGTGTTGATAAGCCATGCTTATGATAATTAATATGTATCATATAACCTATTTTCATAAAGTAGGATTATTAATGCCATTACTTAATTTAAAAGTCTTATCATTTTTAGTTTAATCTCATATATTTTTATCTTCCTAATGACTTATACTATTGAGACCTACAGGGTAGTCAATTATATTTCAAGGTCAGAGAAAAAAAGATTTAAGAAAACAACAGCTCTCAGATCACTTTCTAAAAATAATAATTTAAAAGATTCAAGCTAGAAACTAGATGATTCACAAAAAGTTATTCTCATTTTTGTTAGACTGAACGACAGAAAAAATATGTAATAAAATACCTTATTATGATGTGATAATTTCCATTTTTAAAAGTGTATGTTCTCCTATATAATTTTTAAATACTTTTTTCAAGTTTAAATTTGTCTTCAATGAATAGTAATGTGAGATTAGCATTATTGTGTCTCTTAATTGATTACTATAACCTTTGATTAGATCATATTTTAAAAATTACTTAGAATATTTTGAATCATATAGTTCAATTTACTTTGTATAATGTTTACAGATATAAATTATATATATTTTTCTGATTAAACATGCTCATTGTAAAAAAAAAAACAAAAACACATAGAAATAATAATTTGTATGTAATCCCATTATCACCCAGCTATAACCATTATTAATATATTGGCAAATAAAACTGGAAGTATGCTATATATAGTTTTTTTCTAAATTTTATTTATTTTGTTGTTGTTTTGTGAATATATACAGAAAAACATACACCAAATCAACAGTTTCTACATATACAATTTAGTGACATTGATTACATTCTTGAAGTTGTGCAGTCATTCTCACCTTCCTTTTCTGAGTTGTTCCTCCGTTGTTAACATAAACTTGCTGCCCTGCTATATACAGTTTTGCACCCTGTTTTTTGGGCAGGGGAGTAACATTATTTACATTTTCAATACCATTCTGTTAGAACATAAATGATAGGTATGCAAAAGTGGAAGCAGAGAGACCAGTTAGGAGGCTAACGGTGTAATCCAGACTAGAGATGATGGTGGTTTAGATAAGGGTGGCAGGAGTAAAAAGTGGTAAGATTCTGTATATATATGCATTTTGAAGATAAAGTTTCAGATGTAGTTCCTCATAGTCCAGCAACCTATTAACTAAAAGATCAGTTATCCCTATCCCCACCCCTATATGCACAATAGAATGGGATAAGATAATCATAAACAATATTCCCACTCGGAAAAAGGAAGAATGGACAACACACAGCAGTCCCTGGTCCACAGCAATGATGAAACCTTGCTGGGAAGAATTTGAGATAATCTTCTATCTTGGCATAAGTTCCTTAATTAGACACTGATTCTGGAAGAAGTCTGTGGTTCATTGTTCTCCACAGTCCCTTGCTCCATCCTCTGGGAGGTTCTTCTTTGTCCATTATCTTCTATGGCCACATATGAAATGGATATCGGGGAGGGTACCCTTTTCTGGGTTATAAAATTTTTACAGTCCTTTTCTTGCTTTTAAAAGTTTAGGGCCCAAAGGTTAATTTAAGGCTAAAGAGTGTGAGGCTTTGAGGTTTATTTTGCTCTTCTTTTTCTAAGGAGCCAGAGTTAGTTGAAAGGTACAGCGCAAAGTTCTAGATGGCAAAAACTAAACAAGCAGAAAAATAAATCCTGAATTTCAGCTTAAGCTCTCTTTGTGTCTTTGCTTGAACAATAAGATGGGCACATGAAGAGTGAAAATCCACAATGTAGGGAATAGAGCAACTAGGGATTTCAGGAATGAGTGGCTCTCAGGGATAAGCAAGACTGGGAATCATTCAAGTTCCTTGCAGTCAAGTGGAGGGTCTATACTGATTATTCAGGCCATTCAATAGAGACTGAGAAGGGCTAGACCATACTTCAGTAGTGGGCTAAACTATCCCTGGAGTAAACGTTATTCTATATCTATCCTTCCAAGTCTCAAAAGGATTAAACTAAGCCACAAATAACTGCCTGTCTGAAAAAGACCAGCCCTCTATAAAGGAAGCAGCACAATGCCAAGAAGTGAATAAAAAATTGTAAGACATGACAAGAATCAAGAAAATGCAATTCATAACCGGATGAAAAACTAATTTATAGAAATAGACCAATAAGTTATAGAAATGGTGAAAGCAGATGACAACTATTATAACTATCTTCAAGTATTTAAAGGAAAACATGAACACAGTGAGGAGAAAACCTGAAACATGTAAAATCAAATTAAAACTTCCCGAGATGGCAAATATAATATCTGAATTGAAAATTTTACTAGGTAGGATTAACATCAGATTAGATACCACAGCAAAAAGGTTTCTAGACTGAAGACATAGCACTCAAAACTCTGCAAAATGAAGTACAGTAAGAAAAAGACTGAGAAAATGAAGAGAGTCTCAATAACTTGCAGAACAAAATCAGAGTCCAACATAGTTTATTTGTACTTGGAGAGGACACTTAAAAAAAAAATAGGAAGAAATAATGGCTGAAATTTTCAAACTTGAAAATTGTAAATACACAAATGGAAGCAGCTCAGTGAATCCCAAGCAGGAAAAACATAAGGAAACCACACCAAGACCTATCATAATTAAATTCCTGAAAACCAATGATAAAAGAAAATCTTAAAAGTAGTTGAGGGGGAAAAAAAAAAAAGGACATATTACATTCAGAGAAACAAAGATAAGATCAACACACATTTCTCATCAGAAATTATGCAAGACAGAAGAAAAGGAAACAGTATTTTTAATGTGCTCAAAGAAACTGTCAACCGAGACATTGACACCATCTTTCAAAAATAAAGACATGTACTACAAAAAATGTTAAAGAAAGTGATAGGTGGAGAAAGGAATGATACTAGATGGAAATCTAGGTCCAAATAAAGCAACAAAGAAGGTAAAAAATGCTAAGTATGTGGGTAATGATAAAAGATTATGTTTTCCTTTGTGTTTAAATTTCTTTAACATTGAATTTACTGTACGAAACAAAAATAACAATAATGTATTGTAAAGTTTATAACATATGTTAAAATAAAATCTATTACAACAGCAAAGAGAATTGAAGGGAAGACATGAAAGCATATTATTGTAAGATTCTTATATTATGCATCAAGTGCTGTATGATTACTTGAAAATAGACTGCGATGGTTTAAAGAAGCATACTGTAAATACTAGCGCAAACCCTAAAAAATAAAAGACGAATACCTAATAAGCCAATAGTGGAGATTTTTAAAACTTTTAAAAAACCACTCAATACCTGGTAAAGGGCTAGACAGTAAATATTTTAGGTGTTACAGGCCATATAGTCTCTTCTACAATTACTCAACTGTGCCACGGTAGTACAAAAGCATCCATATGTAATATATAAATAAATGGGCATGGCTGCATTCCAATGAAACTTCATATACATACAGTGAGCTACAATTGACCCGTCGGTCATAGTTTACTGATCCCTGATCTACTAAGCTTACTCCTTAAGTAGCTAGAAAAAGAAGAGCAAAATAAACCTAAAGTATATAGAAAAATGGAAATAATAAAGATAATAACAAAAATAAAATCACAGAAAAGAAACAGAATAACTTAACAAGCCAAAACTTGATCTTTTAAATCAATAAAACTGATAAACTTCTAGCTAGAGAAAAGAGAGAACACAAATTACCAGGATCACGAACGAAAGAGGGATTATCACAACAGATCCTACCAACATTAAAAGGATAATAACGAAACATTATGAACAGACCATATGGGTGACACCTGCCCAAAAGCAAAGACAAGGAGGCAGGAAGGGACAGGATGGATGAATGGACAGGGGGAACTCGGGTGTAAAGGGAAAGAGAGAGAGTGCTAACACATTGCAGGGATTTCAACCAATGTCACAAAGCAATTTGTGTATAAATTTAATGAGAAACTAATTTGTGCTATAAACTTTCACTTAAAGCACAATAAAATTAAATTTAAAAAATATATATTATGAACAACTTTATGGCAATAATTTTGATGGCTGAGTACTAAATGAAGCATTAACAAATCGTGTGCAGCAGTGCATCAAAAAACAAATCATCGCAGCTATAACTTGGTTTATTTCAGGAATGCATGGCTGGTTTAATAATAAAATACTGAATAATGTAATTCAGGGGTCAGAGAACTCCTGATAGTAAATACTTTGGATTTTGTGGACCACATATGGTCTCTCTGTCACATATTCTTCTTTGGTTTTATTTTATTTTTTTCCAAACTTTTAAAAATATAAAAACCATCCTTAGCTCATAGGCTATACAAACACAGACTGTGAGCCATAGTCAGTCAATCCTGATGTAATTCAACATACTAACAGAATAAAAACAAGGGAGAGAAATCATATGATCATCTCAATAGATGCATAAAAAAAATATTTAACAATATCCAACCTTCATTCATTATTAAACAAGCAAACAAATAGCAACATACACACCAAAAATACACATATATACCTTAGTAATCTATTCCCTTAACCTGATGAAGGTTATTAACTAAAATCCTATACCAAACTTCCTTATTAAATATTAGAAGAATTATCCTTAAGATTGGAAACAAGATAAAAATGTCTACCATTTCCATTTCTATTCAACACTGTTTCCCAGTAAGGCAGGAAAAAAATTAAAGTCATAAGGTTTGGAAAGGAAAAACAAAACAATCATCATAGAACAAAAAATATAATTGATTATGTAGAAAATACTAGAATGTACAGGTAAGTATTAGACCTGATAAGCAAGTTTAGCAAGGTAACTGAATTTAAGATTGAAATATCTACCTATTCAGCTCAACTGGCGTAACAGTTTATAAAGACTATGTTCTACATTCTAACTTGATAAGTAGCATCTGGGGTCTTAAAAGCCTGTGAGCAGCCATCTAAGATACTCCACTGGTCTCATCCCTTCGGGAGCAAGGGAGAAGGAAGAGAACAGGATACAAGGAAAAGATTAGTCCGAAGGACTAATGGACCTCAGCTACCATGGCCTCCACCAGACTGAGCCCAGTATAGCTAGATGGTGCCCGGCTACCACCAATGACTGCTCTGACCAGGATCACAACAGAGGGTCCTGGACAGAGCTGAAGAAGGATGTAGAACAAAATTCTAACTCACAAAAAAAGACCAGATTTACTGGCCTGACAGAGACTGGAGAAACCCCGAGAGTATGGCCCCCAGACACCCTTTTAGCTCAGTGGTGAAGTCACTCCTGAGGTTCACCGTTCAGCCGAGAATTGGACAGCCCCATAAACAAAACGGGACTAATGAGGCACAGCGGTCCAGGGACAAGGACTAGAAGGCAGGAGGGGACAGGAAAGCTGGTGATAGGGAACCCAAGGTTGAGAAGGGACAGTGTTGACATGTCATGGGGTTGTTAACCATTGTCATAGGACAATATGTGTACTGTTTAATGAGAAACTATTTGTTCTGTAAACCTTCATCTAAAGTACAAAAAAAAAAAAGAATTATCTATGTGAGATCCAATTGACAACAGCAACTCAAAAGGTTTGATGGGAAGCCTAGGGGGCAGTGAGTTGAAGACAATGGTGATAGAATAATTTGGAAAGGGATAGTGAAAATGGCAGCACAACTGGAAGAATGTAACTGACGTCACTGAATTGTATATGTAGAAATTTTTGAAATTCTGTATCTTTGGCTATGAATATTTTCACCAAAAAAAAAAAAGTCCTCCAAGGTCAAGAAGGGAGTGTTGACATTGTCATGGGGTTGTTAACCAATGTCATAAAACAATATGTATACTGACTGTTTAATGAGAAACTATTTCTTCTGTAAACCTTCGTGTAAAGTACAATATAAAAAAATTAAATATATATATATATCTACCTATTCATGTGCCAGTTACTTGGCTGATCTTAATCTGAGGGGATTCTGAAGGACTAAATTAGGCAAGATTTCTTCTAGAGAGGATTTTGCATTTGCTTCTGCCAGGACCTGGGATTATCCCTTTCAGGTTATTAAGCAATTCCTTAATGTAGGAATCTCAGGTTCAACCCCCTGCCTGCTGGTGTGGCCCAAATCTTAGTCTCCTGCTCCCAGCAGTGATGTTGGTATTTGTCTCCAGAGCAAACCCAGCATCTGTTCACAGTACTAACTTTGTTTTCAGCTCACTGGGGTTTGCTGTGTTATGTTTTTGTCCTTGGAGATTTCCTTTATTTATTAATGCGCTTCTGGATTCAGGAAGTTTTTTATCCAAGATCTTGCTGTATTATAAAGGGAAGCCCCTTCTGAGCATCTAGACCAAGGTGTGATTTATAAAAGCTAGCAGATACAGAAAAATGATTAAAAACAAAACTCCCAAAATGTAAACAGTAATTGTTGTTAGACAATAAGTAATGGTTAACTTGTCTCTACTATATTCTACATATTTTCTATTCATGATCTCATTTTTATAAAGAATAAAAAATGATGAACTTTTTTTTAAAGAAGTTATATGCAGGACTCAGTTTAAAAAATAGCTATTTTTTTTTTTAAAGTATCATTGGGAAACACAAAAGACTACTTACCAAGCATATACTTGCTTTTCAAACAGTATCTTAATTAATTCTCATAAAAATCCTGTAACTTAATTATCATTATCTCTATTTTTGCAGAAGAGGAAACTGAGGCTCAGAGAGGTTAAGTAATTTGCTCAAGTGACAGAACTGGGATTTGAATTCAAGAAAACTTGTTCCAAGGCCAGTGCTTTTTGCACTGAACCATGCTGCCTCCCACGAGAGACCATTTTTTAATTACCACCTGCTAGTTCTAATTAAGAGATAGTAATTAAACAATTCTCCACTCCTGACAACAATATTTAAGCTACTGTCATTTTTAAGAAATTAATATGAACAGCTCTACATCTTCTGGAAGATACCATACCTAAACACAAAGTACAAACCATTAGAGAAAAAGGCCAGAATGACACAGTTGTATGCTTTTTCAAAGCATAGTTAGTTACATTATCTATTAATGGGACACGAAGCATAAAAAGTCTTTTAATGACCAATATATTTTTTTAAATGTTCAGCTTGACTAGTAATCAAAGTAATACAAATTAAAGTAACAACGACACATCTATCAAATTGGCAAAGACTTAAAATAATAATAGCCAAGTTTGGGAAAAAACTACAATTCTCTCATATTTTAGGAGAAAATATAACTGGTAAAAACTTTTTGTAGGCCACATGATTATATATATACTTTTGAAATGCATGTGGCTTTTGGCCTAGTAATTCCTCTTCTAGGAATTTATCCTGAGGAAGTAATTATGGATATGTCTATAAAGATTTAGCTACATGGATGTTTATCATAGAATTACTTATAAACCCAATGCTGTTGAGTCAATTCCAACTCATAGTAACTTTACAGGACAGAGCAGAACTGCCCCATAGGGTTTCCAAGGTTTTAATCTTTACAGAAGTAGACTGCCACATCTTTCTCCAGTGCAGCAGCTGGTGAGTTCCAACTGCAGACCTTTCAGTAAGCAGTCAAGTGCTTAACCACTGCACCACCAGGTCTCCTTAGAATTAGTTATAATAGCAAAGAAAAATAATCAAATGAAAACACACACACACACACACACACACACACACACACACACACACACACACAAAACTAGAATCAATCTAAATATTCCATAAGAAGAAATTATGGTACACTCAAACAAAGGAATTCCACTGTCTACTAACAACTATGATATCGCCATATTTACTAACATCTTGACAGGATGTTTTTAAAAAGTAAGAAAACAGTATGCATAGTATGATTGTATTTTTATTAACTTATATTTGGTTATACCTCTATGTTTTCAAAATATAAAGTCTGGAATGTATATGTCAAAATTTTAACAGTAGATTTGCCTTGGAGATGTAATTTAAAATTATTTTTATTTTTTTATCTGTATTTCTTATTTTTCCACAATGAATATTCATTACTTGTATTAGAACACCGAAAAAAGAAAAAAGATTGATATTATAGTATCATAGCAGTTGACAAATAAAAATTTTTATAACCTATAATTAAGTTACACAAACAAGTTATAAAACAGTATATAATTATGTACGCATTTATAGAAGAAAAACTATATCTGTATTAGGCTGAGCTATATGAAATTGTTGACATTTCTCTATTTTGACTTACAAAAACAGCAATTTCAAATGGTTGAACTTAATACATATATCTAAAAAAAATACCTAAAATGTTAATAGTGTTTATATTTGGATGATGGGGGGTTTCTTCACCTTTAAGGTCATCTATACTTTCTTCATTAAATTCATCTGTATTTTCTCCCTTTAGTTTTCACTGTTTTCTAATTTCTCTAAAACTAAATCCCTGTTTCAACATTTACAGGCCAGGAAACCCTGGGCAAGCCAACTGAACTGTCTCTAAGCCTCAGTTTCCTCAAAAAAACAACGAAAATATTAACAGTAACCTATCTCATGGGGTTAATTTAAGAATGAAATAAGATAATTTGTGTAGAGACTGTAGCATAGAGCCTGGCACATGTACGCTGTCAATAAATAGTATCTATAGTGTGGTCATTAGGAAGGCAGATGTGAATCTGATACTTACTAATGGTTGTTCAAGCTATTTAATCTCTCTGTATTTCAGATTTCTCATCTATAAAATGGGAATAATCCCATAGCATTTTTGGGAAGACTACATGAGATAACTTTGTATTTAACAAAATGGCAAACAGTAAGCTCTCAATCATTTAGTAATTTTATTTTTATTATTTTCAGCTATTAGAATAAACATATATTAGTAATATAATAAATTATATGCTAACTCTGTGTTGATTAACTGTATTAGGGCTGATACTCAATATAGACGTTATATCAGTTCGGTTTTCCTGGATTTAGTTGTTTTATTCCAGTGTATATAACCATACTAGTGGAAAATCCACAGTATCATAATCATAAACTAGAATTCTATTGTACTTTGCAGTCAACATTTCCCAAAGGTGTCATACTCTTAAATTCATTAATGAAAGTTTCAAAATGATAACTACTATATTTATTGTAACTTCTCTGCTGCTTTCTAAATACCCACAAACGTATGGCAGGGAAAACAAATTCTTCTTAACCAAACCTCCTTCCCCATCATACACACATAAACTTATATTAGAACTAAATAGACCCAGACCCTACCTCTTCCAATATCCAAAAGATACCTAGAGTTTCAATGTCCAGAGGGAATAAAACAAGAAAAGGAAAAGAACTAAAGGGTGGGAGAATCAAGGAAAATAAAAAGGAATGAATACGAAAATTATTACTGGAGAAATTGCCACTTTGTTTTTAACCAACAAGTAAAGCCTAATTTTACATTTTTAATATACGTGAACGAACGCTTTTAATTGATGTCTCATAACCATCTTTCATTCCATCCTTATCAGCTCTTACGAAATAAAATGTCATGTCTTGGAATCTAGTCCCCATTCAGTAGATATACATCACTTCTTCAAAGAATCACATATAGAAAAAACAGACCCTTATGCAAGGAATGCTCTCCTACCTTAACAGCTTCTCCAAGAGTTTGGTTTTTGTCAGCTTCCTCACTGGAGTGCAATTCAAGTCTATAATTCAACTCTTGCAGTTGTTGTGCCTGTTCATTCAATAGCATCTGTGCCTGCTGTTCCCGCAGTAATGCATTATTCAGTTCTTCGCAGGCACTTTCAAACTTCTCATGGGTGATCAATTTCTGAAAAAAGGAAAAAGTAATTACTCAGTTATAAGTTAACTGCACTGTTGTATCATTAACTCTTCAGAATTGTGTTTGCTAACATAAAGAATATAATGCAAACATTCCTATCTGATAACGTGACAAAAAAAATACAATTTGGTTTTCTTAATTTCTTAAGTCATACCTCCCTCATTCCCATCATTATTCACACTATCATATCAACCTGTTTTGTTGTCTTTACAGTCATTATTATTATCTATATTCATCTCATATAGATGTTCACTTTTTCATTTTCTGTCCACACCCTCCCATCACCACACACATAGAAGGATGTGAATGCCACTAAGCAGAGACCTCATTTAGCTTGTTCACCCAACACACAGAAAAGAGCCTGGAACTCAGCACTTTCTTAATAGATATTGGCTGAACTAAAGAATTCATATATAAAATCTGCCAATAACATAATAACCATATTGTGCCAAAATATACCATATGGTTTTTTTCAATATTACGACTGCTTTAGAAAGGAGAACACTCTGGTCTGCCATAACTAATGACAGCTCTCAATTGGGAGCTATCCCTTAAGAAGTGTGGCATCCAAGACAGGACACACATGTATTATCTCCTGTTTAAAACATTTAAACAAATGAAAATTAATTACAACAAACAATGAGAGATGTCTTGATCTTGAAGGAGAAACAACAGCAATGTTTCACAAAATGTAGGCAACATGAGAAATGTATGTGGAAAGCTAACAGAGAACTATGCAGGCCACTTCATCATACTAAGTGCATATATATCTATTTAGGATTTGTAATGTTTCTATTTCTAAGAAGAATATGAGGTGGGTTAATGCAATTAACCACAAATATAAGGCAAGTTGGTTTAAAATTTTTAAGGGATCTGAGGGTGAAAGAGCAGAATAAAAATCCTATTGCTTCTAGGCATCTGGAAAGTGTAAGTTACTGCCATCGAATGAAGACTTTATCTCTGAGTTTTCTGACAAATGAGACAAATAGGAGGGTATCGAATTATAGTTTCCTCAAGGCCAATAATAACATGCACTCAAATTCATCTAGAAAGAAAAACTTTTGCTGGAGTAAGTTGAAAGATAAATTTATTATATAGGTCTTTCTATATTATGTATAATACGTAAGGACTCCATTTTATTTTGGCATCAGATACCTTGCCTGCTACCTCCTTGAAGCAATTGTTATTTTTTACTATTACTTACCTTTTCAAGGGTATTTATCATGTATTTCTCAACATGGATGAAATCTTAAAAGGCAACAGTACAGCCTAAAAATAGATGCATAATGATTTTCTTAAGATAATATAAAGTAATGAGAATGATCACCAGGCACACATGAAAGTAGCCTCATTTCCTGAGAATCACTTAGTAGAGATATGCTAATCATCGATACTTGTACAGTGTTTAGATTTTACAGAACACCCTCTTTGTACTCCTTCTTAAGAGTTGCCTCACTCTCAACATTGTCTATTAAAAAACCAAACCCCTCACTTTTATAACATCAGCTTTAACAGTCTCCTTTCCACACTCAAGCTCCATTTCTACTGCTTAACATCCCTCTATTCCCTAACACCACAGAATACCATAGCATTCTTCTGAGTCTCGAGAACACCGTATTTTTGTACCTCTTCTATCTTTTGTTTGTTGTTTTTTTTTAATTACCACCCATTGCCACCAGACCATTCTGCTCTTCGCAATCCTCTTGACCTCTATAAATCAAGATCCCCACCATCTTGCAGAACTTCCTTTATTTTAACAAAATTTGTGTGCCCTTCCTACTCCTCCAAAATGTTTCCTTTACATGAAAATGTAGCTAATTTTAGAAGACAGTAATATAGAATAAGAAAGAGATGGTATGTGAAAGCATTTACAAGGAGCTAAAAAACCATTATGATATGGAAGTTAGCTGTTAAAGAACAGTTGTCAACGGTGAATATGGTATTCCAAAACAATGGAAGAACTGAGTAGCTTTTGGCCAGTAGGGTGTTCTCCTTTATGCTGTAGTTTTAGATCAACTATAAAGTAACTGTTTTATTTTCTACTACATACTTTATCTAAAATCACTGAAAGATGAATGGTTGCAAGCAGACTCCCCAATTTTTTTAAGAGGAAAACACTGTCTTTTTTCAATCTATTATTTTTTAATACTCTTATGTTAACACAGCCAGAAATATACATTAATCACTACAATGAAGTGATTAAAAATATGAGTTCTGAAGCGAGACTACTTCAGTTCAAATCTTGTCATTTACGCTTACTCTGTGACTTTGGGCAAGTTACTTAGCTGCTCTGTGCCTCAGATTCCTCATCTGTTAAATCAGGATAATAATAAGCCTGTAAAGTGTTTAAGGTCAGTTCCTGATACATGGTCAATAAATGTTAGAAATCATCACTGTAATTATTATAACTTACGGTCATATGCCAAAATATAAAAATTACATGTCTCATTCTCTCAGTTATTAATTCAGCTAATCCTATTTTTATTTCTGTGCTTCCAAGAAGCTGCACTATATGAAGAAGAAAGGGGCATCAGGATTGGAGGAAGACTCATTAACAACCTGTGTTATGCAGATGACACAACCTTGCTTGCTGAAAGTGAAGAGGACTTGAAGCACTTACTGAGGAAGATCAAAGAGTACAGCCTTCAGAATGGATACACCTCAACATAAAAAAAACAAAAATCCACACAACTGGACCAGTAAGCAACATCATGATAAACGGAGAAAAGAATGAAGTTGTCAAGGATTTCATTTTACTTGGATCTACAATCAACACCCACGCAAGCAGTGGTCAAGAAATCAAAAGATGCATTGCATTGGGAAAATCTACTGCAAAAGACCTTTTGAAAGTGTTAAAAAGCAAAGATGTCACCTTGAAGACCAAAGTGCATCTGACCCAAGCTATGGTGTTTTCAATCACCTCATATGCACGAGAAAGCTGGACAATGAATAAGGAAGACTGAAGAAGAATTGGCACCTTTGAATTATGGTGTTGGTGAAGAACACTGAATATACCCTAGGCTGCCAAAAGAAGGAACGAAATCTGTCTTGGAAGAAGTACAGTCAGAATGCTCCTTAGAAGCAAGGATGGTGAGACTTCATCTCATATACTTTGGACATGTTTCAGGAGGGATCAATCCCTGGAGAAGGACGTCATGCTTGGTAAAGTAGACGGTCAGCAAAAAAGAGGAAGACCCGCAACGAGATGGACTGACACAGTGGCTGCAACAATGGGATCAAGCATAACGATTGTGAGGATGGTGCAGGATCAGGCAGTGTTTCATTCTGTCATACGTAGGGTCGCTATGAGTTGGAACCAACTCGACGGCACCTAACAACAACAACAACAGTAGAAGCATTTCATACTGAACACTTTCTGGAATATATTCTTAGCTTCTACTGCAAGCCAGTTATTCAACCAAAGCCCTTAACAGAATATTCTGTCACCTTCCAGCACCTTCTTTCAAACACTTCCTTTTCTTTAGATTCTAGAAATTGAGTCATTACTTCCAAACTAATCCAAGATAAGATGTTAGCTTGTTTTCCTAATTCTTAAACTATAGACTAGGAAAATCAAATTTTGTAGAATACTTAGAATTCTTCATAGATGTTCCAGGATGCAACATGCGTAAAGAATCTTCCAATTTTCAAGAAAGCAACTATTATCCAAACCTCTATTTCCAAGCTAACTACATTCTAAATCTCAAAATTGGATCCATGGCTGTCTCTTTCCATCTTGGCAGACCATCTCAGATCCCACTTTTGATTTGTGTACATGCTAGGATGCAGGTCAAAAGGAGGCAGAGACATACTAAGAGAACTAACTGGCTTTTAAAAGTACAAACAGCTCTTTACAGTTTACTTATAATGGCAAAAATAATTTGAAACAAACTAAATGTCAATGAATACGAGAACAGTCATATAAATTTTGATACATTCATATGACAGAATATTAGTTGTCTAACTAAAATGTTTTTCATAATTAATGATATGGGAAAATACAGTATTTTCAATTTAAAAAGTAGCAGGATGCAAATTGCACATACAAAATTATTCTAAACTACATCTGAAGAAAAATGTACAGAATGAATGTATCCACATTTCAATAGTGATTGGTTCTGGGCTGTAAGATTATAGTGATCTAAACTTTATACTATTTGTATTTTTAATCTATATCTATCATATATTACTTTTATAATCAGAGATAAAAATGTTTAAACAGCTCATAAATTTTCCATCTCTGGGCAAAAAAAACTAAGAAAGTGGGGGAAAAACTGTGGTGTCTTTAGACCTTCACTGGAAAAAATAACTATTGTTTATCTCTAAGTAGAAGGATAATTAACAATTATTTAACTTGTCTAATTTACAGGAACTCTTTACCCTCTGAAGGTACTGCTATTTAAAATAATAATTAACATTATCAATTTGCATAATCATAGGATTAAAAATTAAACCTGCCACTGCCATTATTATCACAAAAGTTTTGAATGCAAATTCCAAATTAACCAAAAGATGCATTTAAAAGTACATTTAAACTAAAGTTAAACTTGTAAAACTTGAGTATCCTCACAGCAGAGGGAGCTAAAATGTAGCTCACTGTTAGGTTTAAGAAAACAAATGTTGTATTCATATTTATATTAGCTGTCATGTCTTGTATACAGGTTTGAAGTCTTAGTATAAACTTCTGACTCCCTGTTCCTACAACATTAAGAACAGCAATGTTAATAACTAATCCAATTGCAAATAGAATATGTATAAAAAACCTGTTGCCACTGAGTCGATTCTGACTCATAGCGACCCTACAGGACAGAGCAGAACTGTCCCATCGGGTTTCCGAGGAGCGGCTGGTGGATTCAAACTGCCAATCCTTTGGTTAGCAGCTGAACTCTTAACCACTGTGCCACCAGGGGTCCAGAATATGTACAGCTACATTTTACTGTGCTTCATACATTCACACATTTTGATCTTGATCTAATGCTATTTGGCATATAGCCTTTCTTTTTTTAGTTATCCTCTGCCTTTTAAAATAATAGATAAATCCTTAATGAAAGTTAGACAAATTGAACAGTTCTTTGGAAAAGCAACTTGATTTCATACTAAATAACTTCACTTATTCAAAATATTCAAGACACCTACTCCTCACTTATAGACTGTCTTGTTCCTTATCTGACATTTCACATTTACGACAACGGTAAGAAATCTACTGTCTGACTAGTTTTGTGCATTAACACCCTCCTGGAGCACAGCTCGTCCAGCAGGCAGTATCACCCCTGTGGTGTTTAACCCCAGTCTGGAACCCATAGGGTGCCCGACGCTCTGGATCACGCCTCCTCTCCCACCTCCCAGCTCTTTCTGGGTTAGCCGGCCAGCAGGTGCCAGGAGTCGGGCGGCGGGATGGGGGGCGGTCACCTCTGCATACTGCCTAGTCCACGCTGCCCTGCTTCCTGCACTAAATGTACAGCAAGCCCAAGCTGGGATGCCAGGCAGTTGAGGACACCAGGTGGCTGCGGACACCTGGCCAGCTGCCTGCAGCATGGATTCAGATTCCCACAAGTGGAGCAAGAGCGAGCCTGTGCCCACCAGGACCCCCGTACGTGTATAGAGGGGCTGTGGGTGCCCAGCTGGGAGAGTTGGGGCTGAGGAGGAGGGAGGCCAGGGCTGGAAATAGCAAGTATTTTGCATAACGCCCATTTTCCGCATAACGCCCTGGTTTTTGGAACCTAACCACGTGGATAAGTGAGGAGTGGGCGTACGAGGAGAGAAGAAAGAAGATCCCACTCCCTGCTCCAAACATCAGGTTCCTCAATTAGAAGCATTTCACAAGAAAAGTATTCTGAAGAAAAAAGAAATTCTCTTGAAGGGACTCTGAATTATTTTGAAAAAAAAAAAACAAAAACGTATAATTAAAAGCTGAAGGAAAAAATATATATATAATATGTAACTATAGATATATATATATATATATATACACACACATATACGTGCAAACACAGAAGAGCTCATCAAAGCTATATTTTCATAAGTCAAATATACTTACGGACTGCTTAAATTCATTTAATTGCATCTGGAGACTCTGGGCTTTGTCAAGTTCCTTTTTCATTTCACCCACATTTCGTTTGAATTCTGTGACCTCTAAGCGCAGTGAGCGGCGCTCCACTTCGGCTGCGTGCAGTCTTTGTGTAAATCCAAATATTTGCTTCTGTAATGATGTTGTGCTTTTCTGTTGGTAAGCAAAAACAATATTATATACAGTAACTACAGATTCATTAATAAATTGATAGCAATGATCATTCTTCCAAATTAAATGTAACTTAGGTTATACAGAAAACAATATGCGCTATTACTGAAACTCAGAGATAAGGTTTATTTCTTTATGAGACAATAATTTGACTCCTATGAAATGAACAACTAAATAAAAGAAATAATCTAAACGGCTAGAAAATGGACTTGACAGTTGTTTATACTGCATATAATTCTTTTGCAGTTTCCTTAGAAAGAACAGTAAATTCAGATCTAATGCCAGAACTTTTGTACTTTGATATTTTAGATGTTTATTTGGAAGTGCTTTTATTTTATTAAAAGTTTTCTTAAAATCTAAAGGAAATCTAAATACATTTGTGTACAACTAACTTAAATTACAAATAAGTTCGAGTCAAAATTTCATTGGTAAGTCCTGAGGTCACTATTATATGAAACTGCACACGTACCATGATGGGCACATGACTACGCAGACCGTATCTCAGGGCCAGCGTGTTTACTTTATGAAGTCCGCGGGCCAACCTCTGAACCAGGGAATCTTTTTCTATATATGTAATGCTCCTGCTGTGCAGAGGTATACTCTCCATCGCCAGGCTAATTTTATCCATGAGTTTTGCAAAAGAATTCTTGGCTGCACCTATGAGTAAATGTCCACAAATTCTGGAATTTGGATCTTTAAAGAAAATTTTAAAAAAAGATGGACAAAAATGTGAATCATCTCTTGCTCATTTCACAACAATGTCAATCACAATACAATAAAAATTATGTATTTCCCATTCACCTGTGGTAATTCATTCAAAAATGTCCCCCACCACATTAATTTTCACTATGAATAAAGGAATTCAGAAAATGGCTCACCTACTAAACAATCTATGTAATGAAAGTCTGCATGTATTAACAGTAAATCATTCACCCTGAACACTATCCCACTAAAAATTCATCACGCTTTTCTTTGTTTTAGAACCTAACATAAATTCATTTTCTGTTTACTACTACTGAAACCTGTTACCTTAATGCCATACTATTTATAGTCTCAGACAAGAAAATATAATTTGCCTTAGTCCGAGGCAATTAAAATTTTACAACTACAATTACTTATTTCCCAACAGGATTTCGGTAATCATCCTTCTCATATAATGGACTTAAGGTCCCAGCATATCCAACATGGCCTGCTTACTGCTAGATTCATCAGGTCTGTAATTAATAATTATGTTTAATGTTGATAAATAAAATTGTCAGTGCTCTTTCTACTAACTGGTATTCCAGATAACAGTTAATAGGTTTATTTATGCCTTAATAAAAGTCGTGTAATTTAGTTTTCCCTCTGCTAGGCTGGTCTTAATCTGTCATTACTTGTCTTATGATACTATTCGTGTAAAATGACAAGTATTTAAATTCAGTAGTATACCATTTTACATTTCAAGAGCTTCTGCTGTTAATTGAAATCTTTCTTTACATCATAAGCACAAAAAGCAAATTTGGCCAACAGAAAAAATATTTTATAATTGTAAGAATACATATGGTTTAACACTAAACAGCAACATAGATGGTGATCAATCAGTGGTTTTCTGTGTCATAAAGAACCTTCTCATAGAGGCCTTCTGTTCTAAAATTTGAGTTTTGTTCCATTTCCTTTATTCCTCAATGTATAAAAGAAAGGTAAATTTTAAAATTTATGCAGCAGTCAGAATTTGAAAACCACACTACCAGGAGTTATACATAAAATAGAAATTATTAATTGGATAAATGTATAATATCCTCTATTTAAAATTCATTGTTATCAGTTATTGATGCATTGAGTTGTAAAAATATAACATAATAAGGTTGAATTTTATACGCTACTCATCATAAACATACTCACTGAGAATCCCATGGGCAGAGGCATACAAAAAAATAATAATAATTAAAATACACGGTCCTTTAGGAGTCCCTGGGTGGCACAAACAGTTAAGTGCTCGACTACTGGCCAAATGGTTGGCAGTTCAAACTCACCAAGTGGCACCTTGGAAGACAGGCCTGGTGATCTGCTTTCAAAAGGTCACAGCCTTGAAAACCCTATGGAGCAGTTCTACTCTGCACACATGGGGTCACCGTGAGTCACAATCAACTCAACTGACGACAACAACATAATCCTTTTGTTAACAATCACATTCCTTAAGGAAATCATGAAGTAAAAAAACTTAGCAGTTTTACTATATTTTATGCAAATAACATGTGCCTTCTACATCTGTTTTCCAACTGCTCCTTCCTCCCCCTGTGTGGTTATTTTCAAAACTGCATTCTGCTAATTTTTTTACAGCAACATGTAAAAAAATTAGCATAGCAGCACTTACGAAAATACCCAGTGGGGGGAGGAAGTGGTTGGCAAACAAGCATAGAGGGCAGGCATTACCTGCATAAAAATACAGGCTGTACCAATCAACATATAGTGCAGAACACTGAGTTTAAAGAATTACTGTAGTATGCATTAAATAGGTTGCTGCTAAATGAATCAACAAACAGTAAACTATACATTGTCTATAACCTTTAATATATCATTCCAATACCTAATTTATGTATTCGGTGTTTTCCCAACTAGCTTGGCAAATCCTTAACTATGTCTTTTTCATTTTAGTATATACTTTTTTAATCTTCACTGTGCCAGCTTAGCACATGTGGGTATTTTTTAAGTGTTTGTTGGATTAATTATATTTCTTTTTACTCCCATAGCAGTTACAACAATCCTGAATACATGATTCTATTCAATAATACCAAGAGAAATTAATTAACAGTAACTGTTATGAAATGTCAAGTTATTCTTTTTAAATAAACTACATAAAAAATTCATCGTTTTAGGAAATTTTCAGGAATATAACAGTAATAAAATTTTCACAGGTAAAAAGCCTTTAAAGGCAAATAATGACAATTCAATTTTAATGAAGAGGGGTTTTTTACTATATCGCAGAAATGTGTTTGTGTAGACACTGACCACTCTGAAGGGTGAAATGAAGTGACAACATAATTCCACAAGGCATTCTTCTGAATTCTTACAAAGTGGGAAAGAGACATACACTCTAAGTTCCTGAATGCTGACTATCAATGAGTTACAGAAAGAGCACTAAATAATTTATGCGAATGAGTAAGAAAAGTTTTTACAATATAGTTCACATTATACAGTATAGAATGCAATTAATTCTATACGAAATAAATGAAGAAACAATAAAACCTCCAGTGACGTAGCTGTGGAATTATTTGTATAATGACACAGAAACAAGAGAAAGGAATAAGGTGACTAAATTTCCTCCTGTTTAAACATGTCTAGGATGTTTTAAATGTTTAGTTTGTTAATTTAACAAATTCTTGGTTTTGTTAAATACATTTGTTAATCACTCTCCCCCTATTTCATAGCATGTTGTCTTCCATGAAATAAACGGACCGTATATTCTGACATTAGTTCCTCAATGAAGGGGCAGATTTGCATGTGCAGAATTAAAATCTTCAAAACGAACTGATAAAGAATTGTTTTGACCAGTAGTTCTAAACCTGTCAGATACAGATGTCAGGGAAGGAGAGAGGATTTGAAAAGCTATTGCAAAGGTTCCATTTTCAACTGCAGTAACCTTGCCATTTGGATATTTATTTTGCCAAAGAAAAAAAAGAAAGAGCATGAATAATGTTTGCTTATGACATTGTCAGTAATAAAATTAAAAGTCCTTTAAAAATATAACAGAATTCAACTGCTCCTAAAAACACAATTAGCAGGTAGGAAGAGAGTAGTCTATAGTATTTTTTCTTATTAAAAAGGAGTCCTCATACTCAGAAAGATGAGAAACACTCCCAAAAAGAGGGCACTGTACTTCTAATTGAGTAATGGGAGTCCCTGGTGGTGCAAATGGTTAAGTGCTGTACTACTAAATGAAAGGTTGGCAGTTCAAATCCACCCAGAGGCACCTCGAAAGCAAGTCCTGATGATCTGCTTCCAAAAGGTCACAGCCTTGAAAACCCTATGGAGCAGTTCTACTGAACACGTGGGGTCGTCACAAGTCACAAGCAACTCCATGGTAACTAACGACAACAAATGGGTAGTCTTAACTGCATTAAATTCTGACACAGTTCTACAGACTTGATAACATTTTGTCATCCTTGACATCTCCATCTCCTTTAATATCTCCACCACCTCCTGTCCTTAGCATCTTTCCAATCTTCTGTTACCATGGCGATACCTCACCTATATTATCACAACAATCTCCCTATTTTCTCCAGTCTTGACTCTTTTCAATCCATCCTCCACACTGTAGATAGAGTGACTTCTAAAACACAAATAGGATTTTGTCACATTGTCTGCTTTTCAGCCTCTGTGACTCCCTTCAAATCTAGGAATAAATCTCAGACTCCTTAAAACATGGCTCAGAAGGTACCACATGATCTGGCACCCGTATACGTTCCCAGGAACATCTTTCGCTATCATCCCCTTTATACTCCTCTTAAGTGATCCTAACACATCACAATTTCAAAGCATCTTCTCTGTAAATTTACACTTGTGTCTCCAAGCTGCTAATAATTTGGGAAATATGAATGTAGACATCACTTTTCAAAGTTGACAGCAAACCATTACAATAAGGTGTTTGCATCAAAGCAGTGCTCATCTTAAAAAAAGTGAAAACAGCCCAGAAAACTACTGGAAAAAAAAAAAAAAAAAAAGGAATGAGATAGGATCTGCCTTACCATATTTTAAAACATATTTTAAAGATATACTCATGAAAAGAGCAGTATGATACCGGTACAAGAAGAGATAGGGAAACTAACAGAGTGAAGAGACAGGAAATATATGATAAATATATATCATATAATATATGATAAATGCCATATTTTTAACTCAATGAGGAAAAAGATAGATCACTGAATAAAAAGTACTGAGGCTAGCTCATCATCTGGACACTAATAAAACTGAATCATTTCCATACTGCTCACACCAAAAAAAAAAAAATCAAGATAAGCCCAAGATATAATGTAAGAATTGCAAGTACAGACTAAAATATGAGCAATACAACCTTGAAGTAAGGCTCTACTTTCTAAGTAAATTATCAAAAGAAAAACTATAAATGATTAATAATTTTAACTATATAAAAATACTACATACAAAATTAAAACACAAACTAGAAAAATTACTTATATATGACATCAACATCAATATCCAGCAACAGGAGATTCACTGAGTAAATTACTGGAACATTTATATAATGAAATAGTATGTAACCAGATACAGTTAATGATAAAGACCTATCTTATTGACATTGAAATATGTTCATTATCCACTGAGTGGAAAAACAAATTACAAGAAGTCATGATTATATGATTGTCTCATGTAAAACTACATGTGTTTGCATCTGTACATATATTTAAACTTATGTATACAAGATCTGTAGAAATCATCAAAGTGTTAAGAATGGATGGAACCCTTTGGGTGATTTTTACTTTCTTTTCTGAAGGTTTCTGTACGATGTGAAGTTTTTACACTGAGTGTAAACACTTTTACAGAAATAACAAAACTATTTTAAAAAGCACTGTATGCTACCTTCCTCACTCATTGATTAAACAGCTAGCTATAGAGTAGCTCATATGTATAAGGCACTATGTTAGGCAATGGGAAGAAGGGACTCATAACAGTGATTAAGAATCAATAGCTCTTGTTTCTATCAGTATTACTTTATAATAATTATTATTTATAATAATAAATAAAGCAATATAAATTTCCAGCAATAGGACTATTCAAGAAATTAAAACATTTATTTCCAAGCAATAAAAGAGGTAAGTAGACCTCTCTCTTGACTTAGACAAATGATATTTCAGAACGATCATCTAAAACAGGTGTTCCTAATTGTTTTTGTGCTGTGGACATCTTTGGTAGTCTGGTGATGCCTATGGACCCCCTTCTCAGAAAAATCATTTTAAATGCATAAATCAAAATATGGAGGATTACAAAGCAAACAAATTTTGTCGATTATGCTTATCAAAATATTTTGTTTGATTATTAATGCATCAAATGTAAGACATTACATTTAAAGCACAGAAAACTAAAAGTTAATTTTTTAAAGCCATATCATGGGGAAAGTTGTTGCTTAGGAGAATAAGAACAATGAACTACGGGGTGGTCTTCAACAATGCCATAGACCTATTGTGTTGAACATCAAATTATTTTCTCCGTTTAAAAGTGATGAAAATCCCGATTCACAAAAATATACTGCTGCAAATATAATGAAGGCTTTTATAGTTCACTTTACAAGGAAGAGGTAGACTTCTCTCAAAAAAAATATGAGAATTCCAACTGCTCTGACAGGGATCACAATAGAGGGTCCCGGATAAAGCAGGAGAAAAACGTAGAACAAAATTCAAATTCACCAAAAAACAGAACCAGGTTACTAGTATGACAGAGACTGGAGGAACCCCCAAGACTATGGCCCCCGGACACCCCGCTAACTCAGAACTGAAGCCACTCACGAAGTCAACCTTTCAGCCAAAGATTAGATGCACAAGACCAAAGGGACAACACCTGCCCAAAAGCAGGTGTTCACGAGAAGGCAGGAAGGGACAGGAAAACTGGATGAATGGACACACGGAACCCGGGATGGAAAGGAAAAAGGGGAGACTGATGACACAATGCGGGGATTGCAACCAATGTCACAAAAAACTTATAAATTTTTGAATCAGAAACTAATTTGCGCTGTAAACCTTCACCTAAAGCACAATAAAGTAAAATTTAGAAAATCAGAATTCTCCAAGGCTTCTTAAATTAATATCAACGGTAGTAAATTTTTTGTCCTAAAGTCAATAAATTTATCTTTGGCTAGGTCAACATATTCGATACAAATTTACATCAGAAAGGAAAGTATTGTGAATCTATGCTTCAAATTAGATGCCATTTTGATAGAAGTAACTTTTGAAAGAGTTGTGAAATGCTTCCAGGCAGAGTACTCTTGTCCAACAAAGGAACAGAGAATTTTGTATTTAGGGAACACTGGAAAGCAATATAGATAAGAACAACACAGAACCTCACTTTGATAAATAAACAATTACTGAGTGCAGAGTTGTCCTAATAAATAGCCAGCTATATCTCACTAGCATCCATCTGTATACAATAATACTGTTTACTTGACACGTATGAAATGGTTCTCATGATTTCTGATTAAAGATGGGCATAAACTATAACAGCAGCAACAACTGATTACAATTTGAAAATATCTGTAATTTCTGTTGTTGTTGTTAGGTACAGTCCAGTCGGTTCAGACTCATAGTGACCCTATGTACAACAGAAAGAAACACTGCCCGGTCCTATACCATCCTCATACTTCTTGCTATGTTTGAGCCCACTGTTGCAGCCACTATGTCAATCCATCTCACCAAGGGTCTTCCTCTTTTTTGCTGACCCTCTACTTTACCAAGCATGATGTCCTGCTCCAGGGACTGGTCCTTTCTAACATGTCCAAAGTACATAAGACAAAATCTCACCATCCTTGCTTCCAAGGAGCATTCTGGCTGTACTTCTTCCAAGACAGACTTCGTTCTTCTGGCAGCCCATTCAATATTCTTCACCAACACTATAATTCAAAGGTATCAATTCTTCTTCGGTCTTCCTTATTCATTATCTGGCTTTCACATGCATATGAGGTGACTGAAAACACCACGGCTTGGGTCAGGGGCATCTTAGTCCTTAAAGTGATATCTTTGCTTTCGAACACTTCAAAGAGGCTTTTGCAGCAGATTGTCCAATGCAATACGAAATTTGACTTCCTGAATGCTACTTCCATGGGTGTTGATTGTGGATCCAAGTAAAATGAAATCCTTGAGAACTTCAATCTTTTCTCTGTTTATCATGATGTTGTTTATTGGTCCAGTCGTGAGGATTTTGTTTTTTTTTTATGTTGAGATATAATCCATACTGAAGGCTATAGTCTTTGATCTTCATCAGTAAATGCTTCAAGATGTCTTCACTTTCAGCAAGTAAGGTTGTGTCATCTGCATATCACAGGTTATTAATGAGTCTTCCTCCAATCCTGATGCCCCATTCTTCTTCATACAGTCCAGCTTCTTGGATTATCTGCTCAGCATACAGATTGAATAAGCAGAGTGAAAGGATACAACCCTGACACACACATTTCTTGATTTTAAACCATGCAATATCCCCTTGTTCTTTTCAAACAACTGCCTCTTGGTCTATGTACAGGTTCCACGTGAACACAACTAAGTGTTCAGGAATTCCCATTCTTCACAATGTTATCCATAGTTTGTTATGATGCACACAGTCAAATGCCGTTGCATAGTCAATAAAACAAAGGTAAACATCTTTCTGGTATTCTCTGCTTTCAGCCAAGATCCATCTGACATCAGCAATGATATCTCTTGTTCCAAGTCCTCTTCTGAATCCAGCTTGAATTTCTGGTAGTTCCCTGTCAATGTACCGCTGCACCTATTTTTGAATGATCTTCAGCAAAATTTTACTTGTGTGTAATATTAATGATATTGTTCGATAATTTCTGCATTCTGTTGGATCACCTTTCTTTGAAATGGGCACATATATGGATCTCTTCCAGTCAGTTGGCCAGGTAGCTGTCTTCCAAATTTCTTGGCACAGACAAATGAGAGCTTCCAGCATTCCATCCGTTTGTTGAAACATCTCAATTGGTATTCCGTCGATTCCTGGAGCCTTGTTTTTCTGTGCAGCTCCAAATTCTTCCTTCAGTACCACTGGTTCTTCATCATATGCTACCTCCTGAAATGGCTGAATGTCAACTGATTCATTTTGGTACAGTAACTCTGTATTCCTTCCATCTTCTTTTAATCTTTCCTGCATCATTCAATATTTTGCACATAGAATCTTTCAATATTGCAACTCGAGGACTGAAATTTTTTCTTCAGTTCTTTCAGCTTGAGAAATGCCAGATGTGTTCTTCCCTTTTGTTTTTCTACTTCCAGGTCTCTGCACATGTCATTATAATACTTTACTTTGGCTTCTCAAGCCGCCCTTGGAAATCTGTTTGGCTGTTTTACTTCATCATTTCTTCCATTCACTTTGGCTGCTCTACGTTCAAGGGCAAGTTTCAGAGTCTCTTCTGACATCCATTTTGGTCTTTTCTTTCTTTCTTGTCTTTTTAATGACCTTTTGCTTTCTTCATGTTTTATGTCCTTGATGTCATCCCACAACTCGTCTGGTCTTCGGTCATTAGTGTTCAATGTGTCTTTTCTTGAGATGGTTTCTGAATTCAGGTGGGATATACTCACAGTCGTACTTTGGCTCTCCTGGACTTGTTTTAATTCTCTTCAGCTTTAACTTAAACTTGCGTATGAGCAATTGATGGTCTGTTCGCCAGTTGGCCTCTGGCCTTGTTCTGACAGATGATATTGAGTTTCTCCATCGTCTCTTTCTACAGATGTAGTCAATTTGATTCCTGTTTATTCCATCTGGTCACGCCCACATATACAGTCACCGGTTATGTTGTTGAAAAAAGATATTTCCACTAAATAGGTCTTTGATCTTGCAAAATTCTAGCACACGATCTCTGGCATTGTTTCTATCACCAAGGCCATATTTTCCAACTACCAGTCCTTCTTCATTTCCAACTTTCACATTCCAATCACCAGTAATTAAGCATCCTGATTACACATTTGATCAATTTCAGACTGCAAAAGGTTTAAAAATCTTCAATTTCCTCATCTTTGGCCTTAAATTGTTGGTGCATAAATTTGAATAATAATCATATTAACTGGTCTACCTTGTACCAAAACTCTTTTCTGTCGAGTAGATTCCAAATCATAGCAACCCTATAGGACAGAGTAGAATAGCCCTATAGGATTTCCAAAGAGCAGCTGGTGAATTCGAACAGCTAACCCTCTGCTTAGCTGCCAAAAACCACTGCATCACCAGGGCTTCTTGTAGGCATATGGGTATTATTCTATCACAGACAGCATTATACTTCAGGATAGATCTTGAAATGTTCTTTTTGATGATGAATGTGATGCCGTTCCTCTTCAGTTTGTCATTCCCAGCGTAGCAGATCATATGATTATCCAATTCAAAATGGCCAACACCAGTCCATTTCATCTCACTAACACCTAGGATATCAATCTTCACATGTTCCATTTCATTTTTGACAACTTCTAATTTTCCTAGATTCATACTTTATACATTCCACATCCCAATTATTAAATGGATATTTACAGCTGTTTCTTCTCATTCTGAGTCATGCCACATCAGCAGATGAAGGTCCCGAAAGCTTTACTACAACTACATCATTAAAGTCGACTCTACTTTGAGGAGGCAGCTCTTCCCCAGTCGTATTTTGAGTGCCTTCCAACCTGGAGGAGCTCTTCTCCCAGCTCTATATCAGACAACACTCCTGCTATTCGTAAGTTTTTCTGGCCAGGTCCTTCTTCCTCGTCTGTTAGTGACAAGATATCTATTAGTGACAAAGTCACTATACCACTAATATTATCATGGTCTGTCATCACCATTCATAATCAAAGGAAATGTTAGTGGTTAGTGAAAGAAGACACAGTTTTTTTCTTCCAAATCCACAGACCTCCTCCTCATTCTTATTTCTATCCATGGACCTTTTTGGGTGACGAGCTCTTTGAAGACCAGGTTAAGAGATCCCTTATCTAAGGAATATACTAGTCAATTATAAATCTATATTGTTGAGCCTCTGTCTCCATGTCAACTTAGATAACAAGAAAACTACATATCTGAACTACTTCAGAGAAATACAGTATAATATTATGCTCTCACTTCACTGAAGATGAATATAAGTAACAGTGACCAAAAAAAACTTCTTGATCTTTTATGAAGTTGCTTTTATAGACAGAAATTGTGATATTATTCAACTTTTCCAACATGAGAAACCATCTAATAAATTCCTCTTAAAATTTAGTGTCAGGGGGGCAAGATGGCGCTCTAGGCAGAAGCACCACGCCGTCCCTCCACAGCAAAGATCCAAAAAACTAAGCATAACAGAGAATCAACAATCCTGAAACCCTAGAACACCAAATGAAGAGATAAAGAACTCAGCCAAACACCAAACGGAGTGAGAATACTAAAAGAGAACGGAGAGCGAGGAGAGACTCATGCAGAGATTCCTTACCAGCTAACGCAGCGCGGATCCACCATCTTGGATTCCTATCCGAGACCAGCGAATGGGAGACCAGCCTCGCAGAGCATCCAGTGGGAGACAGAACGACCGGTAAACTGCGGTGTGCGCTTTCCCACCCCCCACTCCTCTCCGCCTCGGCTGGGGCTCCCCTGCTTTCTGTGGCCAGGGTCCCTGGGCTGGGGGGCGCCGGTGCTTGGATTCCGCGCGCCCGGGCTGGTGGCTTTCTGAGAGCCGTTTCCTGGCTGCTGGCGAAGCTTTTTCTGCTGCCTCCCCCTCCTTTTGCCTGGGTGCCTGGTTCCGAGCGCCGTCTTTGCTCTCTCCTGCGGGGCTGTGGGGCTGCGTTCGGGCGTGTGGCTGCTTCCAGGTCTGGGTTGCCGTGCTGGCGAGATCCCGGGGCCCTTCTTCGTTCGCCCCTCTGCTTCCCGTGGCCACAGTCTCTTAACCCCGAGACTGCCGGCTGCTTGGAATTCGCGCCCCTAAGTGGGGGCTCTCTGGGTCCCATTTGTTGGCTGTTGGTGTGGCATTTTCTGCTTCTTCTGGTTTCTCGCTTGCCTCTCGCTGCCTCCCCCTCCCTTTACTCGGGTGCCTGGTTCCGAGCAACGTCTTTGCTCTCTCCGGCGGGGCTGTGGGACTGCGTTCGGGCGTGTGGCTGCTTCCAGGTTTGGGCTACCGCGCTGGCGAGATCCCGGGACCCTTCTTCGTTCGCCCCTCTGCTTCCCGTGGCCACGGTCTCTTAACCCCGAGACTGCCGGCTACTTGGAATTCGCGCCCAAGTGGGGGCTCTCTGGGTCCCATTTGTTGGCTGTTGGTGTGGCATTTTCTGCTTCTTCTGGTTTCTCGCTTGCCTCTCGCTGCCTCCCCCTCCTTTTGCTCGGGTGCCTGGTTCCGAGCGCCGTCTTTGCTCTCTCCGGCGGGGCTGTGGGGCTGCGTTCGGGCGTGTGGCGGATTCCAGGTCTGGGCTGCCGCGCTGGTGAGATCCTGGGGCCTTTGTTCGTTGGCCCCTCTGCTTCCCATGGCCACGGCCTCTTAACCCCGAGACTGCCGGCTGCTTGGAATTCGCGCCCCTGAGTGGGGGCTCTCTGGGTCCCATTTGTTGGCACTGACTGCTGGTGTTGCTTTTTTTTTTTTTTCTTTTTAATTTTATTTTTCTTCTTTTTTGATTAGTTTTGTCATCTTTTCCCTCTTTTTCCCTTTTGTCTTTCTTCATTGCTTAATTTCTCGTCTCTCTATCTCTTCCTTCTCTTTCTGATCCCTGAATACCAGGCGATGTATGCCTCTGTACCTTCTGGCCAGGCTGTGCTGTGAAAACTGAGACCGACTCCCCCAGACCTCATAGCTGCATCGGTGGGATCCCTGGGAACTTTGCAGTTCTTTAACTTTTCTGATTTTTATTTGTTCATTCTTTCCTTTTCTTTCTCTTCCCCCTTCTGGTTTCCTCCATCCCATAGTCTCTCATCTGTACATTCCAACGACAAGCTCCCCTAGCATTCTTTTACGTTTGTATGCTTTTTGCTCCTGCTCCTCTCTCCTCTCTCCCATATCCAGCTTCGCTTCACACATAACCATCTTCCCGCTGCACCCTACCTACCTGCAACGTGCACTTGACATCACACCAACAAGCTGTGCAGGTACGCCCTATTGGAACCTGCCCAGCACTGACTACCGACCGTCCTGGTGGCTGCGGTGAGTGCCACAAACAACCTGTCCCAGTGGCTCCTCTTCAGCTAGATCTGCCCAGCGGTACCACAAAGACGAAACAAACAAAAAAAAAAAAACTACACTCAATAAACGAGAGAAATATCTACTGAATGCCCCCAAAACAGCAAACAGTATCAAAACATTTACAAAAACAAGACAAGATGGCTCCAATAGGCGTCCAAATTAAAACAACAGATAACTCTCTTGTGGAAGAAAATGCACTAGAAGTACCTGATAGGGAACTCAAATCACTAATACTCGGAATTTTCCAAGAACTGAGGCAAAAAGCTGATAAACATGAGGAAAAAATAGACAAATTCATGGAAAATACAGACAAAAATTGGAAGAATTCAGAAAGATGATGCAGGAACAAAATGCCAAAATAAATTCACAACTCAAAATTATACAAAAACAACAATTAGAAATCCAAAAGATAAACAACAAGATTTCAGAAATGGACGGTGTCATAGAAGGGCTGAGAAGTAGATTTGAAAGCATGGAAGACAGGATCAGTGGAACTGAAGACAAACACTTGGATACAACTCTGTTTCAGGAAAACTCAGAAAAAAGAACAAAGAAAAATGAAGAGACCCTGAGAGTTATGTGGGACACAATTAAAAGCAAAAACTTACGAGTGATTGGCATACCAGAACAGGGGGAGAAAACAGAAAACACATAGAGGATCACTGACGAACTGCTGGCAGAAAACTTTCCCAATATCATAAAAAATGAAAAGCTGGCCATCCAAGAAGCTCAACAAACCCCATATAGAAGAGACCCCAAAAGAAAATCACCAAGACATATCCTATTCACACTCGCTAAAACTAAAGACAAACAAAGAATCCTCAGAGCAGCTCGTGAAAAACAAGAAGTTACATACAGAGGAGAAACAATAAGACTAAGCTCAGATTATTCGGCAGAAACCATGCAGGCAAGAAGGCAATGGGATGACATATATAAAATCTTGAAAGAAAAAAATTGTCAGCCAAGAATAATATATCCTGCAAAACTCTCATTCAAATTTGATGGTGAAATTAGGTCATTTCCAGATAAACAGAAACTAAAGGAATACGCAAAAGTCAAACCAAAATTACAAGAATTACTAAAGGGAGTTCTTCGATCTGAGGACAAACAGCTTCAGCCCTCAGGCAGGACCTAGGACCTAGGACGCAGGTTCATATGAACCAGATACCATTCTAGGAACTGAACTACAGAGGACTTTCCAAAAACAAAAGAAATACAACAGGGAATCAGAGAAATCAATCAAAGGATGACAACAACATCAAAACAATGAAAGAGGGAACAAACGGCATAGGCATAGAACCTTCTAAAGGAGAGGAAGGCAAGGCGATACCAAGTAAGGGTAGACTGCTTCAAAATTATAAAGATAAGGGTAAAATTCATGGTAACCACAAAGAAAGTTAACAAACCAACTCATAAAAATAAAGACGAAAAACATAAAGTCTCAACAAAAACAAAAGAAATGAACACAAAATCCACAAACAAAAGTAACTCAGCACAAGAGAGTAAGAAGAACAAAGAAAACTTCAGCACCACAAAAAAAAGCACTACAAAATGACAGCAACAAACTTCCATCTATCAATAATTACACTGAACGTAAATGGACTCAATGTACCCATAAAGAGACAAGAGTGGCAGAATGGATAAGAAAACAGGATCCATCAATTTGCTGTCTATAAGAGACACACCTTAGAAACAAAGATGTGAATTTATTAAAAATCAAAGGTTGGAAAAACATATATCAAGCTAACAACTACCAAAAAAGAGCAGGAGTGGCAATTCTAATCTCAGATAAAATAGACTTTAAAACAAAATCTACCATAAAAGACAAAGAAGGTCACTATATCATGATTAAGGGGATGATCCATCATGAAGACATAACCATAATAAATATCTATGCACCCAATGACAGGGCTCCAAAATAAATAAAAAAAACTCTAACAGCACTGAAAAGAGAAATTGACAGTTCCACAATAATAGTAGGAGACTTCAACACACCACTCTCAGTAAAGGACAGAACAACTAAAAAAAAACTCAGCAAAGATACAGAAGACCTAAAGGACACAATCAGCCAACTGGACCTCATAGACATATATAGAACAATCCATCCAACCGCTGCAAAGTACACATTCTTTTCCAATGCACATGGAACGTTCTCCAGAATAGACCACATCTTAGGCCACAGAGCAATCCTCAACAAGATCCAAAATGCTGAGATAATTCACAGTATCTTCTCTGACCACAATGCCATCAAGGTAGAAATTAACACTAGAAAGTGCAAGGAAAAAAAATCAAACACATGGAAACTGAATAATAATCTGCTTACACATCAATGGGTAATAGAAGAAATCAGAGATGGAATTAAAAAATTCCTAGAATCAAATGAAAATGAAAACACATCATACCAAAACCTTTGGGACACAGCAAAGGCAGTCCTCAGAGGACAATTTAGAGCAACAGATGCACATATCAAAAAAGAAGAAAGGGACAAAATCAAAATTAACTACAGAACTCAAACAAATAGAAAGAGAACAACAAAAAAAGCCTACAACCACCGGAAGAAAGGAAATAGTAAAGATCAGAGCAGAAATCAATGAAATAGAGAACAGAAAAACAATAGAAAGAATCAACAAAACCAAAAGTTGGTTCTCTGAAAGAATCAACAAAATCGACAAACCACTGGCCAGACTGACAAAAGAAAAACAGCAGAGGGCACAAATAACCCAAATAAGAAATGAAATGGGGGACATTACAACAGACCCAACTGAAATAAAAAGGATTATAACAGAATATTATGAAAAACTATATTCCAACAAATTTGAAAACCTAGAGGAAATGGATAAATTTCTAGAAACATACGGCCTACCCAAACTACAACAAAGTGATATTGAAAATCTGAACAGACCCATAACAGGAGAAGAGATTGAAAAGGTAATAAAAAAACTCCCAACCAAAAAAAACCCTGGCCCAGATGGCTTCACTGGAGAATTCTACAAAACATTTACAGAAGAGCTTGTACCAGTTCTACTCAAGCTATTTCAGAGCATAGAAGAGGAAGCAACACTTCCAAATTCATTCTATGAAGCCAGCATAATGCTGATACCAAAACCAGGCAAAGACATCACAAAGAAAGAAAATTACAGACCAATATCTCTCATGAATATAGACGCAAAAATTCTGAACAAAATTCTAGCCAATAGAATTCAGTATCATATCAAAAAAATAATACACCACGACCAAGTAGGATTCATACCAGGTATGCAAGGATGGTTTAACATTAGAAAATCCATCAACGTAATCCACCACATAAATAAAAGGAAAGAAAAAAATCACATGATCATCTCAATTGATGCAGAAAAGGCATTTGACAAAGTCCAACACCCATTCCTGATAAAAGCTCTCAATAAAATAGGTATAGAAGGGAAATTTCTCAACATAATAAAGGGTATCTCTGCAAAACCAACAGCCAACATCATTCTTAATGGAGAGAGGCTGAAAACATTCCCCTTGAAAAAAGGAACAAGACAAGGATGCCCTTTATCACCACTCCTATTTAACATTGTGCTGGAAGTTCTAGCTAGAGCAATAAGGCAAGAGAAAGAAATAAAGGGCATCCAAATTGGTAATGAAGAAGTTAAACTCTCCCTGTTTGCAGATGATATGATACTATACATAGAAAACCCTAAAGACTCCACGAGAAACCTACTGAAACTAATAGAAAGATTCAGCAGAGTAGCAGGATACAAGATAAACATTCAAAAATCAGTTGGATTCCTATACACCAGTAAAGAGAACGATGAAAAGGAGATCAGGAAATCAATACCATTTTCAATAGCCCCTAAAAAGATAAAATACTTAGGAATAAATCTGACCAGGAATGTAAAAGACCTATACAAAGAAAACTACAAAACACTGCTGCATGAAACCCAAAGGGATCTACATAAATGGAAAAACATACCATGCTCATGGATAGGCAGACTCAACATTGTGAAAATGACAATTCTATCTAAAGCAATTTACAAATACAATGCAATCCCAATACAAATACCAACAACATTCTTCAAAGAGATGGAAAAACTAATTATTAACTTTATATGTAAAGGGAAGAAATCCCGAATAAGTAAAGCACTACTGAAGAAGAAGAATAAAGTTGGAGGACTCACACTACCTGACTTGAGAACCTACTATACAGCTACAGTACTCAGAACAGCCTGGTACTGGTACAACAACAGAGACATTGACCAATGGAACAGAATTGAGAACTCAGATGTAAACCCATCCACCTACAGTCACCTGATTCTCAACAAGGGCCAAAGTCCATCAAATGGGGAAAAGACAGTCTTTTTAACAAATGGTGCTGGCAAAACTGTATATCCATTTGTAGAAAAATGAAACAGGACCCATACCTCACACCATATACAAAAACTACTTCAAAATGGATCAAAGACCTGAATATAAAGCCTCAAACTATAAAATTCATAGAAGAAAAAATAGGACCAACACTTCAGGCCTTAATACATGGCATTAACAGGATACAAACCATAAACATCAACACAAAAAACCCAACAGATAAACTAGGTAACTGGGATCTTCTAAAAATCAAACATCTATGCTCTTCAAAAGACTTCACCAAAAGAGTCAAAAGAGAACCTACAGACTGGGAAAAAATTTTTGGACAGTACAAGTCAGACAAAGGTCTAATCTCCATAATCTACAAGAAAATCCAACACCTCTACAACAAAAAGGCAAACAATCCTATCAAAAAATGGGCAAAGGAAATGAACAGACACTTCACCAAGGAAGACATTCAAATGGCCAACAGACACATGAGGAAATGCTCGCGATCACTAGCCATTAGAGAAATGCAAATTAAAACCACAACGAGATACCATCTCACCCCGGCATTACTGGCACGAATCAAAAATACTGGAAATAACAAATGTTGGAGGGGCTGCGGGGAGATGGGAACTCTTATACACTGCTGGTGGGAATGCAAAATGATACAACCATTTTGGAAAATGATATGGCGTTTCCTCAGAAAACTAGAAATAGACATACCATTCGATCCAGCAATCCCACTCCTAGGAATATATCCTAGAGAAATAAGAGTCATCACTCGAATAGACATTTGCACACCTATGTTCATGACAGCATTGTTCACAATAGCAAAACGATGGAAACAACCTCGATGTCCATCAACAGATGAATGGATACACAAACTATGGTACATACACACAATGGAGTACTATGCAACGAGAAAGAACAACAATGAATCTGTGAACCATCTGATAACATGGATGAAACTGGAGGACATTATGCTGAGTGAAATAAGTCAATCACAAAAGGACAAATATTGTATGAGACCTCTATTGTAAAAACCCATGAAAAAATTCACATGCAAAATGTAACAATCCTTGTTGGTTACCAGGGATGGGAGGGGAGGCGGGGGAAATACTAAATAGGCAATAGATAAGTGGTACCTTGGGTGAGAGGTGAGATAGTACACAGTACAGGGGAAACTAACACAACCTGCACAAGGAAAGGTCATGGAGGCCCTATAGACACATCCAAACCCCCTGAGGGACAGAGTTGTTGGACGGAGGGCTCTGGAGACCATGGTCTCAGGGAACATCTAGCTCAATTGGCATGACATAAAGATAATGCTCTACATTCTACCTTGGTGAGTAGTGTCTGGGGTCTTAAAAGCCTATGAGCGGCCATTTAAGATACTCCACTGGTCTCATCCCTTCGGGAGCAAGGGAGAATGAAGAGAACAGGATACAAGGAAAAGATTAGTCCAAAGGACTAATTGTCCACAGCTACCAAGGCCTCCACCGGACTGAGTCCAGTACAGCTAGATGGTGCCCAGCTACCACCACTGACTGCTCTGACCAGGATCACAACAGAGGGTTCTGGACAGAGCTGGAGAAGGATGTAGAGCATAATTTAAACTCCCCCCACCCCCACAAAAAAAAAAAAAAATAAAAGACCAGATTTACTGGCCTAAAGAATACTGGAGAAACCTCAAGAGTGTGGCCCCCAGACACCCTTTCAGCTCAGAGGTGAAGTTACCTTCGAGGTTCGATGTTAAGCCTGGGAGTGGACAGCCCAGTAAAACTAAATGGGACTAACGAGGTACAGGAGTCCGGTGACAAAGGCCAGAAGGCAGAGGGGGAGTAGGAAACTGATGATAAGGAACACAAGTTGAGTAAGGACACTGTCGATGTGTTGTGAGATTGTTGACCACTGTTACAGGGCCACATTTGTAGTAACTATTAAATGGGAGGCTGTTTTGTCCTGTAAGCCTTCATCTTGGGCAAGAATGGCAGCAGAATTGGAAGAGCATAGTCAATATCACTTAAATGTGTAAGTAAAAAGTTTTGAAATGGTGTTAAAAAAAAAAAAAACCAAATGAGACTAATGAGGTACAGTGGTCCAGTGACAAGGGCCAGAAGACAGAAGGGGAGAAGGAAGTCCCCTAGTGATAGGGAACACAAGGTGGAGTAAGGATATTCTTGATGTGTTGTGAGATTGTTAACCATTGTCATAGGGCAACATGTGTAGTAACTCTTAAATGAGAAACTATTTTGTTCTGTAAGCCTTCATCTTAAGTGAGAATTAACAGCACAGTTGGAAGAGCGTAGTCAATGTCACTGAACTGTGTACGTAGAAATTTTTGAAACGGTGTATCTTTGGCTATCTGTATTTTCATCAAAAAAAAAAAAAAAGGTTGAGAATTTAGAGGCTTAATATGTTGTGGGGTTGTTAACCAATGTCATAAAACAACATGTGTACTACTGTTTCATGAGAAACTATTTGTTCTGTAAGCCTTCACCTGAAATACAATAAAATATTAAAAAAAAAAAAATTTAGTGTCAGAAAAAAAGTTTGTTCCATATGCTTTGAGACAGGAGAGAGCATGTCATGTCTGGGGAACAATAAGCAGTTCAGTCTGGCTAAAAGGTAGCTTTATTAATGAGAGCACTGGGAGGTGAGATAGTACAAAGAGGTGAGAATCAGGTCAGGAAGGGTCTTGTATACCTAGCTAAAGAGTTTGAAATTCATAAAAAATGGAGAATAATACTGTTGCTGATATTGAGGACAAAGACACATTACAGACCAAGCATGGCTTACATGTATGAACTCATTTAACCCTCACAACAACCCAGTAAGACGAGTACTATGACTACAGTCATTTTAAATGATTACTGAGGGAAAAAGAACAATGCAAAGCAGTGTCAACAGAATGAAAAACAAACAAAACAATTCAAAAGAAATACTCAAAAATATTAATCATATCTTTGGATAGGGAGATTACAAAAGATTAAAATTTACTTCCTTATACTCTTCAATACTTTATAAATGTTCTACAATAAGCTGTTGTTACTTCTATAACCCTCCTCTATATCACTGCTTTGCCAAATGCATTGTATTTAGAGTGGCACAGTGCATGGAACATACTGAAAGAATCCAAGAGTGGAAGTGTAAGACCCATCAGGAGACTAAGAAAGTAACATGTGCAAAAAATAATGAATTAAGAGCACAGCAATGGGGGAAAAAAATTAGACCAATAAGAAATATAGAATATAGAGAACAAAGAGTAAGAATAAGAACAAGTTATGGTGACTCACTCCCTGACTTTGAGGTATTACTTGATGAATGGTCATGCCAATTATAAAGACAGAAAATTCAAAAGGAGGTTTTGGGACAAAGAAGATGAGTAAAATTTTGAACATGCTGAGTTTGAGGACTATGTACGTATGCTTAAAGTTTAGGAATGAGGTCTGGGCTAAAGATAAGGTTTGGGAGTCATCAGCATATAGTGGTAAATAAAGCTCTGGCAATAAACGGAATTTCTCAGGAGTACAAGGAGTAAAAACATGGCTAAAGAAAAGAGCCATAGATACACACACACTGAAGGGACAGGTTCAAAACAGTCCATGAAGGACACTATCTAAACAGAAGGAAAAGAAACAGGAGGGGTGCCATCGGCATCAATAGAGTCCAGAATAAGAAGTGACCAATAATGTCAAATGCCACAGAGAGGACAAGTAGGAGAGTGGTCTTCAAACTTGCTCACTAATGTACCCCGTAATTTAAAAAAAAAAAAACTATGTATTATGGTAGGCAGAATAATGGCCCCCCAAGGATGTCCACATCCTAGTCCCCATAACCTGTAAAAATGTTATGTTACATGTGGGAAATAAGGTTGCAGATGGAACTGAAGCTGCTAATGAACTGATCTTAAAATAGGGAGGTTATCCTGGATTGTTTGGGTGGGCTCAATGTAACCACAAGTAGGAAGGGGAGACAGATAAGGAGGTCAGAGACAGATCAGAAGATGTTCTGCTGCTGGCTTTGAAGATGGAGGATGGGGCTACAAGCCAAGGAATGCAGACGGCTGCTAGAACCCGGAAAAGGCGAGGAAACAGATTCTACCCTAGAGCCTCCCGAAGGAACACAGCTCTGCTGACACCTTGATTTTAGCACAATGAGACCCATTTCAGACTTCTGACCTCCAGAACTGTCAGATAATAAATTTGCGTTGTTTCAGGCCATTAAGATTGTGGTGAATAGTTACAGCAACAGTAGGGAACTGACACATACGCTCTCACACATTTTTAAGTTGACATCTAAAATTTTTAACCAACTGTAAAGCACATCATTTCTGAAATATTACAGATATTAAATTTTTTTTAAAACTATTACATCACTCCTTCAAATCTATTCAATAGAATCTAAATAACATGGATATTTGGCACTTACCATCATCCACTTTAAAATTACATGAACAAGATCTTCTTAAACAATCATAAATTTTACCTCATTTGTTTTCTCCATGATCTCATAATTCAACCCTCTTCCTCTACATGGAGCCCTGGTGCTGCAGTGGTTAAGAGCTCAGCTGCTAACCAAAAAAGGCTGGCAGTTCAAATCCACCAGCTGCTCCTTAGAAACCCTATGGGGCAGTTCTACTCTCTCCTATAGGGTCACTATGAGTTGAAATCAACTTGACGGCAACAGGTTTGTTTTTTTTTCCTCTACTTAATATACAACATAGAACTGACTACCCTATCATAATTTTCTGTAATAAAAACATGCATATAAATTAAAATTTAAAATATTTTCATTTTCTGTGACCATAAGGCTCTATATGTTAAAACTAAGCCATTATATTTGTTACTTATATACCACTGATCTAAACAACACAGATGTATTAATTTTTGATAATTATTAAACAGAAATTAAATCTTTATTTTAAATGCACCTCTTAATAAGGTAGATATAGCTATATTTTTCCTAATTAATTCAGGTAACCATGGATTAATGTTACTTACTGCAGGAATGAGATAGGTTTAGCCTCAATTCTCTACTTATTTTTGTATTTTATAAGTGTAAGCACAAAATACACTGCTTACATGAAAAAGTAGATAGAAACAGGAGTTATTTTTATACCAACATCACTGATTCCTTGAACTCCATTAGAGACATGTGCTAAAATTCACTGATGATCTAACATCAAAGATTATTTTTAATGCCCTCTCTGCTGAGACCTCAATTAGTTTCTTTTCAATTTTGCTGAAAGCAAAGAACTAAAACCACCAAACTTCCAAAAGGACTTGTTACACACTCATTTGAGTCATTCATTTCCTCAACTGGCATATAACAGTAAGGGTTTTAACAGGAAACAGATGGTACATTCAAATAAGGACATTTTGAGGATGGTTTAATAAACAGACCATTTGCAAAGATTGGGATGGAGTATAGGAAAGACACAGTGGATAGTAACGTACCACTAGTACTTGTGGAGTTGTTAACAATTCCGAGGCCTAAAATGGAGAGGGAGAAAATTGTTCTGAAAAAGAAAAGAGGAGCCCCAAGGAGAAGGCTGCCTTCAGAGGCAACCCTGCAAGGAGAGACCCAGGGAATGTGCATTCTGGATCTCACCTGATTCTTTCCCTTTGATCTCCTGGAAGCCAGAGGGTACGGGAGCCCATCAGAGTGGTATATATAGGTTAGCTTCTCCCAGGCTGGAATATAATGGAAAATGGATCTGGAGAGGCAAAGGAAAGATGTCTGGCCCTGTTTGGTGCCCTGGGAACTTCTACACCCTAAAGAAGCAGCATAGTGAGCACGTGTAGAGAACGGACTTTGTAGCCAGTCTGCCTGGGTTCAAATTCTAGTTGTGTGACTTTAGGCAAGTTTCTTACATTCTTTGTGCCTCATCTTCCTCATCTATAAAATGGGGGTAAAAATAATACACTCAAAAGGTTACTGGGAAGATTAAATAAATGAGTTAATATTTATAAAGTACTTAGAACATAGTAAATCCTTGCTAAATAAAAATACATAAATAACGTATCTAAGTAAGATTTGCAATAAGTGGTTTGCCTTTATTTTGATAAACAGTAGAAAGACAACTGAAATGAGACCTAAGAACAGACATGATAACTATACTGCATCCTCAGGTAGATCAGTTATAGGGTAAAATATTATCAAATCTGATGATTTAGAAATTTCTTTCCTTAAAATTATCTGTAGCTTCGAGAGACTTTGCATACCCTAGCTGGAGTATCCCTGAAGTTGGACATGTACTAGAAACTATAATAGATCTAAACTCATAATACTTCACACTCCTGATTATCTCAGTCACCAGAAGACACCCAGACTCATAGGTCATCCCTCTCCACCTACAATCAAGCATTGAAAAAAACAGTGTCTCCCCAAATGTGACACTATTGCTCACTTCCCTAACCTACCCTGCAAGCCCTTCCACTGAGACCTACAGAACTTTTGGTCACCTTCAGTAACATTCTATCCTCAACTTCCTATCCAAACATTCCATTTACCTTCTTGCTCTAACAGAAATGTGGTTAACTCAAGGACATTGCTTTCACTGCTATTGCTATTTTTTTTTCCTCAAATATTTCCTGGGGGCCTGAAGTTCTCCTTTCCCTTCACTGCCCATGCCACCAACTACCCTACTTGTTCAGTAACCTACCAGTTGGCTCCCTTCATTCCTTGAAAACTTAAGCACCATTGTTTCCACTACCATTCATAATCATTAGTGATAACAATATCCACACAAGACAAATCTCTCAACATCCTGGGTCTCTAAGTCCTTGACCTCTTTGTCTCCAATCATCTTGTTATTCACCTTCACCTCAGCCACCTTTCCTATATTCATATCCTAAACTTTAGTATTACCTGTAACTGTATCCCTTCCATAATCTCAATATCAAGCATCCCAGGCTCCAACCATCACTTCCTACCTTTCCACCTGAGTCCTTCTGGTACTCTTCACCAATTCATCCCTGCATGCTCCTCCCACTCCAGAACCTACACGCCACTGGCCTCACATTTTCACAACCCCTCACCTTTTCCAAATCCTCACTTCCTTCCTCACCCAGTTCAGAGTCTACTGTTCATCATTATTGCCAAGAACTCTAAAGGATCTGAGATTTGACCCCACTTTAAAGGAAAAACATTAGTCTGCCACAAATTCATGGATGCTGGCAGGAGACATGAGACTCTTGGGTAAGAGACAAGTGGCTTTATTACTCACAGCACAGGAAGCAGCCTGTGCTTCATGTTCATATCGGTTCCCCTTGCCACTCCCCCCCACCCCAAGTACCCAACTGGATGCTCTGCCTATAGTGGTTCTGCATCGCTGCCGAGGAATCCAGAGCTTACAAAATCCAAAACTTTTCTAATGGGTTGCAAACAAACCTATCCAATCTTTGCCCTGGAGGGAGACATTATCTTTATTATACTGGACAGTAAACAAACCTGCCCTCCTCTCTGGAAGGAGACACTATCTTTATAGTCAAAGGCTGTTCCCTGTATAAACATCCTTAAAAAGATGGTCTGCAACAAAAGCTGTCAGTGCCCCTACTCACAAGACATGCAGAAACATGAAAGACCCACGGAGAATTTTCTCCCAACAATTATAACTACTCTCTTGAATTTACATTCAATTTCCTTGCCTGTCTTTCCTCTCCATTGTACTTACCTGGAAAAACCCCACCCTGGTTAAACCCAACTCTCTACCTTCTTTGCACTGGTATCCAAGCAGCTGAACACCTAATGAACTTATCTTCCCACTTTCCTAGATGACTGTTGATCATTTTCTCCTCCCTCCTCAAACCATGATAACATCACCTTCCTCCATCTCAACTGATGATCTTGCTTATTTCACTGAAAAACAGAAGCAGGGAGAAAAGAACTTTCCCTTACATTGGCTACCAAATCTACCAATCCACCTGCTTATTTTCCCACTCTCTTAGATGACTATTGATCATTTTTTCCTCCCTCCTCAAACCATGATAACATCACCTTCCTCCATCCCAACTGATGATCTTGCTTATTTCACTGAGAAACAGAGCAGGGAGAAAAGAACTTTCCCTTACACTGACTACCAAATCTACCAACCTACCTGCATCTGTATGCATATATCCTGCCTTCCCTCCTATTACAAGGCCTGAACTGTTCATGCCAACCTCCCCGTCTCTTTCTGCGCACTGGGTCCAGCAAAAAGATGTGTACACAAATCTTCTAGAACCTTTATCGTAACAGCCAGAAGTAGATACAACCTTATTACCCATCAATAGGTGAATGAATGAACAAACTCGCATATCCACAGAATGAAATGCTACTCGGCAATAAAAAGGAGCAAACTACAGATATAGGCAACACAGATGAATCTTACAAACCTTATGCTAAGCAGAAGAATCCAGACATAGAGAATACATACTATATGACTCCACGTTTATGAAATTCTTGAACAGGTAAAACTAAAATGACAGAAAGGAGATCAGTGGTTGTGTTAGGCTAGGAGTAGGTGGGGGTGATTGACTGCAAAGAGGATAAAGGAAATGTTCTATGTATTTTCTGGTATACATTGTAGTGTATACATTTTTCAAAACTCATCAGATTTTACAGATAAAATGTATATATTTTATTGCATGTAAATTATACCCAATATATTTTACTTAAAAAGAAGAAGAGTCCTATGTCTGATATTATTGAGAATGTTATTGATTCTATCACATAATGTCCCTTTCTATTGAGAGCTGTAAAAGAAATACCTATGTAATCTTAGTCCAAGGATGTTTGTATTTCTTCTAAGCTTTTGAGTTTTCTTTTATGGACATTGCTGGCAATTGAATCCTGAGAGCCAAATCTGAACACAAGTTGGCAGGCCATCATGGTTAGCTTCTTCAGCTTCATTCTTAGCTCAAAGCTGCCTGCACCTTCTGTTGCTTAAGTTTTAGTGGATATAGAATAGTTATATTTTACATATACCTGTAAGTTTCCATAATTTTTTTTTCTGGAACAAAGTGGGGTTAAAATAATATTTCTAAATACACATATAATATTTTAATAAAGAGTTGAGAAAAAGTTTTCTTTTGTTATTTTATAACAACCTGGTAAAATGCAGGAACATGAAAGACACATGGAGAACTGTCTCCTAACAATTATAACTACTCTCTTAATATACATTCAACCTCCTTGCCTATCTTTCCTCTCCATTGTACATCAGACCATTGCGTTCTTAGATAATTTCTGGATATTCAACCTACCTTTCTAAGAAAAGGTTTCAGGCTCTTAGAAGGTTCCAAGAAACTACTCAGAAATTGCAAAATGTGTTACAGCCCCATTTATGGTTCCTACGATTTTTTTTAATTTTGTACATTATTTTAGACCTGCATTAACAAATTTATTCTATAAAAGCTGTGACACTGAAAATTTTACACAGTCATGAACAATCACTTCAAAAAGGATAAATATATTCTTTCAAAATTTCAAAAATTGTTCTTAAAAACTGTAAGTTAAGAAATATTTATTTAAAAAACAAAATATCTGTTCACTATAAAATTCTTTTATCTTTTCTATATGTTTGAATTTTTCACAATGAAATGTTTGAAAAAAATGAGAGATGTAAAAATAACAATAACAAAATCCAAAATTAAAAAGATCAGTAAGTTAGAAGTGACTCCCTAAAACAGACACTAGTAGCTGAAGTACCAGAAATGATACATCGTCAGATCATACTTGTTTAATTCCAGGTGTGAGTAAAGTTATGTAAATAACAAATTCCTCTAAATCATTGCTTCATAAACTTTACTGTGCATACGAATCACCTAAGGATCTTGTTAATGAAGATTCATATTGAGTAGGTCTGGTGTGGTGTGTGAGATTCTGCATTTTTAACAGATTCCCAGTTGATGCTGATGCTGCTGGTCCACAGATCCCATTTAGAGTAGCAAGACTCTTGGTGGTTTTTAATATTTTTTATATTTATTCAGTAAAGTATTAAAATTTTTAAATATATACCAATAACTGCTTATTAATACAAATATCTTTACTTACTGCTTTGAAATTCCTAGATATGAAACCTCAAATGTTATGTTGAACACAATCTACCCTTCTGAGTTTTGCCTCAAAGAATTGCAATGACTTCTAGAAAGTTAACTCAAAGTATATAATGAAATAAAGAGTTCTGAGTAGTGCTAGCAGGGGCAAATTTGGGTCATCTATCTTCCAGAAAATTAAGATTCAGATAGAAAGGAAATGTGTAACAAAATGTATATACATTCTATTCATATTCATCTACTCCTGTACTGGTTTATAGATATTTCAAAGCAAATCAGCACATTTGTTTCTATCTTGAGAAATTCTGTCTGGACCAGTCATATCAGAATCTTCAGCTGTCTAAAGGGTTCTTTAGTCCATACCCATAATGATTGATATCACAGCCCTTCGGTGGAAGTAACAGTCTCCCCTGTTTGAGGTAAATGATCTCGTGCAGGCACACCATTTGGATACCTGGAAGAGGTAATTTATCTCAAGTGGGCAAACACTTTAATGAAAGCAAGAAGGCTGCCACCTGTCCAGTATTTCCAGAGGCAACAAGGAAACTGGGGTCTTTGCCCACTGCCTATAAATTCATCAATAAAGTTTAAAAAGGTAAAAGGGGCAACCACCTTCAGCACTTTCTAAGCAGTGAATTCAAGGTAGCATTACTGAACTTCCATTTTATGAAAAGTTGAAAAACAGTGCACAAGAAATAAAACATTTATTGGGCATTTATGTATATATACAAAGTACTTGGTTAAGTGGGCCACATTTATTCCTCATAATAACCCTAAGAGCCAGAAACTTTTATTAGTCAAATTTTAAAGATGAGGATATTGAGGCTGAAGAAGGATTAAGTAAATCATACAATTAGTAAACAATGGAGCCCAAATTCAAATCCAGAGTCCAAGTTCTTGATCATATCCAACATATTTAAGAGTAAATTCTCTCTCAGATAGTTAATAGTATGCATATAAATCAGAATTTAAATAGATTTGCACCTATTTTTTAAAGAGGAACTTACTATATTTTTTTTAACCTTAGAACAAAGATAATACGAGAAGCAATCCAGTTACTATTTAATATATTAAAAGCTACTACCTGGTATTGGCATACATGCATCACAGTTTTCCTGAGGCTAAAAAGAAAATATGACAATGATGCAATAGATACGAAGTCTTCACATTAAAAATGGTTTAAATTTTCAACAAGTTCTTCAGAAAGAAAAGATAAACCTCATTAAAAGTATCTTCTCTCACTTTAGAATTTCGTATTATTTCCTAATAGACTTTCCTAAGACCTTGCTATTTTAGCTTTCCACTAACTAGAAGAATTAAGATACTGCCCACAATTCTAAATGATTCAAAAATAATCAATTTACAAATCAGAGCTGAGTTGACATTCCTTATGAAAGCAACCTATTATGAGATGGTTAAGCAAACTAGGAAATACTTAAATGATGGAATATTACTCAGACATTGAAAGTCATTCTGTAAAGGAACAGTAATAGAAATGGGAGAAATTCTCAAAAACTAAGACTTTTTAAAAAAAATTCGACTACCATCAAGTGCCACAAGCAAAGCACAGCATCACTTCTCTGATGTTCTTGTCAAAGATGCATAACCTTAATCTAATCATGAGGAAACACCCAATATACCAAAATTGACAGACATTCTATAAATAACTGCTCTGTAAATCTTAAAGAGTGCCAAGATCATGAGGGTCAAGAAAAGACTGAGGAACTGTCCCACACTGACAGAGACTAAAGAAATATGACTAAATGCAACACATAATTCTGACTGGGATCTGTCTGCTATCAAGGATATAGGTGGGACAACTAGTGAAAACTGCATGGGGTCTGGAGATAAGATGGTAGTAATGCATCAGTGTTGATTTCCTGGTGTTGACAGTTGTACTGTGGTTATATAGGAGGAAGTCCTTGTATGAAATTACACTAAAATACGACAGAGTGATGGGGTATCAAGTCAGCAACTTGTTCTCAAATGGTTTAGCTAAAAAGAGAACACTACTCTGTACTTGCAACACTTCTTAAGTTTGAGGTTATTTCAAAATAATTTTTAAACGAGGATACAAAACAGTATGTACACTATGATATCACTGGTTAGTCTATGGGTGAATGGATGGATGGATAGATAAACACATTAAACAGATGAAAGAACATATACAAATGTTAACAGTAATTATTCCTGCATGATGAGAAAATATTTTTGTTTTGGTTATTGTTCTTTTCTGATTAATTTTGTTTTGAATCTTCTGAATTCACCAGTTTTCTCTTATAATGATAATAAGGAGATGGGAAGGCAAAAGGTAATACATGTTTTAAATAAAAACGAATCTTCCCTATTGCAGACACTGATTAGCTGACCCAAACCACTCAAAAGCCTGTCCTTCTCTCTTGCCAACAACATCCAGCTATCAAGCCAGGGATAACCACGTGACCCAGTTCAAGCCAAGGAAACAAGAGCAGAAGCCTCCTAGTTAGGCTTTTAGGAATGCTTTTTCCTTCCTAATATAAAGGGACAGATTCAGCAGCTATAAGCCTTCACGGTTTTTAATAGCTTTTTTGAGGAATAACTCACATATCCTATATTCACTCATTTAAAACGTATAAATCAATGGTTTTTAGTTTAGTCACAGAGTTGTGCAACCATTGTCACACTCAATTTTTATAATATTTACATCATCCCCAAAATAAACCCTTTACCAGTCACTTACTATCACCTGCAACCCCCTTGTGAGCCTTAGATTTGCCTAATCTAGACATTTAATGGAAGTGGAATTATACAATGTGTGATCTTTTGTGGCTGGCTTGTTTCACTTAGCATAAATTATAACAAAATTCTTAAAATACATTGAATTTAGACTTTTGTTTCAGACTACAAACTAAGTTGGTTGAGGTTATACTGATAAATTAAATATGTATATTGTTTATCAACATCAATGGCTAGTTACAACCTAAATATAATCTTTAAATCATCAGTTTCCTTACAAGAGCCTAGATGTAGATATTATTATATTATTTGAAATCACAATAAATTATCTATATTTGCATATCAGAGTTCTCTAAAGAATTAAATTATCATTTCATTAATGCTTATAACATTTCACTAAGGAGGAAAGTTTAACAAGTCCATGATACTATTTTTACTATTAATGTGTCTAGAAGGATGACAATTCGTCCAATGACACAGCCTGACCAGTAGATAACTATGTCACCATTTCTTCCAGGGTAGAGAAAACAGTTTTCACTGAACCTTTCATGCATATCACGTAATCTAAGATGAGTCACTGAAAAAAATAAACTTAAATCTTAGACCTTTGTAAATCTCTGATTATAGGTGTCTACACACCTGGTGGAAGGAGCAGACTACTCAAATTAACTCTATCTAAAAGAAATTAGAATAAATAAAAATACATCACCAAATGAGATTAAAAAAATATCTACTGGCTCAGTTCTTACTCAAACCTCTGAAATTTAGAACCAGAAGAAGAAATAAAGGAAGGCCAAAACATTTGAAAAAATATTGCCAGTAATACTTAATAAAACAGCTAACAATGAGCTTTCCATAAGGAAAACCAGATCACAAGTGACAAAAAAAATAAGGTCAATACATTCACCATGAAATGTCATTTGACTTCCCCATAACTAAAGAGAAAACTACCCATCGAAATTTATATTAATTCACTATATCATTAAATATACATTTCAACAATCTCTCTGTACCTGAATAAAAGAAAGGAGAACAAATACATTTTCCTTCTAGATGGTGTATTAGAATTTGTACTATAAAGCATTTCTGGACATTTCCTTTTAAGTGTATTTTGCAAGGATAATAAAGAAGGAATTGTACCTGTTTTACTAATAACTTCCTGTAATTCAACCATAGAACTGATTATTGCAGCAAGAAGGTCAGAACTGGTGAACCAGCTGAGTGCTTGTAAACTACGTAACTGTTCCTTTTGATGTTCTGCAAAAAGAGAAAAATCTATTATGAAATGCTACAAAACTTTATTAAAATCCGTATTTAAAATTCATAGCAGTGTTTAGCTGTTTAAGAAACAGATCAAACCTTGTACACAGAATTCTCATCTGGTGCAGAAAAGTCTGTAAGAAATGTTAGATTTGATTGGCCTATTCCATACATATGCCTTAACTGTTAACTGACCAACAAAAAAAAAAAGAGAGAGCAATTTTCTTTAATCTGTCTGAGTTATCCAGTGCTGCTATAACAGAAATATCACAAGCAGATGGTTCTTACAAACAGAAATTTATTCTCTCACAAATTAGGAGGCTATAAGTCCTAATTCAGGGTGCCCGCTCCAGGGGTAGGCTTTCCCTCTCTGCCAGCTCTGGGGAAAGGTCCTTGTCGTCAATCTTCCCCTGGTCTACAAGCTTCTCAGTGCAGGGACCCCAGGTCCAAAGGACATTTTCCTCTCCTGGCTCTTCTTGCTTGTTGGTAATAAGTTCCCTATCTCTCTGCTCAATTCTCTCCCCTTTAATCTCTTATAAGATAAAAGGTGATGCAGGCCACACTCCAGGTGTCATGGTTTGAATTATGTCCCCCAAAAAACGTGTGTATCAGTTTGGCTGGGCCATGAGTCCCAGAAGTGTGTGGTTGGCCTCCATTTTGTGATTGTAATTTTATGTAAAAGAGGATTAGGGTGGGATTGTAACACCATCTTTATCCAGGTCACATCCCTGATCCAATGTAAAGGGAGTTTCGCTGAGGTGTGGCGTGCACCACCTTTTCTCTCTCAAGAGATAAAAGGAAAGAGAAGCAAGCAGAGAGTTGGGGGACCTCATAACCATCAAGAAAGCAGTTCCAGGAGCACAGCATGTCCTTTGGACCTGGGGTCCCTGCACAGAGAAGCTCCAAGTCCGGGGGAACACTGAAGAGAAGAAGGCCGACAGAGAGAAAAAGCCTTCCCCTGGAGGTGATGCCCTGAATTTGGACTTTTAGCCTACTTGGACTGTGAGGAAATAAACTTCTCTTCATTAAAACCATCGACTTGTGGTATTTCTGTTATAGCAGCACGAGATGACTAAGACACCGGGGAAACTCCCCTTACAATGAGTCAGGGCTGTGACCTGAGCAAGGGTGTTGCATTTCACCTTAATTGTTTTAACATAGCCTAATCTTGCCTCATTAACCATAGGCAGAGATTAGGATTTGCACACACAGGAAAGTTACATCAGATCACAAAATGGAGGACAATCACACAATACTTGGAATCACGGCCTAGTCAAGTTGACATATATTTTAGGGGGACAAAATTCAATTCATGACAAGTTCTAACTTATATTAATTAACAGCCTACTTTTTAAGTGTTAAAAATTAAATTCATTGTTTTACTTACAAGAGTCAAGTAGTCAAAAAAATGTTAGTAGGAAAATTTACATTCGTGTCATTTTAATCTGACTCTTTAATAGATTTTTAACTCATCATTTTATACTGATTCATAGAACGTGAAAATAAATTATACCAATAATAAATTTTAAATAGGGCAGAATCTCGGGATTAACTTAATTGAAAAATCACCTCACTCTACTGTGAAAAGAGAATTTAAATATAACAAAACTAGACAAAGCTGAAATTATATGTATGTATTTACTACTGTGTTTGTTTTAATCTGTTTACAATTAAAAATCAAGGCCTAATTTATACATCTATATTTATATATATATGGGACCATGTGACATGATTTTTTAAAGCTTTTGCGTAACAGCCAGGCATATTCAACACCGTATTTCACTTAAGCGCAATTTAGATAAAATAAAGTACAAATTATCTTACTTGGAAATTTATGCTTGTCTTTTGGCTCTCCTGTACATACTAACATGCCTATGCCTTCTTTGAAATTCTCCATCCAGGTGAAAAGAGAGGCACATGATTGGCCCAAAATCTTGAGTCTGTTTGCTGCCAAAATTACAATAACACCTTTCCGGAATACACGTATCAGTCCTTTGAAGGGTTTTTTCTTCATCTTGGCTTCCTCTTGTTTCTTTTCCTCTACGGTTGACAAAGCCTGGGCTATAGTCCTAACTTCCAATTTGAACATCTCAAAGGTGTTCACTTGGTCCTGGAGAAAATCTCTCTGTGTAGATAAGGCACATGATCGGCTATAGAGGGGATACAAGGCACCAGCCATCAGTGCACAGGCTGCCAGCAAGGACGTTTGTTCCTTATGAGTCCGTGATAACATGTTTTTGAAGTGTGAATTTTCAAGAATTAATTGTTCATGTGACTTCTCAATAAGGCTTGATTTTTCCATATTTTTTTCAGCAATTTCTTGAAATTTCTATAAGAAGTCAAATAATACGACATTTAAACATTAAGCAAATACACTTGATTAATTCCACTTTATGCACCAAAAAAAACCTTTTTTTTTGCTAACAGTTAACTTCTTCCTCTTCAAAAGATCCACGTACTAAAATATTCAAAATATACAACAGTAGACCAAACAGCTTAGTTCTGAATATGGGCATTGATTTTTAAATTCTCTTACATAGAAATTTTACATAAATTAGAACACATAAATTTAAAAGTACTTCAAGAATTTCCTGTACATTCGTGCATAAATACACATATTTAAAAAAAAAAATATGCTTTCTCTGCAGAATTTCTTCTCTTCCATTTCTCACTAACTTTTACTTCCTGCTTCTACTGTCAAAGAGACTTTCCTATACATAAAAAGACTTTGCTTTTTGCCAAAATAAGCAGAGTTAAATCAATGATACAACATATAGCACCAGTCTGCCGCTTATTAGATGAGATGAGACTGCTTCTCAGAGCATTCCATCTTTTTTACCGCCTCCCTCCAGTTACAGCTCCAGTGGTGGGAAGAAATGCTAATTGTGAGCTAGGCCTCAGCAGCCATCTGATCTTTCTTATCCAAGGTGTATACAATACAAAACTTAATTTTAAATGAAAATAAATTTTAACTGCAAACACATTTTAATCATGAGAAAATAATGTGGCTGTCTATGAAATCATATGCCTAATAAGTAAATAATTGCTAAGGTAAAGAGTAAATTTTATAATACCAAAAGCATGAGCAACAAAAGAAAAAGTAGATAAATTAGACTTCATCAAAATTAAAGACTTTTGGCATCAACATTCTTTAACAAGAAAGTGAAGAGATAACTTACACAATGGGAGAAAATATCGGGAACCATATACCCAGGACACATAAAAAGCTCCTACAACTCAGCAACAAAAAAATAAACCACCTACATTACTGGGGTCTTAAAAGCTTGCAAGTGGCCATCTAAGATGCAACAACTGGTCCCAGCCACCTGGAGTAAAGGACAACGAAGAATACCAAAGACACAAGGAAAGTATTAGCCCAAGAGATAAAACAGGGCACATAAACCAGAGACTTCATCAGCCTGAGACCAGAAGAACTAGATGGTGCCTGGCTACCATCGATGACCACCCTAACAGGGAACACAACAGAGAGTCCTGGATGGAGCAGTCCTGGATGGAGCAGGTGGGGGGCAGAACTCAAATTCTAGTTAAGAGGACCAGATTTAATGGTCTAACTGAGACTGGAGGAACCCCGGAAAGCATGGCCCCTGGATTCTCTATCAGCCCAGAACTAAAACAATTTCCGAGGCCAACTCTTCAGATAGGGATTGGACCGGACTGTGGGATATAAAGTGATACTCATGAGGAGTGTGCCCCTTAGCTCAAGTAGGTACAAGAGACTAAATGGGCAGCTTCTGTCAGGAGGTGAGATGGGAAGGCAGAGAGGATTAGATGCTAGTTGAATGGACATGGGGAATCAGGGGTGGAAAGGAGGAGTGTGCAGTCACAGTATGGGGAGAGCAACTGGAGTCACATAACAATGTATGTATAAATTTTTGTATAGGAAAAAATAAAAAATAAACCACCTAATTAAAATATGGCCAAGGGAGGGGTGAGGGAATATGGTCAAAGGACTTGAATAGACATTTCTCCAAAGAAGGTATACAAATGGCCAATAAGCAAGTGGTTACCAGAGGCTGGGGGTAGAGGAGGATAGGAAGTTAACGCTCAAAGAGTACTGAGTTTCTGCTTGGGTTGATAAAAAAGTTTTAGAATTAGATAGCGATGAGAGTTGTATAACATGGTGAATGTAATTAATGTCACTGAATTGGGCACTTAAAAATGATTGAAATGGCAAATTTTTTGTTATATATATTTTACCATAATTTTTTTTAATTGTAGATATAATAGATCTCAATTTCCTTTATTATTGATTCAGTTATCATTCATAACATTTACTGATTACTCACTAAATGCCAGGTGCTAGGAAAAACAAACAAGTCAATTACTGTGGTATAATGCTATGATAGAGATTGCCAAGTTGCCACAGAAGCATGAAAGGGCATTTAAATTAAATGATGTTGACAGGCTTTGGGCGGCATATGGCAATTAAAAGACAAGTGGGAGTGAAGTATGTAATAGAAAGAATAAAAAAAGTAAGCCCACTTCACTGATGAGGAGGATAGCCAATAGCTATCCTATAATAATTTAATCTAGCCCTTACAAACAATCGTAATTTAACAGCTTCAGATGAATCTTTATATAGCACCTGAGCTGCCATGACTGCCATGGAATTGTTTCCTTTTAAAAGCAAAGCCAAGAGTGCCCAATATAATAGCAGGATCAGTGAGAGACAGAAAAATGCTATACTCTGTAGCAGTATGTTTATGTGAAGCACAGTCTTCATTACGACAGAATCTTCTGTGGGGCATTTAGGAAAACATTTCTTCTTATTGGTTTAGACTGTACTATGTCTAAAATTTAGTATTCATCTTTGGGAGAAGTACGAGTATATGTATCTGATTCAAGAGATACTCACTGAACAACTACAATAATCAAAAAAAAAAAAAAAAAAAACAAAACTCGTTGCCATCGAGTCGATTCCAACTCATAGTGACCCTGTAGGACAGAGTAGAACTGCCCCATAGGGTTGCCAAGGAGCCACTGGTGGATTTGAACGGCTGACCTTTTGGTAAGCAGCCAAGCTTTTATCCAGGGCTCCAAAGGCATTTAGAAAATTCACATTGGCAGGAAGACCACAAAGGAGACCAGACGTGGAGCAAATCATATGAACTCTTGATTACTCTGCAAGACTTGGGTGCCAAAGACTACCATAGACAATGCTGGTGGGCAGTAGCCAAAAGAATTACTTGTAGAAATGTACTGCTGAGGAAAACACATTCTAGGCTAAAACCAACCCTGAGCATAGAGACAAGGTTTCCCAAAGGTGGATGGTTAGTTGGAAGAAGCACTCAGAAGCACAGAACTGAGGATAGAACAGTAAGGGAAGTATACAAGAGGCCGTTCTTTGAAGGCTTCAACTTCACACATGCTGTCCCTTCAGCATGGGAAAAATTGTATTTTAGACATGGTTTCAAATGTTTCCATCCTATACTTTAATTTCCTCTATTTACTCTAACTCCTACCTGAAATCTGATTCAGCCATAACTGTGGTGGTACTGTGAGAAATAAAGAATCAGGGCCTGCCCCCAATTACATCTCTACTGATGGCCAAGCTGTGGCAGCTGTATTCTATCAATGGGACTATGTCCAAGAGCTCCAAACACACACCACTAGTAAAGTAAGTGATGTCCCACTGGGAGAAATTAAAAGGAGCATGAAATGATGAGAAGCAATAGCCAGGTGGGCTCCTTGGCAGCAGATGTGAGACAACCCTCTTAAGGGAGGCAACCTTTAAGAAAAGGGAGAACTGTCACTTGGATTACAGCTAGATAAAGCAGGAAGACTAACATGTAGATAAGAGCCAGAAAACAGGATAATGTATTCCAAAGAAGTGCAAATAGTTCAGAATGGCTGAAGAGAATAATAATGGAAATTTGAGAAGTAGGTAGGTAACAGATGTGGAGAGCCTTATGTGCTAAGCTAAGGAATTTTAACTTTATCCAGAGAGTTATAGGAAGCTATAAATTCCTGGAACAGTCACTATTCTTCAGTAAATGGATGTGAGAATCTGAAACATTAATAAAGACTGCTGGGGTAACAGTAGAGTTGCAGGGGTTAGGGGTAAGATGAGGAGAGCAAGTGGAAATCACAAAGGTTAATATCATGTTATCTCCAAAATCAATTCCACTTGTTCAAGAGAGAAAAAGGAAAATTATGGAAAACATGAGAAGATAAAAAAGGCAGATCGGCAACAGCTAGGTAAGTGGATATAAAAGTGAACTTGCTCGTGTTCTAGGTGGCTGCCTATTTTACATATTCACAAATCTCAGTGTCTCAGGCAGAAGTGTGTTTTCAACAAAAAGTACCTTTTTGGGAACAAAAAAAGCTGTGAAAGGATGTGTTTTGTAATAATATCTTAAATATTTCAAAATAATATTCAAAGCCATGGGTCAAAACCCAATGGATTGTTGAAGGAAAGCTAAAAAGTAAAATAAGCCCACTGCAGAAATGATTTCATTCATTTTAACACATGATAGAGTGCCAGCTCCTCTATAATACACAATTGGTCTACTTCCACCACCACCTGGTTAAAGCTAAAAGCATTTGCCAGAAACAGGCAGTCCTGGAAGGAGTTTCTGTTTGGGGTGGTAAAAAGGTATTTGGAAATGGATAGTTGTTATGGTAGGACAACATGGTGAATGTAATTAATGTCACTGAATAGTATACTTAAAAATCAACCAAACTGTTGCCGTTGAGTCAATTCCGACTCATAGCAACCCTATAGGACAGAGTAGAACTGCCCCATAGGGTTTCCAAGGAGCGGCTGGTGGATTCGAACTGCCAACCTTTTGGTTAGCAGCCAAGCTCTTAACCACTGTGTCACTTAAAAATGGGTAAAATGGTAAGCTTTTTGTTATATATATTTTACCACAATAAATTAAAAGAATCACTTGAAAATGTGAGTTCAAGAAATATGAAACTGAGATATCATTAGACTTACAATCAGATATTACTTTATGTATATAAACAGTATATATTTATAAGAGAAACAGTCTAACAGTATAATGCAAAAATCACTGGATGATAAGGATGACGTAACGTATTAAACAGTATATAGCATTCACTTTGTAATTTTTAAATGCCAAGCCATGTGTCAAACATTTTACCTCTGTTATCTCCACTCTAATCTTGTCCCCAGAACATTCTTGCTGTACAAATAACTGGCATCAGGTCTCTGAACCTTAGTTTCCTCATATGTAAGACAGAAATGATGCCTAAATAACCTATCTCACAGGGTTGTTGTGGAGCTCAAGTGACAAGAGACATGCAAAGGCATGCGAAAGTTCTGAAAAATCTATCAAATTATGCCAATCCAATTGTAGCATTATTACTAAGGAAAACAATTTTTATTCTTATGGAATCCAGATTTCTGGAGCCATGGAGGCTGGATGAACCCCTGAAACTACTGCCCTGAGATAATCTTTAAATCTTAAACCAAAAATATTCCCTGAAGTCTTCTCAAAACTAAACAACAGCTTACCTTAACTAGTAAAAAAGGTCTACCTTGAGCATTATGCTCTTGTAAGAACTATCTATATGGGATCAAACTGACAACAGCAACTCAAAAGATTAGATAGGAACCTTAGGGGGCAGTGAGTTTATATGACTGGGGGAGGGACAGCTCGGAAAAGGAGGGTGAGAATGGTTGCATAATTTAAAGAATGTAATCAATGTCGCTGACTTATACATGTAGAAATTAATTGGTGTATGTTCTGCTGTGTATATTCTCAACAACAACAAAAATAAATTATTTTTTAAAATTAAAAATAAAAAACAATTTCTAAAGCATTTACTTGAAAAATCATCAGAGGACTTTCCTTTCATGAGAAAAGTCTGCCTACTCAGACTGGCACACAGTCCATCAGAACACGGTATGCACAAGACTGTGTCTGGCTCCCTGTGAATTAATTGTTACAGACAGGCATGTATACTTTAAGGAGCTATCACCTCCAACAATATAAATGAGCTCCACTTTACCCTTGAACATGTCTGCAAGTTCAATTAAAAAAAAAAAGTTTCAATATCTAATAATACTTTTATGACTAGCCCAGATTTCTTGCCAAATATACTCTTGATACTATGATATACCCAAACCAAACCTATTGCTGTCGAGTCGATTCTGACTCATAGTGACCCTACAGGACAGAGTAGAACCACCCCATAGGGTTTCCAAGCCTGTAATCTTTACAGAAGCAGACTGTCACATCTTTCTCCTGTGGAGCAGCCGGTGGTTCAAACCATCAACTTTTCGATGAGCAGCTGGGTGCTTAAGCACTGTGCCACCAGGGCTCCTCCAATACCATGATAAAAACCAAAAACCAAACCCGTTACTGCTGAGTCGATTCCAACTCATAGTGACCCTACAGAACAGAGTAGAACTGCCCCCTGAGGTTTCCAAGGAACAGCTGGTGGATTTGAACTGCCGACCTTTTGGTTAGCAGATGAGCTCTTAACTACTAAGCTACCAGGGCTCCCTATCATGACATAAGGGGTAGAAAATGTAATACAGTATGATATATCTGAATGTCTTTGATTTTTGTTCTCCATCCTAAATTCTCTTGACTTAATTAACATGCCAAATAAGTTGAAAATATTTACAATAAACATTACATTGAGTTACTCATACTTAATTGATAGTAGAATACCTTTACCTCTAGAAAGGAAGTTTTTGTTCCAGTAATTTCATCTTTCCCACACAGAAAAGAAACAGGAATATAAGATTACATAAGCAAAGTTAGTAAAAGGGATGGCACAGCACTCAGCCCAGATGCTTCAGCAGGAATAGACGCTTGAGATATATTTACGTGATAGGTTAATTGTATTTAAATTCAAGTATTACCCAACCATGTGGCTGGCAAATTTTAACTAATGCTAAAAGCATGCTGTTATGCTAAAACCAAACTGTCTGTTCTACAAGTTTCATTTATCAAATAGCAGTTACACTAATTGTGTTAAAGCTTGAACATTTAAAAGTCTTGCATGTAACTCTACGACATTTTTTCAGATAAAAGCAATTGAAATCCAAAAATAAGTTATTTGACTGCCCCATAGGTAGTCATAACTTTTCCTAACCACTTCTTCACAATGACTAATCATTACACACAGGGTTCTGCAGATAAATCATTTCTGTTTCCTAGCAGACGGCCCTACCAAACATCTTCTACAGCCTACAATACTATGGATCAAATATCTTTTCTCCCCATCATGTCTTTATCAACATAATTTTTGAAAATGCTATAATATAAAATAAAAATATTTTAATTTTAATTTTAGCTTTGGAGGAAAAAAATCTCAGTTATAGAATTAATCATAACAAAATTTCCTAAAATAAAATTTATAGGTTCTAGAGTATATAATAGCAGTTTATCAAATATGAAACTAAAATAAATTGTTGCTATATATTCAATTATATTGTTTGAAAATTCAAATATGCATGTAATAATACAGAATATATTCCAACATATAACATTAATGTATTTTTAGGAATAATAAAAAATGATGAGTTCAATTTGTAGACCCATGAAAATTTTACCTCAAAAACTGAGGTCCTCTAACCTGTGTCATCAAAAATAGTGTAAAGAAAATATCAAATATTACGAAGTAGAAAAGTACAATAGCAGCAGCTGGCTTAGAGATTAATGGAGTCTTACAATGAGCCATGATCTTGAGAACAAAAAGTCAAGCTTAGGGCTTGATATTTTCAGACTTTATGTTTAGAATGGAAGGAATTTTTTTTTATTTTCTGGAGAGTGGGCTGTAGAGGATCCTATGATTAAATCTTATCACGTTATTAGAAAGATTTGGAGAAAAAGAAAATGACAGAAAGCTCATTAGCAATACTCTGAAATAACTAGGTAAAATACAATTGCTTTCAGCATCTATTTCCTTTTAATATTGTGTTAAATATCGGTCCTTCTCACAAAGTACATATAAAGAGAAATAAGGTGTTAGTATCAACTATTATATGTCAACTGAAATAGAGTCACAGTATTCTTCTTTTGCAGGAAGCACGAAACCCGCAGTTCCTCTCCAAATCTTACACAGATTGTTCCAGTCCAGATTAAATCTGGACTGATGAACTGTGTAGTTTCTAAATGCCTTTCTAAGAATGCCTTCAAGGACCTGAACATACATGGAGGTATATGAAGCATGTCATTTGTTAATAAAGGCAGCCTACACGGATACAGCTCAAATCCCTATAAAACAGCTACAACAGTTCTATTAGGAAGTTCACACAAGCCACAGTCTCTAAACCCCCAACCACGCTCACAGTAACAGAATACTGAGCCTCTCCAATCCCTGAAATCTAAGCTTCAGTATTGAGAACATGTTTTTATAAGCCCTTAACAGCTCAATAGCTTTGACATGAAATGAGTAAGAGGAAAGATGTAACTAAAACAATACTTTGAGGGGAAAAAATTAAGGCAGCAGGTAGATGAAAACCAGTAAGTACAGTAAATAATAGTAGTAATAATAGTAGTCAGGATATGATACATATTTAAAGTCAAGAACTGTCTATAGTCAAGAAATAAAATTCCTAAGTCATAAAATATATCACACTATTCTTAAAAATTCAGAAAACAAGATTTGGCATAGAAAAACAAACCAAAAAAAAAAAAAAAACTCTCAAAAACCACTCCCGAAGCCCACTTTTCAGAAAAAGATTAGAAAGGCCTATAAAACAAAAAATAATACACGAGGAACATGTTTCTTAGTTCAGTCAAATATACAAGACCAAATGGGCAGCTCCTGTCCAAAAGCAAGACTAGAAGGCAGGAAGGGACAGAAACTGGACAAATGGATATGGGAAACACGAGGTGGAAAGGGGGAGCGTGCTGTCACATTGTGGGGATTTCAACCAATGTCACAAAACAATAGATGTATAAATTTTTGAATGATAACTTGAGCTGTAAACTTTTACCTAAAGCACAATAAAATTTAAAAATAATAATAAATAAAACAAAACAAACAAACTTGTTGCCATCAAGTTGATTCCGACTCAACAATCCTGTGGGACAGAGTAGAATTGCCCCACAGGGTTTCCAAGGAGCAGCTGGTGGATTCGAACTGCCAACCTTTAGGTTAGCAGCCAAACTCTTAACCACTATGCCACCAAGGCTCCAATAATAAATAAAGTATATTTGAAAAAACCCTCAAATGAGAAGAAAAACTAAGCAATATAAAAATTGTTAAGAAAGCAAAGGACTCAGATGGCCAAAACAATCTTGAAAAAGAATTCAAAAGTGTAGTATTGGCACAAGGACAGACAAATAGATCAATGGTACAATACACAAAGTACAGAAATAGACCATGCATACATAGTTAACTGGTTTTTTACAAAGGCACCAAGCCTATTCAATGACGAAAGGAAATTCTTCAACAAATGTCGTGGACAAAATGCATGTAAGGTGGAAAATGTACCTTGGCTTCCACCTAGCACTACACACAAAAAATAATTTGAGATGGATCACAGATCTAGATATAAAACTATGAAAGTTCTAGAAGAAACAACAGATTATCTTTACAACCTTGAGGTATACAAAGATGTCTTAGAACAGAAAAATAATTAAACAAAAAAAAAATTATAAATTGGCATCAATTGGTCCCAACCACCTGGAGCAAAGGAGAATGAAGAACACCAAAGACAAGGAAAGTATTAGCTCAAGAGATAGAAAGGGCCACATAAACATGAGGCTTCATCAGCCTGAGACCAGAAGAACTAGATGGTGCCTGGCTACCAACAACAACCGCCCTGATGGGGAACACAACAGAGAGTCCTGGCTGGAGCAGGAGAAAGGTGGGGTGCAGAACTCAAATTCTAGTAAGAAGACCAGATTCAATGGTCTGACTGAGACTTGAAGAACCCTGGAAAGCATGGCCCCTGGATTCTCTATCAGCCCAGAACTAAAACAATTTCCGAGGCCAACTCTTCAGACAGGGATTGGACCAGATTGTGGGATATAAAGTGATACTCATGAGGAGTGTGCCTCTTAGCTCAAGTAGATACGAGAGACTAGACGGGTCCCTTCTGTCCGGAGCTAAGATGGGAAAGCAGAGAGGGTTGGGAGCTGGCTGAATGGACATGGGGAATCAGGGGTGGGGGGGGAGGAGTGCACTGTCACAGTATGGGAAGAGCAACTGGAGTCACAAAACAATGTATGTATGAGTTTTTGTATGGGAAAAAACATCACAAATTGAATTTCATCAAAATTTAAAACTTCTACTCATCAGAAGACATACTAAAAAATGAAAAGGGAAGTCAAACACTGGGAGAAAATATCTGTCATGCATATATGAGACAAAGGAGTTGTATCCAGACTATATGAAAAACTCTTATAAATAAATAACTAAAACACAAACAATACAATTTTTTAAATGGGCAACATACTTGAAAAGACACTTCACAAAAGAAGATATACAAGTGGCCAGTAAGTAAACGAAAATTGCTCAACATAATTAGTCACCAGGAAAATGTAGATTAAAATCACAGTGAAATACCATTTTGAAACCACTTGAAAGGCTAAAATTAGAAAGACTGGCAATATCAAATGTTGCTAGAGGATGTAGAATAACTGGAAGTCTCATACATTGCTGGTGGCACTATAAAATAATACAAAACCATTTTGGAAAAAACATACAACTATCTTATGACCCAGCAAACAATTTGTTCATTAATGTTTGTAACAACTTATTTATAGCAGCCAAACACTGGAAAAAACTCAAATATCTGTCAACCAGAGAATGGATAAACAAATTATGGTATAGCTTTAAATGGAATACTACTCAACCATAAAAAAGAATAAGTACACAAACATGAACGAATATCAAAAATATTATGTTTAGTGAAATAAACCAAACATCAACACAACATACTGAATGAATTCATTTAAATGAAATTCACGAAGATGCAAAACTAATCTATGATAGAAATCAGAACAGTGGTTGCCTATGTGGAGAGAAAATTGACTGGAAGAAGGAATAAGGGAACAGTCTGCAGTGATGAAAATGTTGTAAGTCTTAAAAGTGGGATGATGATTTACGTTCATGGAAACACTGAATTGTACACTAATGTTCTGTGCACTCACTGCATGTCATTTAACCTCAACAAAAAAATAAAATAAAACAAATTGGTTCTTTTACTTCTGTAGTGGAAAATGCAGAGCATATCACAAGAAATTGTGCCTACAGTGAACATAGCTGCTTTTAGACAGTGCATTAACTCATTCAACAAAAAAAAACAAATCCAGTGCCATTGAGTCAATTCCGACTCATAGCAACCCTATAGCACAGGGTAGAACTGCCCCATAGAGTTTCCAAGGAGCGCCTGGTGGATTCGAACTGCCGACCTTTTGGTTAGCAGCCATAGCACTTAACCACTATGCCACAAGGGTTTCCTAATTCATTCAAGCTTCTATGAAAACAAACAAACCCAAACCCTCTGCGATCAAGTCAATTCTGAATTACAGCAACCCTATAGGACAGAGTTGAACCGCCACATATATCTCCCATGGAGCAGATGGTGGATTCGAACTGCTTAACCACTGTGCCACCAGAGCTCCTTTCAAGCCTCTATTAAAAAAAAAAAAAAGTCCATTGCTGTCAAGTCGACTTCAACTCATAGCGACCCTATAGGACAGAGGAGAAATGTTTCATAGGGTTTCCAAGGAGCAACTGGTGGATTCCAAATGCTGACCTTTTGGTTAGCAGCCTGAGCTCTTAACCAGGGCTCCCTCAAGCCTCTACAGTGGCTCTTAATTTCAGAAAAAAGGGATGGTTTAATTTCAAACAACCACTCCTTTTTTTTCTTCCCCAAATTGAGAGCTGATATACATAGGGTCGGAAACCTTAGTGGCGTAGTGGTTAAGTGCTACAGCTGCTAACCAAAAGGTCAGCAGTTTGAATCCACCAGGCAGTCCTTGGAAACTCTATGGGGTCGTTCTACTCCATCCTGTAGGGTCTCTATGAGTCAGAATCAACTCGACGGCAATGGGTTTGGGTTTTTTTTTTTTTTTTTTTGGATATATAGGGTTGCTATGAGTAGGAATCAACTCGATGGCAGTGGGTTTGGTTTGGGTTTTTACAGAGGCTTGGCAAAACTGCCGCAAAAGACCTCTTTAAAGTGTCATAAAGCAAAGAGTTCACTTTGATAACTAAGGTGCGCCTGACCCAAGACAGGGTATTTTCAATAGCCTCATATGCATGCAAAAGCTGGATAATGAATATGGAAGACCAAAGAAGAATTGATGCCTTTGAATTATGGTGCTGGCGAAGAATATTGAATATACCATGGACTGCCAGAAGAACAATCAAATCTGTCTTGGAAGAAGTACAGCCAGAATGCTCCTTAGAAGCGAGGATGGTGAGACTTTGTCTCACGTACTTTGAACATGTTACTCGGAGGGACCCGTCCCTGGAGAAGGACATCATACTTGGTGAAGAAGAGGGTCAACAAGAGAGGAAGACCCTCAATGAGATGGACTGACACAGTGGCCGCAAAGAAGGGCTCAAGCACAGCAACAATTATGAGGATGGTGCAGGGCCAGGCAGTATTTTGTTCTGTTGTACATAGGGTCACTATGAGTTGGAACTGACTTGATGGCACCTAACAACAACAATAGAGGCTTGAATGAACCTGGTAATTGGCAAACAGAAAAAAATTTTTTTATCAGACTTGCCCATACAAGCACGAACGGACCAAATAAAGATGTTAAATACTGAATCAATCAAATATTGAATCAACCATGGAAAGAACATGCAATCTTCTGATTCCTATCCTCTCTTGGGAACGAAAATGACCATTTATTAAATTCAATACAAAAAAAAGTATACTACCATTATGTTATTACAAATTTGGCAAAGATGACAGTTAACAATATAAATAATGTTGACAATAATTTATATAGAAAAAATATTATATTAACTGGCCATAACTTCTGTTTTCAATCAAATTCAATAGAAGACATAATTCATCTGATAGTCAATTATTTTGCTACAGTGCCTACAGTTATAACTCTAGTTCTTATATAATGTTAATAGATATGCCAAATGTCAGCCCCAAATGAATTAAATAGTGGTTCACATAGAAACTCTAACAAATAGAATAAACTGGACAAAAGGATATCTATGCTAAAACTGACAATATTTTACTATTTTAAATTTTTATTTGAAAAATGAATAAACACAATACAATTTTATCATTTAATTGAGCAATGCATTCTGAAATATTTTAACCAGAAACCCATCTACTTCCAAACTTAAGTGAAAGACAATCCTTAATACACATACAAATACATCTACATGTATGTGTGTATGTGTTTGTGTGTTCATGTGTGTACATCTAAACAAGTTCTCTAGTTTTAAATTGGTTTGGTATTGGTACTGAAAGAAAACACTTGAAATATTTAAAGACTGAGTAGCCCTGTTCTGTAAAGCTCTTTGTAGAAGTAATATACCTGTGCCCTCTTCTGCACCTCCAAGAGCAGTTCAGAATATTGCAGCTCCAGTTCCTTCTTTTGTTTATGCCAGCAGCTCTCTTGGGCTTTGATCTGCTCTGCCACTTTGTTAAAAGTGTCTTCCTGGGTCTGCTGAAGCTCTTTCATTGTGTCAGACTTGTTTTTACAAATATATTCTAGATGACTTATCTATCGGAAGGAAGGCAATAGAGATGAAATATGCTCACAAACCATCTCTTTGCATTACCTCCCAAAAAAAGAAACCAAATTTTTTCTACTATATTTTAATCCTCAAGATCATATAAAAATTTTAAGTTAAGATGTAAATAAATAAATCAAGGGACAGAAATTAGCAGGGTAAAATATCATATTTTAGCAAGGAATGGTGTCATTTGTATAAACTGACAACTTTTTTATTCTCTTTCTAATAAAAGTGCTCATTTTACAATCAATTTTGCTGAGATGATTAAAAATAATATTCTTATTCCTGGAACCAAAGCCCAAGCTATTCAGTTACCTCAAAGGGAAAGGAGTTATTTAAGTGAGAATTACAAATCTACAAACATTTTACATACAATAAAACACAATGTTAACAATCACTTTTCATTTTACATTCAAAACACTGCAAGGAATATCCTCACTTTCTAACATATGTGACAATTAATGATGTTCCAAAACTATGAAAAACTATTAAAAATGTAATACCATCTTAGAGGGCTAAACACACACACACACATTGTAATTATCAGTATTTTTCAAACCCATTACACACACATTCACAATCATGAACAGCATCTGTGCTTCTCACAACTGATGCCCTCATTTCCTCAATCCTACTTTTCAATGTCTATGTTGTGTTTTATCAATGAGACCAATGTAAAATGATCAGTAATAAGAAATCTCATCCTGAAATTGGACCAAGATGCTGTTTCATACTTCAACAAATGAAAAACACTTAGGGAACAATTTTTTCTTTTTATCCCTTACAAGTAAATGCCAATGCAACTGAGACCTGGAAACTAAACCACATAAACATAGTTCTGACCAGTTCAATAGATCCAGGATAAGAATCAATATCTTTAATGGTGGCATATGTTGGTCTGCTATGCTAGTTTAATTTTCTATAAGCAAAAGAAGGCTTTTTTTTTTTGGAAAGACCAAATTCCTAAGCTTGCGAAATGGTAGAGTAACAATAAAAGGCTACTGTTTTCTCCTGAAACTATTTCTTGCATTGTAAAACATGGAATGAGTTTTGTGACGTAAAGTTTGTACATTTCAAGAAACAAATCATAAACATAATTTAAGATTTTTAAGTGCTTTTTAAAATAACACCTCGTATTTCCCAAAGAATATTAAGATCATGTTTTTGAATAACTGTATCTTGTTTCTATTTTATGCTAAGATAAAGAGTTGGTTTATTAATGTAAATGACTAAGTTCTTTGAATTGCTTCATCAGTAAGATTAATTTATTTTCTTTTAATTAGGTCCCTGTGGCTAATACTGGCTAGTAGTATTAGCATGTCCTGCACAGAAAGTGGAGCTTAGAGACTTCATACAGACTTCAGTCACATTTACATGCCCACAGCGATGGCATCAAACTGAGTTGTAGACAAGCCATAATTAATGGTATTGAATTATTAACATCCAAATTCTTTTTGAAATAAGATGAATGTCAGACCCTCTTAATGATACTGTGATGTGGACAAATGTCACTGGGTTTAATAAAGGTATCTGGTGCCTGAGGACAGTTACCTTCTCATTAGCCCTGTTGAGGTCTACGATCAGGGCATCAACATTCTCCTGCAAGACTGCACAGAGCTCAGACCAGGAGAATTTATCCAGCATGCCTTCTGGTTGTTTTATGAGCACACAGCCTGATACCAAGTGCTGATACAAGGTATGAAGGAAGGTTAGCTTTTCCTGTGAGAAAAAAAAGAGACATGAATTTCAGTATATAAACATTGTAAAAAGTACAACACATAATATACACAGTGAAGAATTTATAACAAAAATCTAGAAAGGAATTAAAATACTCAAGTCTCTGAATATTTTCATTTTGATGACTTTTTTTTACATTCGAAACTAAGCATAAGATAGACTACAGGTAATCCCCAACTTGCAACATATTCGAGTTACAACGAACTGCACTTAGGACCATCTGGGGGTTTTTTTGTTGTTGTTCATCTTATCATCAGTGAAGTGTACTACATACAATGTTGCAGCACATAATTTGCTAATGTTATCATTCTTAGATGTTCAGTCGCAGATATTCAAAGATTAGATTTATAAAGGTAGTGATAATAAAAGGCAATAATAGTGAAAACATTTTAAAAAAGGAAGTATTCGACTTACTTCAGTACCAACTTACAATGGAGTTGTTGGAACGGAATCCCATCATAAGCTGGGAACTACCTGTACTTGGAATTGTTTACAGTATGATATTCAAAACCAAAATCTGAAGACTAGAAGGCAGAGTACCAGGGTTCTGACCTCAGATCCTCCCCTCCTGATGTGTGATCTGAGCAGGCAGCTGTTCAGGCCTCAGCTTCCTCATCAGTAACACAAGGTATCTGGACTAATTGTTTCTAACCCCTTCTAACTGTAAGTCAGTATGGCGAGTCTATGATTTCATATTTATATTTGCCAGAACAAATATTATTTGTGTCAAAAAAGCCACACAGAGAGTTATTCAACTCTGTCAAAGAAAAAGTTATACCAATCTCTTTACTTTACATGTACACAAGTACTCAGCTTTCGTTCTCCTCCAGAGATTGCAGTTTGCTCACCACTTATAGGAAATCTATCCCTTGCCCCTAAGGCGAAGAAGACAGTGATATGAAAGATATGGAAGATGGGCTCATTTGTTTTCTCCACTTATAAGTTCATGTAGTATCTGGCACACTGGGCACTTGTAGGTATTTAAACATCACAAAGTAACAAGCAAAATAAATGGACATTGCTGACATACTTTCAAAGCTGTCTAATTAGAAAAATATTTTTAAATCTTTTTTAATTATACTGTTATTGCAGTAACTAAGCTATTCATTGCTAAATGAATGAAATGACCTAGAAATACTTACTATGCAGCAGAATTCAGTATAAAGCTGATCTGTCTTGAACACATAAGAAGGGTTTATTTACTAAAATGCCAAATGGTTCTCTTTATAAGGTGTTTCATATTTAATAAAGCTCCAAAGCACAGACCCCAAAGACAAAGTAACTATAAAGCTACAAAGTGAATATTTTGTGTAGATAAACTAAGTTCCCTCAAAAATGTTTAATAGATCATCAGAAAACAAAGCATTTAAAAGGAAAAATTTCAAGAGGAAAAAACAGAAATTCTAATCTAGATAAGAAAAACTGAATATAGTGTATGTAAAAGTTTTATAAGCAGAAATTCTGGGGAAAGTTCTCAATATACATATATCAAAATGTATATCTTTCATTCAATCTATATATCACCTTACTTTTTTCCAAATATAATGATTTGAAAACCAAGGAATATGGATGTTCAGTTACCACCACAAACCTGAGCTAAGAAATCAGAAGACTTCATAAATATGCTAGGTCTTTTCCTTTTATAAGCAGTTAAAGATGGCTTTTGTATTTTTCAAATGGTTTTAGATGTTTAAAAATCTTATTAACTCCAACTAATCAAATGTAATATTCAGGCACTAAAATATCTCCCTCCCACATTTCACCAAGTGATGGAGTTCAACCTCAAGGATGATTCATTGAGTTGCCATTATGTCCTTTTTGCTCGGGCTGTGATAAACCAAGCATGATAATCACCCATTTGGCATGAAAAAGGAATCCCAGGACACAAAATCAATTCACACATGTTGAACCCAACCACAATGCTGTAGACTTGCTGACTTTACAATACAGTCAGGCTTCTAGTTTCCTTTATTTTAATCATTATCTGACGTGTAGAACAATTCCAATCCCTTCGTGTGGACACAATTTAAATCCCAGCCTGTAAGAAGGGTGGAAAGAATGTTTCCTTTTTACTCTCTTGGCATTCATGTTCATATTTGTTGGAGTAATGAACTCAATATGCAGGATGACTCAGATAAACCAGTTCCACGCTAGCTAGACTAGTTCTATATCCCATGGGTAAAAGAAAATATAAGCTAACCATTCCGTTCACACAGGATCATACAGAATATGAAAGATTCATCATAATATTTTAAGGGTTATTAATAAATTAAAATGGATAGGCAACCCTCCAAGGCATTCAAATTAAAGTTTTAATTTTATGAGACTCCTATTTTTCTAAATTTTTATAAATACCCCATGATTATAAAGAGTAAGGAGACTGTCTATTAAAGCAGATATTATTCTTGTTTTATAAACAAGGAAACTAAAACGTGAAGAAACTAAGCTATGGGGCTTGGCCATGGTCATACAGTTTGTAAACAGAAGCACCAGGATCCAAGTCCAGGTCTTTTTGATTGCAAAAACCGTATTCTTTCCAACATACCAAGCTATTGAACTACTGAAATAAAAAATAATAATAATTTTGTCAATGGAAAGCAGGCAAATCTTGAAAAGGCCGTTAGGTGCACAGCTGCTAAAATAGTCAAAGAAAATTAGTTGTACAAGTGATAGGAGGGTTAAACTACATTATTTCTCTCAGAAAATAGGATGACACAAGAGTAATGGAGTGACTGATTTTGCAGCTGTCAGGAATATTTCAAAATACTCAGCTTAGAACAATTTGTTGAATTAAATCAAATGAAAGTAAAAATGGCCACTTGATGTATGTAAATGTGTAAACCAAGATTAGTGAGGGCCTTTCCTGACAGTCATGTTGTCTCAGGTAATACCTCAGTATCCTTATGGAAAGCCTGGGAAAGCTTCTGGAGTTCACCTTCAGACTGGGCTGCCCGTGCCTTTTCTTTCTCCCAACAGTGTAGCACATTTTGTAGTTCCATTTTTAAAGTGCTTATTAAAGCATCTCTGTCTGCACATTTAGTGCGTAAATGACTTAACTCTTTGTTGACATCAACCAGTTTATCCTGAAGATCCTGTTGGAGATAAACCAAACAGATTGTACAAAGGATGGCCAATGGGGAGTCGGGGGCACAAATATAAAATACATAATAAAGAGCTTCATAGCTTAAGAATCTTAAAGGAAAGCATTCGCTTATAATGCTAAACATTAAGGTATTTTATTTAGTTGAATTTTATAATATTTTAGCTCAAAAACTAGGAAATGTAAACTTAACATTTACATAAATGTTAATAAGATGCCTTATTCCAAAAAGGAATTTTTGAAAGGGAATTTTCCTTTCAAACTACCAAAAAAAATAACTTGGTAGCTCAACAATTTTTAAACATTCAAGTAACATTTTTAAAGCAGATCCCTTACAGTTAATATAAGAACATTTACTTTCTAATAGCATTCCAAATACTAATAGAAATCTCAATTAAGTGGTATAAAATTCTGCCAAACTATTTATTCCTTAGACTCAACATACGCTATTGAAGTGTTCCCATGACAAACTCAACATGAACCAACACAAAAAAACTCTGAGAGTTGCCACAGTATACTTATGCAAAGATGTAGTACATAAAACCAGTACAGAAAATAAAATTAACTGTTGTCCTGGACGTTGGCCAGGTGTGGTCTCAGCCCATTAGAAGGCATGATGTGCTAAAAAACAATGGCTCCACCCTAAAATGATGAAAACTGACTCCAAATACTGACGTGCTTATATAAGCTATTTTTAAGATGGATCTAATGCAGGCTATTAAATCTGAAACCATTTTTTGATTTTATGGCATTACAATTATCTGGAAAATTAAATTTTTTCTTTACACTTTCTAATCAACTTTTTTTTAAAAAATGAAAAACATTATTGTTACTCTGATCAATTTAAAAAAAATAAAATTGTACCCAAATATATTTAATTAAAAAAGGAAGATGTATCTTCAGATATCTCTAGTTAAAAATATTCCCTAATTATATTTGTTTCTTAATACAAAAAGTTATTCTAAATCATAATACCTTTATATTTTTACTGTGAGACTCTATCTTCTGTTTGGTGGAATCAAGTTCATTAGATATCTTTTCCTTAGCATCATTCACGTTGTTTAGCTAAAAAGAGAAAATGTAACTTTTTAACATTTTTCAAGGGTGGGTGTGACTCAAAAGGCAATCTTTAAATGTTTTTCATGCAATTACTTAAACATAAACTTTTCAATAATAATTTAAAAAACTTAAATATTTCTTTAGTTTAACTGTTGTGTAGCTTCTGTCACAAGTTCACATGTGAAAAGAAAAGAAAGCATTCAAGCTTAAAATGTCAGTGATGTTACTGTACTGTTACTAGATGTCTGGTAAAGGATTTCATTCTTATTGTAAACAGATAAACCTTTACTCTTAAAATCCTACTGGTCCAAAATGCCAGAAGCAGTGGCATCTCTAAGGAAAAAAAAAAAGGACAGAGTAGAAGGCTTTTTCTTTCTATACATCATGAGGGTAATTCAGTGGTCTCTCACTCCATATGACAACTTCAGGGTCGGTCACATGCAGTCCTACTGGGAAGGCTTGTGGCAGGTCATCAGTTGGTCCTGCACCGCTTGTGATTTATTTTCTTTGACAGTTCATTCTTCTTTCTGTCAGACTGTTCTTTCTGCTTTCTTTGCAGCCACCCCCTTGGTCTCCCCACTGCTGTCTCTGGCACTGATTCACAACAAAGCGCATTACTAAGCCAAAGCCTGCTGTGTCGACTTTTCAGCTGTGCTGAGGATCATGTGACATTCATCCTCCCAAATAACAATTCGCTGTGGGTAATATGTTCCTAGTTACCCTGCAGCTTCCAGACCCAGGTCTCAGAAGAGTTTCGTAAACTACTGACAATCCAGGTTGTCTTGGCTCACTGGGAAAGACTTAGCAATATTTGTTCTTTATAGAAATTTAGTTATTTCAACGGTCACTTTCTTTTGTGACTTCTGAACAATCACAGAAGGTGTTAAGAAGACTCAATTTTCCTTCTTTGTTCATCTTAGTAAACTAAAGTAGAACAACTCTCTTTTCAAATGTGAAATGTAATAGCTTCATGGACTTTGTATTATATGAAAGAGATAAACAGAAGGTAAACACTAAATTCCATGCTATATGGCTTGTCTTTGGTTCAAACAATCTGATCATTGTTTCACTAACCGACTGTATTTAATGCCATTACTTTATATGCTCTAATTTGATAAGAAGTAACTAAACAAACTCTTCAATTTTTAAAGCATGAATTTATAAGACATTTTAATACCCAAGAAAATTATGAACCCACACATTAAACAATACAAATGAGATGATAAATAGAAGCATGAGATTTTTCAATCAGCAAACTAAAAGCTCCCAGGCTACATCAAATGAATATTTGTTTTTAAAAACTTCTCACAACACTATACTCCCTTTAGAGAATAAAAATTAATTTCTTTTTTTAAGATTTTACTTTATATTAAGACTTATACAATTTATATAAATCTTAAACTTAAAACAGTGACAAAATCTAAATTTCCACTAGCTATTTCAAATGTCATAAAAACATATTAACATTTAAATCCAACTTAATTTTAAGTTACTTATTTAAATGACTTACGTAGCTTTTTTTATATAATTAAAATTGATTAATTATGAAGACCAGCAAGTGACACAGTCTTTTTAACTTTGAAAACAATAGCGTGACTGAAGAGTTACAAAAACATAACAGAGACACGACTTTAGGCTACACTTAAGGAAAGAACAATGACCGACAATTTATTATTTTTTGTATCTGTGAAGCTGTCAATTTAATATTCCCAATCTTTTGACCTTTGTAACAAGCAAGGGATACGTACTGCTGCAGGCCGAAGGCTATATGTGTGGAGCCAAACAGTGCAAGTGTTACCTCATTAGATGCATCTTCGAGCTTGTTCTGGTAATCTGTCAAGGTACGCCTCAAAGTCTCAAGGACAACAGAGAAGCTGGGAGGTTTATCTTTGTCCTTGTGGATGCCTACAGAAAAATAAAGGATGAATATAAAGCCCTTAAAGTCACAAAGAGACAAAAGCAAAGCAAACAGGAACAGAGATCTTACAATTAGGCAGAGCTAAAAAGACTTTATGAAACATTGAGTAGAGTCTTATTCTCCAAAGTATGCTGCTTTCTAGCCTTTCTAAACAAGTGGTCAAATTCAAGCTATACTACACTAAGTTCAAATTTACGACTATTTTCTACCTTAATGAAGCCCACATTGTAGTTAGTAGTTAGTTCTTTTTTTTTTTCCCTTATCTACAAAATATTTGAAATGTTTGCATACACCTGTTACCCAATAATTGACCAATCTAACAAACTAACATTGTTTTGGGGAGTTACCTACACTTACTTTGGTCCTGGTGTTTCTGATTAGTCAGGCCTTTTATAAGGTACTATCTTCCACAAATAATAATTTCTAAACCCAAGAGCACATAATTTTCTGTTATGCTTGGAACTATTCTTCAATCCTTAAAATTCCTAAGTTATAATTTGAAACAAATAATAAAAAATATTATTATCTACATAGGCCCACATCATGTTTCAATTAAAACCTTTAAAATTGATACTGATTGTAAAAATATGTGCACTTCCATATCATGCCCTCAAACTATCTTAATTTGGCTGGGCCATAATTTAAGTGAGTTGAACTAATCAAGGTCACATGGTCAAATATAGTTAAGATATTAATCCAAAATAATCAAAAGTTCAGTTTAAAAACGACTTTAAATTGACTGTTTATTGCCCTACTCTTCAAATATTAAAAACACAGCAAATTTAACTTTAAAAATTTCTTACTAAAAACATTTTCCTTTTCCTATTATGATTTCTCCCTGACATATTTTACAACCTAAGTATTTCAATAGACAAGAAAGGCATTCTCAAGAAACCTAATTAGAAAAAGAAGCATTTACAAAATATGTTCTATTATTCATTCATTCATTCATTCAACAAATTTAGTGGAATTCCTACTATGCACTCATCCTAGGCATTAAGCATACAGAGGTGAACCAGATTGGTACAGTCTCTGTCCTCATGGAACTTACAGTCTAATGGAAGAAAGGGAGGCACTAAACAAATAACTGGAGCTCTGGTGGCACAGTGGTTAAGAGCTATAGCTGCTAACCAAAAGCTAAGCAGTTGGAATCCACCAGCCACTCCTTGGAAACCCTATGGGGAAGTTCTACTCTATCCTATGAGGTCTATATGAGTTGAAATCGACTCAACAGAAATGGGTTTGGTTCTTTGGTTTAAACAAATAATTACATGAAGCATTCATCCATTCTTTAAGTATTCAACTACTAGAACTTTTGAGGTGTCTGAGGAAGAAAGCACTAATAAAGGGAAAGAAAGGGATGGAAAAAACTACTCAGTTAATGACGGGCCAGTTTTAATCATCTCAGAATATAGATGATAGTGTTTTACTCTTGGGCGAAGTGTCATTAATAAATTTATGACATTTATCAAAATATAATTTAAGCACAGTCTTAAGTATGGGTACAACTTAGACATTCTCAAACAGAAAATGAGTATTTAACTTAAAAACCAAAAGTGATGTGTAAACAATATCTATCCAAGGTAGGAAAAAAAAAAGATAGTGTGCTCTGAGCCATGATAATGGAGGAACAGTGCTCTTGTAATGACTATGAGTTGGAAAGACAACTCATTAAAAATTTTATTAAGGGTCTTACCAAATATATGTTTAAAAAATTGTTCCCTTGCACAAGATAAAAAATGTAATGTATAATTCTTTTCCTTTGCTGCTACACAAGAAGGCTATGAATAAATCATTCAAGGACACTCGGGAAATATGCTGGCTTTTACAATAAGGGAGAAAACCTCCTCTTAGAAATTCAGAAGAATGAAATCACCTTAATGTGAGTGTTGAGGGGTAAGGGGACAAAATGCCATCTCCTTACTGACATATGCACGTTGTTATATTCTATACAAAATAAATCTTCTTGCCTGAAAATACTTATACAATAAAGTTCAGTTGTAGTACAAAGTATGCTTTATGTCCCATCCATATCTATTATAAAAAGGAATATTTACTGGTCCTTTAACATGACAAAATGTTTTAAAATAAAAATAAAATAGTCACTCTGGACCCAGGACCTCAGTGACTGATTTGATTTAACTTAATAATATTCTAATCATTGCACTATGGCCCAAAAAATAAAAGCTCACAGATAAAGGGCAGTAAAAGAGATTTGAACACAGGCCACAACTGACATCTCAAAGGTCAAAGTCCAAATGAAGAACTGTCTATGTCAGGACTATCTTACACTTCAACAACACCAACTCAAAATCTTCACAGTCTCTCTCTCCCTTTCCTTATACACGTGTGTTCTGTGCATGGGTACCAGCCTATATGGTCACATCACTGCAGCCTGTTTCCTTCTCACCCTTAAGCAGGTGTCAACTCTGGGTGTACCTTGGCAAATCTTTTCTTTGAATTAGTCGCCTACAGGAAAAGGTAGCATAGAAGAAAAGGTTCTAAGCCTTCTTTTATGTTTCCTTTTAGACAATCTCAAAACTACAGTGAAATCTTTGAGAGCCGAAGCTCGATGGGACGGCCTTGTTTTTCTGGGTCTCGCAAGCTTTCTGCCTTTGACAGGGTGCAGTCTTACCACTTTTCTATCGCTCGTTTTAGTGGCAAATATTTGCGTTTTCCTTCTCTGACAGGTCTCCGCCTTACATAGATTCTGTCTTTTGCAGGTTTTACTGTAATTATTTTTACATGACTCATATACCACTATTTTTCAAGCTAGTGTTGCAACCTCTGTAACCTACAGTTCCACAGTAGAATCTGAATTGTAATGAATGAGATGAGTCAATTCTCCTCAACCATGCTCTTATCTATCTCAACCTCCCAAAAGGGAGAATTGTTGACAAATAGGAAAGATAGTGTAAGACGAAAGAGTAGGCTATTTGTTTTTAATATCTGTTACGGAACATGAAGAGTCATTACATTCTCAGAATAGAGAGAAATAAGTCCTTGTTTAATGCTGATTTCTGATCATCTAGTAAAAAACCAGAAAACAACACTCAAATGGGTTTTATTTTCACCTGATGAAATCCAAACATTTAATATATATTGCATTGATGACTAAGAAAATTCCTTTTTATTTCTAAAAGCATTAAATATAAACATTTTGCTGGCAGTTGTACTTTTCAAGCTCAGACTACATTCTGTATGTTAACTTGTCTTATTCACTGAGGTCATAAATAAACATCTTCATTACTGTTCAAACATTGGTGCCAGTTCTGGAGTTTTTAAGGAAGATGGCTCATAACTTTTCTAACGTATGTAGAGGACTTATTATGTAAGTCCTGCTCACTCATCCCCTAACTATGTCCACAGGAGGGTCCAAAAAAACACTATCTTCACCAAGGCTTAAGAAATACATGGATGAGGGGAGCCCCAGCATCCTTGATGAGCTCTTTGTGGCTCGATAAACTCTGTATGGCTAGAAGACCAAGAATAATAGTGGGAAATAGTATCAACAAACTGGGTTCCCTGAATTCAGTGGGGATAATGGGATCTTGGGTGGCATAGGCCAAGTAACTGCACTTAAATTCCCAAGACAAAGTAGAAGAAATGTAATTTAAAAGAAACTCAAACCTTAGGCCAAGTCTTGATCAGGCCTCTGGTTCTGCACTATCCATACAGTAGCTACAAGTCACACGTGATTGTTTAAACTCATATTTAAATAATTTTAAATTTTCAGTTCCTCAGTCACTGTAGCCACATTTCAAGTACTTTAACAGCCACATGTGGTTATTAGCTATTGTACTAGACAGCACAGATCAAGAACATTTCCATCACTGAAGATCCAATTACCAATTTACAGAAAATCTACAGAACAAAGAAAGAAGCTAACCTATACCATGGGGATGCCATCAGAAAAATCCAGATTTTGAAACTCTTCCGAAAAATGACGTAGTTTTTTTTTTTGTTTGTTTGTTTTGTTTTGTTTTTTTAATTGTACTTCAGGTGAAGGCTTACAGAACAAATAGTTTCTCATGCAGCAGTAGTCCACATGTTGTTTTATGACATTGGTTAACAACCCCACAACGTATCAACCTTCTAACTTCTCAACCTTCTTTTTTTTTTTTTTTTGGTGAAAATACACATAGCCAAAGATACACCATTTCAAAAAAAAAAAAAAAGGCTTAGTTTTTAACAAATAAATTTCAAGAAATTAAAAAAAAAACAATGAACATGAAAACGTAGCAGGAGGGAGGAACCAATAGATTTTTTTTTTAATTAGTAGTAAATTTTAAAACTTTATGATAAATGAGAATCCATAGCCTACTTTTTGGGAAGCCTCTGAAATTGAGGTACAACTATAAATTAAGAAAGGGAGAAACTTGGTAAATAAAAATAAGACAGAAAATCCAAAAAGAAGAGGGCAAGAAGAGTGACTGGCAATCAGCACAAAGTAAAATAAGGTATATTCTCACTATCAGCTATCTTTAACATATCCTGAATAAATGAAGCAAAACAGAAAAGAACTTGTATTTTGACCAAATTTTAACCAAAGTAGAGATGCCTAAAACAAAATATTCTGACATTTACCAGCATTGCTTGTTTTAAGAAAAGTCAGTAAACAACATGCGTTGGCATATACTCATGATCCCATTACAGAATGCCAAGCACTCTCAGTGAAGCCACTCCCTTGGATTTCAAAAACTGAAGCTACGGGCACAATGAAGTAGGGCACGTCTGGTTTGCAAACCTCAGAGAACTGGAAGGTAAAGCAAGCAAAAGAAGAAACAGGCAAATGACACCAACAGAGACAAGTGTGCTGCTCCTACACTCAGCTTCTCAGTAACCGTGGATCTCTAGTCAGAAAGTACCAGCCATGAGGATCACAAAACCAAATAAAATTCTCAGGAGGACACTAGTCAGGCAATAGTCATTTATGAATGAGGTACAAGAGGAGACAGCAGAGAGTAAGTCCAATTTAGTTGTCCTGATGTTCCTAAAAGATCAGTCCCTGAGGCTGTCCAATTCCTGGGTAACCTATATATGCCTAATGGCATCAAATGACATCACTCTCTCCTAAGGTCCTTCAGCCTCTCCAGATTTTATACACACACACACACACACACACACATATATATATATATCCCCACTGCTGTCAAGTTGATTCCAGCTAATAGCAACTCTACAGGACAGAGTGGAACTGCCCCCATAGGGTTTTCAAGGCTGTAATCTTTACAGGAGCAGATCACCAGGTCTTCCTCCTACAGAGTGGCTGGTAGGTTTGAACCACTGACCTTTCGGTTAGCAGCCAAGCGCTTAGCCACTGCACCACCAGGGACATAGATATAGATGTAGATATACAGATGTAGCTGTAGATATACACACACACAAATTATTTCCTCAAGGAAAGGCTGAAGGTTGGAGGGCTCTGTCTCAGTAAACATGAAAGTCAACCACCCTGAGGAAGATCCAAGAGTGAGCCACGAGAAAAACTTTATTTCGTGAACCTATGAAGGAAAAGTCACATTCCAGATGTTTGCTAACACCCTCAGGTAGAGAAGAAACTGTATTAAAAGAAATGAGTGAGGCAGAAAGGCTACACGGCTTCAAAGTGGGAAAGGTTTTACACACACATACCCTACCATAAGAATTTCCACCAGAAAACAAATGAGATATGAGCAGCTGAAGTACTTCAATTTTAATGGAAAGAAGAGAGCAGAAAAAGCAAATAAATGTCCCTGATTAAGTAAATCATGGTTGTCTTATCTAATGATAGTAGGCAATGAAGGTGGCGTTTCTATGAGCCATGTACAACTGTACATCTTTTCCACTGAAGGTCAGTCTTCCTGGTGACACCCTTATGGATTCATACCCAAAAGGCTGCTATAATTTGGAAAGGACTTCGTGACTATCTTCACAATCTCAAAAATTAAAATGTAAAACAGACCCTTAACTTGATATTAATTTATTCATGCTTTTATTCATTCACTCAACAACTATTTATTGAGTGCCAACTTTGTGCCAAGCACTGTTCTAGGTGCTTAAAATATACTAGTAAATAAAAGAGACAAAGATCCTCGCCCTTATGGAGCTCAGATGTAATAACAAATACACTAGATAGTACGTTAGAAATGTTGGACAGCGGTAAATGCTATGAAAAAATAAAAAGTAGACAGTAAAGCTATGGCAGTGGACAGTGGATAAGCTTTATGGCAAAGGTTAGCTTAGAGTATAGACTTGAGGAACATAAAAAGATAGCCATACAGCTATATGGAGATAATAATTAAAGACATTATTAAGGAACAGCCAGCACATAGGGCCCCAAGGCAAAAGTATGCCTGGTGTGTTTGAGAAGCAGCAGGAAAGTCTTGAAAAAGTTAAATACAGAATTACCGTATGACCCAGAAATTCTATTCAGAGGTATATGTCCAAAAAAAAAAAAAACTGAAAGCAGAGACTCAAACAGATACTTGTACACTACTGTTCCCTGCAGCATTATTCACAATAGCCAAAAGGTAGAAACAACCTAAATGTCTATCAACACATGAATGGATAAACAAAATGTGTTATATATGTACAAGGGAATATTATTTCACCATCACCATAAAAAGAAATGAAGTTCTAATACAAGCTATGACATGGACAAACCTTGAAAACATTATGCTTAGTGAAATAAGCCAGCCACAAAGGACAAATACCACGAGCCCATTTAGATGAAAAGTCTAGAACAGGTAAATGCATAGAGACAGGCAGCTGATTATTGGTTACCACAGGCTAAGCAGAGGGAGACATGGGGATTTACTGCTGAAAGAGTAGAGTTTCTGTTTGGAGTAATGAAAAAGTTTTGGTAACAGTGGTGACAGCTGCACAAAATTGTGAGTGTGATTCATGCCACTGGGTTGAATACTTGAAAATGGTTAAAATGGTAAATTCTTGTTTGCATATTTTACCACAATTAAAAAAAAAGAAAGAAAGAAACAGCAGAGGCCAGAGATAGATGGAGGAAGGACAGCAGGAGAAAATGAGGTCAAAGGGGTAATGAGGATAAAAGCAGATTAAACAGAGTCTTGCAAACCACTGTTCACTTTGGCTTCTACTCTGAGTGAAACACAGAGCACAAGCAAGGTTTAGAGCAAAGGAATGATGAGCTCATACTTAGGTTTTTAATGATCGCTCTGTGGTTATAGAGAGAACAGATTACAGGGAGCAAGGGTGGTAGCAGGGAGACCAGGTAGTAAGAGGAGGATGAGGTGTTGGGAGCAATAGAAAACAAGGTGTAAAAGGTCACACTGATCACAGGTAAGGAAATCAATTTAAATCCTCTAAATAAATAAATTCCTGAGTGTCTTGGACTAACTGTGTCTTATCTGTTACACGAAGATAAGCTGATGGGTTACACTTATTTCAGAAAGATTTCTTAATGTAGAAGACCACAAAATTCAAAAAAGACAAGAAACAGAACACTTGGGAACTACTGTCAACTCAGGACTAACATTAAGTCAAATAAAATAATTTTTATTCCTACCAATTTAAAGAACAAGTCAAAAAAGCAACTTTGTAAACGTCCCTCTAAATTTCTACATTGGTTAACTTCCCTGAAATGGGGGGTAGGTATAGAGTATGTATTAGACCAAAGGATATATGTTGTTGTTGTTAGGCGCCATCTAGTCAGTTCTGACTCATAGCAACCCTATGTACAACAGACTGAAACACTGCCCAGTCCTGTGCCATCCTCACAATCATTGCAGCCTCTGTGTCAATCCATCTCATCTAGGGTCTTCCTCTCTTTCACTGACCCTCTACCAAGCATGATGTCCTTCTCCAGGGACTGGTCCCTCCTGATAACATGTCCAAAATACATGAGACGAAGTCTCATCATGCTCACTTCTAAGGAGCATTCCAGCTGTACTTCTTCCAAGACAGATTTGTTTGTTCTTCTGGCAATCCATGGTATATTCAATATTCTTTGATGACATCATAATTCAAAGGCATCAATTTTTCTTCGGTCTTGCTTATTCACTGTCAATCTTTCACATGCATATGAGGTGACTGAAAATACCATGGCTTGGGTCAGGTGTACCTTAGTCCTCAAAGTGACATATTTTCTTTTAACACTTAAAAAGAGGTCTTTTGCAGCAGATTTGCCCAATGCAGTGAAGGGTATATAGATGTAATAAAAGAGAGTAAAACACTACTGCTTGCTTTCCATAACTGCAAAACAAAGGATTTCTCTGGAAAACCCTTCCCAAGAGAACTGAATTAATTTAACAAATTCTGAAGATATGCTATCTTCATAGAGTAAGAATATGTCCCCATCTGAAATACTTTCTCTAGGAAAGAATATATACATACATATATACTTTGAAATATATACATGTTTATATATCTCATACACACACACACACACACACACACACACACATATCTCCTTGAATTCACCCAGGATAAGTTTTTAAATTACTTCATTTAGGAGATAAGAAATACTTGGTCATCAACAAAAAAACAAAAGAAAGAAACACTTGGTCACCTTTTTTGGTGTAGTTGAAGCCAGGCCTGATGCAGGCAGTGATCTTAATTTGTCAGGTTCTTCCACAAAATATTGAGTTTATTAATTACATTCCTTTTGGTTAAGTAGCAAAAACCCAACCTGAACTGGTGTAAGCAGAAAGGAAGTCCATTATAGCAATGCTTGGCTGTTTCATGCAAGCCAAAAGCAGGAATGAAGTCAGGCCCCAAGCAGCTATGTGAATCAGTCAGGATACCAACAGGAAAATAGATGGCACCCCCAGAAGAGTCCATCTGAAGAGATTTTAATGAAGGACTATTTAAGAGAACCAAAAAGATAACAATGAGTCACCCAAAACAAGCAAGAGTAGAAAACTAATACCATCCCCAAGCCGAAAGAGTCAAGTAGAGGGAACAGGGTCATCACAGCCCAATAAGATTCACAGCTATGGAAGAGGACCCACCTCGCAGGAGCTGCAGCTGTTGAGAAATGCAGCCATTGGCAAGAATGCACTGGGGCAGGAGTGAACCAAAGGGCAAGGGAGCCCAAACCATGCAGTCCACAGAGGTCGGTGTCCCAAGGCACAGAGCAAAACAGAGACCAGAGGAGGATGGATCCAGGGGGCAAGAGGGAGTAACCAGTCCAAATGGAAACAAGAACCACACTAGAATAGCCCAGCAAAGCAATAATTGAGCACACAGTCCCTTTTCTAGGAACACAATCCTTGTAATATATAGGAAACCAGGACACTAAAAAAGGCTGGTTACTAAAGAGTGAGAACGAAAAGAAAAACTTTAATAGAAAACCATCTCTTTTTCAAAGACTTAATAATAACTTGTGAGTTGCTTTGTTATCAACTATTTCATTTTAAAACTCAAAGGAGACATAACCTCATTATTCTTACATTTTTATCCAACTCTGAAAGAAATAATATTGAGACATAAGATATGCTATGAAAATAGTTATTTTTAAAGGTCCTATCACCATAAAACAATGATATAGCTCAATAATAAAACAGTACTGTTGGGAAAGAAAAAAAAAAGTTATCCTCCAAAGCTTTATCAAATAAAACTGAACATTTTTTTGTCACTTTTATTCATTTTGATTTGTCCACAGTAACAAACCATGAAACACTAACACTTTCTGGAAAAGTTTAAATAAAAACAAAGTCACAGATTAATTTTACAAAATTACAGCATAAAAAGAAAAAAGAAGGATAAAAGCAGACTACGAAATACAGGCAGTAGCAAAGCACACTAAATTTTCAATAGTTTGCCAACTGAGAGATCTGCAAACCCTGAACATAAAATATAGACCTTAATTACATCCTCTTGCTTTTTGTGGACAACAAACTTCCCTGAACTTAAGAGTTTCCTATGGAACTCATCGGCCAAATTATTGTTTGATTCCTCTAAAAAGTAAATAGTCCTGCAGCTGAAAGTTAAAGTGTAAGAAATTTAATTTTACATGCCTTTTGAAGAATATAATTGAGTCAGAGGACAACTAAATAATTTGAAATGACAGTATGGCAAAAGAAAACTGAGGGAGAAAAGCAAAAGTAAGTCAAAGCTACTGTAACATACATAATGGCATAAACATGAAAAATTAAGAAAGTAGTAATCATGGATCACATTTATTACCAACTAATGCTTTGCTAGTTCCCAAAATATGTCTACCTAATATACAATTTTTAAAAGTCTTTATTATATTAAGAGGGTTAATACTAAAGCCAAAATACTTCACCTAAGCCCTCTTATCTAGAGAGTATATGTATATGATTATAAGAAATGGCAGTGAAAGCAACGGTATAGACTATGCACTGTGTTACAGCCTGTGTCCTATATAACCTTTTGAATGCATGACCTTTAAGTTGCTGAAGGTTGCCTCAGAATTTGGCTCAATTTGATCGAAACATCTGTTCCCCTTGCAGGTATACTGTAAGGACTTTTTTCTCAGTTGGATTCAGAACACAGCAAGTGAGCCCTTGTCTGTCCAATCATACAGACCCCAACCCTTGTAAATCAAGTTCTGGGAGGACAACAGCAGGTCCACATTCCATCACCCTTTCTCAGCCAGCCAGGCCAACTGACTGCTGTGAGAACTGCTCTTATCATGTCATCAAATCAAAGCATGTTGAGAAGAGGGACTGTAAGAGACATCTGCAGAATTCCCCAAATGCAGTGACTTTGGAACATTAACAGATGCATCTGTCATTTTATACCTTCAACTAACCTGATGTCCACTGGCCCGACACAGAAAAGCTGTCCAAGATCGATTCCAATTCTTTCACATTATTTTCACATGTCTCTACTAGGAAGGCCTGGTGCTTCTTACCCTTTTTAATTAAGAAAAAAAAGTGTACATAATAAGGTCAGGTATTATCAGAGCTACAGATTTTTTGTGTGGACATATACAGCACAATTAAGTACAAACAAGCTAATAATTACTCTATTCAAATCTAACATTGATAAATCTTCTTTCTGTCTTAATCACACCTTTTACCTGGCTTAATGTAACACTGTACAAAGTCTCATTAGCAATTTATTGAGGGCTTACCTAGTGCCTGGCATTATTTGACGTATTTTATATACAGTAATTCTTTTTATCCTCACAACAACCCTGTGGGGGAAGGGCTATTATTATTATCCTCATTTTATAGGTAAGAAAATAGACACAAGAATAATTAAACAACACATTGAAAGATAATGCTTTTAGTTATGCAGCAAATTATCAGACGGCAGTCAAAAGTGAAGGCAGTAGGACCAATAAGAAGGTAATGCAGCAGTCTGCTCAACAGGTGATTGTATTAGCAGGGAAAAAGGAAGAAAACGGATGCACTGAAAAGACACCTAGGAAGTAGAATGGCCAGACCTTGGCAATGTTGCATTGGCTTAGACTACATGGGTTGGGTTGGGTTGGGTTGGGTTGGGTGGGACTGGATTGAATTGGATTGAAATGGAATGGGCTGGATTAGATTGGACCGGATTGAATGGTGTTAGGGGAAATGATCAGATAAAGGGAGGAGTCAAGACTGATCCAGAGGTTTCAGGCTAGAAGTACCGGGTGGATTTCAGTAGTTGAATGAAAACAACTGAGGTAGAGAAGGTCTTGTTTTGGCTGTTTTTATTTACTTACTTGCTTGTTTGCTTTTGGCAGGGGCCATGAAACATGAATTCCATTTTGATCATATTCTATTAGAGATACTTACAAGACATTCCCAGAACTAGCACAATGACAGGTAAAAAACAGATATCAAAAGATATCTTTGTATGAACAAACAACAAATAAAGAAGATAAATATAGGATGTACACTTGGAGCCAGCTTAATATAAAGATCAATTAAATTCTTATTTCAACAATAATTCTTCTCTTTCAATACAGGATACAATCCTGACTAAATTATGAACTGGTACATGGGATTGGAGCTGTTCATTATACCATGTGATCTATGGTTTTACTAATTCACTCCTCCCATTAACTAATAGTCAGGTTAGCCTGTAAGTATATAAACATGGGCACACTGGTTCAGCCCTGTACCTAAATCATCCCTGTCATTCCAAAAATCCCATTCTTCCAAATCTAAGCCAACAATGAAATATCTGTATTTGGATTTGGGGTCAGAGACACAGCCAGTCACGATTTGCCAGGAGAATAAAACAGACTAAATAGGATCTATAACAGGATATCATGTTTTCAATCGTAACTTACACGATCTAGTCTAAACCATACTGTCAGAAGACATTTTGGTTCTAGAGTTCCTAAGGTCCAGTGTAGATAATACTAAATGGTTCTTTGGAAACTCAACCAGCTAAACAGTATTAAAACTACCATTGGACTCCTTACCAAACCAACAGAGTGCCTAATTATCTGCTCTAATCCTGAATCAATTACACAGTTGTTTCCCAAGGTGTCCAAATATATAAGAGGATTCTGAAAGGAGTTCTCTAAACGAACTCTTCACTCCTCATCCCCTTCTCTCAATTAAAAGAGACCTACCCTCCTGCTCCTCCTAGAGAGCAGTTACTTAGGACTATAGGAGGCCTCATACAACGGCTGTAAACCAAGTGAATCATCAAAAGACACCAAGAATGTACTGCCTAATGAGTTGGCATCAACATTTAAATAGCAAGGCACGCTTAAACTTACTTTTAAAAAATTATTTATCACTCATAAGCTTTGGTAAGGAGTGTACAAAGGGATCAAATTTTAATATAAAATCAAATCTAATGTCATATTGTCAGAGAACATTGGCTAGTATAAAATTTTTTAAAAGAACAAAGAAGTAGTTTGATCATTGTCAAGGCTTTAAAAAAGGTACTATTATGTTTATAATTAGTAGCAGTATAATTTTCAGGTCATTCTACAGAGATAAAACCCGTTCCAAACCCGTTGCCATCAAGTCGATTCCAACTCATAGCAACCCTACGGGACAAAGTAGAACTGCCCCAGAGATAACTGGCTAATATTCTTAAAACATAGCCAATGGAAATTTTACTTATATTTAATAATTAATTTTATAAACAAGCTATGACCAGAAAAACTGTCATTGTTTTACAGCTGATTATTTTTTCCTAATAAATTGGATTACTGTTACAAATGAAGCTTTCACTTTTCATTGGTATAGAAAAAGTATTTGGGGTTTGTTTTTTAAGTACTGGATTGTGCTTATATTTAAATTTTGTTTCTAAAGCTAGTATTCTAATAGCCTTTTCATACATAAGGAATTCTCAAATAAAGACAGAATCTATCATTAGTGCTGTTGTTCCACCTCCTACTTCGTTGTGTAGTGCCTGGGGTTTTAAGAGCTTTCAAGCAGCCATTCAAGGAACAATTGGTCTCTATTCATGGGGAGCAACAGAGGAATGAGAGTCAGGCAATAGGAGGAGGATATGGAATGTGTGACTAATTGCCTCCTTTTCCATGAGACCAGAAGAACTGGATGGTACCTGGCTATCATTACTGAACATTTTGATTAAAGGGTCTATAGAAAAATCTGATCAAAAGGGGGAAAATGCAAGACAGAATTTCAAATTCACATGGACTCCAGACTTCTGGAGCCACGAAGGTTAGAACAACACCTGAAACTACTGCCCTGAGATAATCTTTAAAGCTTAAACAAAAATATCCCCCGAAGTCTTCTTAAAACCAAACAACAGTTTAGCTTAACTAGTAAAAAAAAAATGTCTGCCTTGAGCATTATATGGAATAAAAGTGATAACAGTGATTCAAAAGATTAGACAGGAACCTTAGGGGGCAGTGAATTTATGTTAACAGGGGAGGAACAACTCAGGACTAAGGAGGGTGAGAATGGTTGCACAGCTTGAAGAATGTAATCAATGTCACTAAATGGCACATGTAGAAACTGTTGAATTGTGTATGTTTTCCTGTGCATATTCTCAACAACAACAAAATAATTTTTTTAAAGACAGACTCTATCAGCTAAATAAACAAAATCATTATGCTGAAAAAAAAAATGCTAACCAAAGATAAAGTATTAAGTTTCTAACTTCTGATTAACATCTTTTATCATGTGACGTAAATAGTAAGTTTAGGTTGAATGTTAAATCGTTAATTCAACAAATTCTGTAATTCTAAATATCCCTAGAAGCTGAAAAAACAAAACTGCCAAATAAAAGGATTTATTTCTTTGCCTGGGACATAATTCACATAACAAGCTTGCTACCCTTGGAATAAAAGGCCCTTAATGCTATATCTATGTTAGCTAAACAGGTGATGGTTAGATGGACATTTACTGATCACCTACCATGAAACAAGGACTATTCTAGATGCCACGATGCATCAGTATATACAGTGAGCTGAAAATATCAAAATTTTCAAACAAAGTTTAGAAAAATTTATGACTGATAGACCTTAATGTATTATTAAAGAGGAGTCAGGGGTGGGTATAAAATATCTTTAGCCAAAAAGAACTATAAGATGGTGATTTCCACAAAATGCACACTGGCATACTGTATCTCACATACTGTTAAATGGAATGAATTTCTGGTTTAATCTAACATGTAATTCTTTTGTTTCTTGGATAATTATCTTATCCTTCGTGCCTCCAAAAACTCATCCCTTACTTTTTTGCTCACAAAGCATAAATGATATCACAAATGATAAGCAGGTAAACAAAAACTTCTAATGCAGGCTCTCAAAAAATAAAAGTATATGCAAACATTTATATCTAAAAATTGGCAAATGAGCCCTACTGATCTGCAATGGAAAGGTTGATTCAAGACATAAAAAGAAATTAAAGCAATTAAGGGATACTTTTAAAAAGGTTAAAAAAAAAAGTGGGGAAAAATAGTTTAAAAATTAAATACCTTTATTTAGTCAGTAAGTTTTTTAACTAGCATTTTAAACATGGGATGAACTTTTGAAGCGGTGATACATGGCTGCTTATAATTTCTGAACACTTATGCACTCAAGTAAGCTTTTAAATTTTTAATTTAAATATATGTTAAGCCATTATGAAGGAATTCTCCTGAGTCAAAACCGGGGAGCATAAGAATCTATAATCAGCATCACATACTTCTGCCCCCACAGCTCACCTTTCCATCATATGTTCCACCTAGTTACCATTACATACCCAGCACATTTCTAAGGACTTAAGGAGAGTTTGCTGAGCTGCACTAAATTTATTCAGTTAGCTTTCATACTTATCACCATCTGCAGCTTTTCCTTGATCATATCGATAGCTAATATCTCCTACTTCTTCATAAAACAGCTCACCATATCTTTCCCTTTTTGCTTGCCTATGCTGTTTCCACGGATGTGAACATTCTATGATCCCAACTGATTATCTTATATGATGAAATGTTACCCTCCCTTATATAGTTTTATAAATAGTTTACTTTTCAGTAAATGCTACCTTCCAATCTGAATATGGGCTTTAACATATGAAGATCTCTCTCTTTCTCTTTGTCTTTCTGTCTGCCTTTCTTTTATACACACACACACACACACACAAACGTACCATTTTATTTTTTTCCAGGGCAAAAAATGAAGTTTGGATTTTCAAATTTCACTAATTTATATGGGAATAAATTTCAAAAAGCTGAATGAAAACTCTTTATACCCATATTATAAATTCCTTGCCATCTTTTTCACAAATGTTAGGAAAATACCCAACCAAAAATACCAACAGATTTTTTTTAATCTCAAGCTGCCTAGAATAACTTAGGAAGCCAATGTTATATAATAAACAGTTAAAAGCATATACACAAACACACACACATATACAATCAATACTATTTAATAGCATTAAATTTTAAGGGCCACTAAAAGTGACAGAAAATGGTGTTTACATTAGCAAAAAGAATGCTCATATATAAACACTATTCTGATTCTGGGCGAAAAACAAGAATCAAAAATTTTAGTAAGGACACAGAATAGAATATTAGTTCTCAAAACCTTCTACAAAATCAGAAACATGTCTTTCTAAAGCAAACCTATCATTTGATGCCAAAATATTATCAGGAAACATTAACTTCACTATAAAGCACAGCAATCAAACATGGTCAAAAATCGTATCTAATGCTAGCGCTCATCATTCTTATATAATCAGTTAAGCCCCCAAAGTAAAGGGAAAAAATATACACTTGACCGTTTTCAATCACAAGTTCTTTAGAGACTAAAACATTCTTTGAGCAAAACCTCATGAGAACTAGAATTCCCTTTTCAATATGTGGTCTCTCCTGGAGCTGTAACTAAATATTACTGAATGGCAGAAAAACAAATCTCAAGAAGTGATGAACTTAAAAATTTTTCATTGAAGAAGGCACAAAGCAAGTCCTAATAATGCCAATCTGAAAATAACAGCTCCCCTGCTTCAGAAGAAGCAGATATAAAAACTCACAGTAATGTCTGAAAAGACCCACCTGGATCTGTTGAGTCTCTAATGGACTTTAATAAGCACGATCACTAAATGGCTTAAACCAGAAATTCATTTTTATTTAGCAGTTGATTAAGTCATTATTAAACTCATAGATCTAAAAATTAATAGTTTAATTCTTAATACCTTTTTAAGTGAAATTCAATAGTGTAGAACACAGAACATGAAATTTTGTTAAATTCTTAGTTGCCCCGTGTTGAAATTCTTCTAATTATATGAAATTTAAAACAATAATAATATACTGTTTGTTCTACCAATCACATTTTTAAAATCCATACATTAAATAGGAGGTTATCTCATTAATATAAAAGTACAGTTAAAAGTCTTCTGGGTTTATATTTGTTAAATATCCGCAAAAGACTCAACATGCCCAGTTTGGACTTCAAAAACACGTCCTATTCATATCTCTTGAAACTGGGGAGCTATCACTTTACAACTGGTTTATTAACACTTTATGTATCCTGGGCTATGTATCTCTAAGGTCCCTCCTAGATCTGAAAGGCTACGCTATACTAAATTATACAATTGCTATTTTTTAAGTTTCAAATATTCCTGAGGTCTCTGTATATTATTAATAACACCTTTATCTCCCTAGTAAACATCTTGAGAAAAGCAGCTTTAATGTTCTCTTTCAAAGCAACAGAGAAAATAAAAGACCAAGACTTGAATAATGGCCATGAACATAACCTGAACTAGGAAACAAGCTGTTTTCTCAAAGGGAGAGAAAAATAACTCGTAGGTAACTGATGCTTCACATCTATATTCTATAAAATACTGAAACTGTGTATTATGCTGAAAAGAAATATCATTCTGGGAAAGACACACTAGGGTACATGGCATCATGGGATATCATTAGAATAAAGTTTCATTTCCAAAAGCCGAAGGTAAAAGTTTCTTCTTAAGTCAGTTTCTCTTCAATCAACAATAATCATGACTTCAAACCACAAATAATAGGCAGACTTTAAGGATGCTTAAACTAGAAAAACTCCATTTTTTATTGCTTTATAATCTTGAGTTGGTAGATATTTATTTAGAGAGGAATTAAAAAAAAAAAACTTTTTTCTCCCAAGGGCAATTAATCTATTTTTTAAAAAATCAATAAAGGAATGTATACAAGAAAAAAATGTATTTAGGGAAATGACAGACTTAATTTTTTATAAAAATAAAAACATTGCACTTACTATTTAAATTATAGTATTTTCCTTAATCCAACAAATAACTGTTAAATTTCATATAATGACCAGGTAAGGAGATAGAGAGCAACAGTTCTAATAAGCATAAAACAGAAAGGAAAAAGAAAAAACTAACAGAGAAGGAAAAAACAGAAGGAAAAGAAAAGAGAAAGATGGAAGAAAATAAGAAAGCAAGGGTTTAAAAGATTTAAAAAAAACATAGAGGAACATATTAAGAGCTAGATTGAACCACATAAATTGTAGCTTACTTAGGTTGCAACAAAAATAAGATTTCTGAGCACCCCATTAGCAATTTAGCAAGGAACTATTATTCACAGATCTGCAACTGCTTTTAGCAATCCATCAAGCTTTGAAGAAACAGTCTACAAGTTCAGCACCATGATCAAAACAATTGTGTTTTATAAGATGTCCGCAAAAGAGCCAACCAAGCAAACAAAGGTTGCCGGTGAGCTGCAACATGCCTTATTTTAGATTATCCATCAAATTGTAAAAGTTTTTTTTAAAAAACAAAAAAAAGCTCTTGGTACCTAGTAAGTTTTTTCTCATAAAGCACCAATATTCTCTGTGGAAAATCAAGTTAGTCTCCTTTTATTTCCTATTTAGTCACTAGAGTGCTGTTGTTGTTGTCAGTTGCCATCAAGTTGATCTCAACTCATAGTGACACATGTGACAGAGTAGAACTGTCCCATAAGGTTTTCTAGGCTGTCATCTTTATGGGAGCAGATCACCAGGTCTTTCTCCTGCGGAGGTGCTGGGTGGGTTCAAACCGCCAACCGTTCAGTTAGCAACCAAGTGCTTAACTGTTGCACTACCAGGGTTCCCACATTGGAGTGCTAAAGGACAGAATTTGGAGAATTCATGCAATTTATGTTGGTGACAATCTTTAACTATCACACTCTTAGTTACAACTCTGGCTCACTTTCCAAATTGTTGAGTACAGTGTCTAATAAGCAAGCAAATCAAACCCAGGATTCAGCTCAATGATACTGACATGTTTTTCTCTACCACTGACTGACCCTGCTGAACTAACTCCTGCTGAACCAGGCATTAAGGAGTGGGACAGCCCATGAAATTGAAGGTAGCCCAGAAAGGTAAACAGGCACCAGAGTATGCTACACAGAGAGCCCTGAACTTTCTAAGACCCCACATCCAAACTACCCAACTACAAATTCAAGCATAGAGCAAGTAATTATATCAATCCCTGAACGACAGCAGACTGAATATCATGAGTTGACTGGAGACTTAAATAATATTAGATAATCTGAAAACACTGAAAAGTTTAAATCTTACCCCCTAATTGCCTTTCTGCCTGGGCAGCGTGGATTTGGCCACCACTTCTTAGTATAATCCAGTGTCCACCTCTTTTGACAAGGAGAAACAATATTCCTTTTCCTCGATAACTGAAATCACTAAGAGTTATGGGGCATAACTGAAAGTGAAGTAGCCATGTCTCTGAGGAAGGTATGGATGTGGGGAGCAAGACAAAGAGGAAACAGAATATTACTCTAAACTTTATGCCCTCCCTGTTGGAGTTCCCAGCAAACTGCAGAGTAGGAGTATGCTGCATCAACCAAATAAATCCACTGAACATATGTTTCTTGAGGCAAGCACTATAGTAAAATATGGGTATGTAAAATTGACACCTTTGAATTAACATGTTGGACTAGAATATCGAATATACCACTAATTGCCAAAAGAAAGAACAAATCTGTCTTGAAAGAAGTATAGCCAGAATGCTCCTTAGAAGCAAGGATGGCAATACTACATCTTACATACTTTGGACATGTTATCAGGAGGGATCAATCCCTGGAGAAGGACTTCATGCTTGGTAAAGTAGAGGGTCAGCAAAAAAGAGGAAGACCCTCAATGAGAAGGATTGACACAGTGGCTGCAACAATGGGCTCAAGCATAACAATAATTGTGAGAATGGCGCAGGACCAGGCAGAGTTTCATTCTGTTGTACATAGGGTCACTATGAGTTGGTACAACAAAAACAACAAATGCATTTACAATCTGTTATCTCTTGGGAGAGAACATATCAGATTTTGGTAAGTGTTATGATGAAGACGCTAAACTAAATGTAAAGAAACACAGGACTAGGGAGGGGCAAAGTTCTGACTTAACGTGGATGGGAGAGTAAGAAAAGATGGACTCATGAAAAGCTTCACAGATAGCAAAATATCAGAGATGGGACTTCCAGGATGCATAAGCGTCTGCTAGTGGAAAAGAAGAGAAAGAGCATTTCAGTCAATGTGGGCCAAAAAAATGAACAGGCTAAACAAAAGTAAGAAGATATAACGATACATAATGTGCTTAGGAAGCAAGGAGTATTCTAATGGGGCTAAAGCCAAATGGAGGGCAGTGGTAAAAGAAGTTGGAAAAGTAACGTGGAGATAAAAGAAAAAGGGCCTTAGATTTCATGACAACAAGTAGGACTGTATTCTAAAAGTAACAAGACCATGATAATTTTTGAATAAAGGGAGGTTGACAAGATCAGATCAATATTTTAGAAAGATAAATCTGGCAATGGTATGAAAGCTAGATTACTGGGGAACAGAGAGACAGAGAGATCAGGTACAAAGTGATTAGAAGAGGGAGTCATTAGAATCTATCATTAGATCTACTGATTACGAATCCTGAGCTTCTCACCCCAGGTAATATTGTTTTATGTACTTTTAAAAAGAAAAGAAAAATTCCTGAACACATTTTAAAACATCCTATAATTTAGAGTTTTCACTAATTCAGTTAGTTCCCCTAATCATTTCAAATCAGAGGCTTTAATATACACATATTTCTTAGTAATCAGCATCTCTAATTTTGAAATTTTTTATCAATATGTCACTAAAAATTATTTTCATACTACTCTCTCATGACCTTTAGCAAGGGAAAAACTTGCCTCACATCAAATTTGACTCAATAAAGTAACTGCCGTAGGGTATTCTTTTTTATCCTTACCATTACCAGCTCTTCCTGTAATTCACTACAACTTTTTTCATTATACTCGAGTCTCTTTGAAAGGTCCATAATTACTTTCTTCTGTTCCTCAATCTCTTCATTTAGTTTCTTGTTTTTGGAGAAATACTCTCTTTCCAATCTGAAAAGTTAAAGTGTCAGAGCAGGTTTTTCAAATATATTTTTGTCAATTGCTATTATACACCTCTAACACAAGTGGCAGATGTACTATATATATCATGTTTTCATGCCAAGAGGCTTTTTTGTGCCAATAGGCCACCCTTACTCTTTTTCTAATAAGAAAGATCATACATTCTTGAATGAAAGACTTCAAGGGGATAATAGTTCCCCTTTTGATAGCCGGTATTTGTACCATGATCAAATTTATAAGCAAAATAGATATGGTTATTATTGATTTTACAGTAAAATACTTACATATTTAGTTTTGCAAAGCTCTCTTGTGCATTATGCTTTTCTCGCTCATACGCACTTTCAACTTCTTTGAATTCATTTTTTATCATTTCCAAATCAGCAACAGCTTCTGCTTGGCTGGCCTTTTCTACTTGTAAAGCTCCTTCAAGGTCTCGAATCCGTAACTACCAGATGACAGTAGAGTAATTAAAGCAACCTAAGAAATACTAGCAACAATCTTAAATTGAGCAGAATACTTTCTCAACAGCAGATAATCATTCATCCCAACAATTCTTTTTTCTGCTTTGGTTTAAAAAAGGAAAATAAACAAAAGACAGTTTATTCCCTTTCTCAATATGTTTAATGGAAGGGAGGAAAAATGAAAGAATGAAGAGTTAGGTGTATTATGAAAAAAGATAGGCTGATACCATATAACCTATCCTACCAAAGTGCCCAGTTTTGACCTACTAATCCATTCAAACACTTCTTTTATAAAATATGATAAACTAAGTGGTTTTAGAAAAGTAGAGAAGTATTCTTCTCTTATGAGATCCATCATTACCTGAATATATTTGTAAATCTTAAAAAGCTAACAGATCTTTTTATTCTCAGAGATTTCTGACTGTAGAAAAGTGGAGTTTTTATTATCAAAAAATACTATTTGACTGAAATAGTCAATATTTATGGGTGTACTGATATGATGTCTGGGATTTGCTTCAAAACAATCAGGCGAAAGGGGAGTGGTATAATATATAAAACAAGATTGACTGACCAGAGTTCTGTGCTGAAACTGGGCGATGGATACATGAGGGGTTTAATTTACTGTTCTCTCTACTTTTGCATATGCTTGAAATTTTACATAATAAAACATTTTAAAAACTTGATTGTCTGTCCACCAACAGTTGAATGGATAAACTGAAGTATATTCCCACAAAATAATAATAAGTAACTATAAAAAAAGCTATAAAACAATTTTTAAAAAAGTAGTTCTCTATGTAGTGCTATGTTGTTGCTGTTAGGTGCCGTTGAGTCAGTTCCAACTCAGTAACCATACGTACAACAGACCCAAACACTGTCCAATCCTGTGCCATCCTCACAATCGTTGTTATGCTTGAGCCCATTGTTGCAGCCATTATGTCAATCCATCTCATTGAGGGTCTTCCTCTTTTTCGATGACCCTATACTTTACCAAGCATGAGGTCCCTCTTCAGGGACTGATCCCTCCTGATAACATATGCAAAGTATGTGAGAGACAGTCTTGCCATCCTTGCTTCAAAGGACCATTCTCGATGTTCCAAAACAGATTTGGTCGTTCTTCTGGCAGTCCACGGTATATTCTTCGCCAATACCACAACTGAAAGGCATTAACTCTTCTTCGGTCTTCCTTATTCATTGTCTAGCTTTCACATGCATGTGAGATGACTGAAAACACCATGGCTTGAGTCAGGCGAACCTTAGTCTTCAAGGTGACATCTTTGCTTTTTAACACTTGAAAGAGATCTTTTGCAGCAGACTTGCCCAATGCAATGTGTCATTTGAGTTCCTGACTGCTGCTTCCATGGATGTTGATTGTGAATCCAAGTAAAATGAAATCTTTGAAAACTTCAGTCTTTTCTTTGTTTATCATGATGTTGTTTATTGGTTCAGTTGTGAGGACTTTTGTTTTATGTTGAGGTGCAATCCATACTGAAGGCTGTGGTCTTTGATCTTCACCAGTAAGTGCTTCTTTACTCTCAGCAAGCCGGGTTGTGTCATCTGCATAACAGGTTGTTAATGAGTCTTCCTCCAATCCTAATGCCCCGTTCTTCTTCACACAGACCAGCTTCTCGGATTATTTGCTCAGCATACAGATTGAGTAAGTATGGTGAAAGGATACAACCCTGATGCACACCTTTCCTGACTTGATGCCACGCATTCCCCCGTGTTCTGTTTGAACGACTTCCTCTTGACCTATGTACAGGTTCCTCATGAGCACAATTAAGTGTTCTGGAATTCTCATTGTTTGCAATGTTATCCATAATTTGTTATGATCCACACGGTCGAATGCCTCTGTATAGTCCATAAAACACAGGTAAACATCTTTCTGATATTCTCTGCTTTCAGCCAGGATCCATCTGACATCAGCAGTGATATCCCTCCTTCCACATCCTTTTCTGAATCTGGGCTGAATTTCTGGCAGTTCCCTGTCAATATACTGCTACAGCCACTTTTGAATGATCTTCAGCAAAATTTTACTTGTGTGTGATATTAATGATACTGTTCAATAATTTCTGCATTTGGTTGGATCACCTTTCTTGGGAACAGGCATAAATATGGATCTCTTCCAGTCTGTTTGCCAGGTAGCTGTCTTCCAAATTTCTCGGCATAGATGAGTGAGCACTTCCAGTGCTGAATCTCGTTCAGGGTCTTCCTCTTTTTTGCTGACCCTTTACCTTAACAAGCATGATGTCTCCAGGGACTGGTCCCTCCTGATAACATGTCCAAAGTATGTGAGACAAGTCTCACCATCCTTGCTTCTAAGGAGCATTCTGGCTGTACTTCTTCCAAGACAGACTTGATCGTTCTTCTGGCAGTCCATGGTATATTCAATGTTCTTCATCAACACTATAATTCAAAGGCATCAATTCTTCTTCGGTCTTCCTTTTTCATTGCCCAGCTTTCACCTGCATATGAGGCGACTGAAAACACCATGGCTTAACTCAGGCACACCTTAATCCTTAAAGTGACATCTTTGCTTTTGAACACTTTAAAGAGATCTTTTACAGAAGAGTTGCCCAATGCAATACATCATTTGATTTCTTGCCTGCTGCTTCCATGGGTGTTGATTGTGGATCCAAGTAAAATGAAATCCTTGACAGCTTCAATCTTTTCTCCATTTATCATGATGTTGATTATTGGTCGGTCCAGTTATGAAGAACAGATATGTAGATACAACTCAATTTAAATTTTCAAATTGTAGCCTTTTAAGTTCTGTTTATCTTTTTTATTTTTGTCTAAATGCACTGTTAACAAGTCAAATAAGAAATCTAAGAAACATTTTCTTCTGACTACATTGCTATCTTCTTTCTCTTTCAGAAAATAAGCACACTCATTCACAAATGGTAAACCAATCCAATTGAAAGAAAATTAAGACTTCAAATTAACAATTTGGAGTCAAATCTTTTGCTTTTGATTCTACTTTCTCATTTTTATGCCACAGCATCCAAACAAATTTGATAATATGATTACTTCGAACATATATTTAACAATAGTTTATGACAATACAGTGATAAATTAAAACTACTTAACAGTCTTATTTGCTTTTAACTAGTCTGAAACTTTACTAGAGGCACCTCACTGGAAATACTTGCCAATATCCATAGGTTTATGGTTCAAGTATAAACTTGTGCTTTTTTTCCAAGTCAGAGCACTAAGCTGGATATCAAATATTAATTTTAAATCATATGAGTAGCTAGTATATATTTAATAATTTTACATATAGACTTAACCCACAGGCAGTAGTTTGTTATTTAGAATGCTATACCCTCACTTCTCTTAGAAATTCCTCCTCATTCTTCAACACCTAGCAAAAAAGATACTTTCCTTAGAATGCTTTCCTTTAATTTTCCCCTCCTGTATTTAATTCTTCTCTTTATTATGGTGCCATAGTTTTTTTAGAATTTTGTGTTTCTACCTACACTTCTGTATCTATCAATCACTCAATACAGATTAATATAGACATGCATACACATATGGATATATAGATTTCTGATGACAGATACAAATTCCAAAGGGGAATTCATTTGCCTTTATATTTCAACTCTCAATATAGTGATGGGGTATGCACAGGATATACACTCAATAAATGAAGGTGCATTTTTAAATGTTCACAAAAGAAATTCATCCCATGGCTGCTGATAAAAAGAACACTCAAATCAGCAAACTTTTTATGTAAAGGGCCAGATAGTAAATATTTTAAGCTTCACAGGCCATAAGGTCTCTGTCACAGCTACTCCACTCGGCCACTGTAGCACAAACACAGCCACAGACTAAACGAAACTTTACAAGAACAGGCAGTAGGTGGGATTTGGCCTGTGAGCAATAGTGTGTCAATCCCTCCTCTAATGTAGTAAACACTGCGTTCAACTATATTCTCATAGTATATACAACAGTGTGTCATATACTACTCATTTTAATTGCATACTTTAGTTCTCTGAACATAATGCTTTTTTTCCAAGATGTTGTAACACAACTTAAGAAAATCCATTACAAAAATCATTTACATTATACCTGGATAATTTCAGAGTTAAACTTTGATTCCAAATGTGCTGCTCTTTCTGCTTCAATGTTTTCTTCTAATTTCCTCACTCTTAGAGTAGTTGCCTGAAAAACAAATTAAATACATTGGTATTTAAAATGGATATGGATTAGTACATTTCAGAATTGTAATTAACACTTTAAATTACTCTAAACACTTTTTTTTTATATACTTTGTAGGAATGCAGTGTAGAAATAATGCTCAAGATGAATGCTCCAGAACTTACTTGTTTTTAAGCTTTACTGTAGTATAATTTATGTGTAATAAACTACACATTTAAAGTATACAATTTGATAAGTTTTGACATATATATACATCCATGAAACTACTACCACAATCAAGACAGTGAACATTTCCATCATCTCAAAAAGTTTCCTCATGTCCCTTGGTAATCCCTTCCTCCAGCCCCTCATTATCTCATCCCCAACCCCAAGTAACCACTGATCTACTTTTTGTCACCATAGATTAGTTTGTATTTTCAGGTAGTTCATATAAATTGAATTACACTGTATGTCCTCTCTTATGTCTGGCTTCTTTCACCCACCATAATTATTTTAAGATTCATACATGTGGCTGCATCTATCAATAGTTCATTCTTTCTCATTGTTAAATGGTGTTCCACTGTACAAATATACCACAACCAGTACATATACCCACCTGTTGATGGACATTTGAGTTGTTTCTAGTTTAGGCTATTACCAATAAAGCTGTTATGAGTATTTGTACACAAGTCTTTGCGTGTACATACAATTTAATTTCTCTTGGGTAAAAAGCAAAAGGTGGAATGACTGGGTCAGCTGGTATAACGTTTTAAGAAACTGCCTAATTGTTTTCCAAAGTGTCTATATCAATTTACATTTCTAACAGCAAAGTATGAAAGTTCCAGTGTTTCCAAATACTCACCAACACGTAGCATGGCCAATTTTTTTTTTTAAGTTTTAGACATTCAAATAGGCATGTAGTGGTATCTCAATTTAGTTTTAATTTGTATTTCCTAGTGACTAATGACAGTGACCACCTTTTCATGTGCTCATTTGCCATCTGAATACCTTCTCTAGGGAAGTATCTGCTCAAATCTTTTCCCCATTTTTTAATCAGTTTGTTATTATTGCATTTTGGGAGTTTGTTATATATAATTTGGATACAATCTCTTTGTTGGATACGTTATTTACAAATATTTTCTCCCATTCTACAACCTTGTCTTCTCCTTCTCTTAACAGTATTTCATAAAGCAAAAGTTTTGCATTTTCATGAAGTCTAATTTTTCAGGCAGGAGGGTATATCCGATCCCTATTATTCCATCTTGGCCAGAAGTTGAGAGCTTGATTTTTGAATGTCATCTTTGTTGAGAAAATGTCAGTCTGGGGAGCACTGTATTTCTAGTCCCAAAGAGGAAAGCGGTCATGACCAAAAGCCTGTCAGGGGCAGGGTAAGTAGGTCAATGGGTACACCCAGGTACATGTCTCAAGATAACCATAGCAAAGAAAGCCATGTCTAGAGTCTTCTCTGTCAAATATAGATAGTTAAATAGCCATAGAGAAAGCATTACTAATTTGATTTTTCCTCTCTAGATAAAATTTAGGCAACAAGTAAGTCACTATCCCTTAAATTTACTCAACTATTTAGCCTAAGCTGAAGTCTTTTAAAAACTTTCAGCTTGATAAATCTGATTTTTCCTTTCTCCCTGTACTTTTTTTTGTTTACAGAGGGTAATGGATCACAAGAGAAGGGGCATAAATCAACAGACTGGATAATCCACAAACTAATAAAGCAGTCAATAATTTTTTTAAAAAACTATACTTTTGTTTGAGCAAAGCATATTCCTGTAATGTCTGTTAAAAAGCAGAGCATAAACACAAGTATGCCTTCTCTAGGGGCCTCTTTCAGACACTTGCTACTGATCGCCTGCACAGTCAACAAGCGCTTCCGCTTTCACTGGGGATTTAATCACTTAGTGATTCACACACACAAAATTCACAAAATACTTTTTACACTGAACTATTAGCTTAATTTAGCTTTTGCAACCCTGTCAATAATATTTCTTAATGAGAGAAGAGAGATTTTTTTCAGAAAGGGGATAAAGCAGTAAGTCCAAATATGATGCTTTGTGTCTAAAGGTAATTTAAATCCAAAAGGATGAAATAACACTTGAAATTAGTAGAGTATAATCTCTTTGAAGGTACAATCTAATTGTATATCTGTATACCATAAAGGGCCAACTAAAGTATTTTGAAATAATAGGCATTACATTGAAAGATGAAACTAGTAAATATTCAGTTGAATCTAAAGACTCAAGGCAATCTAAAAAAACTGAAAATGGTGCTGGTATCATGATTTATCCAATTGTCAGAATTACACTTTGATAACAACCACTACAAAAGACCATTAGAGGCTGGGTATTAATCCATTCATGCCTAAACAGAAAAGGTAAATGGGGAGGGGAGAGTTTAACTCAATCAATTCCTACCTATACTGCTGCAATATTAAGGCAAGTAAAAACACATTCCCCTGATATTCACTTCTCCCTCACTCTTCCCAAAACATGTTCCACAGAGACTATCAGTCCCACAGGATATTATTAGCTATTATGTAAAAAGCAATTTCATCATCTGAGAATATGAGAAAAACAAGATTAAAGCCTAAACAATTTTCTTTACTTAAGAACTTACAAAAAGTTAACATGCACTTTGACTAAGAGAAGGTCAGCATATGCTGCATTTACCAAACTTACTTAACTACAACACCCTTCTTTTAACCATACAATCCTTCTTTCACAGGCCATCTTAAGGGACTACAGTTACACAGAACACACTCTGGGAAACACTGACCCACACAGGTTCCACGGAAAATCTCCAAGGTGTCCTACAAGATGGAAACTAAGTTTGTTTTTGTTTCCAGGTGTACTCTGAATCTTCTTTATGCTACTAATTTGTGTATTATTTGTAAACTGTCATGGTTTTTATTCTTTTACTATTTCTGTTCTGTTTACTTCAATTAAGTCTGGATACTAGATATAATCTGGGACAAAATTTCTCACTCTTACAAGTTTTTATCTTTACTATATTAACAACAAGTATAACCACAGTGGTTTGTGTTTAAATGGGCACTAACTTTTGGCTTCAAATTTATCTGAAAAAGGGTACATATTGTCTTTGTTTATGTGGCACTACTGGTCAGGCAAGTAAAAGTCTATGCAAGCAGATCAAGGATGAAAAACATAATGAAGACGGGAGGGTTATTTTTATTAATGGTTTGCCATCATTGAAAGGAGTCTTGACAACTACTAAACCAAGGTGCAAAATATTAATGAAACCCCACTGGATATTTTCAGTTCTAGATCAATTTGATTTGGTTGCTTTCAGTAACAAGTATCTGAAAAAGAAATTCCATTTTGTACAAAGAGACATTAAGTAATAGGGATTTTAATATCCTTCCATGCACAGAAGTTGGACACATCCAAACTGGTAGTTCTGGTTCTTATAAAGATACAGCAAACCTAAATTTCTTTCGCTTCAAACGACATCCGTTGGGTAGCATTCCCAGTTTTCTGGCAACTGACAGCTATGTGATATGAAAGACATATTTTTCATGTATTTTCTTTTGATACCACCAGAAGTCCTTATTCCAGATTACAAATATGGCAGAAAAAAAGATGAACACTTTCAGTAATATTTTATTGAAAATACAGCATCAGTAACACAGAAGTTCAAACAATCCATGTGTTCTTATCTGAAATTATAAAGACAATAATATTAAAAAGTATAGGGAAATACAAGGGAATGATAAATAACAAATTCAGAATAGTGATTACCTTGCAGGAGGCAAGGAGTGGAGAGAGGAATGCAATTATCCAAGGGAGAAAATATTTTAATTTCTTAAACTGAATGGTAGATTCTCAAGAGTGCACTGTATTATTCTCTGTACTGTTTCACGTATCTTAAATGTTGAATCATAAGTTCTTAAAAATGAAAACAAATCCCAAAGGAGCAGTGAGAAAACCTTCCCAGATTCGTTAGTGTAACCACAATAATGAAATCAAACATTCATTTGCCTAACAAGTAAATAATGAGTTCCAAATATGTTCAAAGTATCTTATTAAGAGCCTTGGAAAATACAAAATGAATCCAAATGAGATTCTTCCTTCAAGGAGCTTAGAGTCTAGGAAGAGAAATAAAACTGAATAACACCATAACACAGAATATTTGCTCATAAACCCTTTGAAGATCTAACGGAAGCTATGGATGCTCTTACGAGAAAACAAAGCATAAATGTATACATACGTAATATCTGACATATAATTTCTAGGAGTTTCCTTGCCAAATCCCATTCAAGAACCTTGGGGTAAGAATTCCTGAGGAATAACCATCAACTGATGAATGGATAAACAAAATGTGGTATATCCACACAAAGGAATATTATTCAGTCATAAAAAGAAATAAAGTGCATGTTACAACATGGACGAATCTTGAGAACATTATCGTAAGTGAAAGAAGACAGACACAAAAGGCCCACATGATTTCATTTATGAAACGGCCAGAATATAAACAAAAAGTAGATTAGAGGCTGCCAAGAGCTAAAGGTAGGGGGAAATTGGGAATGACTGCTAATGGGTATGAGGTTTCTTACTGCTGTGATAAAAATGTTTTGGAATTAGATAGTGGTGATGGTTGCACAACCTTGTGAAAAGACTAAAAACCACTAAAGTGTATACTTTAAAATGATGGATTTTATGGTATGTGAATTATACCACAATAAAAGAGAAAAAAAAAAAAAGAATCCTTGAGTGGAGAACCAAGGAAAACGTTAAAGAAGTAACAGCCACATAAATCAAGCTTCTAATTCCCTCCCTTGAAAAAAAGTCCCTTCTAAATGCTAACTGTGAAATGTTAGAACAAGGGACCCCCAGGCAGTGGAGGCATAAAGCATGGTACATACTACAGTACAGAAATTCTTACATTCAGCACATACTGAAATAAACACTACCCTGCATAGGCCCCCCTGCTAGTAAAAATTAAAAAAAAAAACAAAAAACGAAGCCCTGCAGGGTAACGTTGCTGCCCTTAAAGAATTAAAACCTGCTTTCAATATAGACTATTCAGTGATTCCATGATAAAAGAATAAACAATTCAAATCTTTTCATTTCTCATGTATGAGCTGCACTATTTAATTATCTGGTTTTTATTCTAAACATCAAGAAGAGATTCTGTTTTTTCTACCTAGACCAAAGCAAAGGGGCTGAAATAATAAACCAGAGTTCACATCTTTATTTTCACACCTCCCTGTTTTGAATGAAATGTCCAGGAGAAAACATAAAACTTATAAGTTGTTTGTTATTACTAAAACAATTAATCAGTAAGGACAGCAAAAAAAATCTTCAAATCTTAAACTCCTTTCAAGTGTGGGCTTTATTAACAAACGTAATTAAATTGAAGCCCCTCTAATAATTTTTTTTTTTTTTTAAACCTTCTAGCCTGGTGAATTAATTCTTACATCCAGCAGAGGGTGCTAAAGGAACATCAACATGCTATTCAAAAAATTTTTTTTCTGATAATACTAAGAGAACTAGTATGTTTATACACTGTATCATTGACATTCAACCCTAATATAATCAGCAAAGCAAAGGCAGAAAGCAAAACAGAATTCAAGATTAAAATGACAAAATCCAACACAAATTCACATATACTACAGGTCAATTTAACTACATACAGCTTTGTCTATATTGCAAGTATTAGCCTATATTATGGTCTGTTCCCTAACACTGTAAACAATAGAGTTCTTTATGGAACAGAAGATAATCACATATTTTGTCATTTATTAGCTGGCTGACATGTCCTTTCCCACTGCAATACACTGCCAAGAGATTTTTATGTTAGTAAGTACTATGTGTTAATCCTAACACTTTTTTATTTTATGACTTATATCTCACAAAATTACACTAAGCCCAATTAGATCATCTAATAGGAAAGTAGTTTGTCCATCCTTCAAGAAGGCAATCTAGAGAAGGATGCCTCCTATCCAATCCTTTGGCACAGGTTACTTTATCATAACACTGGCCATAAGCTGCTGACTCCAATTCAGCAGCAAAACTAACCAAACATACCCAGATATTCTCTATACCACATCTGCTCCTACAGCTTCCATAGGCCCATTACAAAAGTTTCATAAAAGTTGTGAAAACATATGGATACAACAAAATTGCTGGAAGACTGTGCTTAAAAACAGCACCTACAACATTCCCTCTTTCAGCAGAATACATACAGCTCCAACTTTGAACATGAAGGAATTAAGCAAGCAGAAAAACTCTTGTTGTATAAAATTTAGCCCATCTAAAATAAAACCCGTTGCCATCAAGTCGATTCTAACTCATTGCGATGCTATAGACCCTAAAATAGACATCCAGAAAAGTAGGGGAGGGAATATCACACAAGTATACATTACCTAGGGAGAGATTTCTCAGTAGTGTGTTACACAGCACTGCTTCATAGGAGTTACACAAAGTTCACTCCAGGATGTAAACATTGGTCAACAACTTGTGGAAATGGAAACTGGTTGTTTATATAACTATTCTCTCATGTTTTACCACCTGATAATTCCCATGAATAGACACTTTAACAAGTAATCAAGTAACCAATATAGTAATAAACCATCTTCAAAAATATGATTCTAAGGGACTGAATGATCTCTAAGAGTATGCTAAAACATCCTAGACTGATAAATTCTGTAATGATTTGTTTTAATGGTAAGCATATCTTATTGTGTTGTATTTAAATGGCTGTAATTTATTATATGTGTATTAACAATTAACTACAATATTTATTCCTTATCTATTGGAAAAAAAAGAGTAGTTACTGTACTTTACAGCCTTCAATCCCTCAAGGCTTTTTTTATTACAAAAAAATATTTCAAAGAGTCAGTCTCCAAGCATTTAAAAATCAAAGGCATTATAATATCATACCACTTAACCAAAGACCTATGTTGGAGATAATAACTAAGAAGAATCTATGAGTCCTTTTTTCATCCTTGTTCTAATCAAAGAATTTGAAAATCAGTAATATTTTTCAATTAGTCTGACCTGATGTGTACTCTTTTTTTAAAACACTTACATTGTTAAGTGTCATTTCTACAGAAGTACACTTACATGAATGTCATTGGCGATACAAGTCCTGTGGTTGAATATAATATTGTACAGTTTCCAAAGGTTTCGTATGTATTTTCTCATTTGGCTTTTACAACAACATGGTATGTTTTACAAAACAGGCCTACATAATATAGTACATAATATTTTAAATCTAATTATCTTTATAAAGTATTATTTTTATAAGTTCTGTTTTGGGTTGTTTTGTTTTAAGCAGCTTTCTTACTTTCCAAATTCTAGTCATAGTCAAAATTAATGAGGCTTTCTGACTCAAACATGGGAAGTGCTCTATAAAAGTGAACAGCAGACCTCCTAGTCAGAGAAGTCCAATGCACTGAAATCTATTCTCATGGTAAATCAAACATCTCATATTTATTTTCAATCTCATTAAGCAAACAATATGGTATAAAAACACTTAAAAGATTATTAAAAACAAATGAAAAGGTTTACACCTTTTATGATAATCTCACTGATGTTTATCTTACTATACATGGAACATTTAAAAAATATGCCAGATACCATGCTCAGTCCTTAGCCATTATACCAAGTCCAAAGGGAGTTCTGACATATCTATAAGCGTTTCCATTGCAAGTAGCCAAGGAAAGACCTGTGTCATGGATGAAAACTGATTTGCCTCTAAGGGACCCAACCTGCACTTTTCTACTGTGAATTACAATTTATTTGTAACTTATTTTTAATGGTCAAATCATACTTGTCTTCAGAATCCTCTAGATAATCTTATACAAACAGACACACTTAATACAGTCTTTAAAACAAAACAAGGAATAGCCTAACGGATAAATCTTAAGAACTCTGGAAGTAGTAATCTTAACCGTGGTTAATCGTGCAACTTTGAGGGTGGGAACCTTTGTGTTAAAGTCATGGAGGGTGGCAAGAATTAGACTCTTAACAGGTTCACAACAGACATATGAACACAACAGGATAACTATAGGAATAATCTGGGGGACACAGTACTATTTTTTTATTCAGCATGGAATAAATAATGAGATATATCGTGCAGATTGTAAATTAGGTTAATTTTTTTAAAAAGGTTTTATTACTTTCAGGTATAATAAAAGAAACCATAGATAATAAAAATTGGAAATTTCAAGAACAGAATTCATAGGCCACAAATTCTGAATAGCATGGTAATAAATTAACTTAGTTTCTTTAAAAATCATCTTTACTTTTTCTTGCAACAAAACCTTCAGTATTTAAGTTTTAAATGAACTCCAAATTTCAAAATGCATTATGAACGTAAAATTTTACATTTAAATAAATATTTATAAATTCTCCATATAAACCACATGATTTCATCATTACCTACTTTATAATTAGTAATCCATGCAAACGGGAATTTAAAAACGATTTCTACAAACACATTATGGCTATAAAGGATTAATCATATGAGGCTGTCTTTGTAGACATACAAAAGGTGAGAAACATTTTTCTTTTCTTTATTCACTTGAGTTAGCATACATTTAGAGAAAAAAGCTACATTCTACTGTTCTTTCTATTACTATAATAAAGAATATGACTGACAGAAGCAATTCAGAATTTATCTGCAAAGACTGTTCTCTCTCCACCGTAATCTTCATGAGTTTCTTCAGTTCCCTCAGAATTAGGTTTGCATCTTCTCTTCTCTCTTTTCTTATTGAGTTAAGCTTATTTCCCATGATAATAAACTCCCCTAGTTGTAAAGAGGTTTATAAAAGCCATGGATATTTCTTTTTCCAGTTCACTTTTCCCCTTGGTTATGTGGTATCCAGCACCACATTTATAAAATTGGATTGAGTAGTGTCTTCCTTTTTTTTCTTCTTTTTTTAATCTAAGAGACCATTGATTCGTGTTAAGATGATTAAGCTACACAACAGTATATAGCTTATCAGATAAAAAATATATATAAACCCCTTTGGCCAGGTACGTAAAGAAATCACTTTTACATGAAATACAACTGTTAAAAATCTTCACTAAAATTTAAATATTTATAAGGCTAAATGTTTATTATATTAGTTGTTTAGTCTGATGTTAATGATATAAAATAATGTGTTACATTATGTTAAAAATTCAGCAATTTTCCTCTTTATTTATCCCATCTTAATTTAATCCTTTAAAAAAATACCAGTGACAATTACAGTTAAGTACCTAGAATTACCAGTAGTTAATGGCTCCACAATGGAATATAAAACTAGCATAATATGCTCTATGGGGATCTAACTGATCATTCATTATGTCACCATCTGGTCAGACAGTCAATACAAAATATATTCCTTCAAAAACAAAGTTTTTTAAGTTGTCTAAATATGAAGACTCAGAGATTAGTCAGAGGATTATAGCTGTCTATTTATAAAATTCTTAGAAATAGAATAAAAAGATACATTACTGAAGCTTTATAATATGTATTAACTTCTGGTAGAATAAATCTCCCTCATTACTCGTTTAATAAAAATTCCCAGAATAAGGTTAAATGACAGCAGTGAGTTTAATGAGAGTGCCTCTAGCAATTTATCATTAAATCTTCTTTATAGATGTTTATTTACCTAATAACAACTATTAATTGTTTAGGACAAAACCTGCTCGACCTGTTGAAATATTTCATTTTCAGCAAAGCACAAGGAGGTTTTTAAAAAGGAAAAAATTAACAAATAAATTAGACAGCTCTCAAGTTTAAGGTTATTATCAGTTCATCATTCACTCATAAAAATCATATTTTCATTTATAAACTAATGCTCCTTTAGCATCTAAAGTCTTACCTGGAAAGCATTCCACAAAACCATGCAAAAAGTACACGATTCAAAGAACAAAATTAGAATTTAATATTATTCTTGTCACTTATGACCTATGTACACCAAATATTTTCCTGTGTTGCTTCCTCAACCTTATAATGTAAACATTTCCCCTCAATGTTCCCAAATAGTCCATGAGAATTAACTGTTAAAAATGCATACTTTAAAAAATAAGGAAGCAAAATATAATTTACTCAGATTCCAAAGTTTTCAAAGAAGTCAAATGCTCAATATAAATAAATGCCCCCAAAAATTAGTTTTATATTTTTGCCTCAGAATGAAACTTTCTCTAACTCTAACCCTAACCGGATAACATATATATGCTATTAAAGGGATGGAGAAAATGCACCTCGAATTCTTTTCTAAGACGTTCTTCTCGCTGAGTACTAAATTCAAGTTCACTGGTCTGCCGCCGTAGAAGATCAGAGCACTCCATGTGTTCTCCTTCTAATTTTTCTACTTTTTTGTGCATATTTTGAACAGCAATATCTTGCTCCTGGAAAATAATTTATTTTTGCATCAATAAAGTTTACATAAGTTACCCTATAGAAGACAGTGAGTAACTTAAATCTGTGCTTTAATGGGTTAATTTGATAGGCTAATTTATATAAGCAAAATGTTTCCAAAGATATAAGCCGAAAAAATTCTCTAACAATGTTTCAAAATAAAAACCAAACCCATTGCCATCAAGTCAATTCCAACTCATAACGACCCTACAGGACAGAGTAGAACTGCCCCATAGGGTTTCCAAGGAGCACCTGGTGGATTTGTACTGCTGACCTTTTGGTTAGCAGCTGTAGCTCTTAACCACTATACCACTGGGGTTTCCTGTTTCAGAATAGATATGTGTTAAAAAAGCACTACAGAAGTTTTACAATTTAAAAAATCTGATTAATCTACATTACAATTGAAAAGATGTACAGCATACTATGATACTATACTAGTTCAACTGACCTCTGAAGACATTTACATAAGTCAGTATATAACATCTATAATGGTTTCCCCCCTCATTAAAATTTTAAAGTATTTAGCAATACAAATGTATATCGCTACTTTGTGTGATGAGGATGAGTAGCTTGGATGCCTAGTAATGATCCTGGAGTGTGCATGGCTATAGTTCTTAAAATTGCATCCACTAGATGACTGTGTTTCACTTCCTCTTCATTTTTCAAAAGGTTTTCAAATCTTTGCTGAACTACTGAGGAAAAAGAAAAAACTTCACATATCTTCTACTTAGTTCTCTCTATCTCCTCCTTTCTCATCTAAACTCAGAAATCAGAGTTGGATTTTATGGAAAATTCAAACATAAAGCTAACATATATATCAGAGGTATTTTCCACAGAAACTAATCTAGATTCTTCATTCTCACTCGAAGCTTTGGACAAAGTCCTCTTCCCTCACGTGCATAATCCTATTTGTGGACACACACACACATAGATTCATATATGTCTCCAAGAATCATGAGCCACTCAAAAGTACCATCAGAATCTGGGTGAGTATGTTGCAAGCACCAAATATAATTCTCTATGAAAGATTCTAGTTTGGAAAGTACCCAGCAACATAGTGCACAGTTAAGGAATGAGGAACAAATTTTAATTCCTTCTCTCCGTATCACTTCATTCATAAGATTACTATTCTGCAGTTGACTACACGTAAACTGTGAAGAACCATATTCTTCAGGTAATGGAAATTTCTTAATATACAGAAGCTCACCTACTTACACATATTCAATCATTAAACCATCATAGACAAGAACAAATGTGGGCACTAGAGCAAAAATTTGCCAACTGTGCCCACAACCAGCAGATAACAGTCAGAAGATAAGTCGCTCTGTGTTTAGGAACAAACAGTACTGTCAACAGCCTTATGTAATCTAACCTCACACAAGAGTTGCTTCATATATGAAAGCACTTTTAACACCATCAAGCACTATACAAGTTATTCGTCTACATGATAGGACCCCTCCTATGGGCACTCAATAGTACCAGTATTTATTCAAATTCACTGTTAAGTTATATGCCCTCTCAACTTATAAATACATAATCTCCAACTTTCAATCATCCATTTAGAGTTCTCTGTATACTTTAAAATGAATAAATAACAATTCACAAGGTTAAACACAAAATAAACCCAATACTTTGAAATAAAAACCCAAAACAGGGTCTATAACCAAAAGATCCTTATATCCTATTTGATGGCAATTATTTCAAACAGTGTTTATTAAATAAAGTAAAAGAAATTAAAGTATTCAGGAAGTCTCATGAGATTTATTTAGAACAAAATGAGTCTCGTAGTTCCCATTCTACTGATAAACGGTATAAAAAGACAACATATAATCATTCCAAATCTCATAATACTAAATAACAAGCATGTCCATAATTCTATGCAAGTTTGAACTTAATCTTTTTTTTTTTTAACTGGAAAATCAATGGCCCATCAGTTAGGGCTTATTATGTTTATTTTAGTAAGATTTTAACTTTATAATACTTGAGCTATATTAAATATTACCAACAGTGCAGACGAAAATCTGACCTAATAATCACAATTTCAACGCAGAGGTCAAGTTGTTACTTGACATTATGTGATAATGACTATGCATTCATGGATATGAATATACACACGTTTTTATATTTAAAAAGTACGTTCTTCCCTTAAATAATTGTGATTTTTAGGAATTCTGTTCACATATCCAAGAAAACATATATTAAAATTAACTGATTACATTAAGTAATCAATCATATTGATTTTCAAATGTTAAACACACCTTGAATCTACTGTATAAAACCTATTTATATTTTATCTTCTTATATTTTACAGCATTTGGTTGGCTAATATTTTGTATAGTATTTTTGCATCTATACTCACGAATGAGATTGGTCTATAACTATCCTTTCTTGTATTCTTGTCCATTTGAGTATCAAGATTATGCTATCAAGATTTTTCCATTCTCTAGAGGAGTTTACAAGAAGACCTGGTTGCACAATGGTTAAGTGCTCGGCTGCTAACCAAAAGGTTAGTGGTTTGAACCCACCCAGCAGCTCTATGGGAGAAAGTCCTGGCAATCCGCTCCAGTAGATATCATAGCCTAGGAAATCCTATGGGCAGTTATACTCTGGTGCATGGGGTCACTGAGTCAAAATTGACTCAACAGCACACAACAACAACAGAGGAGTATATATAAAATTGGAATTATTTGCTCCTTGAATGAATCTTATTACTCAAGTGGAATAATATGGGACAAGAATTTTAACACTGACTCAATTTATTTAATGGTTATAAAACTATTCAGGCACTTTCTACCTCTTCTTAGTTTGAGAAAAATACGTGTGTGTGTGTGTGTGTGTGTGTATGTACACATATATTTCTGTTTAAAATATCCAGCCAGACCATTCTATAGTAACGACCATGGCTGAAAAGCCTCCCAAACAATCAGAGCCTCTACAACCTGAAAGAAGCATTTCAAATCAAATGGGGGAAAAAAGAAACCCAAGAGAAACAGATATGTAAAGAGAAGAAAACTACAAAATAGCCTCAGACAACATAAGCACTTCTGGAACAACAGAGTGAGGAGCACCAAAAATCTACTCCTCAATAAAAGCAACAGGGACACTGGCAAAAATTGTCAAAATCATTTCATAACTCTGGAAATTAACCAAGCTCTTACAAATATAAGAAGCATTTACTCAAGAAAAACAGCTGAATCTCAGGAAGAACAGCAGTTTGTTGGGTTTTAACTGTCCTATTCCCGTCCTCCTCCTCCCCAGCACCTCAGCAACCTTGAAAATCAGCAGCCTCAGAACTACTGTAGCTATGAAAACCAGCATCCTAACTGTCACTGAAGGAGGTAGAACAGGTTTAAAACCCACTTTCAGTGAGTTGATTCCAATTCATAGTGACCCTATAGGACAAAGTAGAACTGCCCGATAGGGTTTCCAGAGCTGTAATCTTTATGGAAGCAGACTGCCACATCTTTCTCCCAAGGAGTGACTGGTGGGTTCAAAACGCCGACCTTTCAGTTAGCAGCCGAGTGCTTTAACCACTGTGCCACCAGGGCTCCTAGAACGAGTTTAGAGCTCTCCCAAAGCCCCATCCACAGAGAACTGTCACTATTTCACCCATGTGACAGCTCCTTGACAAGCCCCATTCTCAGGATTTGTCTTCATTTGACCTGACTCAGGCACAGCTGTGGGTGAACAATAAATGGCAACTGTTTAACATCACAGCTGTCTCGACAGAGACACTAGTTGGGGCTAACAAGAAGCTGACCAATAAAAGTAAAAGGAAAAACTGAGGAAATAAGATGTCCATAGGAGCTTTGAAAAGCTCTGGCATATTCCTGGGAATCTAGAAGGCCATGCAAGTTGTAGTGCATGCCCACAAAAGACCTCGGAGAAAGCCCCAGTCTCTCACCTCTGGCTGACCTTGAGGCTCTGCGCAAGCAGAAAGTGAAGGCTAAACAGAGTTTTAATCTGCCTGCAAGAGCACTGAATACATGTCCCAACACAGAGAGACAAACCCTCAGCAGAGGATAGGAGACTTACTGGTTTAAAGCATTTAAGGAAATCACTGTCCAGTCATTAGCAGACCACTTGCAAACTGAGCAAAGACTTCAGTGGTTGCACATGAGAAAGAATACAGATTTTTTTTTTTACATAATTAACAAAATAACTCACCAAGCAATCAGCAATGTGAAAAGCACATGTAAAGATACTCAACATCATTAGTCATCTGCAAATCAAAACCACAATGAAATAACACTTCACATCCACTAGGATGGTTATAATCAAAAAGGCATCAGTAACAAGTCGCGGTAAGGATGGGGAGAAATTGGAACCCTCATGTTTTGCTGATGGGAATGTAAAATGGTACAGCCACTTTGGAAAACAGTCTGACAGTGCCTCAAAAAGTTACACACAGTTACATATGACCCAACAATTCCACTTTCAGATATATACCCAATATAACTGAAAACATTTCTACACAAAAACTTGAACACAAATGTTCACAATAGCATTGTTCATAATAGCCAAAAAGTGGAAACAACCCAAATGTCCATCAACTGATGAATAAATAAAATGTGGTATGTGCATAAAATGGAATACTTCCCAGTCATAAACAGAAATGAAATCCTAATACATGCTACAACATAGAAAAAAACCTTTAAAACAACATGCTAAGAGGCCAAACACAAAAACCCACATATTCCATGATTCCATTTACATGACATGTCTGCAATAGGAAAATCTACAGAGACAGAAAGTAGATTATTGGTTGCTACGGGCTGAAGAAAGAGTGACTAAGGAGTAGCTGCTAATGGGTATTGGGTTTCTTTTTAGGGTAATGAAAATGTTCTGCAATCAAAAGGTCCTGATAGCTGTGCAACTCTGAATATACTAAAAATTACTAAATATACAATTTTAAAAGGTAAATTTTAAGGTACATGAATTATACTTCAATATATCCTCAAGGAGATAAGGCAAAAGCAGCAAGCTGTAAAAAAGGAAACATTCAAAAAACAAAAAATAAGTCTGGAGATTAAAAACATGAAAGCAAAAATGAAAAATAATCTATTGCTTAGAAGGTAAAATGTAGAAAATATCCAAGAAAGTAAAGAAAATGAGATGCAACATAGGATAGAAAAGATAATAAAATTGATGGATTAGTCCAGAATGTTCAACATTCAATTAATTTAAGGGATGCTGGCGCAGTGGTTAAGAGCTATGGCTGCTAACCAAAAGATCAACAGTTCGAATTCACCAGCTGCTCCTTGGAAACCCTATGGTGCAGTTCTACTCTGTCCTATAGGGTTGCTATGACTCAGAATTGACTCTATGGCAATTGATTTGGGTTTCTGGTTTTGGGTTTTGTTTTTTTGTTGTTTTTTTTTTGTATAGAGAGAAGAGTCAAAACATCAGAGATCATTAATGAAATATTTCAAGGTAATTTCTAGAACAGAAGGGCATGAATTCTGCACATGAACTCTAAAAGAAAAACATTTTTAAATCATACACAAAAGATCAGAAATCAGAATGAATTCGGACTTCTCAACAACAATATTGGAAGATAGAGAAAAGCAGAAAAAATGTTGTCAATATTTCAAAATAAAAAATCATATTGAATCTAGAATCCCATACCCAGCAAAAGTTTCAATTAGATATGAGAATGAAACAAAGGCACATTAGACATTGTGTTGTACAAGGATGCATATTGCATGTATGCCAAATTTCTAGGCAAAGATTAGTGAGCGCTTCCAGAGTTGCATCCATTTTTTGAAACAATATTGTATGATACTCTCTATATACATTTTTTTAAAACATAAAATACAGAAATAATATGACATATTGTCTATGTTTACCAACAGGAGATTAAACACTAACTTCAGAATACTGGTTAGCTTACAGGGGGTGGCATGGTGATAGAATGGTGAAGTGATTCAGAATAGTTCACCTTTGTTGCTATAACAAGTTACTGTTTTTAAGTCTGAGGCAAGTATGACAAATGTTAATATGATCTAGGTGGTGAGTACTTGGGTAGTGATTATATTAATCCCTTTTTTTTCCCACTGTTTCTTAATTTTATTGTTTTAGGTGAAAGTTTACAGCTCAAATCAGTTTTTCATTCAAAAATTTATGCACAAATTGTTTTGTGACATTGGCTGCAATCTCCACAATGTATCAGCACTCTCCCCCTTCCCCTTTCCACCCTGGGTTCTCCGCGTCCATAACTCCAGTTTTCCTATCCCTTCCTGCCCTCTTGTCTTTGCTTTTGGGCATGTGTTGCCCATTTGTTCTAGTGTACTTGACTGAACTAAGAAGCACATTCCTCACGTGTGCTACTATTTGTTTTATACACCTGTCTAATCTTTGGCTGAAAGGTAGACTTTAGGAGTGGCCCTGGTGGAGCAGGGGTTAAGAACTATCGCTTACTACAGCTGCTAACCAAAAGGTTGGCAGTTGAAATCCACCAGCTGCTCCATGGAAACCCTATGGAGCACTTCTACTCTATCCTACAGGGTGGCTGGCTATGAGTCGGGATTGACTCAATGGTAACGGGTTTGGTTTTTTTTGGTCAGTTCATAGTTAGCAGGGTGTCCAGGGCCATAGTCTCAAGGATTCCTCCAGTCTCTGTCAGACCAGTAAGTCTGGTCTTTTTTTGGAATGTGTGAATTTGAATTTTGTTCTACTTTTTTCTCCCGCTGTTTGAGACCCTCTATTTTGTTCCCTGTCAGAACAGTCAGTCAGTGGTGGTAGCTGGGCACCATCTAGTTCTTCTGGGCTCAGGCTGGTAGAGGCTGTGGTTCCTGTGGTCCATTAGTCCTTTGGAATAGTATTTCCCTTGTGTCTTTGGTTTTCTTCATTCTCTTTTGCTCCAGACAAGATGGGACCAATAGATGTATCTTGACGGCCACTTAGAAGCTGTTAAGACCCCAGACGCTACTCGCCAAAGTAGGATGTAGAACATTTTCTTTATGAACTTTGTTATGCCAATTGACCTAGATATTCCCCAAGACCATGGTCCCCCGTCCTCAACCCCAGTTAGTTAGTCCCTCAAGGTGTTTGGACGTGTCTAGGAAACTTCTATGACTTCTATGCCATGATCAAGTTGTGCTGCCTTCTCCTATATTGTGTTGTCTTCCCCTTTGCCTAAGTTAACTTGTCTACTCTCTAGTTAGCAATTTCCCCTCCCCATTCCTCCCTTCTCTCATAGCCATCAAAAATTATTTTTTTCTGTGTGTAAAACCTTTCCTCGGTTTTTTATAATAGTGGTCTCATGCAATATTTGTCCTCTTGTGATAGACCTATTTCACTCTGTATAATGCCCTCCAGATTCATCCATGTTATGAGATGTTTCACAGATTCATCATTGTTATTGTTGCATAGTCTTCCACTGTGTGTACATACCATAATTTTTTATCTATTCATCTGTGTTGATGGGCACTTAGATTATTTCCATTTTTTTCCTATTGTGAATAATGTTGCAGTAAACATGCGTATGCATATGTCTATTCATGTGGCAGCTCTTATTTCTCTAGGATATATTCCTACAAGTGGGATTGCTGAATCTTTTGGTATTTCTATTTCTAGCTTTTTAAAGAGGTGCCATATTGTTTTCCATAGTGGTTGTACCATTTTACATTCCAACCAGCTGTGCATAAGAGTTCCAATCTCACTGCAACCTCTCTAACATTTATTTTCTGTTTATTTGATTAGTGCCAATAATGGTGGGGTGTGATGGTAACTCACTGTAGTTTTGATTTGCATTTCTCTAATGGCTAATGATCTTGAGCATTTCCTCAGGTGACTGTTAGCCACCTGAATGTCTTCTTTGGTGAAGTGTCTGTTCATATCCTTTGCCCATTTATTTTTATTTTTTTTATTGTACTTTAGATGAAGGTTTACAGAACAAATAGTTTCTCATAAACAGTCAGTACACATATCGTTTTACGACATTAGTTAACAACCCCACGACATATCAACACTCTCTCTTCTCGCCCGAGGACCTTTTTTTTTGGTGAAAACATACATAGCAAAAGTTACACCATTTGGAAGTTTCTACATGTACAATTCAGTGACATCGATTACATTCTTCCAGTTGTGCTGCTATTCTCACTATTCTTTTCCAAATTATTCCATCACCATTATCTTCAACTCACTGTCCCCTAGCTTCCCATCAAACCTATTGAGTTGCTGTTGTCAATTTGATCTCACATAGATTTGTTATTTTTTTTGTACTTTAGTTGAATGTTTGCAGAACAAATAGTTTCTCATTAAACAGTTAGTACACATATTGCCCTATGACAATGGTTAACAACCCCATGACATGTCAACACTGTCCCTTCTCAACCTTGGGTTCCCTGTCACCAGCTTTCCTGTCCCCTTCTGCCTTCCAGTCCCTGTCCCTGGACTGCTGTGCCTCATTAGTCCTGTTTTGTTTTATGAGGCTGTCCAATCCCTGGCTGAACGGTGAACTTCAGGAGGGGCTTCACCACTGAACTAAAAGGGTGTCCGGGGGCCATACTCTCAGGGTTTCTCCAGTCTGTCAGGCCAGTAAATCTGGTCTTTTTTTTTTTTTTTTTTTGAGTTAGAATTCTGTTCTACATCCTTTTCCAGCTCTGTCCAGGACCCTCTATTGTGATCCCGGTCAGAGCAGTCAGTGGTGGTAGCGGGGCAGCATCTAGCTGTACTGGACTCCATCTGGTGCAGGCCGTGGTAGCTGTGGTCCCTTAGTCCTTTGGACTAATCTTTTCCTTTTATCTTGTTCTCTTCATTCTCCCTTGCTCCCAAAAGGGTGAGACCAGTGGAGTATCTTAGATGGCTGCTCACAGGCTCTTAAGACCCCAGATGCTACTCACCAGGGTAGAATGTAGAACACTGTCTTTATAAATTGTGTTATGCCAATTGAACTAGATGTTCCCCAACACCATGATTCCCACAGCCTTCCGCACAGCAATTCAGTCCCTCAGGAAGTTTGGAAATGTCTATGGAGCTTCCATGACCTTTCCTTGTACAAGTTGTGCTGTCTTACCCTTCACCAAAGTTACCACTTATCTATTTACCTCCCCCCTCACCCCTCCCATCCCTCAAAAACAACAAAGATGGTTTTGTTTTGTGTGTAAACTTTCACATGAGTTATACAGTAGTGGTCTCATACAATATTTGTCCTTTTGTGATTGACTTATTTCACTCAGCATAATGTCCTCCAGTTTCATCCATGTTATGAGATGCTTCATAGATTCATCATTGTTCTTTATCTTTGTATAATACTCCATTGTGTGTATGTACCATAATATTTTTATCCATTCATCTGCTGATGGGCATCTAGGTTGTTTCCATCTTTTTGCTACTGTGAACAGTGCTTCAGTGAATATGGGTGGGCATATGTCTATTAGTGTCACAGCTCTTATTTCTCTAGGATATATTCCTAGGAGTGGGATTGCATTATGTAGTGGTTTTTTGTGTGGTACTGACGTTTTCTTTGTTCCTCTTACTTTCCTGCACTGAGTTCCTTTTGTTTGTGGATTTTTTTTTTTCATTTCTTTTGTTTTTGTAGGTTTTGTTTTTACTGAGACTTTAGGTTTTTTTTCTTTATTTTGATGAGTAGGTTTGTTAACTTTCTTTGTGGTTACCGTGAAATTTACCCTTATCTTCCTAAATTTGAACCAGTCTATTATTACTTGGTATCGCTTGACTTCCTCTCCATTAGAAGGTTCTACACCAACATGTTTATTCCCTCTTTTATTGTTCTGATGCTGTTGTCATTTACAGGTTAACCTCTCTGGTTCCCTTTTGTAATTCTTTTGGTTTTGCATAGTCCTTAAGAGTTCATTTCCTAGGTTGGTATCCGGCTAGTACAATCCTGTGTCCTATATTCAGCCTGTGGTCTGACATTGTTTGTTCTCAGATCAAAGGACATCCTTTAATAAGTCTTGTAAGTTTGATTTTTACATAGTCCCTTAATTTCTGTTTATCTGGAAATGACTTAATTTCACCATCGTATTTGAACAACAGTTTTGCAGGATATATTATTCTTGGCTGGCAATTTTTTTCTTTCAAGGTTTTATATATGTCATCCCATTGCCTTCTTGCTGGCATGGTTTCTGCCAAATAATCAGAGCTTAGTCTTATTGTTTCTCCTCTGTATGTGACTTTTTGTTTTTCTTGCGCTGCTCTCAGGATTCTTTCTTTGTCTTCAGTTTTAGCGAGTGTGATTATGATATGCCTTGGTGATTTTCTTTTGAGGTCTATCCTATATGGGGTTCGTTGAGCTTCTTGGATGGTCAGCTTTTCATCTTTCGTGATATTGGGAAAGTTTTCTGTCAGCAATTCTTCAATGATCCTCTCTGTGTTTTCTGTTTTCTCACCCTGTTCCGGAACTCCGATCACTCACAGAGTTTTGCTTTTGACTGTATTCCACGTAATTCTCAGGGTTTCTTCATTTTTCTTCATTCTTTTTTCTGATTTTTCCCCAAACAGAGTTGTATCCAAGGGTTTGCCTTCAATTTCGCTGATCCTATCTTCCATCGTTTCAAACTTGCTCCTCAACCCTTCTATGACACTGTCCATTTCTGAAATCTTGTTGTTTATCTTTTGGATTTCTAATTATTGGTTTTGTATGATTTATAGTTGTGAATTTATTTTAGCATTTTGTTCCTGTATTATTTTCTTGAATTCTTCCATTTTTTTGTCTGTATTTTCCATGAATTTGTCTGCCTTTTCCATGAATTTGTCTATTTTTTCCTAATTTTTGTCTGTTTTTTGCTTCAACTCTTGGATAATTCTGAGTATTAGAGATCCGAATTCCCTATCAGTTAGGTCTAGTGCCTTTTCTTCTACTGGAGGGTCATCTGGTGATTTACTTTGGATGCCTACTGGAACCATCCTGTCCTGTTTTTGTAAATGTTTTGATATTGTCTGCTGTCTTCGGGGCATTCAGTGGTTATTTTCCTCATTTACTGATTATAGATTTGTTTGTTTTGTCCTTCTTTTTTGTTTTATTTAGTTATGTCTGAGCAGGCGGGCTGTGCGTTCTTTGTTGTTTGCTCATCTGTGGGCATGATACTTTTCACCTCCCTCTCCAATGGGCAGGGTTAGTCACTCAAGTATCGTATAGCAGGGCAGATTCAGCTGAAGGAGAGTTGCTAGGATAGGTTTTTTGTGGCATGTACCAGGGTTGACAGTGTGGACCGGGAATCAGTGCAGGGTAGGTTCTAGTAGGCCGTGCCTGTGCTGCCTGGGAATGTGATGTTCAGCACACGGTGCATGTAGACAGGAAGGAGGGGGTAGATTGTGATGTGTGGAGCTAAGATGGGTGTGGGAAAGATGAGAAGGAAGAGAGAGGAACAAGAGCCAAAAACAAACACAGAAACAAAAAAGAGTGTTAAGCGAGCTTGCTATTGAAGTGGAGAGATGAGAGACTAAGAAGTGGGGAAAAACAAAAATGAAAAAAAAGAAAAAGGGTAAAAGAAAAAAATGAATTTAATCGAGAAACTGGAAATGAAGAAAGACAAAAAAGTGAACAGAGAGAAGAAAACAAAACAAAGAAACAAAAGAAACAAAAGAAAGAAAGAAAGAAATACCCCCAGGGATGTCCCTGTGCCTCTGCACAGAGTAAGGGACTAGCTTCCAAGCCGCACGGTACTGCCCAGCTAGAAGGGGCTCCCAAGCCGAGAAAAGAAAAAAGAAAACAAACAGACAAATCAGAACAGAACAAATCAGTGCAAACAAACAAAAAAGCCCTGGGGGTCCCACCAGTGTGGCGGCATGGGCCGGGAAGCAGTTTCACAGTCCAGTGGTGTTTCACAACCTCTCAGGAAGAAGCAAAGATGGCACACGGAGCCAGGTATTTAAGAGAAAGGAGGGGGAGGTGGTGAAAGGTAAGGAGGAAATCTAAAGAAGTGAAAAAAAGCAACACCAGCAGCCAACAAATGGCACTCAGGGAGCTGGCCAGTGCGGGTGGGTGGAATCCAAGCAGCATTGAGGGGGAGCTCATGCTTCCCAGCCAATAGACTGTGGCTGCAGGAAGCAGAGGAGGTTAAGTGGGGGTGAAGAAGGGTTGGGGGTAGGAAAGCCTATATCGTGGGTTACCAGTTGTTCTGTCTCCTGCTGGAAGCTCCATGAAGCTGCTTTTTTGTACCTCCTGTTCGCTGATCTCTGATAAGAGTCCAAGATGGCGGATCCGTACTGCGGTAGCTGATAGGGGACCTCTGCATGTATCTCTCCTCGCGCTGTGTTCTCGGTCAGTTTCTTATTCCATTCAGTGCTTGACTGAGTTCTTCGTCTCTTCATTTGATGCTTAGGGTTTCAGGACTGACCTCCTTTGCCCATATTTTTAACTGGATTATTTGGTTTTTTGTTGTTGAGGTATTGAAGTAGTCTATACATTAAACCCTAACTGGCTATGTCATAGCCAAAATTTTTTTCTCAGTCTGTAGGTTCTTTTTTGATCTTTTGATGAAGTCTTTTGATGACCATAAGTGTTTAATTTTTAGAGGCTCCCATTTATTTCGTTTATGTTCTGGTATTTGTGCACTGTTAATTAATCCCTGGGGAGGGGGTGTTGTTCTCATTTATTTTTTGTATGTTCAAATATTTGTTCATGTTTATGGTTTTATCAATGTAATCCACACCTGGAGTGTGCTGTGACACACAAAAAAATTCCAAAAGATCCATAAAATACTTGTAGTTTATATCAAGATTAATTTGCCTTCCCCCAAATGAATTTTACTTAAAAATTTTTGCCACAGAATTTATCTTCTAATCAAACCAAAAGCTGCCTGGATCCATGCAATAAAAAAGTAAGTGTGTGTGAGAGAGAAAGACAGTATGTGTGTAATAAATAAAACGATATTTAAGACATTGGAAACCAGAGTTTCTTCCTTTTGTCCACCAGAGGGTGATGTTGAACTTAAAATATTTTTAAACAAGGCTTGTTTTTTGAGGTGACATTTAACATCACAGGAAACCACATTGTGGTGTTATAAAATAAACTTGCTTGTTTTCTACATCTTCCAGAAACAGCCCAAAGAGTATGATTCTTTATACGTACACATATAAACAACATTTCTCAGAATCTAAACTACAGCTCTAATTTTGAAGAATTATACAAGTACAGTTAGAAAAGTTACTAGGGCTAACGTACTCATCTTTTCTACCTTATGAAATACATCAATATAGCTATAAGAAGATATTAATCTTGTACGTGGTTAACTCTTGAAACCAGAAGAAGCTCCCCTTCTCAATCTTCAAAGCACAATTCTCCAATTAAACACAGTGTTTGTTATTGAAAAGTATAAACTGACAACTTTTTGTAATACCTGTAATAACTGTAAATTCATATACTTTCAGACCCATCAGTTACAGTTCTAGGTATTTACACAGCAGAATCACTTGTATAAGTACTCAAAAATAGGAACAGAAGTGTTAGTGAATCCTTTTAAGTAGAGCAAAATATCTGCAAGAAATAAAATGTCTGTCAATAAAGGATTGCTTAAATGTATTTAGAACATCCACATTACAGAATGCCATGCAAACACTAAAAGAATAGTATACTTACATCAAAAGATGAACATAATATATTATGGAGATATATAAATTTCATTTATGTAAATACATTAATACAGGTTTATATATCCATTAACAACCTGCAATATGCACGACGACACAACTTTGCTTGCTGAAAGCGAAGAAGACTTGAAGCGCTTATTGATGAAGATCAAAGACCAGAGCCTTCAGTATGGATTACACCCCAACATAAAGAAAACAAAAATCCTCACAACTGGATCAATGAGCAACATCATGATAAACAGAGAAAAGATTGAAGTTGTCAAGGATATCATTTTACTTGGATTCACAATCGATGCCCACGGAAGTAGCAGTCAAGAAATCAAATGACACATTGCATTGGGCATCTATCTGCTGCAAAAGACCTCTTTAAAGTATTAAAACGCAAAGATGTCACTCTGAGGACTAAGGTGTGCCTGACCCAAGACATGGTGTTTTCAATCACCTCATATGCATGCAAAGCTGGACAATGAATAAGGAAGACTGAAGAAGAATTGGTACCTCTGAACTGTGGTGTTGGCAAAGAATACTGAAAATACCACGGACTGCCAGAAGAACAAAAAAATCTGTCTCGGAAGGAGTACAGCCAGAATGCACATTAGAAGCAAGGATGGTGAGACTTCATCTAACATACTTTGGACATGTTATCAGGAGGGATCAGTCCCTGGAGAAGGACATTATGCTTGGTAAAATAGAGGGTCAGCAAAAAAGAGGAAGACCTTCAAAAAGTGGACTGACACAGTGGCTGCAACAATGGGCTCAAGCATAACAATGATCATGAGGATGGCTCAGGACTGGGCAGTGTTTGATTCTGTTGTACATAGGGTTGCTATGAGTCTGAACTGACTCTACAGCACCTAACAACATATATCCACAGGTAAGGAGTAGGACTGAAAGTGAAGAAAGATCTTTCTTTCTGGCTTTACATTTGCCTAAATTATGGACATTTTTGCAATTTAATTTCTAAATTAAATACTAAAATATTTACTGTTTGGAAAAATCAGGCAATACCAGTGCCAGAGTCACTTTATATGCCATTTGCTTATAGAGGGAACCAACAGACAGTTTCCCTGGACACTACAAAGAAATACTCCTTGCTGCCTGAGATCATTTGAGGCGAACGTCTTAAACACTTCCTTTTCCTACAACTTCCTCCAAGTTGTTCCTAGATCACAATTGTGCTTACCATGTCAGTCTTTGACATGTTTCACCCCAATCCCTAATTGCTTCTTATCATACAGCCTACTGATGCCTAAGCCTTGTCTGATTCCTTCCTTCACTGCCTCTCCAGTTTCCCCCTCTTCCTTTAGCTCATGGTATTATATTCAATCCACATTTCCCATGCTCTTTACCATCATGAACTCCCTCACTCCTGCTCACTAGACCTATACACTAAATTTAGTCAATGAGTGAAGAAGAGATCACTTTATTCCCTAGTTGAGCTATAGAATTTTGGAAATAAAATAAGAAAAACATAAATATTCATCTTCTAAATGTTTTCAATTCTACTTTATAATGATAAATTATACATTTCAAGGAAATGGGAAAATGACAAAGGGGGGACATAGTGGTTTACAAACAAAGTTTAACCACTGTCCTGCCCTGCCCACAATAGAAAAGCTGTGACAAATAAGCATCCACAAAGTTCACGGTGCTATTGCAGGAATAAATAAAAAAATAAACACAAAATAAAGGTTAATTGTTTAAAATTTTAAAATAATTTTTAAGTAAATAAAGATCAAAAATAAAATAACATACGTATTTTTCAAGACCAACAGAAAATACTTTCTTCTAAAATTATGGCTTTGATTTGTTTTGAATTCAAAGAACATTAAAGAAAGACATGGGATATTTTATATTTATCAAAAGAAGGGTGTGGATTTAAACAAAAAAAAATGAGAAACACTATCTTAAACTGAAGAAACTTGTGAACTCCAGTAAAACTTTCCAGAGAAGTACACCTCTATTTAGTTCTTTCTTCCTGGGAAAGAAAGGGACCATGGCATAAAATTAAGATTTTCTGTTTGGGTTCGAATTCTACAACCTAAATGAAAGAAATATTATACCAGCTTTGTCTGTTAAAGACGGAGTTTCGCTAAGCAGTTAAAAAACAATAAAAAACTTATTTATAAAATTGAATTCCCTTAGAGGGTTACACAAAGCAAAAACTATATAATACTAACACCTAATTATAGGATAGAAACCTAAACCCATCAACTGCCAGTGGAGAGAAGACAGAATTCTACTCTATCTTTCTGGTTGTTTAAAAAAAGACTTACTTATAGCAAGTCAGGTAATCGTTTCTTAAGCTTGCTTTTTAAGGGGAAAAGCAATTTTCTTTTGTTAATATAAAAAGGACAATAAGAGTTCCGGCAAAATGGCGCTCTAGGCAAAAGCACCACGCCGTCCCTCCACAGCAAAGATCTGAAAAACTAAGCCATACAGAGAATACAACAATCCTAAAACCCTAAAACATCAAATGAAGAGATAAAGAACTCAGCCAAGCACCAAATGGAGTGAGAAAACTGACACAGAACAGAGAGCGAGGAGAGATTCATGCAGAGGTCCCCTACCAGCTAACGCAGCGTGGACCCACCATCTTGGACTCCTATCGGAGACCAGCAAACGGAGGTACGAGAGGGCAGCCTCACGGAACATCCAGCGGGAGACGAAAGAGCTGGTAATTTGCAGTGTGCACTTTCCCACCCCCTACCCCTCTTCGCCCCGGCTCAGCCTCCTCTGCTTCCCGCGGCCACAGTATCTTGACTGGGAGGTGCTGGCTGCTTGGATTCCACACGCCCAGGCGGGCGGCTCTCTGGGTGCCATCCGTTGGCTGCTAGTGTTGCTTTTTTTTTTCCTGCTTTTTTTGATTTCTCACTTGCCTCTTGCCAACTCCCCCTCCTTTTACTCTAGTGCCTGGCTCCGAGCGCCATCTTTGCTTCTTCCTGAGGGGCTGCGGGGCTCCATTCGAGTGTGCAGCTGCTTGCCAGTCCGGGCTGCTGCGCTGGTGGGATCCCAGGGCTTTTCTTCATTTGTTCCTGTGCTTCCCACAGCCACGGTCTCTTGACCGGGAGGCGCCGGCTTGGATTCCGCATGCCCGGGCAGGCGGCTCTCTGGGGGCCATTTGTTGGCTGCTAGTGTTGCTTTTTTTTTTTTCCTGCTGCTTTTGATTTCTCACTTGCCTCTTGCCACCTCCCCCTCCGTTCACTCAAGTGCCTGGCTCCGTGCGTAATCTTTGCTTCGTCCTGACGGGCTCCAGAGGGCCGGCAATTTGTGATATACGCTTTCCCACTCTCAACCCTTCTTCACCCACACTCAGCCTCCTCTACTTCCCGCGGATGCAGTCCCTTGTCCGGGGTCACCTGCCCGCACTGGCTGGCTCTCTGGATGCCATTTGTTGGCTGCTGGTGTTCTGTTTTGTTTTTTTTCCTGCTTCTTTGGATTTCCTGCTTGCCTCTCGCCGCCTCCCCCTCCTTTTGCTCGAGTGCCTGGCTCCGTGCGCCATCTTTACTTTTTCCTGAGGGGCTGCGGAGCTCCATTCGAGTATGGAGCTGCTTCCCAGTCTGGGCTACCGTGCTGGTGGGATCCCGGGGCTTCTGGTCGTTTGTTCGTTTTGAATTGTTTGTTTGTTTTCTTTTCCTTTTCTTGAGTTGGGAGTCCCTTCTGGCCATGCAGAGCTGCGTAGCTAGGAACTTCCCTTCAGCTTCCACAGATGTGCGGAGGGATCCCTGAGGACATTTCTTTTTTTGCTGTTTTTTTTTTTTTTTTCCTGTTTTTTTGGGTGGCCTTTCTTGTTCTTTTTTTTTGTTTTTGTTTTGTTTTCTTTTCCCTCTTTTTCCCTTTTCTCTTTCTTCATTGCTCAGTTTCTCGTCTCTCTATATCTTCTTTCTCTTTCTGATCCCTGAATACCAGGCTTGTATGCCTCTGCGCCTTCTGGCCAGGCTGTGCTGCGACACCTGAGAGCGACTTCCCCAGTCCTCATAGCTGCATCAGTGGGATCCCTGGAAATTTAACCTTTCTTCCGATTTTCATTTGTTCATTCTTTTCTTTTCTTCCTATTCCCCTTTCTGTTTTTCTCCATTTCACAGTCTCTCATCTCTCCATTCCAACAGCAAGCTCCCCGAGCATTCTTTTTTGTTTGTTTGTTTGTTTTTTGGCTCCCGTTCCTCTCTCATCTCTCCCATATCCATCTTAGCTCCACACATAACCATCTCCTCACTGCATCCTGCCTACCTACACCGTGCGCTTGACATCACACCACCAAGCAGTACAGGCACAGCCTACTGGAACCTGCCCAGCACTGATTACCGACCAGCCCTGGTGGCTGTAGTGAGTGCAACAAATAACCCGTCCCAGTGGCTCCTCTTCAGCTAGACCTGCCCTGCTGTACCATATCTGAGTGACTGAACTTGCCAGTTGGAGAAGGAGGCAAAAAGTATTGAGCGCACACATGAGCAAACAACAAAGAGCACGCAGTCTGCCTGCTCAGACATAGTCAAATTATTTCTTTATAAAAAAACGATGAAACAAACAAATCTACAATCAATAAACGAGAGAAATAACTACCGAATGCCCCGAAAACAGCAGACAATATCAAAACATTTACAAAAACAGGACAGGATGGTTCCAGTAGGCATCCAATTTAAAACACCAGATGACTCTCCTGTAGAACAAAATGCACTAGAAGTACCTGATAGGGAATTCAAATCTCTAATACTCGGAATTCTCCAAGAACTGAGGCAAAAATCTGACAAACATGAGGAAAAAATAGACAAATTCATGGAAAATACAGACAAAAAATTGGAAGAATACAGGAAGTTGATGCAGGAACAAAACACCAAAACAAATTCACAACTAGAAATTATACAAAAGCAACAATTAGAAATCCAAAAGATAAACAACAAGATTTCAGACATGGATGACTTCATAGAAGGGCTGAGAAGCAGATTTGAAACCGTGGAAAACACGATCAGTGGAACTGAAGACAAACACTTAGATACAACTCTGTTTCAGGAAAACTCAGAAAAAAGAACAAAGAAAAATGAAGAGACCCTGAGAGTTATGTGGGACACAATTAAAAGCAAAAATTTAAGAGTGATTGGCATTCCAGAACAGGGGAAAAAACAGAAAACATAGAGAAGATCATTGAGGAACTGCTGACAGAAAACTTCCCCAATATCATGAAAGATGAAAACCTGGCCATCCAAGAAGCTCAACAGACCCCATATAAAAGAGACCCCAAAAGAAAATCACCAAGGCATATCATATTCACACTCGCCAAAACCAAAGACAAACAAAGAATCCTGAGAGCAGCTCATGAAAAACAAGAAGTCACATACAGAGGAGAAACAATAAGACTAAGCTCAGATTATACGGCAGAAACCATACTGGCAAGAAGGCAATGGGATGACATATATAAAATATCAAAAGAAAAAAACTGCCAGCCAAGAATAATATATCCTGCAAAACTCTCGTTCAAATTTGATGGTGAAATTAGGCCATTTCCAGATAAACAGAAACTAAGGGAATATGTAAAAGTCAAACCAAACTTACATGAATTATTAAAGGGAGTTCTTCGATCTGAGGACAAACAGCTTCAGCCCACAGTCAGAACCTAGGACGCAGGATCGTACACGACAGATAGCAATCTAAGAAATGAACTCTTGAGGACTATCTAAAACCAAAAGAAATACAACAGGGAATCAGAGCAGTCAATCAATAAACGACAACAACATCAAAACAATGAAAGAGGGAATAAACGGCATAAGTATAGAACCTTCTAATGGAGAGGAAGACAAGGCAATACCAAGTAATGGTAGACTGCTTCAAACTTAGAAAGATAAGGGTAAAATTCATGGTAACCACGAAGAAAGTTAACAAACCAACTCATAAAAATAAAGATGAAACACATAAAGTCTCAGCAAACAGACAACCTACAAAAACAAAAGAAATGAAAAAAAATCCACAAACAAAAGTAACTCAGCACAAGAGAGTAAGAAGAACAAAGAAAACTTCAGCACCACAAAAAAAAGCACTACAAAATGACAGCAACAAACTCACATCTATCAATGATTACACTGAATGTAAATGGACTCAATGCACCCATAAAGAGACGGAGAGTGACAGAATGGATAAGAAAACAGGATGCATCAATATACTGTCTACAAGAGACACACCTTAGAAACAAAGATGTGAATTTATTAAAAGTTAAAGGCTGGAAAAATATATATCAAGCTAACAACTGCCAAAAAAGTGCAGGAGTGGCAATTCTAATCTCAGATAAAATAGACTTTAAAACAAAATCTACCATAAAAGACAAAGAAGGACACTATATAATGATTAAGGGGATGATCCATCATGAAGACATAACCATAACAAACATCTCCACACCCAATGACAGGACTCAAAAATACATAAAACAAACTCTAACAACACGGAAAACAGAAATTGACAATTCCACAATAATAGTAGGAGACTTCAACACACCACTCTCAGTAAAGGACAGAACAACTAAGAAGAAACTCAGCAAAGATACAGAAGACCGAAATGGCACAATCAGCCAACTTGACCTCATAGACACATACAGAACACTCCATCCAACCACTGCAAAGTACACATTCTTTTCCAATGCACATGAAACGTTCTCCAGAATAGACCACATCTTAGGCCACAGAGCAATCCTCAACAAGATACACGAAATTGAGATAATTCAAAGTATCTTCTCTGACCACAATGCCATCAAGGTAGAAATTAACAACAGAGAGAGCAAGGGAAGAAAAATCAACTACATGGAAACTGAATAATACCCTGCTTACACGTCAGTGGGTAATAGAAGAAATCAGACATGGAATCAAAAAATTCCTAGAATCAAATGGCAATGAAAACACATCATACCAAAACCTTTGGGACACAGCAAAGGCAGTCCTCAGAGGACAATTTATAGCAACAGATGCACATATCAAAAAAGAAAAAAGGGACAAAATCAAAACAATAACTACAGAACTCAAACAAATAGAAAGAGAACAGAAAAAAAGCCCACAGCCACCAGAAGAAAGGAAATAGTAAACATCAGAGCAGAAATAAATGAAATAGAGAACAGAAAAACAATAGAAAGAATCAACAAAACCAAAAGTTGGTTCTTTGAAAGAATCAACAAAATCGAGAAACCACTGGCCAGACTGACAAAAGAAAAACAGGAGAGGACACAAATAACCTAAATAAGAAATAAAATGGGGAACATTACAACAGACCCAGCTGAAATAAAAAGGATTATAACTCAATATTATGAAAAACTATACTCCAACAAATTGGAAAAACTAGAGGAAATGGATAAATTTCTAGAAACACACAGCCTATACCCAAACTACAACAAAGTGATGTGGAAAATCTGAATAGACCCATAACAAGAGAAGAGATTGAAAAGGTAACAAAAAAACTCCCAACCAAAAAAAGCCCTGGCCCAGATGGCTTCACTGGAGAATTCTACAAAACATTTACAGAAGAGCTTGTACCAGTTCTACTCAAGCTATTTCAGAGCATAGAAGAGGAAGCAACACTTCCAAATTCATTCTATGAAACCAGCATAACACTGATACCAAAACCAGGAAAAGATGTGACAAAAAAAGAAAATTACAGACCAATATCTCTCATGAATATAGAGGCAAAAATTCTGAAGAAATTTTAGCCAAGAGAATTCAGCATCATATCAAAAAAATAATACACCATGACCAAGTAGGATTCATACCAGGTATGCAAGGATGGTTCAACATTAGAAAATCAATCAATGTAATCCACCACATAAATAAAAGGAAAGAAAAGAATCACATGATCATCTCAATTAACGCAGAAAAGGCATCTGAAAAAGTCCAACACCCATTCCTGATAAAAACTCTCAATCAAATACGTATAGAAGGGAAATTTCTCAACATAATAAAGTGCATCTCTGCAAAACCAACAGCCAACATCATTCTTAATGGAGAGAGACTGAAAACATTCCCCTTGAAAAAAGGAACAAGACAAGGATGCCCTTTATCACCACTCCTATTTAACACTGTGCTGGAAGTTCTAGCTGGAGCAATAAGGCAAGAAAAAGAAATAAAGGGCATCCAAACTGGTAATGAACAAGTTAAACTGTCCCTGTTTGCAGATGATATGATACTATACATAGAAAACCCTAAGACTCCATGAGAAATCTACTGGAACTAATAGAAAGATTCAGCAGAGTAGCAGGATACAAGATAAACATTCAAAAATCAGCTGGATTCCTATACCCCAGTAAGGAGAACGATGAAAAGGAAATCAGAAAAACAATACCATTTTCAATAGCCCCTAAAAAGACAAAATACTTAGGAATAAATCTGACCAGGGATGTAAAAGACCTATACAAAGAAAACTATAAAACACTACTGCATGAAACCCAAAGGGATCTACATAAATGGAAAAACATACCATGCTCATGGACAGGCAGACTCAACATTGTGAAAATGGCAATTCTAGCTAAAGCAATCTACAAATACAACACAATCCCGATCCAAATACCAACAACATTCTTCAAAGAGATGGAAAAACTAATCATTAACTTTATATGGAAAGGGAAGAAGCCCCGAATAAGTAAAGCACTACTGAAGAAGAAGAAGAAAGCTGGAGGACTCACACTACCTGACTTCAGAACCTACTATACAGCTACAGTAGTCAAAACAGCCTGGTACTGGTACAACGACAGATACATTGACCAATGGAACAGAATTGAGAACCCAGATGTAAATCCATCCACCTACGGTCACCTGATCTTCGACAAGGGCCCAAAGTCCATCAAATGTGGAAAAGACAAGTCTTTTTAACAAATGGTGCTGGCAAAACTGGATATCCATTTCCAAAAAAATGAAACAGGACCCATACCTCACACCATATACAAAAACTACTTCAAAATGGATCAAAGACCTGAATATAAAGCCTAAAACTATAAAGTTCATAGAGGAAAAAATAGGACCAACGTTTCAGGCCTTAATACACGGCATTAACAGGATACAAACCATAACCATCAACGCACAAAACCCAACAGATAAGCTAGATAACTGGGATCTTCTAAAAATCAAACACCTATGCTCTTCAAAAGACTTCACCAAAGGAGTAAAAAGAGAACTTACAGACTGGAAAAAAATTTTTGGACAGTACAAGTCAGACAAAGGTCTAATCTCCATAATCTACAAGAAAATCCAACACCTCTACAACAAAAAGACAAATAATCCTATTAAAAAATGGGCAAAGGAAAGGAACAGACACTTCACCAGAGAAGACATTCAAATGACCAACAGACACATGAGGAAATGCTCGCGATCACTAGCCATTAGAGAAATGCAAATTAAAACCACAATGAGATACCATCTCACCCCAGCATTACTGGCATGAATCAAAAACACTGGAAATAACAGATGTTGGAGGGGCTGTGGGGAGATGGGAACTCTTAGGCACTGCTGGTGGGAATGCAAAATGATACAACCATTTTGGAAAATGATATGGTGCTTCCTCAGAAAGCTAGAAATAGACATACCATTCGATCCAGCAATCCCACTCCTAGGAAGATATCCTAAAGGAATAAGAGTCATCACTCGAATAGACATATGCACACCTATGTTCGTGGCAGCATTGTTCACAACAGCAAAACAATGGAAACAACCTAGATGCCCATCAACAGATGAATGGATAAACAAACTATGGTACATACACACAATGGAGTACTATGCAACAAGAAAGAACAACAATGAATCTGTGAACCATCTCATAACATGGATGAAATTGGAGGACATTATGCTGAGTGAAATAAGTCAGTCACAAAAGGACAAATATTTTATGAGACCTCTATTGTAAAAACCCATGAAAAAGTTCACACACAAAATGTAACAATCTTTGTTGGGTACCAGGGATGGGAAGGGTGGGGGGGAAATACTAAATAGGCAATAGATAAGTGGTATCTTGGGTGAAGGGTGAGACAGTACACAATACAGGGGAAACTAGCACAACCTGTACAAGGAAAAGTCATGGAAGCCCCACAGACACATCCAAACTCCGAGGGACTGAATTGCTGGGCGGAGGGCTGTGGGGACCATGGTCTCGGGGAACATCTAGCTCAACTGGCATGACACAGCTTATAAAGACAATGCTCTACATTCTACCTTGGTGAGTAGTGTGTGTGGTCTTAAAAGCCTGTGAGCGACCATCTAAGATACTCCACTGGTCTCATCCCTTCAGGAGCAAGGGAGAATGAAGAGAACAGGATACAAGGAAAAGATTAGTCCTAAGGACTAATTGTCCACAGCTACCAAGGCCTCCACAGACTGAGTCCAGTACAGCTAGATGGTGCCCGGCTACCACCACTGACTGTTCTGACCAGGATCACAACAGAGGGTTCTGGACAGAGCTGAAGAAGGATGTACAGCATAATTCTAACTCACAAGAAAAAAAAAAAGACCAGATTTACTGGCCTAAAGGAGACTGGAGAAACCTCGAGAGTATGGCCCCCAGACACCCTTTTAGCTCAGTGGTGAAGTTACCTCCGAGGTTCACTGTTCAGCCTGGGAGTGGACAGCCCCGTAAAACCGAATGAGACTAACGAGGTACAGGAGTCCAGTGACAAGGGCCAGAAGGCAGAAGGGGACAAGGAAGCTGGTGATAGGGAACACAAGGTTGAGTAAGGATATTGTTGATGTGTTGTGAGATTGTTAGCCATGGTCATAGGGCAACATTTGTAGTAACCGTTAAATGAGAAACTATTTTGTTCTGTAAGCCTTCATCTTAAGCGAGAATAACAGCACAATTGGAAGAGCGTAGTCAATGTCACTGAACTGTGTATGTAGAAATTTTTGATACGGTGTATCTTTGGCTATGTGTGTTTTCACCAAAAAAAAAAAAAGGACAAGAAATTGAGAGACAGAGCTCTGAACATTTCAGTTACAAAACACAATAAAATTTATCTTACAAAAGCAGCAAAGCAAGAGATCTAGTAACTAGGGAGTATATTACCCAATTTTTCTTCACACAACATAATTAAAGACTGGCACAGAATTTTTAATTATTTTAATACTTTATAATATAAAGTCTGGCATAAGCACATACACTTTATTTGGGGTTTGTAAGATTGATCAGGAGACTGATTCAAATCACATCACTCACACATTTAAATACATGTCTCTGAACCATATTTTACAAGTTTCAGGCATCCAGCTAAGGGTACTGCAGATTTCTGAGTGTTTAGGAATGAAGGGGTTATTTTTATTTCCTTACATTTGCTTGTTTATTGCAGGTAGCCTTCAAGAAAATTATCAACAATAGCTCAAACGTCATCTGTCCCATGAAGATTTCCCGAAGACTCCCAGGCAATTAATTTCCTTTATGGTCCCGTAACACTTTATTCATAATTTTATTGTACTATAATATAGTTTCTCTCTTCACATGTTGGCTCCCCACTACGTTGAAAGATATTCCAGGACAGGAACCATATCCTGATCTGTTTTATGTCATCAGTGACTCACATACTTACTGACACACAGCAGGGACTCAGTAAGTACTCAGGGAATGAATGAATAAATGAAGGAATGAACTAATGAACTACACAAATTACAAACAGATGCTTAGAATATCATGAGGTCTAAAAAGATAGAGAAAGGTCAAGGAGCCGTGGTGATGCAATGGTTAAGGGCTCGGCTGCTAACCAAGAGGTTGACAGTTAGAACTCACCCAGCAGCTCCTTGGTAGAAAAGAACTGGCAATCTGCTTCTGTAAAGATTACAGCCAAGAAAACCCTATAGGGCGGCTCTGTTCTGTCACACGGGGATGCTATGAGTTTGAAATCGACTCCATGGCACCTAACAACTATCTTTCCCAGATTTAAAGAGTGGGAAGATGAGCACTGCGCAAAGACCAAAAGGTTTGGGAAAAGCTATGGTTTCCTTGGTATTCTGAGTATGTATGTATACAACAAATTCAGCATTTCCACCAGCCACTGCAAGCTTTCACTCTTAGAGATAAGGTACCTCCTTATTTTTATGCCTTCTTTTATTTTATTTTATGCCCTGGTGGCACAGTGTTTCAGAGCTCGGCTGCTAACCCAAGGGTCGGCAATTCAAATCCACCAGTTGCTCTTTGGAAGCCCTATGGAGCAGTTCTACTCTGTCCTATAAGGTTGCTATGAGTCAGAATCGACTCAATGGCAACAGCTATTATTATGGCTGTATATTTTTGGCCAGGTTCTGTCTTGCAAACTTGAGTTTCTAAAACAAAGTTATTACAAAAATTTATTTCAAATGGGTTTTTTTTCATTTTTGTGAAAATACATGTCTTTCTTTGACATCTATAAAAGACTTACAATTTGTCACTTTGTGTTAAAAAAAAGTTTATATTAGACATACACTTTGACTAATCACAAAATAAGTAACAGGAGATGGAAATTTATTTGAAATTTTTAGTTATTTTTCTTTTTTTAAAGAGGATTAACTGGAAATTTCCTTTAAAATATATAATAACATAATTAACAATTTGAATTTCTCCTATGTCTCCTCCAAAATAATTCACATATAATCAAAGTATAGTGGAGTGAGAGTCTGGGGACTCGTAGTCTTTTCCTGTATTAGTCACTCAACAGTCTATAATCTGAATAAATCAGTAACTTCCAAGTGATCGGTGATTTTCAAACTAGACTCTTGGATGTCTTGGGGGTTCTCTGTATATGTTTGGCAGAGGAGGGGGTGGAGGATGAGTAAGAATTTGCACCTCCCCTTAAAAAGAGTTAAAAAAATCACTGTACTACATGATTTGTGAGAATCCTTTAATATCCCAAATGCTATTTTTCCATTTCTTTACCCTATTAAAGACTATTATTAGTTTCACATTTTAAATTGGAAAAATAAAACACCAAGCGTATACATGGCCTCCTAAAAATCACATAATGTATGCACCAGAAGTCACCCAACTCTAACGCTAACGGTATCTGTTGGTAACAGTTGCCCAGCTTGTCAAGTAACTACAGATGAAACATGGCTTCCCAGATATCAACGACTAGGAATTATTTTCCCCTGGAGCAAGCTAGGCAATAAGTCCATTAATGTAATTTTTAACATTACAAGCATTAAAAAGACATAGTCAAGAAACTGAATAATTATTTTGAAAATACCTGTACTATAAATTGTAACTCTCTTCTTTCTGCTTCCCATTGTTCTGCTTGTAATCTAAACTCCTCCAATGCTGTCTCCCTGATACGAGACTCCATCTCATTCTTCTCCTGCTGATGTTTTTCTGATGCTTCCTTTGTATGAATAAAATCTTGTTTTACTATTAGATCAGTAAAAGTTACCTTTCCTCCTTCATCCCCAGTTTAAATATATAAAGAGGCTTTCCTTACCTACAGACTGTGGAAACTCATTATAATTCAAGTTAAAATAATTAATAAAACTATCATATTTTGATCATCAGAATGCAGATCTGAAAAAGAAGCTATGGTAACCCATTTAACTTAAGCAACATAATACATATAGGCATATATTTTGACCCTATTTTTCTGAAAAATGTGTTTAACTTCAGAGGTCTGAACAAAACCCATTAAATGAGAAAGAGACAAAAACAAAGCAGACTCTAGTTAATATGGCGATCTCTAACCACCCATGAACCAGCTGTTCGGATTATCCCTTTGGTTTATATATAAATCTGACAGAGAACAATGTATTTCCAAAAAGGGAAAAGAAGGAATTGTATGCAACAAATCAGGATAAGGAAACTCTAGAACGTTAAAAATTTGGGGAAAAAAACCAAATTATTTTTAAGTTTGGAACATATCTACTTTCTAGTTCTACAGATAAACAATATTTGTAAAAGGTTTTTCCTTTTGGGTTTTCTTAGCCATACAACATTTTTAAGATCTAATTTGGTCCAAAATCTTAAAAATATAAAATGCAGGTTTCCTGAGAAGCCCAATTTTCTAAACTATATGGTTTAAAACTAAGTCCCCGCTAACAGTACCAGAAAAATTCTGTGGTTTAATTTATATGAAAGAGAAAGCCTACCATGTCCATATAACAGCAGAAAGGATCTTCACAGTAAAGACTGCCCTCATAACTTTCACTAATGGAAAATCATCTCAAATAGACTTGAGGCTTTTTCCCCCAAAGGCTAAATACCCATTGCCATTGAGTTGATTCCAACTCACAGTGACCCTACAGGACAGAGTAGAACTGCCTCATAGGGTTTCCAAGGAGCAGCTGGTCGATTCCAACTGTCAACCTTTTGGTTAGCAGCCAAGCTCTTAACCACTGTGCCATCAGGGCTCCTATTCAACCACAGGAGTCCCTGGGTGATGCAAACGGTTAAGCACATGACCACTAGCTGAAAGGTTGGCTGTTGGAACCCACCTATCAGAAGATACGCCTGGCGACAGATCTGCTTCCAGAAGGTCACAGTCTTGAAAACCCTGTGGAGCAGTTCTACTCTGCATACACGGGGTTGCCATGAGTAGGAATCAACTTGATGGCAACTAACAACAGTTCAACCCCAAGTTCCCCAAAGGTCTCTCTGCAGCTCAGAGAAAAAGCCAACAGCCTAATATCAAAGCAGAGCTCTCCTAAGTAGCTAATCAAGATCATATCTAGATCTTCTTTCTATCTTGAGGTGCAAACTGATTGTAAGGAATACTGTTATCATCACACTCCTTCCTCCATAGCACCAAGACATTCTACTTGAGGAAGGCTATATAGGGCCCCTCCCCCCCCCCCCCCCCCCCCCCCGCCCAGAGATCTGTAATACTAGCCTTCACCTAAACTTCACCCATTCAAATATATATGCCAGGCACTATTTCAGGGCCTGGGAATACATGACTAAACAAAAGAGACAAACTATAACTAGTGACCCGGAGAAAATGAAAAGTAGATCTGCGGAGAATGTCTGGGAACCTTTGTGCCAAAGCTTTTATTTAGAGTTAGTAAATGCTTTTGTAAAATTACTTTTTAGTGAAGATACATTTCCAGAATTCTGAAAAGCTATTTATGCCAGTGGTAAATGAATAGCATTATTATTTTATTTATTTTTTTTAATTTAAACTGGTACTTCAAAAAAAGACAAATATACACAATTCAAAATCTTTCTTCTAAGTAGCTGGTAACAGAAACCTTAAGCCATATTTTTACTCTAGGGAGTAAAAAGAGAAAGAAAAAAAAAGGGGAATAAATAACTCAGAATAATTTTAGTAAACATTCATTAAATATTTTACACATCATATATCTATATAGAATGTGCTCTACAAAGATAATGAAGTCTCTATCAGATATACAAAGTATTTTTCTATATTTATTTTATATTCAGACCAAAATCTATGACCCATATATATAAAATTCTAAATTTTCATACTGCTGGACCAAAAGGACTTGTAGGTTTTAATCTGCTTACAATATGCTCATATAAGCTTTTTTTCCTTTTTCGTATCATTGTTTTTCACAAAAGAAAACACATCTATTAGCATATTGCTAATGCATGTAACAAAAGAGATCAGCAAGAATACCCTAAGGAGGAGAGAGGGAGGGAGGGAAGGAGGGAGGAAAGAAGAAAACAAAGAAGGAAGGATGAAAAGGAGGGGGAAAAAATAAAGAACAAAAATTAAATTTTCTTGCTTTTTGAGAGTTATTTTCCTTTCCAAGGATACCTTCAAATAATTTCTAACCCATCTCAGTGAATATTATACATAGCAAAATTCCTTTGTAAAGTCTACTTTACCTGTAGAGTTTTCTCTAGTCTGCTTTTTTCTTTCATAAGTAAATCATATTCCCTATTGCAGTTTTGAATTATATTGTCTCTTTCCTCCAAATCACGTTCAAATCTTCTGCATTCTTCTTTCCATTTCTGCTGGGAAGTCTGAAATGCTTTCTCCATTTCATTTGCCTTTCCTTGAAGTTCTGAATTCTGAGCTAATAAAAATATAAAAGAATAATGGTATATTTATAACCATGAGTTAAATTGTTAGAAGTCCAAAATCCTATGCATTGGAGCTAATTTCACCATTTACAGTGCAATTTTAGGACAAAAATTTAACCTCTTCACACCAGTAAACTTTTGAAAAGCTCACTATCACTGAACCAATCTATTCTATAATTTCTCAATCAATTCTTCCACTTCAGACAAAAGTGACTTTGTACCTCAATTGTGTGACATATTCCTGAAGTCTTCCAAGTTCCCATGTGGAATATAAGAATCTGGGTGCTAGCTTTTGGGGAAGCTAGTAGCAAAGGTAAGCTGGAAGGAATGGTTCCCATATTCAGCATTTAGTATGCTACCTTCCTGTTTTCCCAGGATACAGGTCCCCTTCTTTTTGCCTGTGTAGTGATCCTTTATTTTACCACCTCCAGAGGTTAAGCCACCTGACTACCAGTAGGAAGTGGAAGTAGCCCACAGCACTGTGCTCTCGGAAAGGGGACCTTCAGACCTAACTGCCTCTGAACAGCTTTCATCTAATCTTCCCTTATTTTACCCTCCACTGCTACTCTCACTCCCAATTCCAAAGTTATCTGATACTCAGTTTATGAACCTTTTGAGTAACTAACAAGTGTCTGCCAGTTTTCCTCATTCTTGGCTTAGGATTCTGATGTCTCAGGTCTGCTAAATCAGTTATCCCTCATTCATTTGCTTCCTAGCTTCCAAAATTTTCTCACTTGTCACTTCTCCTATTCCCTCAATCAATGTGAAATTATCTTCTTTTAATTACTCTGTAACTCTATCAGTTTGTTTTCAACTCCAACCTCAAATTTTTATTATATAAATGTTCAAAATTACAGAAAGTTGAAATTGTATTATAGCAAACACCCATATACCTACCACTTACATTCTACAATTGTTAACATTGTATTATATCACACATTATCCATCTATTCATGCATCAATTCATCTACCCATCGATCAGTTCATCATACTTCTTGATGGATTTCAAAGCAAGCTGCTAATATCAGAATATTTCACTCCTAAATAATTCAGCATGCATATCACTAAATAGAGTTCAATATAGTTTTACTTCTTTTTGCAGGTAAAATTTACATACAGTGAAAGCCTATATATATGAAGTCTAGCATTAAAAGAGATTGACACAGAGTCAGAGACTTGCCAAGTACATACACTCATGTAACTCAACCAAAAACCAACCTTGGTGCTGTTGAGTTGATTCTGACTCATAGCAACCTACAGGACACAGCAGAACTGCCCCATAGGGTTTCCAAGCAACAGCTGGTGGATCTGAACTGCTGACCTTTTGGTTGGTAGCCAGTTCTTACCCACTGTGCCACCAGGGCTCCTATGTAGCTCAAGCCCCTATCAAAATACATTTCCATCAACAAGAAAAAGTTGCCTCATGACTTTTCCTAGTCAATACTCACTGCCAACCTAGCCCAGATACAAGCACTTTTGTGACTTTTTTTCACCAACTATTAAGTTTTTCCTACCTAAAACTTCATATAAATGTAATTGTATAGGACGTCTTCTCGTGTATAAAATTTCTTCCACTCTGCATAATTTTTTCAAGATTCGTCCATGCTGTTACATGTATCAGTAGTTGGTTCCTTTTTATTCCTTGTATTTCACTGTTTGAACATAACACAAATTATTTCTTCAGTCTCATATTAATGGACAATGTTTTTTTCTAATTTGGGACTATTATGAACGGAGCTTCTATGAAATTCTTAGCTGTTTTTCTTTCTAATAGGGAAATACCAAAGAGTGAAAATGTTAGGTCATAGGATAAGTGTATATTTATTTCACAAGAAATTGCCAGGCTGTACTTCAAAGTGGTTGTACCATTTTATACTCCCACTAAAGAAGCATGAGTGTTCCAACTGCTCTTAATCCTCATCAACACTTGGTATTAACAGTCTTTTCAATTAAAGCCATCTGATAGGAGCAGCGGTAGTCAGGGTGGTTTTCATTTGCATTTCCCTGATGACAAGTGAGGATAAACATGTTTACATGTGATTAATAGCCATTCCTATTTCTTCCTCTTCAAGTGTTTGTTAAAATCTTTTGACTTTGGACAAGTAAATTCCCATCTTCCTTGGACTTCAATTTCCTCACAGTAAATGAAGATCATTACTTTTATAAATGTTGTTGTTGTTAGGTGCCATCAAGTCAGTTCTGACTCACAGTGACCCTATGCACAACAGAAGGAAATACCGCCTGGTCCTGTACCATCCTCACAATCGTTGTTATGCTTGAGCCCATTGTTGCAGCCACTGTGTCAATCCATCTCACTGAAGGTCGTCCTCTTTTTCATTGATCCTCCACTTTACCAAGCATGATGTTCTTCTCCAGAGACGGGTCCCTCCTAATAACATGTCCAAAGTATGTGAGACAAACTCTTGCCATCCTTGCTTCTAATGAGCATTCTGGCTCTAATACTTCAGATTTGTTTGTTCTTTTGGCAGTCCATGGTATACTCAATATTTTTCGCCAACACCATAATTCAAAGGCACAAATTCTTCTTCAGTCTTCCTTATTCATTGTCCAGCTTTCCATGCATATAAGGTGACTGAAAACATCGTAGCCTGGGTCAGGCATACCTTAGCATTAAAGTAACATCTTTGCTTTCTAACACTTTAAAGAGACCTTTTGCAGCAGATTTACCTGATGCAATGCATGTCTGATTTCTTGACTGCTGCTTCCATGGGCATTGATTATGGTTCCAAGTAAAACAAAATCCTTTACAATTTCAATATTCTCTCCGATTATCATGATGTTGCTTATTGGTCCAGTTGTGAGGATTTTTGTTTTCTTTATGCTGAGGTGTAATCCATACTGAAGGCTACAGTCTTTGATCTTCAACAGTAAGTGCTTTAACTCCTCTTCACTTTCAGGAAACAAGGTTGTGTCATCTGCATATTGCAGGTTGTTACTGAGTCTTCCTCCAATCCTGATGACCCATTCTTCTTCGTATAGTCCAGCTTTTCATACTGTTTGCTCAGCATCCAGACTGAATAAGTATGGTGAAAGGATACAACACTGATTCACACCTTTCTTCACTTTAAACCATGCAGTATTCCATTGATCTGTTCAAACAACTGCCTCTTGGTCTATCTACAAGTTCCACATGAGCAAAATTAAGTGTTCTGGAATTCCCACGTTTCACAAAGTTATCCATAATTTGTTATGACCCACATAGTCGAATGCCTTTGCACAGTCAATAAGACACAGGTAAACATCTTTCTAGTAGTCTCTGCTTTCAGCCAAGATCCATCTGACATCAGCAATGATATTCCTTGTTCCACATCCTCTTCTGAATCCAGCTTGAATCTCTGGCAGTTCCCTCTCGATGTACTGCTGCAATCACTTTTGAAGGATCATCAGCAAAATTTTACTTGTGTGTGATATTAATGATATTGTTTGAAAATTTCCGCATTCTGTTGGATCACCTTTCTTTGAAATGGGTATGACTATAGATCTTTTCCAGTCGGTTGGCCAGGTAGCTGTCTTCCAAGTTTCTTGGCATAGACGAGTGAGCACCTCCAGCACTGCATCCGTTCATTGAAACATCTCAGTTGGTATACAATCAATTCCTGGAGCCTTTTTTTCGCCAATGCCTTCAGTGCAGTTTGGACTTCTTCCTTCAGTACCACTGGTTTCTGATCATATGCTACCTCCTGAAATGGTTGAACACTGACTAATTCTTTTAGGTACAGTGACTGTGTATTCCTTCCATCTTCTTTTGATGCTTCTTGCGTCGTTCAATATTTTGCCCACAAAATCCTTCAATACTGCAACTTGAGGACTGAATTTTTTCTTCAGTTTTTTCAGCATGAGAAATGCCGAGCATGAATATGTATTTAAAATTAAATTCCTACTTTTTTTTTTTTAATTCCTATGTGATTCTGCTGACCATTCATGGAACAAGCCCTCTAAAAAAAGTGATTAACAAAAAAGAGGCCCTGGATAAGCAAAGCATTATTGAAAAAGAAAGACCAAAGTAGGAGCCCTCACACTACTTGATCTCAGAACCTACTATATAGTCACAGTAGTCAAAACAGCCTGGTACTGGTACAATGACAGACTCATAGACCAATGGAACAGAACTGAGAACCAGACACAAATCTCTCCACTTATGGTCAGCTCATCTTTGACAAAGGACCAAAGTCCGTTAAATGGTGAAGAGACAGTCTTTTTAACAAATGGTGGCAAAAATGGATGCACATCTGTAAAAAAATGAAACAGGACTCATACTTTACGCTATACACAAACACTAACTGAAAATGGATCAAACGCTAAATATAAAACCTAAAGTGATAAAGATTATTGAAGAAAAAATAGGGACAATGTTAATACATGGCATAAATATAATATAAAACATAATTAACAATATACAAACACCAGAAGATAAACTAGATAACTGGGAGCTCCTAAAAAATTAAACACTTATGCTTATCAAAAGACTTCACCAAAAGAGTAAAAAGACAACCTACAGACTGGGAAAAAATTTTGGGCTACAACATATCCAACAAGGGTCTAATCTATATAATCTATAGTACACCTCAACAACAAAAAGGACAAACAATCCAATTTTAAAATGGGCAAAGGATATGAGCAGACACTTCACCAAAGAAGACATGCAGGTGGCTAACAGATACATGAGGAAATGCTTGCAAACATTAGCCACTATAGAAATGCAAATCAAAACTACAGTGAGATACCATCTCACCCCGATATTAATGGCACTAATCAAATAAACAGAAAATAACAAATGTTGGAGAGGCTGCAGGGAGACCAGAACTCTTATGCACTGCTGGTGGGAATGTAAAATGGTATAAACAGTATGGAAAACCATACGGCATCTCCTTAAAAAGCTAGAAATAGAAATACCACAAGATTCAGCAATCCCACGCGTAGGAATATATCCTAGAGAAATAGGAGCCATCACATGAATAGACATATGTACACCCATGTTCATTGCAGTATTATTCACAATAATAAAAAAACGGAAACAAGCTAAGCACCATCAACAGAAGAATGGATAAACAAATTATGGTACATACACACAATGGAATACTATGCAACGATGAACAATGATAAATCTGTGAAACGTCTCACAACATGGATGAATCTGCAGGGCATTAGGATGAGTGAAATAAGTCAATCACAAAAGGACCAATATTGTATGAGATCACTATTATAAAAACTCCATAAAAGGTTTACACACAGAAAAAAAACAAAATCTTTGATGGTTATGAGGGAAGGGAGGGGTAGAGAGGGAAAATCACTAACTAGATAGTAGATGAGTGTTAACTTAGGTGAAGGAAAAGACAACATACAATATAGGGGAAGTTAGCACAACTTGACCAAGAAAAACTTACAAGCTTCCTAGACACATCCAGATACCCTGAAGGATCGAGTTACTGGGGCTGAGGGCTGGGAACCATTGTCTCGGGGGACATCTAGGTCAATCAGCATAACATAGTTCATAAAGAAAATGTTCTACACCCTACTTCAGTGAGTAGCGTCCAGGGGTCTTAAAAGTGGAAGTAGCCATCCAAGACACATCTATTGGTCCCATTCCATGTGGAGCAAAGGATAATGAAGAAAACCAAAGACACAAAGAAAATATTAGTCCAAAGGACTAATAGACCACATTAACCACAGCCTCCACTAACCTGAGCCCAAAAGAACTAGATACTACCCCACTACCACCACCACTCTGAGAGCAATCACAATAGAGGGTCCCGGACAGAGCAGAAGAAAAATGTACAATGAAATTCAAATTAAAAAGAAAAAGACCAGACTTACTAGTCTGACAGAGACTAGAGGAACCTCTGAGATTATGGCACCTGGACATCCTGCTAACTCAGAACTGAAGCCATTCCTGAAGTCTGCATTTCAGCCAAAGATTAACCAAAAACCCAAACCCACTGCCATTGAGTAGACTCTGCCTCATAGCAATACTACAGGACACAGGAGAACTGTTCCATAGGGTTTCCAAGGAGCAGCTGGTGGATTTCAACTGCTGACCTTTTGGCGAGTAGCCTGAACTCTTAACCACTGTGCCACCAGGGCTCCAGCCAAAGATTAGACAGACCTATAAAACAAACAATAACTCATGCGAGGATTGTGCTTCTTAGTTCAATCAAGTACACAAGACCAAATGGGCAACACCTGCCCAAAAACAAAGACAACAAGGCAGGAAGGGACAGGAAAACTGGATGAATGCACATGCGGTACCCAGGATGGAAAGGGAAAGGGGTAGAGTCTGACACAAAGCGGAGATTGCAACCAATGTCACATAAATTTTTGAATGAGAAACTAATATGCACTGTAAACTTTCACCTAAAGTACAATAAAATTTTTAAAATTTAAATATATATACATAGGAGGCGGGGCAAAGATGGCAGAGTAGCTAGACGCTTCCAGTGGTCTCTGTTACAACAAAGACAGGAAAAAACAAATAAATCGATTACATATGACAATCTAGGAGCCCTGAACATCAAAGGTAAAGTTGAAGAATCAGACTGAGAGGCAGGGGGAGGGAGAGACGGTTCAGAAGCATCAAGGATCTGCCAGGCTGACCCGGCTGGGGCCGGAGCCCTGTGGGCCAGATTGGCTGACATGTTCGGGAAGGCAGGAAGTGGTATTTTTCACGTGAGGAGAAACCAAACAGTGGAGAGTCTGCCCAAGCCTCCAAAGCCAGGGAAAAGCAGCGCTGAATTGGCAAAACATAAGTACATGAGTTAATACTGTGCAGATCAAAAAACACCCTGTCTGGGATGATGATCTCTCCAATTTACCTACACCATCTCCGCTCTGTACCAGGTCCTGAGCCAGCTTCACCCACCGCCGCTTCCCCTAGGCCAGAAGTACGACCTGTCACATGCCCTGAGTCATTCTGTTGGCCTTGAAGAGGGAACAAATTAACAAACATGAAAAAATAATCTGCCAGCTCCCCTAAGCCGGGAATTCAGGGCAAGCACAGCTCCTTTGCCTAAGCATAGGCATAAGGGGTCCATGGACTTTGAACGCCTTTCTCCACTGCACAGACCTGTGTGGGCCCATTTCAACAGCATAAGCCCTCACTAGCACAGTACAACAGGGTATATACCTGAAGCCTAACTTCACTGTAGCAGCTATATGGTGGAGTGGCAGGTTCTTGACATTTCACATCTCTCTGCCCATTAAGCAGAGTCCTCACCTACCCACATCAGGAGCCTCAGGACTGGTGGCTCCACACATGCCACATAGCCACCTGCAACAGGGGTCCAAGAATAAGTGGTGCCTCTCACTTCTTACAGCCAACAGCACTGGGTATCCACAGTCGCGCTGCAAAACCCACCCATCTACATGTTCTAGGGAACACGGAGATGCTTTCCTCCTAGACACGCAGGGGCAATCGTCAGGCCCCTGTCTTGCTCAGCTTGTGACCCTCTACTGCAGCCAGATACCTATGCCTACTCCAAACACCCCTGACTATCTAGGACTGTAGGTGAGAGCCTGCACTGCACACTTCATGATCAACTATCGGGACACCTGAGCTGAATCCATACAAGAAAAGTGAATGGACTCCTGGGCTCACATACCTAGTAACAGATCTAACCACCTGGTGACAGGACGTTAGAGCTTCAAAGACCCAATAATCAAATGAGAACGCATGAGCAGCCTATTTGGGCATATCAAAACATAACAAAACAAGAAGCTAGGACACAGTAAGCAAATATAAAATAAATAAATATAATAATTTATTGATGGCTCGGAGACAACAGTCAATACCAAATCACATAAACAGGCAGACCATGATGGTTTCAGCCAGAGACCAAAACAAAGAATCAAGAAATCGTTCAGAGGAAGAGAACTTCTTGGAAATACCAGAGGAAGAATACAAAATATTAATATACAAAACTCTTCAGGAGATCAGGCAAAATGCAGAACAAGCTAAGGAACACACAGACAAAGAAACAGGAACTTAAGAAGACTGAAGAAAAGAACAATGACAAATTTAACAACCTGCAAGAATCCACAGAGAGACAGCAAACAGAAATCAACAAGATTAACAATAAAATTTCAGAATCAGACAACTCCACAGAAAGTCACAGGAGGAGAACTGAGGTAATGGAAGTAAGAATTAGTGAGATTGAAGATACAGCACTTGACACCAACTTATTTGAGGAAAAATTAGATAAAAGAATTAAAAAAAATGAAGAAACCCTAAGAATTATGTGGGACTCTATCAAGAGGAATAACCTATGAGTGACTGGAGTACCAGAACAGGGAGGGATACCAGAAAATACAGAGAGAATTGTTAAAGGTTTGTTGGCAGAAAACTTCCCTGATATTGTGAAAGATGACAAGATATCTATCCAAGATGCTCATCGAACCCCACATAAGGTGGATCCCGAGAGAAAGTCACCAAGACATATTATAATCAAACTTGCCAAAACCAAAGATAAAGAGAGAATTTTAAGAGCGGCTACAGAAAAACGAGAAGTTATCTACAAAGGAGAGTCAATAAGACTAAGTTTGGACTACTCAGCAGAAACCATGCAGGCAAGAAGGCAATGGGATGACATATATAAAGCCTTGAAGGAAAAAAATTGCCAGACAACAATTATATATCCAGCAAAACTGTCTCTCAAATACGATGGTGAAATTAGGGCATTTCCAGATAAAAGGAAGTTTAGGGAATTTTCAAAAACCAATCTAAAATTATAAGAACTACTAAAGGGAGTCCTCCGGTTAGAAAATCAATTAACATCACATAACAACCCAAGACTACAACAAAGGGCAAAGCAACCAGATATAAACCCAGATAGGGAAGTCACAAAAATAAAACAAAGCTAAAACACGGAAAATAGGGAAACAGAGACATCAATATGTAAAAGATGACAACATTAAAACAAAGAAGGAGGACTAAAAAATGTAGTCATAGATCTTTCTTATAGAGAGGAAGTCAAGGCGATATAAAGAAATAAAAGATTAGTTTAAACTTAGAAAAACAGGGGTAAATATTAAGGTAACCACAAAGGAAACTAACAATTCTACACAACAAAATAAAAAACAAGAAAAACATAAAGACTCAGCAAATACAAAATCAACAATAAAAAAGATGAAAAGAAAATACATAAAGAAAAATGACTTAGCACAAAAAATTAAGTGGAACAAAGAAACTGTCAACAACACACACAAAAAGACATCAAAATGACAGCACTAAAAACTCATACCTATCAATAATCACACAGAATGTAACTGGACTAAATGCACCAATGAAGAGACAGAGAGTGGCATACGGATAAAAAAACATGATCCGTCTATATTGCTGCCTACAAAAGACACGCTTTAGACTTAAAGACACAAACCAATTAAAACTCAAAGGACAGAAAAAAATATAACAAGCAAATAACAGTCAAAACAGAACAGCAGTGACAAGATTAATCTCTGAAAAAATAGACTTTAAAGTAAAATCCACTACAAAGGATAAAGAAGGACGCTATATAATGATTAAAGGGTCAATATACTAGGAAGACATAACGATAATAAATATTTATGCACCCAACGAGAGGGCTCCAAAACACATAAAACAAACTCTAACAGCAATGAAAAGAGAGATAGACAGCTCCACAAAGAATAGTAGGAGACTTTAATACACCACTTTCAGTGAAGGACAGAACTTCCAGAAAGAAGCTCAGTAAAGACACGGATGATCTAAATGCCACAATCAACCAGCTTGATCTCACATACATATACCAAACACTCCACTCAACAGCAGTCAAGTATACTTTCTTCTCCAGTGCACGTGGAACATTCTCCAGAATAGGCCACATAATAGGCCATAAAGCAAGCCTTAACAGAATCCAAACAATCAACATATTAAAAAGCATCTTTTCTGACCATAAAACCATAAAAGTGGAAATCAATAACAGATAAAGCAAGGAAAAAAATCAAACACATGGAAACTGAACAACATCTTGCTCAAAACCTACTGGGTTACAGAAGAAATTAAAAGATGGAATAAAGAAATTCATAGAATTAAATGAAAATGAAAACACATCCTACCAGAACCTTTAGGACAGAGCAAAAGCAGTGTTCAGAGATCAATTTATAGCAATAAATGCACACATCCAAAAAGAAGAAAGGGCCAAAATAAAACATTAACCCTACAACTCAAACACACAGAAAGAGAGTGACAAAAGAAGCCCTCGGGCACCAGAAGACAGCAAATAATAAAAATTAGAGTAGAATTAAATGAAACAAAGGAGAAAAACAATTGAAAGAGTTAGCAAGACCAAAAGCTGGTTCTTTGAAAAGATCAACAAAATCGATAAAACACTGGCCAAACTGACAAAAGAAAAACAGGACAGGAAGCAAATAAACTGAAAAAGAAATGAGACGGGCAATATCACAACAGACCCAACTGAAATTAAAAGAATCATAACAGAATACTATGAAAAACTGTACTCTAACAAATTTGAAAACCTAGAGGAAATGGACAAATTTCTAGAAACACACTACCTACCTAAACAAACACAAACAGAGGTAGAACAACTAAATAAATCTATAATGAAAGAAAAGACTGAAGAGGTAATTTAAAAACTTCCAACAAGAAAAAGCCCTGGCCATGACAGTTTCACTGAAGAATTCTACCAAACTTCCAAAGAGTTAACATCACTACTACTAAAGGAATTTCAGAGCATAGAAAAGAATAGAATACTCCCATACTCATTCTATGAAGCCAGCACAACCCTGATACCAAAACCAGCTAAACACACCACAAAAAAAGAAAATTACAGACCCGTATCCCTCATGAACATAGACCCAAAAATATACAACAAAATTCTAGCCAATAGAATTCAACAACATATCAAAAAAAATAATTCACCATGACCAAGTGGGATTCATACCAGGTATGTAGGGATGGTTCAACAGCAGAAAAACAATCAATGTAACCTATCACATAAATAAAGCAAAATAAAAGAACCACATGATATCAATTGATACAGAAAAGGCATTTGACAAAGTCCAACACCCATTCATGATAAAAAAAACTTTCAACAAAATAGGAATAGAAGGGAAATTCCTCAACATAATTAAGGGCATTTATACAAAGCCAACAGCCAACATCATCCTAAATGGAGAGGGTCTGAAAGCATTCCCACTGAGAATGGGAACCAGACAAAGATGCCCTTTATCACCACTCTTATTCAATATTGTGCTGGAGGTCCTAGCCAGAGCCATTAGGCTAGAAAAAGAAATAAAGAGCATCCAGATTGGTAAGGAAGAAGTCAAAGTATCTCTATTTGCAGATGATATGATCTTATACACAGAAAACCCCAAAGAATCCACAAGAAAACTACTGGAACTAACAGAAGACTTCAGCAAAACTTCAGGATAGAAGATAAACATACAAAAATCAGCTGGATTCCTCTACACCAACAAAGAGAACTTTGAAGAGGAAATCACCAAATCAATACCATTTACAATAGTCACCTAGAAGATAAAATACTTAGGAGTAAATCTAACCAGAGATGTAAAAGACTTATACAAAGAAAGATACAAGATGCTACTGCAAGAAACCAAAAGAGACCTGCATAAGTGTAAAAACATACCGTGCTCATGGATAGGAAGACTCAACTTTGTGAAAATGTCAATTCCACCCGAGCGATCTACAGATACAATGCAATCCCAATACAAATTCCAGTGGCATTTTTTGACAAGATGGAGAAACAAATCACCAACTTCATATGGAAAGGGAAGAGGCCCCAGATAAGTAAAGCATTACTGAAGAAGATGAACAAAGTGGGAGGCTTCACACTACCTGATTTTAGAACCTATTATACTGCTATGGTAGTCAAAACAGCCTGGTACTGGTACAACAATAGATACTTAGACCAATGGAACAGAATTGAGAACCCAGACGTAAATTCATCCACCTATGAGCAGCTGATATGGGACAAAGGCCCAAAGTCCATTAACTGGGGAAAAGATCATCTCTTTAAGAAATGGTGCTGCCATAACTGGATATCCATCTGCAAAAAGATGAAACAAGACCCCTACCTCACACCATGCACAAAAACTAACTCAAAATGGATCGAAGACCTAAATATAAAATCTAAAATGATAAAGATCATGGAAGAAAAAATAGGGACAACACTAGGAGTCCTAATACATGGCATAAGCAGAATACAAAACATTGCTAACAATGCACAAACACCAGAAGAGAAACTAGATAACTGGGAGCTCCTAAAAATCAAACACTTATGCTTATCAAAAGACCACCAAAAGAGTAAAAAGACAATCCATAGACGGGGAAAAATATTTTGGCTATGACAAATCCAATCAGGGTCTAATCACTAAAATCTACAAGATACTGCAAAACCTTAACAACAAAAAGACAAGTAATCCAATTAAAAAATGGGCAAAGAATATGAACAGGCACTTCACCAAAGAAGACATTCAGGCAGCTACCAGATACATGAGGAAATGCTCACGATCTTTAGCCATTAGGGAAACGCAAATCAAAACTACAATAAGATACCATCTCACCCCAACAAGGTTAGCATTAATCCAAAAAACACAAAATAATCCATGTTGGAGGTTGCGGAGAGATTGAAACACTTATACACTGTTGGTGGGAATGTAAAATGGTACAATCACTTTGGAAATTGATTTGGCGCTTCCTTAAAAAGCTTGAAACTGGAGTACCATATGATCCAGCAATCCCACTCCTTGGAATATATCCTAGAGAAATAAGAACCAACACACAAATAGATATATGCACACCCATGTTCCTTGCAGCACTGTTCACCGTAGCAAAAAGATGGAAACAACCTAGATGCCCATCAAAGGATGAATGGATAAACAAATTATGGCATACTCACCCAATGGAATATTATGCAACGATAAAGAACAATGATGAATCTGCAAAACATCCCATAACATGTATGCATCTCAAAGGCATTATGCTGAGTGAAATCAGTCAGTCACAAAAGGACAAATATTGTATGAGACCACTATCATAAGAACTCAAGAAATGGTTTAAACACAGAAGAAAATATTCTTTGATGGTTACAAAAGTAGGGAGGGAGGGAGAGGGGTATTCACTAACCAGATAGTAGATAAGAATTATCTTAGGTCAAGGGAAGGACAACACACACTATAGGGGAAGTCAGCACAACTGGACTAAACCAAAAGCTAAGAAGTTTCCTGAACAGAACCAAACACTTCGAGCGACAGAGTAGCAGTGGTGGGGGTCTGGGGACTATGGTTTCAGGGGACATCTAGGTCAACTGGCATAACAAAGTTTAGTAAGAAAGTGTTCTGCATCCCACTTTGTTGAGTGGCATCTGGAGTCTTAAAAGCTAGTGAGTGGCCATCTAAGATGCATCAACTGTCCCATCCCGCCTGGCTCAAAGGAGAATGAAGAACACCAAAGACACAAGGAAAATATTAGACCAAGACAAAAGGGCCACATAAACCAGAGACTCCATCAGCCTGAGACCAGAAGAACTAGATGGTGCCTGGCTACCACCAATGATTGCCCTGACACAGAATACAAGAGATAGTCCCTGATGGAGCGGAGAAAAGTGGGGTGCAGAACTCAAATTCTAGTAAAAAGACTAGACTTAATGGTCTGACTGAGACTGGAAGAACCCCGGAAGACATGGCCCCCAGACTCTCTGTTAGTCCAAAACTGAAACCATCCCCGAGGCGAACTCTTCAAAGATTAGCCTTGACTATGGGACATAAAATAACATCTGTGAAGAGAGTGCTTCTAGCTGAAGTACATACATGAGACTAAATGGGCAGCTCCTATCTGAAGGCAAGATGAGAAGGCAAAGGGGACCGGAGCTGGTTGAATGGACTCGGGAAATCTGAGGCGGAAGGGAGGAGTGTGCTGTCACATTATAAGGAGAACAGCTAGGGTTACATAGCAATCGGTGTATAAATTTTTGTATGAGAAACTGACTTGAACTGTAAACTTTCACTTAGAGCACAACAAATATATATATATACCTTGGGTGGGTAGTAATTAACAGAATTTAGAATCCCTTTTTTCCATACCTGCATAACTTCTAGAAAAAATTAATCTAAAGTATATAAATGTCCATATAATTTCCAGAATACTTTACACACCAAGCAAAGTCTGTCCATCAAATGCTAGTCAGTGAATCAAAATCATACCTGTGACCCTGTAAGTAATGTATACACGACAATGACAATGATATACAAGGAGGTTACAAGCCTAAACATGATTAGAAATAGAAATAGTCTTACCACAGAGTTTTTCTTGGATCCTATCTGCCTCAGCTAATTTTGCTTCAGCAGCACGTCTCCCGAGACCCGCTTCCTTTCTAGCGACAGCCAGGTCATATTCCAGACTTTGTCGCAACGCCTCTCCTTTCTCAACCTCGGATCGCAGCTTCGCAATCTGGCTCTCATAGCTTGCCAGCTAAAAACAGATTTCTGATATCAGGAACCAATATTAAAATATGTCTCCAATATTATGATATCATGCATTCAACATTTAAATTTTTAGAGAAACTTGTTTCCATAATATTTACAAGATATGCCAAGAATTTATAAATTTATACTTTCTGAAAACTGGAAAAGAAGGACTAGCCTTATTCACCAAATGACACAGATCAATTTTCTTATTTGACAGAATCCACCAGAGAAAAAAAAATCTTAGATGAACTTCTTATAAAAATAAAGAGAAATCAAAAGTTTTAATCAGAAATAGTTATACCTACCACATCATACCCACTAGGATGGCTATTATCAGAAAATAACAAGTGTTGGCAAGGATGTGGAAAAACTGGAACACTCATCCATTGCTGGTGGAAACATACAATGATGCAATCACCATGGAAAACAGTGTGGCGGTTCCTCAAAAAGTTAAACATAGAACTAACACTTGACCCAGCAATCTCAATCCTAGGTAGATACCCAAAAGATTTGAAAGCAGGGACTTAAACAGATACTTGTACACCAAAGTTTGCTGCAGCACTATTCACAACAGCCAAAAAGTGGAAACAACCGAAGTGTATGTTCATCAACAAATGTGGTATATACATACAATGGAATATTATTGAGCCATAAAGAGAAATGAAGTTCTAATACATGCTACAACATGAATGAGCCTTAAAAACATTGTATGGTGAGTGAAATAAGCCAGTTACAAAAGGACATATACTTCATGATCCCACTTACATGAAATATCTAGAATAGGCAAACATACAGAGACCAAAGTTTATTAGTGGTTACCAGGGCCATGCAGGAAGAGGAAGTCAGGAGTTATTACTTACGAGGTACTGAGTTTCTGTTTGGAGTGATGAAAATTTTTTAGAAATTTATAGTGGTGAATGTAATTAATGTCACTGAGTTGTGAAGTTGGCACTTTGAACTTAAAAATACTTAAGGTTAAAATGGCATTTTACCACAATATAAAAAACCTAAATTTAAAGAATCATTTCCAATCTTAAAAGTTTTAGTAAATGAATGTCTTCAAAACACTTGTGCTTACAAAATAAGAAATTACAAATATCTGTTAATAGTTAGATTTTTTTAAAAAACAGAACTACATTAATCACAAATTCCAAAGTAACTCCAGTGTTTGTTTCATAATCACTCCATCCTCCCCACTCTCACCCCATGTGCCCATTCCCTCTCCCCTAATAAGAATAAAGTTAACATTGGGCACTCCCAGATGTGCCAGTCATTCTGTACTGCAGGAACTACATCTCCCAGGTTTCCTTAACAACTGGGTTCTCAGTAAGTTTAGACAATGGGAAAGACTTGTGGAATACTTGAGGCCGGAGAAGAAAAGAAGCCAGGGTATTTCTACCTCTAGCATCTCTGTTTTCTCTGTGGTTGCAAATCCTTCCAGATAATCCTTTCTTCCATTGCCCTAGCTCTCTCCAAAAGGTTCTGGTTTTTATTAACCTTAGAAGTGGAAGCACCTTCCCAATGTTGTTAATCTCTGGGGTGCCTTGTGGTTGTTAGGTGCCACTGAGTCTAGTTCAACTCATAGTGACCTCATGTGACACAGCAGAACTGCCCCATAGGGTTTTCCTATAATCTCACTGGAACAGATCACCAGCTCTTTCTCCTGCAGAGCCAATGGGTGAGTTCTAAGTGCCAACTTTTCAGTTTGCAGCCAAGTACTTAACCATTGTGCCACCAGGGATCCTTCTGCATTGCCTTAAAATACCCTAAAATACCCTATTTGTCTTTTCAGCTCTTCTACCCATTAAACCCACTGCCACTGAGTAGATTCTGACTCATAGCGACCCTATAGGAGAAAACAGAACTGCCCTATAGCATTTAATCTTTACAGAAGCAGACTGCCATGGCTTTCTCCCACAGAGTAGCTGGTGGGTTCGAACCACCAACCTTTCGGTTAGCAGCTAAGCACTTAACCACTGTACCCACAGGGCTCTGTTCAGCTCTTCTACTGCCTGTGTAACCAATTCCCTCTGTTAACGTCCCTTTGTTGAAAGATTTAGAGTGGTTTCTACTTTCTTGACTCGACACTAATATTGCTCTTGAAATCAGAAATGGTCTCGAGATGGGTTTCTGATATTGGATGGCTAAACCGTTTGAGCGTGAAAAGAGTGAAGACCTCCTTGCAGACAGAAATGGAATACTAGTGGTTTGTGACATACAATAGATCACAATTATTTAAGCTATCATGTGCAATTGTTTAGGATGAAATGCCAGTTGAAGGCAAGCCTTTGGGAAATAAAGTAACTGCTGCACTTGACCATCAGTCGTGTTTACCATGAGGCTTATGGAGTGGGAAGGCTAAATCTGACTATAACAGAGACTTTACAAAAACAAAATGATCATGTCAGGGCTGTAGAATCTCAGCTCAAGACAACAGAAAACCAGAGAGCTTCTACAGCAACCTGAAAAGAATCTCATATTTCTTATGCCCCCAGGGCAGACAAGGCTAGGAACCAGATCCAAAATTTAATTATGCAGAATGCAGAATTAGAATACAAATTGAATGAAGAGCCTTACCAAGTTTCTAATGTTAAGATGGTATCAGCTGGGAATCAGGCAGGAAGGAAAGACAAGGGGTGAGGGCTTCTGGACTTAGACAAGTCTGAAAACCTTGAACCCCTAAATCCTCCCTGAACATCCTTTACCAACAAAAGCAGCCTCTCCTCTCTGAAATAACTTCCCTTCCTTTGCTGCAAGACTTAGTAATGAACAATGTCTGAAGTAGCTGCCTTCCGAGAGAATTTGTAGGACCCATCTCCACCACTCTTTGTCACTATAGACAGACTCAGATCTCAGTACGCCACGGGATAAGAAATACATAGTCTACCCAGGTGAAAACAGCTTACACAGCAAAACCTTGGAAAAATCTTGCTACTATTGTATTAGCCGGAACCTGCAGAACAGGTGTAGGATTGATTTGGATTTAATAAGCTAGCTGTAAATGTTTGCTTAAGGAGTCCCTGGGTAGCACAAACAGAAGCACTGGACAATTAACCAAAAGGTTCGTGGCTCAAACCTACCAAGAGGCACCTCGGAAGTAAAGCCTCGCGGTCTGCTTCTGAAAGGTCGCTGACTTGAAAACCCTATGGAGTGCAGTCTACTCCACACACCTAGTGTTGCCATGAGTCAGAATCAACTAGACAGCAACTGTCTTAGTCATCTAGTGCTGCTATAACAGAAATACCACAAGTGGATGGTTTTAACAAAGAGAAGTTTATTTCCTTACAGTAAAGTAGGCTAAAAGTCCAAATTCAGGGCGTCAGCTCCAGGGGAAGGCTTTCTCTCTCTCTCGGCCTTCTCATCAGTGTTCCCCCGGAATAGGAGCTTCTCGGCGCATGGGCCCCGGTCCAAAGGACGCACTCTGCTCCTGGCACTGCTTTCTTGATGGTATGAGGTCCCCCTGTCTCACAGCTCACTTTTGTCTTTTATATCTCAAGAGATTGCCTCAGGACACAATCCAGTCTTGTAAATTGAGTCCTGCCTTACTAACACAACTGCCACCCATCCTCCCTCATTAACATCATAGAGGCAGGATTTACAACATGTAGGAAAATCACACAGTACCAGGAATCATGGCTCAGCCAAACTGACACATACATTTTTGGGGGGACATAATTCAATCCATGACAGCAACTAACAACAACAACAACAGTTTCCTTGGATAGGTAACTTAAAATTCAATCCAATTCAACATCTGGCCTACAACCATTTAACAAGGTCAAAATACCAGTACCTTCCTTACATAATATGGAAACTTAAGGAGACGACAGCGGTCTTATTACGAGCAAACCACCTCCATTTTCCCCAACTATACCCTATTCCAAGGCCCAAAGGACAATTCTTTCCTCATTAAAATGCTGCAAAATGCACTGGAGTAGGCAATACACTAAAAAACACAAATAAAACTGTCACATATTCATTTCTTATTGTTTTAATCAGCAATATCACTGTTCCTTTAGATACCCTGAAAAAAATCACTTTATCATGCATTCATGATACACAGCCACTGAAAGCCTCACAATGTCTACAATGTCTATGTGCCAATAATCTTTGTGAGAGATAATAGTAGTCAGTGAAGACGATGATGGGAAATATCTATCACCAGTGAGATGGGCTCTCCAGTTTCAATGGCAGTGATAGTATTCCAGAGTAACAAAAGCCAAGTGGCAGCACTTAACCATTAAGAGACATGGTGAGCACAATTACTATAATGGACAGCAGGAGTACAGTAGTAATCATAGCATTTTGATCTCCAGGTATTTGTGGTGATGTTTAATTGATCATGGTATACCTAGAAATTAAGTAGATGGGCAGCCTTCTAAAACAGCACAGTATAACAGAAATATAATGCAAATCTTGCATATAATTTTAAATTGTCTAGTAACGAATAGATTTGAAGCGTTGAACAACAATGACTGAAGAGCAGATGAGTTGTGGGATGATATAAAGGATATCATACATGAAGAAAGCAAAAGGTCATTAAAAAGACAGAAAAAAAGAGACTCTGAAACATGCTCTTGAATACAGAGTAGCTAAAACAAATGGAAGAAACGAAGAAGCCAAACAGCCGAACAGATTTCAAAAGGCGGCACAGGAAGACAAAGTATTATGATGAAATGTGCAAAGGCCTGGAGTTAGAAACCCAAAAGGGAAGAATATGCTTGGCATTTCTCAAGCTGAAAGAACTGAAGAAAAAATTCAAGCCTCGAGTTGCAATATTGAAGGATTCTATGGGCAAAATATTGAAAAACGCAGGAAACATCAAAAAAAGATGGAAGGAATAAACAGTCACTGTACCAAAAAGAATTGGTCAACATTCAAACATTTTAGGAAGTAACATATGATCAAGAACCAATGGTACTGAAAGAAGAAGTCCAAGCTGCACTTAAGGTACTGGCAAAAAACAAGTCTCCAGGAATTGACAGAATACCATTTGAGCAGTTACAACAAACAGATGCAGTAAACGAGGTGCTCGCTCCTCTATGCCAAGAAATTTGGAAGACAACTACCTGGTCAACCGACTGGAAGAGATCTATATTTGTGTCCATTCCAAAGAAAGGTGATCCAACAGAATAAGGAAATTATCAAACTGTATCATTAATATCATACGTGAGTAAAATGTTGAAAAGATTATTCAAAAACAGTTGCAGCAGTCCATTGACTGGGATCAGCCAGAAGTTCAAGCTGGATTCAGAAGAGGACATGGAATGAGAAATACCACTGCTGATGTCAGATGGATCTTGACTAAAAGCAGAGAATACCAGAAAGATGTTTACCTGTGTTTCATCGTCTATGCAAAGGCATTTGACTGTGTGAATCATAACAAACTATGGATAACATTTCAAGGCATGGGAATTCCAGAACACTTAATTGTGTTCATGCGGAACCTGTACATAGATGAAGAGGCACTCGTTTGAACAGAATAAGGGGATAATCCGTGGTTTAAAATTAGGACAGGTGTGCATCAGAACTGTATCTTTTCACCATACTTATTCAATCTGTATGCTGAGCAAATAATACGAGAAGTTGGACTACATGAAGAACTCAGCATCAGGATTGGCAGAAGACTAATTAACAACCTGCAATATGCAAATGACACAAACTTGCTTGCTGAAAGTGAAGAGGACTTGAAGCACTTACTGATGAAGATCAAAGATCATAGCCTTCAGTATGGATTATACCTCAACACAAAAAGAACAAAAATCCTCACAACTGGACCAATGAGCAACATCATGATAAATGGAGAAAACACTGAAGTTGTCAAGGATTTCATTTCACTTGGATCCACAATCAACGCCCATGGGAGCAGCAGTAAGAAACCAAACGATGCACCGCATTGGGCAAATCTGCTGCAAAAGATATCTTTAAAGTGTTAAAAAGCAAATATGTTACCTTAAGGACTAAGGTGTGCCTGACCCAAGCCATGGTATTTTCAATCACCACATATGCATACAAAAGCTGGACAATGAATAAGGAAGACTGAAGAAGAATTGGTGCCTTTGAATTATGGTGTTGGCAATGAATATTAAACATACCAGGGACTGCCAGAAGAAAGAGAACAAATCTGCCTTGGAAGAATTACAGTTAGAATGCTCCTTGGTTGCAAAGATGGCAAGACCTCATCTCACATACTTTGGACATACACAAGGGACCAGTCCCTGGAGAAGGACATCATGCTTGGTAACATAGAGGGTCAACAAAAAAGAGGAAGACCCTCGACAAGATGGATTGATACAGTGGCTGCAACAACGGGCTCAAACATAACGATTATGAGGATGGTGCAGGACTGGGCAGTGTTTCGTTCTGTTGTACACAGAGTCACTGAGTCAAAACCGACTCGACAGCACCTAACAACAACAGTAGCAACAGGAGTCTATTAGTTCTATTACTTTCAAAGGAAGCTGAGGCTCAGAACTTGCCCAAGAACCCACAACAATACAATTCCCAGAGAAATCATGTTAAATGTATTTTTTACCAATCACCCAGCATGATTTATGTTAGCATTAGGTTTATCTGATAGGGCAAATATGCAGCCTCAGTCTTCTTTAGATCATTTCATTTCTCTCTGTCTTGCTCTGTGAAGGGCATATTTGAAGATTATATAGCTAAAAAAAAATTAGTACATGAGTAAAATTATCTATACAAAAATTGAGACAATAAGAACTAGTCAAACAATAAATTACGAGTGGGTACAATGGTAGATATGTAAGCTGCACAAGTGTGGGATGGCATATGGGAGTACACACACGAGCATACTGTATACAGGTTTGGCAGAGAATATTTCAACATACGTATTTGTATGTGCTGCAAATACATCCATGTATATAGTAGAGCACACCGGGGCCACAGTTATGAAAACCTCCTAGCCATAGTAAAAACACTTTGAGGAACAGAGTCACTGGGCTTGTGGGCTTAGGACCATAGTTTTGGGGGACATCTAGGCCAACTGGCATAACACAGTCCGTAAAGACAATGTTCTACATCCTATTTTGATGAGTAGTGACGGGGTCTTAAAAGCTTACAAGTGGCCATCTAAGATACAGTTATTGGTCTCTTCCTGTTTGGAGCAAAGAAGAGTGAAGAAAATTAAAGTCTCAAGGAAACAATCATCCAAAGGACTAACAGACTACACGAACCACAGCCTCCACTAGCCTGAGACCAGAAGAACTAGATGGTGCCCAGCTACCAATACCGACAACTCTGAGCAGGATCCCAGTAGAAGGTCCTGGACAGAATGGGGAAAAATGTAGAACAAAATTCTAATTAATAAAAAAGACCAGCCTTACTGGTCTGACAAAGACTGGTAGAACCCCTGAAACCATAGCCTTTAGACAAGCTTTAAACCTGGAACTGAACCCACTCCAGAGATCACCTTTCAACCAGACAATAGACAGACGTATAAAGTGAACAATAACATCCGTGAGGAACACACTCCTCAGAACAATCAACCAAACTAGACCAAAAGCGCAGCATTTCTCAAAAACAAAGTTCAGAAGGCAGGAAGGGGCAAGAAAGATGTGCAAATGGCAACAGGGAACTCAGGGAGGAACTGGGTGGAGTGCAGTCACATTGAGGGGATTACAATTAACATCACGAAACATAATATGTATAGACTGTTGAATTGGAAACTAATTTGCTCTGTAAACTTTCACCTAAACCACAATAAAATGTTAAAAAAAAAAAAAAAGAATTATTAGTAATATAAACCTGGAGCTGAATCAATTGTAATTGCCTATTTTGAGAAACTTGTTTTTTCTTCCCTGAGATAATTTCTTATCTATTTAATGTGAACACATCAAGACATTTTGATCAAATAAAAGATAATAGTGTGTTCTACTGAGAGAAATCTAATCACAATTGCAAATATGTGCGAGAATATATTTAATAGATGAATGATTAGCATGACACTAATACTGTCAAGTGAAATGTATATTTGGTTTTAAAAAATGAGTTTTAGAGTTTATGAACAATTATACATTTAACAAATACCACTTTATACTCAGTATGTGTTATTGTAATAAAAATAGCAGCAATTCAATTACAACTAAAAAATTACCTTGAATATCACTAAAAAAATACAAATTAAACTGTCATATATTCATTTCTCAGAAACCCTGGTGATGTAGTAGTTAAGCGTTCAGCAGGTAACCAAAAGGTCAGCAGTTCGAATCTACCAGATGCTCCTTGGAAACTCTATGAGACAGTTCTACTCTGTCCTATAGGGTCACTATGAGTTGGGATTGAGTCAGTGGCAGTGGGTTTTTTATATTCATTTCTTAGAGACCCAGAAAAAATCACCTTATCATACATTTATTCAACACACAGCCACTGAAGGCCTACTATGTGCCAACAAACAACGCGAAAGATGCAAAAACAAATCAAGCCCAGCCACTGCTTTCAGTTCTCAGGGAGCTTACAGGCTAAAGAAGGGCAGATAAGCATGCAGTAAGTATTTTAGTTCTAAAATAGCCATAAGAGCAAAGTGTTAATGGGAGAGCAAAGAAAGGAGTAATTAGATTAATTCGGGGAGACTTTAAAAGGTTTCCCAAAAGGACAGCATCAGAACTTCGCAAAAGGGAAAGAAAACACATTGCTTATGCTTAACACTGAATACATTATAGTTATTATTACAGTGCACAGACACCTTACAAACTTTGTTTCACTAATCATCACAACAACCCTTTGGGACCAGAATTTCACAATGAGAAGCCAATGATTTATAGTATAAACAACTAGCCCAAAGTCACATATCCTGTAAATGGAAGGGCCAGAAATTGAGTCCAGGTCTGTGTAACTCCATATATTCTTTCCACTCTACCAGGCCAACTAATCTGATCTTAACAATAATTAAGATTTAAGTAGAGAAAAAGAAAGAACACAACACACAAGAGAGACATGAATATATAATTCATGAATTATCTTAGAGGAAAGATAACTGCTATACTTAGAATATATGCATATACGTATGGAAAAAATATACACACATATACATTAGTAAACAAAAAGATATAAAAATGAAACAAAAGGAAATTAAGATAATTTATGAACTGCACTATGATGAAAAAATTCCACACTCAAATTACTTATTTAAAAAGAGATTATTAAAAAAAAAAAATTTTTAAGAGATTATTCCATGATTGAGGCTAGAAAGGAACCTATGCTACAATTTGAAAAATGTGTAATTTACAAACCCTTTAGTCACCAAACACATTTACCAATTAATATTTATGATCAAGTTGGACCCATAATTTAAAGAAATCTAAGATAACATATAAACATAATTTATTTAATTCCTACTTTACTACTCCTACACATATTCCATTGTACAAAAAAATCATCTGTTTTCTTTACTATTATTTCCTTTTTTAAGCACAAGGATGGTATGGTGATAAGGCAAAACGTGGAGTCTATAATACGAAATAAACCTAACATAATCAAACTCTACTTTTAATTTGAGGGAAAATTAAATTCTACCTCTGCATTGTGCTTAGTTGTTATCTCTAATTTTTCCTTCTTAGCCCGATGGAGTTTCTTCCTGAGATCAGCAGTAATATCCAAGTCTGATTCACATTTAAGCATTTGTTTTACATCAGATGAAGCACTCTTCGATCTATAAAATGAGAACATAATAAAATAAAAAACATAATTCTCATTAAGTATATTTCAAAGTATTTCTGATATATCTAACCAGCAAGGCAGAAAAAGAACTAAAAATGGTAACGCTAGGGGTTCTCCAGCAAAACAGCCTAACCAGATCACCCTACAGAGAATGTCACAAACACAAAGCCTCATACAAAGCTTCCAATCATCCTTTTTAGGCTCTGACTATTAAATATAAGGAGCCCTGGTGGCGCAGTGGTTAAGCACTTGGTTGCTTATCAAAAGGTTGGTGGTTTGTACTCCCATCTACTCTGTGGGAGAAAGACGTGGCAGTCTATTTCCGTAAAGATTACAGCCTTGGAAACCCTATGGGGGAGTTCTTCTCTCCTATAGGGTTGCTATGAGTCAGAATCAACTCGATAGCATTGGGTTTTACTACTGAATATGAGCAGACAGCAAAGGATCACCAGACATTTAAGAAGCATATAATATGAAAGACTAAAACCAAAGATAATCAAATGGGGGAAGGGGACCTCAAAGACTAGTCAGGAAGAAGAAAACTTTAGAAAAAAGAGGGAAATTAACATTAATATTCTTAGAAAAATAGAAGATAATAACATCCATAAAACAAAAATTGGATGCCATAAAAAAATGAAATCTTCAGTGAACCCATAGAAACTATTGCTGAGATAATATTTAAACCTCAAACCAAAAACATCCCCTGAAGTCTTCTTAAAATCAAACAATAGTTTAGCTTAAGTAGTAAAAAATGTCTGCCTTGAGCATTATGCTTTTTTGAGAATACCTATATGGGATCAAATTGACAATAAACTTGAAAGATTAGACAGGAACCTTAGGGGGCAATGAATTTATGTTAACGGGGGAGAAACAACTCAGAAAAGGAGGGAGAGAATGGTTGTACAACTTGAAGAATGTAATCACTGTCACTAAACAGTACGTGCAGAAACTGCTGAATTGGTATATGCTTTGCTATATACTCAAAAACAAAACAAATAAAAATTTTTTTTAAATGAAATATTCAGAGAAAAACAACAACCAAAAAAACTCTTGGAAATTAAAAAAAACACAAAAAAGAGAAGAAATGAAAACCTAAATAGGTAAAGAAAAACCTCCCAGAAAGTAAAGAAGAGAGAAAAACGAAAAATAGAAATATGAAAAAATTAGAGACCTGTCCAAGGTTCAACAGCTAAATAAAAAGAGTTGCAGAATGAGAAAATGAAAATACATAACAAAACATAGCCTTATTATTTTGCAAGCACTATTCTAAAGCATTTTACTTATTTAATCTTCAAGCAATAACAAGTATTGGTGAGGATGTGAAGAAACTAGTACTCTCATACATTTAGGTGGGAATGAAAAATGATCCAGCCACTTTAGAATACGATTTGGGAGTTTCTTAAAAATTTTAACATAAATTTACAGCAGTGTTACTCCTAGTAATCTACCCAAGAGAAATGAAAACATACATCTACACAAAAACTGACATGCAAATATTCATAGCATTTTTAATAGTAGCCAAAAAGTAGAAACCACCGAAATGTCTATCAACTGGTGAATGGGTAAACAAAATGTGATGTACCTATACAATGGTACTATTGTATTCAGCAATAAAAAGAAACAAAGTACTGATACAAGCTACAACATAATAAACCTCAAAAAAAAGCAGGATACTAACTAACGTGACATATTACTCTAATTTTTAAACTTGTTGTTAGGTGCTGTTGAGTCAATTCCAACTCATAGTGACCCTATGTACAAAAGAACGAAACACTGTCCAGTTCTGTGCCATCCTCACAATTATTATTTTTGATTCCATTGTTGCAGCCACTGTGTCAATCTATCTCACTGAGGATCTTCTTCTTTTTTGATGACCCTCTATTTACGAAGCATGATCCCAGGGGCTAGTCCCTCCTGATAACATATTCAAAGTATGTGAGACAAACTCTTGCCATTCTTGCTTTTAAGGAGTATTCTGGCTGTACTTCTTCCAAGACAGATTTGTTCATTCTTCTGGCAGTCCATGGTATATTCAATATTCTTCGCCAACACCATAATTCAAAGGCATCAACTCTTCTTCAGTCTTCCTTATTCACTGTCCAGCTTTCACATGTATACGGCTTGAGTCAGGCACACCTTAGTCCTTAAAGTGCCATCTTTGCTTTTTAACACTTTAAAGAGATCTCTTGCAGCAGATTTGCCCAATGTAGTAAGTCACTTGATTTCTTGACTGTTGCTTCCATGGGCATTGATTGTGGATCCAAGCAAAATGAAATTCCTGACAACTTCAACATTTTCTCCATTTACCATCATGTTGCGTATTGGTCCAGTTGTGAGGATTTTTGTTTTCTTTATGCTGAGGTGCAATCCATACTGAAGGCTACGGTCTCTGATCTTCATCAGTAAGTGCTTCAAGTCCTCTTTAGTTTCAGCAAGCAAGGTTGTATCATCTGCATATCGCAGGCTGTTAATGAGTCTTCCTCCAATCCTGATGCCATGTTTTTCTTCTTCATATAGTCCAGCTTCTTGAATTAGTTGCTCAGCATACAGATTGAATAAGTATGGTGAAAGGATACAACCCTGATGCACATCTGTCCCAACTTTAAACCACGCAGTATCTCCATGCTCTGTTCGAATGTCTGCCTCTTGGTCTATGGACAGGTTCCTCATGAGCACAATTGTCTGGAATTCCCATTCTTCACAATGTTATCCATGATTTGTTATGATCCACAAATCCAATGCCTTTGGATAGTCAATAAAATACAGCTAAATATCTTTCTGGTATTCTCTGCCTTCAGTCAAGATCCATCTGATATCGGCAATGATATTCCTCCTTCCACATCTGTTTCTGAATCCAGCTTGAATTTCTAGCAGTTCCCTGTCTACGCACTCTTGTAACCACTTTTGCATGATCTTCAACAAAATTTTACTTGCATGTGATATTAACGATATTATTCAATAATTTCTGCATTCTGCTCGATCACCTTTCTTTGGAATGGGCACAGATATGGATCTCTTCCAGTCGGTTGACAAGGTAGCTGTCTTCCAAGTTTCTTGGCATAGATGACTGAGCACTTCTCAGTTGGTATTCCATCAATTGCTGGAGCCTTGTTTTCATCCGTGTCTTCAGTGCAGCTTGGACCTCTTCCTTCAGTACCATCAGTTCTTGATCATATGCTACCTCCTGAAATGGCTGAATGTTGACCAATTCTTTTAGGTACAGTGGCTCTGTATTCCTTCCATCTTCTTTTGATGCTTCCTGCATCATTTAATATTTTCTCCATAGAATCCTTCAATATTGCAACTCGAGGCTTGAATTTTTTCTTCAGTTCTTTCAGCTTGAGAAATGCCAAGCATGTTCTTCCCTTCTGGTTTTCTAACTCCAGGTCTTTGCACATGTCATTATAATACTTTAATTTGTCTTCTTGAGTCGCTTTTTGAAATCTTCTATTCAGCTCTTTTACTTAAAATATATACTTCTATATTGATATTTTCATAAGAAAAAGCCTGGACAAATATATACCTAAATGTTATCAGTAGTTAAGTGATAAGATTATAAAAGGTTTTGTTTTGTTCGTCTGTATTTTTTAATGTTTCTAAAAACATATTATCTGTATTTAAAAGAAAAATATATATATATATACACATATAGAATAGATGCCTTTGAATTATAGTATTGGCAAAAAATACTGAATATACCATGCACTGCCAGAAGAACGAGCAAATCTGTCTTTGGAAGAAGTACAGCAAGAATGTTCCTTAGAAGCAAGGATGGAGAGACTTCGCCTCAGGTACTCTGGACATGTTATCAGGAGGGACCAGTCCCTGGAAAAGTACATCACACTTGGTAAAATAGAGGACTGGCGAAAAAGAGGAAGACCCCAGATGAGATGGACTGACACAGTGGCTGCAACAATGGGCTCAAACATAGCAACAATTGTGAGGATGCCATAGGACCGGGTAGTGTTTCTTTCTGTTATACACAGGGTTGCTACGAGTCAGAACTGACTGGATGGCACCTAACAACAACACATATAGTATATGTCAGAGCAAGAAGAAATCTTGAGGATCCTCTACTCAGCAGGTTTCGAACTATATTCTTCAAGGTGATAGAGGAGGCCAAGCTGATGAGGCCTCCCTCTGCCCCTTTCAAACATCTGAAAGAAAAGGCTTATGCACCTTTAAGATGAAATTTTAACAAAGAAAAAAACTTACATTTTATTTATTTCTTCCCTACCTTGCTCCAGAAAGAATTAAGGTAGCTTCTAAAGATAAGTGGAAAAGGTTTATTTAGCAAATTCTATTTATAGGTGAAGTACATATTAGTCATGGTACTTGCCCACCCACAGATCATTACTGAAAAGGCAGCCTAGATCAGTGCTTCTAAAACTATACAAAACCAGAAACCAAACCCACTGCCGTTGAGTTAATTCCAACTCACAGCGACCCTATTCCCAATGATGCTTTCGTAAAATATAATAAAAATGGATTACTAAAACATGAATTCAAAATACCAGCTCAAATGTTTTATTATTAACAGATATAAAATGATTCTGTTACAGGAATATAAAAGTCTCTAAATACTTAAGTTCAATTTATGTACTTATTTCTTTGTAAACCACACTTTGAGATGCACTCTCCTAAATGACCCAGTTTTATATCATGGACTCCACCCACCAGTGGTGACTGAACCAAAGGTAGGCACCTCACCCAAAAGCAAAAATAAATGGCCCAAAAAGATGAGCAATAGCAATTAGATGCTCCCTCTTGGAATGTAAACTGAGAGATACCACCTAAAAGAGCAGTTAGCAAACTAAAAGAAAGCTTAAACAGAAGCCATGACTTAGAGTTGAGGCAAGCAGGAAAGAAGAGGAATTAGAGCCAAAGAGATTATGGCAAGCCAAAGTAATGACCAACAGAAATGTGAATAGGCAGCAATATGGGAAAAGATTTACAGTGGCAGACATGAAAAAGCCAGTCTCTAGTGACAAGAACAGATACATGGACTTTTGTGCTCCAAGTTAACCAAGAAGCACAAAGAGCCCCACAAAGTCTCTAGATCCAGTTCCATCTCCGATGAGGCATTATTCCTGCCCCAGTCCCATTAAATTTCTACTTCTCTTACCATCCTATAAGAATTCTTACTATCAGCCCTATCACCCACTTAGGTAAGTCTGGAGGCTTACCTCTGGATTTCACCAGTGGAATTACTTGAAGGACTTAAGTTCATGATAAGTCGTCCGACTCTTTCAAAACACCCGTTTCTTAATGATACACTTCGTTACTGATGGTTACAATTGTCCAAGATGTCTGTGTCTTACAGGTTAAAGATGGACTGAAGTCTGTTAAAATAGTAAACAATTTAACAGTGGTTATATATTTGAGTCCTGAGATTGTGAGTGATTTTTCATTTGTTCCTTGGTTTATATGTAATTTTTTTAAAATTTTTTTCATTGTACTTTAGAAGAAGGTTTACAGAGCAAACTATTTTCTCATTAAACAATTAATACATATACTGTTTTGTGACATTGGTTGCCAACCCCATGACATGTCAAGGTCCCCTACTCGACCTTGGGCTCCCCATTACCAGCTTTCCTGTCCCCTCCCGACTTCTCATCGTTGCCCCTGGGCTGGTGTACCCATTTAGTCTAGTTTTGTTTTATGGGCCTGTCTAATCTTTGGCTGAATGGTGAACCTCAAGAGTGACTTCACTACTGAGCTATAACGGTGTCCGGGGAGGGGAAGAGTTTATTTGCAATTTTTAAATTATTGTGTAAAAATATGTAATAAACAAAAAAAAAAAACCTAAACCCCTTGCCATCGAGTTGATTCCGACTCATAGTGACCCTATAGGACACAGCAGAACTGCTCCATAGGGTTTCCAAGGAGTGGCTGGTGGATTCATTCAGATTGCCGACCTTTGGGTTAGCAGCCAAGCTCTTAAGCACTACACCACCAGGGCTCCAAAAACATGTAATGCTTAAATTTAAAAAGTGGTCTTATTACTTCTAAAATGGATTGGGAAAAAAATGACAAAATGTTAAAAAAAAATGTTCCTTCTTATAAGAACAAGGTAATGATTATATTGTTAAATTTTCAAAAGAAGAAAAAAATCACAAAAATAAAATTATGTTGTTGTTGCCGTTGAGTCAATTCCGGCTCATGCAGACCCCACGTGTGCAGAGCAAAACTGCTTCACAGAGTTTTTACTGCTGTGACCTTTCAAAAGCAGATTGGCAGGCCTGTCTTCTGAGGCACCTCTGGGTGGGTTCAAACCATCAACCTTTCACCTAATAGTCAAGAGCTTAACTGTTGTACCAACCAGGGACTCCTTCAAAAAATAAAATAGTGACAAACTATTCTTAAACTTAGAAAAGCAATATGTAGGGCCAATCTCTATGGCATAGAATTCAGTTTGAAACAAAGGGAAGTCCAGGGACATTAGGTCCACAAATCTTTTTATGAAGTATTTTTAATGTAATGTTGCAATCAAAGTACCAAACAGAAGACCCTATGGTAACTTTCAAATTTTCTATCCCCCAAGGGATAGAAGAAGAAGAAATCAAGAAAAGGAGAGTATTTGGCATTTACACTGGCAATGATCTGGACATTCTGAGAGGAAGTACCAGCCAGAAAGACAACTTCTTTGGATTTCAGAGCCAATGATGGTACAGTTTTCCTACCACCTGACCAGATACCTCATCCATAATCATTTTATACTCACATCTGGATCCTTCAGTGGACCATCCAGAAAGTACTCGTCTCTCAGTGTGTCTGCACAAATCAGGACAAAAGGGAAGGAGGGGGGATGAAAAGATAGAAACTACTATTATTGAGTGCTTACTGTGCGTGATACTATGCTAGGCATACATGATCTCATTTAATCCTCCCAAAAACCTTATGAGATTACTATACATATTTCACAGATGAGAAAACTGAGGCTTGGAAAGGTTGAATAACTTGTATAAAGATATTTAGTTAGAATTCTAAAGTCCATCCTCTTTTCACAACACAGTGCTGCCTTCAATAATAACCACACTTGTGTTGGAGGTGTCAGCAGAGTTAACAGGGGTGTTTGGCTCTTTCATCAAAAGAAGACAAAGAGCTGTGACATAGAATCATAGCATATATATATATATATAAAATTAAATGGAACCAAGTCCATCCTCTTTATCTGGCAGATAAAGAAGCTAACACTTAGAAAGGTTAGATGTTCAAAGCTCCTGGCTATTCCCTTCATCTTTCCTCCTTGCAGGCTGCACTGCCTTTGCTTCTCCTGTATTTCATGGGAAACCATTTCACTTCCTGCACTACCACTGACTGTTTTGCTGTTACTAGGCACCAACTGTTAAATAAAACAAGTGACAAAACGTTATGAGAACAGCTATAAAACACCCATGTGGAAGGTATCTGAAAGAGTTGGCCACCAACTGAAATAGCTTCTCAAGTGAACTTATGCAGGATATGTGAAATCCTCTTAAATCAATAAACATGGATGTATTTAGGATAAATATCATAATAGAATAAAGAACATTCAGTAAGAGCTGTCCATTTCTGCAGAAAATTTACAGCCTCGGAAAAACGCACAGCAGACTTTTCTAAGTCTCTTAGAAGTCCTGGAGAGCAAGGCAGTAGAAGCTGCAGAAGACAGCACATCAAACTCAAAAAAAAAAAAAAGAAAGAAAGAAAGAAACAAAGGAGGACGAAAACGACGTGGTTTTGGCCTCGAGGGGCTCACAGATTCTCGGGAGGGAAAGAGCCTCGCAGCCCGGAGTTGAGAAAACCTAGATAGAGAGCGCGAAGCTCGGGCCCTCTGGGTCCCGTCCTCTCGTTCCGACTCAGTCCCCAAGGTGCTGCGGCCGCGATGTCTGGCTACGATGCTCCAGGAGATCTCCCTCCAGGTGGGCGGAGAGGCCCAGCCCTCGGAGCTGGAGGCGAGTCCCCAGAGGCTACAAGACCCGCTCCAGGGCACCCCGAAATAACTGGGGGCTCCCATAACTCACCGCCGCCCCCAATCCCGTGCCTCTCAGCACTTCCCCGCCCAAGTCATTCACCTAAAGCCCCCACAGCCCGCGGTTACCTCAGCGGTCTCTTGTGCTCCAGACCGGGTATCCCAGACCCCCGGCACAGCTTCGAGTCCCCTGGGTGGGTGGCTAGCCCGCGGAGAAAAGAGCAAAAACTGTTGGAACCCGACGGACTCTAGGACCCGGGGAAGGAGGACAAGTAGCAAAGGACGACTGAAGGGGGCAAGCCCCAAACAACTGAAGTTTACAACGGCCACTTCCGGAGACTGGGAAGGCTCGGCTTCTCTCGCAGACCTTCGCAGGCCTCCCGGGTCCGCCCCGACCCGCCCCTTTCCTCCCGCCGTCCGCAGCCCCCAGCTCCAGGATACGCGCTCCAAGAATGCCGGGCTCCGATTGGAAGAGCGGGCCCGCGAGCCAGCGCGGCTTCGCCGAGAGGGGAGCTGGCGCATGCGTCGTTGCTGGGGAGCAGCGCACTCGCGGCCGCGCGTGGTCCTGTAGCAGGCGTTCCACTGCTGGGCGCAAGAACACCGCTGTCCCCGTTCCAGCTTGGCGTTCTCTGCATGAGGGCCATTATCAGAATCCCCAGAGAGCAGACTGAAAATGCAGGTTTTCAGGAACCTAACCCCCCTACCCTCGACTCTGAGAGGTCCGCTCCCAGGTGCTGCATTTTTAAACAAGCTCCCTTCCTGATCCTTAGGCCCAGAGCTGCCCCTTTGCATTTGCGGGCTGGTGCCAGGGCCCAGGGGAAATTCTCAGGGCTCCGCTTCTACAGGAGTGGTTGGTTTCCCCTTGTGTAGACTGCTCTTAAAGGAGTTCCAACACGGTTGGAACCTACCAGTGGCTCCGCGGGAGAAAGACCTGGCGATCCGCTCCCGTAAAGATCACAGCCTAGGAAACCCTATGGTTCTACTCGGTCACATGGGGTCACTAAGAGAAATCGACTCCACGGCACTTAACAACAAACCTTTCTCGCCTGCACGACCCTTCTTGTCCCTTCCCTTCCACCATTGTATCTGATTTAGGACAGTAAATACGCCTGAAGAACGCGCGTCTGTCCGCGATGCCATAGCAGCGCTTTTCATTATCAGTATTACATAACGATGTACCTTCTGAAAAAGCCCTTGGAGCCTTAGTGTGTACTCTAAGAAAAGGCATTGCTTGGAATAGAACTCTGTGGCTGTGTGTGTGGGTGGGCGTGTGTCTGCGCGCGCGCGCTTGTGTATGTGTCACATACACGGGTGCGCACGCACGCACACACACACGTCTTCCTCTTGTTGATACTTTATACTTTGGTTTCTCCCGGTAGCTGCTTCACAATCTGCTGCCGCCTCAGGGAGATTGGAAAACCAAATCCTCTTTTGTTCCTTAGCTTTTGAAAGCGTACTCCCCGAAGAACGATGCAAACTGGCGGGATTTTGGTTAAAGATTTTCTCTTCATCACCACCGCCTTCTCTCCTCAAAAAAGGTGTTTAATACAAAATGAGCCTTTTATGCTAAAATCTTCTAGTGTTGATTGCAATCAACCTGAAACCTGGTGTAGAGGCTGTCTTTCCCCATCTCTCCCTTGGGAGAAAAAACGGTCCCGAATGCAAATATAAATTGAGACTAAACCTTCTTGATTCCTGGGGCACTGAAACCATAATTGGCTTGAGTTTTGTCATTTAAATTAAATAAGGGGAGCCGTCCTCACTTCTTAATACTTTAGCCAGAAAGAAGATAATTGCTTCAAAGGAAAGAGCCTAAGGAAAAAATAGCCCATGCTAACATTTAGAAATGAAATGGAAAATTACAACAGACTAACGAGATTATGGCTCTTTTATTTTACAATTTTTAGATCATATTTTTAAATTTTCTTTTTTATGTTTTAGCAAAATCACAGAAGTAAATAATGTAGGACAAGAAAAAAATGCCAAACCGAAGACTTTTTAATGAAAAAAAGGTGCTACATAAAGACCTGCTATTTTCATTTATTTGTTCATTTAACATTCACTGATTACAGACTATATACCCAGCATGGAGCGAGGTGATAGAAATACAGGACATCTCATGTAGGTACAGTGAGGATCAGAGAAGGGAAAAGTTCCTGTGTTAACCCTGAGCACACCAAAAGGCTTTATAGAGAATAATTTAGCTCAGTCTGGTAAAATGGTTACAGATTCACTAAGACAACAAGGAACTCCATGGAAGCTACAAACAGGAGCACAAGAAACAGCATGAGACATTTGGAAAACTGGAATAAGCTGTGTGTGCTGTCTGAGGGGAAGCAAGGTAGGAGATGAGGCTGGAGAGGTAAGCAGAACCCAGATCTGAGAGAGACTTGTAGGTCATACTTAGTTTATCATGCAATAAAGCTAATGAAGTTTTTGTTTTGTTTTAAGTAAGGGTTTTTAGCAGGGAAGTGATAATAATTACACAATACATCAGACTGTTCTAAAATACTTGCAGGTTTTCTAAGTGCTTTTGGTAGTTATAAGGTCAATTCTCTGTTGCCTCTCATTTGCCTAATATTCTATTTACCAGTTGCCATCCAGTCAACTGATTCATGGCGACCCCATGTGTTACAGATTAGAACTGCTCCATTGGATTTTCTTGGCTATAATCTTAAAGGAAGCAGATCTTCAGGCCTTTTCTTCCGCGGTACTGCTGGATAGGTTCGTACTCCAACCTCGAGTGAATGTTAGCACACTACCACTACTTAAGACAAGCGGTATGTAAGGAGACCCTCTCCAATCCACTTCCCTTTTGGCCTCATCTCATTCCTCTCTCTCCTTTCTACCAGTCCTGTTGAGAGAGAGAACCATCCCCACCACTCTACCAAAACAGCTTCTAAAGTCAGTAATGGCCTCGTTGCCAAATCCCAGAGCTCTTGACACATTAATTCCCCTTAGATTTCTCTCCATCACAGGTAGGACTCTGCAGTCCTTAGTTTCTCAGACTCTCTGACCTTTTTGCTGCTGCTTAGGGAAACTTTTTCCCTTCTTCCCCTCAACGTGCTGTTTTTCTCAGTCTGTGCCCTCACTATTCACATTTTACTATATAAGCTTCCTCACTGACATCATCCATTCCTGCAAACGTGAACTCTAGGTTCATGGTTTTCACTTCTTTATATCCAGTTCTGACCTCTCCTGAGCTCTGGTTTTCAATTTTTAATGTCTAATTAAACAGTGCCACTTTAATGTCCGGCAATATTGAATTCAGTATATCTAAAACTTAATTATCTTCCTCAACATCTCTTTGGAGCCCCCCGAGCTTTTTTTCTTCCCGCAGCTTACCATATAATCTATTTTATTGCATGAAAATAAAACTATAAATAAGTACAATTTTGTCAGTGCACACAAATAAGAATTTAGACATTCAGAAGTCAAGAAACTTAATGTTCAGATTCCAGAAATTAATATTTATGTTCCTTAATAGTAGTACTCTGTGAAGGCTTGTTTTTAAGACCCACGGCTATTAAAATAGGCCCTCCTAGCCCTAAATGTAGAGCTTGTTTGGGATTTCTCCAAGAATTTGCAAAGTTACAGAGTAAAACTACCTGATCCCAACTTGTAACTGACTGCTTTTGAGTTCTTTGTGTTGAATCCCACTGAAACTGCATTATAAAACTGGGACTACAGATGCTATTAGCAGGAAGAAACAAGTAAGAACACAACTTCATATGCTGTTGACTCAAAGTTTTCAACTCCAAGTTTAGATACTCTTGATACATCAGTTTACCAATAAAAATCTTATAGTTCTGATTATCATTATTGTACATATCTGGCTAGACTTTTTAATCTCTTCTCAGTATGTCAATGTTTTACTTCCTGTGACTAGATTATATAAATTTGAGGAAAATAAAATCAATAAAACAAATTTAGCTGGGTAATTGGTTTGGGGAAATCTTTAAAATAATAACAATTTTAATTACCACAATTATTATAATCATCATTATGCTGGTTTTTTCTTCTTTAAAATAAGCCACTATTTTATAAAACTTCTAAACACCGGGTGAGAAAAGCCCACAGAATCTTTGTTTCTTCTCAGGGTCTCAATTCCTACTTCCAAGAATCACTAAATCCTACTTAGTTTTTCTCTTAAGTCTCCTGTCTTCCTTCTATTCTTCCAGTTACCATGCAGTCAACTCTAGCTCAGGGCGAAACTATGTGTGTCAGAGTTGAACAGTGTTCCACAGGGTTTTCAATGGCTCATTTTTTGAAAGTAGATTGCCAGGAGTTTCTTCTGAGGTGCTACTGGGTAGACACAGACCTGCAGCCTTTGGGTTTGCAGCCAACAGTTAACCGTTCACACCACGGAAGGACTCCCTTCTTTCTATGCCTACTAATCACCTCCGTTTTTTTCCTTATTGCTTCATATCCAGACACTTGTAATCATGACCATCCCTGCAGCCTCCTCTTTCTGGGCAGCTTCTCAACATTTTTATAAGTTGACAATTAATGTCTAGGGCATTTTTAAACTGGAATGTATGAGAGGAAAGGATCAAAAAGTAGAAAAAATCAAAAGCAGGCCTAAGGCCATATGTGTACCTGATAGTTTTTGGGGAGTGTTATGAGCTAATTGTGTGTATGTGAGCCTCAGGGTTTTTTAAGCACCAGAGGAGCCACATCCTTTTGACCCTTCAGTAACCTCCCCCAGAAAGTTCAAACACCAGGTGCTTGGTTATTATGCTGCATTGGTATCAGTTCTTGGAACTGAAAGGCCTTGCCTTAATTGTTGCTCTCAGTGGCTCTGGTCCTTTGCTCCTTCAACCCCAATTCTGTATACTACAATGGAAATGATCTTTCTAAAGTATAACTCTGATTATGTTACCCCCTTGATTAATTCTTTTAGTGGTTCCTCATTGCTTACAAGTAAAATCCAGACGTTTCCCCTGTCAGTAAAGGGTCCATACAATCTGGTCCTTCTCCAGATTGCTTTTTAGCCTTGCCTCCTCCTATTTCACAATAAATCTTGCCTCTCATTCACAGCAGCAACAGAAAACAAAATATTTGAGAGTAAATATAATAAGTAGGCAATGCTTACATTAAAAGCTTTAAAATATGTTAATACAAAACATTTAAATCCAGATTACATTATTTATTAAGCATAAAATATGTGCCAAAAACTATACTAAGTGGTTTCACATTTATTCTAATTTTTTTTCATAACGCAAATATCTTTATTACTTGTTCTGATAGTGAGTGGTCACTTAAAAAACTGAGGCAATTACAGAAGAGTAAAAGTCTCCACAAAGTCCTACCTCCCTACCCTAGACTTAAAAACTGTTAAGAGGGTGGTTTATTTCTTTACATATTTTTAAATGCATATATAGTATTTTAAAAATGACTATTTATGTTATTATGTATGCATGTGCACGCCTGTGGGTGTACACACACACGCGCACACACACACTAGCAGACACTGTGAGTTGCTTATCCATTCCCTACCTCATCCCTTGCTGCTAAACCCCAATTCGTTTGTGGCAGTATTAGATACAACTCCAAGGTAACCGAGGCTAGGTGATCATTTCTGGACAGTGAAATGGACAGTCACATCTACTGATGTAAGAATAAAAAGAGCCTTCACCCTTGATGACACTATTCCTGGGCTGTCTACTGTCTGATCTTCTTGAAAGTAAACCATAAATGGCCTGAGAATTGAAGTCTAGGTTAGTCCTGTTTTCTGTTACTTGAAGTCGGTGATGTGCTGGTTAACCAGTTCTGGAGGAGGGATAGGAGGGGGAGCCTGGATTTGTAGTGTTTGTAGATTTCCTAGAAGTAAATACTCTCACCATGGCCAATTTCCAGTGAGGTCTCTGAGAAAAAACTACATTTGGATCTCCAGAGCTTCATGCTCTCTCAAGCTTATATGAGCCAGTACCAGCACATCGCTGCTTGAAGCCAAACAAATGCTAACTGATGCATTATAATTCTTTTTTTTTAACTTAACAATGTAACATAGACACATTTCTATGTCAATATGAAAAATATATATATATCTTTCTTATGGCTGCATTGAAATGTTTTATGAATGCCCTTAATTTATCCAGTCATTTATAATGTTTCTAATTTGTCCCTTTTTATTAAAAAATAAAAACACTGTGCTTGTAGGTATATCTTCACATATTTGTCTTTTTAAAGCCACAGTATAAATTCCTAGAATGGAAATTGGGATAAAAGGGTAAGCACTGAAAACTGAAAACAGTATAATTACTTTGGCGGTTTAGTTGTAGAATTCTCCCATTCCATGAGGGAGACCTGAGTTCTTTTCCCAGCCAATGCATGTCATGCACAGCTACAACCCATCTGTCAGTGGAAGCTTGCATGTTGCTGTGTTGAGTCATTTTCAGCAGAGCTTCCAGACTAAGATGGACTGGAAGAAAGGCCTGGTGATCTACTTCCAAAAATCAGCCAATGAAAACCCTATGAATCACAATGGTCCGATCTGCAATGACTTACTGAATCATCCAATAACATGGATAAATTTCACGGACATACGTTGAGCAAAGGAAGCTAGACACAAAATAATGCATCCGGTATGATTGCATCTCAACAAAGATCAAAAATAAGCAAAACAAATCTATATTGAGATCAGGATAGTGGCTAAATTTAAAGTAAGGGTAGTGACTGAGAGGTGGTACCAGTTAATGAATGTAATAGGGGGAAAATCCCATTTCGAATAGAAAAACAAACAAAAAGGTTTAAATACTTAGCAGTAAACTAAAAGATTCATATGACAGAAACTATTCAGATTTACTGAAAAATATAAAAGAAAGTCTAGAGTAAAAGGAGAGACATGACATATCCTTGGATGGGAAGACACTATCTTTAAAATGTCAAGTATCCACTACTTAATCTAAAATTTCATGTAATTCCCAGGTAAATTGATCCTGAAGTTCACCTAGATGGTTTCCCATCTCACTCAGAGAAAAAAGGCAAGAGTCTTACAAGGGCCAATGAGGCCCTACTCAATCTGTTTCCCTCCCTATTCCGTCTCATTTCTCATACCCAACTTCTCTGTTCTGCACTCTTCTCTAGCTATACTGGCCTCCTTGCTACTTGAACAAGCCAGACAAGCTCCTGCCTCACAGCCTTTGCAATAATTGTTATTCTCTCTTTCTATAATGCTCTTTCCCTAAATAGTTGTATGCTTGCTCCCTCACCACCTACAGTTGTTTTTGTTTTTTTTTTCCAGATACTATCTTCTCAGGGAGGACTTCCCTGACTACCCCAATCTCAAATTGCAACACCCCACCTCTGCCACCACCACCCACATGCGCTTCTTTCCCACTTCTTTGCTCTATTTTTCTTCATAGAACTTACGCATATCAGGCATACTAGGTTTTTTGCTTACAGTCAATTCTTATTATTCATGGAATTCTGTATTTGTGAATTCACCTACTCACTAAAATTTGTAAACCCCAAATCAATACTTGTGCCACTTTTCCAGTCATTTGCAGACAAGTGCAGAGCACTGAAAAATTTCAGTCGCCTGACATGCATATCCCAGTTGAAGTCCAACAAGGTAATCTCTATACTTTCTTGTTTGAGCTTCTCATACTGTAAATAAATGTCCTTCTTGCAGTCTATTTAGTGCCATGTTTTTTGCATTTTTGCACTTTTTGTTGATGATTTCAGTGTTTAAAATAGTGATGAAGTACTGTCTGGTGTTGTAAGCGCAAGAAGGCTATGATATGTCCTACAAAGAAAATACCTGTATTAGATGAGTGTTGTTCAAGCATGAGCTATATATATTACTGTTGGCTGTAAGCTCAGTGTTACTGAATTAACAACATATACAAGCTGTCCCCTGGGTTACGAACGAGATCCATTCCTAATAGTGTCTTTTAAGTCAAATTTGTAGGCAAGTCAGAATAGGCGCATAAGGTCCTTATTTAGCCTTACTTTAGTGCAAGAAAAGGCTCAAAGGCTTTTCAATGATTTAAAAGCTGCATATGCAGCAAGTGAAGGTGATTGTAATGAAGAATTTGTTATAAATAGGAATTAGTTCAATCATTTCAAAGTGAAGGCAAATTTACGTTATATTAAAGGGCAAGTATGAGTTATCCGTAAGTTGGACATTCATAACCCAAGGACTGTCCATATATCAAATTTAAAAAAAAATTGCCATCAAGTTGATTCCTACTCATGGCAACCCATGTGCTTCAGAGTAGGGTTTCTTCAGAGTAGTCTTATGAATGTAGATCTCCAGATCTTTCTTCCATGGCACTATTGGGTAAATTCAAACCACCAACCTTTTGGTTAGTAGCAGAGAGCAAACCATTTGCATCACCCCATGTCTTAGTCATCTAGTGCTGCCATAACAGAAATACCATAAGTGGATGGTTTTAACAAATAGAAATTTATTTTCTTACAGTCCAGTAGGCTACAAGTCCAAATTCAGGGTGTCAGCTCCAGAAGAGGGCTTTCTCTTCTCTGTCAGCTCTAGGGGAACGTCCTTGTCATCAGACTTCCCTTGGTCTGGGAGCATCTCAGCTCAGGAACCTGAAGGTCCAAAGGATGCGCTCTGCTCCCGGCACTGCTTTCTTGGTGGTATGAAGTTCCCCATGTGTCTCTGCTCACTTCTCTCTTTTATATCTCAGAAGAGATTGGCTTAAGACACTATCCAATCTTGTATACCTCATCAGTATAACTGCTGCTAATCCATCTTATTAGATCATAGTGATTGAATTTATAACACATAAAGAAATCACATCAGATTACAAAATGGTATACAGTTATACAATACTGGCAATCATGACCCAGCCAAGTTGACAGATATTTTGGGGGGACACAATTCAATCCATGACACCCCAGGTCCTATATATTAAGTAAGGTGTCTTTAAACAGAAACATGCGTGAAAAATGGTTATATATTTGTTAGCAGACAAAAATGTTGTGACCAGAGGCTTGCAGGAGCTTTATCGTGTATTCTCCCTAGGACCAATGATTCAGTACTTACTCATTCAGTGTTCGCAGAGACTTTATAGAACATAACTACCATGAGTAACGAGAACTCACTGTACTTGTTTATTGCCTATATCATCTGTTGCCTGCCCCCTCCCCACACACACACACAGAAACACACACCAAAACACCAAAAAAGAAAGCAAAAACTTGTTGACAGAGTCTAAGAGATGCCTCAAAATGAGGAAAATAGGGAAGCATGTTGATAAAGATTTAGGATCTGCGATCTATGATCTTAAGTCAGGTCTTGCAAGGTTGGGAACTAGTGGGGAATGAGCAGAGTTTATAATATAACAGCTTTGAATTGGTGGGCTTAGCGAAGCAAGAATTTTGAAGTAGGAGGAGAAATACTTTCCTATTAGCCACTATTTGCCAGAGCACCACTATTCATATTGGAGTAGTTACTTCACATTGTTACACAAATCAATTTTATTTCCTTTCTTCCATAGTTATCCTCACCCCAACTCCTTACTTTTCTGCTTTCAAACTGTGCTCCCTATATACCTACCCATAATAATAATAAATGGACTCAATACTGAATAATATCTTTCTTTAAAGGATGTTACCCTACCTACAAAGGCTTGGCTAGAGTTTTATAATTACTCATTATAAGGTTAGTAATTTTAAGTTCTTAGACTTGGCACAATTCCCTTCTATTTCTGATTGTGGTGGTAGTGGTACAGTAGTGGTTTCATGCATCTAATTACATAATATAAAAGTAACATTTCTAGCTGTTACTAAACTTCATTAATAATCAGATAAATGAACAATAGAATAATGATATATCACCTTTTGCCTATCAGATTGGAAACATTTCAAATACTACAAAAACATCTACTGCTGGCAAGAGCAGAAGGAAATAGATACTCACACAATGTTGCAATTTCTTTACATTGACCCATTCTTCCTGAAAGGTAAACTTGCACAATGTATAAAAAAATAAAATAATGCTGTCAGATGTTGACTTCTCAAAAGAGCATCATAAAAACTGTTGATCAAGCAAAGCCAAATTTATTAGATTTACTGCAATAAGGAAGAACATCACCTTGACTGAGTCTCCATTGTGTATAAAAATGGAAAATTAGAGTCAGTTATTTTAGCATTTTAGGGTTTGGGCTGGGTACTTTTAAGGATGGTCTTGCAAGGCAGAAAAATGATTGTGATTATGCAGAGTTTATGATATAATAGCTTTAAATCGGTGAGCACATCAAAGACAAGTTTTTATTTTAATTTCATTTTAATGTACTTCAGGTGAAGGCTTACAGAATAAATAGTTTCTCATGAAACAGGAGTACACATGTTGTTTTATGACATTGGTTAACAACCCCGCAACATATTAACCCTCTAACTTCTCAAACTTTTTTTTTTTTTTTTTGGTAAAAATACACATGGCCAAAGGTACACCATTTCAAAAATTTCTACATGCATAGTTCAGTGACATTGACTACACTCTTCCAATTGTGCTGTTATTCTCAATTAAGATGAAAGCTTACAGAACAAAATAGTTTCTCCTTTAACAGTTACTACAAATGTTGCCCTATGACAATGGTTAACAATCTCACAACACATCAACAATATCCTTACTCAACCTTGGGTTCCCTATCACCAGCTTCCTTGTCCCCTTCTGCCTTCTGGCCCTTGTCACTGGACTCCTGTACCTCGTTAGTCTCATTTGGTTTTACGGGGCTGTCCACTCCCAGGCTGAACAGTGAATCTCGGAGGTAACTTCACCACTGAGCTAAAAGGGTGTCTGGGGGCCATACTCTCGAGGTTTCTCCAGTCTCCTTTAGGCCAGTAAATCTGGTCTTTTTTTGTGAGTTAGAATTATGCTCTACATCCTTCTCCAGCTCTGTCCAGAACCCTCTGTTGTGATCCTGGTCAGAGCAGTCAGTGGTGGTAGCTGGGCACCATCTAGCTGTACTGGACTCAGTCTGGTGGAGGCCTTGGTAGCTGTGGACAATTAGTCCTTTGGATTAATCTTTTCCTTGTATCCTGTTCTCTTCATTCTCCCTTGCTCCCGAAGGGATGAGACCACTGGTGTATCTTAGATGGCCGCTCACAGGCTTTTAAGACCCCACACACTACTCACCAAGATAGAATGTAGAGCATTGTCTTTATAAGCTGTGTCATGCCAGTTGAGCTAGATGTTCCCCGAGACCATGGTCCCCACAGCCCTCCGCCCAGCAATTCAGTCCCTCAGGGAGTTTGGATGTGTCTATGGGGCTTCCATGACCTTTCCTTGTGCAGGTTGTGCTAGTTTCCCCTGTATTGTGTACTGTCTCACCCTTCACCCAAGATACCACTTATCTATTGCCTATTTAGTATATCCCCCCCACCCCTCCCATCCCTGATACCCAACAAAGATTGTTACATTTTGTGTGTGAACTTTTTCATGGGTTTTTACAATAGAGGTCTCATACAGTATTTGTCCTTTTGTGATTGACTTATTTCACTCAGCATAATGTCCTCCAGCTTCATCCATGTTATGAGATGCTTCACAGATTCACTGTTGTTCTTTCTCGTTGCATAGTACTCCATTGTGTGTACGTACCATAGTTTGTTTATCCATTCATCTGTTGATGGGCATCTAGGTCGTTTCCATCTTTTTGCTATTGTGAACAATGCTGCCATGAACATAGGTGTGCATACGCAAAGACAAGTGTTTTGAAGCAATTCTTGGTAAGTAAATTATTAGTCTTGAAAAACAATCTGTTTAATAAGTTCACAGTCTTCTTTTCTAGGACCAAGTATTTTCTGGAGCAAGTAACCAAATTATTTTGCTTGGTCCTGAATTGTTTAGCGTAAGTACAGGAAAGTATGTTCGGTCACAGTATGGTTTAACATGTTGTTTGAAATGCTGCCTGGTCCTGTGCCATTCCCATGATGGGTTGCCATTGTACCTTGTGATCTATAGGGTTTTTATTGGCTGATTTTCAGAAGTAGATCATCAGGCCTTTCTTCCTAGTCCATCTTAATCTGTAACTCCACTGAAATCTGTTGAGCATCATAACAATAGCAAGCCTATGCTGACAGATGGCTGGTGGCTGCACTTGAGGTGCATTTGCAAGAATCAAACCCAGGTCTCACGCATGTTACTGTAAGATGCTGTCAAGTTGGTTCAGACTCATAGAAACGCTATGTACTACAGAAGGAAATGCTGCCCTGTCCTGCGCCATCCTCACAATCGTTGTGATGCTTGAGCCCATTGATGCAGCAGCCAATGTGTCAGTCCATCTTGTTGAAGGTCTTCCTCTTTTACCCTGACCCTCTATTTTACCAAGCATTATGTCCTTCTCCAGAAACTGATCCCTCCTAATAACATGTCCAAAGCATGTGAGACATAGTCTCACCATCCTTGCTTTTAAGGAGCATTCTAGCTGTACTTCTTCCAAGACAGATTTGTTCCTTCTTTTGGCAGTCTACGGTATATTCAATATTCTTCACCAACACCACAACTCACAAGCATCAATTCTTCTTCAGTCTTCTTTATTCACTGTCCAGTTTTCACATTCATATGTGCTGACTGAAAACACCATGGCTTGGGTCAAGTGCACCTTAGTCCTTAAAGTGACATCTTTGTTTTTTAACACTTTAAATCTCTTGCAGCAGATTTGCCCGATGCAATACATCCTTTGATTTCTTGACTGCTGCTTCCGTGGGTGTTGATTATGGATCCAAGTAAAATGAAATCCTTGACAACTTCAAACTTTTCTCCGTTTATCATGATGTTGCTTATTGGTCCAGTTATGAGGATTTTTGTTTTCTTTATGTTGAGTTGTAATCCCTACTGAAGGATGTACTCTTTGATCTTCATCAGTAAGTGCTTCAAGTCCTCTTTAGTTTCAACAAGCAAGGTTGTGTCATCAGCATATTACAGGTTGTTAATGAGTCTTTCTCCAATCTTGATGCCCCATTCTTCTTTATATAGTCTAGTTTCTCATATTATTTGCTCAGCATATAGATTAAGTATTGTGAAAGGATACAACCTTGACCCACACCTTTGCTGACTTTAAACCACACAGTATCCCCTTGTTCTGTTCAAAGGACTGCCTCTTGATCTATGTACAGGTTCCTCATGAGCACAATTAAGTGTTCTGGAATTTCCATTCTTCACAGTGTTATCCATAATTTGTTATAATCCACACAGTAAAAAGCCTTTGCATAGTCAATAAAACACAGGTAAACATCTTTCTGGTATTCTCTGCTTTCAGCCAGGATCCATCTGACATCAGCAATGATATCTCTGGTTCCACGTCCTCTTCTGAATCTGGCTTGAATTTCTGGCAGTTCCCTGTCCATGTACTATTGGCAACCACTTTTGAATGATCTTCAGCAAAGTTTTAATTGCATGTGATATTAATGATATTGTTCAATAATTTCCACATTCGGTTGGATCACCTTTCTTTGGAATGGGCATAAATATGGATCTCTTCCAGTCGGTTGGCCAGGTAGCTGTCTTCCAAATTTCTTGGCATAGACGAATAAGCACAGGTCTCTTGCATGGAAGGCAAGAATTCTACCACTGAACCACCAATGGCCCTCTGTTGTTCAGTGTGTTTTTGTTGTTAGCTGCCATCAAGTTGGCCCCTGACTCATGGGGACCCCACACACAACTGAACGAAACGCTGCCCCATCGTATGCCATCACTATGATTGGTTGCGGATAGGACTGTCATGATCCACAGGGTTTTTACTGGTTGGTTTTCGGAAGAAGATCTCCAGTCCACTCTTCCTAGTCCATCTCAATCTGGAAGCTCTACTGAAAACTGTTCAGCATCATAGCAACACAGAAGCCTCCTCAGGAGTGGTGATAATATAAAAAAATAAAAAGTTGAGAAGCAAAAGAAAAGAAAACAATTTTTAAACAAGAAGAAGAAAGAAGAAACTTCTGAACACTTAGGGAAAGAAACTTCCAGACTACACCACAGAATTGACCTGACAGGAAAGCCACCACCACCACTGTTCTCAGAAATATGCTACCTGCTCCTCTGCTGGCATTTTTGCCAGCAAAATGGCTCCTTCACTCCCTACCCATTTCCTCAACCTCTGAATCAAAGGTTCATGCAATTGCTTCTGATTGATGGAACTTAAGTCACAAGTCTAGGAAAGAGTGAGACTGGGAAATGTGTACTTGAGGATTTTTATTTGAGAAAGCAGGACTCATCTTGTGGAGAGTTATCGAAATTTAAAGAGGTTGTTCACCAAATTTGAAGCAGCCAAAAGTTCTATAACCCTAAAGGATTATCCTAATAAATCAAAGAGTTTGGTGGTCATGCTCAAGGCCCTTATTTTTATTTCTCATATTATGTCAGTTTGTCGTACTGCGGTGGCTTCTGTACTGCTGTGATGCTGGAAGCTATGCCACCAGTATTTCAAATATCAGCAGGGTCACCCATGGTGGGCAGGTTTCAGCAGAGCTTCAAGATTAAGATAGATAAAGATCATAGGAGAAAAATAGGGCAACACTAGGAGCCCTAACACATGGCATAAATAGAATACGAACCACAAGTAACAATGCACACGCACCAGAAGAGAGACTAGATAAATGGGAGCTCCTAAAAATCAAACACTTACGCTCATCAAAAGACTTTACCAAAAGAGTGAAAAGACAATCTACAGCCTGGGAAAAAAATTTTGGCTATGACAAATCCAATCAGCATCTAATCTCTAATAATCTACGAGATACTGCAAAACCTCAGCAACAAAAAGACAAATAGGATGGGCAAAGGATATGAACAGGCACTTTGCCAAAGAAGACATTCAGGCGGCTAACAGACACATGAAGAAATGCTGATGATCATTAGCCATTAGAAAAATGCAAATGAAAACTACAATGATATACCATCTCACCCCAAACAAGGCTGGCATTAATCCAAAATCACAAAATCATAAATGTTGGAGAGGTTGTCAAGAGTTTGGAACACTTATACACTGTTGGTGGGAATGTAAAATGGTACAACCACTTTGGAAATCAATTTAGCACTTCCTTAAAAAGCTAGAGATAGAAGTACCATATTATCTAGCAATCCCACTCTTTGGAATATATCCTAGAGAAATAAGAGCTGTAACATGAATAGATGTATGCATACCCATATTCATTGCAGCACTGTTCACATTAGCAAAAAGATGGAAGCAACCTAGGTGCCCATCAACAAACGAATGGATAAACAAATTATGGTATATTCACACAATGGAATACTATGCAATGATAAAGAACAATGAATCCATGAGGCATCTTATAACATGGAGGAATCTGGAGGTCATTATGCTGAGTACATTTAGTCAGTCACAGAAGGACAAATATTGTATAAGACCGCTATTATAAGAACTCAAGAAAAGGTTTAAACATAGAAGAAAATATTCTTTGATGGTTACTAGGGTGGGGAGGGAGGGAGAGGATTATTCACTAACTCAATAGTAGACAAGATTTATCTTAGGTGAAGGGAAGGACAGCACACACTACAGGGGAAGTCAGCACAACTGGACTAAACCAAAAGCTAAGAAGTTTCCTGAATATAACCAAACACTTTGAGGGACAGAGTAGCAGGGTCAGAGGTCTGGGGACCATGGTTTCAGGGGACATACAGGTCAATTGGCATAAAAAAGTTTATTAAGAAAATATTCTGCATCCTACTTTGGTGAGTGGCGTCTGGGGTCTTAAAAGCTAGCAAGCAGCCATCTAAGATGCATAAATTGGTCCCAACTCACCTGCAGTAAAGGAGAATGAAGAACACCAAAGTCACAAGGGAAAAATTAGCCCAAGGGACAAAAGGGCCACATAAACCAGAGACTTCATCAGCCTGAGACCAGAAGAACTAAATGGTGTCCGGCTACCACCAATGACCATTCTGACAGGGAACACAACACGGAGTCCCAGATGGAGCAGGGGAAGGTGGGGTGCAGAAGTCAAATTCTAGTAAAAAGACCAGACTTAATGGTCTGACTGAGACTGGAGGAACCCCAGAATGCATGGCTCCCATACTCTCTGTCAACCCAGAACTAAAACAATTCCCGAGGCCAACTCTTCAGACAAAGATTGGACTGTACTGTGGGACATAAAATGATGCTCGTGAAGAGTGTGCTTCTTAACTGAAGTAGATACATGAGACTAAATGGGCAGCTTCTGTCCGGAGGTGAGATGAGAAGGCACAGTGGGTTAGGAGCTGGTTGACTGCACACGGGAAATCAGGGGTGGAAAGGACAGTGTGCTATCACAGTATATGGAGAGCAATTAGGGTCACATAACAATGTATGTATAAATTTTTGTATGAGAGACTAACTTGAATTGTAAACTTTCACTTAAACTACAACAATTAAAAAAAAAAAAAGATTAAGACAGACTAGGAAGAAAGATTTGGCAGTCTACCCCTGAAAATTGGCCTGTGCAAACCTTATGGATAGTGATGGAACACTGTCTGATATAGTGCTGGAAGATGAGCCCCTCAGGTTGGAAGGCACTCAAAAGCCTCCTCAAAGTAGAGTTGACCTTAATGACATGGATGGAGTTAAGCTTTCAGGACCTCTCTTTGCTGATGTGGCATGGCTCAAAAAGAGAAGAAATAGCTGCAAACATCTATTAATAATCAGAACGTGGAATGTACAAAATATGAATCTCTGAAAATTGGAAGCTGTCAAAAATGAAATGTATAAAGATCGATATCCTAGGCATTAGTGAGCTGAAATAGAGTGGTATTGGCCATTTTAAATCAGAAAATCATACAGTCTACTATGCTGGGAATGATAAAATGAAGAGGAATGGCGTCTCATTCATCCTCAAAAAGAACGTTTCAAAATCTATCCTGAAGTCCAAGCTGTCAGTGATAGGATAATATCCATACGCCTACAAGGAAGATGACTTAATACCACTATTATTCAAATTTACACACCAGCCACTAAGGCCAAAAATAAGGAAATTGACGATTTTTACCAACTTCTGCAGTCTGAAATTGATCAAACATGCAATCAAGATGTATTGATAATTATTGGTGATTGGAATGAGAAAGTTGGGAACAAAGAAGGATCTGTAGTTGGAAAATACAGTATTGGTGATAGAAACAAAGCCAGAGATCACAGGATAGAATTTTGCAAGACCAACAATTTATTCATTGCAAATACCTTTTTTCAACAACGTAAGCAACAAGTATACACATGGACCTTAACTAATGGAAAACACAGGAATAAAATCAACTACATCTGTGGAAAGAAACAATGGAAAAGCTCAATATCATCAATCAGAACAAGGCCAGGGACAGACGGCAGAACAGACCATCAACTGCTCGTATGCAAGCTCAAGCTGAAGTTGAAGAAAGTTAAAACAAGTCCACAAGAGCCAAAGTACAACCTTGAGTGTATCCCAACTGAATTTGGAGACCATCTCAAGAATAGATTTGTCCCATGGAACACTAATGACCCAAGACCAGATGGGTTGTGGAATGACATCAAGAACATCATACATGAAGAAAGCAAAAGGTCATTAAAAGGACAGGAAAGAAAGAAAAGACCAAAACAGATGTCAGAAGAGACTCCAACTTGCTCTTGAACGTAGAATAACTAAAGCAAAAGGAAGAAATGATGAAGTAAAAGAGCTGAACAGAAGCTTTCCAAAGGCCGCTCAAGAAAACAAAGTAAATTATTATAATGAAATGTTCAAAGACCTGAAGTTAGAAAACCAAAAGGGAAGAATGCGCTTGGCATTTCTCAAGCTGAAAGAACTGAAGAAAAAATTCAAGCCTTGAGTTGCAATTCTGAAGGATTCTATGGGCAAAATATTTAAAGACACAGGAAGCATCAAAAGAAGATAGAAGGAATAGAGTCACTGTACCAAAAAGAATTGGTCAACGTTCAACCATTTCAGAAGGTAGCATACAAACAAGGACTGATGGTATTGAAGGAAGAAGTCGAAGCTGCACCAAAGACATTTGTGAAAAACAAGGTCCCAGGAATTGACAGAATACCAATTGAGATGTTTCAACAAACAGATGTAGCAGTTGAGGTGCTTACTTTTCTATGCCAAAAAATTTGGAAGATAGCTATCTGGCCAATTGACTAGAAGAGATCCATATTTGTGTCCATTCCAAAGAAAGGTGATCCAACAGAATGCAGAAATTATCAAACAATATCATTAATATCACACTCAATTAAAACTTTGCTGAAGATCATTCAAAAACAGTTGCATCAGTACATCAACAGGAAACTGCCAGAAATTGAAGCCAAATTCAGAAGAGGATGTGGAATGAGGGCTATTGTCTTAGGCATCTAGTGCTGCTGTAACAGAAATACCACAGGTGGATGGCTTTAACAAACAGGAGTTTAATCTCTCACAGTTAAGTAGGCTAGAAGTCCGAATTCACAGCACCAGCTAATGGGGAAGGCTTTCTGTCTCTGTCGGCTCTGGAGGAAGGTCCTTGTCATCTTTTCCTCTGGTCTAGGAGCTTCTCAGTGCAGGGACCCTGGATCCGACGGACGCGCTCTGCTTCTGGCACTACTTTGTTGGTGGTATGAGGTCCCCATGTCCCTCTGCTCACTTCTCTCTTTATATCTCAAAAGAAATTGACCTAAAATACAACCTAATCTTGTAGGCTGAGTCCTGCCTCATTAACATAACTGCCGCTAATCCCACCTCATTAACACCATAGAGTTAGGATTTACAACACATAGGAAAATCACATCAGATACAAAATGGTGGACAATCTCACAATACTGGGAATCATGGACTAGCCAAGTTGACACACATTTTTTTTGGGGGACACAATTCAACCCGTAACAGCTATCTTTGCTGATGTCAGATGGATCTTGGCTGAAAGAGAATACCAGAAAGATATTTACCTGTGTTTGATTGATTATGCAAATGTATTTGACTGTGTGGATCATAACAAATTATGGATAACACTGCAAAGAATGGGAATTCCAGAACACTTAATTGTGCTCATGGGGAACCTGTATATAGACCAAGAGGCAGTTGTTCGAACAGAACAAGGAGATACTGCCATGGAAAATCAGGAAAGGTGTGTGTCAGGGTTGTGTCCTTTCACCATACTTATTCATTCTGTATGCTAAGCAAATAATCTGAGAAGCTGGACTATATGAAGAAGAACTCAGTAGTAGGATTGGTAGAAGACACATTAACAACCTGCAACACACAGATGACACAACCTTGCTTGCTGAAAGTGAAGAGAACTTGAAGCACTTACTGATGAAGATCAAAGACTACAGCCTTCAGTATGGATTACATCTCAACATAAAGAAAACAAAAATCCTCCCAACTGGACCAATAAGCAACATCATGATAAATGGAGAAAAAATTGAAGTTGTCAAGGATTTCATTTTACTTGGATCCACAATCAATGCGCATGGAAGCATTAGTAAGAAATCAAATGACATATTGCATTGGCAAATCTACTGCAAAAGACCTTTTTAAAGTATTGAAAAGCAAAGATGTCACTTTTAGAACTAAGGTGCGCCTGACCCAGGACATGATATTTTCAATCACCTCATATGCATGCAAAAGCTGGATAATGAATAAGGAAGAAAAAAGAAGAATTGATGCCTTTGAATTATGGTGCTGGCGAAGAATACTGAATATACTACGGACTGCCAGAAGAACAAACAAGTTTGTCCTGGAATAAGTACAGCCAGGGTGCTCCTTGGAAGCGAGGATGGCAAGACTTCATCTCATGTGCTTTGGACAGGTTATCAGGAGGGTCCAGTCCCTGGAGAAGGACATCATGCTTGGTAAGGTAGAGTATCAGCCAAAAAGAGGAAAACCCTCAATGAGATGGATTGACACAGTGGCTGCAACAATGGGCTCAAACATAGCAATGATTATGAGGATGGTGCAGGATCAGGCAGTGTTTTGTTCTGTTGTACATAGGGTCACTGTGAGTTGGAATTGACTGGACGGCATCTAATAACATCAACAACATGGTTTATTTTATTATTTTATTTTATAATTAAGTGTATTAGTCTCATATTTTGCCCATACTCCCTACTCACCTCGCACTCTCTTTTTATTAGATTCATCTTCCTGAGCCTCTTTTCAACTCCAGAGAAGTTGTCATGGCCCTTGGGAGTGGGCCAAGTTTGGCCTGTTTGTAGTGTAGGTTTTGGGATATTAAGACAAAAACCAAACAACGCAACTCTAAGATCACCTTAGTTTTAACCAAGTGCAAATGATCCAGGATCTAAAGTCGTAATGTTATAGCAAGGGGCAGCAAGGAGCACCTTGCATTCTTCTGAGCTGTTCTCTCTGCGTATCTCTTTCATGGTCCCTTGGTGGTAAATAACCAAGGTCAAGACCCTCCAGCTTGCTATCTCTTTGCATTAGAGATATAACCAGCACACAGAACATGCTACTTTGTCTAATTTCCTCCCTATTCCAGTGACCCTACTCTTTCCTTCTGCTAGTAAGCTAGGACAAGAAGTGTTCTTTTTACTACAGCTACCCCCAGCTACTATAAGGCATCCTGAAATATGAAATTCCCTTGGAATTTTTATTGTGCCATTACCAGTTGCCTTCTAGTTGATTCTGACTTATGGTGAGCCCACCCGTGTCAGAGTAGAACTGTGATCTGTAGGATTTTCAATGGCTGATTTTTCAGAAGTAGCCCTCCAGGACTTCCTTCTGAGAAGCCTGTGGATGGACTTTAACCTCAGTAGCAGTCGAGAATGTTAACCATTTGCACCATCCAGTGACTCATTATTGTGCCATACTGATAGTAAATTAGAACGGGAGACAGAGAAAAATCCAGTGTATATCCTTTCCTCCTTTTTCTTCTACCCTATCCAGTAGGCAAGAGTACGTAAAGAAATACTAAACTTGAGAGATTCAACCAATATAAGCTGGATTGCACAAACTAGACTGAATGAAAAGCTGGGTTTTGCATCCTTCAGAACTAATTCTATGTCTCAGTTTTCCCCTTACCTAGAATGCCAGAGAAGAAAACCCATGACAGTTTCTCTGCTCTGCTGCTGCATAACATTCATGACTACCTCCTCAGCACTGCAGCTCTTTCGACTACTTTATTTCATGTATATTTAAATCCACACTTGAACTTCATTATGTGCATGGTCATATCTCCTCCCTTCTATTCCTACACACTAGTGTGAAATTATAACTACAGTCTAAGTAGTTTATGACATTTAATTTTATACCAGGAGGAAATGTATAGCTGCAATGAAAAGATAAAATTCTATATATCTGCATAGTCCTGGAAAAACAATTCTGGTATTCATCAATGATCATGTTGTATACTAAGAAAATGCTCTAAAACCACTGCCAGGGTGTTGCTTAATCATGCCATTAAATTACAAATTTTATGATGAAAAAAGTAAGCTTGAGCAAATGCAGGCAACTATAAATAATTCTGCGTTTCAGAAGTCCATGTCACTGAAACATTGCAAACAGGAAAATAATTTCTGAATAGAGTCAGCAGAAATAAAAATTACAGCCTAGTTTCCTTAGCTCTGGATTTATGTTTTCACAATCCGTGCACCTTCTGTTTGTCTCTGGTTTAACATCATAATTTATATCTTCCTTTACAAACATATTTTGAGCCCTGGTGGCGCAGCAGTTAAGCACTAGGCTGCTAACCGAAAGGTCAGGGGTTTGAACCCATCAGCTGCTCCACGGGAGAAAGATGTGGCGGTCTGTTTCCATAAAGATGTTTTCACAATCTGTGTACCTTCTGTCTTTCTGTGGTTTAACATTATTATTTATATCTTTCTTTATAAACATGGAGCCCTGGTGGCACAGTGGTTAAGAGTGCTGCTAACCAGAAGGTCGGAAGTTCAAATCCACCAGCTGTTCCGTAGAAACACTCTAGGCAGTTGTATTCTGTCCTGTTGGGTTGATATGAGTTGGAATCTCCTCGACGGCAACAGGTTTGGGTTTTGGTTTGTTACAAACATATTTACACAGCTTTTTCAACACTGTTTAATTAGTATTACTTAAATTCTGTATATTAAAACAATTACTTTTTACTGCCGACAGCTAATTTATAATATAAATACTACAGTAATATTATGAAGATTTGGAAATCTTATACAAAGCTCCCTATCTGGAAAAGGTATCTAAAGGTCCTATAGGGAGGCCTTGCATGTATCCACTGGGTGCTATTTGTTACTCTATGTTGGTATTTTTTATTTATTCTCCAGTTTTAAAGTTATTTTTTGTACTTTGAGCTCATGTACACTATACAGATGCTATTTTAGGTGCTCAGTAAGTATCTGCAGTTGAATATATATTGGTTAGTTAAAATAATAATGGGGAAACTATATTGCACAAAGATAAATTGCCAGCCAGAAATAATGGTTTATGAACATGCTTAAACCAAAAAAACAAACCCATTGCCATCAAGTCACTTCCAACTCATAGCAACCCTATAGAACAAAGTAGAACTGCCCCATAGTGTTTCCAAGGAGCACCTGGTGGCTTTGAACTGCTAACCTTTTGGTTAGTAGCCATAGCTCTTAACCACTGCACCACCAGGGTTTCCATGAACATGCTTAGGCAGGAGAAAAGAAGCTGGATACACTATAGAAGGTACAGAATAGAGAAACAGGATAGGAGAGCCAACAGCAATGTAAGAACCAAAAGCAAGAATAACGGCCAATAAAATTTGAAAGACAAGACTTGCTAAGTACCATGGTATAGCCTAATTCCAAAGAAGGGACTCTTTTTTCCCTCTAGGAGATAGTACCCAGGCAGAGGAAAGCAAGCTTACACAGTGAGATTAATGAGGACAAAATACAATTTAAGAATCAAATTATTGACCAGGACAAAATGGACAGACGAAATGGACTAAGGCATAACCCTAGACCTCTAGGCAACAGAACTGTTTTAACTATCAGTTAGAGAGTCAGCATATTTGTATAGTTTACTTAGTATGGTGATTTGTTCTACGTCATCTTGATTAAATTGGATTACATTTGCCAGGATCCCCTTCCTTGAAGGGTTCCAAATTAGAGTTGGCCAAAAGAGGAATCTGGGTGAGATCTGGGACATGGAAGTGAAGCAACAGCTCTCTGAAAGCCTTTATGGTTAGATGCAGGATGAGACAGATGTAGAGGTACCAGCAGATTCCATCTTGTCCTCATTCTCCTCCGATTCACATTCAACTCTTCCTCCCACCTCCTGACCCTGTTGACCAACAATGGTCCCAGGACAAATATCAGATGTTTGATAGCTCACGCACAGAGGTGGTGGCAGAACAGAGGCACAGCTTTCCTTAGAGCTCCCTATAACCCTTTCCTATACAGTCCTATTTTCGCAGAGAGGCTTGCTTGGCTTCCCAGATCGACTCGTTAGTCACTACTCTCTCTAACCTTCCAACATACCTCTTGGACTTTCACTTCTCCAGTTCCTCCCACAATTCTATAAGGTGTACTTCCTATTGAAAAAAAAAAGAAACCCTTATCCCACAGTGGTTCTGCTTCCCTGATTGAAAGAGTTAATTTCAGAAGTAGGGTACTGTGGTAACAAAAACTAAAGCACATGGCATCTGCTTTGGACTGGACAATATGGAGCAGTTGGGAGGGCAGCAAAGAGAGACTGTCATTGGAGACTGGAAGCACAGTCAAGAATTTGCCATTGGAGGCAGAAGAAATTTACGTAGGGACTAAAGGTTTGGTAACATTGTTGCCTAAAGTAATGGTGAAGATAGACAATCTACCTAATTAGCTTGTGGATGTGGTTAAGGAGATTTCCATACAGAATGACGAAAGTGACAACTGGCTTTTTTTATTCCCTTATGATAACATAGAGAGGAAAAAGTATAGAAAGAACTGTTCAGTTTTCAAGCAGAATTTTGAGCAAACTTTTTTTTGAGCAAAATTTTTCAAGCAAAATTTTGAGAACTTGCTGAGCTGAAAAATAAGAACTTTAAAGGCATTGTCCAATAAAACCCTGACTTGAAGGCTAAAGTAGAGAGGGACCTATCTAGACAACATTTGTGGGCATGGCTTTTGTCTAATGGAGTATTGCTGCTGTTGTTAGGTGCTGTCGAGTCAGTTCTGACTCACAGCAACCTTATGTACAACAGAACAAAACACTGCCCAGTCCTGTGCCATCCTCACAATCGTTGCTATGCTTGAGCCCATTGTTGCAGCTACTGTGTCAATCCGTCTCATTGAGGGTCTTCCTCTTTTTCACTGACCCTCTACTTTACCAAGTATGATGTCCTTCTCCAGGGACTGATCCCTCCTGATAACATGTCCAAAGTATTCGAGACAAAGTCTCATCATCCTTGCTTCTAAAAAGCATTTTGGTTGTACTTGTTCCAAGACAGATTTGTTCATTCTTTTGGCAGTCCACAGTATATTCAATGTTCTTCTCCAACACCAAAATTCAAAGGCCTCAGTTCTTCTTTGGTCTTCCTTATTCATCATCCAGTTTTTTCATGGATATGAGGCAACTGAAAACACCATGGCTTGGGTCAGGCACACCTTAGTCTTCAAGGTGACATCTTTGCTTTTTAACACTTTGAAGAGGTTCCTTGCAGTAGATTTGCTCAATGCAATGCGTCTTTTGATTTCTTGACTGCTGCTTCCATGGACATTGATTGTGGATACAAGTAAAATTAAATCCTTGACAACTTCAATCTTTTCACCATTTATCATGATGTTGCTTATTGGTCCAGCTGTGAGATTTTTGTTTTCTTTATGTTGAGGTGTAATCCATACTGAAGGCTGTAGTCTTTGATCCTCATCGATAATTGCTTCAAGTTCTCTTCACTTTCAGCAAGCAAGGTTGTGTCATCTGTTAAATGCAGATTGTTAATGAATCTTCCTGCAATCCTGATGCTGCATTCTTCTTCATACAGTCCAGCTTCTTGGATTATTTGTTCAGTATACAGACTGAATAAGTATAGTGAAAGGATACAACCCTGATGCCCACCTTTCCTGATTTTAAGCCACGCAGTCTCCCTGTGTTCTGTTCGAACAACTGCCTCTTGATCTATGTACAGGTTCCTCATGAGCACAATTAAGTGTTCTGGATTTCCCATTCTTTGCAATGTTATCCATAATTTGTTATGATCCACATAGTCGAATGCCTTTGTATAGTCAATAAAACACAGGTAGACATCTTTCTGGTATTCTCTGCTTTCAGCCAGGATCCATCTGATATCAGCAATGACATCCCTTGTTTCACATCCTCTACTGAATCTGGCTTGAATTTCTGGCAGTTCCGTGTGGATATACTGCTGCAGCCACTTTTGAATGCTCTTCAGCAAAATTCTACTTGCATGTGATATTAATGATATTGTTCAATAATTTCTGCATTCAGTTGGATCACCTTTCCTGGGAATAGGCACAATTCTAATTCCAGTTGGTTGGCTAGGTAGCTGTCTTCCAAATTTCTTGGCGTAGACAAGTGAGCCCTTCCAGCGCTGCATCATTTGTTGAAACATCTCAGTTGGTATTCTGTCAATTCCTGGAGCCTTTTTTTTTGTGTGTGTGCTAATGCCTTCAGTGCAGCTTGGACCTCTTCCTTCAGTACCATCAGTTCCTGATCATAAGCTGCCTCCTGAAATGGTTGAATGTCGACCAGTTCTTTTTGGTACAGTGACTCTGTGTATTCCTCCCATTTTCTTTTGATGCTTCTGGAGTCATTTAATATTTTCCTATAGAATCCTTCAATGAGTAGACCCCATTAAAATTGACAAGAATCCCAACAAAGTTCTCAAAAGAATTGTATTAGCAAATACACAGCCATATTGAACAAAAAGGATCAGAAGCAATACAAAATAATAAGAAGCCTCTACAAGCATGAAACAGGCTGAGAAAACTATTCAGCTGCAAACAAGAGCTATTTCTTATGGAAAAGCATGGATGACTTAGAGGGCAGAAGCAAGAGCCCAGAGGGTGGAGCCAAGAGCTACAGAAAACAACTGACAAGAACTGGGACCTAATCAAGGAACATTTCTAGCCACAGAGCAGGGGGAACTGGCAACTTGTATCTGGCTGGATTTCAGAAATGCTACAAACCAGTGACTGCTATATGCCTCCCATTCCTCCTCCTTTTTAAAAAGAGGTGACTTTTCTAATTATCCTGTTGAGTATATTAGGTACAGATAACTTCACCTAAGGAGGCTAATCCCTCTGCAGATGGACCTGATTTAGATGACGAGATACTAGATTTTCAACAGTGAAGTAACTGAGGAGGCTTCGGGGGAAAGGGTGAATGTATTTTGCATGTGGAAAAGAAGTAAATTGTGGCTAGAGGGAAGCCTGTGCAAGATAGTCAAAAAAGATGGCCGCTACTATAATTCCTTCCCTCCCTGAACACACATGCCATTCCTCACATTAAGAAGTATACTTTTTGTTCCCTTGAATGTGAGCTGGCCTTATAACTTGCTTTGAGCAATAGAATATGAAAGAAGTGACATTCTTATACTTCTAAGCCTAGATGTTAACCGCACTGGCAGCTTTTGCTTCATTGTTCTTGGAATCCAGTCACCATATAAGAAGTCCAACTACCTTGAGACCACCATGCTGTAAGGAACCCCAAGCGAAATATATGCATAGGCCATCTGGAAGAGCACCAAGGTGCCAGACAGGTGAGTGAAACCTTATTAAACCTTCTACTCCAGACTAGCTCTACCACCAGCCTAACCAGCTAAGTGAGTGACTAGTCGATACTACATGGAGAATCAATCAGGTGAGCCCTGCCCAGATTCCTGACCCATATAATTGTAAGAAACAGTCAATCATTGTTTGAAGTCATTAAATTTGGGGGTGACTGTTTTGCAGCAATAGAAAACTGAAAACATTTTGAAGTGTTTATAGTTAATTTTAGAGATTTAGCATACCTGGTATTGGTTTTAGTAATGACTAGAAAATCTATAATTCTTTTTGTTTTCATTGCTGAATTTACTGACTCATTTTCAAGTAATTATTTTTAATTTAAAGTTCCAATTTAAGAACTCTGTTTTTTATAACAGAAAAACACGAAATCAGGAGGACCCTTATAAACATCTGATATGAAGAATAAAACAGCTAACTCTAATTGGGTCTCTGATCTCAAAGATCTTCCAAACTAGTTAGGAAGACAGGAGATTTACATAAATGGGTGTTTATGCATATGTATATCAGACACGTTGGTTGGCTATCAGATTGGTAGTCACAACTTGTTCACATTTGTAATTTCTGTCTAGGAGTAGCTGTGTCACAGAATTCCATTCAGTAACATAAGCAGAAGTCTACTGGGTCAAGCTTTTGGGATAGCATCTGTTTTTTTAATACAACAGAGTGAACCGTTTAGCCTGTCCCTTCACCCAAGCAGTTTCTTCCTACCTGAAATTCAAATATGCTGCCTGGAGGAGAGCCATCTTCTGATCATGAGGAGTGGAGCATGAGGAAAAGGTCAAGTGAACAGAAGAGACACGGGCCCTGCAGTCATCCAGCTGCAATGTCAGCATGTGCCAGTCCCTTAACTTCTTTTGCATAAACACTAGAGCACAGTTTCCTGTTAATTATAGCTGAAATCTTTCTTAACTGAGATAATCTGTTAATTTAAAAATGAGTACTACAGAAGGTAGTGAATAGGATGAGGATGCGCTGAAGAAGAGACCTAAGAGGCATAACTAGATTTAGACCTTCAAGAGAAGGTGGGAAAAAAAAGATAACTTTTCTACCTGAAAAAATAAAGGCCATTTTGGGTAGAGATGATGGTGTGAAGAAAGGCACAGGGAGAAAAGTATATAAATAAAACCAATGTCTTAACCCATGCATGAGCAATGAGCTTCTATACTAGGGTGGTAGTACTGAGATTATAAAGAAAAGAAACTTATTAGGATAAAGCAGTGACAGGAAATATTTACCAAAGGTTTGTCCCAATTTAAGAACTCTATTTGTTGTTCTCCCACATGTATCTGCAGTTTGTCGTATTGTGGGGGCTTTCGTGCTACAGTGATGCTAGAAGCCATGCCACCAGTATTCAAATACCAGCAGGGTCACCCATGGTAGACAGGTTTCAGCTGAGCTTCCAGACTAAGACAGACTAGGAAGAAGGACCTGGTGGTTTACTTCTGAAAGAAACTAGCCAGTGAAAACCTTATGAATAGCAGCAGAACATCACCTGATACAGTGCCAGAAGGTGAGCCCCTCAGGTTGGAAGGCACTCAAAAGAGCTGCCTCCTCAAAGCAGAGCTGACTTTAATGATGTAGATGGAGTCAAGCTTTGGGGACCTTCATTTGCTGATGTGGCACAATGCAAAATGGGAAGAAACAGCTGCAAACATCCATTAAAAATCGGAACATGGAATGTACGAAGTATCAATCTAGGAATATTGGAAATCATCAAAAATGAAATGGAACACATAAAGATCAATATCCCAGGCATTAGTGAGCTGAAATGGACTGGTATTGGCCATTTTGAATCAGGCCATCATATGGTCAGCTATGCTGGGAATGACATATTGAAGAGGAATGGCGTCGTGTTCATCGTCAAAAAGGACATTTCAAGATCTATCCTGAAGGACAACGTTGTCAGTGATAGGAAAATACCCATATGCCTACAAGGAAAACCAGTTAATACAACTGTTATTCAAATTTATGCACCAACCACTAAGGCCAAAGATGAAGAAATTGAAGATTTTTACCAACTTCTGCAGTCTGAAATTGATCAAACATGTAATCAAGATGCATTGATAATTACTGGGGAATGGAATGCGGAAGCTGGAAACAAGAAGAAGGATTGGTAGTTGGAAAATATGGCCTTGGTGATAGAAATGTCGCTGGACGTCCCATGACAGAATTTTGCAAGACCAACAACTTCTTCATTGCAAATACCTTTTTTCAACAACATAAACGGCGACTATACACATGGACCTTGCCAGATGGGATACACAGGAATCAAACTGACTACATCTGTGGAAAGAGACGATGAAAAGCACAATATCATTAGTCAGAACAAGGCCAGGGGCCAACTATGAAACAGACCATGAACTGTTTATATGCAAGTTCAAGGTGAAATTGAAGAACATTAGAACAAGTCCACGAGGGCCAAAGTACAACCTTGAGTATATCCCACCTGAATTTAGAGACCATCTCAAGAATAGATTTGACACATTAAACACTAATGACCAAAGACCAAAGGAGTTGTGGAATGACATCAAGGACATCATACATGAAGAAAGCAAGAGGTCATTAAAAAGACAGGAAAGGAAAAAAAAGACCAAAATGGATGTCCAAAGAGACTCTGAAAGTTGCTCTTGAACACTGAGTAGCTAAAGCAAAAGGAAGAAATGATGAAGTGAAAGAACTGACCAGATTTCAAAGGGCAACTCCAGAAGACAAAGTAAAGTATTATAATGAGATGTGCAAAAGACCTGGAGATAGAAAACCAAAAAGGAAGAACACGCTCGGCATTTCTCAAGCTGAAAGAACTGAAGAAAAATTTCAATCCTCAAGCTGCAATATTGAAAGATTCCACAGGGAAAATACTAAACAATGCAGGAAGCATCAAAAGCAGATGGAAGTAAAACAGTCACTGTACCTAAAAGAATTGGTCCACATTCAACCATTTCAGGAGGTAACATATGATGAAGAATCGACGGTACTAAAGGAAAAGGTCCAAGCTGCACTGAAAGCGTTGGTGAAAAACAAGCCTCCAACAATTGATGGAATACCAGTAGAGATGTTTCAACAAATGGATGCAGCGCTGAAGTGTTTACTCATCTATGCCACGAAATTTAGAAGACAGCTACCTAGCCAAACAATTGGAAGAGATCCATATTTGCACCCATTCCAAAGAAAAGTTATCCAACAGAATGCAGACATTATTGAACAATATCATTAATACCACACACAATTAAATTTTGATGAAGACCATTCAAAAGCAGCCACAGCAGTACATCGACAGGGAACTGCCAGAAATTCAAGCCAGATTCAGAAGAGGACGTGGAACAAGGGATATCATTGCTGATGTCAGATGAATCATGCCAGAAAGCAGAGAATACCAGAAAGATGTTCACCTGTGTTTTACTGACTGTCTTAGTCATCTAGTGCTGCTATAATAGAAACACCACAAGTGGATGGCTTTAACAAAGAGAAGTTTATTCTCTCACAATCCAGTAGGCTACAAGTCCAAATGCAGGGCATCAGCTCCAACGGAACACTTCTCTGTCAGCTCTGGAGGAAGGTCCATGTCATCAATCTTCCCCTGGTCTGGGAGTTTCTCTGTGCAGAAACCTCAGGTCCAACGGACATGCTCTGCTCTTGGCACTGCTTTCTTGGTGGCATGAGGTTCCCATGTGTCTCTGCTCGCTTGTCTCTTTTATATCTCAAAAGAGACTGGCTTAAGACATTACCTAATCTTGTAGACCTCGTCAGTATAACTGCCGCTAATCCATTTTATTACATCATAGTGACAGAGTTTACAACATATAAGGAAATCACATCAGATTACAAAATGCTACACAATCATACAATACTGGGAATCATGACCCAGCCAAGTTGACAGATATTTTTGAGGGACACAATTCAATCCATGACACTGACTATGCAAAGGCATTCGACTGTGTGGATTATAACAAATTATGGACAACATTGCAAAGAATGGGAATTCTGGAACATTTAATTGTGCTCATGAGGAACCTGTACTTAGACCAAGAGGCAATCGTTTGAACAGAACAAGGGGATACTGTGTGGTTTAAAGTCAGGAAAGGTGTGTGTCAGGGTTGTATCCTTTCACCATACTTATTCAATCTGTATGCTGAACAAATAAGCTGAGAAGCTGAATTATATGAAGAAGAATGGGGCAACAAGATTGGAGGAAGATTCATTAACAACCTTTGATATGCAGATGACACAACCTTGCTTGATGAAAATGAAGAGGACTTGAAGCACTTACTGATGAAGATGAAAGACCACAGGCTTCAGTATGGATTACATTTCAACATAAAGAAAACAAAAATCCTCAAAACTGGGCCTGTCAGCAACATCATGGTAAACGGAGAAAATATTGAAGTTGTCAGGGATTTCATTTTACTTGGATCCACAATCAAGCTCATGGAAGCAGCAGTCAAGAAATCAAAGGACACACTGCATTGGACAAATCTGCTGCAAAAGACTTCTTTAAAGTGTTAAAAAGCAAAGATGTCACTTTAAGGACTAAGGTGAGCCTGACCCAAGCCATGGTGTTTTCAATCATTTCATATGCATGTGAAAACTGGACAGTGACTAAGGAAGACCAAAGAAGAATTCATGCCTTTGAATTATGGTGTCCTCGAAGAATGTCGAACATACCGTGGACTGCCAGAAGAACAAACAAATCTGTCTTGGAAGAAGTACAGCCAGAATGTTCATTCAAAGCGAGGACAGTGAGACTTCATCTCACACACTCTGGACATGTTATCAGGAGGAGGACATCAAGCTTGGTTGAGTAGAGGTCAGTAAAAAAGAGGAAGACCCTCAGTGAGATGGTCCACACAGTGGCTCCAACAGTGGGCTCAAGTGTAACAACAACTGTGAGGATGGTGCAGGACCGGGCAGTGTTTCATTCTGTTGTACCTAGGGTCACTATGATGTCAGAACTGACTTGACAGTACCTAATAACAACAACAACAATTTGTTGTTCTAGTCTCAGGATATAGTCATAAACAAAACTGTCCTCGTAGAGTTAAATTCCACCGGGAATGAATGTCAAGATGTGAGTAATGAAAGGGAAGCACAGAACATAAACTATTTTTTAAGGAAGCGAGGTGATAAAAGGAAGGAGAAACATAGGTCTGCTGGACGTTATAAATAAAACAAATATATAAAGTTTCTTAAAGGTGGGTTGAAGACAGACTAGGAAAAAAGGACTGGGGCTGTACTTCCAAAAAAAAGTAAAAACCCTACGGATCACCTAATGGTCTGATCTACAACCCCTCATGGGGGTGGCGGAGGACGGGGCATTGTTTCTTTCCATTGTGCATGGGGTCGCCATGAGTCAGTCTGACTGGACGGCAGCTAACAATAACAACAGACAAACCCCAAGAAAAACCTGTTCTCTCTAGGACAAGGATTAGGGCAGCTTGGCAAGATGTAAGTCTTAGACAATTACCATCCTACTCTAACGAACACATGGAAAAACCTGCGGCCTCACCCCCAGCTCTATCAGCAAAGGCCCAGTAGAGAATCTAGACATTCACCATTCCAAAAAACCTACTGCTTTCAAGTCAATTTCAACTCATAGTGACGCTATAGGACAGAGTAGAACTGCCCCATAGGGTTTCCAAGGAGCGGCGGTGGATTCGAACTGCCAACCTTTTGGTTAGCAGCTGAGCTCTAAACCACTACGCCACCAAGGCACCACATCAGGAATGCAAATTAAGACCACACCTATTAATATAGTAACAAGAAAAAATAGTGACTATACCAAATGCTAACAAGAGTGAGGAGAAACCGGATCATGGATACCTTGTAGGTGGGAATGTAAAATTGTACAGCTACTCTGGGAACAGTTTGGCAGTTTCTTAAAAACTAAACATGCAACTACCATGTGATCTAGCAATTACATCACCGGGCATTTATTCCAGAGAAGTGAAAACATATATCTACATAAAAATGTATGCGAATATTCATAACAGTTTTATTCATAATAGTGAAATACTGGGAACAACCAAGATATCTTTCAATAGGTGAAGGGATAAACAAACTGGCATATCCATACAATACAATACTACTCAGCAGTAAAAAGCAATGAACTATTGACACACACAATAACTTGGATGGATTTCAGGGGCATTGAGATGAGTGAAAAAAAGCCAGTCTCAAAAGGTCACATAGTATATGATTTCATATATATAAAATTCTCAAAAATGAAAAAGAAATTAAGGATGGAGAACAGATCAGTGGTTGCCAAGGGTTAGGGATAGTGGAGGAAGTGGCTGGGTGACTACAAAGGGGTGAGCACCAAGGAGATATTTGTGGTGATGGAATAGTTCTGTATCTTGATTGCAGTGGTTGTTCAAATCTACCCATGATAAAATGGCATAGGACTATATACACCTATTATGTCAATGTCAATTTTCTGGTTTTGACATTGTACAATAGTCACTTAATATGTACCTATTGGGGCAAATAGGTAAAGGATACACGGACCCTCTCTGTATTATTAGTTTTATTTATTTTTTTATAGCAGTAAGTTTATTTTGAAGTGACCTATATTTGAAACCACAACCCAATACACATATACTTGTGTACAGATGTATAACAAAGAAAGTATCTGAACAAGTACACTGGGATTTTCTCTGTATTATTTTGCGACTTCTTGTAAACTATAATTATTTCAAAGTGAAAAAATTTAAAAAGAGGTATATATATATTAAAGGATCCAAAGAAGGGTTTTGTTTAAGGTAAGGAAAATCTGCTTGTGCTTATAAGTATTAGGAATAAGGCAAGCAGAGGAGGAGAATAGAAAAAGTTTCTTCGACTTCTATTTTTTTAACACATGGCCCGTACAATACTTTCTTTTCTTCATCTTTTGCATATTCCCATAGTGAAGTTTTTTTTTTAGAATTTTGCTTCCTTGACTTTACATCATGAAAATAATAGGTATAGTGAATACATGATCCTTTGCAATTCAAACCGTCATCTCTCTTCCACCCCTAAAATGGAAAGAATTATCCTTGGAGGGAAATGTTTCACTTCTCCCAGTAAGGCAGCAGGGACAAAGGAATGAATACGGAAGACAGACAGGTACTTTGAGAAGAGCTTGAAGGCAGATTTTTCTCTGTGGGAGACAAGGTTATCTTCCAAGACTGAGGATGATCCAAGTATAACTGGACTTTTGAAGTATTGAAATGATTAGAAAAATCCATGGTAGAACATGTAATAGGGAGGGAACAAAAATTAATGAAGGGACAGCTGAGTTGTAGTGAGGGTTCAGAAGAGTGGCAGTGGTAGGATACTTTACTGAGCTATATTAATCTTTCACTTTTTCTCTGTGCTTTTTCTGTCTGTGGGGCTACCAAGACATTCAAGAGAGGAGGCAACCAGTCGGAGATGAGGACGCACTCAGTGCATCACATAAGCCTACTGGATTTCTGTGAACCCTTAGGAGGAGGAAGGGAACTCCATTAGCAAGACTGAATTTTCTGCTAGTCAGTAGAACTGGAGTCAGAGTTATTTGTTATTTAAAAAGAAAATCAGACGCTTCTTGAAATAAGATTTATAGACTAAGCTTCAAACTTGCCACATTAAGAGGAATCTTTTACTTAAAGGATCTACATGATTTTGCTAATTTATTTAGGAATGCTTATGGCCTAAGAAAGTACGTGCAATGGTGGTCTAGTTCTCTGTTATAGATTGAATTGTGTCCCCCCCAAAATATCTGTCAACTTGGCTAGGCCATGACTCCCAATATTGTGTGGTTGTCCTCCATTTTGTGATCTGATGTAATTATCCTCACTTTTGTGATGTGAGGTTGTAAATCCTAACCTCTATATGTTAATGAGGCAGAGTCCGTGTGGGGTATATCTTGAGTCACTGTCTTGTACCTGATGAGTCACTCTTACTCATCACCCTTACTTAAATACTCAAGTCATACACTTGCTTGAATCACACCTTTTATAAGAGAAAAGGAGAGAGAAGAGGAACCTGACTACCACCAAGGAAGAAGAGCTGGGAGCAGACTGCATCCTTTGAACCCAAGGTCCCTGTCCTGAGAACCTGCTAGACCCAGGGGGAAGCGAGATGCTAAGCTACATGAAGATTGCCCATCAGCAGAAGCTCAAAGAGATAAGGACTTTCCTTCAGAGCCGACAGAGAAAGAAAGCCTTCCCCTAGAGCTGGTGCCCTGAATTCGGACTTCTAGCTCCCTGAACTGTGAAAGAATAAATTTCTGTTTGTTAAAGCCATCCACTTGTGGTATTTCTATTATAGCAGCACTAGATAACTAAGGTATTCTCCTTTTCTATCTTTTGAATTGTGTAAAAAGAATGAGAAAGACTTCCGTAAGAGTAAAACAAGCATAGCATTGATAAGAAATATAGATCGTTAAAGTGTCCCCCCCCTCCTTCCTACAAATAAGCAATTCTTTTCAGCTGTTCTCACTACTCATCCCTAGGATTTGTCATTAGCTGAAAAGAAAATCACCTTTGAACAGACAAAGCAGTATAAGTTAGTGGAGCTCAATTCCTAAAATGTAACTGGAACGCAAACTGAAACCTGTATACCGATGTTCACTAAATTGTTGTTGTTAGTTGCTGTCCAGTCAATTCCTGTTCACGGTGACCCCGTGTGTGCAGAGTAGAACTGCTCATAGTGTTTTCAAGGCTGTAACCTCTCAGAAGCAGATCTCCAGGCCCTACTTCTGAGGTACCCCTGGGTGGGTTTGAACTGCCAATCCCTCGGTTAGTAGTCCAGCACTTAACCATTTGTACTGCTCATGGGCTCCTTAATGTTCACTGAAGTACTAGCCATACTAGCCAAAAGGTGGAAACAACCTAAATGTCCACCAACAGAAGAATGGATAAACAAAATGTGGTTCATGCATATGATGGAATATTACTCACCCATAAAGAGAAATGAAGTCCTGAAACATGTTACAGCATGGATGATCTTTGAAAACATTATGCTTACTGAATAATCAGTCACAAAAGGACAAATGCTCTATAACCCCCATGTAAATGAAATAGGAAAATGTATAGAGACCAAAGCTTATTAGTGGGTTACATGGGATGGGAGAGAGGGGGAAAGGGGAAGCCAATGCTTAGGGGGCACTGAGTTTCTGTTAGTGCTGGTGAAATAACTTGGAAAAGGATAGTGGTAATAATGGTTGCACAGCATGATGAACATAACTTCACTGAGTTATGTTGTTGCTGTTGTCAGGTGCCATTGAGTCAATTCCGACTCATAGCAACCCTATGTACAACAAAATGAAACACCACCCGGTCCTGCGCCATCCTCACAATTGTTGTTATGCTTAAGCCCATTGTTGCAGCCACTGTGTCAATCCATCTTGTTGCAGGTCTTCCTCTTTTTCGCTGACCCTGTTTTACCAAGCCACTGAATTATACACATTAAAATTGTTGAATTGGCAACTGTTTTCATATATATATATATTTCACACACACACACAAAGTCAATGGGAAAAAAATGTAACTAGAAAGCTTTCTGGGACTACTAAATATGTCCAGAGACATTGGTTAAAATTGAAAATAAAAATTTAAGTGATTCTTTCAAATTGAACTTGATAGTCGATAATATATTTAAAAAACCTATCGTATCACAAAATATTTTTCCAGTCAATCTTTATCTTATTTTAGCATATAAAAATTTTAAATTTTTCTACCTCCTAGCAAGAAAATATTAAAATTCTGCTAACTGCCAGACTTAGTAGTTTTTATCATATATGCCTTTCTCGTTTATTAGAAAAAATTTGACCATGATTTGTCTCCTTAAGAGAAGCATTTCCAACATAAATTTCATGATGAATAATTTATCAAAATGTGTAATATATATGTTGTTTTGATCAGTTGTAATTACTAATTGTAGTGAAAACTCAACTGACAAAAAAAATCCTATGTCTTATAATCACAAAGAAAAAAAATGCACATTTTACAATTTCAATTTATATATAGATTATTGTTGCAGAGAACTATGATAAAGTGCTTTCATAGTACAAAATGAACTTTCAATAAAATACTTTCAAGTGTAAAATGTATTATAACAACATTCTGTGGTGTTAAGTAGAATAAAAAGATGAGTTCAGGGACAAAAAGGAAATATACAGAATTTTTTAGTGTTAAAGAAGCATTTATTCATGTTTGTTTTAAAAATGATTGATAGTGGCTATTAAATCATTATAGCATTTATATTATAGTGGGTATGACATTTTTTGTATAGAAATACTTCTATAATATGCTGGAAACTGCATTTTTTAGAATAGTTAAAACAAGTTAAAAAATATTAGGCTTCAATTTAAAATGTTCAGTGAGGGGAATTACATCAGCAAAAAATGTGAAGACTCTTGGCACAGGCATCAAGTGAGACTGGAATTGGACTAATAAGCTGGGTGAAAAGGAAGAAATAAATGACTTAAGGTGACTCAGAAGAAAGCCATCTTAGATTTCTACATTATTCTAGGTTAATAAATCTTAGCAAATATTTTTTTTCTTTAATAATATTTTTACTGTGTTTTAGGTGAAAGTTTACACAGCAGATTAGTTTCCCCTTTAACAATTTTTAAAGAAATTGTTCCATGCCATTGGTTGGCAAATACTCTCTTGACTTAAGAATATTTGCAGACCACATTAACCAAACATCTACTAATCATTGTGGAAGATTTCACTTGAAAGTTCTGAGACTTAACTTAGCCAAACTGTGTCTGGATATCAGAACTCAACCTCATATCTCCTGAGTGCCAGTGAACCCATAAGAAAGCACATCAGTAAAATATAGTACCGTAGAGTGTGATAGTTATCACCGCTGGACCTCAGTGAGGGTTTTTCAGGAAAAAAGAAGGGGAAGTTCTATTATCAAACAACTTTGGACCAACAGCTAAAAATCCCTCTTAGAAATTCCATGAAGCAAATGAATATATTAAAAGCTCTGTAAAGAAAGCGGTTTAACTTTGACTATATTTTTTTCCATTGACTTTGTATGTGTGTGTTAAAAATCTATATAACAAAACATTTGCCAAGTCAACAATTTTTACATGTATAACTCAGTGACATTGATTATGTTCATCATGTTGTGCGACCATTATTACCACTATCCTTTTCCAAATTATTTCACCAGCATTAATAGAAATTCAGTGCCCCCTAAGCATTGACTCCCCTTTCCCCTTCCCTTCATCCCTGGTAACCACTAATAAACTCTCTTGTTTACAGAATCACTCCTCTCCCCCCCACCCCACACCCCCCCAGCCATTTACACCTTTTAGTTTCTCAAGAAATACCACTGTGCTGAGAACACACTCTGGGGAATGCTGGCCTAGAACCAAAGGCACAAAGATAATTAAAGATATCATCAGGTTAGTAGGCCTATTGACCAGAACAAAGGATCATTCCACTTTCAAAGCTATACCCTACAGATACCAAAATCAAGAAGTGAGCATGAACGTGCAGGGAAATGAGGAAAGATGTACAAGAAATAATAAGAGGAAGATGAAGATGGAAAAAAGGTACAAAAAATGGGTAATGAGAATGTTCACAGACACACGGAATAAGACAAGCCTTAACTGACTAGGGAAGTAGAGGTGAAGAAAGAAGCAAAACAAGTGTCTGAGGTGAGAAGTGGTCACAGTGGAGGTCATGTAGTGATTTTACAAATTCCACTGGAGCAGCACATAGTCCAGGCAGCCTTCCAAACAGGCATCAACTGTCAATCCCTGTGGTGGTCCAGTTTCTTTCTAGCTCTTCTAACAAACACCTAGACTCTTAACTAAGTCTTCTCTTATCCCATGTGTCTGAAAACAACCCTCTTCTACCCGTTGGGAAGCCAGCTCAGCAGTATATCTAGTCACTCCCTCGCAAGCTAGTGCATCTTGGTTTTTCCCCACCTAAGGACCAAAGCTTTGAGCACTTACTGATTTCCAGGGGAAGCTAGATCTAGTCCAGATTTATGACCTCCCTGATTAAACTATTTAATTAATGCTCTTTATTTTTCTCATACTCTTGCTAACTTCCCATTAACTATCAAGACTTAAAATATCACATACAAGAAAACAGTTCAATAATTGCTGTTCATACCTATGTTTAAGGTGTCTTACAAATTAGTGTATTGAGGAGAAGATGTATACTCTATGTAAAAGATGTGAGAGGGGTTACTATTGCCAAATTTTCAGGATCTGTATCAAGTCCTGCTTCAGTAAGATTTCCATTAAAATGGTGAAAATTAATGTATTTGTAGTCAGTAAAAAAGTCAGTGCTTTTAAAGGGTTAACCTTCAAGTGTGAAAAATCCACAAAGTTAAAACAAATACAGATACTCTTTCCTTCGTGTGGTGAAACCCATGTGAAATTATTCCTTACAGATTAGTAAGTAAGCACAAGTAAACCTGTGCTTACCTTGCTTATTGGATAATCCCCCGGGCTCTCCTGTCTTCTTATCTGCTTTCTTAGCCTATAGGATAAGGGAGTCCCTGTCGGGGTTTTTCACAGGTCCCTTCCTCTCATTTATTCAATGATAATTTTTTTTGAAAAATACTGAGTACCTGCTAAGTGCCAGGCACAGATGAATACAATAGCGCCTACTCCTAAATAGTTTAAAGACTTGTAGGGGAGATTGTAAATAAGAAATTATGCTATAGTAAGATGAAGTCAGACGCCTTTCCAGGGATGATTGTTGGATTGAGTCCTTTAGGACCAGAAGAAATTAAACAGAATGGGCTGCTGGTGGGAACAAGCTCAGAAGTGGGGTGGGTTGGGGTGGGGTAGGTTGTTAGGAAATTTGAAGCTGGGAATACTTTCAAGTCCAAAGAAAGACGATGGAAGAGTGCCAGGCTGCTTTTTTTTCCAGCATCTTTTTCTAATTACAGGCGCTTCTAACCATGGTGCTGCTGTCCTCCTGCTCCACCTACTGGTGGTGTGGGCTGTAGTGCAGACTTGGGCTGGAACATTGCCTCTGCCACTTGACAGTTACCGTGGAGCCTCCGGGTTGGTTGAAACTGCCAGCCTTTTGGCTAGTAGGTGAGTGTTTAATCATTTGTGCCACCCAGGGACTCCAAGACATGTGATTTGGGCAGGTTGCTTAACTTCTGTGAGCCTGTTTTCTCATCTGTAAAATGGAGACAGTAACACCTGGATTAAATGAGAGAATGTGGATGTCCAACTCCTGCCTCAGTACATTTAGGTTTCCTTTCCCTTTCCTCTTTGTTTCATTTGTCTTGGAAGTTGAATTCTTTTTCCTTGTAGTTTTCTCATTGCTTCTCTGATCTCTGTTTTGGCTGTACTTTTTCTTACATCCCACTAACTCCGGGGCAGAGTAGCACAGGTCCACAGTAGTTAAAACCCTCCAAGCTGGGATGAACCCAGCCTTCTCTTCCCCCTGCCTTCTCTCTCCTTACCCCCCTCTTCAGATTCCAAATTGCTGCTCCCAGGGAGGCTGGGCTTTTGTTCTCTGGAAGCTTAAACCTCCGGTTTTGCCCTGACTCATTGTTTAAAGGGTATCACCTGTTGTCTACAGACTATCACAAGCTGAAATTGCCAGAACTTAAACATAGCAAGAGCTAAGTTCATACTTAAAAACAAACAAACAACAAAATACCGCACTAACACGAAACCATCACTGAGTTTCTGTTTTCCTTTGTTTTCCATTTCTTTTCTGAAGCCCCAACTCACTCACAGTAACCACACCCTCTTTACTTGTTGGTACTATCATTTAGCACTAATAAAAAGTTACCTTCCAATATTAATCATAATTTATTTAGTATATGTCCTGTCTTCCCCACTTGATTTTAAGTTCCTACAGTCCACTGTAAAGAAACCTCTACAGCAGTATTTCTCAAACTTGAATATGCGTAAGAATCACCTGGGGATCTTGTTAAAATGCAGATTCTGATTTAGTAGGTCTGGGGAGGGGCTGAGCTTCTTCTAACAAGCTCTCAGGTGAAGCCCAGGCTGCTGGGCCCTGGACCACACTTGGAGTTAAGTGCAAGGCCTGACAGGGATTAGCACAAAGGACCTGCAGAAGAAACTGTTGTTGCATCAGCCTGGGTCTCTCCTATGCAGCATCCTGGCATTTTCTTTAATATATTTTCTGTTCATGATTTATGACCAACACCTGACAATTATTCCTTTGTGGAATTACTTGCCTGTGCCCTTCCTTCCCTTTTTCATACTCACTGGGCCCATCCGGAAATGGGTCACTTGGGGAGTACTATGGTTGGAGCCCTGGTGGTTGTAGTGGTTAAGAGCTTGGCTGCTAACCAAAGGGTCAGCAGTTCAAATCCACCAGCCACTCCTTGGAAACCCTATGGAGCAGTTCTACTCTGTTCTCTACGGTTGCTATGAGTAGTAATGGACTCCATGACACTTAACAACAGTTACCTCCAGCTGCTTTCTACTTTCATTTACTTGGAAGCAGAAAGGATAACTTTCTTAAGAATCATTTTTTGCCACTTCCTTGCTACATTATATCAAATTCAAATTCAGAATGAGAAGCTTCAAAACATTTCACCAACTCTTCTCTCTCTCTTAGTCAATTTCTGTTTATACTCCATTTGGAACCCTCTGCATATTGCCTAGGTATGATCAAATCTCTTCAAATTCTTTGTAGAGTATTATATATCGGGACTAGAGACTCTGGGTAGTGCAAATGCTTAAGTTCTAGATGACTACTAGCAAAAAAGTAGGTAGTTTGAACCCACCCACAGGCCTGGTGATCTGCTTCCAAAAAGTTCCCATTACCCATTGCCATCGAGTCAATTTCAACTATAGTGACCCTATAGCACAGGGTAGAACTGCTCTACTCTGTGAAGCAGACTGCCACACCTTTCTCCCAAAGGGCAACTGGTGGATTCAAAACACCGACCTTGCAGTTAGCAGTCAAGCTCTTAACCCACTGTGCCACCAAGGCTCCTTCAGAAAGGTTACAGCCTTGAAAACCCTGTGCGGCAGTTCTACTCTGCACACATAGGGTCACCATGAGTTGGACTTGACTCATGGCAACTAATAACAACAATACATTGGGAATGCCTTCTTTCATTCTTTTTAAAGGCATGCGTATCTCTTTCAAAATATTCTTAATTTTTACCTATCAATAAAGCTTTTCCTGATTTATTCCCAATTGTGAGTGCTTTATTTAAAGGAGTATTCACTAGGTACTAATACTTGTATGTTTTAATATTATTATGCCCTTTTTCATATTTTCAGCCTCTGCTTTGAATGGGAAACATCTGTGCTTGTTGTTCCTAGCTGTATCCCTAGCACCTAAAGTGCTTGCTTGATGCACAGTAGGTTTTCTTTTTGTTGTTGTTGAATGCAAAGATAAGCACAATTTAAGATTAATTCTTAATAATTTTAAAAATGTCTTACTACACATTTATTGGAAACCTGAGTGAATGTTAATGGGTAAATAAAATTAGACAGTGCTGGTGACATAGCTCTGGTGCAGTAAAACATTAAAGTATCAATTCACTTTAGAAGGCTAGTCATTGTACTACTAAAACCAAACCAAACCCGTTGCCATCGAGTAGATTATGACTCATAGCGACCCTACAGGACAGAGTAGAACTGCCCCCAGGGTTTCCAAGGAGCAGCTGGTGGATTCGAATGGCCGGCCTTTCGGTTAGCAGCCGTAGCTCTTAACCACTACACCACTAGCGCTCGAACATATTAAAAAATTTATTGGCTAAAGGATTTAAAAAAAAAAAATCATCTTTGAGTATCTTGAGAGATAAAACATTTGAGGTTTAATAACACTTTCACATTGTACCACACACCAGCTGCCATGCTATTAGGAGAATAAAATTTAGATGCTGCTAAAATTTAGCACGGGCCCAAACCCACATCCTATCTAAAAGGCGTATGCTTTCCTGTCATTGTTTTCTATGCTTCACATTTTCAATCGTTAGGATTGCCTTTTTCTTAAGAGTTCTTGGTGCTTTAAATTTAAAAAGCAACCAAACGGGGCTCTCTCCTGCTACAATTTCAAGGAAAAAAAGACTGCAAGGCCCATTCAGCGAGGTGCAAGAGGCCTACAGGCTGCACGCCCTGCAACTGCCTCATGCTCCGATTTCGTCTATGGGTTTTTTTTTTTCACTGCTCCTCTTTTTTTGGATAGTGCAAATCGCGCAAATGCAGCATTAAAGGCTCCCAGCCCGGGGAAACGAAGCAAGTAGAAGCAGTTTAGGCTGCCAAGTTCTCCCTAACACAGCCTAAGGCTGGAGGTCCGGATACCCGCCCCCAAGCCCGTCCACAACAATCGTTTCCTCCCTCCCCGCCTTTTACATACAGCACACATACAAATACACACACGCAGAGCAGCCAGCAGGGGCGGGTCGGGCCCGACCATTCTGCAAACCACAGGGGGGAGCCGCAGTGGGCCGCAGTATTTTCTCCCACTCCTTTGTTCCCTTACAACGATACTTCTCTCCATCTGGCGGCAATGGCTGAGGAAAACTGAACTTGGGGTTCTGAGGTCTTCAGAAGCTCCGCTTCAGAGCCATACCCCTCAGGTAGGTGCTGCTTTCTCCCCCCTCCTTCGGGGAGCAGTTGGTCCCACCCAGTGCTAGCCGGCGCCGAGCGGGAGCCGCGCGGGAGCAGCGCAGCTACGGCGGCGGCGGCGGCGGCGGTTGCGATTCGGAGCCGTTGAGACGCCTCTGCGGCAGCTGGTGGCGCAGGTGGCTTGCGTGGACGCGGGCAGAGGCGGCTGGCCCGCAACCGCAGCCTCCGTGCCCGCGGCCCCGGCAGGTGAGCGGGCGGCGGGGACTCGCCCCGCCCCCCCCCCCTTGGTGGCCTCGCCGCTGGCTGGAGCGGGGAAGTGGACGCGGCCCGGCCGCGGGCCGAGGGGCGGCCAGGGCCCGAGCGACGGAAAGCATGCTGGGGAAGAGTGGTCGTCCGTGGGCGGAAAGGGGACTCACCGCTGTCTTAAGACTTCTTTTTTCTTTTCCACACATCCCCCTCCATTTTGGGGCTTAAGCCTCTTGCAGAAAAGCCGGAGGAGGGATGGGGCGGGAGAACTAAGGCCTGGGCTCGGGAGCATCCCTGCTTCAGGTGGTGGCGTCTCTGGCTGTCGAGCCGGGGGAGGGGCGGCTCGGGGGCTGCGAAGGCCGCGCACTCGGGGGAGGGGTGGAGGCGGCTCTCCCTCTCACTGCCTCCCACCCTCTCTCCCCACCCCCTCCCCGTGGTCCCTCCCTCCCGTGTTCGCTCTAACCGCCCTCCTTGCTCCCGCTCGCAGGCGCGTCGGACGCCCCGAGGCGTCCCCTCCTCCCGCTGCTCGGCTCCGCCTTGACTCCCGCCTGCAGCCCCTCGCTGGGCTCCGGACCCTCGGCGTCGCCCCCGAAACATGACTCGCGATTTCAAACCCGGAGACCTCATCTTCGCCAAGATGAAAGGGTATCCTCATTGGCCAGCTCGAGTAAGTGATTTTTCGCCCTCGCATTTGGTGGTGCTATCTTCTTGCTCACAGGCCTACTTCCTACCCTTTCTCTTGTTTTTTTGTTTTCGTTTTTTTTTTTTTCCTGTATGTTTTTTCTCCCCGTCCCTCTCTTTTCGTCTCATTTGTAACTTGACCTTTTTCATTTCAGTTTGTACCCAGTTAATCGCACATGTAGTTGTGAAAATCCAAACGATCTACATATTTGTATGGTCTGTTTTTTGATGGATTTTCTTAATAGAAAGTATTCAAAAGGGATGCCAATTAATGTTTCATTGTAGATGAAAATAAGTGTCTGTGACTTAGTTTTAAAAACTAGTGAAATATAAGCATTTTCTTAATTTTGAATAAAATGGAAAATATGTTATCTATACAAATTACAGACTATAGAATGTCATATATATATACATATATATATGATTCAGTGGAATTTGCGGGATCTTCATGTTTTGTAACTGATGAGGCCTTCTAGATTTGTTTGTTAATAACGAGATTTGGGACTGGATATTCTTGAGAATTGTGCAATAAGTTATTACCAAGGAAGGCCCAGAAAATGTATCACATTTTTATTGATGAAAATATGCCTTATGACCTTGAAAAGTTGTTTTAACTCTGGTTGTTCCCCATAGGCAAAAGGAGGGGTGGAACCAGATTCTTGGGTTTACATCTAGTGGTACAAAGAAGTGATTAAGGACACAGGATTTTTTGTAAAATTTAGACAGAGACTCTCAATATGTGAGTGTCATTTTGTTAGTTTATGGTGGGACCCAGATTGTAAGACAGTGATAGATGGGACACAAAGAAAGGTTGAAACCTATGGGGTGAGGTAAACTCGAGATCTTTTAAAATATAAAGATGTGATATTCTGCAGTTGTAATTATTTTTCCAAACTATTTTCTACTAATTCTTTGAAGAGTCTCTTTCTTAAGGGTAGTCAAATAATGGTAGTTTAGTTATGTCAGCTGGAGAGACGAATGGAGAAAAAGAGTACTGTCCAAGTAAGATGTCTGTTCCTTGATTCCCACCCCCCACCCCCCATCCAGCTCTTTACAGATTCAGGTGTACAGGTTTTCTTACCCAACCTGAAAAGCTTTTTCCCCAGTCTATCAAATCTACTTTAACAATCCTTAATCATAATCGTTGTCTATAATATCTGACATTCTGCTCAGTTTCCTTTGTGATAACCTTTTAACTTTCTTTGTAGGTTCTTTGACATTCAGATAGATTGTAAGCTTCTTGAAGGCAATAGCCGTAAACGCAATTTGTTTACATCCCTTACAGTGTTTAGTATGTAATCATGCATTTATAAAACACTCTGTAGTTCATGTTTAAGTAGAGCCTAGGGAAACTGGATGGATTTAAGTCCATTCCAGAATTTTTCACAGTTTTACTGTCCTTATTTTTTTTTATGTTGAGGTGTTAGAAAATAGGATACATCTATATTCAGGTTTCCATACCACAATACAGTTAATACCCAAGTGGAAAGTTTTTTTAAATTGCTTTTCTCCCAAATCATCCTTCCTGCATTCCTCAGTATGTTAGGTGACCAAGAGTTAGTGCTGTTAAAAGTAAAATAAAGTAGGCTTAGGAGGATCACAGTATCACTCTTCTGTATTTAATTGGAATGGGAAATTTTTGTCTCTATTCGCTTCCCCCTCTTTTTATCTTAGAAGCAGCTGAGCTTGGGTTTGGGTTTGTATTTCCTGTGTCCCAGCACTATATTTCTTTTTCTGTCTTTTTAGTTTTACAAATTGTAAATCTTTGCCCTAGAGAGCTTAGAATAGTATTTAAAGTATCAGATGTTAAGAGCCATTGTTCCAGTTTTGATCTGAAAATTTTCTTTGTTCAGGTATCCCAGAGTTCATTAATTTTTAAGTTTTGTGCATTCTTGTAGTCCTGTACCAGTAATGTTCTTAAAATCAACTTAAAAAAAATTTGCCTAACATTTATTCAGCTCTCTAGGTGCACAAGCCTTTAAGGCTATTTGCCAGCAGAAACCTTTGAACCTGGTTGACAGAGAATATCCCTTATTTTAAGGTCCCAAAACTCTATGGGGCAGTTCTGTCCCGTCCTGTAGGGTTGCTGTGAGTCAGAATCGACTCGACATCAATGGGTTTGGTATTTTGGTTTTAAGGATTTTTATAATTCTTGTAGTCTCCCCACAGTTGAAATGATAGATGTGATAGATGGGTATAATCTTCACCATATAGCCAAAAAAAAAAACCCAAACCCATTGCCATCGAGTCGATTCTGACACATAGCAACCCTACGGGACAGAGTAGAACTGCCCTATAGAGTTTCCAAGAGGCATCTGGTGAACACAAACTGCCGACCTTTTGGTTAGCAGCTGTAGCTCTTAACCACACCACCAGGACTCCATATAGGTGGGGAAGTTAAAGTCCCTAGAGGGTTTGGGTGTTAATTATTCTATTGGTCTTCTATAGCTTCAGACTGCCCCACAGATAATTACATCACCCTCCTAGTCTTTTCTTCAAGTCTTTGAAATGCATACAAAGCAGCAAGTAGTAGGTCCTCTGGTGTCAGCGTCCTTCTTAAATAAATCAATTGATTTTTATTTAAATTTCGTCTATTAAATTATGAAAATTATGAAGTTGAAAAAAGAAATGTTACTCTGTCTAGATGCTACTGATGAATGGCTTTATCCCTGAGGTCTGTTTTCCTTTTGTTAATAAGGGAAAACAACAGGTATTACAGGTGTATTAGACATAGTAACACCTGATACCTTCATCTTGACTTTAATTAGAAGGAATGAAAGAGAAATGAAAAAAAGGAAAGGGTAACCTTATGCGATTCAGCCATGTAGGTATGTGTTTCAGACTTTGGGAAATACGGCTTTAAAACACGTGTTACTAATGTTGCTTTTACGTTAACCCTGTTACTTGTATAGTGTCCTTGCAGAAGTATCATTTAGGATTGCTGAACAGGTTCACATTCCCTTATCTGAAATGCTTAGGGCAAGATTGTTTCAGGATTCAGAATTTTGGGATTCCAGAAAGACGTTCATTGCTGATATGGTCTGGGTTGGCACATGATACTAGAACACAGTATTTTTGCAGAGAAACATCAGTATTCGCGCTAGGTAGGATAAAGGAAATGACCCAATTGACTCGTTATTATCCAGGATTTTGCCACAAATGAATTTTGAAGAAGATCTTAGTTTTCAGAGATTCTTGGATTTCAGAACTAGGGATAGGGGATTGTGGACCTGTTGAAGTGGTCGTTTTATATCAGATTTCTTTTGGGTATGTTGTTCTCAGTTTATTCAGGTGTATTGAGGCATGTCTGATTTAAAAGATTTTAATTTTTCTGACCTTTCTTTTAGGTAGATGAAGTTCCTGATGGAGCTGTAAAGCCACCCACAAACAAACTACCCATTTTCTTTTTTGGAACTCATGAGACGTAAGTCCTTTTAGTTCTAAAGGCAAATCAGAGTTAATTTAGCAGGGTCATTGGGCTTAAAAAGAAAATAGTAGAGATTAATTCAGTGGGGAACTAGTAAAATAATAAACTTTAAAATCATCTTGGAACTATGGAAAAGGTCTTTGAGTCTCCCCTTTTTACTTTGTTTGTAAGGTAGAGATTAAAGACATGGTAGGTATAACTTTTTTTTCTTAATTGGAATAGAGGCTTCCTTAATTATAAATGGAAGGATGGGATGCATGGATCCTCTTTGTAGTCAGAAGAATGACTGATGAATGAAAGTATGTAGGTATTCAGTGTTCATATTTAATAAACATAAGTGGTTTTTAAAAGGGCTGCTTGATGTCCTGTTTTAGGCTTTGTGATAGTAGCAACACAAACTGTATATTGTGGGAAAGGTGAGAAGAAGAGCTCTGGATATTTCCCTCTGTGTTTATATGGTCCCTAGAGGCACTGTGGAGCCCTGGTGGAATAGTATTAAGAGCTCAGCTGCTAACCAAAAAGTCAGCAGTTCGAATCCACCAGCTGCTCCTTGGAAACCCTATGGGGCAGTTCTACTCTGTCCTACAGGGTTACTATGAATAGGAATCAGCTTGACCAATGGGTTCAGTTTTTAGAGTCACTGTGGAGCCCTGGCGGCACAGTGGTTAAGAGCTTGGCTGTTAACCAAAAAGTCAGCTTCCCAGGCCAGATGTAAGTATAAAGAGCGTTTTTGTATCTGTGTACGGTAGTTTTAAAACACTTTAGAACACACATAATATGGATATTCTAATTAGAATAAGTACACATATTTATAAAATTATTGATATTCTAATTAGAATTCATTATGTATTCTTAAGAATGGTTACAATGGCAACATTTGATTTAACATTGTTACTGTTTGAACTCTGGCGTAACATTTCATGGTTACTGAGATAATTTACATGCCATAAAGTTCACCTGTTTAAAGTGTGCAGTTCAGTGAGTTTTAGTATATTTTCACAGTTGTATGACCGTATTCTAACTTGAGAATCTTTTCTTCATCCCATAGAGAAACCCCATACCCATTAGCAGTCACTCTCCATTCCCCCGGTCCCAACCCTAGACGACCACTACTCTACTTCCTGTTCTAGGTTTGTCTATTTTAGACATTTCGTATGGTATATAATATCACATAATTAATTTCTTCAAAATACAATTTCTGAGTCCAGAATTGGCCGTCACCATAATTACTTTGAATCGGGTTCAGGTATATATGTTCTATAGTTTTATAACATACATGTTGGATGTCTGATTCCATAAGTTACTCCACTATTTTTTAAAAAACTTCAGTAAATACTTTTAATAAGGAAAGGAATCTTAATGAAAAATTGTACTGTGTATTGGAGCAGGGTCCAGTAGGACCTGCATCACTTGGGAGCTTTAGTTAAAAATGCGGGTTCTAAATGAATCAGAAAGTCTGGGGTGTGGGGTCCAGGAATCTGTTTTAGCAAGCCCTCCGGGTGATTTTGATGCACAGTGATGTTTGCAACACTGTCTTAATGTCTAGACATTTCAGAATTTTCAGGTTTAAAAGTTGAGAATTCTTTAAATCCGATACTTCCTGGAATAGGACCGATGATAGAACACAGTTCATTGTTAAATTATTGTTAAATTTAGAAGAGGCATGATCATCCATTCCCCAGCATATTATTTAAGAATGAGGGTTTTTACTTTGTAAAGTTTTTATCTTTAAATTATAATCTGAGAACAAAATTTATACCAAGTAACTTAAACTTTCATAAACCTTTAGATAATAGATATTTTACCTAAGTGGTTAATGAAGATAATGAATTATTGGAGTTTAAGGAATTCAGATATTTTCAAAGGATTTGAATGTATTCAACTAATATTAAAATTTTATTTCAAATGCACTTTGTTATATTTTGTGCCTGTGTTCTCATAAGTACACCGTTTTTCTTAGGTGATTGGCTGTATTTATACTGGCCTGGTGACTTAACTTTTTTTGTACTTAGGGTTGATTTTTAGAAACGATCTCTGATAATTATTTGGCTTTTGTTTCATCAAAAATTGGGAGTGGTGGTTATTTGAACTTTTCAATTTGGATTTTGCGTATGTCTTAGTCATCTAGTGCTGCTGTAACAGAAATACCACAAGTGGATGGTTTTAATGAAGAGAAGTTTATTTCCTCAAAGTAGGCTAAAAGTCCAAATTCAGGGTGTCAGCTCCAGGGGAAGGCTTTCTCTCTCTCTTGGTCTTCTCATCAGTGTTCCCCCGGAATAGGAGCTTCTTGGCACAGGGACCCCGGTCCAAAGGACAGGCTCTGCTCCTGGCACTGCTTTCTTGATGGTATGAGGTCCCCTTGTGTCTCTGCTCACTTCTCTCTTTTATATCTAGAGAGATTGCCTCAGGACACAATCCAGTCTTGTAAATTGAGTCCTGCCTTACTAACACGACTGCCACCCATCCTTTCTCGTTAACATCATGGAGGCAGGTTTATAACATACAGGAAAATCACACTGTACCAGGAATCATGGCCTAGCCAATTGATACACACATTTTTGGGGGACATAATTCAAACCATGACAGCGTAACTAGGAGTTTATCCTAACAGGCAATAAGTAGGTAGGGAAATGGGACAGGAAGAAATGGAAGTTTGGAAAATTGCACAGATACATAACCGATCTATAGATTGAGATCTTTTGTATTGTGAATTTATAGGAGAATCCTTTTATAACTGCATTCTTTTCCTGACCTATAAAACATCTGATTTTTCCTAGCGTTTTATGATATCATGTTCATACTAAATTCATCCAGTGATGAAGTTTTGAATATTAGATAGCAATGAGCCCTTAGGCATACCAGCTGTGGCCATCTGTGAGATATCTGAAACCTGACATATTTAAAACAGAATGCTGGATTTTTAACCCCAAGCCTTTTTATCCTCTTCTTCTTTTTGGGGAAATTAATATTTAGCTAATTTATTGCTGTAGCCAAAAATCTTGGTGTCATCTTTGATTACATGTTACAGTCATTCCGATTTTTCATCTCATCTAGTCAGTCAGCAGGTATTGTTTTCCTTCAAAATGCATCCTATTCTGCCTACTCTTCTCCATCTCCTCTATTACAAGTCAGGTCTGTACTGTAATTAGTCCCATAAATAGTGTGTCCTAACCCTAACTTAGAGCGTGGGTGGCACAAATGGTTAAGTGCTTGATTACTGACCCACCCAGAGGTGCCTTGGAAGAAAGACCTGGTGATCTTCCAAAAGGTCACAGCCTTGGAAACCCCATGGAGCACAGTTCTACTCTGCCACATGTGGGGTTGTAGTAAGTTGGAATTCACTGGAAGGCAGCTGAGTTGTTTTTTTTTTATCCTAACTTTGTTTTAGTTTCCGTTTTTCATATGTAGGCAAAGTGATATTTTTACCCCAACCAGATCATGTCATTTCCCTGTATAAAACTTTTAATGACCCCGTATTAAAATTACCTGCAAAGAAAAAACCAAACTTTGTCTACAAATGCTGTTTATAAGACCCTGTACAAACTAGCCGATGCTAACCTCTCCAGCCTCATTGTGTTTCTCACCGCCTTTTTTCTGTTACACAGATATGCCTCATCTTGTCTCAGGTCCTTGCTTAGCCTTTGCTGGGAAGGTTGTGCCTTCAGGTTTTCAAGTTCATTTACATAGATCTTAAATCCTCCTTTTATTTTCTCCATTGCAATGAAGACTTTGAAAAATTTCCCCCGTTTTCCCTCCTTCACCAACAGATGAAATACTTAGAGAGCGGAGAGCTTGTCTGTCTTGAACTCATCATTGACTTCAGTGCCTGGCACATAATACCTGTTAAATAAATATTTGGTGATGGAGTGAAAGCTCAGATAAAATCATTTGTTGATTATGAAGTTGCTAATCTGTCCATTAAGCAACGTTTATGTAGTATTTAAGACAGATCAGAAGTTTGTCTTTGAATCCTTGACTGCCATTTATTTGCTCTGTGACCTTGGGTCACAATTTAACATTTGTGTCCCTTTCTTTCCTTATTTGTAACACAGGAATAATATATTTTACTTCATAGAATTTTTTGGTACCAACAAGGTATATTACATGAAAAATATTTAGGATAATATTTGGTGTGAATTAAACACTAAACCACTAGTTGCTGTTGGGTCAACTCTGACTCATGGCGACCCCATGTATTTCAGAGTAGAAATGTGCTTCATAGGGGTTTTCAGTGGCTGTGATCTTTTGTGAGTAGATTGCCAGGCCTTTCTTCCAAGGTGCCTCTGGGTGAATTCAGACTACCAACTTTTAAGTTAGTAGTTGAGTACGTAACCGTTTAGCCCCACTTGCACTTTCCAGGGGCTTTTAAACACTAAATAAATGTTAGCTATTAATAAAAATTGTAAAATTTTGACAGTTGTATTTCATTTTGGGAGTAAGATTTATACATTGAAAGTAATATTGTATATTATTTTTGTAAGACTTTTTTACTTATAGTGATTATTGTTTTGAAATGCAGTTTGAGCTTTGCTAATTAAAAACCTTTGCTAATTGAGAAAAAAACTCTCACCAAGATCTATTTTTTTCTGTAAAGTCTTGAAAATTTAAGTAAAGATGGTATTTTGCTGCTTTTCTTTCTCCTTACTGCTCTTAATTGTCCTAATACGAAAAGTTGGAATGTTCAATTTTAGGACCTTATGTAACATGACATACAATACAGGCTGTTTTCAGACGTGCTTCATTTAGAGTTTTAGGAGTGAAGGTGAATGGGAGGTGCTAGTGGTTGTCAGTTTTTCTTGTAATGTGTCCAGAAGAAAGGAATAAAGTAATGAATCATAAAAGTAGGATTTTTTTGTCTGTACTACAACCATACCTGCTTGTGTTAGTGTGGGAGTTGTATAGTTTCTCATAAGCCTTATACCAAATAATTAGAGGAACTGTTTTATTCGTTTCAGTATCCTAGCAGGTTCGTGGTGCATATTATGTGTATATTCAGTTGTCTGTTATTGGACAATTTCCTATTACAAACTAATGCATACTATTTTAAAACAATTATAATATTAAATCTACTTATAAAACAGTGATTCATATTTTGTGATTTAACAATAAATTATTTAACAGTAATAAAGCACTGAGTGTATATGTTTAAGAAAATACGACTTTCTATTTAGTAGTATTACTTGGTAACAGTTAAATGAGTTTTGAGCTTTGATTTTTTCGGCTCTCATAGACTTTCCCATTTTGTCCCAAGTGTGTGACAATTGAACTTTTGTAGGGGACATCGTGGATTCTTGTGGTATATACACTGGTTACAAAAAAGAGAATTTAGAGAAGTTACTGGCTTTTCTTTGTCCTTGCATTCTTATGACAATTTGGGATACAAACACAAACTTAAGGCCTTGGCAAATGTGCCATGTAAAACTCACACTTGTATGAGTTAGGTATGCTTCAGAATTATAAAATTAGTACTTGACTCACTTAATGGTTTGCTGTTCTCTTAGGATGTTTTACATTAGCCTTGATTTTTACGGGTTTTGACATAGTGTTTGAAGACAGTTCATATGTGTAAGTGTATAGCATCAATATTTTATTGGTAGATATTTCAGAGACTGTAATACAGTGGATAAAGGAAACCCTGAAAGCTTTTTAAGAAACATTGTGCAGAGTTGAGGCACTGTTAGTAGATAACCTTGCTTGAGTCATTTAATCCTCTGGTCTTCAATTATCTAATGCTTAAAATGAGGGTTTTGGTGGAATTTGGTATGTAACTTACTTGATTTAATGTGTATCTTTTCACTGTTAAAATTTTAAAAAACATAAAAGGGAAGTTCTTTATAAAGAAAACTAACCATTTTTACTCCTGAATTTTAGAAATTACCCCTAAAGCTGTTAAATGTGTTTTCCTTCAGACTTATCTGTCCTTTTTTTTTTTTTTGGTATTTGCGTTTGCTAGCATATAAAATGGTGTCCTGCTTTTTTTTTTTTTTAAAGCATGTTGGTGTATTATTTAAAAATGGAATGAATCAGAGCCACTTTTGATGTGTTTTCTTTCACATTTGCTTTTACAAGCTTTTGGTGTTTGCTATCGTAATTATATCCTGCTTTTATTTTGCGTATTAGACATTTTTTGTACTTTATTTTAAAATGAAATGCTTTGAAGAATGAACAAGAGCCACAACCACATAAAGCTGTGCTCTGGGGAACTAGTAGTAATGGATGTCTGAAAACTGTAATCTGGGCTCTGTTCACCAAACCTGGGAGATTGCATCCCAAGGAGATGGATACCTTTTTCATCATCATTTTTTTTTTTTTTTTTTTTTTAAAGTCTCATTAAGAAGCTCCTTGGTCTTAAGCATATCCTTTGACTCAACGGTTCTACTTACAGTTTATTGTGAAGATAATGTGCAAAGATTGAACAGCTTATTTATTTATAGCTACATTATTTTGTAATAGAAAATAGTCTAACAGTAGACAAATTAATTTTGGGATAGCCATTCTGTGAAATAATACACAGCCGTTAAGGAAATTCTTGACATAGAAAGATGTTCATTTTAATTTGAATAAAAAGTGAACTGAAAACAGTGGTTACATCTAGTTGGTGAAATTACAGATTATTTTTTATTTTGTTTGATACGTTCTCTGAAACTTTTTTTGTAGTTGAACTTTAGATGAAGGTTTACAGAACAAACTAGCTTGTCATTAAACAGTACATATATTGTATTATGGCGTTGGTTAACAACCCCATGATACATCAGTACTCTCACTTCTCGCCCTTGGGTTCCCTATTACCAGCTTTCTTGTCCCCTCCTGCCTTCTAGTCCTTGCCCCTGGGCTGGTGTGGTGGTCTCGTTTTGTTTTATGAGCCTGTCTGATCTTTGACTAAAAGGTGAACCTCAAGAGTGACTTCATTACTGGGCTAAAAGGGGTCCAGGGACCATACTCTAGGAGTTTCTCCAGTCTCTGTCAGGCCAGTCAGTCTGTTCTTTTCTTTTTTTTTTTTTTAAGTTAGAATTTTGTTTTACATTTTTCTCCTGCTTTGTCTGGGATCTTCTATTGTGATCCCTGTCAAAAGCAGTCAGTGGTAGGCGGGCACTATCTAGTTATACTGGACTCAGTCTGGTGGAGGCCATAGTAGTTGTGGTCTGTTAGTCCTTTGGACTAATCTTTTCTCTTGTGTCTTTAGTTTTCTTCATTTTCCCTTGCCTCCTGAAGGAGTGAGACCAGTGGAGTATCTTGGATGGCTGCTCACAGGCTTTTAAGACCCCGGACGCTACTCAGCAGAATAGAATACAGAACATTTCTCTGAAAATTTTTTGACAGCCTAGAGATATAATTCATGTCCCATACAATTCACTCATTAAAGTGTACAACTCAGTAGATTTTACTGATTCAGAGAGTAGTACAGCCGTCAGCACAATCAATTTTAGAATATTTTCATCACTCTGAAAAAGAAATCCCCATACCTTTTAGAGGTTCTCGTTTCTTCCCTTTCCCTCCAGCTACCCTAGGAAACCACTAATCTACATTGTTTCTGTAGATTTGCCTATTGGACATTTCATGTAAATGCAGTAATACAATATGTGGTGTTTTGTTGCTAACTTTTTTCACTTACCATAATGCTTTCAAGTTTTATCCATGTTGTAACACGTATTTTTATGACTGATTAATATTCCACTCTATGGATATACCACATTTTCTTTATTCATGAGTTGATGGATATTTGGGGTATTTCCACTTTTTGGCTCTTATGAATCACGTTGCTATGAGTATCCGTCTGCAAGTTTTTGCATACCCTATATTTTCATTTCTCTAGGAGTGAAATTGCTGGATCAAATGGTAACTCTTAAAGTTTAGTCTTTTGAGGAACTACCAGGTTGTTTCCTAAAGAGGCTACACAGTTTACATTCTCACCAGGAATGTATGATGGTTCTAGTTTCTCTACATCCTTACTAAAACTTAATATTTTTAACTTTAACCATCTTAGTGTGCAGAGTCCTGGTGGTGCAGTGGTTAAGAGCTTGGCTGCTCACCAAAAGGTTGACAGTTCACATCCACTAGCTGCTTCTTGGAAACCCTATGGAGCAGTTCTGCTGTGTCCTATAGGGTCACTATGAGTTAGAATTGACCCGATGGCATTGGGTTTTTTTGTTTTTGTTTTTGTTTTCGTCAGTGAATGTGAAATGGTTACCTCATTGTGGTTTTGATTTGCAGTTCCCTGATGGCTAATGATATTGAGCATCTTTTCATTCGTCAGTTGTTTTTATCTTTTATACTTGCCATGAATTATTTAGATTCATAAAGATTTTCTTAGTTGGAAGGGTATAGTTATTTAATCTTTGGTAGACTGATACATGAATTTAAATATGACTTAATGAGTAGTAAAATAATAGAAGAATGACTAAATCTGGAACAGAAGAATTTTTTTTTAACTATTCAGAAAATGTTAATCAAGAACAATACAAAGTTACATGTATACGCAAAAGACTTGAAAGCAGGGACTCCAGTAAATACTTGTACACCAATATTCATTGCAGAAATATCACAATAGCTAAGAAGTGGAAACAACCCAAGTGTACATCAATAGATGACTAAACAAAATGTGGTATGTATGTAAAAAGTATCATTCAGCCATAAAAAGTTCTGATACATGCTGTGACATGGATAAAACACACTGAGTGAAATAAGTCAGACACGAAAGGACAAATATTGTATGATTCCACTTAAATAAAATATTTAGGCAAATACATATAGATCAAAGTATATTTGTGTTTTCCAGGGGATGGAGGGAAAAGGGGAGTTACTGCTTAATGGGTACTGAGTTTCTGTTTGGGGTAATGAAAAAGTTTTGGAAAGAAGTAGTAGTGAGTGTTCCACAACATTCTGACTATAATTAATGCCACTGAGTTGTACACTTAAAATGGCATAATCTTTGTTAAATGTATATTTTCCCACAATAGAATTTTTAAGAGTTGCATGTAAAATGAGATGGTGTGAATAAGACCAAATATAAACGATCACATTATCTGAAAGGATAGAATTCTGTTGGACTTTGACTGGATTAATAGTCTCTGTCATAGTTCATGAGACAAGACTCTCACAAAACAAGACAAAGTAGCAACATAATACAATCATAAAACAACAATGGCAGTATTGCTGTCCGATAAAAACAGAATTTAAAGTAAAAAACTGAAGTGTATAAGCAGTGCTAACTTTACGTAGTTTCAGTATGCACAAATTTTAGTTAACTGGTTTAATATCAGTCTTGCAGCAACACAGTTTAAATTTTACTTACCATAGTATATTAACTGAGTAATTGCATAAAATACAAACTTTCCTACAAACTCTTCAGTTCACAAATCACTGTTACTTCTTCCATTGTCTTGTTACTTCTTTTACAGTCAAACACTCATCAGGTTGTTGTACTTTGCCACCGCTATTTCAAACACCAGCAGGGTCACCCGTGGTGGACAGGTCTCAGCAGAGCTTCCAGACTGAGACTAAGTAGGATCTGGTGATCTACTTCTAAAAAAATGGCCAGTGAAAACCTTATGAATAGCAGTGGAACATTATCTGATATAGTGCCGAAAGATGAGTCCCTCAGGTTGGAAGTCATTCAAAATACCACAAGGAAAGAGCTGTCACCTCAAAGTAGAGTCGATCTTAATGATGTGTAGGTAGACTCAAGCTTTCAGGATCTTCATTTGCTGATGTGGCATGACTCAAAATGTGAAGAAACAGCTGCAAACATCCATTAATAACTGGTATGTGGAGTTGCGAAGTATGAGCCTAGGAAAATTAGAAGTCATCAAAATGAAATGGAATGCATAAACATCGATATTCTAGACATTAGTGAGCTGAAATGGACTGGTATTGGCCATTCTGAACCAGGAAATCATATGGTCCATTATGCTGGAAATGACAAATTGAAGAGGAATGGTGTCCAATTCATCATCAAAAAATAACACTTCAGGGTCTGTCCTGAAGTACAATGCTGTCAGTGATAGGATAATATCCATACACTTACAAGGAAGACCAGTTAATACAATTAATATTGAAATTGAAGATTTTTACCAACCTTTGCAGTCTGAAATTGATTATATATGCAATCAAGATGTACTGATAATTACTGGTGATTGAAATAAATTTGGAAACAAAAAAAGGAGGATCAGTAGTTGGAAAATAATGGCCTTGGTGATAAAAACGATGCTGGAGATTGCATGATAGAATTTTGCAAATATTTCAACAACGTAAATGGCGACTATACATGTGGAACTCGCCAAATGGAATACACAGGAATCAAATTGACTACATCTGTGAAAGAGATGATGGGAGATGCTCAGTATCATCAGCCAGAACAAGGCTAGGGGATGACTGTAGAACAGACCCATCAGTTGCTTATATGCAAATTCAAGTTAAAGCTGAAGAAAATTAAATCCACAAGAGCAAAAATAACCTTGAGTATATCCTACCTGGATTTGGAGACCATCTCAAGAATAGATATGATGCATTAAACACTGATGACTGAAGACCAGACAAGTTGCAGAATATCAAGGACATGCTAAGTGAAGGTCATTAAATAGACAAGAAAGAAAAAAAAAATACCAAAATGGATGTCAGAAGAGACTCTGAAACTTGCTCTTGAACAAAGAGTAGCTAAAGCAAACAGAAGAACTGAATACAAGCTTTTAAAGGGAGGCTCAAAAAAACTAAGTTATTATAATGAAATATGCAGAGACCTGGAGTTAGAAAATCAAAAGGGAAGAACACACCTGGCATTTCTCAAGCTGAAAGAACTGAAGAAAAAATTCAAGCCTCAGTTGGAATATTGAAGGATCCTATGGGCAAAATAGTGAACAACGCCAGAAGCATCAACAGAAGATGGGAGGAATACACAGAATCACTGTACCAAAAAGATAGATGTTCAGCCATTTTGGCAGATACCATCTAATCAAGAACCTGTGGTATTGAAGGAAGAAGTCCAAGCTGCAACAAAGGGATTGGCGAACAAGGCTTTAAGAATTGATGGAATACCAATTGAGAAGTTTCAACAAACAGATGCAGTACTGGAAGCACTCACTTCGTCTATGCCAAGAAGTTTGGAAGACAGCTACCTGGCCAGTCGACTGAAAGTGGTCCAAATTTGTGCCCGTTCCAAACAAAGGTGATCCAACAGAATGTGGAAAGTATTGAACAATATCATAAATGTCACATGGCAAGTAAAATTTTGCTGAAGATTATTCAAAAGCAGTCGCAGCAGTATATCCACAGGGAACTGCCAGAAATTCAGGCCGGATTCAGAAGAGGACATGGAAAGAGAGAGATCATTGCTGCTGTCAGATGGATCTTGGCTGAAAGCAGAAACTACCAGAAAGATGTTTAGCTGTGTTTTAGTGACTATGTAAAGGCATTCGACTGTGTGGATCTTAACAAATTATGGAAAACATTGCAAAGAATGAGAATTCAAGAACACAGTTGTGCTCGAGAGGAACCTGAGAGGCAGTCTTTATCAAACAAAACAAGGAGATACTGTGTGGTTTAAAATCAGGAAAGGTGTGTGTCAGGGTTGTATCCTTTCACTATCCTTACTCTTGTATGCTGAGCAAATAATCTGAGATGCTGGACTATATGAAGAAGAACTGGGCTTCAGCATTGGAGGAAGACTCATTAGCAACCTGTGATATGCAGATGATCCAGCCTTGCTTACTGAAAGCAAAGAGGACTTGAAGCACTTACCGATGAAGATCAAAGACTACAGCCTTCTGTATGGATTACACTTCAACATAATGAAAACAAAAATCCTCACAATTGTGACCAGTAAATAACATGATAGAGAAAATATCAAAGTTGTCTAAGATTTCATTTTATTTGGCTCCACCATCAACACCCATGGAAGCAGCAGTCAAGAAACCAAATGACATTGCATTGGGCAAATCTGATATAAAAGATCTCTTTAAAGTGTTAAAGAGCAAAGATGTCACTTTGAGTATTAAGGTGTGCCTGACCCAAGTCGTCATAATTGTCTCATGCTTGCTAAAGCTGGTCATTGACTAAGGAAGAGTGAAGAATTGATGCCTTTGAATTGTGGTGTTGGTGAACAATATTGACTATACCATGGACTACCAGAAGAAAGAACAAACCTGTCTTGGAAGAAGTACAGCCAGAATGCTGCTAAGAAGCAAGGTTGGTGAAACCTCATCTCACATACTTTGGATTTGTTATCAGGAGTGACCAGACACTGGAGAAGGGCATCACGCTTGGAAAAGTAGAGGGTCAGCGAAGAAGAGAAAGACTCAACAAGATCCACTGACACAGTGGCTGCAACAACGGGCTTAAACATGGCAACAATTGTGAGGATGGTGCAGGACCGGGGAATTTTTCGTTCTTTTGTACATAGGGTCGCTATAAGTTGGAACCGACTTGACAGCACCTAACAGAAAACTTTGCTGCTAACTCTTCAGTTCACAAATCACTATATTCTTTCATAGTCTATTGGTGATTGGTCACTGTTAATCTGTTATTCAGTTTTTGCACAGACAGCAAAGCATGTAGTTGTGTTGCCTTTCTGTCTCCCAGTGATGTATCTACATGACATTTTACAAAGGAAAGAGGGAACTGATCAATGAATATGCAAGTTCAGCAAAGAAATAGAATAACACTGGAAGTGGAATTTGAATTAGATGTCAGTAGAGTTAGAATAAAACCTAACCCTTGTGAATGTAGACACAAGACACTAGATATGTAGCCAGAGGGACTTAGTGAAGTCAAATTGATCAACATAAATGAGGATAGTGGTCTGATGAGAAGGATGAAAATAACCCAGGAGAAGTGACATTTGCAAAAAACTTCATATTAAAGGAACTTACAGAGATAATTCACAGCATTGAAAGCACAAAGGGTAAAACGTTGAAAGATGATCCAAACTTAGAAATGAGTGTGAACATTGGGCAAGGCATAGAAAAGATTCTCACTGCGTATAAGTTATATGATCAAAAGAAGGCAAGCACTTTTACAAACTATTGATAAGTTTTTTTTAACAAGGGAAACTCTTTAACCTCAGTGATCCTGTTATTTTAAATTACTTTTGACTAAATACTAGTTTTACTATCATATTCATTTTTCTGTACATTTATAACTCTGATAGAGTGTTAATGGTTTGACAGTTTATCAATGTCATGGAACAGTGATTTTTCCATTTATTATTAAGGTTGTCTTGCATAGTCATTTTTATGGTCTCACACTGCCATGCAAAGTGAGGACTGCCCGTTCTGAGATAAAAATTATCTATGTAAAAAATTTAACTGTTTGAAATATTTATACACCAGATAGCATCATGGTAGATCAGTCTTCTTTGGAATGGCGTTAGATTTAGGGTCATACTTAGAAAGGTTCCACACTGAGGTTTTTAAACATTGTTCTGTAATTAGGTACTTCAAAGATCCTCCCTTCCCACTTCCTGAAGTTCCAGTTAACCATCAATTTTGATCCCTGGAGGCAAGGTGGTTAAGTGTCGGGTAGAACTGTGCTCCATAGGGTTTTCAGTGGCTTAGTTTTTTGGAAGTATATCACCAGGCGTTTCCTTTGAGTCACCTCTGGGTTGGACTCAAATCTCCAATGTTTTGGTTAGCAGCTGAATGCGTTAACTCCACCACCCTGCACTCGAAATTAAGGCTTTAGGATCTGATTTTTTCAGTTTTCATTCTGTCTTGCAAATTTTTGTCACTCCTGTTCTCTTGTACTCTTAGAGCTCATGAGTTTATACTTTTAAAATAATCTCCCAGTATTGTTTTGTGGCTTCAGGGAGAATTTTTGTTGAATTTGCTTGTTCTAGCTAGAAGTAAGTTCTGTTTTTTGTTGGAGTTTTACCTCAAGTCATTTACTTAGAATTTGCGATCTGTCACGTAGGAGGAATGTTTGAACTGTTTTAACTAAATATGTTAATTTTTCTAATTTGAGGCAGTGGGCAGAAATGAATAATTTCTCGTCAGAGTCTGAATTTCTGGATCAAATGAGATGATGATTTAAGTTTAACACAAAAATTTTCTCACTAATCAGGTGATTAGTGCGTTAATCTTAGCCTAGTAATAATAGACATTATTTTGAAATTGGGATATGTAGTTAAAATATATAGATACATGGAACATTCCTGAATTACAGAATTTGGATAATGAAACTTGATTTTATTCCTTCTAAATGTATGTGCTGATTATATTTAAATAGAGTGCTTTTAAGTCCTTTTAATTGAAATTTTTATTTTGAAGCCTTTCGAAGCACAATAGTAACTATACTTATTAGCTCTCTAATTTTTGAGGAACTTGAGCAAATGAGGAATTTGTAATATATATCTAATTATAATAATCTTAAATTGTGGATAATTTTAGAGGAAATTAGTACCAAATCAGTTTTCTTGTTGCTTTGGAGAATAGATGTGTATCAACCATCATGGTAAAAAAAACTCATATACTGTGTCAACCTTTCTTTATGGAACTAGCAGACTTCTTTGGAACTGAGTGATAGAGGAAAATATAAAGAATATATCTGAGGCACAGATAGTGCCTTTGTGCACAGTTAAAGCTGATGCCATTATGAACTTTGTGTATGTGAGTGAACAGATGAACCAGTTATAACATTTGCCTGACTCCCTCAGCAAGTAACACGTTTATTTTATTTTAAAAACACATATTTAGATAATATACCTTATTGATAATGTTTCATGAATTTTGTAACATACCAGGTTATTCTGAAGTAAAATTATATTTAGAAGCAGTGAAATGTATTGATTAGTGCAGTTGTTGTCACTGTTACTTGGTTTTTGTTTTTGTTTTTTTAAATAGGACAGTGGATCTAGGAGCTTGTGATTGAATTTAATAAAAATATTTGGAATGAAATATATTTGTGTCTACACTTTATGTAAGCTTTATAACACATTTTATGTTAAGTGATAATTTGATCATAGGATAATGCTATTTAATAACTTTTGTTATACATTTAATTGAGGTTGTTTTATACTCATATTTTTCCCCTCTCCTTTTATAGTGCTTTTTTAGGACCAAAGGATATATTTCCTTACTCAGAAAATAAGGAAAAGTACGGCAAGCCAAATAAACGAAAAGGTTTTAATGAAGGTTTATGGGAAATAGATAACAATCCAAAAGTGAAATTTTCAAGTCAACAGGTGAGTCACATTGCATAGAATGTAGTTTAGCATTCTTTATTAAATCTTGGTTTTGAAATAATCGCTATTGTAGCATTTATACGTGACACTAAATTTTCATGGAGTGGTTTGCCTTTGCACAGTTTGTATCATTTTTATCATACAACAGAAATTACTATGTTTATGTTTTTTTCCTCTGTCCGGGCATTGATGGTGTTTTTAAAATTTTTCTATATTGTCAGTTGTACCCTTGAACTATGTGTACGTTCCCATATGGATGCCCCAGTATTCTTGCAATTTAAAATAAAGAAATAACCCAGATTTTATAGTAGTACCTATGTTCTAGTAGGAGCCCTGGAGGCATGGTGGTTAAGTGTCACGTTCTAAACAAAAGGTTGGCATTTGGAACCCACCACCTGCTCTGGGGACAAAGATGTGGCAGTGTACTTCTGTAAAGATTATAGCCTTGGAAACAAACCCTATCCGGCAGTTTTACTCTGTGCTGTGGGGTCCCTGTGAGTCGAAATCAACTTGACTGCATTGGGTTTTGACAATGGGTATGTTCTAGTACCACAGAGCTGTAAGAGGAATTTTTTATGAGAATGTTACTGGGATTTTCTCATTCTTCAATAGAAGTTCTTTTATTAGACTTGTAGTAAAACTTGGGAAGAACATGAGTAAATTTAAAGAAGGGGGTTGAAAAAACTAGAAATTCTACACCTTTCTACTCTTAAACCCATCAACCTTTTATTTCTTCAAAGGTAACATGCTTCTTACTTTTGAAAACTTTAGATGCTATTCAATCTGGGACACTTAATCTTCCTCTCATCGATGCCCCGTGACTGCATTAAGGTGGTCCAGAGTGCCTTCATTGCTTATTTGTTGTAATACTTTTATACCAAATTATGATTGCTTGCTTACTTTTCTGTAACTGCCACAGACTGTTACTCGTTAGTTCCATGAGCAGAGACATCGTCCTATGTGCCTGGCACTGTTACGTACGTGCATGGGAAGAATTTCACCAAATATTGCTGATGAGCCCAGGTGGCGCAGTAATTAAGACCTCAGCTGCTAACCAAAAGGTCAGCAGTTTGAATCCACCAGCTGCTCCTTGGAAACCCTATGGGGCAGTTTTACTCTGTCCTATAGGGTCTCTTTGAGTCAGAATCGACTCAGTGGCGGCGAGTTTGGTTTAAATATTGTTGAATGACTATAAGAATGGACAGATGGTTTCCTGTCAGTCTTGCATTGATTATAATGGAAGGACATTTGTCCAAAGAGACTGAATTCTTTCCTGAAACTAACTTTTTTGTTAATTTCACTTCCATTATTTGTTGTGTGACGGTATCTTCGTGGTCTTTTTTTTTTTAAGTCTTGCTAGCCACTTAATCTACAGGTAGTTTTCAGTATCTAGACTTGTAATTTCCCAGTTCACAATGAAATTTTGGTAGATTGTGTGGATGAAACACAACCTTCTGTCTTTACAAAACCAGGAATGACTATGCTGATTTGTTCTCCAGGCCCAGACACCTCCACAGTGGCACATTCTAGGGGTCGGGGAAAGCAGTGATGCCCAAACTTATTCCATACAAAAACAATTTAACCATCATGATTTTTAAAAATTTCTATAGTGCTATGAATAATTCTCCAGGCATTTTTACATTTTGTTATAACTTTATAATAATTTTGTGGGTTTTCAGCACTGCTTTTTTCTTTTTACAAAAGAGGAAATGGATTTAGAATTTAAAAGACTTGCCAAAGGAAACATGACTAGAAAGAGACAATTAGGATTGGAGTTCTGTATTCTCCTAGATTTGTGCTTCACCCCTTCCCCAATGTGTACCATGTTGTCTCTATTACTCATCTTTTTGTTTGATATTATGAAAGGCTAGAGCCCCTAAATCACCTGCTGAAGTATCTATTATATCACTTGGAGTGGTTTTTTTTTTTAAATTTAGTGATAATTACTGGCCTCCCACTCCCTACCTGCTAAATCAGAATCGCTAATTGTGGGTCTCATTTGGAAGAATGGAAATTCCAGAACACTAACTTGCGGTCATGTGGAACCTGTATATAGACCATGAGGCAGTCGTCAGAACAGAACAAGGGTATACTGCATGGTTTAAAATCAGGAAAGGTGTGTGTCAGGGTTGTATCTTTTCACCATACTTACTCAAACTGTGTGCTGAGCAAATAATCGGAGAAGCAGACTATATGAAGAAGAACTGGGCGTCCGGATTGGAGGAAGACTCATCAACAGCCTATAATCGCAGATGACACAACCTTGCCTGCTGAAAGCAAAGAGGACTTGAAGCACTTACTGACGAAGATCAAAGACTCAGCCTTCAGTATAGATTGCACCTCATCATAAAGAAAACAAAAATCTTCACAACTGGACCAATAAGCAACATCATGATAAACAGAGAAAAGACTGAAGTTGTCAAGGATTTCGTTTTACTTGGATCCACAATCAATGCCCGTGGAAGCCACAGTCAGGAAATCAAACGATGCATTGCACTGGGCAAATCTGTTGCAGAATACCTTTTTAAAGTGTTAAAAAGCAAAGACCATTTTGAGAACTGAGGTGTGCTTGACCCAAGCCATGGTGTTTTCATTCGCCTCATGTGCACGTGACAGCTTGACAGTGAATAAGGAGGACTGAAGAAGAATTGATGCCTTTGGTGTCCTCGAAGAATATTGAATATACCATGGACTTCCAGAAGAACAAACAAATCTGTCTTGGAAGAATTACAGCCAGAATGCTCATTAGAAGCAAGGATGGCAAGATTTCATCTCATGTAATTTGGATATGTTATCAGGAGGGACCAGTGCTGGAGGACATTATGGTTGGTGTAAAGTAGAGGGTCATCGAAAAAGAGGAAGATCCTCAATGAGATGGACTGACACAGTGGCTGCAACAATGGGTTCAAATATAACAATTGTGAGGATGGCACGGGATCCGGGCAGTGTTTCATTCTTTTGTACATAGGGTCGCTGTGAGTAGGAACCAACTTGACAGCACTTAACAACCAGAACAGTTGTGGGTCTCAGAAATCTGCCTTTTAAATAAAATAAAGTTTGAGATATAGACTGGTCTTTAAATGGAGCTGTGAGGTATATCCTTTACTAAGGCTGTTTGTTACTTAGTACACTAATGGTGCATGTAGATAAGCTTCTCTAGAATATTTTAGTAGTTGAATACAGTGTATGACTGTGCTGTTCTAAAGGTTTTTACATTGTGTCTTTTTGGGCATTTGTTGGTTAGAGCATCAGAATGGTATTCTTAATAATCGGTATTTCATTTCTGCCTATTTTTTTCACTTGGATTTGTGTGCATTGAAGTACAGGAATACAGATCGGTTTAGACTTTTTTAAAGAAACAGTAGTATTAAAAACTTTCTAAAATTATGTATATTAAAATTGTCCTATGGAACAGAAAACAGTGCTTTTCTAAGTTTTTATAGACAGGCTTTTTAATTTTTCATGGGTAGACAATTTTAAAGTTGGGGGTAAAACCTTAATTTGTGAAACTAATAGTCTTGATTGCTCACAGGTCTCAACTAAGCAATCAAATGCATCATCTGACGTTGAAGCTGAAGAAAAAGAAACTAGTGTTTCAAAGGAAGATACTGACCATGAAGAAAAAGCCAGCAACGAGGCATGTTGAATTTGTCCTGTGTTCTAAACTCATTTTGTTGCAAGGACAAAATTAGAAACTGAATTGACTCCGGCAAAGTAAAAAGTAGTCTTTAAAATATTTGAGTAATGAATGAGAAGATACTTCCTGTGTAAATAAACCATTGTAAAATAATTTATGCATCTTTAAGATAATGGTTTGTTTTTTTTTTTTTTTAAAGTCATTTTAATGTGCAAAATAAGAGGTCCCCATCTATAGGGTAGGTTACTGTTGGTTAGGAATATTTTTAGAGAAGTGGTGAGGGATGAATGTACTGGAAAGAGCAGCTTTGGACTGAATTTCTTAAAACCTGGGTTTATTTCCAATTTTCTATCTGATTACCTAGAAATTGGTTGTTCACTGATATCCAAAGTCCTAGCCACCTCTTAAAATCCACAACCCTACAATTCAGGATTTTTCTGTAGAAAATAATTTCATGAATTTAAATAGACATATATGTACTAGTAATGTGACCTTTTATATTTGATTTGACATAGGAAATGGATTTTTTTTTCCCATGTGAAGATACTGGCTATTTCTTTCACTTTGTAATGTTAAGACTGTTAAAATTTATAATTCCAGAGGTCAGAGAAGCAAAATAAGTTTCCCCAGAACTTTTAGTGAAATGTGCCATAACTTTTAATAAAGAAAATTTCTTTCAGTCTTGACATTTTTTTCAACTTCATCTGTATTTTTTAGGATGTGAGTAAAGCAATTGATGTAACTACTCCAAAAGCTGCCAGAAGAGGGAGAAAGAGAAAGGTAATTTTACTGGCTAAAGAATTCTTAACTTAGTTGGGTAGAGGACAAGTAGAGATAAGTAAACTTGGTCTTTTATTCTAAAAACCTTGATTTTTTTTTTTTTTTTTTTTTAAGGGTAGGTTATGTTGTTTACTTGCCAAAACTGTTTCTTAGCGATCGAGCACCCTTAAATGGTAAAATAACATGGATCAATTTTCATTAATTTTAATGACTCTCTGTCTTGGTTTTCTCTATAAGGTAGATAATAGTATATATTCGTAGGGTTGTTGAGAGGATTAAATGAGTTAATACATATAAAATGCTCAGCATGTGTCCTGGTACATAGTTGTGTCCGTTTGAGAACTTTTGCCCTCTTACCACCTCAGTAGGAGAAGAGTTGTCTGTAGAGTCTTTTGAGTTTTCAGTATTTGGTATTTGTGGAGCTTTGTAGTAACACAGATGCCTGGTTCCCTAACCCAGAGCTATTCAGTCAGGTTGGGGCAGGAGTATGTGGTCTGTAAATGCTCAGAATTTTAGAAATATAACCTGAGCTTATATTTAGGGAAAAATTTTTGTAATCTTCCTTGAGAAGATTTCAGAGGTTACCTTAGATGAGTTTACTGACCTTTAACAATGCTTTGAATATGCATTATGTCCTAATTTAAAAGCAATAATGTTTTTGAAAACAAAAAAAATAAATTCTTAGAAGTGGAAATTTGAGTCAGATTTGCACGTTTATTTTTACAGATATTCAGAAAGGTAGTACCAATTTATGCTCATAAGTCATCACTATATAAATGATTCTCCACATCTTTACCAACAGTGGGCATTATCTCTTAGTTATTTGCAAAGTAGGTATGTGCCCTCAAGTCTCTACCCCTAAAGGACAGGGTAGAACTACTCTATTGAATTCCCTAAGCTGAAATCTGAGAGCCACTATGGTGTTGCTGCTGGGTTTGAACTGCAGACTTTTTGGTTAGCAGCAAAGCACTTTAACCATTGCACCACCTGGGCTTCTTAGATGCCTTTTAAATATATGCATATATATATATGTGTGTGTGTGTATATACATACATATATATATATATATGTCAGTAAGACTCCATTGGGCATGTTTTTACATGTTTTAGTGCCTTTAAGGCTGAATTCTAAATAGCTGGGGCTAGGAGGCAGCTAGTAATGGGCTTCCCATTCTTCTCGTTGTTCTTTAGTTTTATTTCCTCCCTTTGCTATTTTTATGATCAGTACCAACTCCTGTCTCCCTTTCCCTTCTAATTGGTGGTTTTTAACCTTTGTTCTACTCTTAATGCTTGAATGAATAATACTGATTATCATTTGGGGCCGTTGTTTCTTCAGGAAACTCATACCAGAATTAACAGGTTGCAGGGGGTCATTGGAATTCCCTTAATCTCCACCACAGTAAATCCCTCTTTATGGAAAATAAGAATTACTCAAAGGGAAAACAGCAGATCTGAGCCTCTGTTTGAAAATAAAACTTGTGTACATTAACAATGTTATCAGATTAGAAATATCAATAACTTCATTTCTTACCTTTCCTAACTTAGGTTCTATATCATAAGTTGGCAATATAAAGTATTAGATTTTGAGGCAGCCAATAAAAGTACATGAATTGTTATAGTCTGATTGTATGGTACCTCATTGTATCAAGAATAAAGCCTTGTTTTCACAAATGACTGTTTTAGATTGAGGATTTTTCTTTGTTAGAACTTTAAGCTAAGTTTGAGGATGTTATTTGATGAGTTGATTAGTTGAGCTCATGTTATCATAGAGTAGCATATTTTTGCCATTGAATTAAATTTGTAATGCCTATTGTTTGCGAAATAAATTAATTAAATATTTGTGATTCAGGCAGAAAAACAAGTAGAAACTGAGGAGCCAGGAGTAGTGACAACAGCAGTATCATCTGTTAATCTAAAAGTGAGTCCAAAAAGAGGACGACCTGCAGGTAGGATTATTGATGTTTATATCTTCGTTTAGCTCATGATTAATATTTCAATCCATTAAAGTATTACTGCCTCAAATACTTTGGAATGAGGTAGATAAGCAATTGATTATAAGATACAATTGATAGTAAGAAATTTCAAAGGAGATAAACGTTAGTTTCTGCTGTATGTAACAAAGTATTTAAATTTGATATAATCATTTGGGTCTATTTCATTTTCTGTTTTATTTCTATTACATTTTCTTCCCAGTAGAGGCAAAAGAGGCTGTGGTGAGGTTAAAATTACCATTTATAATGGGTTTATTTTACCTTTCACTTACGAGACATAAGCTTTCTAAATAGAAACAAAAAGCATGAGAAAGAGCATCTGATTAATTAAATCTATTAATATTTAAAGTTTTTGCATTCTTTGTTTATTAGGATCTATACGATAAACAACTGTCTTCAGCATTGCCTGTTTTCCTAATTTGGCAAATTGGAAATATTTTGGAAGGGATCTGCCTTATTGTACAAAGAAAATTAATCAAAGTATAGCCTCTTCCCTCCCTTCCATTTCATGATAGGGTTCTTACTGAAAAGAAATAAGATGGGTAATACCCAGGAAGGATGGGGGTGGGGGGAGACCTGAGAATCTATTTACATAACTTATTTTGGAATTTAATATTGTTGTAGTGGATCAAACTGTGTCATTAGACAACTCAGTGAATTCTGATGCAAATTTTCAAGGGTGTATGTACATATATACATAATACTGAAATACGTCTATGACTGTTGAATGTTCTAATTTCTGAAGTTTACTTTTGTGACAGTCTTGTTAAAAAACATAAAGAACGTTGTTTGAAGCTCTCTCAGCTATACTAAGGCCAAATTGAAAATTATTCTATCGACCTGCCTTTTTTAAGTTTCCTACTGTTGCTCATTTGAACTGTGGGAGGGAAGGGGGTTTAATCTTTAAAATCTATAAATAACTGTATGTATAATAAGCCGTTAATAGTCTTTTATTGTTAGTATATATCATTCTAATTTTTATATGTGAGATTTGCATCTTAAAGGGAAAGCTGGTAGTTAACAGATTTTTTTTTTATGTGAACATTAGCTACAGAAGTCAAGATTCCAAAACCAAGAGGCAGACCCAAAATGGTGAAACAGCCATGTCCTTCAGAGAGTGAGATGTGAGTTTATTTTTAATGTATAATTAATTATGCAATAAATGGAACATTTGACTTTAAGTATATTTGTCTTTGCATTTTTACACTTTATTTACATTTCATTTTTGCATTTTATTTTATTGCTGCTTCCAAAAATTATGAAAATAACTGTTGAGAAATAGTATTATGTAAAATAAAAATTGGAAGGGAATTGAGGGAAATCTAGTATGATTATCATTTCAGTAATCTAAGACATTTTCCTGATTTACCAGGATGTAATGCAGGGTAAATTGAATAAATTACATATTTAACGTAATTTTAAACAAAAGTTATTTGAAATAATTTCCACAAGTCCTTTGAAGTTCCTTCAGAATACCTTGTACTAAAAATAATTTAAAATTTTTTTGTAATTAAAATTTTGAAGTATATTGGAATGAAAACTACTTAGTTACCCCCAAATTAATAAGTTTTTCTTTTCCTCTTCTTTTTCCCTTATGGATCCTGTTCATTTTGACTTTTCTGGGTAGAAACTTCACTAGGAGGGATATATTTAGACAGAGTACAAAACTTTATTTTGCTTTTGGGCTTAAAGTTTTTATAGGGAAGGCTCAAATGGGCTGTGTGAACTAAAAGATTTATAATGCTGTTTTGAATGAAACTGATTTGTTTTCACAGGAAATTTTAGTTACAGAACACTACTGGAGATTTGGTACTTTTCAACCAAAATATATTTAAGGAGCTTTATTTTATTAGTAAGGTAACTGTTAATGTGTTTTCAAAAACAGTGGCACAAAATTACAGCATGGTTTAACTAATGTAATAAAATTTAAAAAATTACTTTGTAGGTGAGTTGTTTTTTTTTTTTTTTTAAAAACATACCGAATCTCATCCCTTTTCAGAGATATCCCAACTGTCTTACCCAACCGTAACATTGGGCAGAAGGTCAAGGATTTCATGAAACACACACACACACACACACACACACACACACACACACACACACACACACACACACACACACACACACACACACACACACACACCCACACACCCACACACCCACACACCCACACCCACCCACCCACCCACCCACGGTAAGCACTCTTATTTGGAAAGGAGAAGATTAAGAGGTACATAGCCATCACTGTTGCTTAGGAAATCTGAATTTCTTTTGAATATAACGAATGTTGCCTGATTGGGCCTCAGTTCTCTCTGGAAGTAGCTTCCCAATAAATTTTTCTCCATGGACTCAATTGGTCAGTATCTATTAAGAGCTATGAAAATGCTGTTTATATTTGACTCTCTAATCTCATTTCCATGAATTATTATAAAAATATAGTAATGGAAATGTTGAAGTTAAATCATTTTACTTCCATGCTTTTTCTTCTATCGATTAAAAATAAATGAAGCCCATATGACATTTGAAAATACTTAACAGTGCTACTGATGTGTGAAAAAATTTCTAAAGAATTTTTTTCTCTTTCAACTTAATCTCTTAAGTCTTTAAGGAAGTAGTTGCGTGATGGTCAGTGTATTTTGAATTGAGATACTGGACTTTAGTTTTACATTCTATACCATTTTCTTATTTATCAAATGGAAGGGGTTGGACTAGATGATCTGAAATTCCTAGGACAGTTAAGAAAGGTTAGTTTTTAAACAGCTTTGTCCACCCTTCAGGTTGTAGTGTTCTTTATGGGACTTCTTTAGCTGAATGAACATGGATACCATAGAAAGTAATTATGTAGTCAGCATTGGAATCATTTGATTCTCCTTTTAGAATCTGTTCTAACACAAAAATTTATTTTTTCTGTGTTAAATAGCATAAATATCTTAATCTTGGGATTATTGAGCAATTTAATTTAGGTAGTTTGACTTGTTTTAGTGATGTCTGTGACAGCCAGTGGTGATGGTAATACTTAAGTGCGACAGAGTTCAGTACTGCTTGTTATGATGCTTAAAATCAGGAGTGTATTGTACCATTATATACATAAATCTTAGCACCTTTTTGCCTACAAAAGGCTATTTCTTTGCATCTTAAATTACCATATTTGATTACAAAAATAATTTCTAATTAACATGTAAAATACAAGCTCCTTAAGAGTCAGGGATCTTGCCTATGTTATACACTATTGCATTCCCAGAGTCAAGAACAGTGCCTTGGCACATAAGATAATAAATTACATTTCAAAAAGCTCGGGAAACAGGAAAAAAATCACTTTCTGTCACTAAAATTTTTTTCCTCTTCTAATTTACACAGAATTTATACAGAATTCCTTTTATGGTTGGATTGTATTAATTTTACTTTCAGCTATTTTGCCTTTAAACAAAAACTGAATAACTTACTGCTATCCAAAATACTTAGGTTGTCTGAAAAAGTATGGTTGAATGACAGGTATAATGATACATAAATACTCATCTTGTACTGTTGTATTCTCTAAAATAGGGTAACTGAAGAAGACAAAAGTAAGAAAAAGGGGCAAGAGGAAAAGCCACCTAAAAAGCAGCTGAAAAAGGATGAAGAGGGCCAAAAGGAAGAAGATAAGCCAAGAAAAGAGCCAGACAAAAAAGAGGGGAAGAAAGAAGTGGAATCAAAAAGGAAAAATTTAGCTAAAGCAGGGGTTACATCAACCTCTGATTCTGAAGAAGAAGGGGATGATCAAGAAGGTGAAAAGGTAGAAAGTCTGTCTATTAAATAAAATATTTGTTCTCTTTGTAAGTTCTTATGTATTTTTTAATCATTTAGCTAGTAAACTTTCAGTATCTTTGTGAAAGTCTGTAAATACCAAGGTGGTGAGCTTTCTGAAGCAGGTTGCCAGGCCTTTTTTTCCTGAGGTGACTCTGGGTGGGTTTGAACCGTCAACTGTTTGGTTAGTATTTGAGCATGTAACTTATTTGCACCACCCAGGGACTCCAGATATCATTGAAAATTAAACTTAATTTCTCTACCTTGCCAAATACACTTGAATTAGCTATGTTTAAAAGCCTAATTTGAAACTTAAGAGAAAATATATTGTACTTTCTAAATACATCTCTTAGGTTTTTGGAATTTTGATATGGAAATTAAATATTATCTTACATTTCCAATAACCTCACTTATCTTTAAAAAAAAGGAGGAAAACAAGAGATTAAGCCAAATAGGTGGTGTCCGATGAAGACAGAGGTATATACAGATTTGTGTTACTTACCCCAAAGAATTCTTATCACTCTTCAGGCCTACTTGCTGTGTTTTATTGGTGGTTCTTATTGTGGTGCCATAGTTGTTTAAGACTCTCATTAAAGATATACATCCTTTTCTTTCTGTAAGTACCTTGTTCATTTTTATCTGATTTAATATTTTAGAGGTCAGAAATTTAAAATTGGGTAGGTTTGAGCAGTGTACCTGCCAAATTAAGAACTCAAGTCAAAGTGGATAATGTAGAACAAATGGCCTGGCATATTTCATTTCAACCAGAGGTTATCACCCCTACAACCAGGCAGAAAGAGAGATGTGGGCAATTCAAGGATTTTGATTTTCAGTAATAATTTAAGTATTTGTTTCTTTAAAATACTTTTAGTTGCTTTTTTTCTCCCAAGATTGTAATTACGTTAAGTGCTAATCACTAACAAAATCACCCTAATTCTCAAAACAGAAGAGAAAAGGTGGAAGAAGCTTCCAAACTGCTCATAGAAGGAACATGCTGAAAGGCCAGCATGAGAAGGAAGCAACAGATAGAAAACGCAAACAAGAGGAACAAATGGAAACTGAGCAGTGAGTATTTTTTTTTTTTTTTTAATATTTTGGTTTCTTTTTAAAGCTAGCATGAAGTTTTTAAACAGTAGAATCTCATTTTCTAGACCTTCATTTATGAAGCCTTTTGAAGAGAAGTGACTTCCCACATGTTAGAAAAATCTTCAGTATATGATGGTAATCATGTTTCATTCTTTTCTGAGAGGATAAAATTCACTGAGGTAATCACCCTGTGAATTATTTTTTAGTTTAACTTGAAAGTACAAATAGAATTTATCTGTTAGTGGCTTTGCAGAAAATGTACTCATCCTCCACTATTGTATAATATACTAAATATAGAGGGACTGTTGGTGGAGAAAGAATGCAGGAAATATCCTTGTTATACCACCAGCAGGCTTCCCCCAGACGACCAGAAAAAAGAACAAAAGCACAGTTGGAAACCCAGGAAGCCAGTAAAAGTAAATCTCAAGGCTGACAGGGTTTACATTAGATGTATGTAGTATAAAGTAAGTACAGAATTCTGTTTTGATACTTGAAGAATAGTATATACTTAACATGGGGAATTTCTTTCCCCTTTAGATTATATATATATATATTTTTTTTTTTTTTAATTAGAGGAAGGAAAATAATACCAGTGGTAATGATGATTAGACTTCATGTCTTTATTAAATTGGTTTTCATAGTTTAAACTGTCACTTCTGAGTTCTTTTCTCTGGAAAGCTTTTCTTTAGAAGTGTTCTACACGGTTACAACTAAACTGTTTCGTTGCTTTAATAAGTGAGTTTTTTATATATGCTCTAGGTCAGTCACTAAAACAGAGTTAATGATGGGCAGTGAAACTCTTTAACCTGTTCCTAAATAAGTTTGTACTTTTTTTCTTACATAATACATTCGTAAGCGTGAAGTCTTCCTTTACAATTATAGCATTTCACTAGCTGCCCTCTCTTTTTGGAGGATATATAAGCAGTTTCATCTGCTTGAGGGAGTAAACCTGATCTAAAGGCCAGAAACGTTATTCCCTCTAATTTGTTAGACTTTGATCATTTATGTAAGTATTTTTTGTTACCTATCCTTTTCTGTCCTTTTACCAAAAAGTTGTTGGACTATTGCTTTAAACTTTATTGTGCCCCCCAATTAAAGATACAAAATTAGCTGTTGCTTAGTGTAAATCTAGCCCAACCCTTCTTCAGTTTATCTTTATGTATTTCAGTTTCTTTTTGAATGTCCTCCGAATGTAACTTTCTCAAATTCTAATATTTGTGTTTTCTTTCCTTCTCCTGTTATTACAAAACTTTGTACTTGGACAGTTTTGCTCTGTAAAGCATTTCAGATGCAGCTTGTATGAAATGCATTATGCAAAATAAAGTTTATTGTATTGTATTCCCAGCCAAACAACATGTAATCTACAGTAATAAAAAATATATCTCATTTTGGGCTCAAAGCATTAATCCAGTTACTGAAAAGAGAATACAAGTGGAGCAAACAAGCGATGAAGATCTTGAGACAGACTCATTGGACTGAATTTCCCCCTCCCCCCCTTGATGGAAGAATGTTCCAGACTCTAAATTGAGGACTTCATTATTACTGTCGTTATTACTATGTTATGATTGTTAAATTTCCTGTAAGGTACACACTACATACTAAGGTCAGCCATCATTCCTGTTAAAAGTTTTTACCAAGCTTAAAAATGAAGCTTCGTGTATTTGAAAGTTATAACAAGCTCAGATGAAGATGGTGGTTGTACGTTATCATTTCATTTTAGAAAATATAAAAATTCATTTTGTTTTGAAGCTAGGTATTAAACTGGAATAGCTATTATACCCCCTGAGAGTGGGGCAGTTGTGCCCTTACCTTGACATTCCTTTGTTGTTTAATTCTTTAGAATCTTGTTTTTTTTTTTTTTTTTTTTTCCAATCCTGAGAGATTAAACAGTAGACTTGTTAAGAAAAAAAACAAATGAAACTGTAACCAAAATTTTAAAATAAAGGTTTTTTTAAAAAACTGATTTTTAGATATTTTTTTGTTCTTGTCTATTTCAATTGGTTCATAATGTGGCCCGAATCTAAGCCAAGGTTCTAGAATTCGTTAAGAATTAATTTTTAAGAGGTTATTTTTTGTGATTCACAGAAAACTGGTACCTTTTCATTTGTGAAATGGTATGTAAATGTTGATATAAATTGATACAATTGGCAAAAAAAATAAAACTAATGTCAAACCCCTCAAATTATCTACTCTTTGGAGATGGGGGAATAGTAAGATTGGTCTACTTGGACACACTTTTTTTTTATAATTGCTTTGTAGAATCTATGAAATATTCACAGGCATTCTCCTCCCACCATAACCTGTTTGCCCATTAACAATCCTGGTATTTTTGTTTTAATGACACACTACCGAATGTTGGAAATAAAATTTCACCATGACCGCTTTAAAATGACTCTGTGATGTCTCTGAAGAATAAGATTATTTTAATATGTTAATTTACTTGAGTTCTGCTTATATTTTTATTAATGTGGTATTGCACAGTGTTAAGAATTAAGTCAACTGTGGTCTAGGCTACTAAAAAAAAAATTTTTTTTTAACTTTTACATAAGGGATCCATGGGCATTTGGTAATCATAGTCGCAAAGTTCCAGTGTTTTGAAATATTTGTGTTAACATTTGATAGGCAGAATAAAGATGAAGGAAAGAAGCCAGAAGTTAAGAAAGTGGAGAAGAAGCGAGGTTAGTTATTTTACTTTCTAAGATTATACACAGAGAAGTTATACTTACACTGATTTTTCATGTGTTGGGTTTTGGAATCGGACTCATTTTATCTTGTTATATCCTACAAACACACTTTTTCAAATCCCTAATCAATTCCATATAAATTGCATTGTATTTTAAGCATAATGGTGAACCTGCTAAGTAGTCATCTTTAAATTTTAATGCTAATCATTGCCAAAAGCTAGGTACTTTTATTTATGATACATCTCCCATGGTTTCATATAGAGATTTTCTAGTTTTGGTTAAACTTGTTAAGCAGGTATTTAAGGAATAAGGTAGAGAACTCACTGTGTTGAATGCAGAGTAGTTTAGAAACAAATACAGCAGATGGAGATTTTATGCTTCTATGATGCATACTGTTTTCTTAAACACTAAACATGGCAGATAACTTAGCCTAACTTCTCAGTGATGTAGGCCATTATATATGTTTCTTAGTCAAGATTACTAAGAATACTTCTAAAAATACACCAATTCTTTTCAGCATACTTTGCTTAGATTTTACAGAAATACTCGTTTTGGAAAACTATTTATTGTCTTCCACGTATTTTAATTTATAGAAACATCAATGGATTCTCGGCTTCAAAGGATACATGCTGAAATAAAAAATTCACTCAAAATTGATAATCTTGTAAGTGATGCCTTACTTAAAAATAGAGTGCTGCTTCAATAGCTCGCTATTTTCTTTTCTCGCATGATTTCATACGTATGTGTAAATTTAAGATAAAAGGGAGAGTTACTGGTTATTCTGTACTGCCTTAAAGTTACTTGATATTTCAAAGTAATTTTGAAGAACAGATAATGTCACGATAATTAACAGTTGTAAAATTACTGTTTTGTCATGAAGGATGTGAACAGATGTATTGAGGCCTTGGATGAACTTGCTTCACTTCAGGTCACAATGCAACAAGCTCAGAAACACACAGAGATGATTACAACACTGAAAAAAGTAAGTGACCTCAAGTCGGAGATTAAAAAGCTTCCTTCATTAAAAAATAAAGTCTGTAATTCAGGGTGAAAATCCTTTGGAAATGGATAGCGGTGATGGTTGTCCAACATGTTAAATGTAATTAATGTCACTGAACTATACACTTAGAAATGGTTAAAATGGAAATTTTGTATGTAAGCATAGTATTTTTTAAATTGGCATTATAATAACGTAAGTTACACAGTAAAATTACATTTCCTGCCCCAGCAGAATCACTTATCCTACGTGTATGATAGACACAAAGTCTTCTGGCAAATTGTTAGCGATTTCTATGGGGCTTTCACTTCACTTGTAAAGCTAAAATTCACCAAACAGTTTTTCTGTCATGGACTGAAACACTGGGACTTGGGAGGTCTAACAATGAACCATAAAGATAAAGAGAAGGTACAACCTGGCATCAGAAAAGAAATCCAACTGATAACAATTCAACTGAAACGCTGCGGCTTCTGAAAAAGGGGGTGGAGGTGGAAATCAGTCGGAGAAATAATTACGAACATTTTGTTTTCTCAGATACGGCGATTCAAAGTTAGTCAGGTTATCATGGAAAAGTCTACAATGTTATATAACAAGTTTAAGAACATGTTTTTGGTTGGTGAAGGAGATTCTGTGATCACACAAGTGCTGAATAAATCTCTTGCTGAACAAAGACAGCATGAGGAAGCAAATAAAACCAAAGATCAAGGAAAGAAAGGGCCAAACAAAAAGCTAGAAAAGGAACAAACAGGTATGTGGTAATAAATTTGAGAACTGGTTTCTAATTGTTACTGGGGCTGCTTTTAAATGAGAAAAAGATCTCATAAAGCACTTGGTAGAACGTGTAGACCTCAGCCTTTTTTTTTTTTTTTAATTTAGTGAAACCCAGACCAAACCAGTTGCCATGGAGTGGATTCGGACTTATAGTGACCCTATAGGACAGGATAAAACTGCTCCATAGGGTTTCCAAGGAGCAGCTGGTGGATTCAAACTGCTGAGCTTCTGGTTAGCAGCCTGAGCTCTAACTATTTTGCCACCAGGGCTCCCTATAGTTAATAGTAGTTGTTAATATTACTACTATACCCAGCTTCAGCAGTTACAGTTTACAATTGTTGTTTTATGCCCCCATCACATTATTTTGAAGTAAATCTCTGATATACCATTCTATCTGTAAATTGTTCAGAAGATACCTATAACAAAACAAAAACCCACTGCCATCAAATTAATTCCAACTTGTGGTGGCCCCATGTGTTACAGAGTAGAACTGAGCTTCATAGGGTTTTCTTGGTTGTAACCTTATACAGAAGCAGATCACCAGGCCTTTTTTCCATGGTGCCACTGGGTGGGTTTTCAACCCTCAAGCTTTAGATTAGTAGTCAAGCACAAACTATCTCTGCCACGCGGGGACCTAATAAATCAATAAAAGACTCTTAAAACACATTCACAGTACCCTTATCAGCCCCACCCCATTTCATGTTAGTAAATTTCGTAGCTGCTTAACGTAGAAACTAACATTCAAAAGCAATTAAATTTTTTTACTCCTATTTATTAGGGAATGATTATGTCTTAAAGATCTGTTAATGAAATAAGCCTTACAGGAAAAACCCCATTGTTCACTTAGTAGGGCACAAGATTGTGCCAAATAGGAAATATTGCTTATTAACACTTTTTGTTCTAAAATGCTGGTGATAAATATGAAATTTCACTATAATTTTGTTTAAAAACTAGACTAACTCATGTGCTCTAAAGAGTTGTATCACCCTGTAGTCTTCCTGGTAATACTAATCGAATTAATACTCTACCTCTAGATACACATAGTAACCCTACTTACTGCTTTGTGCCTTAGCTTCCAAAAGGATTTTGGTGGTATCAGTTGACAATGTAGCTTTTTTTTGAAATTATTATTTATTGTAATTATTTATTATAATGTAACCTTAAATAAAATATGTTAAGTATTTGAAACCTACTAGCCATGTTACATTTTTGATTCTGGATCTCTACATCTTCAGGTATTAGAAGTTCTAACAGTTTTTCTATTGCAATCCTTCAAAAGGTTCAAAGACTGTAAATGGAGGATCTGATGCTCAAGACAGTAATCAGCCACAGCATAATGGAGATAGCAATGAAGAAAGCAAAGATAACCATGAGGCCAGCTCTAAGAAAAAGTAAAGACGTGTTAATTGCCTTCATGTGTTTTTGTAAATCATAGCACTGTTCTAAGGTTATCTGTATATTTTAATGACTTTATTACTGAACTCAGGAAGCAAATTGCAAATCAAAAGCAAAAAAGTTAAAATTTTTATTTACAACTTATTTGCTCACTGTACTCAAGGGAATGGAACTAGATGAGAACCCCATTTAAAAACATATTGTTCCCTGAAATTCTTTTAGTGATATATCTTCATAATGACTTGTTCTCAACTTTCTTGAATTGTGAAAGGATGATAATTTAAAATTTAGATCTGCAGTGAGAGTTTATTTCTTATTATAGTACCTACCCTGTAGTAACTAGCTTAGGAACCATAGTTTACCAAGTCTTGGTTTGCTGCGCATTCCCTCTAATTCTGTAAGTTAAGGAAATCTTGTCTAACCCTCCTATTTTTATTAAAGCTTTTAGTATGTTGGTATTATAGATGTAATATTTTCATGTTCCTTGATAACTCTCTTTAAAGGTAGAAATGATTGATAGAAAGAGCCTGGGTTATATTGATGGTGATGCTTGAATTATTTTTCTTGATTTGCGTATTACCTTGGGAAGAAACATGGTTAATTAAAATTTTGAACAAGGTAAACAATAATGATAGTGCCTTAATGACAAATCAGGGTTTCTTTTTTAAATCTATCTTTGTAGTGATATTTTAAATGTAATGTACAGATTTAATGTCTTTTCTTTCCCGTGAGAAAATAAAGCTCTAATCCTAGTTGTCACATCTTTATTTTCCCTTTTAGGCTATCCAGTGAAGAGAGAGAGACTGAAATATCTCTGAAAGATTCTACACTAGATAACTAGGTTGATGTAACCACGAACATAAAGGACACTTGAGAAGTTTGTAATGGTTTTCGTTGGAAATATTTAGACTGCTGAAACTGAAAGTTTTAAATTTTTATAAGCATAGGTTTTGATGTTAAACACTTGTTTTGAGGGAGAAAAATCCCTTTATCTTTGTTTAAAATTAAACATTATTGCTAATTCTACTTGTGCAGTATTAACAGTATATGTGGGGAAAAATCCATTTAGAAAATGTTAAACTGCTTTTCCAGACATTATGGTTGTAGCATATTTTCAATTAGCAAGTGTAAGTTAACATGTAATTGATAGTAGAGAAGTTACATTTTTAAAACTGCTACTTGTATAATACCTTTCCTCTTTTAGCTAATACTGTGGTTTCTGTGCATAGTTTTTACTCATGTTGGATTTACTGGACTGTCTTTTCACTGTGGGTTTTGTAGAAGTTGAGCATTTTTATGGTAGATAAAATGTTACTTCTATACAAGTACTCACTCCCTCTTTTTATCAAAGTTAAGTAAGTTTAATCTCACTCTACCTTGTGCTACATTATCCTGCTTCTTTGTAACAATGTGTGGTCTGTATGCCTTTTTGTATGACAACTAGATATCCAACTGAAGTTGAACTGACCATTTTGCAAGGTACAAAACTCATGTTAATTTTTGAAGATAGTTTTGTGGCTGGGAATTCAGTGAAATCACATGACTTTTCCTGCAGAGAGCAGAATGGGTTAAATATTAGAATGAATCTGGCATTAGAGTATTAACCTTTTTGAAATCAAACATTTAAGATCCTTTATAAGCACTAGAAGCTAAAGTTGGATGCTAAATGATAAAAGTTTGAGAAATGCCTCTTTTTTTTAAGTCACACTCATTAAGGAAGTCACTTAAAATAGTATTTTTTTAATTGGAAAAAATTGATCTATAATAATGCTTATGCAGTAAATACAAGTAAATATTATATAAAACTAACCTATCTGAAAACATGGCTATATTACAAGGTAATTTTTAATCTTCACTTCTATATCATATATATGACACGATGCAAAGAACAGAAACATGGGTTGCTTGAAGGCAGTTGACAAAGTAATAGTATTTTTGACAGTCTGTTCATATTGGGCTAAATCAGGGTGAACTGTTAACACAAAATTTAAGGGTATAAAAACAAAAGGATAGCAATGTATTTTGAATATTAGGTCAGCTGGTGGATTTCAATAGCTAAAAGACACTTCTCATGTTTTGAAACTATAAATACGGGAAAACGGCTTAATAAATTTAAGAGCTATAAGTTTAGGCATGTGGTTTGGAAGTTGCCCCCCAAAAAAGTGTGTGACAAGCATTGGATATTTTAACTTCATGGATAATTATTTTCATCTATAGATGAAAAGTGTGAATTTTCAATTTCAATAATTGGAATTTTGCTTTTGAAGGGTCTTATAATGGAACTAGGACCCATTGTTTCGATGGAACTCTGCTATATTATACAAACCAGTCATTATCTGTTTGGATTTGGACAGATTGTTCTAGTTAAGCCATAAGTGTCAACATGTAAACTTGTTTTGATTAAAGAATTTTTCTATCAAACTCTACTAGTAAATTACTTTTTTTTGCTATTTACAAGAGCAAGAGATGAGATTTCTGGATTTGCTACCAAGGAAATAATTTAGTTAATTGGTCAGAGATTTTGTTTGGGGAGACAGGGTAACAAAAAAGCTCAAAATTATAAAAATAAAGGAAATGTTATTTCTCTTTTGTCCAGCCTCCCCTTTTATCCCATGACCCAACAAGTCTATAGTTTACCAAGAAGCCACAGAATATATGACTTCTGGAGATCCAGGAGTCTAATCATAATTTATGTCTGCTTGCATGGGTTGACCTTGCTCTAACCAGTTGATACATGTTGATTTCTTATCAGCCATAGGGTGATTCACAGATAAGTAGCATTCTCAGAACTCTTAAGATCATGTGACTAATTATCAAGAACTTTCAGGACCACTGGCTCAATTTAAATAGTGCATTTGGTCGAAACTATAGCTGAAAAAGCTGCTAAAATGCTTTCCTATTTAGAGATAGGAAAAAAATGTGTATGTATGTTATAAACAATATTTTGTTTTGAGAAGGTTTCACATGACCCAGCAGAATCATGAAAATGAAAACATGGCTATATTAGAAGGGAATTTTTATCTTCGTTTCTATATCATATATATGACACAATGCAAAGAACAGAAATGTGGGTTGCTTGAAGGCAGTTGACAAAGTAGAAGTAACAGTACTTTTGACAGTCTGTATATTCATATTGGGCTAAATCAGGGTGAACTGTTAACACAAAATTTAAGGGTAATAGCACTGTATTTTGAAAATTAGGTCAGCTGGTGGATTTTCTCAGCTGCTTTCAGAAATTTCCAGGGCTTTGAACTGGTTCATTTCCATTCAACCCCCTGCTGAAAATTTCCATTTCCACTACAGATGTACTCAATCGGAATCTACATTTTAACAAGATCCCCAGGTGATTCTTTGGTATACGTAAGATGTTATCATTTCAAACAGAGAACCTGTTTAGGACTTTGTATAAGCCTTATAATAGCTATTCTAGTTTCAAAATAGTAGGATACAGACCTTACCCAGTTTTCGCTGATAAACACTGAAGTAGTGTACTAAACGTGGACCTGTCCACATACACTTACCTGGTTAATGGTATCAGGTCAAGATGAGGTCTGCCATCTAGTCTTGTATGAGAGCAAACACTTTTATAGGACTCTATCCCTTCTCTGGCCAGTGTTATACAATCTATTGGAAATAGCAAACCTATAATAAGCCCTCAAGAAATGGCGAAACTGCTGTACAGGCAGAAATGTGTTTATATTTGTGTTGTGTAATTTCCCAATCTTCGAGATAACTGATCTTTCTCTTAACAAGAAAGGATCTTGTTTGAATAGATCATGGCAACATTTTCATTATTTGCTTTTCTTAATTAGATAAAGTGATATTATATGTAATAACAGTTACGATGTGTTTAATAGATTGAAATATTTGATTTAGGGAATTTATAGCTGCAAATTGCAAGAAGTTAGGAATTTCTTAAGACTTAAGCTGGTAACACACTGGCAAATTCTGGGAGTAACCTAGTTAGCATTTCCTCTCTTGGTTTCACCGGGAAACTTTTAACTTTGGTGCAAAAGCTAAACTGAAGAACTAGCAGGATAATATTCTTAATGATAAAACACTGTATTATGTTTTAACTGACATTTTTCTTTTTTTGTTCACTAAGATGAACTGACTGGCACCACACAGAATAATGTGGTAAGGCAATAATTCACTTTCTGGAACCTGCTGTCTTGAGAGCATGAAATGATGAAAAGGAATAAAAGTAAACCTTTGCATATTAATAATGAAATAAGAATACATGTTTGCTAGCAGACTTTGAGGAACTGGGTAAATCACTCATTCACCTTAAACCTATGGTTATTTTCAATATGCTGAGCATTAACACATTTGGATTCATAGGAAGGTAGGTAAAAATTTAGGCACAACGTTAAGCCAGCCTGTTGGTGTACGGACTGAATCCGTGAATAACACCATTAGACATACCAGAAACAGGTGCTTGTTATCTCCACACCAGTCGACTTAATTGGATACGTGGCATTTACGTCCATAAACCATATGAAATAAGTGTATATGGGCCTCACCAGTTTTTGATTTATATTGTAAAAGTCTGTTCTTAGTCATCCGGGGAACTGTGAAATTCAGTTGAATTTAAATATAACCTAGAAGAGAGAGAGTGAAACATAAATATGACACATTTAAATTGAACTAATTTATATTACAGCATTTCATAGTCTGAAAACAGTATTAAATTTTCCACTCCAAAATGGAAATGGTTTCCAGAAGATTTCAAATACAGCTACAGTTTTCTCTGATGATCTTGACCTCAGAAGCTATGAAAAATTTTCTCTTTGGCTCAGAATGAGAAAATAACTAGGATTATCTTAAGGGGATCAAAACAATGGTAGAGCTTAGCCAGAAAAACTTTTTTTTTTTTTTTTTTTTTTTGCTATAGAACTAGATGTTATGGCCTGAGAGTAAGTGACCCAGAGCTAGCAATCCATAGGCTCCTGATTTCTCTAGTCCCAGTCATCATAGTGCATAAATTATGCTAGTGTTGATTTTTCTTTATCATAAAAATACTTAATTGTTCTACATTTTAAACTTAACTGATTCACAAAAAGTTCTTGCCCAGACCCAGAAATGAAGCTTCAATTTAAATGTTACTTCTCTGAGGGTATCTGACCTATCAAGATCTATTAAACTCATTATGTAGTGAGTCTTATTAAAATGTCTAGTGTGCCTTTCTATCAAAAAAAAACTTAAGAGCCCACTATAAAATTAAATTACACAACTGTTCTTAATCTTATATTATTAAATAATTTCCTCTTTGCTTAACTTCTATGTTTTTTTTACAGATATTTGAAGGATCTGTACCTTGGAAGCCTCATTGTGCAAGGTGTAGCTCTCACATTCTTCGAAGAATTTCATAGCACTTCCACCACTTGATGGGTCACATCACTAGCAAAAAGCACTCTGGACACAATTAGAATGAATAGGCAAGCCAGACTGGGAGAAAAACATCACAATACATGTATCTGACAGAAGACTTGTATTCAGGTAAATAAAGCACTCCTATAACTCAATATAAACAACCCAGTTAAATATGGGCAAAAGCACTCTGAATAAAAAATATCCTTTAATAAATACTAAAATAATTTACTGTATATTAAGTTTCTAAGCCTTAAATACAATCAAGTTACTTCATTAGAAAATCTATGATTTGACTTTTTTTGTAGCTTAAGCTGGTTTTTCAGGTGGATCCTTTTCCTCAGTGGCATTTCTTGTCCATAACCACCCAAGAGGACAGTTATTTTCCAAGGGTTCTTTTTTTGTTGTTTTTGCCTTAATTAAAGGTTCCTGGATCAACGTAAGGATAAGCAAGGAATTCCCCCAGCTTGTTGCCTTCTGAATCATAGTGCAGCATTCGGAAGCAAACATCACAAAAGAAACATGGATCCTCTGGTGCAAAACTGTCATTGTTTGTCACCCACCTATAGTTAAAAAAAAAAAAAAAGATGGACATCAGTACAATCAAGTTTTTCGTGCTGGTAACATGCTCTACGTTATGATCTGTAGTAATACGTAGGTTTAACTTTCCCACTATTGCCTTATTCTACCTTATTAATACATTATAATCCTTTATATTATTTTGTATACATAAATATCAGTACCAACTGTAGAAGGCAAAGGGCACACGTAACACTAAGAAGCACTGCAGAATGCTGTTTTCCTGCAAGACTTGCCCTGAAAAGGTGAATACAGAAAAATCTGTACTTGAAAGCATCATACATTTACCATCACATACCTGTCCTCTAAGTAACTGCTATTACGAACACAAGTCATTTTCCTGTAATAGATTGTCTTGAAAAACCGTGATAAAATTAGATACTAAGGCTCTGATATGCTTTGCTTATCTTTTTAACTGGCAAATCAGTTGTGGTTAATTTGAAAACTCCAGCTGTTTAACCTAGAATTCAGGGTAAAACGTTATAATTTGGTGTGTATACTTTATTCCGCTGAGATTATGTTTTTGGCCTGAGATGATCATTGACCACAGTAAGAAGAAAGTGCTATGTTTCTGCATCTCTTGGAATGTCTGCTTACTCTTAACATTGCCCGATTTTAACTTTGACCTGATTTATCAAGTTTCTGTTGATCCTATAGAAAAGCATGTTATGGTGTGGAACCGCAAACAAACTGAAGATACTTAATTCTTCCCTATCCCTCTGGTTTTCAAACTCTTTAGACTCTGATCCACATTAAGAAACACCTTATAATCTAAACATGCAGAATCATGTCAAACAAAAATTATTTAATCAAAGAATATCCACGAAGAGATAGAAATTTAAAAAAAAAAGTGGGAATTCAGGAGTTGAAAAGCACAATAACTGAAATGTAAAATTCTAGAAACTCCAAATGTTCTAAAACTGTGGTGATGCTTGTACAACTTTATGAATATGCTAGAAAAAACACTTTGAATTGTACACTTTAAATGGGTAAACTATATATGTGAATCATGTCTTAATAAAGCTGTTTAAAACAAAACAATTTTATGCAACTATATTTGACCTTATTACATTGAGGTACTATAGTATTTTTTCGTTGAGGTGAAGAAGCTATGAGGTGGAGGTTATTTTGCAGACTGCAGAAAAGAGGCAAAAAGAACATGGCTCCCTGATGGCATCAGTGAGCCTCTGTATCAACAACTCTGAAGTCTGACTACCCGTGAATGTCTGCTATACATGACAATGTTATTTCCTTACTATTACATTAAACTGATTTTGTACAACTTCCCTAACTAGATAAAACCACAAAGTACAAATCCTCAGATCCAAAACAGAAAAGAACTGAAATACTAAAGTCAAAAGTACCTGACTATTGAAAACCAATACTTGTCAAAGAAAAAAATAGGTATCTATTACCTGGCAGTGTACATTTTACAAACAAAACATTTTCTCGTCCATAGCCAGTGCTTCTTGATAAGAAGGGGATAAAGTGTCCTATCCAAGCAGTCATCACGATGCACAAGCCTTTTACCCATGAAAAAATATAGATGAAGATGTTAAAGTGCAAATTTTTATGATTTGTAAAGAATGAAAAACAAATACTTGTACCTCAACATTAGGAACAACAGTGTATTTTTCAATGTCTTGTTTTACAGAAATTTTGGTAAACTGACTTGTTACATCAGGTTTAAACAAATTGTGTTCCACAAACTACTTTCTCAAAAAAAAGCATTTAGGACTAAACAAGGCTTTCTCTCCTGTGAGACTTCCCAAATCCCTTTATGGTGATATGTGCTGTGATTCTAAGAATATAGTATTTCTTGAATATATTCCTGCACAGAATCCTTGCTTTGCCCAACACTTAGTACATTCTTAAGGAATATAGTTTGAGAAAAGCTACTCAGTACCAGTTTACCTAGATTAACTGGTTGTTACAATGTGGCTTTTTTTTTTTTTTTTTTTTACTGTTATTAATGTCCACATCTGGCTCCTGCTATTGTTTGAATTCGTAGAACTTTTCAGTTTCAAGTGTCAGAACCATGAAACTCTTAAGAAACTGTGAGTGGAAGTCAGTCTCCACTCAGCCACTAATCAGCTGTATGACTTTGGGGTAAATCCCCTAAGCATACTGGGCCTCCTGATGATTCATCTGAAAAATGAAGAGACTGCAGGATTATTTTGAAGGATCAGAAAATTTGATTTTTTTTTTTTTCTCTATAAGAAAAGGGTAGCAAATAACTTCACCATAAGAAAATGATTAAAGTACTAAACTTGACAGTTGATAGTATGAGTGATTAAATCTGCCTGTAGATGAAAATGACTTGTAGTCTAAATTACTTATAAAAGTTCTTAGACAAGTCTCACATTGCACTCTTACAGACTGTAAATTGTGTTTACTTCAGCATTGGAACAGATCAGTTTCTTTTATTTAGCACTGCATCAAGAATTTGCCTTGAGTTTAAGGGCCACGTTTTGTTCTTCAGTCTTGATTGACACCAAGCTACAAGAGGCATAAGGAAACCAAGATGACCAGAAAATAGTGGATTGTTTTCCACTTTATGCTTATTCTAAGACACATTCCCCCTCATCTGAGTAGAAGAACAGGCAGAGTAGCCTACATAAAATTTAACACATTATCAAAGAAATAAATGTGTAGTACACAGTTTTTAAAGCCATATAAATCTATGAGGTTTGTAACGGCTCTCCTGGCTCCTGCCTCACTAATTCTTAACTGTTTCTTTAGACGGTAGCTCCTCAACATCCCTCTACAGAAGTATATTTTGGTTAAATAGATACTTGATGTGTTTAAATTCGACCAGAATAGAGCCTGTCTAGCCTCTCCAGGTGATAATTCACATTTATTTAAATTATTTATCCCTCTGTTAGTGCCTCTATTAGGATAGTTGTTTTTGCTGTGCTCATATAATTGATATTAAATTAAATGCCAATAAGATATAACACACAAGGTGACAAACACAAGTTTGTTCAAGTTCTATATCCCAGCAGTTGGGATACATTCAGCACAAAAACACAGGGTCCTTAGGTTTCCTCACATCAATCTCGCTTCCATACATTAAACTCTAACAACTGTGATTTAAAATTCTCACATGAACACTCCTAGTGACAAGCATCTGATTGCCTCAAAAAAATTACATTTTAATTTTGCTTCTTTCTCATTAACCATTTTACTTTACATTGAGCCAAAATCTCTAACGACTTTCCCCTTAGTGGGTCCCTGTTACTATCGTTTGGAGAAAGACAATGCTATTTATCAGTTCTACACATAATAATTTCTCTGCTGTAATGCAGAAATTTTCATATGTCATAAATGTAGCTAGTAGCACATTTTATTTCTAAGCAATAAAATGAACTAAATATAAGGTGTTTTACAAAAAGGAATTATATAAAAGGGTATCTCAAGTGTTCTATAAACATTTTTTTTTTTAAATCTTGGCCTTTTCCAGGCTAAAATTGGAACTCTGAAAGTCAGTTCATTAGTGGGAGAGCTGAAACTTGGAATGTATTTTCGCACAGAAAGTCACAAAGGGCGATATTACAATAGTCCAATTACTTACAGTAGGGGTTTGTACTTCCTTTTGCAATTTACCCTTCAGCAAACTATATCCACATTCAGTAGAAGGCTGCTCTAGAAGAGGGTGCATGTAGGGGTAGTGTTGCGTACTGTTAAGTCACCACCTCACAGTGACCCTATATATGACAGAGTAGAACTGCTAAGGAAATGAAATAGGACAGTGACCTACCGAGCTACAGTATTTCCCAAAGCTACCTCAGGATAAGAATCACACAGGGTGTATTTAAACATAGTGACTCTTTGGCCTACCCAACCCTACTGATACAGAAACCCTGGAGAACTTCACAGTTGGCAAGCACCCCCAGGTGATTTTTATCAGAGACTAGTTCGAAAAACAGTAGGGGGATGGGGACATGACCTTAGAGGGCCAGCAACTACCCCACTGAGGGGAAAGAACAGGAACAAGTGCTCAGCTGTGTTTTGGAAGAACCCAAAACTCAAGAGAAGTGAAAGCAGGGACTTCTCAAAAGGCATCAGATCCTTTTACGGGCATAATAAAAGTGGTGGTGTATCAGTGCTCCACAAAAACCTAAAATGGTCTTTCAGAAGGCATTAAACCAGAGAGAAGAGGGCTAATTCCTACATATCGGGTCCTTCCTCAACAGAGATTTCCTAAATAAGGAGGAAACGAGTATCTATTCATGGGGATTGAGATTTTGGGATCAGTCAATAAATTCTGTATAGCTGGTATCTCTATTCATGAGGAACAGCAATAGCAGCTATTCAAAACATATTAAATGATTCCAAAATCTCATTGTAGACTATTTTAACACCTTCCCAATTTAAACCTTTACAAAGCATTAAGACTTCACATTTGTCAAATTGCTAGAATTTGTCTCCTTGTCCCCTATTTCCCTTTTCTCTCCTAAAAGTTTTGGCAAAAAAGGCCAAGATACCTAGCAATATAGTTGCAAATGTGCAAAGCAAAGGGCCTGTAAATATACACAGTGGAAGACTACCACCTGAATAACAGCTGCTTAATATGCAAATAGATATACTTCTAAAAGTATTTACAGATTTTCAACCTTCCAATAAACAGTAAAGTATTTCTTATGTAGTTATGTCACTAAACAACATAAATATTAATGCAAACGGACGCAGAAAGAGTTGGTCACTGCATGGAAATTTCTGCTACTCCCAAGCCAAGCTGCAGTGGTAACTTTGATTCCTTTTGTTAATTTTTTCAAGTACCTGTGCTTTTGCACTATGAAATAGAAGAGAAGGACAACAGAACAAGTAACAAAATGTTCTGCACCTACCTTATGTCGGTAATGACAACAACATGTTCACAGTCTCCCTGGTGACAGTATAAGTAAGGAAAGCCCAGTTTGATAGACAAGTCACTAAAGGTGAAGTCTTCCATGTTAGCAGTCTGAAACTTGCCATAGCCTCTATCATGGGACTCTGACCACTCAATGATAGTTCTGTGGAGGATAAAAGAGCACAGATGTATCACTGCTTGACGAAAACTTTAAAATGACAGAAAGGGGTTTCTACTGCAGTATTTCACACACACAGGTTCACCCAAATAACTGGACAGTTCCATCTTGAGAAAGAAGGCACAGGGGTTGATACAGGTTGGAATTAGGAACGCTGTATTTTTCTCCATTTATTACAGCAGTGGGTCACTGGGTGGTGCAAATGGTTGAGCCCTCACTATAAAAAACTGAAAGTATAATTTTGCCCCCAAGAACAAACAAAACACACTAACAACATAATTCTTGGCAAAGATTTTCACAGACCAATAACAGAATTTACTGAGATATAACTATTTTGAAAACTAGAAATTAGAAAGATTTTTGGAAACTATACCTGCTCAGATCTCTGCATTCAGGATATCGTTTATCATTGTAAAATGTTCCTTCAAAATAAAAGAAGGCTGATTTGTATAGATCCTATAAGAAAACAGATGGTGTTGAAAGTCCACTATTAACAATTATGAAATTGCTCTAATTATTAATTCAAAATTTGTATGTAAGAGTACACTAATATGTGTTGTGGTAACTTTATGAAATGTCATAGAATATGCTCAGCTCATTAATTTGTTTAACACTTAATGGGAACTTACTGTATGACAAGTATTGTGTCAGTCACCAGTATTTTATCCTGTTGCTGGTTTAATTGCTGGGTTGGATTTAAATCTGTTATGTTCTCTGGTGATTCATGAAAATAGTCCAATTAGAAATGAAATAAACTTCAGTATTATTTTACTATATGCAAACATAGCAATGGAAATTATTTTGGATACTGGAACTAAAGTTAAATAGTCACATCTCTCTCTGATGTTTCCTAAGTGAAGCCTCACTGATAATGACAGTGATCATGGAGTTATGTTTCTCTGACATTTTTGTATTTTCAATATGCTTTTACAAAAAATTCTCTCCTAACTGCAATAACTCTTAGGCAGGCAGAATGTGATTTTCTGTTCTTTGTAGTCTATCGTGCCCAGGGTACCACAGTGGTAGCACAATTAGTGTGAACCCTCAGGTTTTTGAACTTTCAGTCTACCAAACTTTGTATCAGAGGGGTGGCTCTTAATACTGATGGCATAAAAGAATCTCAAAAATACCAAAGTCTCACCTCAGACTCATTAAATAAGAATCTGAGGATGAGGCCCAGACATGAGTATTTTTCCAAAGGTTTCCAGGAGTTTTTAATGTGCAGTGATGAGAGCCACTTGTTAAACTTGTCCTTTAAACTATGCTTAGAATAAGGCACTGCATGAGGGCCAGAAGACCTGGGTTCTTTTCCTTAACCTACCACTGGCTAGCTTTGTGACTCTGGGTATGTAACTGTCTACTCGGACTTCAGTTTCCTCAGCTGTAAAGTGAGAATAAGAATTATCTGCCATGCTACCTAACAGGGCTGGGGTGAGAATCAAAAGCAGTTTGTGACTGTAAGTGATATGTAAGTTTTAGGTATTAAAATGCTTTTACTCTAATACCTAATTTACCTGAGTTATCCTAATTTCTCTTCTACTTCTTTGGAGCTCATATTTTTCTTTATTCCCCCATTTATAGATCATCTGACTTTGGATTCAGATACCCTCAAAAGATTACACGTGCAGTTTGCTCTTGGACCAGTCAGAAATCTCAATGACCCTGTGTTTCCTCATCTTTAAACTATGATTAACACTATTACCTTCTTCATAGGTTATTGTGAAGAAAAAGGATACACAATGTACTGTAAAGCCATGCCTGGCTGATACAGCACAAATCTGCCACTTAAAATATACTTCTAAACCCTCAAAGAAGACAGTACAAAAATAAAGGTTCTGAAAGAATAACACTATTGCCTTATTTTAGAAACAAAAACAAAGTTCAATCTATATAAAATTTTGTTCATTACGAAATGCTTCCACAGAACTTCAGTGATTTTAAACAACCTAATATATTTTGAAAGGAGCCCTGGTGGTGCTGTGGTTAAGTTCTTGGCTGATAACCGAGAAGCTGGCAGTTCAAACCCACCAGCTGCTCCACGGGAGAAAGATGTTGCAGTCTGCTTCTTTAAAGATTACAGCCTTGGAAACCTTATGCGGCAGTTCTACTCTGCCCTATAGGGTTGCTATGAGAATTGATTAGACAGCAATAGGTTTAATACATTCTCACATAGTTATTAATATCCTATCAAGAAAACAATGAGATTTTAAAAGGTTAACTCTAAAAAAAACAAAAATGTTTCCCGTCTAAATCCTAAGTTGTTAAGAACTTTTCCTTATCTTAGTATATAAATGGATAGCACAAAAGATGTGGAATAATCTCAATACTGGTGAATTTTCAGTTTCAATGGAAGCAAAATCTTTACTAGTTTCCCTGTTTTTGACAGTACCTTGGCTAGTTTAGCTGACCAAGTTCCAAGGGGGGAAAACAACTAACCAACATGGAAAAACTAGTATAAAAAGTTACTTCTATTATTAATTAATCTAAATGGGTCTATAACCTAAGAGTCTACTGTTACTATCTCCGTTTTAACAAGTAACTCTCTATAACTAGTATGGTCATTTGAACAAAGTCATTACTTATATATAATTTTAAGCGTCCTTCAGTCTTGCAAACATTGAAATCAGCTATATTAGAACTTCAGAAACATTCCCAAGACCTGCTGTGAAGGAAACAGTAATGGAAGAGAAGAGCTGGAGCAGCTCGGTTAAGGAAATCTTTACAACTTAAAACTCATATTACTGTTTTTCCTTTACAGTAAAGGCTGTATAAGTAGCAAAATAATATGCATGTAAAATATTTTCTTAGAGTTCTTCCAAAAAAGACCCTGAATAGATTATTGACAAAAAATACTGACTAATCTGAGCAACATATAAAAGGTAGGTAGATCAGAATATCAAAACATGAAGGACCATGTTTTTTAAAAACTTGATCAGAAAATACTGGTAATGATTTCTACATATACTTAAAAAATACACTCCATTCTTGAACTACTACAGTTCAAAAATAAACTTTAGCAAGACATAGTACATTTTAGACATAAGCTTTGAAAAGACATTTAAATATACTGGTCCAACTCTCCTAGTCCTCTCACATACCAAATTAACCAAAGGAAATGTCTTATTAAAAAGTCCTGCTTTATTGGTTAGAATAAAGATTCTCATCTCAGCTACAAGAGCCTTGTGGGGCAGACAGGCACACATCAAGTAGTATCAGCATACTGTAATAAGTGCTATAATGAACAAATGAAAAGGTGCTCGGGTGGCGAAGAGAGGTCAGGAAAAGTTTTATGTAATAAGTTAATCTTAAGCTGGGTTTGGAAATATGATTATGAACCCACCAGATGGGTGGAGGGAGGGAGGGAAAGCTCTCTTTACCATGTTCAAACACTCGAGGCATGAAAACGTGTGGTGTGCTTGAGAAGGATACATGAATTTATTGTGTCTGAACCATAAGGTGCAAAGGTAGGGGGTGAGTAGCATGGAAAGTTAAGCTGGGAATTATTATAAAAAGCCTTAGATGTCAGCCTAAGGAGTCTAGACTAAAGGTGGTGGAGATTCACTGCGATTTTGAAGCTGAGAATGAAAGGCTCAGTAGCTTGATGGAAAGGCGTGGAAGAACAAAGCATTTACCAGAATGTTGATGAATCTGCCAGAAGAATCACTATTTCCCTAGCTTATTATTATTTCCTCTTGTTTTATGGGAAAAAATGAACTTACTTTGCTGATGTGCTCAGGAGCTTGGTCAGGAGTGTTGCTGAATTCCCCACCAATCTGGAGGTCACTGACACAGCAAATTGAATCCCTCAGTTCTGTGAGCTTTTGACTACCCAGTACCAGCATGGTCTGGTATGGTTTGTGTTCCTTGTGCTAAAAGTCAAACGTAAGTTAGTTAGTTTCCACTTGGACAGAAAGCAATTAAAAAACAAATTCTGTTATAGCCAAGTCTACATTAAATTACTTTTTTTTTTTTTAATTTAAGCTAAAGATTATAATCAAAATGCTATTAACTGACACTACTATTAAGAATTTTTGGGATATAATTTCACCTAGTAACACTGCCTTCTAATTTCCCAGAAGCTACTTCATTCAAGTCAAAGGTTCTTTTGTTGTTTTGTATTGGGGTTGGTTATTTGAACTCTGAGAACAATTTCCCCACAGAAAAAAGGTAATTAGTACTAATTATATACCAGCTATGTCAGTAAAGTCTATTTATTCACAAGCACATTATTTATACACTAATATTCCAATTAAACCTTCTCATCAATAATGGTACATCTCTTTGGGAAATCAAGAATATACAGTTGGCATCTAAGATACAACTATTGGTCTCTTCCCTTTTGGAGCAAAGAAGAGTGAAGAAAATCAAAGACTCAAGGAAACAATTAGTCCAAAGGACCACATGTACCACAGCCTCCACTAGCTTGAGACCAGAACTAGATGGTGCCCAGCTACCACTACTGACAGTTCTGATCAGGATCACAATAGAAAGTCCTGGACAGAGTGGGAGAAAAATGTAGAACAAAATTCAAATTCATAAAAAAGACCAGACTTACTGGTCTGATAGAGACTGGTAGAATCCCTCACAAGACTATGGCCCTTAGATACCTTTCAAACCTGGACCTGAACCCGCTCCAGGAAATCAACCTTCAGCCAAACAATAGACAGGCCTACAAAGCTCCTCAGAACAATCAAGCACATGAGACCAAAAGGACAGCATTTGCCCAAAACAAAGTTCAGAAGGCAGAAAGGGGCAAGAAAGATGGGTGAAAGGAAATGGGGAACATAGGGAGGAAGTGGGTAGAGTGCTGTCACACTGAGGGGATTGAAACTGATGTCACAAAAACAAAATGTGTATAAATTGTTCAATGGTAAACTGCTTTGCTTTGGAAATTTTCACCCACCCAAACCACAATAAAATGTTCAAAACAAAAAAAAAAACATTCACTATGGGCTGGGACAGTCTTTTTATTAGCGACACCTCAGAAATTCCTGGATATCCCAATTTGTTAACTTGCTATATTTTCACCAAAGAAGAGCTCTAGTAGTTAGTTCAATATCTTCCCAAGTATTCTGAATTGGTGAACAAAGGTCACCTAATTCCTTGACCAGCCACCCATTCTGCAAAAAAACCTTAAGGATTCGCAGAATTACAATCATTTTACATTTACATACATTTTATGTTCCTTTTAGTGCAGAAACTAGATAGATATTCCAACTCTATAATTATAATCCTATTAATCAAGGCATTATTAAAATTTTGACTTTATTTATAACACTCCTCATTAAAACAAGGAACCCAAGAATATACAGACTGTCAACTATGAAAATAAGGTATCACAGAGATAACACATACTTGAATTTTTTTGAACCCTAAGGAATGGGAATTTTTAAAAACTAGAACCTATGACTAAAGTTACTCATATTATCTGTGAAATCCAAAAGGTTTCAACACTGACCTTATGAAATATAACAGGGTACAAGATATTCAGAGATAGGATAAGCTCCCCCTCTTCAACCAGGTCTGCTGGATTTTCAGGCCTTTTTCCTACGGCATGTGACTCCTGAAGGAGGAAAACGAATTAAATAAGAGAGCTTGAAGTCAAACACTGTGACTCAGATAAGAGGCAGTGTGGCACCACAGCTATAAGCAAAGGCTTGAGTCTGACAGGCCTGGGTTTGACTTCTATCTCAAGCAAACTGCTAAACCTCTCCAAATTTCATCTTCTGTTTAAAAAACAAACAAGCCAGGAAATATTTTTTTTATAGATAGAACTGCTGTTGGAAATGTGTACAGAAAGCACCTAATAAGACATCAGGCACTAAGTGCTCAGCAATTGATAATAAAACAGGGTCATTAACTAATGTTGGCATGTTGTTGTTAGGTGCCGTCATAGCAACCCCACGCGACAGCAGAATTGCCCCACAGGGTCTTCTTGGCCGTCATCTTTACGAAAGCAGATCTCCAGGTCTTTCTCACGCAGTTAGCAACCCAGTACTTAACCGTTTGCGCCACCAGAGCTCCTTAACGTTGGCATAACACTGACACTTTACAGTTACTAACACTTTCACATACCTCATCTCATATTACTATGAAGCTATTTTAAAGATGAAGCTCAAATATACCCAAGGTCACACCAGAGTTAAGATGCAAATACAAATCTGTTTGCTCTAAAATACATGCTGTTCTACAGTATTGTCACACGTTTAGTATATCATACTCTTTTTATCTGTGCTCACGTTTAGTATATCATACTCTTTTTATCTATGCTCACATTTAGTATATCATACTCTTTTATATGTGCTCAATAACTATTAAGTAGAGGCCACCAGGGTGGGCTGGCTAGGAAATAAAGGTGCAAAGTAACACAGATGCTCTTATGCACTATCCACTGCCTAGCAGAGTGTATGGCACATAGTAGGTATGCAAGAAAATTTACTGAATGAACCCATCATGTCTACTAGTTCTTAATTCCTTAGTACTCATCAACTTAAATAGTACTTAGGTTTTACATAGAGATAATAGATTAGGATTAAGAATATGGTAAACCATATCCAAACCAAACCCATTGCCGCTGAGTCAATTCCGACTCATAGCAACCCTACAGGACAGAGTAGAACCGCCCCACGGGGTTTCCAAGGAGCAGCTGGTGGATTCAAACTGCTGACCTTTTGTTTAGAGTCACAGCTCTTAACCACTGTGTCACCAGGACTCTGAAACCATATTAGGAGCAGGAAAAAAAAAAAAAAAAAGAACCACCACCAGCAGTAGGGTGGTGAAAAGGCATGAATTTAGCCTATTACTGAGAGTAAGCTTAAGGAAAGAGAAAAAGCGAAGAACAAAAACAAAAGCAGATCTGAAAAAGAGTCAAATATACCAAACAAAAATACCTGTTGCCTTCAAGTCAATTCTGAGTCATAGTGACCCTACAGAACAGAGTAGAACTGCACCCACAGGGTTTCCAAGACTGTAATATTTATGGAAGGAGATGGCCACATCTTTCTCCCACAGAGCTGCTGGTGGGTTTGAACTGCTGACCTTTTAGTTAGCAGCCAAGCGCTTAACCACTGCACCACCAAGGCCCCTTGTCAAATATACAGTCACTTGAATTTTGTGGGCCTTTTTCTCCCTCTTGTTCCTAGCCCCAGTGACGTTTCTACTTTGTTTTCAACTAAGCATAACCAATAAAAAGTGAACATTCAGTCATTACTAATACGTAGCCAATGACAAAGAGATTATTATTGCTGTGGGAAAGGGGAAAAGATGAGACTCTTACCATCTCGTAAGCAAATGTTTCTTGTCTGCACACCCGATCTATCGTTATGGTTTCTTCCCGATGTTCCATGAGCCTCTTTCTAACCCTGTTGTACGTACGAGAAAAAAAATCAAACTTTAACATTCTTTACTAGATCGTCAAAAACAACTCTAGTTTTTTTTAAACTTTTTATTTGAACTAATTTTATATTACAAAAAAACCTGTAAAAAATAGTAAAGAATTCCCTTATATGTCTCATACAGCTTCCTCTTATGTTAATATCTTACATAATCGATAATTACCAAGAGGAAGAAATTAACATTGGCATGATATTAACAACCCCGGACCTTATTTGGATTTCATAAATTTTTCCTGTTTGGATCCTACATTGCATTTGTTATTTTTCCTTAGTTTCCTCCAGTCTGTTACAGTTCCTCAGTCTCTTGTCTCTCATGACCTTGACACTTATGAAGAATTCTAATCAGTTATTTTTGTAGAATGTCCCTAAATTAGGTTTGTCTGTTGTTCCTACTATAAGGTTATGCATTTTTGCCAAGAATACCACAAGAATGATGTCCTTCTCAGTGTATCACATCAATGGGTTCATGATGTTGATATGACTTATTGCTAAGTCTTATTGCTGGTTATCCTGGTTAAGGTCTTGTCTTCTAGGTTTCCCCACTATAAAGTTACTTTCTTCTACTTCGTACTTGATAAGTATCTTGGAGGAGGTACTTTGAGACTATGCTCATCCTGTTTTCCCTCAAACTGTCACCCAGGATCTTTAGCATTCATTAGTAGATCTTGTCTGCAACATTTACCCATTGGAATTCAATTATGAAGACAACCTGTCTCTTTCCCCCATTTATTTATTTGTCTGATCATTTATATTAGTATGAAGTTATGGGTATTTATTTTATTCTATAGGTTAAAGTCCAATTCCATCATTACTTTGTTGCATAAATTGTTCCAGCTTTGGCCATTAGGAGCTCCTTCAGGTTGGCTCTTGTGCTTTTTACAAGCCCTCACCTCACTGAGTATTTCTATTCTTTCTATTCTATCATGTCCTTCTTTCCTCCCCTTTCCCCCCTACCCCTTGTAGGCAACCAATCTCTATAGTTCTGGTTTATCCTTCCCTATTTCTTTTGCTCAAATACGCAGATATCTGTGTGTTTTCTTATATCGTCTTCTATATCAGTCTGAAAGTCCCTGGGTGGTGCAAACTGTTAAGCGCTTGACTACTAACTGAAATGTGGTGGTTCAAATCCACCCAGAGGCACTTCAGGAAAAAGACCTTGACTTGAAAACCCTATGGAACAGTTCTACTCTGCACACATGGGGTTGCCTTGAGTCAAAATCGACTCAACAGCATCTAACAACAACATATCAGTCTGAGTTCAATTAGGAAAGAAAAACCACGCAGTAACTTGAACAGGGAAAACTTAAAGAATTATTAGCTTTAGCAGAGATTAGCGTAACAAGAATTTACTAAGAAGTAAAGAACTCTAAAGAATACAGAAAGAGAAAACAGAAAGTGTATCTGCTACTCCTAGGGCAGGGAGAGTCCAAGAAAGAGCCTTGATCTGAACTCCAAGGACTGAGATCCAGATGTCGGAGAGGGCACGGCCGTGACTGGCAACGAACGGCAGAGAAGCTGCTATGGTGCTATACTGGTGGAACCTGGTGGAAATCTGCCCTCACGGATGTCAGGTGTTCAAGAGAGGGGTTGAAAGGAGGTGGGTGCTGGAGAAGCTGCGTGCCCTGTAGGAGCCTGTCCACTGAGCACACTGGACCTGGAAGCAAAACCGTTCCTCCTGCAGTATCTTCCCAGTGACTTTTACTGATAAATGTTAACGCTGTTGGCAAAGAAAAAATTATTTTTTAGAGAGCAGGCGAAAAAGGTTTTGTAGATGAGATAACCAGTGCACCTTCTTTCTCACACAAAAGGTAGCATACCATAGACATGCTCTGGGGCTTTGCTTTTTTCACTTAACAATATGTCCTGGAAATCACTCTGAGTTCATCCTTCCTCATCCATTATTACAGGTGCATAGTACTCTACTGTGTGGATGTTCAGTAGTTCGTCCAACATTCTCCTTTGTATGGGCATATTTAGGGCATTTCAAATTATCTTGCAATTACAAACACTGTTGCAAAGAATAACCTTATATATAAGCATTTTAGTTTTGTTGGAGGTGTACCTACAGCGTAGACTGTAAGAACAGGGATTGCTTGGTCAAAAGGTTAAGTGCATATGTAATTTTGTTAGGTATGCCAGATTGCATTCCCATCGGCAATGTATAAAAGTGCCTATTTTCCCCATGGACTCACCAAAAGAATGTGTTACCATTCTTTTAAAATTGTGCTAGTCTGATAGATGATAAAAGGTATCTTAGTGTAGCTTTAATTTGCATTTCTCTCATTATGCGTGTACTTGAGAATTTCTTTCATGTTTGTGAGTTATTTTTATAACTTTTTTGTGTGTAAATTATTGGTTCAGTCTTTTTCCCATTTTTCTATTGGGTTTTTGGTCTTGTCCCTCAACTTTTAAGAGTTCTTACATAACAGGGATTTTAGGTCTTTATGGTGGTATAGATTGTAAATATTTTCTTCCAGTTTGGCAGCCATCTTTTCACTTTGTTTACGGTGTTTTTTTCCCATGCAAGTCTTTTTTAAGTAGTCAATTTTATCAATCTTTTCTTTTATTGCTTCTGGATTTGAGTCACAGTTAGAAAGCTTTTTACGATACTAAGTTCATATGGCTTCATTTTCTACATTTTGATCCCTAATCCCTTTGGAGTTTATTCTTGTGCATGACGTCATGCTAACTTTCCATATGGATTTGAATCTAACTCTGGACTTTCTATTCTATTTCACTGGTCTGTCTATTCATAAGCCATTACTGTTTTAATTATAAAGAGTCTGCAGTATATTTTACTATCTGGTAAAGTAAGTACTCCTGCCTATTTTTTCCCCCAAGTGTTTTCCTAACTATTCTTGCATGTTTGTTTTTCCACATGAACTTTAGTATCAACTTAACTCCACAAAATAACTTGTTGGTATTTTAATTAGGATTGCATTGAATTTATATATTACTTATAAAGAACTACTATCTTTATAATGTTGAGTCTCCCTATCCAAGAACAGGGGATGTCTTCCAACTTGTTGAAGTCTTCTTCAATGTCTTTCAAGAGTGTTTAAAAATTTTCCTCATATAAGTTTTGCATATTTCTAGTTAAACTTATTTAATCTTCTTTGTGGGTATGGTAAATGGGATTTTTTTTTTACTACTATGTCCTCTAACTGTTTACTGTTTGTATATATGATGGTTATTGATTTTTATATATTAATTTTGTATTCTACTATTTCACTCAATTATTTTATTGTTTGAGTTAGCTTTAGCATTGATTTCTTTGGAATTTTCCAGGAAAAGAACCACATGACTATCTCAATTGATGCAGAAAAGGCATTTAACAAAATCCAATACTGTTTGGTGATAAAAACACTCAACAAACTAGGAACAGAAGGGAAATTCCTCAACATGATACAGTGTATTTATGAAAAATCCACAGCTAATTCATAATCAATGATGAAAGACTAAAAGCTTTTCTTGTAAAATCAGGAACAAGACAAGGATGTCCACTTTCATCACTGATATTCAACACTGTACTAGAAGTCCTAGTCAAAGCAATTAGGCAAGAAAAAGGAATAACAGGCATCCAAATTGGAAAAGCAGAAGTAAACTGTATCTATTCGCAGATGACATGATCCTATGTATAGAAAAATCACAAAGAATCCATAAAAAAGCTATTAGAGCTAATAAATGAATTCAGCAAAGTGGCAGGGTACAAGATCAATGCACAAAAATCAGTTTTTTCTATACACCAACAATAAACTGAAAAGATAATTTTTTTTAAAAAATCCCATTTACAATAGCATTTAAAATAAAGACATATCTAAGAATACATTTAACCAGGGAGGTGAAAGATTTGTACACTGAGAACTATAAAACTTTACTGAAAGAAATTAAAGGATGCCTAAGTAAATGGAAAGAAATCCAGTATTCATGGACTGAAAGACTTAATATTGTTAAAATGTCAATACTACCCAAAATAATCTACAGATTTTATGGAATCCCTATCAAAATTCCAACAGCCTTTTTTATAAAAATGGAAATGCCAATCCTCAGTCATACGGAACTGCAGGGGGCCCGCAACAGCCAAAATAATCTTGAAAAAGAACAAAGTAGGAGGACTCATACTTCTTGATTTCGAAGTACCCTATAAAGCTATAATCACAACAGTGTGGTACTAGTATAAGGATAGGCATATAGACCAATAGAATAAAATTGAGAGTCCAGAAATAAACCCAAGCATCTATGGCCAACTGATTTTCAACAAGGGTGACAAGTCCATTCAATGGGGAAACAACAGTCTCTTCAACAAATGGTGCTGGGACAATTGGATCTCCACCTGCAAAAGAATGAAGTTGAATCCATACCTCACACCATATACAAAAATTAGCAAAAAATGGATCCATGACCTAAATATAAGAACATATCCATTGCCAAAAACAAAGTCATGAAACTTTACCCCTACGTCTTCCTCTAAGAGTTTTATGGTTTTAGTTTTTATTCCTCAGAAATGACTGGTGGGTGCAGAATTATCCACATTCTTGTACGTTGATAAATTTTTTCTGTAGCCTTAATATTAGTTCACACTCACTGAGCTTTTTAAAAAAATACTGCTCAAAAAAAAAACATATATATATGTATATAGATCGCTCCATTGTTGCCCTGCTTTGTTGTCAATTTTCCAAAGTCTGATACTGGTCTAGTTCTTTTCTGTCAGTTATGTGTTCTTCTTACCTGGAAGCCTTAATGATTTTATTCTTTACTTTATTTACCTCTGAAAACTAGTTAATTGTACTGGGATATGTCTCAAGAGTTGATTGTTCTGGGCTAATTTTCCCAGGTACCTGGAGAGGCCGTTCAATGTATAGATTTAGAGTTTTTTAAATTTCTTGAAAATCTTCTTAGATTATATTTTTAAATATTAATTCTGTTTCACTGCTTTTTCTTCTTCATGGGCTTTTATATTATGAATATTATACCTTCTTTGCCTGTCTTCTATTTCTACTACTTTCTCTGACTCATTTTATTTCTTTATGTCATTTCCATTCTCTTGGATGTTTTTACGCCCTTCTTCAAAGCCCTTTGTTAAATTTTGTGTCTATTCCCCCTTGGGTACCTTGTGATTTATTCACTACTTGTAATTTACACAGATAATTTTGTCTTTCTGTTCTGTGTTTTTCCTGCGTTCTATCAATTCATTTCTCCCGTTTTAAAATCATTTCCATTCTTACTTTCAAATGCTTAAATACATTCAATTCCATTTGAAGTCTAGACTTACAGTTTCTCTTGTCTCCTGGTTATTTTCCAGGGGATGGGGAAGTACCCTCAGTTGATTTGTATAAACAGTTTTTTCCTGATTTTCTGCAATAAGTTCTCTTTGGATTTTATTTCCCCTTATTCATTTTTGTGATTTGGAGGGCTGAGTTACAAGATTTCTAGTTCAATAGTGCTCTTTTACGTTAGTTTTGCAAAGTCCCTATATATTAGTGTTCTTTTTTTTTTTTTAATTGTTTGTTTGTTCTGGAGCCCTGTTGGTGCAGTGGTTAAGAATTAGGCTGCTAACCAAAAAGGTCGGCAGGTTCAATCTACCAGCCGCTCCTTGGAAACCCTCTGGGGTACTTCTACTCCGTCCTTTAGGGTGGCTATGAGATGGAACTGACTCAATGGCTATGGGTTTTTTGGTTTATTTGTTCTAGTGGTGGCGGAGGAGCTGTGATTCCTCCAATTTTGTGGATCTTTTTTTACTTGCAGGACTCTATAAAGATTTTCCCTTTTCTCCTTTTCCCCCCTCAAAAATCCTTTAAACGGTGTGTACTGAACCCGTGGAGCAGTGCTTTCTTGGCTACAGAAGTTGGGGGAGGGTGGGCAGAATAATCTATATGAAATGGCTATTGTATTAAAAGTAGGGTTGCTAAAGCTTTGGGGACGACAAATAAGTTTATTGTTATTATTCTTGTCGTAATTAAATGAAGTTTACATTTCAAGTTAGTCTCCCAAACAAAATTTTTTTTTTTACATTGTTATGAGACCCTAACTGTTCACCCCATTCTGCGACAGCACACTCCTCCTTTCAGCCCGATTCCCCATGACCATTCAACCAGCTCCTAACCCCCTCTGCCTTCCCATCACCCCTCTGGACAAAAGCTGCCCCTCTGGTCTCTTGTATCTACTTGACTAAGAGGCACACTCTTCATAAGTATCACTTTATGTCCCACAGTTCAGTCCAATCCCTGTCTGAAGAGTTGGCCTCAGAAATTGTTTTAGTTCTGGGCGGACAGAGAGTCCAGGGGCCACGCTTTCCAGGGTGCCTCCAGTCTCAGTCAGACCATTAAATCTGGTCTTCTTACTAGAATTTGAGTTCTGCACCCCATCCTTCTACTGCTCCATCAGGAACCCTCTGTTGTGTTCCCTGTCAGGATGTTCACTGGTGGTAGCCGGGCACCATCTAGTTCTTCTGGTCTCAGGCATGACAGATAAGTTTTAGTTGTACCAATGAGGTTAACAATTATCTCTCTTCTTCCTAGAAATTAAAACCTTCTCTTTAAGTAGCCAAAAAACTCCAAAGTACTAAAGGTAAATTATTCAATCTGCTATGGAGTAATAGGAACAACATATAACAAAGAAAAATCAAAAAAAAGAAAGAAAAATTGATCTGTATCAACTGACTTTTTTCCCTTTACATGAATAAGTAGCTCCTTTGTTGGACAAAGAGCCCTAGTAGCACAGTGGTTAAGAGCTCAGCTGCTAACCAAAAGGTCGGCAGTTTGAATCTAACAGCTGCTCCTTCGAAACCCTATGGGGTAGTTCTACTCTGCCCTAGAGGGTTGCTATGAGTTGGACTCGACAGCAACGGGGTTTTGTTTTGTTAGACAAAGAAAAAGTGTTAGAAATTTATTTATTTTGTACCATAAATAAACAAATTTTGTGCTTAGGCTTTGTTTTTATTTTTTGAAAGTTATTGGTGGTGGGAGAAGAAAAGGAAGATTTAAAGAACAGAAAGCATAGAGATATAGAATTTAGCTTTTGCCAGTAGTCTAGTTTATTTGTAGGACCCTTGGGACTAATATTAAGAAGCCCTGATGGTCCAGCGGTTAAAGCGATCAACTGCTAACCGAAAGGTCAGTGGTTTGAAACCACCAGTGGCTCCACGAGAGAAAGATGTGGCAGTCTGCTTCCATAGAGATTTACAGCCCTGGAAACCTTATGGGGTCGCTATGAGTTAGAATTAATTCGACAGCAGTGGGTGGGTGGGACTAATATTTGTCCTATTTTAAAGATCGAAATTACTACAGAAAAGTGCTGTACTAACTCTTCTTATACTAGATTACATATACAATCCTACCCACATTTCCAGTATTTGGAAAAACTAGACAGCAACCAAGGAGACTCAGCTGACCTAGCCCTGGAAATTAGACAAAGCAATGTGTTAAGGTGTCTTAAAATAACTATTATTTAACATGGTATACATTTTAAAATCATTACAGGCCAATTAGCATGTTATAAACTATAGCAAAAAGGTATGCTTTGATTATAATTATCAGTAACCTTTCCTCAGTCAATTTCTAAAAATTACTACATCGGATTTCTGAAAGTTTCATTCATTCCACTCATTCTACAAATATTTATTAACTTTGTTATATACCATGGTTCTAGGAACTGGAGATATAGCAGTGAGTGTGACAGACAAAGCTTATGGAACTTTAAAGTCTAGCTAGGAAGACAGAAACTTAAACAAGTATATTATGTTATACTTAATAAGGTCACCATGAGTTGGAGCTGACTCAATGGCAACTAGCAACACAATAAAGCATGAATTTCAATAGGGAAGTTGTTGTTAGTTGCTTTCCAGTCAATTCTGACTCATGGCGACCCCACGTATGCAGAGTAGAACTGCTCCACGGGGTTTTCAAGGCTGTGACCTTTCGGAAGCAGATCACCAGGCTTGTCTTCCAAGGCACCTCTACGGTTCAAACTGTTAACCTTTCAGCTAGTAGTTGAGTGCTTAACTGTTTGTGCCACGCAGGGACTCAATAGGGAAATATGGAATACTATATGAGCATAGATTCTACTCTGTCCTATAGGGTCATTATGAGTTGGAACCGACTCGATGGCAATGGGTTTATATGAGCATACAAAGGGACCTAAATGGAGTCCTTAATCCTTGGGCTAAGACTTGAAGGATGAGAACTCAGTGACACCAGGGGGATAAGGCAGAGAGTGTTATAGGTAAAGACCTGGAGTGAGAGAGCCCATTCCAGGAACTGAAAAACAGTGCAGTGTGGCTGGAGCCCTGCGAAGATAAAGCTGGAAAGATCAGCAAGGTCCACTCCGTAGAGGGCCCTTAAGGACTCACGACTTTAGCCAAGAGCCATCAAAGGGTTTTTTCAGCAAAGGAGAGACATGATCAGATGTGTATTTTAGAAAAATCCCAACAATAACTACAGAGTGCCAATGGAGCAAAGCAACACAGTAGACTTAAGAGCAACACACCAATGATAAAGTTTGAGGCTCTCAGTGAGCCTTCGAGAACTTTAGAAATGTTAGAAGAGTTCAAGGCAGTATAGTGCATATATTTATTCACTAATGGAAAGAGGCAGGCTAAGGTAATCTGGAACAGAATCCTAAGTTCTTAAAAAATGGGTAGGTTTCAGATGCAGAAGGAGCCCTGATGGTGCAGCGGTTAAGCGCGTGGCTGCTAACCGAAAGGTTGGTGGTTCATACCCAGTAGCTGCTTCACAGGAGAAAGAGGTGGAAGTCTGCTTCCATAAAGATTACAGTCTTGGAAACTCTATAAGGCAGTTCTACTCTGTCCAATAGGGTTGCTATGAATTGGAATAAACTCAACAGCAACAGTTTCAGAGGGAGGAGGTCATGTGCACCGAAGTCATTTGAAAAAAAAAAAGTGACTGAAAATAAATCTGACAGATTGAGGCTATGTGTGCAAGGCTTTGAATGTCTGGCTATGGAGTTTGAAATTCTTCCTCAAAGGAGAGGTAGAGCCATTGACAATTTCTGAACAAATGAGCATGCTCAGGTGATAGTGTGAGGGATAAACAGGAAGAAGAAAAGACTGGACATAGGAAAGACAGTTAGGGACCTTTCACAATGCTCCAGGTGTGGCTAACGTAAATGTTAGCAGTGGGGATCAAGAGGGACAGATTTGGCAGTTATTACAAAGGAAACCAACATAGAATTGAAATGACTGCCTGAATATTTGAGGTAGAACAAACAAAGGGTAGGATCAGGGATGACAGAACATTAGCTGAGGTGGTCTGAGTAAGAGGGCTGTAAGCTGGAAATTATAAATTTCACTATCACACACAATTTCTCTAGATGACACACAGCAGACATCACATACACATACAGCTAAAGCAAATAGGGCCAAAAGATAACAACTGTTGAATTTAGGGGATGGGTATCTGGATGATTACAGTACCATTATTCCTTCAATTTTTCATAATAAAATGTTGAAAACATTTTTTTAAATAAACAGCACATTACAAAAGCAAAGTCTTTCATACCCCAAAGTCACCAAGTCAGTGTCCTCTGGGATGACTTCTGGATCCTCACCTTCCTCAAGGCACTTCAGTTTATCAAGGCTTAAAAAAACAAAACAGAAAAACAACCACTTTAAGGCTGGCCATGCGTCTTGTCTATAGCATGCCAGGGTTGTGTCCTAAATACATCAATGGACAATTAAAGAAGTCAGATAAAATCAGGGCTTCCAACCAGTTCAACCCCCTGCTGAGAATGTCCATTTTCTAACAAGTTCCCAGGCCATGCTAAAAGGAGTACATAAAGGAATAAAAACCCTGTTCTAGGAGTCAGGAGGCCTGGGTTCTAAACCTGCTCACCTGCGATTGTCAGTTTTCTCATCTGTAAATAGTAAAAATGACTGCATTGACTACCCTTATAGGAACTTTCGGCATTTCCACCCTGGATGTACTGAATCAGAATTTACATTTTATTTCTTTTTATCGTGGTAAATATATATGTAACAAAATATCTGCTATTTCAGCATACTTCATAGGTACAATTCAATGGCACTGTGTTCATCGTGTTGTGCAATCATCACCATTATCTGCTTCCAAAAATTTTTTTTTAAATTGTACTTCAGATGAAAGTTTACAGAGCAAATTAGTTTCTCATTAAACAATTAATATACATATTGGTTGCCAACCCCATGACACGTCAACGCTCCCCCCTTCTCAACCTGGGTTCCCCATTACCAGCTTTCCTGTCCCCTCCTGCCTTCTTGTCCTTGCCCCAGGGCTAGTGTGCCCGTTTAGTCTCGTTTTGTTTATGGGGCCTGTCTAATCTTTGGCTGAAGGGTGAACCTCAGGAGTGACTTCAGTACTGAGTTAAAAGGGTGTCCAGGGGCCACACTCTTGGGGTTTCTCCAGTCTCTGTCAGACCAGTAAGTCTGGTCTTTTTTTTGTGAGTTAGAATTTTGTTCTACATTTATCTCCAGTTCTGTCCAGGACTCTCTACTGTGATCCCTGTCAGAGCAGTCGGTGTGGTGGTAGCCCGGCACCATTGAGTTGTGCTGGACTCAGTCTGGCGGAGGCTGTGGTAATTGTGGTTCATTAGTCCTTTGGACTAAACTTTCACTTGTGTCTTTGGTTTTCTTCATTCTCCCGTGCTCCAGACCGGGTGGGACCACTGGAGTATCTCAGACGGCCACTCATAAGCTTTTAAGATCTCAGACCAAAATCTACATTTTAACAAGATCCCCATATGGTTCTTACGTATAATAAATTTTGAGAACCACTGCTCTACTTGTGATTCTCAGAATTGGTCCTGCCTCTAGCCAGCAGCATTAACATCCTGGGAACTTGTTAGAAATGTAAATTATCAGCTAGGGGTTCGAACCTGAAGGAACCTGTTCAGAGGCCTGGATAAAATCCAGCAGACCGCTCAGTGGACAGGTCAGAATTCAAGGCAATGATTTTTGTGCCGATATTCTATAATGAAAAGGATAATGTGGCCGTTTGAAGGCGCTCAATACTATTAAACGCAGAGAACAACAACAAAAAAAACCCTTGCCGTTAGCCAATTCCGACTCATAGCCACCCTATAAACCAGAGTAAAACTGCCCCCATAGGGTTTCCAAGGAGCGCCTGGTGGGTAACTGCGGATCTTTTGGTTAGCAGTCAAGCTCTTAACCACGGCACCACCAGGGCTCCTTGAATGGAAAAAGGGATCGTTAAAAGTTATTTTTTACATTTGAACCCCACCCCCCACCCCCCATACGGCACTTTTTGGACAAACTGAATACTAGTATACCCGGAAGGTCCTCAAAAAGAGCCAACAGTTAATCAAGGTTTTAACACTCCTCTGATTCCGTCTCCTTCCGCCTCACCATTTCTCGGGTCCCTGCATTGTCAAAGTGTCAACGGCAGGGTCAACAAGCGCTTAAAAATGAGCTAATAGAAAATTTAATCTCTTATGCAGCTCTCTCGCGTCTTCACCCCAACTCGCAGAAATTGTGCATTGCGCTCAAGGGACTTCTTCCGATATGCCTAAGGGGGGAAGCTCCAGCGGGTTGAAACCTTTGAAAGGAGGGTCCTCCTACCCCGGGGTCTATACCACAGACCCTCCGGAGCTAAGTCCCAGGTGAGCGCAGGAGCAGGGATGAACCCCGCTTGGCCCTCCGCCAGTAGTAGCCGCTCGGCCCCGCACTCACCCGCACACTGTCCTCAGCTCGGCCGCTGCCTCCAGGCTGCAGCCCAGATCCCGGGCCACCGCTGCATCCTCCCGAGCGGAGTCGTCGTCCCCTCGCAGCCCGGGCAGCGCGGGAGCCGGAGGCTCCTTCAGCGACAAGTCGTCGGCCCCGCGCAGTCGGCCCCGCCAAAGCTCCCCGAAGGCACCCACGTGGAAGGCGCGAGTGTTTAGCTCAGGAAGTTCATACTCTGGAAAGTTGCAGCCCCTGCTATTAGGGGACGGGTCCTGCCTGCCGGCCACCCCGCTGCACGTTGGGCCGCCCCGGCTGCTTTCAGCCATGTTCGCCCCGCCGCCTTCCCCGCAAAAGCCGGGAGGTGGGGGCCTCGCGGAGCGTGATGGGATTTGTAGTTCGCGGGGCCCGGGGCGGAGAGGGCGGGGTGGGGCGGGCCGGTAGTCAGAGACTACATTTCCCTGAAACCCCCGGGACGGGCCTGTCCCCGGGCGCGGTCCCGCGCTGCTCCGCGCGGCTGACTGAACGCATTGTTCTCGACGCAGGGCTGTGCGGCTCCGGGCGTGGCTCTTCGCTTTTGGCGCTAGGCCAGCCAGGCTGCCGGCTTTCGCGGTTACGTGGGAACGCTCTCTGTCCCGCAGGGCGTTCTCTCCTTTCAGTCGGCTCGCTGCTTTCCTCGCCCAGGAGATGCGGGTCGGACGTCTTCTCAACTCCATGGTTCGTGGACTGCGTTGCTGCCTGTGGCCCAGAGGCTGAGAGACAAGGGGGACGACGGCCAGCCCTACAGTACGGTCGCTTCAGAACCTACCCAAAAGCCCCATGCTTGTGTGTATGTGCATACATACACGTACAGTAGTGTTTACTTAGCGTCTACTAAGTATCAGAAACTGCATTATTAATCGTAATGTATCGTGTTGCTATTATGCAGAACAGATTTAAGCAGGAGCTAGCTTCCAGACCAAGATGGACTAGAAGCAAAAGCCTGGCGATCTACTTCAGAAAATCAGTCAGTGAAAACCCTGTGGATCACCACCGTCTGATCTACCATCCATCACGGGGATGGTGCAGGACCAGGCAGCATTTCTTTCTTTGTGCATGGGTTCACCATGACTGAGCTGCAGCTAAAAACAAATTTTTATAGCTCAAAACCACACTGTCAGGTAGAGATTATAATCTCCAATTTGTTAAAGAGAGTGTTATTAGGTGCCTTCTAGTTAGTTTGGACTCACAGCAACCCTCTGCACAACAGAACAAAACACTGCTGGGTCTTGCGCCATCCTCACAATTGTTGCTATGTTTGAGCCCATTGTTGCAGCCACTGTGTCAATTCATCTCCTTGAGGGTCTTCCTCTTTTTCGCTGACCTTCTACTGTACCATGCATGAGGTCCTTCTCCAGGGACTGGTCCCTCCTGATACCATGTCCAAAGTGCACGACAGAAGTCTCACCATCCTTACTTCTAGGGAGCATTCTGGCTGTAGTTCTTCCAAGACAGGTTTGTTTGTTCTTCTGGAAGTCCATGGTATATTCAATTTTCTTCACCAACACCATAGTTCAAATGCATCAATGTTTCTTCCATCTTCCTTTCTCTCCTAGGAAATAACAGAAACAGGATTGGAACGCCAATCTGTCCAGTTTCAGATGAAGCATTCACCATCCCTCAGAGACCCCCAAAGGATACAGCAGGACATACAGAAGGGCCCTAGTATTTTTTTTTTTTTCTCCTTCTTTTGTAACAGCTTTATTAAGGAGCCCTGGGGGTGCAGTGGTTAAGCATGAGGCTGCTAACAAAAAGGTCGGTAGTGGAATCCACCAGCTGCTCCGGGGAGAAAAATGTAGCAATCTGCTTTCCTAAAGATTACAGCCTTAGAAACCCTACGGGGCAGCTCTACTCTGTCCTATAGGGTCATTATGAGTCTGAATCAACTCGAGGGCAATGGGTTTGGTTAACAGCTTTATTGAGATACAATTCACATGCTATACAACTGACCGATCTAGAACGTGCAGTTCAGTGGTTTTTAGCATATTCACAGTTGTGCAAGCATCAACACAGTCAATCTTAGAACATTTTAATCACCCCCAAAAGAAACACTATGTCTTTTAGCTATCACCCCACACTTCCCACTCCCATCCCCACCCCCAGTCCTAGGCAACTACTAATCTACTTTCTGTCTCTATAGATTTACCTATTCTAGATATTTCATATAAGTGAGATCATACAGTGTTTGTCCTTTTTTTGACTGGCTTTTTTACTTAACATGATGTTTTCAAGGTTCATCTGTGTACCATGTGTCAATACTTCATTCCTTTCTATAGACAAATAATATTCTCTTTTGTGTATATACTACAGTTTGTTTATCTATTTGCCCATTGATGGACATTTGGGGTGTTTCTGCCTTCAGCTATTAGGAATATTGCTGCTGTGAACATTTGTGTTACAAGTTGTGTGAACATATATTTTCATTTCATTCAGGTATATAGCTAGGAATAGAATTACTGGGACGTTTGGAGCCCTGGTGGCGCAGTGGTTAAGAGCTTGGCTGCTAACCAAAAGGTCAGCAATGAAAATCACCAGCTACTCCCTGGAAACCCTGTGGGGCAGTTCTACTCTGTTCTATAGGGTCACTGTGAGTCATAATCAACTCTGTGGCAATGTGTTTTATGGTAATTTTATGTTTAGCATTTTGACAAACTACCAAACTGTTTTCCAAAGTGACTACACCATTCCTGTCAGCAGTATATGAGGTTACAATTTCTTCACATCTTCGCCAACACTTGTTATTATTTGACTTTTTGATTATAGTCATCCTAGTGGGTGTGGAGCCCTGGTGCACAGTGGTTAAGATCTCAGCTGCTAACCAAAAGGTCGGCCGTTTGAATCCACCAGTGGGTCCTTGGAAACCCTATGGGCAGTTCTTTTCTGTCCTATAGGGTCACTATGAGTGAGAATCAACTCGATGGCAATGGTTTTTTTTTTTGTTGGTTTGTTTTTGGTTAGTTGGTATGAAGTGTGTTAAAACAAAAATCATATTAAGCCAATAATAGAAATTGATTGAATACATGATTTGCAAATTGGGGTAACATTTCTCTTAGGGAGTCAAAAATTACTAAGATGAAAAGAACTTGAAAAATTCTTATACCACATCTTCTCTCATTGCCATGGAAATGGAGCTAGAACAGTGTTTATATAATAACAATTTACCCTAAAACACAGTTTCTAATCTGACATTGGAGCTTCTGTTCCTTGAAACTGACTACACATAAATAATTCTTCAAAAGAGCCCAATGCCTAAGGCAAAACGGTTTTTACTAGTTTATCTAGACAATTGTTTGACTTAAAGGTGACTTTTAGGAGACCATTTTTCTTCAAAGCACAAAGATAAGAAGGACTCCTAAGGGCAATGACCAGGGTGGGTTACCCCAACCTCCGTGAAAGCCAGAAGTCTGGATTCCAGGAGAATTAAAACTGTTTCTCAAGTGTTATTTTGTTTTGGATTTGTATTTCCCTGAATATGGAGAAATATCTTCTATGGAGTAATATCTGTTCAAATCCTTTGCCCGATTTTTAATTGGATTGTCTTTCTATAGGAGCCCCGGTATTTATTAGTACATTGTTGTAGGAGACATCTATTGTTTTGTCTGCCTAGCATTTTGTTTCTTAGAACTGATTTTCCTTACTCCTGTGGTCCTGCTGGGGTTGCCAATCTTAGAACCCTTCCCACTGGGACCACAGTGAATGGTCCAGAGATGGGTAAGTGAGTCAACTGGAGCCAATCAGAATCCTCTTCTGGAATTTTACCCTCTCTGCTCTGGGCTGAGGCTCCTCCTTCTCTGATGATCTAAGGATGTGCCCCAGTCACAGCCTGTGTCTGTGGAAGGAATAGAGGCACAGATTTAAATAAGCAAAGACACAAGATGGAGAGAGAAGTCAAGTGACTTGGAGCTTGTGGATGAAGCCATCTTCTCCTCCAGACTTCCCATTATGTAAGCCAGTAATGTTTTTCTTAAACTAGTTTGTGTTGGATTCTCTTGCAATCTAAAGAGTAATAGCCTTCCTGGGGCCTGTAAGACTTGGTCCAAATCCCTTGACGGGGAGCTCTCACTCTGGAGAATGAGGTCACCCTTTGGTTGGAAGAGCAACGCTGTTAACATATCTGGAGATTGAAACATTGTCAGCATAGCTGGAGATTGAAACATTGGCTTCAGGGGTGGAGTCCACAAAGGTTCCTGAGGACCAGTTAGTAGGAGCAGGATCAAATCAGGCACAGCAGGGAAGAGTGGTTCATTATCACTGGAAGGTGTGGGAGAAGGGGCAGCAGCTTGAGCAGTGCGCCTTTAGGAATCAGTGAAAAAGAAGGATTAGTACGAGTACCAACAGCAATCACAGTAACATGGCAGTCAGTTGGATTTTTTTTTTTTTTTTTTTTATATTTTATTGTACTTCAGGTGAAGGCTTACAGAACAAATAGTTTCTCATGAAACAGTAGTACACATGTTGTTTTATGACATTGGTTAACAACCCCACAACATATTAAGCTTCTAAATTCTCAACCTTTTTTTTTTTTTTTTTTGATGAAAATACAGATAGCCAAAGATACACCGTTTCAAAAATTTCTACATACACAGTTCAGTGACATTGACTACGCTCTTCCAACTGTGCTGTTATTCTCACTTAAGATGAAGGCTTACAGAACAAAATAGTTTCTCATTTAACAGTTACTACACATGTTGCCCTATGACAATGGTTACACTCTCACAACACATCAAGAATATCCTTACTCCACCTTGTGTTCCCTATCACCAGGGGACTTCCTTGTCCCCTTCTGTCTTCTGGCCCTTGTCACTGGACTACTGTACCTCATTAGTCTCATTTGGTTTTTATTTTTTTTTTTTAACACCATTTCAAAACTTTTTACTTACACATTTAAGTGATATTGACTATGCTCTTCCAATTGTGCTGCCATTCTCGCCCAAGATGAAGGCTTACAGGACAAAACAGCCTCCCATTTAATAGTTACTACAAATGTTGCCCTATAACAGTGGTCAACAATCTCACAACACATCGACAGTGTCCTTACTCAACTTGTGTTCCTTATCATCAGTTTCCTACTCCCCCTCTGCCTTCTGGCCTTTGTCAGCAGACTCCTGTACCTCATTAGTCCAATTTAGTTTTACTGGGCTGTCCACTCCCAGGTTTAACATCGAACCTCAAAGGTAACTTCACCTCTGAGCTGAAAGGGTGTCTGGGGGCCACACTCTTGAGGTTTCTCCAGTATTCTTTAGGCCAGTAAATCTGGTCTTTTTTTTTTTTTTTTTTTGGGAGTTAAAATTCTGCTCTACGTCCTTCTCCAGCTCTGTCCAGAACCCTCTGTTGTGATCCTGGTCAGAGCAGTCAGTGGTGGTAGCCAGGCACCATCTAGCTGTACTGGACTCAGTCCAGTGGAGGCCTTGGTAGCTGTGGACAATTAGTCCTTTGGACTAATCTTTTCCTTCTATCCTGTTCTCTTCATTCTCCCTTGCTCCCGAAGGGATGAGACCAGTGGAGTATCTTAGATGGCCGCTCATAGGCTTTTAAGACCCCAGATACTACTCACCAAGGTAGAATGTAGAGCATTATCTTTATAAGTAGTGTCATGCCAATTGAGCTAGATGTTCCCCGAGACCATGGTCCCCAGAGCCCTCCGTCCAACAACTCAGTCCCTTGGGGGGTTTGGATGTGTCTATAGGGCCTCCATGACCTTTACTTGTGCAGGTTGTGTTAGTTTCCCCTGTACTGTGTACTATCTCACCTCTCACCCAAGGTACCACTTATCGCCTATTTAGTATTCCCCCGCTTCCCCTCCCATCCCTGGTAACCAACAAGGATTGTTACATTTTGCATGTGAATTTTTTTCATGGGTTTTTACAATAGAGGTCTCATACAATATTTGTCCTTTTGTGATTGACTTATTTCACTCAGCATAATGTCCTCCAGTTTCATCCATGTTATGAGATGGTTCACAGATTCATTGTTCTTTCTGGTTGCGTAGTACTCCATTGTGTGTATGTACCATAGTTTGTGTATCCATTCATCTGTTGATGGACATCGAGGTTGTTTCCATCTTTTTGCTATTGTGAACAATGCTGCCATGAACATAGGTGTGCAAATGTCTATTCGAGTGATGACTCTTATTTCTCTAGGATATATTCCTAGGAGTGGAATTGCTGGATCGAATGGTATGTCTATTTCTAGCTTTCTGAGGAAACGCCATATCATTATCCAAAATGGTTGTATCATTTTGCATTTCCACCAGCAGTGTATAAGAGTTCCCATCTCCCCGCAGCCCCTCCAACATTTGTTATTTCCAGTATTTTTGATTCGTGCCAGTAATGCCGGGGTGAGATTTTATCTCATTGTGGTTTTAATTTGCATTTCTCTAATGGCTAGTGATCGCGAGCATTTCCTCATGTGTCTGTTGGCCATTTGAATGTCTTCCTCGGTGAAGTGTCTGTTCATTTCCTTTGCCCATTTTTTGATAGGATTGTTTGTCTTTTTGTTGTAGAGGTGTTGGATTTTCTTGTAGATTATGGAGATTAGACCTTTGTCTGACTTGTACTGTCAAAAAATTTTTTCCCAGTCTGTAGGTTCTCTTTTGACTCTTTTGGTGAAGTCTTTTGAAGAGCATAAATGTTTGATTTTTAGAAGATCCCAGTTATCTAGTTTATGTGTTGGGTTTTTTGTGTTGATGTTTATGGTTTGTATCCTGTTAATGCCATGTATTAAGGCCTGAAGTGTTGGTCCTATTTTTTCTTCTATGAATTTTATAGTTTAAGGCTTTATATTCAGGTCTTTGATCCATTTTGAAGTAGTTTTTGTATATGGTGTGAGGTATGGGTCCTGTTTCATTTTTCTACAAATGGATATCCAGTTTTGCCAGCACCATTTGTTAAAAAGACTGTCTTTTTCCCATTTGATGTATTTTGGGCCCTTGTTGAAGATCAGGTGTCCGTAGGTGGATGGATTTACATCTGGGTTCTCAATTCTGTTCCATTGGTCAATGTCTCTGTTGTACCAGTACCAGGCTGTTTTGAGTACTGTAGCTGTATAGCAGGTTCTCAAGCCAGGTAGTGTGAGTCCTCCAACTTTCTTCTTCTTCTTCAGTAGTGCTTTACTTATTCGGGGTTTCTTCCCTTTCCATATAAAGTTAATAATTAGTTTTTCCATCTCTTTGAAGAATGTTGTTGGTATTTGTATCGGGATTGCATTGTATTTGTAAATTGCTTTAGGTAGAATTGCCATTTTCACAATGTTGAGTCTGCCTATCCATGAGCATGGTATGTTTTTCCATTTATGTAGATCCCTTTGGGTTTCATGCAGCAGTGTTTTGTAGTTTTCTTTGTATAGGTCTTTTACATTCCTGGTCAGATTTATTCCTAAGTATTTTATCTTTTTAGGGGCTATTGAAAATGGTATTGTTTTCCTGATCTCCTTTTCATCGTTCTCTTTACTGGTATATAGGAACCCAACTGATTTTTGAATGTTTATCTTGTATCCTGCTACTCTGCTTAATATTTCTATTAGTTCCAGTAGATTTCTCGTGGAGTCTTTAGGGTTTTCTATGTATAGTATCATATCATCTGCAAACAGGGACAGTTTAACTTCTTCATTACCAATTTGGATGCCCTTTATTTCTTTCTCTTGCCTTATTGCTCTAGCTGGAACTTCCAGCACAATGTTAAATAGGAGTGGTGATAAAGCGCATCCTTGTCTTGTACCTGTTTTCAAGGGGAATGTTTTCAGCCTCTCTCCATTAAGAATGATGTTGGCTGTTGGTTTTGCATAGATGCCCTTTATTATGTTGAGAAATTTCCCTTCTATACCTATTTTATTGAGAGCTTTTATCAGGAATGGGTGTTGGACTTTGTCAAATGCCTTTTCTGCATCAATTGAGATGATCATGTGATTTTTTTCTTTCCTTTTATTTATGTGGTGGATTACATTGATGGATTTTCTAATGTTAAACCATCATTGCATACCTGGTATGAATCCTACTTGGTCGTGGTATATTATTTTTTTGATATGATACTGAATTCTATTGGCTAGAATTTTGTTAAGAATTTTTGCATCTATATTCATGAGAGATATTGGTCTGTAATTTTCTTTTTTTGTGATGTCTTTGCCTGGTTTTGGTATCAGCGTTATGCTGGCTTCATAGAATGAATTTGTAAGTGTTGCTTCCTCTTCTATGCTCTGAAATAGCTTGAGTAGTACTGGTACAAGCTCTTCTGTAAATGTTTTGTAGAATTCTCCAGTGAAGCCATCCGGGCCAGGGCTTTTTTTGGTTGGGAGTTTTTTTTATTACCTTTTCAATCTCTTCTCCTGTTATGGGTCTGTTCAGATTTTCAATATCACTTTGTTGTAGTTTGGGTAGGCCGTATGTTTCTAGAAATTTATCCATTTCCTCTAGGTTTTCAAATTTGTTGGAATATAGTTTTTCATAATATTCTGTTATAATCCTTTTTATTTCGGTTGGGTCTGCTGTAATGTCCCCCATTTCATTTCTTATTTGGGTTATTTGTGCCCTCTGCTGTTTTTCTTTTGTCAGTCTGGCCAGTGGTTTGCCAATTTTGTTGATTCTTTCAGAGAACCAACTTTTGATTTTGTTGATTCTTTCTATTGTTTTTCTGTTCTCTATTTCATTTATTTCTGCTCTGATCTTTACTATTTCCTTTCTTCTGGTGGTTGTAGGCTTTTTTTGTTGTTCTCTTTCTATTTGTTTGAGTTCTGTAGTTAATGTTTTGATTTTGTCCCTTTCTTCTTTTTTGATATGTGCATCTGTTGCTCTAAATTGTCCTCTGAGGACTGCCTTTGCTGTGTCCCAAAGGTTTTGGTATGATGTGTTTTCATTTTTATTTGATTCTAGGAATTTTTTAATTCCATCTCTGATTTCTTCTATTACCCATTGATGTGTAAGCAGATTATTATTCAGTTTCCATGTGTTTGATTTTTTTTCCTTGCTCTTTCTAGTGTTAATTTCTACCTTGATGGCATTGTGGTCAGGGAAGATACTGTGAATTATCTCAGCATTTTGGATTTTGTTGAGGATTGCTCTGTGGCCTAAGATGTGGTCTCTTCTGGAGAATGTTCCATGTGCATTGGAAAAGAATGTGTACTTTGCAGTGGTTGGATGGATTGTTCTATATATGTCTATGAGGTCCAGTTGGCTGATTGTGTCCTTTAGGTCTTCTGTATCTTTGCTGAGTTTCTTTTTAGTTGTTCTGTCCTTTACTGAGAGTGGTGTGTTGAAGTCTCCTACTATTATTGTGGAACTGTCAATTTCTCTTTTCAGTGCTGTTAGAGTTTTTTTTATGTATTTTGGAGCCCTGTCATTGGGTGCATAGATATTTATTATGGTTATGTCTTCATGATGGATCATCCCCTTAATCATTATATGGTGTCCTTCTTTGTCTTTTATGGTAGATTTTGTTTTAAAGTCTATTTTATCTGAGATTAGAATTGCCACTCCTGCTCTTTTTTGATAGTTGTTAGCTTGATATATTTTTTTCCAACCTTTGATTTTTAATAAATTCACATCTTTGTTTCTAAGGTCTGTCTCTTGTAGACAGCAAATTGATGGATCCTGTTTTCTTATCCATTCTGCCACTCTCCGTCTCTTTATGGGTGCATTGAGTCCATTTACATTCAGTGTAATTATTGATAGATGGAAGTTTGTTGCTGTCATTTTGTAGTGCTTTTTTTTGTGGTGCTGAAGTTTTCTTTGTTCTTCTTACTCTCTTGTGCTGAGTTACTTTTGTTTGTGGATTTTGTGTTCATTTCTTTTGTTTTTGTTGAGACTTTATGTTTTTCGTCTTTATTTTTATGAGTTGGTTTGTTAACTTTCTTTGTGGTTACCATGAATTTTACCCTTATCTTTATAATTTTGAAGCAGTCTACCCTTACTTGGTATCGCCTTGCCTTCCTCTCCTTTAGAAGGTTCTATGCCTATGCCGTTTGTTCCCTCTTTCATTGTTTTGATGTTGTTGTCATCCTTTGATTGATTTCTCTGATTCCCTGTTGTATTTCTTTTGTTTTTGGAAAGTCCTCTGTAGTTCAGTTCCTAGAATGGTATCTGGTTCATATGAACCTGCGTCCTAGGTCCTAGGTCCTGCCTGAGGGCTGAAGCTGTTTGTCCTCAGATCGAAGAACTCCCTTTAGTAATTCTTGTAATTTTGGTTTGACTTTTGCATATTCCTTTAGTTTCTGTTTATCTGGAAATGACCTAATTTCACCATCAAATTTGAATGAGAGTTTTGCAGGATATATTATTCTTGGCTGACAATTTTTTTCTTTCAAGATTTTATATATGTCATCCCATTGCCTTCTTGCCTGCATGGTTTCTGCCGAATAATCTGAGCTTAGTCTTATTGTTTCTCCTCTGTATGTGACTTCTTGTTTTTCACGAGCTGCTCTCAGGATTCTTTGTTTGTCTTTAGTTTTAGCGAGTGTGAATATGATATGTCTTGGTGATTTTCTTTTGGGGTCTCTTCTATATGGGGTTCGTTGAGCTTCTTGGATGGCCAGCTTTTCATTTTTCATGATATTGGGAAAATTTTCTGCCAGCAGTTCGTCAGTGATCCTTTCTGTGTTTTCTGTTTTCTCCCCCTGTTCTGGTATGCCAATCACTCGTAAGTTTTTGCTTTTAATTGTGTCCCACATAACTCTCAGGGTCTCTTCATTTTTCTTTGTTCTTTTTTCTGAGTTTTCCTGAAACAGAGTTGTATCCAAGTGTTTGTCTTCAGTTCCATTGATCCTGTCTTCCATGCTTTCAAATCTACTTCTCAGCCCTTCTATGACACCGTCCATTTCTGAAATCTTGTTGTTTATCTTTTGGATTTCTAATTGTTGTTTTTGTATAATTTCGAGTTGTGAATTTATTTTGGCACTTTGTTCCTGCATCATCTTCCTGAATTCTTCCAATTTTCTGTCTGTATTTTCCATGAATTTGTCTATTTTTTCCTCATGTTTGTCAGCTTTTTGCCTTGGTTCTTGAAGAATTCCGAGTATTAGTGATTTGAGTTCCCTATCAGGTACTTCTAGTGCATTTTCTTCCACAAGAGAGTTATCTGGTGTTTTAATTTGGACACCTGTTGGAGCCATCTTGTCTTGTTTTTGTAAATGTTTTGATATTGTTTGCTGTTTTCGGGGCATTCAGTAGATATTTCTCTCGTTTATTGATTGTAGATTTTTTTTTTTTTTTTTGTTTCGTCCTTGTGGTACCGCTGGGCAGATCTAGCTGAAGAGGAGCCACTGGGACAGGTTGTTTGTGGCACTCACCGCAGCCACCAGGACGGTCGGTAGTCAGTGCTGGGCAGGTTCCAATAGGGCGTGCCTGCACAGCTTGTTGGTGTGATGTCAAGTGCACGGTGCAGGTAGGTAGGGTGCAGCGGGAAGATGGTTATGTGTGAAGCTAAGCTGGATATGGGAGAGAGGAGAGAGGAGCAGGAGCAAAAAGCATACAAACATAAAAGAATGCTAGGGGAGCTTGTCGTTGGAATGTATAGATGAGAGACTATGGGATGGAGGAAACCAGAAGGGGGAAGAGAAAGAAAAGGAAAGAATGAACAAATAAAAATCAGAAAAGTTAAAGAACTGCAAAGTTCCCAGGGATCCCACCGATGCAGTTATGAGGTCTGGGGGAGTCGGTCTCAGTTTTCACAGCACAGCCTGGCCAGAAGGTACAGAGGCATACATCGCCTGGTATTCAGGGATCAGAAAGAGAAGGAAGAGATAGAGAGATGAGAAATTAAGCAATGAAGAAAGACAAAAGGGAAAAAGAGGGAAAAGATGACAAAACTAATCAAAAAAGAAGAAAAATAAAATTAAAAAAAAAAAAAAAGCAACACCAGCAGTCAGTGCCAACAAATGGTCCAGAGAGCCCCCACTCAGGGGCGCGAATTCCAAGCAGCCGGCAGTCTCGGGGTTAAGAGGCCGTGGCCACGGGAAGTAGATGGGCGAACGAACAAAGGCCCCAGGATCTCACCAGCGCAGCAGCCCACCTGGAAGCAGCCACACGTCCGAACGCAGCCCCACAGCCCCGCAAGAGAGAGCAAAGACGGCGCTCGGAACCAGGCACCCGAGCAAAAGGAGGGGGAGGCAGCGAGAGGCAAGCGAGAAACCAGAAGTAGCAGAAATTGCCACACCAACAGCCAACAAATGGGACCCAGAGAGCCCCCACTTAGGGGCGCGAATTCCAAGCAGCCGGCAGTCTCGGGGTTAAGAGACCGTGGCCACAGGAAGCTGAGGGGCGAACGAACAAAGGCCCTGGGATCTCACCAGCGCGGCAGCCCAGACCTGGAAGCAGCCACACGCCCGAACGCAGCCCCACAGCCCCGCAGGAGAGAGCAAAGACAGCGCTCGGAACCAGGCACCCAGGCAAAAGGAGGGGGAGGTGGCAGAAAAAGCTTCGCCAGCAGCCAGCAAACGGCTCTCAGAAAGCTGCCAGCCCGGGCACATGGAATCCAAGCACCGGCGACCCCCAGCCCAGGGACCCTGGCTACGGAAAGCAGGGGAGCCCCAGCCGAGGCGGAGAGGGGTGGGGGGTGGGAAAGCACGCACCGCAGTTTACCGGTCGTTCTGTCTCCCAGTGGACGCTCTGCGAGGCTGCTCTCCCGTTCGCTGGTCTCCGATAGGAATCCAAGATGTTGGATCCGCGCTGCATTAGCTGGTAAGGAATCTCTGCATGAGTCTCTCCTCGCTCTCCGTTCTCTTTTAGTATTCTCACTCCGTTTGGTGTTTGGCTGAGTTCTTTATCTCTTCATTTGGTGTTCTAGGGTTTCAGGATTGTTGATTCTCTGTTAGGCTTAGTTTTTCGGATCTTTGCTGTGGAGGGACGGCATGGTGCTTCTGCCTAGAGCGCCATCTTGCCCGCCTCTCCGGCAGTCAGTTGGATCTTATCTGCAGCAGCCCCTTCTTGGGATGGGGCCATGGCACAGGCAGCTTTTGACCTTGTGACAAATTTGGCCAAAGATGGGTGGTGCTCATCCTGGCACTAAACAAAAAAGCCAAACCCGTTGCTGTCAAGTTGATTTCGACTTCTAGCAACCCTATAAGACAGAGTAGAACTGCTCCACAGGGTTTCCAAGGAGTGGCTGGTAGTTTCGAACTGCCCGTCTTTTGGTTAGCAGCCTAGCGGCCTCGCACTAGGACCTGACAAAGCAGAAAGAAGTTGGAAATAGTCCAAGGAGATAGTCCAAAGTTGGGTATTATTGTTGTTTAACATTAAGTTGGCTCCAACTCTTCGTGATCTTATGCGGAACAGAGCAAAATTTTGCCTGGTCCTGCACCATCTTCATGATCCTTGGTATGTTTGAGCATTGTTGTGGCCACTGTGTTAGTACGTCTCATTGAGGGTTTTCCTCATTTTTTGCTGACCCTCTACTTTGCCAGCAGGTTTGGTTTTTTTGGTTTTATATGTATCTGCCTTAGTCATCTAGTGCTCCTGTAACAAATACCATAAATGGATGGCTTTAACAAAGAGAAATTTATTCTCTCACAGTCTAGGAGGCTAGAAGTCTGAATTCAGGGTACCAGCTCTAGGGGAAGGCTTTATCTCTCTGTTGGCTCTGGGGGAAGGTCCTTGTCATCAGTCTTCCCCTGGTCTAGGAGCTTCTGCACGCAGGAACCCTGGGTCCAAAGGACACGCCATGCTCCGGTGCTGCTTTCTTGGTGGTATGAGGTTCCCATGTCTCTGCTTATTTCTGTCTTTTATATTTCAAAAGAGATTGACTTAAGACAAATCTTGTCTTGTAGATTGAATTCTGCCTCATTGACATAACTGCCTCTAATCCTGCCGCATTAACATCACAGAGGTTGGATTTACAAGTCATAGAAAAATCACATCAGATAACAAAATGGTGGACAATCACAGAATCCTGGGAATCATGGCCTAGCCAAGTTGGCACATATTTTTTGGGGACGCAATTCAATTCATAACAGTATCTTAGAAAAGCTCTTGTTCAAGGAGACGTGCAAGAAAGTGCATTAAAGGATTGCTTGTACTAGCAAAAACCTGGAGAAACTTCAAATATTCATCAACAAGAGAATGTATAAATCATAACACATTCGTATAAAATAATACTGAACAATTGTGAAAATGAGTGAGCTATAGCTACATGTATCAACATGGATAAATCTCTAAACATAATGTTAAGAAAGAGTGTACAAGAAGTAAATGATATTATGTATATAAAGTTTAAAACTTACGGAACAGTACTTAGAGAAAATATTGTTTATCAATACATAAATACAATAAAAGGATAAGAATCTGTAGGAATTATGAACATCAAATTCATGATAGTAGTTACACGTTTAATGAGAGTATATAGGAGGCCTTAACAATAGTTAACAAGAGCCCTGGTGGTGCAATGGGTAAGCACTCAGCTGCTAACTGAAAGATGGTGATTCAAACCCCCACAGTGGTTCTGTAGGAGAAAGACCTGGTCTCTGCTCCTGTAAAGATTATAGCCTACAAAATCCTATAGGGCAGTTCTACTCTGTCACACGGGGTTGCTATGAGTTGAAATCAACTCAACAGCACCTAACAACAATAATAACAACGTATTTTTTTAAAACTATTTTTGAATACCCTCACATGGCACATAATTTAAAAGATGCAAACATTATACAGTAAAAACTCTTTCTCTTCTAAATATGACACAGTGAAAACTTTCCTTCTTCCTTATCCCCAGTCATGTACAGCCACTTACTGGGGGCAACCATATTAGCAATTTCTTATGTATCTTTCCAGAGAGGTCGCTTTTGAAATGGTCTCGGCTATTGCTGATGACGTATATCCAATGGTTTTGGTTCTTTAACATAAGTCTTTTCATTCCTTGACATGAGTTCCCTTGTGTTACTGAGGATGCATGGCAGCCCTGGGTTGTCTGTCCGTCGTCTTTGTCTGTGCTGTGCATGTCTGACCATTCTGAGCCCGTTAGATCTCAACCCGTCTGGGGCCCTCCAGAGGGTCTGCAAAACAGCTTAGAGGAAGTGAGTGACATGGTGGGGGAGGTGACTAGATGTGGTCTGATAACCAATGGAGTGCTAATTAATTAGGTGTCTTCAGCCTGTAGGGTCCCCTAACAGGCTCTTCATATTGAGTGATATCTTCATTCTTTGGATCATCTTTCTTAACTGTGTGTTGGGACCCATCTTTTTGAGCTACATTTCCAATTGTGGAACCCTACTTGGGGAATCGTTGCCTTTCAATGTTACCATCTTGTTTGGGAAAAGCCTGGATAATCAGAGAGAGACGAGAGAGAGCAGGCACACTTATCTCCTTCTTTGCTCTTTCCTTTGCTTTCACCATTGCCATACACGTACACACGCACGCACACACACACACACACACACACACACGATTCCTTTGGTTGAGAGCTGTATATGTTTCAAAGTATTGGTGAGTTTAATCTGAAAAACAAAAATTACATCTCTAAATGAAAAAAGAAAAAATACTCTTTTGCAATCCAAACATCACCTCAACTGAGTATAAATCTCTATGGATGAATTACCAAAAGCTACACCGCTGTGGTAGTATTCTAAGCCATTTGAGTTTTCAGTTGTTTATATATGACCCACAATTAGCAGGGGAGCACACCTCAATTCTAAGTTTGAGGGGCAACCACAATGTACTTGATCTTTCCTTCTAGCTCTATAGGACAGGCTTCAAAACAGGTTCAAACAGCTGTGAAACAACTGTTGCCACAGCCAACTCCCTTTGGCATTTCTACTGAGAAGGGGGCAGGGGCAAATGCCTAATCTTCAGCCACCCCTAGGTCATCATGAGGCTTTAAAAAATAAGAACTAGCTAGCTCTTCACCACAGAAAGGTACAGGCAGACTCCTTCTTGAAGACAGAAAAGGAGGAAACCTTTGCTTGGTACTTTTCCTAGATTCTCTGGTTCGATATGCTGAGTGTTCAGGAGGAGAGCTGCTTTTCTGAATCCAGGGGACCACATGGGGTTTCTTGCTGTGAAAGAAGGGAGTAGTAGAGTGAACGGAAGGAGAATGGCGTGAACAAGAAGAACCACTGCAGAACTCTTAGTCGGCAGCAGTTGGTAGAATAATAATAACCATTCAGCTGAAGAACAAGATTTATAGCCATTTAGAAGCCTGACGTTAATTACAAGGAATTCTAACGACTCAGGTGGACAACCTGAATCAATGCCCTCTTCCATTCTAAGCAATACTCTTTTTCAAGACTGGATAATTGTTAATAGACATATATTTGCATAATGACTTTCTTTGTATTCTCTAAATTGCCCCAACTAATTGCTGTAGAATACCTCTGCTCTTTCATATTCTTCCCCCCACCACACCCCCATCTCCACCAATAAGTAAAATTTAAATAATTAGCTTTTCCAAGGACAGTGTCATATATATTGTAAGATATTTTTAACCTTGGATTAACAAAGAGAGAAAGTCTATTGGTAGGAAATAAGTATCAGAAAAAAAAGATCAGAAAACTTTTTGGCCCCTTTTGGTTATAGGGACTGTGGCTATGGAGGAGAGACTTGGGAGAAGGAAGGAGGGAGGCTTGGACTAGGACATTATTTGACTATCTGACTTCTATGACATGAGACTGCCCACGTGTCAACAAATTATCCTAACATTTTGCCAACCAAACTTTTAAAAAATCTCTTTAATTTACCCTCATATCTCTAGTGAGACACATTCACTGAAGCAGGGGGGAATGAACCCCAGAAATGATATAGAATGGTTGAAGGCTAAATGTCTGAGACTAGACAATCAGATACTCTGTGATATAAGATTCTGCCTCCATCTTGGAAGAAAAGCATCTTTCAACTTTGTGAACGTAAAGTTGAATATAATAAAGAATATTAAAGTCTTCTGATTTGTGGGGTTGGAGGAATGAGTGTGAGGATATTCAGAAGATTGTAGTAGTAAAAGGCTTGGGATCACTAATGCATTACTAACGAGTCCTGGTGTCCTAATGGTTAGGTGCTCAGCTGCTAACTGAAAGGTTGGTGGTTCTAACCCACCAGTGGCTTCACAGGAGAAAAACCTGGTGATTTTCTCCTAAAAAGATTGCAGCCTAGAAAACCCTATGAGGCAGTTCCACTCTGTCACATGGGGTCGTTATGAGTTGAAAACTGACTTGACGGCACATAACAACAACAATGTATTGCTATGAAAAACTGCAGAGATCTTTCTGATACAGTTACACTGTCAGGAATGAACCCCTCAGGAAAGGTACTTCATTATGTGAAATCAGTCATATTGAGAAACAAAAATTAAATATTCAAATTATATATTTTTCAAATTACAAGTGTAATTCTCATAACACATGGAGTAAACACATACCAAAGAGCTATTTAACATGTGAATGAGGAAGCCAATTTGTTCAAAGAGTGTTTGAGGAACAGAGATGTGTAAAGTCAGTAGAGAAAAGACCGTTATCATCGAGTTGATTCTGACTCATAGGGACCCTATAAGAAAGAGTAGAACTGCCCCATAGAGTTTCCAAGGAGCAGCTGGTGGATTTGAACTGCCGACCTTTTGGTTAGCAGCCGAGCTCTTAACCACTGCACCACCAGGGCTCTTAAGAAATGCTGAAAAAACTGCCAAGTTAGATACAAAACTGTCTAACAAGACAATAAACCATACCAGACAGAAATCATTTGCATCTTATCATTTTCTGTAAGTTAACATATGGCGTCACAGAGACTAGGCCCTAGTCTGTAATAACTAGAAAGTCAAACATACCTTCCTCTAGAACAGTACCATCCTATAGAATTTTCTGCGATGACAGAAGTGTTCTATATCTGCACTGTTCTGTATGGTAGTCACAAGCACACGTGGCTAGTGAGCACTTGAAATACAATTAGTGTGAATGAGAAGCTAAATTTTAAATTTTATTTAATTTTAATTAGTTTAAATAGTCACATGTGGCTAGTGGTTACTGTATTAAGCAGCACAAGTTTAGAGAAATCAATCCTTAGATGAACCTAAGGATTGTGTTATTTCCAAGGTTTGAATTATTTTTTCTAAAAAAAAAAAGTGATTCATAAATAATCAGAGGATGCTTTGCAGAAGAGGGATGGAGAATAAAATTATTCTGGGAGACCCAGGTCATTGTAATATAGTTATTAAAATAAATAGACTTCTGGCATCTCCTTCTCTCATACTATACCTTCAGCTCATTTAGAAATTCACTTAGCTCTATCTTTAAACTATATCCAGAATATAACCGCTTCTCGCCATCTCAAGTGCTACCACTCTAGTTCATGCCACTGTCACCTCTTGTCTGGATTACTGCAGTAGTCTACTTATTGGTCGCTAACCTTCCATGCTTAGCATTTCTCAAACTGAAAGAGCTGAAGAAAAAATTTAAGGCTTGAGTTGCAATATTAAAGGATCCTATCGGGAAAATACTAGACGATGCAGGAAGCATCAATAGAAGATAGAAGGAATACACAGAGTCACTGTACCAAAAAGAATTGGTCAACGTTCAGCCATTTCAGGAGGTAGCATATGATCAGGAACCAATGGTACTGAAGGAAGAAGTCCAACCTACACTGAAGGCAATGGTGAAAAACAAGCCTCCTCTCCAGGAATTGATGAAATACTAACTGAGATGTTTCAACAGACACAGCACTGCTGGTGCTCACTCATCTATGCCAAGAAATTTCGAAGACAGCTACCTGGCCAACCGACTGGAAGAGATCCATATCTGTGCCTATTCCAAAGAAAGGTTCTCCAACCGAATGTGGAAATTATAGAACAATATCATTAATATCACACACAAGTAAAATTTTTTGAAGATCGTTCAAAAGCGATTTCATCAACAGGGAACTGCCAGAGATTCAGGTCAGATTCAGAAGAGGACATGGAACAAGGGATATCATTGCTGATGTCAGATGCATTCTGACTGAAAGCAGAGAATACCAGAAAGATGTTTACCTGTTGTTTATTGACTATGCAAAGGCATTCGACTGTGTGGATCATAACAAATTATGGTTAACATTGTGAAGAATGGGAATTCCAGAACTCCTAATTGTGCACCTCAGGAACCTGTACATAGAACAAGAGGCAGTCATTCAAACAGAACAAGGGGATACTGCATGGTTTTAAGTCAGGAAGGGTGTGTGTCAGGGTTTTATACTTTTACCATATTTATTCAATCTGTATGCTGAGCACATAATCCAAGAAGCTGGACTTTATGAAGAAGAAGGTGACATCAGGATTGGAGGAAGACTCATTAACAACCTGGATATGCAGATGACATGACCTTGCTTGCTGAAAGTGAAGAGGACTTGAAGCACTTACTGATGAAGACTACAGCAGACCCAACTGAAATTAAAAAATCATAACAGAATACTATGAAAAATTGTACTCTAACAAATTTGAAAACCTAGAGGAAACGGAAAAATTTCTAGAAACTCACTGCCTACCTAAACTGACACAAACAGAGGTAGAACAACTAAATAAACCCCTAACGAAAGAAGACTACAGCCTTTAGTATGGATTACACCTTACCATAAAACAAAAATCTTCACAACTGGACCAATATGAAACATCATGATAAACAGAAAACATTAAAGCTGTCAAGGATTGCATTTTGCTTGGATCCAAAATCAACACCGATGGAAGCAGCAGGCAAGAAATCAAATGAAAATCAACAACAGAAAAAGCAAAGAAAAAAAATCCAACCTATTCAAACTTAAGAACACATTCCTCAAAAACTACTGGGTTAAGTGTCTGGGGTCTTAAAAGCCTATGAGCGGCCATCTAAGATACTCCACTGGTCTCATCCCTTCGGGAGCAAGGGAGAATGAAGAGAACAGGATAGAAGGAAAAGATTAGTCCAAAGGACTAATTGTCCACAGCTACCAAGGCCTCCACCGGACTGAGTCCAGTACAGCTAGATGGTGCCTGGCTACCACCACTGACTGCTCTGACCAGGATCACAACAGAGGGTTCTGGACAGAGCTGGAGAAGGACGTAGAGCAGAATTTTAACTCCCAAAAAAAAAAAAAAAAAAGACCAGATTTACTGGCCTAAAGAATACTGGAGAAACCTCAAGAGTGTGGCTCCCAGACACCCTTTCAGCTCAGAGGTGAAGTTACCTTCGAGGTTCGATGTTAAACCTGGGAGTGGACAGCCCAGTAAAACTAAATGGGACTAATGAGGTACAGGAGTCTGCTGACAAAGGCCAGAAGGCAGAGGGGGAGTAGGAAACTGATGATAAGGAACACAAATTGAGTAAGGACACTGTCGATGTGTTGTGAGATTGTTGACCACTGTTATAGGGCAACATTTGTAGTAACTATTAAATGGGAGGCTGTTTTGTCCTGTAAGCCTTCATCTTGGGCGAGAATGGCAGCACAATTGGAAGAGCATAGTCAATATCACTTAAATGTGTAAGTAAAAAGTTTTGAAATGGTGTTAAAAAAAAAAAAATAAAAACCAAATGAGACTAATGAGGTACAGTAGTCCAGTGACAAGGGCCAGAAGACAGAAGGGGACAAGGAAGTCCCCTGGTGATAGGGAACACAAGGTGGAGTAAGGATATTCTTGATGTGTTGTGAGATTGTTAACCATTGTCATAGGGCAACATGTGTAGTAACTGTTAAATGAGAAACTATTTTGTTCTGTAAGCCTTCATCTTAAGTGAGAATAACAGCACAGTTGGAAGAGCGTAGTCAATGTCACTGAACTGTGTATGTAGAAATTTTTGAAACGGTGTATATTTGGCTATCTGTATTTTCATCAAAAAAAAAAAAAAAAAGGTTGAGAATTTAGAGGCTTAATATGTTGTGGGGTTGTTAACCAATGTCATAAAACAACATGTGTACTACTGTTTCATGAGAAACTTTGTTCTGTAAGCCTTCACCTGAAGTACAATAAAATATATATAAAAAAAAAATCTACTGGGTTATAGAAGAAATTAAGGATGGAATCAAGAAATTCATAGAATCAAATGAGAATGAAAACGTATCCTACCAGAACCTTTGGGACACAGCAAAAGCAGTGCTCAGAGGTCAATTTATAGCAATAAATGCACACATCGAAAATGAAGAAAGGGCCATGATAAAAACATTAACCCTACAACTGGAACAAGTAGAAAGATAGCAGCAAAAGATCCCTCAGGCACCAGAAGAAAGGGAATAATAAGAATTAGAGCAGAAATAAATGAAATAGAGAATAGAAAAACAATTGAAAGAGTTAACAAGACCAAAAGCTGGTTGTTTGAAAAGATCAACAAAACCGATAAACCATTGGCCAAAATGACAAAAGGAAAACGAGAGGAAGCAGATAGCCCGTATGAGAAATGAGATGGGTGATATCACAACAGACCCAACTGAAATTAAAAGAATCATAACAGAATGCTATGAAAAATTGTACTCTAACAAATTTGAAAACCTAGAGAAAATGGAAAAATTTCTAGAAACTCACTGCCTGCCTAAACTAATGCAAACAGAGGTACAACAACTAAATAAACCCCTAACAAAAGAAGAAATTGAAAAGGTAATTAAAAAAAACTCCCAACAATAAAAAAGCCCTAGCCCAGATGGCTTCACTGGAGAATTCTACCAAACTCAGAAAAGAGTTAACATCACTACTACTAAAGGTATTTCAGAGCATAGAAAAGGATGGAATACTCCCAAACTCATTCTATGAAGCCAGCATAACCCTAATACCAAAACCAGGTAAACACACCACAAAAAAAGGAAATTACAGGGAGTTCCAGCAAAATGGCGCTGTAAGCAGAAGCACCACAACGTTCCTCCATAGCAAAGATCTGAAAAACTGAGCCGAACAGAGAATACAACAATCCTGAAACCATAAAACATCAAATGAAGAGATAAAGAACTCAGCCAAGCACCGGATGGAGTGAGAAAACTGACAGAGAGAACGGAGAGCAAGGAGAGATTTATGCAGAGGTCCCCTACCAGCTAATGCAGCGTGAATCTGCCATCTTGGACTCCTATCAGAGACCAGCAAACAGGAGGTACGAGAAAGCAGCCTCATGGAGCATCCAGCAGGACACACCTTAGAAACAAAGATGTGAATTTATTAAAAGTTGAAGGTTGGAAAAAAATATATCAAGCTAACAACTACCAAAAAAGAGCAGGAGTGGCAATTCTAATCTCAGATAAAATAGGCTTTGAAATGAAATCTACCATAAAAGACAAAGAAGGAAACTATGTAATGATTACGGGGACAATCCATCATGAAGACATAACCATAGTAAACATCTCTGCACCCAATGACAGGGCTCCAAAATACCTAAAACAAACTCTAACAACACTGAAAAGAGAAATTGACAGTTCCACAATAATAGTAGGAGACTTCAACACACTAATCTCAGTAAAGGACAGAACAACTAAGAAGAAACTCAACAAAGATACAGAAGAACTAAAGGGCACAATCAGCCAACTTGACCTCATAGACATATGTAGAACCCTCCATCTAATCACTGCAAAGTACACATTCTTTTCCAATGCACATGGAACGTTCTCCAGAATAGACTACATCTTAGGCCACAGAGCCATCCTCAACAAGATCCAAAACGTTGAGATAATTCAAAGTATCTTCTCTGACCACAATGCCATCAAGGTAGAAATTAACAACAGAAAGAGCAAGAGAAGAAAATCAACTACATGGAAACTGAATAATACCCTGCTTACATATTACTGGGTAATAGAAGAAATCAGAGATGGAATCAAAAAATTCCTAGAATCAAATGAGAATGAAAACACATCATACCAAAACCTTTGGGACACAGCAAAGGCGGTCCTCAGAGGACAATTTATACCAATACATGCACATATCAAAAAAGAAGAAAGGGATAAAATCAAAACATTAACTACAGAACTCAAACAAATAGAAAGAGAACAGCAAAGAAAGCCCACAGCCACCGGAAGAAAGGAAATAGTAAAGATCAGAGCAGAAATAAATGAAATAGAGAACAGAAAAACAATAGAAAGAATCAACAAAACCAAAAGTTGGTTCTTTGAAAGAATCAACAAAATTGGCAAACCACTGGCTAGACCGACAAAAGAAAAACAGGAGAGGACAAAAATAACCCAAATAAGAAGTGAAATGGGGGACATTACAACAGAACTAACTGAAATAAAAAGGGTTCTAACAGAATATTATGAAAAACTATACTCCCAACAAATTTGAAAACCGAGAGGAAATGGATAAATTTCTAGAAACACACAGTCTACCCAAAATACAACAAAGTGATGTTGAAAATCTGAGTAGACCCATAACAAGAGAAGAGATTGAACAGGTAATTAAAAAAACTCCCAACCAAAAACGCCCTGGCCTGGATGGCTTCACTGCAGAATTCTACAAAACATTTACAGAAGAGCTTGTACCAGTACTACTCAAGCTATTTCAGAGCATAGAAGAGGAAGCAACACTTCCAAATTCATTCTATGAAGCCAGCATAATGCTGATACCAAAACCAGGCAAAGACGTCACAAAAAAAGAAAATTATAGACCAACTTCTCTCATGAATATAGATGCAAAAATTCTTAACAAAATTCTAGCCAACAGGATTCAGCATCATATCAAAAAAATAATATACCACGACCAAGAAGGATTCATACCAGGTATGCAAGGATGGTTCAACATTAGAAAATCAATCAATGTAATCCACCACATAAATAAAAGGAAAGAAAAGAATCACATGATCATCTCAATTGACGCAGAAAAGGCATTTGACAAACTCCAACACCCATTCCTGATAAAAACTCTCAATAAAATAAGTATAGAAGGGAAATTTCTCAACATAATAAAGTGCATCTCTGCAAAACCAACAGCCAACATCATTCTTAATGGAGAGAGGCTGAAAACATTCCCCTTGAAAACAGGAACAAGACAAGGATGCCCTTTATCACCACTCCTATTTAACATTGTGCTGGAAGTTCTAGCTAGAGTGATAAGGCAAGAAAAAAATAAAGGGCATCCAAATTGGTAATGAAGAAGTTAAACTGTCCCTGTTTGCAGATGATATTATACTATACATAGAAACCCTAAAGACTCCACGAGAAATCTACTGGAACTAATAGAAAGATTCAGCAGAGTAGCAGGATACAAGATAAACATTCAAAAATCAGTTGGATTCCTATACACCATTAAGGAGAACGATGAAAAGGAAATCAGGAAAACAATACCATTTTCAAAAGCCCCTAAAAAGATAAAATACTTAGGAATAAATCTGACCAGGGATGTAAAAGACCTATACAAAGAAAACTACAAAACACTACTGCATGAAACCCAAAGGGATCTACGTAAATGGAAAAACATACCATGCTTATGGATAGGCAGACTCAACATTGTGAAAATGACAATTCTACCCAAAGCAATCTACAAATACAACGAAATCCCGATCCAAATACCAACAACATTCTTCAAAGAGGTGGAAAAACTAATCATTAACTTTATATGGAAAGGGAAGGAGCCCCGAATAAAGCACTACTGAAGAAGAAGAATAAAGTTGGAGGACTCACACTACCTGACTTCAGAACCTGCTACAGTAGTCAAAACAGCCTGGTACTGGTACAATGACAGATACATTGACCAATGGAACAGAATTGAGAACCCAGATGTAAATTCATCCACCTACGGTCACCTGATCTTCAACAAGGGCCCAAAGTCCATCAAATGGGGAAAAGACAGTCTTTTTAACAAATGGTGCTGGCAAAACTGGATATCCGTCTGCAAAAAAATGAAACAGGACCCATACCTCACACCGTATACAGAAACTATTGCAAAATGGATCAAAGACCTGAATATAAAGCCTAAAACTATAAAGTTCATAGAAGAAAAAATAAGACCAACACTTCAGGCCTTAATACGTGGCATTAACAGGATACAAACCATGACCATCAATGTACAAACCCCAATAGATAGGCTAGATAACTGGGATCTTCTAAAAATCAAACACCTATGCTCTTCAAAAGACTTCACCAAAAGAGTAAAAAGAGAACCTACAGACTGGGAAAAAATTTTTGGACAGTACAAGTCAGACAAAGGTCTAATCTCCATAATCTACAAGAAAATCCAACACCTCTACAACAAAAAGACAAATAATCCTATTAAAAAATGGGCAAAGTAACAGACAGTTCACCAAAGAAGACATTTAAATGGCCAACAGACACATGAGGAAATGCTCGCGATCACTAGCCATTAGAGAAACGCAAATTAAAACCACAATGAGATACCATCTCAGCCCGGCATTACTGGCACAAATCAAAAACACTGGAAATAACAAATGTTGGAGGGGCTGCAGGGAGATCGGAACTCTTATGCACTGCTGGTGGGAATGCAAAATGATACAACCATTTTGGAAAATGATCTGGCGCTTCCTCAGAAAGCTAGAAATAGGCATACCATTCGATGCAGCAATTCCACTCCTAGGAATATATCCTAGAGAAATAAGAGTCGTCACTTGAATAGACATATGCACACCTATGTTCATGGCAGCATTGTTCACAATTGCAAAACAATGGAAACAACCTAAATGCACATCAACAGATGAATGGATAAACACATAATGGACTACTATGCAACAAGAAAGAACAACAATGAATCTGTGAACCATCTCATAAAACGGATGAAACTGGAGGACATTATGCTGAGTGAAATAAGTCAATCACAAAAGGACAAATATTGTATGAGACTTCTATTGTAAAAACCCATGAAAAAGTTCACACACAAAATGTAACAATCTTTGTTGGTTACTGGGGTGGGAGGGGTGGGGGAGAAATACTAAATAGGCAGTAGATAAGTAGTATCTTGGGTGAAGGGTGGGACAGTACACAATACAGGGGAAACTAGCACAACTTGTACAAGGAAAGGTCATGGAAGCCCCATAGACACATCCAAACTCCCTGAGGGACTGAATTGCTGGGCGGAGGGCTGTGGGGACCATGGTCTCAGGGAACATCTAGCTCAATTGGCATGACACAGCTTATAAAGACAATGCTCTACATTCTACCTTGGTTAGTAGTGTCTGGGGTCTTAAAAGCCTGTGAGCGGCCATCTAAGGTACTCCAGTGGTATCATCCTTTCGGGAGCAAGGGAGAATGAAGAGAACAGGATACAAGGTAAAGATTAGTCCAAAGGACTAATTGTCCACAGCTACCAAGGCCTCCACCGGATTGAGTCCAGTACAGCTAGATGGTGCCCGGCTACCACCACTGACTGCTCTGATCAGGATCACAACAGAGGGTTCTGGACAGAGCTGGAGAAGGATGTAGAACATAATTCTAACTCACACACACAAAAAAAGACCAGATTTACTGGCCTAAAGGAGACTGGAGAAAGCCCAAGAGTATGGCCCCCAGACACTGTTTTAGCTCAGAAGTGAAGTTATCTCCGAGGTTCACCATTCAGCCTGGGAGTGGACAGCCCCATAAAACCAAATGAGACAAATGAGGTACAGTAGTCCAGTGACAAGGGCCAGAAGGCAGAAGGGGACAAGGAAGCTGGTGATAGGGAACCCAAGGTTGAGTAAGGATATTGTTGATGTGTTGTGAGATTGTTAACCATTGTCCCTATAGGACAATATTTGTAGTAACTGTTAAATGAGAAACTATTTTGTTCTGTAAGCCTTCATCTTAAGTGAGAATAACAGCACAATTGGAAGAGCATAGTCAATGTCACTGAACTGTGCATATAGAAATTTTTGAAATGGTATATCTTTGGCTATGTGTATTTTCACCAAAAAAAAAAGTTTGTGAGAAGTTAGAGGGTTGACATGTTGGGGGGTTGTTAACCAATGTCATAAAACAACATGTGTACTACTATTTCATGAGAAACTACTTGTTCTGTAAGCCTTCACCTGAAGTACAATAAAAAAAATATATATATATAAAATCTTAAAAAAAAATAGTTTCTCAACCAAAATAAAAAAAAAGAAAGAAAATTACAGACCAGTATCCCTCATGAACACTGACGCAAAAATCCTTAAAAAAATTTTAGCCAATAGAATTCAGCAACATATCAAAAATATAATTCACCATTATCAAGTGGGATTTTTACCAGGTGTCTTAGGTTGGGTTCTTTAGAGAAGCAAAACCGGTAAAGCGTATAAATACATACAGAGAGAGATTTACATCAAGGAAATAGCTCACACAGTTGTAAAGGCTAAAACGTCCCAAGTCCACAGATCAGGGTAGAGGCTTCTCCCAGTTCACATAGCCACAGAAGAATCTGGTGAACCCAAGATTGGCAGGTTGGAGAGGGGCTCCTGCTCACAGGCTATGAAGGTCAGTGAATTCCAAGATCAGCAGACAAGACCACAAGGTTTCTCCTGATTCACATAGCTTCAGGGGCTGTTGAACCCAAGGTCGGCAGATCAGGGAAATGGACTCTTGATTGCAGGCTCAGAAGTTCCACGAATTCCGAGATCAACAGGTAAGCTGCTAGCTCAAGTCCCACAAACCGGAGGTGAGACAACAAGAGGCAGCTGCTGAGTCTGGAACAAGCCTAAAACCTTGGCAAGGCGAGCAGGCAGAAGGTAACCAGTGGAAGGCAGAGAGATGAAACTGAGAGGGCGGTGAGCTGCCACAGGCCCCACCTCCACCAGTACCACTTAGCAGATTCCATCATGGGGGTGATCACAACATTATACAACTACTAGAACACGGAGAATAACGGTCTAGCCAAGTTGACATACAATCTTAACCATCACACCAGGTATGCAGAGATGGTTCAACATTAGAAAAATAATCAGTGTAATCCATCAATAAATAAAAGAACCACATGATCTTGTCAATCAATGCAGAAAAAACATTTGACAAAGTCCAACACCGGTTCATGATAAAAACTCTCAACAAAATAGGAATAGAAGGGAAATTCTTCAATATAATTAAGGGCATTTGTGCAAAGCCAACAGCCAACATCATCCTAAATGGAGAGAGTTTGAAAGTATTCCCTCTGAGACTAGGAACCAGACAAGGATGTCCTTTATCACCACTCTTATTCAACATTGTGCTGGAGGTCCTAGCTAGAGCAATTAGGCTAGAAGAAATATAGAGCATCCAAATTGGTAGGGAAGAAGTCAAAGTATCTCTATTTGCAGATGATGTGATCTTACACACAGAAAACCACAAAGAATCCGCAAGAAAACTACTGGAACTAATAGAAGATTTCAGCAAAGTTTTAGGATACAAGATAAACATACAAAAATTAGTTGGATTCCTTTACACCAACAAAGAGAACTTCAAAGAGGAAATCACCAAATCCATACCGTTTACAATAGCCCCTAAGAAGATAAAATACTTAGGAAAAAATCTAACCAGAGATGTAAAAGACCTATACAATGAAAACTACAAGATACTACTGCAAAAAAAAATAAAAGAGACCTGCATAAGTGGAAAAACATATCTTGCTCATGGATAGGAAGACTCAACATTGTGAAAATGTCGATTCTACCCAGAGCAATCTACAGATACAATGCAATCCTGATCCAAATTTCACCAACATTTTTTAATGAGATGGAGAAACAAATCACCAACTTCATACGGAAAGAGAAGAGGCCCCAAATAAGTAAAGCATTACTGAAGAAGAAGAACAAAGTGGGAGGCCTCACACTACTGATTTTAGAATCTATTATACTACCATGGTAGTCAAAACAGCCTGGTACTGGTACAACAGATCATAGACCAATGGAACATAATTGAGAATCCAGACATAAATTCATCCACCTATGAGCATCTGATACTTGACAAAGGCCCAAAGTCTGTTAATTGGGGAAAAGACAGTCTCTTTAACAAATGGTGCTGGCATAATTGGATATCCATCTGCAAAAAAAATGAAACAAGACCCATACCTCACACCATGCACAAAAACTAACTCAAAATAGATCAAAGACTTAAATAGAAAATCAAAAACAATAAAGATCATGGAAGAAAAAATAGAGACAACTCTAGGAGCCCTAATACATGGCATAAACACAATACAAACCATAAGTAACAATGCACGAGCACCAGAAGAGAGACTAGATAAATGGGAGCTCCTAAAAATCAAACACTTATGCTCATCAAAAGACTTCACCAAAAGAATAAAAAGACAACCTACAGACTGGGAAAAAAAATTTGGCTATGACAAATCTGATCAGCATCTAATCTCTGAAATCTACAAGATACTGCAAAACCTCAACAACAAAAAGACAAATAACCCAATTAAAAAATGGACAAAGGATACGAACAGGCACTTCACCAAAGAAGATATTGAGGCAGCTAACAGACACGTGAAGAAATGCTCAAGATCATTAGCCATTAGAGAAATGCAGATCAAAACTACAATGAGATATCATCTCACCCCAACAAGGCTAGCATTAATCCAAAAAACACAAAATAATAAATGCTAGAGAGGTTGTGGAGAGACTGAAACACTTACACATTGTTGGTGGGAAAGTAAAATGGTACAACCACTTTGGAAATCAATTTGGCACTTCCTTAAAAAACTAGAAATAGAAGTACCATATGATCCAGTAATCCCACTCCTTGGAATACATCCTAGAGAAATAAGAGTTGTCACACGAATAGATACATGCACACAATAGCAAAAAGATGGGAACAACCTAGTTGCCCATCAACGGACAAATGGATAGCCAAATTATAGTATATCCACACAATGGAATACTACACAACAATAAAGAACAACGATGAAGCCATGAAACATAACATGGAGAAAGCTGGAGGTCATTATGCTGAGTGAATTTAGTCAGTCACAGAAGGACAAATATTGTGTAACACCACTGTTATAAGAACTTAAGGTTTAAACAGAAGAAAACATTCTTTGATGGTTATGAGGGTGAGGAGGGAGGGTGAGGGTTATTTACTAACTAGATAGTAGATAAGAATTATCTTAGGTGAAGGGAAGGACAACACGCTACACGGGAAGTCAGCACAACTGGACTAAACCAAAGCTAAGAAGTTTCCTGAATACAATCAAATACTTTGAGAGACAGAGTAGCAGGGGTAGGGGTCTGGGGACCATGCTTTCAGGGGACATCTAGGTCAATTGGCATAACAAAACTTATTAAGAAAATGTTCTGTGTCCTACTTTGGTGAGTGGCGTCTGGGGTCTTAAATGCTTGCAAGAAGCCATCTAAGATGCATCAACTGGTCCCAACCACCTGGAGTAAAGGAGAATGAAGAACACCAAAGACACAAGGAAGGTATTAGCCCAAGAGACAGAAAGGGCCACATAAACCAGAGACTTCATCAGCCTGAAACCAGAAGAACTAGATGGTGCCCGGCTACCACCAATGATTGCCCTGGCAGGGAACACAACAGAGAGTCCCAGATGGAGCAGGAGAAAGGTGGGGTGCAGAACTCAAATTCTAGTAAGATCAGACTTAATGGTCTGGATGAGACTGGAGGAACCCCAGAGAGCATGGCCCCTGGATTGTCTATGAGACCAGAAATAAAACAATTTCCGAGGCCAACTCTTCAGACAGGGATTGGACTGGACTGTGGGACATAAAGTGATAATCGTGAGGAGTGTGCCTCTTAGCTCAAGTAGATACAAGAGACTAAATGGGCAGCTTCTGTCCAGAGGTGAGATGGGAAGGCAGAGAGGGTTAGGAGCTTGTTGAAAGGACATGGGGAATCAGGTGGAAAGGAGGAGTGTGCTGTCACAGTATGGGGAGAGCAATTAGAGTCACATAACAATGTATGTATAAATTTTTGTATGGGAAAAAATTTTAAAAACAAATCAAATGACTTATTGCATTGGGCAAATCTTCTGCAAAAGACCTTTTAAAGTGTTGAAAAGCAAAGATGTCGCTTTGAGCATTAAGGTGCACCTGATCCAAACCACAGTATTTTCAATTTCCTTGTATGCGAAAGCTGGACAATGAATAAGGAAGAACGAGGAAGAATTATTACTTTTGAATTATGGTGTTGGCAAAGAATATTGAGTACACCATGGACTGCCAGAAGAAGGAATAAATCTGTTTTGGAAGAAGTACAGCCAGAATGCTCCTTAGATGCAAGGATGGCGAGACTTCATCTCACATACTTTGGATATGTTATCAGGAGGGACCAGTCCCTGGAGAAGAAAATCATGCTTGGTAAAGTAGAGGGTCAGTGAAAAAAAGGAAGACCCTCAATGAGATGGATTGACACAGTGGCTGCAAGCATAACAATGATTGTGAGGATGGTGCTGGAGTGGGCAGTGTTTCGTTCTGTTGTACATACGGTTACTATGAGCCCGAACCGACTCAATGGCAACAACAAGCTTCCACCTTTGCCTCCCTATAGTTTCTTCTCAATATAGCAGCAGAGTAATCCTTTTAAAAAGTAAGCTAGATGATGTGACTTCTCTGCTCAGAACCCTTCAGTGGCTCCTCATCTCACACAAAGTAAAAGCCAAAGTCCTTGTAACTGCTTAAAAGACGCTGTGCAAGCCCTACCTCATCTTGCCTCTCTGAGGCCCTCTCTTACTACTCTCCCGCTCTCCTCCAGCCAGTCTGGCCCAGTTTATGTTCCTTGTATACACTAGACACTACTTTATTAAAGTTTCAAACCCTCCCATCCCACCCCAGCCTGCCCAATTCCCCTTACCCTTTTTTTTTTTCTATAGCATGTATCACCTTCCAGCATACTCTTTGTATCTCATTTATTGTATCTGTCTCCCTGCTATACTGTAACTTTCACAAAGGCGGGGCTTATCCCCACTCTTCCAGAGTCATCTCTGCCTGGGCAAGCACAGCCTGTTGACATCATGTGAAAGCCATAGGTGCTCCAGTTGCAAGCCCCTACAAGAGACTGTGGGGAAGGTCCTCTTCCTATGGGCTGGCTAGGGGTTTCCTAAGGGAGTGGGTATGGGCACACCTGAGTGAAGGCTTCAAAGAGGGGCTACGTTAACTGGAGAGGGTTTGAAGGAGGAGACAGAGGGAGCATTTACACTGTACTCCCTCCTTTTGAAAGGAGCCCTGGTGACACAGTGGTTAAGCGCTTGGCTGCTAACCAAAAGGTTGGTGGTTCAAACCCACCCCATGGCTCCACAAAAGAAAGACCTGGCGATCTGCTTCCATAAAGATTACAATTTAGGAAACACTATGGGGCAGTTCTACTCTGTCACATGGAGTAACTTTGAAACGTCATCACCACCACCACCCTCCTTTTGAAGACCTACTCTGGAAGAATTTCCTTGGTGTGGAGCACTAAAGACTAAAGGCAAACACCGTCACAGACTCCTTCGTAATGTAAGTCTGTACCTTGCTCCCAGGGCAGTGTGTGTCTGATAAGGGAAGACCGAGCAAAGATTCCTGGGTAAGAACATTAAGTGCTCTCCAGTCTCCTTGCAGGGCTCCAGCAGAGAGAGGACAGGAGACATGCAGGCAGGGCAGAGTCCTGACCAGAGGGCAGGAAAAGAGGGACCTTTACTTCTCTGCCCCACATACTATTCACATGCTGCATAATGGCTCCTGGTAGGGTGGCCAGAATTAGCAAATCAAAATGCAGGACACCAGTTAATGTGAATTTCCAGTAGACAACAAGTACCTTTTTAGTGTAAGTATGTCACATGCACTGTCTGGAACATACTTACCTTAAAAAAAAATTGTTTACTGGAAATTCAAATTTAACATACATATTTTATCTGCCAACCTACTCCTGGTGTTACAGATTGAATTGTGTTCCCCAAAATATGTGTTGTAAATCCTAACCTCTACACCTGTGGGTATAATCCTATATGAGAATGGATTGTCTTTGTTATGTTACTGAGGCAGGATTAGTGTAGAGGGTGTCTTGAGTTAATTGTTTACAAGATATAAAAGAAAATTAAGGAAACAGAGATGGGGGAAGATGGATGCCAAGCCACGTGGAGATCTCCAAGGAACTGGGGAACAGAAGCTGAAGAGACAAGGAACTTCCCCCAGAGCCGACAGAGAGAGAAAGGCTTCCCATAGGGCCCTGAATTCAGACTTCTTGCCTCCTAAACTGTGAGAAAGTAAATTTCTGTTTGTTAAAGCCATCCACTTGTATTTCTGTTACAGCAGCACTAAGTAACTAAGACACCTGGGGTTCAAAATTTCAGAGGATTTTTTATTGGAAGGTGACTTTAGGATATGCAGTTTTCGTTGTTTCTTACTTTTTCCCTCAGTGTTTTAAGTGAAAAATCTTCATATGCTTTCAGGAATAAGGCAGAAGGAATACCATATAGATTGAATGAATACACCCATTATAAAAGTAATAAAAATTCTGCTTCCGAATCTTCACGGTAAATTTCCTTGCCAATGATTTGCTTTCCCACCAGCCACAGATTTCCCCTCATATGTATTTTTAAAGGTGTGTATTCTCAAATTAGGTAATTGCTGTGAACAGTTAGCTATTAAGAGTTTTACTACCCACATAAGAGGGAGGTGAAGCTAAACATTCTGCCCTTATTTTCTTTTGCCAGCAAGCTTCTGACTCAGAGATCAGTATTTTTGTTTGTTTTAAATGTGTTTCTTCTGAGACCTGTGTCTAACTTTGGTGTTCCCTTGCAATATATTCTTTGAAAACTTAGTTACATTTTTGAATAGATAATACTTTCAATAGTTCAAAAATAAACGATATAAAAGCGTTCAATGAAAAGTCTCATTCTCACGCCTTTCACCATCTTTGGATCTTGTTGCCCCATACCCAAGAGATCTGGTTATCTTAGAGTCAGCTTCAATTCAAGGTGACCCCATGTGTGTCAAAGTAGAACTCTGCTCCGTAGGGCTTCAACAGCTGTAATCTTATGGAAGTAGTTTGCCAGGCCTTTCTTCCAAGGCACCTCTGGGTAGACTTGAACTGCAAAACGACCAACCTTTCAATCAGCAGCTGAGTGCATTAACCATTTGTACTACCTAGAGATAAAAACAAAAACCGTTGCCATCAAGTTGATTCTGACTCATAGCAACCCTGTAGGACAGGGTAGAACTGCCCCGTAGGGTTTCCAAGGAGCAGCTGGTGGATTCTAACTGCTGACCTTTTGGTTAGCAGCCTGAGATCTTAACCACTGTGACACCAGGGCTCTATCTAGAGATGGTAATCACTTTTATTAGGTATATATAACTTGTATAGCTTTTTAGTGTAAATGTGAACAGATATGAATACATATTCTCATTTTACCCCTTTTAAAACAAAAGGAGGTATTGTTACAAGCCTTGCTTTTTTACTTAGCATAGAGATCTTTGAAGATCTTTTCATACTGGTACATAAAGAGCTTTCTCATTCTCTTTTTAGAGTTGTATAGTTTTCTGTCAAGTGAATATGCCATAGTCTGTTTTACCCGTGCTTTATTAATTTACATTTGCATTATTTTTGATCTCTTATTTTTACAAACAGTGCCTCAGTGGTTAAACTTATACATAAGTCATTTGTTAATATGCAAATTCATCTATAGGATAAATCCCAGAAATGGGAGTATTATGTTTAATAGTAAATTTGATGTTCTTCAGAGTTTTCTTAAAGCAGTACTATTCTTCTCTTGGTGAACTCATCCTCATTCTTCAATATTCACTTTAAACGTTAGCGCCTTTGTGAGGCCTTCCCTGATCCCCTCTCTAAGTACCACCTCTGTTCTCTCATTGCCCTATATTTGTGCCTCCATTATAGTTCTTAGCTTGTTATTATTTATTTATTGATTATTTATTGATGTGGCAGTCTCCTCTGATGGTCTATGTTGAAAAACTGGGAGGATGCCTGCTCTGTTTTTGCAATCCCAGAACCATGGACAATGCCTAATGTGCAGTAGATACTCAATACAGAGGGGTGGATGGTTGGATGGGTGGATGGATGAATGGACGGATGGATGATGGAGGTTGGATATATGGATAAATGAATGAATATTATCAAAGGAATTACTATTCCTGGAGTAAGTTTCAGAAAGTATGACCCTATGGAGAATCTGGGGCAAAGATGAATGCTAAATACCAGTGTGTTTTGTTAACGCCTTAGGATTAGGCCTGGCTGGGTGAGCTGATTGTTAGAGACGTCCTGGACCAGGTGCAGGGCATGTTCAGATGAGGAGTCAGCAGTTGAAATCTGTACTGGATAAGGTTCATTTGGATGCAGGCAACAGAAGTTGGCCTTCCATCACTTCTGCAAAAATTAGATTTGTTGTGGAAGTTCACAATGGAAGGAAGAGCTAAACAACCAAATCTCAGGCAGGATGGTAACAGGGTCAGTACTTCTGAAACAGGAAGAACTGGTGGGTTTCTTTCTTGAACATTTCCAGAGATGACTCAGCTCCTAGCATATTCTCTCTCTGTTAACATTCTCAAAATTCCCAGGAAAGAAATTGTAAGAGGGTCAGCTGCCTCTTTTCTTGGATCACTCAGGTGTAGCTAAAGGACAGAATGGGTAGCACAACAAGCTAAGAGCTATAATGGAGGCATGGCCTTTGGGGAATCATGTGAGCCAGGCAGGCATTGTAATTTTTGACTACTGAAAGGGCTAGCCTTCAGTATGGATTACACCTCAACATAAAGAAAACAAAAAATCCTCACAACTGGACCAATTAGCAACATCATGATAAACGGAGAAAAGACTGAAGTTGTCAAGGATTTCATTTTACTTGGATCCACAATCAACACCCATGGAAGCAGCAGACAAGAAATCAAAAGATGCATCGCATTGGGCAAATCTACTGCGAAAGACTTCTTTAAAGTGTTGAAAAGCAAAGATGTCACTTTGAAGACTAAACCCTGTTTTTTTCAGTCGACTCATATGCATGCGAAAGCTGGACAATGAATAAGGAAGACCGAAGAAGAATTGAGGCCTTTGAATTGTGGTATTGGCGGAAGGACATTTAACATATCATGGACTTCCAAAAGAACAAACAAATCTGTCTTGGAAGAAGTACAATCAGAATGCTCCTTAGAAGCAAAGATGGCGAGACTACATCTCACATACTTTGGACAAGTTATCAGAAGGGATCAGTCCCTGGAGAAGGACATCATGCTTGGTAAACTGGACGGTCAGCGAAAAAGAGGAAGACCCTCAACAAGATGGATTGACACAGTGGCTGTAACAATGGGCTTAAGCATAACAATGATTGTGAGGATGGCACAGGACTGGACAGTATTACGGTCTGTTGTACACAGGGTCACTATGAATCAGAACTGACTCGATGACACCTAACAACAACAACAAAGGGGCCAATGTGACAAGGCAGTGGCCTTCCCACCACATATGTGTGGCAGAGTGACAAGAAAGCCAGGGAAAAGTAGAAAGAAGGTTAGTGGGTCAGGGAATGAGGTAAGAGAACAAGCAGAAGCTCAGCCATCAAGGCTTGGGCACCAGTTCGGTGTTAGGTTGGCAGCTAAATGTGGAATTGGAGTCATCTGAGCACCTCTCACCTCAGAACAAGATTGATTCCGGGAACTAGAAGAGGACTGAGCCTACCCTTGGGAAATGAGTGGGGAGGCAGCAAGGATGCATGTGCAGGCTGGAAACCAGGCTGGCCCTGCCATGCACGATTCCTTGATGTACATCTTGGAGCAGAGCTACCCAGGCATTGCTCATCTGCTGGCTGATTGCGAGGAAGGCCCAATCTGCCTAAATCGCCTTAATCCCTATAAAGTGCACTGACCAAAATGCTCACATATTCCACTGTCTCTAAACTATTGGTGCTTGTTATTTTTTTCCTAGTTTATGTTGTTTGACTTTGAATTCAACCTGTCTAGTGGTGTGACTGAAAAAGATGAGAACACTATCATTCATTTTGTACCTACTATACTCCAGAGGTAGTGATAGAGAAAGCATCTGTTATCACATTTTTGAGCCTTAAAATAGCTCTCTGGGAGACAGGTTAGGCCTCTTTTTATAGATGAATTAACTTAGGCCAAAGAATGTATGGTAACTTGAACACAGTTTTCTAAGATCGCAGTGTTCATATTTCTCGCTTTAGGGCACCCCCTAGATTGTCTTGGATCTCAGCACATGCCCGCTGGGACCCAGGGTACTTCTCTCTCTCTTTTTACTATTATTGTGCCAAAATTCATACAATATAAAATTTGCCATTTGAACCATTTTACATGTATATTTCAATGGCATTAGTTATACTTACAATTTTGTGCAACCATCACTACTATCTATTTCCAAAAGCTTTTCATCATCCCAAACAGAAACTCTTGTACCCATCAAGCAGTAACTCCCCTCAGCCCCGGTACCTCTTATCTACTTTCCATATCTATGAATCTGCCTATTCTAGATATTTCATGTAAGTGGAACCATACAATATTTTTCCTTTTGTATCTGACTTAGTTGACTTCGTATAATGTTTTCAGAGTTCATCCATGCTGTAGCATGTATCAGAATTTCATTTCTCTTTATGGCTGAAGAATATATATTTTTTAATTGTGCTTTAAGTGAAAGTTTACAGCACAAGTTAATTTCTCATATAAAAATTTATACACGTATTGTTATGTGACCCTAGTTGTAAGCCCTGTAATGTGACAGCACACTCCCCCTTTCCACCTTGCATTTCCCATGTCCATTCAACCAGTTCCTATGCCCTTCTGCCATCTCATCCTGCCTCCAGACAGGAGCTGCCCATTTAGTCTCATGTATCTATTTGAACTAAGAAGCACACTCTTCATGAGTATTATTTTGTGTTTTATAGTCCAGTCTAATCTTTTTCTGAAGAGTTGGCTTCAGGAATGGTTTTAGTTCTGGGTTAACAGAGAATCTAGGGGCCATGTCTTCAGGGGTTCCTCTAGTCTAAGTCAGACCATTAAGCCTGGTCTTTTTACGTGAATTTGAGTTCTGCACGACACTTTTCTCCTGCTCCATCAGGGACTCTCTATTGTGTTCCCTGTCAGGGTGGTCATTGGTGGTAGCCGGGCACCATCTAGTTCTTCTGGTCTCAGGCTGATGGAGTCTCTGGTTTATGTGGCCCTTTTGTCTTGGTCTAATATTTTCCTTGTGTCTTTGGTGTTCTTCATTCTCCTTTGAGCCAGGTGGGATGGGACAGTTGATGCATCTTAGATGGCCACTCACTAGCTTTTAAGACTCCAGATGCCACTCAACAAAGTGGGATGCAGAACATTTTCTTACTAAACTTTGTTATGCCAGTTGACCTAGATGTCCCCCGAAACCATAGTCCCCAGACCCCCACCACTGCTACTCTGTCGCTCGAAGTGTTTGGTTCTGTTCAGGAAACTTCTTAGCTTTTGGTTTAGTCCAGTTGTGCTGACTTCCCCTGTAGTGTGTGCTGTCCTTCCCTTCACCTAAGATAATTCTTGCCTACTGTCTAGTTGGTGAATTTCTCTCTCCCTCCCACCCTCGTAACCATCAAAGAATGTTTTCTTCTGTGTTTAAACCTTTTCTTGAGTTCTTATAATAGTGGTCTCATACAATATTTGTTCTTTTGCAACTGACTAATTTCATTCAGCGTAATGTCTTCCAGATTCATCCATGTTGTGAGATGTTTCTCAGATTCATCATTGTTCTTTTGCCTATGTAGTGTTCCATTGTGTGGATATACCATAATTTGTTTATCCATTCATCTGTTGACGGGCACCTAGGTTGTTTCCATCTTTTTGCTACTGTGAACAGTGCTGCAATGAACGTGGGTGTGCATATGTCTATTTGTGTGATGACTTTTATTTCTCTAGGATATATTCCAAGGAGTGGGATTACTGGATCGTATGGTACTTCTATTTCTAGCTTTTTAAGGAAGCACCAAATCGATTTCCGAAGTTGTTGTACTGTTTTACATTCCCACCAGCAGTATATAAGTTTTCCAGTCTCTCTGCAACCTCTTCAACATTTATTGTTTTGTGTTTTTCTGGATTAATGCTAGCCTTGCTGGAGTGAGGAGGTATCTCATTGTAGTTTTGGTTTGCATTTCTCTAATGGCTAATGATCATGAGCATTTCCTCATGTATCTGTCAGCTGCCAGAATGTCTTCTTTGGTGAAGTGCATGTTCATATCCTTTGCCCATTATTTAATTGGATAATTTGTCTTTTTGTTGTTGAGGTTTTGCAGTAACTTGTAGATTTTAGAGACGCTGATAGGATTGTGGTAGCCAAAAATTTTTTCCCAGTCTGTTGGTTGTATTTTTACTCTTTTGGTGAAGTCTTTTGGTGAGCCTAAGTGTTTGATTTTTAGGAGTTCCCAGATATCTAGTTTCTCTTCCGGTGTTCATACATTGTTAGTTATCGTTTGTATTCTGTTTATGCCATATATTAGGGCTCCTAGCATTGTCCCTATTTTTTCTTCCATAATCTTTATCATTTTAGATTTTATATTTAGGTCTTTGATCCATTTTGAGTTCGTTTTTGTGCGTGGTGTGAGGAATGGGTCTTGTTTCTGTTTTTTGCAGATGGATATTTACAGTTATGCCAGCACCATTTGTTAAAAAGACTGTCTTTTCCCCATTTAATGGACTTTAAGCCTTGTCAAATATCACCTGCTCATAGGTGGATGGATTTACGTCTTTGTTCTCAATTCTGTTCCATTGGTCTATGTATCTGTTGTTGTACCAGTACCAGGCTGTTTTCACTACCATGGTGGTATAATAGGTTCTAAAATCAGGTAGTGTGAGGCCTCCCACTTTGTTCTTCTTCAGTAATGCTTTACTTATCCAGAACCTCTTACTTTTCCATATGAAGTTGGTGATTTGTTTCTCCATCCTGTTAAAAAATGCCATTGGAATTTGGATTGGGATTGCATTGTATCTGTAGATGGCTTTGGGTAGAATTAACATTTTCACAATGTTGAGTCTTCCTATCCATGAGCAAGGTATGTTTTTCCACTTATGCAGGTCTCTTTTGGTTTCTTGCAGTAGCGTCTTGTAGTTTTCTTTGTATAGGTCTTTTACATCTTTGGTTAGATTTATTCCTAAGTATTTTATCTTCTTGGGGGCTATTGTAAAAGGTACTGATTTGTTGATTTCCTCTTCGAAGTTCTCTTTGTTGGTGTAGAGGAATCCAACTGATTTTTGTATGTTTATCTTGTATCCTGATACTTTGCTGAAATCTTCTATTAGTTCCAGTAGTTTTCTTGTGGATTCTTTGGGGTTTTCTATGTATAAGATTATATCATTTGCAAATAGAGATACTTTGGCTTCTTCCTTACCAATTTGAATGCCCTTTATTTCTTTTTCTAGCCTAATTGCTCTGGCTAAGACCTCTAGCACAATGTTGAATAAGAGTGGTGATAAAGGGCATCCTTGTCTGGTTCCCATTCTCAAGGGGAATGCTTTCAGAATCTCACCATTTAGGATGTTGTTGGCTGTTGGCTTTGTATAAATGCCCTTTATTATGGTGAGGAATTTCCCTTCTATTCCTATTTTGCTGAGAGTTTTTATCATGAACAGGTGTTGGACTTTGTCAAATGCCTTTTCTGCATCAATTGATAGTATCGTGTGGTTCTTTTCTTTTGCTTTATTTATGTGATGGATTACATTGATAGTTTTTCTAATGTTGAACCATCTGTGAATACCTGCTGTGAATCCCAATTGGTCATAGTGAATTATTTTTTTGATATGTTGTTGAATTCTATTGGCTAGAATTTTGTTGAGGATTTTTGTGTCAATGTTCATGAGGAATATTGATCTGTAATTTTCTTTTCTCGTGGTGTGTTTAGCTGGTTTTGGTATCAGGGTTATGCTGGCTTCATAGAATGAGTTTGGGACTATTCCTTCCTTTTCTATGCTCTGAAATTCCTTTAGTAGTAGTGGTATTAACTCTTCTCTGAAAGTTTGGTAGAATTCTCCAGTGAAACCATCAGGGTGAGGGCTTTTTTTGTTGGGAGTTTTTAAATTACCTTTTCAATCTCTTCTTTTGTTATAGGTTTCTTTAGTTCTACCTCTGTTGTGTTAGTTTAGGTAGGTAGTGAGTTTCTTGAAATTTGTCCATTTCCTCTAGGTTTTCAAATTTGTTACAGTATAATTTTTCATAGTATTCTGTTATGATACTTTCAATATCAGTTGGGTCTGTTGTGATATCACCCATCTCATTTCTTATTTGGGTTATTTGCTTCCTCTTCTGTTTTTCTTTTGTCAGTTTGGCCAATAGTTTATCGACATTGTTGATCTTTTCAAGAAACCAGCTTTTGGACTTGTTAACTCTTTCAATTGTTTTTATATTCTCTATTTCATTTATTTATACTCTAATTTTTATTATTTCTTTCTTCTGGTGACTGCAGCCTTCTTTTGATGCTCTCTTTCTATTTGTTCCAGTTGTAGGGTTTATGTTTTGATTATGGCCCTTTCTTCTTTTTGAATGTGTGCATTTATTGCTCTAAACTGACCTCTGAGCACTGCTTTTGCTGTGTCCCAAAGGTTCTGGTAGGATGTGTTTTCATTCTCATTTGATTCTATGGATTTCTTTATTCTATCCTTGATTTCTTCTATAGCCTAGTAGTTTTTGAGCAAGGTATTGTTAAATTTCCACATATTTGATTTTTTCCTTGCTTTTTCTGTTTTGATTTCCACTTTAATGGCTTTATGGTCAGAAAAGATGCTTTGTAATATTTCTATGCTTTTGGATTCTGTTAAAGATTGCTTTGTGGCCTAATATGTGGTCTATTCTGGAGAATATTCCATGTGCATTGGAAAAGAAAGTATACTTGGCTGCCATTAGGTGGGGTGTTCTGTATGTGTCCATGAGATCAAGTTGATTGATTGTGGCATTTGATCTTCCGTGTCTTTACTGATCTTCTTTCTGGATGTTCTGTCCTTCATGGAAAGTGGTGTGTTGAAGTCTCCTACTACTATTGTGGAGCCATATATTTCTCTTTTCAATGCTGTTGGAGTTTATTTTATGTATTTTGGGGCCCTGTCATTGGGTGTGTAAATATTTATTATGGTTGTCCTCCTGGTGTATTGACTTTTAATCATTATATAGTGTCCTTCCTTATCTTTTGTGGTGGATTTTACTTTAAAGTCTATTTTGTCAGAGATTAATATTGCTACTCCCACTCTTTTTTGATTGTTGTTTGCTTGATATATTTTTTTCCGTCCTTTGAATTTTAGTTTGTTTGTGTCTTTGAGTCTAAGGTCTGTCTCTTGTAGGCAGCATATAGACAGATCGTGTTTATGCATTCTGCCACTCTCTGTCTCTTTATTGGTACATTTAGTCCATTTACATTCAGCGTAATTATTGATAGGTATGAGTTTAGTGCTGTCATTTTGATGTCTTTTTGTGTGTGTTGTTGACAGTTTCTTTGTTCCACTTAATTTTCTGTGCTGAGTCATTTTTCTTTATGTATTTTCTTTTAATCTTTTTCACTGTTGTTGATTTTGTATTTGGTGAGTCTTTATGTTTTTCTTCTTTTTTATTTTGATGTGTAGGTTTGTTAGTTTCCTTTGTGGTTACTTTAGTATTTACCTCTGTTTTCTCAGTTTAAACCAATCTTTTATTTCTTTATATTGCCTTGACTTCATCTCCATATGAAAGTCTATAACTACTTTCTTTAGTCCCTCTTTTCTGTTTTAACGTTGTCATCTTTCACATATTGACGTCTCTGTTTCCCTATTTTCAGTGTTTTAGCTCTGATTTATTTTTGTGACTTTCCTATCCGGGTTGATATTTGGTTATTCTGTCCTGTGTTCTAGTTTGGGTTATTACCTGATGTTACTGATTTTCTAACTGGAGGATTCCCTTTAGTATTTCTTGTAATTTTGTTTTGGTTTTTACAAATTCCCTTAATGTCTGTTTATCTGGAAATGGCCTGATTTCGCCATCATATTTTAGAGACAATTTTGCTGGATATATAATTTTTGGCTGGCAATTTTTTTTCTTCGAGGTTTTATGTATGTTATCCCACTGCCTTTTTGCCTGCATGGTTTCTGCTGAGTAGTTCAAGCTTAATTTTATTGAGTCTCCTCTGTAGATGACTATCCCCTAGCCGCTCTTAAAATTCTCTCTTTATCTTTGATTTTGGCAAGTTTGATTATAATATGTCTTGGTGACTTTCTTTTGGTATCTACCCTGGGTGGCGTTTGATGAGATTCTTGGATAGATATAGTCTCGTCTTTCACAGTATCAGGGAAATTTTCTGCCAACAAATCTTCAACAATTCTCTCTGTATTTTCTGTTTTGGTACTTCAGTCACTCGTAGGTTATTCCTCTTGATAGAGTCCTACATAATTCTTAGAGTTTCTTCATCCTTTTTAATTCTTGCATCTGATTTTTCCTCAAATAAGTTGGTGTCAAGTGCTTTATCTTCAATCTCACTGTTTCTGACTTCCATCGCCTCAATTCTGCTCCTATGACTTTCTATTGAGTTGTCTAATTTTGAAATTTTATTTTTAATCTTCTGGATTTCTGTTTGCTGTCTCTCTGCGGATTCTTGCAGACTGTTAAATTTGTCATTATGTTCTTATATAACCTTCTTAAGTTCCTCTTTTGCTTTGTCTGTATGTTCCTTGACTTGTTCTACATTTTGCATGATCTCCTTCCTGCTATCTTGAAGAGTTTTGTATATTAACCTTTTGAATTCTACCTCTGATAACTCCTAGACTTTCTCTTCCTCTGAGAGGTTTCTTGGTTCTTTGTTCTGGTCTCTTGCTGAAGCCATCATGATCTGCCTCTTTATATGATTTAATATTGACTGTTATCTCTGATCCATCAGTAAGTTATTATATTTATTTACTTTATGTCTGCTTACTGTGTCCTAGCTTCTTGTTTTGTTTTGTTTTGATATGTCTAAATAGGCTGTTCGTGTGAATTACTGTGATTATTGGCATCTTTGAAGCTCTCACATCCTGTTCCCAGGTGGTTAGAGTTGTTACTGGGTATGTGAGCCCAGGAGTCCATTTACTTTGCATGTGGATTCAGCTCAGGTGTGTGGGTTGTCAGTCACCAAGTGTGTGGTGCAGGCACCTACAGTCCTAGAAAGGCTAGCAGTGCTATGTAGGGGTGACTGGAGTAGGCATAGGTATCTGGCTGCAGTAGGGGGTTATGTGCTGAGAAATGTAGGGGCTGATGGCTGCCCCTGAGTGCATAGATGGAAGGCATGTCCCTGTTCCCTAGAGCACATAGGGTGTGGGTTTTGCAGCACATTGGGTGTGGGCACCCAATGCTGTTGGCTGTCAGGACTGGGAGGCACCACTTATTCTCGGACCCCTGTCATGGGTGGGTAGGTGGAGTGAGTGGAGCCACCAATCCTCCGGCCCCTGATGTGGATAGGTGAGGACCCTGCTTAATGGGCAAGGGGGCTGTTAAATGTCACGAATCTGCCTTTCCCCCTTAGCTGTTGCAGTTGAAAATAGGCTTCAGGTATATACCCTGTTGTACTGTGCTAATGAGGGCTATGCTGTTGAAATGGGCCCACACAGGTCTAGGCAGGGGTGAAAAGCACTCTAAGTCTGTGGACCCCTTATGCTTGTGCCTAGGCAAAGGGGGTGTGCCTGCCCTGAGTTCCCAGTTTAGGGGAGCTGGCAGATTATTTTTTCCTGTTTATTAATTTTTTCCCTTTCGAAAGTCAGGAGAATGGTTTGGGGCGCATGACAGGTCCCACTTCTAGCCCAGGGGGCACGGCAGTTGCTGAAGCTGGATTGGGACCGGAGCAGGGTGGAGGGGGGTGAGTAAATGGGATAGAGGTACTTCCCAGAGGGGGAAAGGGTTTTTTGATCCCACGTGGTAGGTTAGATGCTTGTCGGTAACTTTCGCAGATTCAGCGCTGCTGTAGCCTGCCAGGTCAGGTCTGTCAGATCCTCACTGTTTCTGAACTGTCTCTCCCTCCCCCTGCCCCTCAGTTTGACTCAACTTTGTCTTTGATGGTCAGGGCTCCTAGATTGTCATATATAATGAATTCACTTGTTTTTTTGGGTCTTTGTTCTAAGAGGGACCACAGGAAGCATCTGGCTACTCTGCCATCTTGGCCCCGCCTCTGAATAATATTCTGTTGTGTATCTCCCACATTTTGTTTATCCATTTATCTGTTGATGTACATTTGGGTTTTTTCCACCTTGGCAATTGTGAACAATGATGCAATGAACTTCGGTATACAAGTATCAGTTTGAATACCTGCTTTCAATTATTTTGTGTATATACTTAGGAGTGGGATTGCTGGATCATTTGGTAATTCTATGTTTAATTTTTTGAGGCTTGGCCAGTTTTCCGCAGTGGTTGCCGATGGTACTTGTGTTTTGATAGGGACTATGTGACAGTTGAAGGTGCCCTGGTGGCACAGTAGTCAAGCACTTGGCTGCTAACCAAAAGGTTGGTGGTTCGAGCCCACCAGCTGCTCCATGGGAGAAAGATGTGGCAGTCTGCTTCTGTAAAGATTTACAGCCTTGGAAACCCTATGGGACAGTTCTCTGTCTTATAGGGTCTCTATGAGTCAGAATTGAATTGACAGCAATGGGTTTTTTGGTTTATGTCATGAACAACAGAATGCACTTGGAGTTAGGAAACCTTGATTCTGGGCTCCACATTGCCATTAATTAGCTGGCTCAGTTTGTTCATCTGTAAAGTGAAGGGCTTGAATTAACTGACATCCAGGCTCTTTAATTGCTCCAAAAAGGCCATGCCTCTGGTTTCAAAGCCTTTGAGGCAAGTTGAGATTTTTACTGCTTTAGAGAACTTTAATTTGGTCTGCAGATATCTGCCGCGCATTTGTGTCACATTTTATTAGCCTCAGCAAAGATATGCCAGTATTCTTTCAATTCTTCTTTACTCCTTTGCTGATTTTTTCACATAATATATGATTTAATGAAGCAAAATTGCATACTACACCGCTGTAGTCTGGCATTTCTGAGGAAACTTTGAACTTAGCTATACATTTTCTCAGGTGTAATTTGGTATGTTGCCTTCTTTACTCTTATGATTAGTTTGTAAAAGTTATTTAAAAATAACATAATTATTTTCATAGTAGAAACCTTTTTTCAAATGAAATTCTTATTCAGAACTCCAAAATGTAAACCAAATATAAACTTTCAGATCAGTTTTGATTCATAGCAACCCCATGTGTCAGAATAGAACTGTTCTCCATAGGGTTTTCAATCATTGGTTTTTCAGAAGTAGATCACCAGGCTTTTCTTCCAAGGCAGTCTGGGTGGACTTGAACCTCCAACTTTTTCGTTAGCAGCAGAATGCGTTAACTGTTCGCACCACCCAGGGACTCCAAACCAAATGTAAGTGGTGTGAAAAAGTTATTACAACAACAGCTGAGAAAAAAATTCTGTTGAGACTATGCAACAATCAAGAACAATGATAAATCTGTGAAACATCTTATAACATGGAGGAATCTGGAAGGTATTATGCTGAGTGAACTTAGTTGCAAAAGGACAAATATTGTATAAGATCACTATTATAAGAATTCAAGAAAAGGTTTAAACACAGAAGACAACATTCTTTGATGGTAACTAGGGTGAGGAGGGAGGGAGAGGGGTATTCACTAACTAGAAAGTAGACAAGAATTATCTTAGGTGAAGGGAAGGACAACACACACTGCAGGGGAAATCAGCACAACTGGACTAAACCAAAGCTAAGAAGTTTCCTGAATACAACCAGGTACTTTGATGGACAGAGTAGCAGGTCGGGGGTCTGGGGACCATGATTTCAGGGGACATGTATGTCATTTGGCATTACAAAGTTTTTTATGGAAATGTTCTGCATCCCACTTTGGTGAGTGGCATCTAGGGTCTTAAAAGCTAGTGAACAGCCATCTAAGATGCATCAATTGGTCCCAACCCACCTGGAGTAAAGGAGAATGAAGAACACCATGCACACAAGGGAAGTATTAGCCCAAAAGACAGAAAGGGCCACATAAACCAGAGACTTCATCAGCTGGAGACCAGAAGAAATAGATGGTGCCCAGCTACCACAATGACTGCCCTGACAGGGAACACAAAGAGTCCCTGATGGAGCAGGAGAAAGGTGGGGTGCAGAACTCAAATTCTAGAAAAAAGACCAGACTTAATGGTTTGATTGAGACTGGAGGGACCCCAGAATACATGCCCCCAGACTCTCTGTTAGCCCAAAACTAAAACCATTCCTGAGTCCAACTCTTCAGACAAAGATTAGACTGGACATAAAATGATACTCGTGAAGAGTGTGCTTCTTAGCTCAAGTAGATACATGAAACTAAATGAGCAGCTCCTGTCCAGAGGCAAGATGAAAAGGCAGAGAGGGTCAGGAACTGGTTGAATGGACACGGGAAATCCGGGGTGGAAAGGAAGAGTGTGCTGTCACAGTATAGGGAGAGTAACTAGGGTCACAAAACAATGTATAAATTTTTGTACGAGAGACTAACTTGAATTGTAAACTTTCACTTAAAGCATGACAAAAAATTCTTGTGAGAGAAAAGTGGTTTCTGTATTGGAAAAGACTTCTATGGGAAGAAAGTAAGACTGAAAATTTTGTGTATTAGAAATGAACAGAAATTTGGAGGTGGACAAATTGCAGAGAAGAGTAGAGAGAGAGCTCAGCAATATAGTCCAAACCAAACCAAACCCATTGTGGTCAAGTTGATTCGGACTCGTAGTGAGCCTATAGGACAGAGCAGAACTGCCCCATAGGGTTTCAAGGAGTGGCTGGTGGATTCAAACTGCCAGCCTTTTGGTTAGCAGCCAAGCTCTTAACTACTGTGCCACCAGGGTTCCAAAGCAATATAGTAGATATAGTAAGCCTGAGCACCTGGTGGATTTGAACTGCTGACCTTTTGGTTAACAGCTGAATTCTTAACCACTATGCCACCAGGGTTTCTGTAAATATAGTAGTATGCTGAAATTCATGGAAGGAACCTTTTTTTTATTTAAAATTTTTTTTTTATTGTACTTTAGATGAAGGTTTACAGAACAGTTTCTCATTAAACAGTCAGTACACAGATTGTTTTATGACACTGGTTAACAACTCCATGACATGTCAACACATTCCCTTCTCAGCCTTGGAGGACCTTTTTTTTGGCATAAATATATATAGCCAAAGTTACACCATTTCAAAAGTTTCTATGTATACAATTCAGTGACATCAATTACATTCTTCCAGTTATGCTGCTATTCTGGCTATCTTTTTCCAAATTATTCCATCATCATTATCTTCAATTCACTGCCCCCTAGGCTTCCCATCAAACCTTTTGAGTTGCTGTTGTCAATTTGATCTCAGATAGATAATTTTTTTTTCGTACCTTAGGTGAAGGTTTGCAGAACAAATGGTTTTCCACTGCCCCCTAGGCTTCCCATCAAACCTTTTGAGCTGCTGTTGTCAATTTGATCTCAGATAGATAATTTTTTTTTCGTACCTTAGGTGAAGGTTTGCAGAACAAATGGTTTTTCATTAAACAGTTAGTACACATCCTGTGACAATTGTTAACAACCCCACGACATGTTAACACTGTCCCTTCTCAACCTTGGGTTCCCTGTCACCAGCTTTCCTGTCCCCTCGTGCCTTCTAGTCCTTGTCCCTGGACTGCTGTGCCTCATTAGTCCCGTTTTGTTTTATGAGGCTCTCCAATCCCTGGCTGAACGGTGAACTTAGGGAGTGACCTCACCAGTGAGCTAAAAGGGTGTCCAAGGGCCATCCTCTTGGGGTTTCTCCAGCCTCTCAGGCCAGTGAATCTGTTTTTTTTTTTTTTTTTTTTTGTGAGTGTGTGAGTTAGAATTTTGTTCTACATCCTTTCCCAGCTCTGTCCAGGACCCTCTATTGGGAGTCAGTTGTGGTAGCCAGGCACCATCTAGCTGTACTGGACTCAGTCTGGTTGAGGCCATGGTAGATGTGGTCCATTAGTCCTTTATACTAATCTTCTCCTTGTATCCTGTTCTCTTCATTCTCCCTTGCTCCCAAAGGGGTGAGACCAGTGGAGTATCTTAGATGGCTGCTCACAGGCTCTTAAGACCCCAGATGCTACTTGCCAAGGTAGAATGTAGAGCATTGTCTTTATAAACTGTGTTATGCCAATTGAGCTAGATGTTCCCTGAGACCATGGTCCCCACAGCCCTCCACCCAGCAATTCAGTCCCTCAGGGAGTTTGGATGTGTCTATGGGGCTTCCATGACCTTTCCTTGTACAGGTTGTGCTAGTTTCCCCTGTATTGTGTACTGTCTCACCCTTCACCCAAGATACCACTTATCTATTGCCAATTTAGTATTTCCCCCCACGCCTCCCATCCTTGGTAAGCAACAAAGATTGTTACATTTTGTGTGTGAACTTTTTCATGGGTTTTTACAGTAGAGGTCTCATACAATATTTGCCCTTTTGTGATTGACTTATTTCACTCAGCATAATGTCCTCCAGTTTCATCCATGTTATGAGATGCTTCACAGATTCATGATTGTTATTTATCTTTGCATAATACTCCATTGTGTGTATGTACCAGTTGGTTTATCCATTCATCTGTTGATGGGTATCTAGGTTGTTTCCATCTTTTTGCTATTGTGAACAGTGCTGCAATGAATATGGGTGTGCATACATGTCATGGATTGAACTGTGTCCCCCAAAAAATGTGTGTAGCAACTTGGCTAGGTCATGAGTCCCATTTACTGTATGATTGTATAATCTGATGTGATTTCCTTATGTGTTTAAACTCTATCACTACGATGAGGTTATATGTGATCTCCTATGTGTTGTAAATTCTGTCACAGTGATGAGGTTATACTGATGAGGTTTACAAGATTAGATAGTGCCTTAATCCAATCTCTTTTGAGATATAAAAGAGAGAAGTGAGCAGAGACGCATGGGAACCTCATACTACCAACAAAGCAGTGCCAGGAGCAGAGCACATCCTTTGGACCTGAGGTTCCTGAGCAGAGGATCTCCCAGACCAAAGGAAGACTAATGCATTACAAGTACCTTCCTCCAGAGTCGACAGAGAGAGAAAGCCTTCTGGAGCTGATGCCCTGAATTTGGACTTGTAGCCTACTGGCCAGTGAGAGAATAAATTTCTCTTTGTTAAAACCATCCACTTGTTGTATTTCCGTCAAAACAGTACTACATGACCAAGACAGTATGTCTATTTGTGTGATGGCTCTTATTTCTCCAGGATATATTCCTAGGAGTGGGACTGCATTTTGTAGTGCTTTTTTTTTTTTTTTTTTTTTTTTTGTGGTGCTGACTTTTTCTTTTTTCCTCTCACTCTCCTGTGCTGAATTCCTTTTGTTTGTGAATTTTTTTTTCATTTCTTTTGTTTTTGTAGGTTTTGTTTTTACTGAGACTTTATGTTTTTCTTCTTTGTTTTGATGAGTAGGTTTGTTAACTTTGTGGTTACCTTAAAATTTACCCTTATCTTCCTAGATTTGAATCAGTCTGTTATTTCTTGGTATCACCTTGCCTTCCTCTCCATTAGAAGGTTCTATACCTAGACCATTTATTCCTTCTTTTATTGTTCTGATGCTGTTGTCGTTTACAGATTAACCTCTCTGGTTCCTTGTTGTAATTCTTTTGGTTTTGCATAGTCCTTAAGAGTTCATTTCCTAGGTTGGTATCTGGCTAGTACAATCCTGTGTCCTATATTCAGCCTGTGGTCTGATATTATTTGTTCTCAGAGAGAAGGACTCCCTTTAATAAGTCTTGTAAGTTTGGTTTTGTTTTTACATAGTCCCTTAATTTCTGTTTATCTGGAAATGACCTAATTTCACCATCGTATTTGAACCAGAGTTTTACAGGATATATTATTCTTGGCTGGCAGTTTTTTTCTTTCAGGGTTTTATATATGTCATCCCATTGCCTTCTTGCCTGCATGGTTTCTGCCGAATAATCCGAGCTTAGTCTTATTGTTTCTCCTCTGTATGTGACTTTTTGCTTTTCTTGAGCTGCTCTCAGGATTTTTTGTTTGTCTTTGGTTTTAGTGAGTGTGATTATGATATGCCTTGGTGATTTTCTTTTGGGGTCTATACTATATGTTTCACTGAGCTTCTTGGATGGTCAGCTTTTCATCTTTCATGATATTGGGGAAGTTTTCTGTCAACAATTCTTCAACGATCCTGTGTTTTCTGTTTTCTCCCCCTGTTCTGGAACTCTGATCACTTGCAGATTTTTGCTTTCGATTGTATCTCAGATAATTCTCAGGGTTTCTTCATTTTTCTTTGTTCTTTTTTCTGATTTTTTCCTCAGAATTGTATCCAAGTGTTTGTCTTCAATTTCGCTGATCCTATCTTCCATCGTTTCAGATCTGCTCCTGAGCCCTTCTATGACACTGTCCACTTCTGAAATCTTGTTGTTTATCTTTTAGATTTCTAATTTTTTTGTATGATTTATAATTGTGAATTTATTTATCATTTTGTTCCTGTATTATTTTCTTGAATTCTTCCAGTTTTTGTCTGTATTTTCCATGACTTTGTCTGCCTTTTCCATGAATTTGTCTATATTTTCCTCATTTTTGTCAGCTTCTTGCTTCAACTCTTGGATAATTCTGAATATTAGAGATTTGAATTCCCTACCAGTTAGGTCTAGTGCCATTGCTGCTACTGGAAGATTATCTGGTGTTTTATTTTGGACACCTACTGGAACCATCCTGTCCTGTTTTTGTAAATATTTTAATATTGTCTGCTGTCTTTGGGGCATTTAATTGTTATTTTCCTCGTTTATTGATTGTAGATTTGTTTGTTTCATCCTGATTTTTTGTTTTATTTGGTTATGTCTGAGCAGGCAGGCTGTGCTTTCTTTGTTGTTTGCTCATCTGTGGGCACGATACTTTTCACCTCCTTCTCCAATGGCCAGGGTCAGTCACTCAGGTATGGTATAGCCAAGCAGGCCCAGCTGAAGGGGAGTTTCTGGGATGGGTTGTTGGTGGCACATACCAGGGCTGACAGTGCAGACTGGGAATCAGTGCAGGGCAGGTTCCAGTAGGCCATGCCTGTGCTGCTTGGGAGTGTGATGTTCAGCACATGATGCAGGTAGGAAAGAAAGAGGGGGTAGATTGTGATGTGTGAAGCTAAGATCAGTATGGGGAAGATGAAAGAGAGGAGAGAGGAACAAGAGCCAAAAACATACACACAAACAAAAATGAGTGCTAAGGGAGCTTGCTATTGGAGTGGAGAGATGAGAGACTGAGAAATGGGGAGAAAAAAAAAGAAAAAGCTAAAAGAAAAAACGAATAAATCGAGAAGCTGGAAATAAAGAAAGACAAATGGAATAAGAGAGAGAAGAAAACAAAACAAAGAAACAAAAAGAAACAAAACAAAAAAAAGACAAGAAAAAAGAAATGCCCCCAGGGATGTCCCTGTGCGTCTGCACAGAGTAAGGGAGTAGCTTCCAAGCTGCTAGAAGAGGCTGCCAAGCCAAGAAAAGAAAAGGAAAACAAACCAAAACAGAACACATCAGAGCAAACAAACAAAAAAGCCCTGGGGGTCCCACCAGCTTGGTGGCATGGGCCAGGAAGCAGTTTCACAGTCGAGTGGTGTTCCGCAGACTTTCAGGAAGAAGCAAAGATGGTGCACGGGGCCAGGTATTTGAGAGAAAGGAGGGGGAGGTGGTGAGAGGTAAGGAAGAAATCTAAAGAAGAAAAAAGCAGCACCAGCAGCCAACAAAAGGCACACAGGGATCCAGTCAGTGCAGGCGGGTGGAATCCAAGTGACACCAGGGTGAATCTCATGCCTCCTGGTCAGGACACTGTGGCTGCAGGAAGCAGAGGAGGCTAAGTTGGGGTGAAGAAGGGTGGGGGGTTGGAAAGCCTATATCGCTGATTACCAGTTGTTCTGTCTCCTGCTGGAAGCCCCATGTAGCTGCTTTCTTGTACCCCTTGTTCGCTGATCTCCAATAGGCAGATCTCCAAGATGGCAGATCTCTGCTGCGGTAGCTGATGGGGGACCTCTGCATATATCTCTCCTCGCTCTCTGTTCTTGGTCAGTTTCTTATTCCATTCAGTACTTGGCTGAGTTCTTCATCTCTTCATTTGATGCTTAGGGTTTCAGGACTGAATAAGATGTAGATTCAGATCAGTGTTGCTATCAAAAGGAATGTGACTCATCTTCTGACTCAAGCTGTGAGACAAGATGTATCATTATACATGTGTTGTTCTTTCCTACCTTGGTCTGTTTTTTGTTCCCCTTGCCTGAAATGCCCTCCTCAAGTCTAAGTCACATGCCATCATTCCTATAAAGTTTTCTTTAAACCCTAAAGCTAAAAGTCACCTCTTCGTATTCTGAACTCCCATTGGACTTTATGTTGTCATTTCTTGTGACAACTGTCACTTCCTACATTGTATTATACTTATGGAATACAAATCTTATCTTCCTCACACAACCCTAGGCTTCTCAGGATCAGCGACTGTAATTCATTCATGTTTACATGCTCAGAATGTTTTGCAAATAAGGAGCTCAAAAGTGTTTGTTGCATGAATGAATGAAATATTGGTGCAATATCTTCATGGGGACTCTTCTCACTCAGATCGAGTGTGATTCCCAAATATCAAAACAATTTGAAATTTACTGCAGAACACATCAGCAAATTTTATCTACCCCCATATGACTTAAAAAAAAACAACTTCAAATGTGTATATAACCTTCTCCATGTTGAAACTGCAAATTACTGTGAACCTTCTTCACCATCAGTGAAACTCCAACAACAAATACTGAATGAATGAAATCATCATATATCATATTGATTGCTTAACATTTCTGACTGGTTGGGTTATAAATCTAATTGTTTAATGACATACTGATTGCAACTTATCCTTCTGAACTTAGCTTCTACCCTATGACCTATTCCCCATTTCTCAACTTTGTAGTTTTGTTCTTCTTATCTGGCTCTACTCCTGTTTTGCATCTACCAGATCCTCCCAGACAGGGGTAAGCACTTACCTGTTTCTACCTGCAGACTCTAGGATACAGGGTGTTTGTGTCATAAATGGATCATGGGTGGTATCTGGCAGGGCCAAACCAAAGAAGTTTGAGTCTGAACACAGGAGCAAAGCTAGGGGCCAGTTAGTTTAGGGAGACCTGAATCTGGAAAGCAAGTAATGGAAACAAGAGGTAAGACTTCAATGCTGCTAGTTAATGTCCAAATAGGAACAAGATCCAGGGTGTCTATCTAAGCTGGGAAGAGGTAGCCATTGGCAAATTTCACAAACACAGGTAGAACTGAACAGGTAGTAGACAGGGTAGGCAGGAGGTAGGTGACAACAGGTAAATAACACTTAACCTTTGGGAACATTGGGATATCAGTGAGGATTTGGCTATTAGGAAAACTAAAAACCACATCCCCAAACTCAGTCAACCCTAATCTTGCGTGCCCTTATTCCTAGTGCGTTTATGCTAATTTCTAGGGGACACTTCCCTGGCTGTATTTCTGTGGATATCATAGTAGGCTCTCAGCTATCTGGATACAGATGCCCCCAAAAGAAGCGTATGCAATTTCTTCTGTTTTATAGTGCTTGAGATAATGATAAAGTAATCTTGGCCCATTCAAAATTACCTCCGTAGGAAACTATATGCTCAATTTGATGATACTATTGCTGGAAGTATTTTGAAATTTCTAAAATAGAGTTGCCTTCAGAGATTTTTTGTTTTATTTATAATTATTCTTTTTATTATATTAAGGTTTTGATGTCTTTGGAACAAGCTGAAAATCATTAGGATCCAAGTCTGGAGAAAAAAATAGGTGATCTGGTAGGTGCAAAACAGGAGTAGAGCCAGATAAGAAGAACAAAACTACAAAGTTGAGAAATGGGGAATAGGTCATAGGGTAGAAGCTAAGTTCAGAAGGATAAGTTGCAATCAGTATGTCATTAAACAATTAGATTTATAACCCAACCAGCCAGAAATGTTAAGCAATCAATATGATATATGATGATTTCATTCATTCAGTATTTGTTGTTGGAGTTTCACTGATGGTGAAGAAGTTTCACAGTAATTTGCAGTTTCAACATGGAGAAGGTTATATATACATTTGAAGTTGTTGTTTTTTAAGTCATGTGGGGGTAGATAAAATTTGCTGATGTGTTCTGCAGTAAATTTCAAATTGTTTTGATATTTGGGAATCACACTCGATCTGAGTGAGAAGAGTCCCCATGAAGATATTGCACCAATACTTTCATTCATTCATGCAACAAACACTTTTGAGCTCCTTATTTGCAAAACATTCTGAGCATGTAAACATGAATGAATTACAGTCGCTGATCCTGAGAAGCCTAGGGTTGTGTGAGGAAGATAAGATTTGTATTCCATAAGTATAATACCATGTAGGAAGTGACAGTTGTCACAAGAAATGACAACATAAAGTCCAATGGGAGTTCAGAGTATGAAGAGGTGACTTTTAGCTTTAGGGTTTAAAGAAAACTTTATAGGAATGATGGCATGTGACTTAGACTTGAGGAGGGCATTTCAGGCAAGGGGAACAAAAAAACAGACCAAGGTAGGAAAGAACAACACATGTATAATGATACATCTTGTCTCACAGCTTGATTCAGAAGATGAGTCACATTCCTTTTGATAGCAAAACTGATCTGAATCTACATCTTATCCATTGTGAAAAAGTCTTCCTTCTCTCTTTGACTTCTTCCTCCCTCCCATGTTATGTCTAAAAATTAAGGCTTAGTTCCAGTTAACACTATTTAAAGAAGAGAGATCCTCTCAGCCAATGGTAATTCTTCTTTACAAACGAAGACCACTGTAGTCCCATAGGGTTACCCCTCAGCAAATGACTGTCCATCAGTGGTTTGTAAAGTTTTAGAAATCTTTCTCTCCAGGGTTATGTTTGGGAGCTCCATGCCTCTGCAGGCTTGGGCTCTCACTGGTGGAACTCTTTATTTATCCAGCTCTTTAATTCACCCTTTCCCACAAGCACCCCCCACCTTCCGCCCCAACACACACAGCCATTTTTCCCAAGTTACAGGACAATATCAGGATGGCTGAGTCAGGGAATGTTTCCAGTCTCAGGCACTTTTGGCACCTGGAACCGGCTCTTTCCCCATCCCTCTATATATCATTGAGGGACCTGGAGGAAGACTGTTTCCATAATACAAAATCTTGCGTCATTTCCTGGATCAAGATGAGTGTTATGTCTTTTACAGGGATATATCCATTTGTTTAAAATAAATAATCAAGAGAATTTATTACTGAGCTCAGCTTAAACTAAACATTTATATATTTGCTTTTAACATATTTATATTAAATGTGTATGGATTAAGCAAGAATGAGTAAAAGAACTCTTCCTTTAAAAGATCTGAATGTTTTCAACTTCCACATCTGGCCATAAAGAAGTAACCAGTTTTATACTTTTCCTCCTCCCATAAATAACTCTAAAGCAGAAAAAAACATATGCAGCAACTGTTTTCAGGTGTTGGACAACATATAACAAGGATAATAATCCTTGATGCTGAAAGCTATACCACTGATATTTCAAATACCAGCAGGGTCACCCATGGTGGACAGGTTTCAGTGGAGCTTGCAGACTAAGACAGAGTAGGAAGAAAGGGCTGGTGATCTTCCAAAACTTAGTCAATGAAAACATTATGGATTACAACAGAACATTGTCCAAATGGCTTGCTTCGGACACGACATCAAGAGAGATCAGTCACTGGAGAAGGATATCATGTTTGGTGAAGCAGAGGTCCAGTGGGGGCAAGGGAGACCCTTGGTGAGATGTATTCGCACAACAGTCTCAACAGTGGGCCTGAACATGCCAGTGTGTGTGAAGACAACACAGAACCGGGCAATGTTTTGTTCTGTTTTACATACGGTCACCATGTGTCAGAGTCGAATCAACCATAACTAATTATATCTAATCAAGACAGTGCAATATTTGTATAATGATAGCAATTGAACAGAATATGGAGTACAGAAACAGACCCAGCTCAACAAAAGACTTCTCCAAAAGAGTAAAAAGAGAACCACAGATTGGGAAAATTTTTTTGCCTATGACATATCTAAAAAGGGTCTAATTTCTAAAATTTATAGAAAACTTCAACATTTTAACAATAAAAAGACAAACAATCCAATTAAAAAAAAAGATATAAACGGACACTTCACCAGAGAACACATTCAGGCAAGTAATAAACATATAAAGAAATGCTCACAATCATTAGCAATTAAACAACAACAACAACCAAAAAACCCAAACCCCTTGCCGTCGAGCTGATTTCCGACACATAGTGGCCCTATCAGACAGAGTAGAACTGCCCCATAGGGTTTCCAAGGAGCAGCTGGTGAATTCAAACTGCTGACCTTTTGGTTAGTAGCCGAGCTCTTAACCAGCATACCATCAGGACCCCCATTAGCAATTAGAGAGATGCAAATCAAAACTACAGTACGACACCATCTCACCCCAACATTACTGGCACTGATCAAAAAAACAGAACATAACAAATGTTGGCAAGGTCGTGGAGAGATTGGAACTCTTATACACTGTTGGTGGGAATGTAAAATGGTACAACCCCTATGGAAAATGGCATGGTGCTTCCTCAAAAAGCCAGAAATAGAAATACTATATGATCGAGCAGTCCCACTCCTAGGTATATACTCTAAAGAAATAAGAACCATAACACTAATAGACATATGCACACCCATGTTCGTTGCAGCATTATTCACCATAGCAAAAAGTTGGAAACAACCTACGTGCCCATCAACAGATGAATGGATTAACAAACTGTGGTACATACACACAATGGAATACTACATAACGATAAAGAATAATGGTGAAACATCTTACAATATGGATGAATTTGGAGGACATTATGCTGAGTGAAATAAGCCAAACACAAAAGGACAAATATTGTATGTTGTTAGGTGCCATCGAGTCAGTTTCGACTCATAACGACCCTATGTATAACAGAACGAAACACTGCCTGGTCCTGTGCCATCCTCACAATCATTGTTATGCTTGAGCCCATTGCTACAGCCACTGTGTCAGTCCATCTTATTGAGGGTCTTCCTCTTTTTTGCTGACCCTCTACTTTACCAAGCATGATGTCCTTCTCCAGGGACTGATCCCTCCTGACAGCATGTCTGAAGTACGTGAGACGTAGTCTCGCCATCTTTGCTTCTAAGGAGCATCCTGACTGTACTTCTTCCAAGACAGATTTGTTCATTCTTTTGGCAGTGCATGGTATGTTAAATGTTCTTCACCGACACCACAGTTCAAAGGCCTCAATTCTTCTTTGGTCTCGCTTATTCATTGCCCAGCTTTTGCATGCAGATGAGGCGGTTGAAGAAAACCAGGGTTTGGGTCAGGCACACTCTACTTAGTCTTCAAGGTGACATCTTTGCTTTTCAACACTTTAAAGAGGTCTTTTGCAGTGGATTTGCCCAATGCAATGCGTCTTTTGTTTTCTTGACTGCCGCTTCCATGGGTATTGATTGTGGATCCAAGTAAAATGAAATCCTTGACAAATTCAATCTTTTCTCCATTTATCATATGCTACTAGAATTTTTGTTTTCTTTATGTTGAGGTGTAATCCATATTGAAGGCTGTGGTCTTTGATCTTCATCTGTATGTGCTTCAAGTCCTCTTCACTTTCAGCAGACAAAGTGTGTCATCTGCAAAATCCATGTCGTTAATGAGTCTTCCTCCAATCTTTATGCCCAGTTTCTCTTCATATAATCCAGCTTCTCAGATTATTTGCTCAGTGTACAGATTGAATAGGTGTGGTGAAAGGATACAACCCTGACGCACATTTTTCCTAAATTTAAATCATGCAGCATGAGACTGCTGTTATAAAGTAACAGCAAAAGGTTTACACACAGAAAAAGAAAACAAAACATTCTTTAATGGTTACCAGAGATGGAAGGGGAATGGAGGGAAAATTACCAAATAGATAGAAGAAAAGTGTTATTATTTGTGAAGGGAAAGGCAATATGGGAGACTTCAGCACAACATGATTGTCTTAGTTATCTAGTGCTGCTCTAACAGAAATACCACAAGTGGATGGCTTTAACAAAGAAAAGTTTATTCTCTCACAGTCTAGTACGCCAGAAGCCCAAATTCAGGGCATCAGCTCCAGGGGAAGTCTTTCTCTCTCTGTCAGCTCTGGAGGAAGGTCCTTGTCATCAATCTTCCCTGGTTGAGGAGCTTTTCAGCGCTGGAACCCTGAGACCAAAGCACCCACTATTCTCCTGGCTCTTGTTTCTTGGTGGTATGAGGTCCCGTCTCTTTCTGCTCCCTTCTCTCTTTTATATCTCAAAGAGATTGATTTCAGACACAACATAATCTTGTAGATTGAGTCCTGCTTCATTAACATAACTGCCGCTATTCCCATTTTATTAACATCGTAGAGATAGGATTTACAACACAGGAAAATCACATCAGATGACAAAATGGTGGAAAATCACACAATACTAATAATCATGGCCTAGACAAGTTGACAAATATTTTGGGGGGACACAATTTTAGTCCATGACATCCGGCTTCTGGTTAGCAGTCGAGCGCTTAACTGTTGTGCAAATAGGCCTCCTTGTACTTAAGTACATCCCAGCAATCTCACTCCCAGGTATTTACCCAGCCAAATTAAAACATTTTGCATACTCAAAGACTTGTACTCAGTGTTCACAGTAACTTTATTCATGATAGCTAAAAACTGGAAATAATCCAAATATCTATTAACTGATGAAGGGATAAATAAATTGTGGCATATCTATACAATGGAATATAACTTAGCAATAAAATGAAACAAACTACCGATAATCCAAAGACATTGAAGAATCTCAAAAGCATTATGTATTGGGTATTGTGAAAGAAGCTGGACATAAAATACTACATACTGTATAAATCCATTTATATAAAATTCTAAAAAATGCAACACCATTGTGCTAGAAAACAGATTAGTAATTCCCTGGGTCTGGTGGTCACAGGAGGGAAATAACTGCAAACTAACACGAGGGAACTTTTTGGAGTGATAAAGTGTTCTGTATCTCGATTGTCATAATTAGAGGACTGTATACATTTGATAAAACTCATCAAACTATATACTTTAAATGCATGAATTTTTTGTATGTAAATTATGTCAATAAAATTAATTTTTAGAAAAAATATATTGTCCTTACAGGGAGGAGTAACTTCAATTTACTTATTAAATCAAATAAAGCACCTATAGCTTTTCTTAAAAAAAAAATTAAAAAAGCTTCAATTTGTGTTTACTAATACTCAGGTTACAAGATTTTCTAGAAAGAAAGACTTATAAAGAGGCTTTTTGGAGAGAAAACCAAACCCCATCAAGTTGATTCCAACTCATAGCCACCCTATAGGACAGAGTAGAACTGCCCTGTAGGGTTTCCAAGGAGCAGATGGTGGATTCGAACTGCAGACCTATCTCTTAACCACTGTGCCATCAGTGCCCCACTTTTCGAGGGAGGCACCTGTAAATTGATCAACTAGGTTTTAACCACGCATCACAATAGGCTTGTGCCGGTAAATTTTCAGTAGAGGGTTACTTACTAACACCTAGCAGTCCAGGTAAGGCTGCCTTGCTCCTGCAGAGCATGTCTTGTTTAAAATAAGATACCAGAAAAGAGTTGCCAGGTATATTTATTCCACGCTAGAATAGCCCCAAGAAAGCATACTTCTAAGTAGAAACACAGACCTGGACTGGCTCTGCAGGGCTCCCCAAGGGCTGACTGCACAGGCCAGATTCATTTCTGCTAAAGATTTGATCAGGAAAGAAAATAGCTTGCAATGAAAACCAATCTCTTGATAAGAGCTGACCATTACTATTTCATAATTTTCCAGAACAAAATAGGTATACCATATGTTGTTCATACCCCTTGAGAGATACCCTTTAAATCAAGTCTCAACACAGGAAAATAGTCCATACACCCAGGGGAGAACAAGAAGGGCAGTGGTCCCTTTTTTTTTTTTTTTATTTATTTTTTATTGTGCTTTAAGTGAAAGTTTACAGTTCGAGTCAGTTTCTCATACAAAAATTTATACACACATTGCTATGTGACCCTGGCTGCTCTCCCAATAATGTGACAGCACACTCCTCCTTTCTACTCCAGATTTCCTGTGTCTTTTCAACCAGCTGTCCCTTTTTGCCTTCTCATCTCGCCTCTGGACAGGAGCTGCCCGTTTAGCCTTCTGTATCTACTTGAGCTAAGAAGCACTCTCTTCATGACTATCATTTTCTGTCCCATAGTCCGGTCTAATCTTTGTCTGAAGAGTTGGTTTCTGGAATGGTTTCAGTTCTGAGCTAATGGAGAGTCCAGGGTCCATGTCTTCTGGGGTCCTTTAAGTCTCTGTCAGACCATTAAGTCTGGTCCTTTTTACTAGAATTTGAGTTCTGCACCACATTTTTCTCCTGTTCTATCAGGGACTCTGTTGCGTTCCCTGTCAGGTTGGTCGTTGGTGGTAGCCAGGCACCATCTAGTTCTTCTGGTCTCAGGCTGATGGAGTCTCTGGTTAATGTGGCCCTTTCTGTCTCATGGGCTCATATTTTCCTTGTGTCTTTGGTGTTCCTCATTCTCCTTTGCTCCAGGTGGATTGGAAACAATTGATGTATCTTAGACGGCTGCTTGCAAGCTTTTAAGACCCCAGACGCCACTCACCAAAGTGGATGTAAAATATTTTCTTAATAAACTTCGTTATGCCAATTGACTTAGATGTTCTCTGAAACCATGGTCCCCAGACCCCTGCCCCCGCTACTCTATTCCTCAAAGTGTTTGGTTGTATTCAGGACACTTCTTAGCTTTTGGTTTAGTCCAGTTGTGCTGACTTCCGCTATATTGTGTTGTCCTTCCGTTCACCTAAGATACTTCTTATCTTCTATCTAGTTAGTGAATACCCTTCTCCCTCCCTCCCCACCCTCATAACCATCAAAGAATGTTTTCTTCTGTGTTTAAACGATTTCTTGAGTTCTTATAATAGTGGCTTATACAATATTTCTCCTTTTGCCACTAATTTCACTCAGCACGCCTTCCTGATTCATCCATTTTAGGAGTTGTTTTGCAGACTCATCATTCTTTATCATTGCGTAGTATTCCATTGTGTAAATATACAATAATTTGTTTATCCATTTGTCTGTTGTTGGGCACCTACATTGTTTCCATCGTTTTGCTATTGTGAACAGTACTGCAATGAACGTGAGTGTGCATATATGTATTCATGTGACAGCTCTTATTTCTCTAGGATATATTCCAAGGAGTGAGATTGCTGAATTGTATGGTACTTCTATTTCTAGCTTTTTAAGGAAGCGCCAAATCGATTTCCAAAGTGGTTGTACCATTTTACATTCTCACCAACAGTGTATAAGTGTTCCAGTCACAACCTCTCCAACATTTATTATTTTGTGTTTTTTGGATTAATGCTAGCCTTGTTGGGGTGAGATGATATCTCATTGTAGTTTTGATCTGCATTTCTCTAATGGCTAATGATCGTGAACATTTCTTCATGTGTCTGTTAGCCACTGGAATATCTTCTTTGGCAAAGTGCCTGTTCATATCCTTTGCCCATTTTTTAATTGGGTTATTTGTCTTTTTGTTGTTGAGGTTTCGCAGTATCTTGTAGACTTTAGAGATTAGACACTGATTGGATTTGTCTTAGCAAAAATTTTTTCTTCCCAGTCTGTATGTTGTCTTTTTATTCTTTTGGTGAAGTCTTTTGATGAGCATAAGTGTTTTATTTTTAGGAACTCCCAGTTATCTAGTTTCTTTTCTGGTGTTTGTGCATCTTTAGTAATGTTTTGTATTCTGTTTATGCCATGTATTAGTGCTCCTAGTGATGTCCCTATTTTTTCTTCCATGATCTTTATTGTCTTCAATTTTATATTTATGTCTTTGATCCATTTTGAGTGAGTTTTTGTGCATGGTGTGAGGTATGGGTCTTGTTTCATTTTTTGCAGATAGATATTCAGTTATGCCAGCACCATTTTTTAAAGAGACTGTCTTTTCCCCATTTAATGGACTTTGAGCCTTGTCAAATATCAGCTGCTCATAGGTGGGTGAATTTATGTCTGGGTTCTCAATTCTGTTCCATTGGTCTATGTATCTGTTGTTGTACCAGTACCGGGCTATTTTGACTACCGTGGTGGTATAGTAGGTTCTAAAATCAGGTAGTGTGAGGCCTCACACTTTGTTCTTCTTCTTCAGTGATGCTTTACTTACCTGGGGCCTCTTCCCTTTCCATATGAAGTTGGTGATTTGTTTCTCCATCTCATTAAAAAATTCCAGTGGCATTTGGATTGGGATTGCATTGTATCTGTAGAGCGCTTTGGGTAGAATCAACATTTTCACAATGTTGAGTCTTCCTATCCATGAGCAAGGTATGTTTTTCCACTTATGCAGGTCTCTTTTGGTTTTTTGCAGTAGTGTCTTGTAGTTTTAATTGTATAGATCTTTTACATCTCTGGTTAGATTTATTACTAAGCATTTTATCTTCTTAGGGGCTATTGTAAATGGTATTGATTTGGTGATTTCCTCTTCAAGGTTCTCTTTGTTGGTGTAAAGGAATCCAACTGATTTTTGTATGTTTATCTTGTATCCTGAAACTTTGCCTAAATCTTCTATTACTTCCAGCAGTTTTCTGGTGGATTCTTTGTGGTTTTCTGTGTATAAGATCATATCATCTGCAAATAGAGATACTTTGACTTCTTCCTTACCAATTTGGATGCACTTTATTTCTTTTTCTAGCCTAATTGCTCTGGCTAAGACCTCCACCACAATGTTGAATAAGAGTGGTGATAAAGGGTATACTTGTCTGGTTCCCGTTCTCAAGGGGAATGCTTTCAGACTCTCTCCATTTAGGATGATGTTGGCTGTTGGCTTTGTATAAACGCCCTTAATTATGTTGAGGAAATTCCCTTCTATTCCTATTTTGCTGAGAGTTTTTATCATGAATGGGTTTTGGACTTTGTCAAATGCCTTTATGCATCAATTGATAAGATCATGTGGTTCTTGTCTTTTGTTTTATTAATGTGATGAACTACATTGATTGTTTTTGTAATGTTGAACCATCCCTGCATACTTGGTATGAATCCCACTTGGTCATGGTGAATTATTTTTTTGATATGTTGCTGAATTCTATTGGCTAGCATTTTGTTGAGGATTTTTGCATCTATGTTCATGAAAGATACTGGTCTGTAATTTTCTTTTTTGTGGTGTGTTTAGCTGGTTTTGGTGTCAGGGTTATGCTGGCTTCATAGAATGAGTTTGGGAGTATTCCTTCCTTTTCTATGCTCTGAAATACCTTTAGTAGTAGTGGTGTTCACTGTTCTCTGAAAGCGTGGTAGAATTCTCCAGTGAAACTGTCAGGGCAAGGGTTTTTTTTTGTTGGGAGTTTTTAAACTACCTTTTCAATCACTTCTTTTGTTATAGGTTTATTTAGTTCTACCTCTGTCGCGTTAGTTTAGGTAGTAGTGAGTTTCTAGAAATTTCCCCTTTTTCTGTAGGTTTTCAAATTTGTTAGAGTACAATTTTTCATGGTATTCTGTTATTATTCTTTTAATTTCCATTGGGTCTGTTGTGATATCGCCCATCTTATTTCTTATTTGTGTTATTTGCTTCCTCTCCTGTTTTTCTTTTGTTAATTTGGACAATGGGTTATCAATTTTGTTGATCTTTTCAAATACCCAAGTTTTGGTCTTGTTAACTCTTTCAATTGTTTTCTATTTCATTTAATTCTGCTCTAATTTTTATTGTTTCCTTTCCTCTGGTGCTCGAGGGCTTCTTTTGGTGCTCTCTTTCTATTTGTTCAAGTTGTAGGGTTAATGTTTTGATTTTGGCCCTTTCTTCTTTTTGGATGTGTGCATTTATTGCTATAAATTGACCTCTGAGACTGCTTTTACTGAGTCCCAAAGATTCTGGTAAGATGTGTTTTCATTCTCATTTCATTCTGTGAACTTCTTTATTCCATCCTTAATTCCTTCTGTAACCCAGTCGTTTTTGAGCAAGGTATTCAGTTTCTGTGTGTTTGATTTTTTTTTTCCTTGCTGTTTCTGTTATTGATTTCCACTTTTATGGTTTTATGGTCAGAAAAGATGCTTTGTAATTTTTCCATGTTTTTGGATTCTGTTAAGACTTGCTTTATGGCCTAATATGTTGTCTATTCTGGAGAATGTTCCATGTGCGTTGGAAAACAAGTATACTTGTCTGCTGTTGTGTGGAGTGTTCTGTATATGTCTATGAGATCAGGTTGGTTGATTGTGGCCATTTAGATCTTCCGTGTCTTTATAGAGCTTCTTTCTGGATGTTCTGTCCTTCACCAAAAGTGGTGTGTTGAAGTCTCCTACTATTATTCTGGAGCTGTCTATCTCTCTTTTCAATGCTATTAGGTTTGTTTTATGTATTTTGGAGCCCTGTCACTGAAAGCATAAATATTTATTATAGTTGTGTCCTCCTGATGTATTGAGCCCTTTAATCCTTATATACTGTCCTTCCTTATCCTTTGTGGTATATTTTACTTTAAAGCCTATTTTGTCAGAGATTAACATTGCCACTCCTGCTCATTTGTGAGTGTTGTTTGCTTGATATATTTTTTTCCATCCTTTGAGTTTTAGTTTGTTTGTGTCTTTAAGTCTAAAGTATGTCTCTTGTAGACAGTACGTAGCCGGATTGTGTTTTTTTAATCCATTCTGCCACTCTGTGTCTCTTTATGGTGCATTTAGTCCATTTACATTCGGCATAATTATTGATAGGTATGAGTTTAGTGCTGTCATTTTGATGTATTTTTTTGTGTGTTGTTGACAGTTTCTTTGTTCCACTTAATTTTCTGTGGTAAGTCATTTTTCTTTTTGTATTTTCTTTTCATCTTTTTCATTGTTGTTGATTTTGTATTTGGTGAGTCTTTATATTTTTCTTGTTTTGTTGTGTAGGATTGTTAGTTTCCTTTGTGGTTATCTTAATATTTACCTCTATTTTTCTAAGTTTAAGCCAATCTTTTATTTCTTTATATCACCTTGATTTCCTTTCCATGTGAAAGATCTATGACTACATTTTTTTAGTCCCTCTTTTTTGTTTTTAATGTTGCCATCTTTTGCATATTGATGCCTCTGTTTCCCTATTTGCAGTGTTTTATCTTTGACTTATTTTTGTGACTTCCCTATCTGGGTTTATATCTGGTTTCTCTGTCCTGTCTTGGGTTGCTATCTGATGTTATTGATTTTCTAACTGGAGGACTCCCTTTAATATTTCTTGTAATTTTGGTTTGGTTTTTGTAAATTCCCTAAACTTCTGTTTAGCTGGAAATGCCTTAATTTTGCCATCATATTTGAGGGACAGTTTTGCTGGATATATAATTCTTGGCTGGCAATTTTTTTCCTTCAAGGCTTTATATATATCATCCTATTGCCTTCTTGCCTGCATGGTTTCTGCTGAGTAGTCCCAGCTTAGTCTTACTGACTCTCCTTTGTAGATGACTTCTTGTTTGTCCCTAGCCATTCTTAAAATCCTCTCTTTATCTTTGGTTTTGGCAAGCTTGATTATAATGTCTTGGGGACTTTCTTTTGGGATCTACCCTGTGTGGGGTTTGTTGAGCTTCTTGGATAGGTATAGTCTCATCTTTCACAATATCAGGGAAGTTTTCTGCCAACAAATCTTCAACAATTCTCTCTGTATTTTCTGTTATCCCCCCATTCTGTTACTCTAATCACTCGTAGGTTATTCCTCTTGATAGAGTGCCACATAATTCTTAGGGATTCCTCATTTTTTTAAAATTCTTCTCTCTGATTTTTCCCCAGATAAGTTGGTGTCAAGTGCTTTATCTTCAATCTCACTAATTCTGACTTCCATTGCCTCAATTCTGCTCCTATGACTTTCTATTGAGTTGTCTAATTCTGAAATTTTATTGTTAATCTTCTGGATTTCTGTTTGCTGTCTCTCTATGGATTCTGGCAGCCTGTTAAGTTTGTCATTGTACTCTTGTATAACCTTCTTAAGTTCCTCTTTTGCTTTGTCTATATGTTCCTTGGCTTGTTCTTCCTTTTGTCCGATATCCTTCCTGATATTTTGAAGAGTTCTACATATTAAACTTTTGTATTCTACCTCCAGTAATCCCAATAAGTTCTCTTCCTCCAGAAAATTTCTTGATTCTTTGTTTTGGGAGCTTGCTGAAGACATCATGGTCTGTCTCTTTATGTGATTTAATATTGACTGTTGTCTCCGAGCCGTCAGTAATTTATTATATTTATTTATTTTATGTTTGCTTACTGTGTTCTAGCTTTTGTTTTGTTTTGATATGGCCAAATAGGCTACTCGTGTGAGCTAGTTTGATTATTGGTACCTTTGATGCTCTCACATCCTGTCACCAGGTGGTTAGATGTGTTACTAGGTATATAAGCCCAGGTGTCTGTTTACTTTTCTTGTGTGGATTCAGCTCAGGTGTCCAGATAGTTGGTCACCAAGTGTGTTTTGCAGGTTCTCCTACCTACAGTCTTAACAGACATGGATGATAAGAGTAGGCACATGTATCTGGCTGCATTGGCGGGGGGGTCACATGCTGACCAAGGCAGGGGGCTGATGGCTGCCCCTGAGTGTCTGGGAGGAAAGAATGTCCCTGTTCCCTAGAGTGCATAGGTGGATGTGTTTTGCAGCTGGACTCTGGGCACTCAATGCTGTTGGCTGTAAGGACTGGGAGGCACCACTTATCCTTGGACCACTGTCACCAGTGGCTAGGTGACATGGGTGGAGCCACGAGTCCTCAGGCCCCTGATGTGGGTAGGTGAGGACCCTGCTTAATGGACAGAGTGGTATCAAATGTCATGAACCTGCCACTCCACCATATAGCTGACAGAGTGAAGTTAGGCTTCAGGTATATACCCTGTCATACTGTGCTAATGAGGGCCTATGCTGTTGAAATGGGCCCACACAGAACTATGCAAGGGAGAAAGGCATTCTAAGTTCGTGGACCCCTTATGCCTGTACCTAGACAAAGGAGCTGTGCTTGCCCTGACTTCCTAGCTTAGGGAGCTGGCAGATTATTTTTTCCTGTTTGTTAATTTGTTGCTTCCCCAAGGCCAGGAGAATGGCTCAGGGCACCTGATGGGTCCTACTTCGAGCCCAGGGGACAAGGCAATCACTGAAGCTGGCCCCGGGACCCAGTGCAGAACAGGGAGTGGGGGAGATAAATGGGAAAGAGGTTCTTCCCAAAAGGGGTGTTTTTTTGTTTGTTTGTTTGTTTTTTATTGTACTTCAGATGAAGGCTTACAGAACAAATAGTTTCTCATTTAACAGTTACTACAAATATTGTCCTATAGGGACAATGGTTAACAATCTCACAACACATCAACAATATCCTTACTCAACCTTGGGTTCCCTATCACCAGCTTCCTTGTCCCCTTCTGCCTTCTGGCCCTTGTCACTGGACTCCTGTACCTCATTAGTCTCATTTGGTTTTACGGGGCTGTCCAGTCCCAAGCTGAACAGTGAACCTCGGAGGTAACTTCACCACTGAGCTAAAAGGGTGTCTGGGGGCCATACTCTCGAGGTTTCTCCAGTCTCCTTTAGGCCAGTAAATCTGGTCTTTTTTTATGAGTTAGAATTATGCTCTATGTCCTTCTCCAGCTCTGTCCAGAACCCTCTGTTGTGATCCTGGTCAGAGCAGTCAGTGGTGGTAGCTGGGCACCATCTAGCTGTACTGGTCTCAGTCCGTGGAGGCCTTGGTAGCTGTGAACAATTAGTCCTTTGGACTAATCTTTTCCTTGTATCCTGTTCTCTTCATTCTCCCTTGCTCCCGAAGGGATGAGACCAGTGGAGTATCTTAGATGGCCGCTCACAGGCTTTTAAGACCCCACACACTACTCACCAAGGTAGAATGTAGAGCATTGTCTTTATAAGCTGTGTCATGCCAATTGAGCTAGATGTTCCCCGAGACCATGGTCCCCACAGCCTCCGCCCAGCAATTCAGTCCCTCAGGGAGTTTGGATGTGTCTATGGGGCTTTCATGACCTTTCCTTGTACAAGTTGTGCTAGTTTCCCCTGTATTGTGTACTGTCTCACCCTTCACCCAAGATACCACTTATCTATTGCCAATTTAGTATTTCCCCCCACCCCTCCCATCCCTGGTAACCAACAAAGATTGTTACATTTTGTGTGTGAACTTTTTCATGGGTTTTTACAGTAGAGGTCTCATACAATATTTGTCCTTTTGTGATTGACTTATTTCACTCAGCATAATGTCCTCCAGTTTCATCCATGTTATGAGATGGTTCACAGATTCATTGTTGTTCTTTCTCGTTGCATAGTACTCCATTGTGTGTATGTACCATAGTTTGTTTATCCATTCATCTGTTGATGGGCATCTAGGTTGTTTCCATTGTTTTGCTATTGTGAACAATGCTGCCATGAACATAGGTGTGCATATGTCTATTTGAGTGACAACTCTTATTTCTCTAGGATATATTCCTAGGAGTGGGATTGCTGGATCGAATGGTACAAAGGGGGTGTTTTTTGATCTGTGTCATAGGTTAAACGCATGTAGTTATCTTGTGCTGATTCAGTACTGCTTTTCACTGGCTCTGGAGGCCTGAGCAGACTTTCTGCCACTTGATCTCTCTCAATGTGGAAAACATCCCAAACGCCACTGCCTGTCTCACCACACACGCCAGCCGATCTAGCCCTCAGGGTGCTGGCTCCCCTGAGTCAGGTGTGGCAACTCCTTGCTGCTTCTGAACCGTTTCTGCCTCCCCCTGCCACTCAGTCCGATTCCTCAACTTTGCCTTTGATGTTCCAGCTCCTAGACTGTTATATATAATTGATTCACTTGTTTTTTGGTGTCTTTGTCATAAAGGGGACTGCCAGAAGCATCTGACTACTCCGCCATCTTGGCCCTGCCTCTAGTTGTTCCTTAAAAGGCTCCAAATAAAATATCCAATGAACTAAAAGCGTGAGCTTATAACTAAGGAGGGCACATGGGATTGGGTTTCTTTAACCAGCTTGATGCAAAGCAATTCCCAGTGGAAGTCTCAAATCTCAGAGCCAAGCTTGGTTGTTTGCAATATCCAAGTTAAGTATACTGATACCAACTTTAAGAATGAGGCAGAGTGGTGAAAAAGCAAAACAACTGATGATAAATCAAAAGGTGTTCTTTCTCTGTTCTCAGAACCAAACCAAACCCCTTGCCATTGAGTCGATTCTGACTTATAGTGACCCTATACAACAGAGAAGACCTGCCCCATAGGGTTTCCAGGGAGCAGCTGGTGGATTCAAACAGCTGGCCTTTTGGTTAGCAACTGTAGCTCTTAACCACTGACCCACCAGGACTCCTCTGTTCCTAGAGGTAACTTGATATAGAAAGATAGTTTTGTGGTCTGAGTAAGACACTCAGCCACTCTGGGTTGTTCAGTCTGTCTGTCTTTCCCTTCTCCTGTGCCCTCTCTCCTCCAATCATTGTCTTTAATTGAAGACAGTAATCTGCCCTGATGTGCTATTGTTTTAAGTGAAAGCATGCAAGGCACGTAGTGTAATGCCTGGCTCAATCAGCTCAGTGAAGAGTAAATATTATGTGTAACCAAACCCAAACCCATTGCCATCAAGTTGATTCTGAGTCATAATGCACCTACAGGACAGAGTAGAACTGCCCCATAGGGTTTCCAAGGAGCAGCTAGTGGATTCAAACTGTCGACCTTTAGGTTAGCAACCGAATGCTTAACCACTGCACCATCAGAGCTCCATTATGTGTAACAGGATGTTAAATATTATGTGTCGAATATTAAATAGTACATATTATTTGTAAAAAATATATGAGTGTTTTCTGTGGACCTCTACAGAGGGAGGTTGTTAACATTATAGGATTAATTCCCAGAGGGTTAGGAAAGCGTAAGCAACTCGTCATAAAAAGATGCACTTGCATTCATCAGGGGAAGTGGAGGTGACAGATCCCCAGCCATGGGTGTGCACTAGTTATTCTGTCTGTCCCCCTAGATCCATTATTCTTCCCAGAAGGCTATCCCTGGAAAACTCTATTACTCAAAATCCCTTGCTGGCTAGCTACCAGTTGGATCTGACCAGTGTGAAGCATTGGCGGGAAATCATTGACTATGAGAGGGAGTTCTAAGTATTTCTTCCCTACTGCCTCCCTGCACTGGAGTTGTGTCTTTGGCAGTGGTTGCATACTTCTAGGACTACGCTATGGCTGAGTGGCCCCTCCTTCACAATTCCGGCCCTCACTGGGCTCTGGTACTATAGTGACACCTGTGGAAGTCGGAACCGCATGAGACTGCTTCATTTTTCTGGGTCTTGCAAGTTTTCTGCCTTTGAAAGGGTGAAGTCTTACCACTTTTCTATCACTCTCTATTATTAGTGGAACATATTTAAATTTTTCTCCTCTGACAGGTTCTGCCTTACACAGGTTCCAGCTTTCGCAGGTTTTCCTTCCCTTGCCCTTTCATGCCTGGAGTGGTCATGGCTTTCCATTGTTATGAATCTATAGATGATATCATCGCTGATGTATTCATTAACCCTGTGCACATCTCTGTAAGCAGCCCCTTCATTAGAGTGTGTTCATTTGAATCATCTAGGGAGAATGTTATTTTCTACTAGGACCCTGACTGATCCGGGGGTCTCCAAAGAGCTCACAAATGCACCCATGAGAGAAAGAGACAGCTTTAATTATCTGCAGTTCCAAAGAGTGCCAACTAGTTAACCATAGCACTGCAAGTCAAGTAATCATTTTTTTGCTCTCTAGTAATTTTTAGTATATTTCCAACTCCCTAATAATTTCCCATTCTTCAACTCTGGAAGGATTAGAAACACAGATAGCAAGATGGAGGTGGAACAGTAAAAGCCCAAAGTAGGAGAAAGAGAAAAAGCTGATAGCATTTGGCTGGGGAGCTGGGAGGACAGGCTCCAACTTAATATAAAGTTCAAAATTTTGACTATTATATGAGGTTGATATATTAAAAACTAACTAGAGGACCTTGCATTACCTAAGAACAACTAGAAAGCCATAGGGCCTGCGTCAATTTTAATCCAAGGGCAAAGAAAGGACAAGCCCCAGTGAGTAAGTTTAAAGGGAGAATGGGAGATAAATGAATTTGTTTTATGATTGTATACCAGGTGCATGCTGGTTCAACATAATGCTTATATAGTATGGTATGAGTAATAGCTACAGCTCTAGAAAGATTTGTTTGCATAGCATTTGTCACAGAGACTGGTCTCAACTGGGATTTTGGCTGCAGGCCTACTTAGCTCTAGCCTTGTTACCAAATCATCAACCTTGTAATACTGGGATGGCAATGAACCTGCTCATTTCCTTATCATTTTACAACCACGGGTTGCTTCCCTCCCATTTCTTTGCCTTAGCATAATCTTTTACAAATATCAATATCATGCTGACCTACAGATGTGTAATATTTTTATCCTTATATGGCACCATTTAACAAATCACCATATAATCAGCTCTATTAGTTTAACTGAATTGTTGGTCTGTACTCTCTGGTTAGATTTAAAGAGAAGATGGGCATTGTTGCTATGGTTGATTACAGGTGGAAACAGTGGCAGATTTGTAGGAGGGCAGCATGTCGGAGAAGAACTTCCTGGGGAAGGAATCCAACTTCCGTATTTTGTGGTCACCATATTCCAGGGGATGATACTTAGCTTCTTAGGCTCTGAAATTCAGTGAGATATAATAATCATGACCAAATAGTTGTGCTGCTGATCAACACATCCTTGTTCTAGTTGACAAAATATATGTGGGAACCCAGAATCTAATAAGAAGATTCCTTGGTGAGCATAGAATTAGCATACCAGGAATCAGTTGGATGACTTTAATGGCTAATGTCATCCAGGTATGATAAATAGCAGGACTTTGGCTATGTCAGACTACCTGTGTTCATGGCCAGTGTGCTCACTGCCCTGGCCAGTGCTAGAGGCAACCAGTCAGTGTCTGTGTCTCTGACTTTCTTTCATGTTTCATTTACCAACCCAACCACCACCTAATAGGCACACTCTTTCTTTAGGTATATTAGCAAATATACTTCAAGTTATGGTTCTGTCTTACTGGCCTGAAAGTCTTGCCATCTGTCTCTTGACGATAACTTTGCCAATCTCTGCTACAATTCTTTCTTTGTTTATATTATAATCCGGCTCTCAGATGACAGTCATTTTCCATTTATCTCTAAATTCTTAGGGACTCCTCATTTTTGGCCATGTGTACCATCTGTGGCTACCAGGTGGGAATGCATGGTCTCTAGGACTAGTTCTTGCTGAACGCAATACTTCCTCTTAATTTCAGGCTTCTGGGCAGAAGGACTGATGGTTATCTCTGTAGATATTTTAAAAAATTGTTTCCGTCCTCTGAACCTCACATATCAAAGGCTGTTACTTTTTAATGGTCACATCTTGGACCTGAGTAGCTCCCCTTCTAAAATCAAAAACTCTAAAATCTCACACTTTGACCATAAACTCTCATCCTTCCATGTCTCTTACTTCAGGGCTTTTTATAAGAGCCTCAGTTTCCTTATCTGTAAACTGGGTATACTAATACACTAATGACAATTAGGCCAATCCATATGAAATTACTGATATTCAACCATTTTTGGCCCACAGAAATGGCAATTTCATATAATTCAGCCAAATAGATCAGGTATTAAGGAGAAAAATAAATGGAATGTAGGTACATTGTAGATGATCAGCAACTGCTGGCTATCGTCTTTATCATCCGGCTTAGGCTTGGGCTAGAGGCTGAGGTGGATCCTGGCCTGGAGCAACCGTAGGCAGCCTCCAGAAAACCAAAACCAAACCCTTTGCCGTCGAGTCAGTTCCAACCGCTTAGAAGTGTTTAACAGCCTTTGAGGCAGGTGGCCAGCTCTGGGCTGGAGCTGCCTCTTCAGCAAAATCTAATAGTTTTTTGAAACAAATATCTTGATTCAGTACTCTGGATATAAAGGATTCCAGAGCTGAAAAGGTGAAAAGACCAGGAGAGCATGGATACATAAAACCATTAGCTAGTCAATAAAACTCATTTGTTCAATAGCCGTCCCTAATCTCCCTTCAAATTATTTTCTAGAGTGGCTGAAGTAGAAGCAAAATTGACTGATCTTCTTCCTATTATGCCCTTACCTCCACACACAGATGGAGAAAGGAAAAGGATTAAAATGATCAAAAATCAGGTAGCAGGAAAAAAAGAAAAACAAAAGACTGGGGAAATATTGAAACTGTTAATCAGCCCCTAAATTATTCACATCAAAATCAGATGACTACTAATTGAATACATGCATGAACATCTCATTTGATTCTCTTAACACCTCTGTTGGTGTAACCATCTCCATTTTACAGAGGAGGAAACTTAGGGGAGGAGAGATTAGACAATTTTTCTAAGATGATACCAAATAAAGTCAAGTGCTATTTCCCACCAGCTGTTGAGAATACTGTACAGGGTGTAGACAGCTGGCTTTCAACACATTTATTTCTTCTCTCTTGATTTCACACATTTTCGTGTAATAAAAAATGACTCCGATCACTAGCCATTAGAGAAATGCAAATTAAAACCACAATGAGATACCATCTCAGCCCGGCATTACTGGCACGAATCAAAAATACTGGAAATAACAAATGTTGGAGGGGCTGTGGGGAGATTGGAACTCTTATGCACTGCTGGTGGGAATGCAAAATGATACAACCATTTTGGAAAATGATACGGCGCTTCCTCAGAAAGCTAGAAATAGACATACCATTCGATCCAGCAATCCCACTCGTAGCAATATATCCTAGAGAAATAAGAGTCGTCACTCGAATAGACATATGCACACCTATGTTCATGGCAGCATTGTTCACAATAGCAAAACAATGGAAACAACCTAGATGCCCATCATCAGATGAATGGATAAACAAACTATGGTACATACACACAATGGAGTACTATGCAACGAGAAAGAACAACAATGAATCTGTGAACCATCTCATAACATGGATGAAACTGGAGGACATTATGCTGAGTGAAATAAGTTAATCACAAAAGGACAAATATTGTATGAGACCTCTACTGTAAAAACCCATGAAAAAGTTCACACACAAAATGTAACAATCTTTGCTGGTTACCAGGGATGGGAGGGATGGGGGAGAAATACTAAATAGGCAATAGATAAGTGGTACCTTTGGTGAAGGGTGAGACAGTACACAATACAGGGGAAACTAGCACAACCTGTACAAGGTAAGGTCATGAAAGCCCCATAGACACATCCAAACTCCCTGAGGGACTGAATTGCTGGGTGGAGGGCTGTGGGGACCATGGTCTCAGGGAACATCTAGCTCAATTGGCATGACACAGCTTATAAAGACAATGCTCTACATTCTACCTTGGTGAGTAGCGTCTGGGGTCTTAAAAGCCTGTGAGTGGCCATCTAAGATTCTCTACTGGTCTCATCCCTTCGGGAGCAAGGGAGAATGAAGAGAACAGGATACAAGGAAAAGATTAGTCCAAAGGACTAATTGTTCACAGCTACCAAGGCCTCCACGGACTGAGTCCAGTACAGCTAGATGGTGCCCAGCTACCACCACTGACTGCTCTGACCAGGATCACAACAGAGGGTTCTGGACAGAGCTGGAGAAGGATGTAGAGCATAATTCTAACTCACAAAGAAAAAGACTAGATTTACTGACCTAAAGGAGACTGGAGAAACCTTGAGAGTATGGCCCCCAGACACCCTTTTAGCTCATTAGTGAAGTTACCTCCAAGGGTCACTGTTCAGCCTGGGAGTGGACAGCCCCGTAAAACCAAATGAGACTAACGAGGTACAGGAGTCCAGTGACAAGGGCCAGAAGGCAGAAGGGGATAAGGAAGCTGGTGATAGGGAACCCAAGGTTGAGTAAGGATATTGTTCATGTGTTGTGAGATTGTTAACCATTGTCCCTATAGGACAATATTTGTAGTAACTGTTAAATGAGAAACTATTTTGTTCTGTAAGCCTTCATCTTAAGTGAGAATAACAGCACAATTGAAAGAGCGTAGTCAATGTCACTGAACTGTGTATGTAGAAATTTTTGAAACGGTCTATCTTTGGCTATGTGTATTTTCACCGAAAAAAAAAAAAAAAGGTTGAGAATTTAGAGGGTTAATATGTTGTGGGGTTGTTATCTAATGTCATAAAACAACATGTGTACTACTGTTTCATGAGAAACTGTTTTGTAAGCCTTCACCTGAAGTACAATAAAATATAAAAAATAAAAATAAAAAAAAATAAAACGAATGGAAGAAATGATGAAGTAAAAAAAAAAAGACTGCCTGGGCAGTCTTATAAAAGCACATTCAGTTGTCTGTTGTCACATGCTCAGTTCCTCTGGACACCGGAAAAGAGCTACTTTTCAGATTGACTTTCTTACTGTGGTAGCCAACTGTTCCTTCTGGTCTTAGAATTTTTATTTGTAATTTATGATTTAGATTATTTGGGTTATGATCATATCCTCTAAAAATTTTTGATTTAACAAGGATGCCAAATGGGGAAAAAAAGTCTTCTGTTCCAAGGAGGTTAGAGTCAAATAAACATGTCAGTGTTGTTGATCAGTGTAAGCTGTTTGCTCATTAATTTTTCCATCTAGGAAGAAAAGAATAGAAATGTACAATTATTTCAATTAGGTTTTAATGAAGATAAATCTGAAAGTAAAAGAGATTTCCCTTTCCTTTTTTAAAAATAATTTATTTTTTGTTGTAGTTTTTGAGAATAAACACAGTAAAAAAATATACCATGTTTCTACATGTACAATTCAGTGCACTGATTACATTCTTCCAGTTGTGCAACCATCCTCATCTTCCTTTTCTAAGCTGTTCCTCCTCCATAAATAAACTCACTGTCCCCTAAGGTTGCTATCTAATCTTTCGAGTTTCTGTCATAATTCGATCCATATAAATAGATCTTAAAAGAGCACAATGCTTAAGGCAGACATTCTTTACTAGTCAAGCTAAGCTATTGCTTGGTTTTAAGAAGACTTCAGGGGATTTTTTTTTAGTTTAAGATTTAAAGATTATTTTAGGGCAATAGTTTTGAGCTTTTCTTTTTTATTAAAAATCTTTTTCTATTTATAGCACCCATGCAGTCTCATTATGAAAACTTTGGAAATTACAGAAAAGTACAAGGAAAAAATAAAAGCAATTCAGAATCTCTCGTCCTTGAGGGATTGACATGGACCTTATGGTGTGTGTTTCCATCCAGCCTGGAAAAAGTTCTTTTTCAGATGAAAAGAAACCAGCTGGAAAATAATAACTAGGTCAAAATTCAAGGAAGAAAGGTGAACTGGCTGGAAAATCTTCTTACTGCTTGCTATCCTTGCTCTGATAGAATCATTTCTTTAAAAACACTGAGGACAGTGTGAACTTTTGAGATTACTCCACAACCCTTTTCAGGTTCTCAAAGGGAGAACGCTTCGACCAGTGTTACTACATTCTCAAGCAATACCAGCCAATGTCAGCCTGTTCTGATCTTTTTACAGCTGGACAATCATTCTTCTGAGTATTATAGTAGATGTCCTGGAATTTGGAACTTAAAGAGGCTAAGTGGATCATTTTAATTTAAATATAATTGATTTCCTTGAATGCTTCCATTTGGTGCAAGTATTTTAGGAGAGGAAACAATGAATAAAAGATGGTTTTAATTGAGAAGAAGAGAGGAGTTGTGCAGAGCAGAGAGGAAGGAGGGAGGCTGGACCTGAGGCTGGTGTGGTGTGTGTCCCGCTCAGCTCTCTGAAGCTGGAGGAGCTGATTTGCTGAGAGACATTGGGGGATGTGAGGCACAGAATGGGGGCAGGGCCTGCCAGCTCTGGCACTAGGATTAGATTTGGGAGATAGCGCCTTTGGAGTGGGCTTTGGAGATCTTCCAAAGATGCCACTAGCAGCAGCAATAGGGAAGATCCTCCCAGTGACAAACCATCGACAGTTATCAACAAGTGGAAGGCAAAGGGGAAGAAGGAGGCAGCAGTGCCTGGAGATCATGACTACTGCATGTTAGGTGCTCTTTTGGGAAGTCCCAGAAAATCATACTGGGAGTGGAGGAAGTGAGGACACTTTGCAAGGAGGGTTGAGTGAAAATGGCAAAATCAGTAATAACTAAGTGTATTCATTAGGAATTGCATTCGGCTGCTAATATAAGAGACCTGAAAGAACAGTACTTTAAACCATCTGGGCGAGGGTGGCTTCGTGTCCTGGGCTTATTCTAACTTTCTGCTCCACATCCTTACCAAGTGGCTCAAGATTCTTCCTGGTTTCAAGATGGCGGTTGCAGCTCCATCTAGCACATCCCTTTTCTGGAAGGAAGATGGAGGAAGGGGAAAGTGTAGAAGGGTATGACTCTCAGCTGAATCAACCTTCTTTAAAGAGCCTTCCCTAAAGCCTCAACCCAACAACCACCATTCACATCTTACTGGCCATCTTTCTCCGCGAAGAGACTGAAAAAATGTAGGTTTTTGTCTGTTTTTTAAGGAGCTTGGCAGTTTGCTGCACTTAATAAACTTAGGGTTGGTAGGGTAGGTAAGGAGGAGTAATGCTAGGGGGAGAAAACAACAATAAAAACAGTTGCCATTGAGTCAGTTCTGACTCATGGCAACCCCATGTGTGTCAGAGTAGAACTGGGCTCTAAAGTATTTTCAGTGGCTGATTTTTTGGAAGTAGGTCACCAGACCTTCTGAGGCACCTCTGTGTGGACTCAAACCACCAACCTTTGTATTAACAGCCGAGTGCATTTACCGTTTGCACCACCCAGGGACAACCTGGGAAGAAATCCCCAGGCAAGCAGTCAGTAGAAATCAAACCTGAGAGCAAACGCAGGCAAACATGCGGGAATAAAGGTGGGAGAAGAGAGAGAGGTGAGAGTTCCTGAGCAGACAGCTGCTCTGTTGCTTGAAAGGTTTCTCAGGCAGCATGGAGCCGCACCCCAAAGAGCACAAAACACAGCTGGGATCCGTTCTGAAAACCTGGCAGTCTCACTGCTGTAGCAAACTCCAGCTCTTTGTTACTTCTTTGGAGAGGAGGAACTGCTCCCACTTGGTACTACCCCTGCCCATCTATGCACTTCCTGAGCTCTGAGTCATCGATTTCCCATGCTGCTGAAGGGGGAAACGATGCTAAAGATAAATATTATAAACATTGGGCTAATTCTGCTCATTTCTGTCATGGCCTTTGCTGGTGACCTTGTGCCCTGGGCCTTATTCATGCGTTAGTCATTAAGGTCTTTCCTGGAAAGTACTGCTTTATTTCTGAGGCAACTGCAGCAATGCCCTTCTATCAGGCAAGGCAGGCAGAGCATCCCCGAGTGGGAATGAGGGGTGGCGTTACCATGGTAATGGCAGGACTAGCTGAGCTCTGGGCTAAGCATCAGGAAGAAGTTGCTCCTTACTCTGTACTCTTCCTTGATGAGTTGTGGTTGATTTCCATAACCCCATCATTCCTTCATTAAAGCTGACATCTCCTGCCGGGGAGGAAAGTAACAGCAATGGTAAAGGTGGAAAGGGAGTGGTTTTCGACTATTAGGTTTTCAGGTTTTATGCTTCTAATTAAATATTGGTTTGCTTAGGGTTTGCATAAGGTGAATAAATTGTAAGATGTCAGTCAGCTGGGTGAAGGGTGAGCTATACTAGTTAGTAAACTAGATTTATTAGCTGTGTAACATTGAACAGCACACTTAACCTTTTAAACCTATGTTAGAATAGATGTAGATCCACCAGGGTCATAGCGAGGGTAACGAGTGCCCAGAGGCAATCTCTAAGTTGTGTCCCCCCGCTAGCCACCAATTTCAAGATGAATAGGCACTGATAACAGTGATAACAGTGAATACCGGTAAATAGACAGGCTTTCCCCACTACTGTCCTCAGTCAGGCACCTTTCATATTTGTGGTGCCTGGGAATGTCATTCCATGACTTGTCTGATGCCCCCTTGGACTTGCGCCTGGGGACAATTGACCTCCTCTGCCTCTCCCTCCCCATGCCTCTATCTACCATGCTTGAGGAAGGACGCTGGGCCACACAGGGTTAATAGAAACTGCTCAGTGGCACCCCTCCCCACCTTCAAGTGGGGCCCAGGGCACAAGCCATACCCTCCATAACTTAGATACACCTCTGACCACCTAACATTGGTACTTGAAAGTAGAAAACACTCATTTGGGTATTTGTTTACAAAAAAATTCCTGACTTATTTACATCTCCAGTGCTTGTGGCAAACACTATGTATGTAATAAATGTTGAATGAATGGATAATTTTTTAAAAATTACTCTCATAAACTCTCATACATTGCTTGCTGGTGGGAATGAAAAAGGGGAGACTCATTTTAGAAAACAGCCGGACAGTAAAATATACACTTGTTATACAATCCAGCAGTCTTAGTCCTAAGTATTTACCCATGAGACATGAAAACTTACCGTCACATAAAAACCTATACATGAATGTTTATAGTGGCTAAACGAATAATTTTTTTTATATGGATCAGTAGAAAGTTGGTTCCTATGAGGCGGAGGTTAAAGATGTCCCAAACATCTAACTTTTCCAAGCTGCTGTACCACTCCATCGTCTCTAACATCAACTACTCCCTCTCGCCTCAGTACTTTCCTCCTGTCTTTGGGTTCCCTGATTTGCTACAACTTCTCACAGAAGTAATGAACCATATAGGGATTTAGCTTACACGGTTGTGGAGGCTGGCAAGTCCCAAATTCGTGGGTCAGGCATAGATTTCTCCCTGGACATCAGTCTCTGCCCAAAGGAACTCAGCTTTCTCACTCTGTGGGCTGGGAAGCCCACTGTGCTGTCTCCTGCGGGTCTCTACTGCGGGTCTCTCCTTCTTTGATGGTGGTGGGCTCTCCTCTCTGCTCTGGAATTGGCTCTCTTTTAAGGCAAAATTGACCAATCCCCTCGATGGGCCACAATTATCTTATTTACACATCCCCACCCAATCACCTGGGTGGGAGTCACAAGACCATGGCTAGAAAGGCCACACGCAAAAGTAATTAACTGCACTGCAGTGGCTTTATTCATAATTGCCAAAAATGGAAACAATCAAAATATCCTCAGTTTGTAAATGGATAAACAAACTGGTTCATCTATGCAGTGGACTACTACTCAGCAATATAAAAGAATGAACTATTTAAAAAAATTTTTTTTCTACATTTTATTTAGTTTGTTATTGTTAAGAATATACACAGCAAAACACACCAATCAGCAGTTTCTACATGTACAATTTAATGACATTGATTATATTCTTCAAGTTGTGCAACTATTCTCACCCTCCTTTTCTGAATTGTTCCTCCCTCATTAACATAAACTCACTACCCCCTAAGATTTCTATCTAATCTTTTGAGTTGCAATTGTCAATTTGATCTCATGTATATATAGTTCTGGAAACCCTAGTGGTAGAGTGGTTAAGAGCCTGGCTGCTAACCAAAAGGCTGGCAGTTCAAATCCACCAGGCACTCCTTGGAAACCCTATGGGGGTTGCTATAAGTCAGAATCAGCTCAGTAGCAATGGGTTTGGTTTTGGGTTTTTTTTTATATATAGTTCTTAAAAGAGCATAACGCTCAAGGCAGAACTTTCTAATAGTTAAGCTAAACTATTGTTCAGTTTTAAGATGTCTTCAGGGTATTTTTGGTTTAAGGTTTAATGATTATCTCAGGGCAATAGTTGCAGGGGTTTATCCACCCTTCATGGTTCCAGAAAGTCTAGAGTCCATGAGAATTTGAAATTCTGTTCTGCATTTTCTGCCTTTTCTTCCATGGACTCTTTGATCAAAATGTTCAGTAATGGTAGCTAGGCACCATCCAGCTCTCCTGGTCTCATGGCAAATGAGGCAGTTGTTCATGGAGGCAATTAGCCACACATTCCATATCCTCCTCCTGTTCCTGACTCTTCTTCTTCCTCTGTTACTCCAGGTGAATAGAGACCAATTGTTGAGCCTTGGATGGCAGCTTACAAGCTTTTAAGACCCCAAACCATGCAACAAACTAGGAGGTAGAACAGACGCTCTAAACATGTCATTAGGCCAATTAATTGGAATGTCCTATGAAACCATAATCCTAAACCTCCAAACCAAGGAACCAAATCTCATTAGGTGTTTGGTTGCACATAAGCAACCTCAGCAGGTATTCTTTTTTTTTTTTTTGTCGTTGTTGTAAACATATCTATCACAAAACTTTCATCAGTTCAACTTATTACAGGTGTACAACTTACTGAGTGCAATTACAATAATCGGCTGTGCAACCCTACCCTTAATCAACGTGATTTTTCCATCACTGTTAACCCCACTTTTCCCCCTCTGGTAACCACTAATAAACTTCGGTCTCTATACATTTGCCTTTTCTTATCTTTTTATATAAATGAGATCATATAATATTTGCCCTTTGGTGATTGGCTTATTTCACTCAGCATAATGTCTACAAGCTCCAGCCATACTGTGGCATGTATCAAGACTTCATTTCTCCTGTTGGCTGAGTATTCCATTTAGGTTGTCACTACCTTTTGGCTATTGTGAATAGTGCTGCAATGAACACTGGTGTACAAGTCTCTTTTTGAGTCTGTGCTTTCAATTGGATATATAGGAGTGGAATTGCTGGGTCATAGAGTAGTTCTGTTTTTAGTTTTTTGAGGAACTGCCACACTGTTTTCCACAACAGTTGTACCATTTTCTATTCCCACCAGCAATGCATAAGTGTTCCAATTTCCCAACATCCTCGCTAACATTTGTGATTTTCTGGTTTTTTTTAATCTTAGACATCCTAGTGGGAGTGAAATGATATCTCATTGTGGTTTTGATTTGCATCTCTCTGATGGCAAATGATGCTTTTTTTTGTGTTTGGTGGTCATTTGAATGTCCTCTTTGATGAAATGTATATTCAAGTCCTTTGACAATTTTATGGCTATTTGTCTTTTTGTTGTTAAGTTGTCAAAATTTTATATATATGTTGGTAATTAAATTCCTGTCAGATATATAGTTTCCAAAGATATTCTCAAAGTCTGTAGCTTGTCTTTTTACTTTTTTCCTAAAGTCTTTTGATTAACAAGAAGTTTTTAGTTTTTATGAGGTCTCATTTATTTATTTTGTCTTTTGCTGTTTGTTCTTTTGTTGTTATATTAGATATTGTTGAAAGCTAGGCCTGACAGCATTGCCCCTGCTTGTTTTTCTAAGAATTTTATAGTTTTAGTGTGCACATTTAGATCTTTAATCCATTTTGTCTGTCTGTCAGTTTGTTGTACTGTGTGGGGGCTTGTGTGTTGCAGGGATGCTGGAAGTTATGCCACCGGTATTCAAATACCAGCAGGGTTACCCATGGTGGACAGGTTTCAGCTGAGCTTCCAGACTAAGACAGACTAGGAAGAAGGACATGGCAGTCTACTTCTGAAAAGAATTAACCAGTGAAAACCTTACGAATAGTACCAGAACACTGTCTGATATAGTGCCAGAAAATGAGCCCCTCAGGTTGGAAAGCACTCAAAAGACAACTGGGGAAGAGCCACCTCCTCAAAGTAAAGTTGACCTTAACGACGTGGATGGAGTCAAGCTTTCGGGACCTTCATTTGCTGATGTGGCACGACTCAAAATGAGAAGAAACAGCTGCAACCATCCATTAATAATTGGAACGTGGAATGTATGAAGTATGAATCTAAGAAAATTGGAAATCATTAAAAATGAAATGGAATGCATAAGCATTGATACCCTAGGTATTAGTGAGCTGAAATGGACTGGTATTGGCCATTCTGAATCAGCCAGTCATATAGTCTACTATGCCAGGAATGACACCTTGAAGAGGAATGGCATTCTGTTCATTGTCAAAAAGAACATTTCAAGATTTATTCTGAAGTACAAAGCTGTCAGTGATAGGACAATATCCATATACCTACAAAGAAAAGCCATTAATACGACTATTATTTGAATTTACACACCAACCACTAAGGCTAAAGATGAAGAAATTGAAGATTTTTACCAACTTCTTCAGTCTGAAATTGATCGAACATGCAATCAAGATGCATTGATAATTACTAGTGATTGGAATGTGAAAACTGGAAACAAAGAAGGATTGGTAGGTGGAAAATATGTCCTTGGTGATAGAAATGATGCCGGAGATTGCATGATAGAATTTTGCAAGACTAACACTTCTTCATTGCAAATATCTTTTTTCAACAACATAAATGGCAACTATACATGTGGACCTCACCAGATGGAATACCCAACCCATAAAACCCATAGCTGATGAGCCGATTCCAACTCATAGTGACCCTATGGGATAGAGTAGAACTGCCTCATACGGTTTCCAAGGAGCACCTCATGGATTCGAACTGACAACCTTATGGTTAGCAGCACTACACCACCAGGGTTTCCAGATGGAATACACAGGAATCAAATCTACATCTGTGGAAAGAGATGATGGAAAAGCTCAATATCATCAGTCAGAACAAGGCCAGGGGCCGACTGTGGGATAGACCATCAATTGCTCATATGCAAGTTCACATTGAAGCTGAAGAAAATTAGAACAAGTCCACGAGAGCCAAAGTACAGCCTTGACTAAATCCCACCTGAATTTAGAGACCATCTCAAGAATAGATTTGACATATTGAACAGTAATGACTGAAGACCAGACCAGTTGTGGAATGACATCAAGGACATCATACATGAAGAAAACAAGAGGTCATTAAAATGGACAGGAAATGAGAAAACGACCAAGCGTGGAAAATTAATGGGGAACAAAGAAACTGTCAACAATATACCAGAAAAAGACATCAAAATGACAGCACTAAACTCATACCTATTAATAATTACGCTGAATGTAAATGGACTAAATTCACCAATAAAGAGACACAGAGTGGCAGAATGGATTAAAAAAAAACAAAAACAAAACACTATCTGTCTATATGCTGCCTTCCAGAGACACACCTTAGACTCAAAGACACAAACTAAAACTCAAAGGATGGAAGAAGATATATCAAGCAAACAACAATCAAAAAAGAGCAGGAGAGGTAAGATTAATCTCTGACAAAAGAGACTTTAAAGTAAAATCTACCACAAAGGATAAGGAAAGACATTATATAATGACTAAAAGGTCAATACACCAGGAGGACATAACCATAATAAATATTTACACACCCAATGACAGGGCTCCAAAATACATAAATTCTGACAGCATTGAAAAGAGAGATAGACAGCTCCACAATAATAGTAGGAGACTTCAACACACCACTTTTAATGAAGGACAGAAATTTCAGAAAGAAGCTCAAAAGACACAGAAGATTTAAATGCCACAATCAACCAACTTGATCTCATAGACATGTACAGAACACTCCACCTAGCGGCAGCCAAGAATGGAAAATGGAAATGCACATGGAAAATTCTCCAGAATAGACAACATATTAGGCCATAAAGCAAGCCCTTAACAGAATCCAAAGCATCAAAATATTACACAGCATCTTTTCTGACCATAAAGCCATAAAACTGGAAATCAATAACAGAAAAAAGGAAGGAAAAAAAAAAAATCAAACACATGGAAACTGAACAACACCTTGCTCAAAAACTACTGGGTTATAGAAGAAATTAAGGATGGAATAAAGAAATTCACAGAATCAAATGAGAATGAAAACACGACCAGAACAGCAAAAGCAGTGCTCAGAGGTCAATTTATAGCAATAAATGCACACATCCACAAAGAAGAAAGGGCCAAAATCAAAACATTAACCCTACAACTTGAAAAAATAGAAAGGGAGCAGCAAAAGAAGCCTTCAGGCACCAGAAGGAAGCAAATAATAAAAATTAGAGCAGAATTAAATGAAATAGAAAATAGAAAAACAATTGAAAGAGGTAACAAGACCAAAAGCTGGTTCTTTGAAAAATCGACAAACTTGATAAACCACTGGCCAAAGTAACAAAAGAAAAACAGGAGAGGAAGCGAATAACCTGAATGAGAAATGAGATGGGCAATATCACAACAGACCCAACAGAAATTAAAAGAATCATAACAGAATACTATGAAAAATTGTACTCTAACAAATTTGAAAACCTAGAGGAAATGGATAAATTTCTAGAAACACATTACCTACCTAAACTGACACAAACAGAGGCAGAACAACTAAATAAGCCTATTACCAAAGAAGAGCTTGAAAAGGTAATTTAAAAAACTCGCAACAACAACAAAAAAATGCCCTGGCCCTGACAGTTTCACTGGAGAATGCTACCAAACTTTCAGAGAAGAGTTAACACCACTACTACTAAAGGTATTTCAGAGCATAGAAAAGGAAGGAATACTCCCAAACTCATTCTATGAAGTCAGGATAACCCTGATATGAAAACCAGGTAAACACACCACAAAAAAAGAAAATTATAGACCAATATCCTTCATGAACATAGATGCAAAAATCCTCAACAAAATTCTAGCCAATAGAATTCAACAACATATCAAAAGAATAATTCACTATGACCAAGTGAGATTCATACCAGGTATGCAGGGATGGTTCAACATTAGAAAATCAATGTAATCCAACACATAAATAAAACAAAAGACAATAACCACATGATCTTATCAATTGATGCAGAAAAGGCATTTGACAAAGTCCAACACCCATTCATGATAAAGACTCTCAGCAAAACAGGAATAGAAGGGAAATTCCTCAACATAATAAAGGGCATTTATACAAAGCCAACAGCCAGCATCATCCTAAATGGAGAGAGTCTGAAAGCATTCCCCTTGAGAAAGGGAGCCAGACAAGCATACTCTTTATCACCACTTTTATTCAACATTGTGGTGGAGGTCTTAGCCAGAGCAATTAGGCTAGAAAAAGAAATAAAGTGCATCCAGATTGGTAAGGAAGAAGTCAAAGTATCTCTATTTGCAGATGGTATGATCTTATACACAGAAAACCCCAAAGAATCCACAAGAAAACTACTGAAACTAATAGATTTCAGCAAAATATCAGGATACAAGGTAAAGATACAAAAATGAGTTGGATTCCTCTACACCAACAAAGAGAACTTTGAAGAGGAAATCACCAAATCAATACCATTTACAATAGCCCCCAAGAAGATGAAATACTTAGGAGTAAATCTAACCAGAGACGTAAAAGACCTATACAATGAAAACTACAAGACATTACTGCAAGAAACCAAGAGAGACCTACATAAGTGGAAAAACATAACTTGCTCGTAGATAGGAAGACTCAACATTGTGAAAATGTCAGTTCTACCCAAAGTGATCTACAGATACAATGCAATCCCAATCCAAATGCCACTGGAATTTTTTAATAAGATGCAGAAACAAATCACCAACTTCATATGGAAAGGGAAGAGGCCCCAGATAAGTAAAGCATTACTGAAGAAGAAGAACAAAGTGGGAGGCCTCACACTGCCTGATTTTATAACCCATTATACTGCCACGGTAGTCAAAACAGCCTGGTACTGGTATAACAACAGATAGGTAGACCAATGGAACAGAATTGAGAATCCAGACATAAATTCATCCACCTATAAGCAGCTGATATTTGACAAAGGCCCAACATCCATTAATTGGGGAAAATACAGTCTCTTTAACAAATGGTACTGGCATAACTGGATATCTATCTGCAACAAATGAAACAAGACCCATACCTCACACCATGCATAAAAACTGACTCAAAATGGATCAAAGACCTAAATATAAAATCTGAAGTGATAAAGATCATGGAAGAAAAAATACGGACAAAGCTAGGAGTCCTAATACCTGGCATAAACAGAATAGAAAACATTGCTAACAATGCACAAACACCAGAAGAGAAACTAGACAACTGGGAGCTCCTAAAAATCAAACCCTTATGCTCATCAAAAGACTTCACCAAGAGTAAAAAGACAGCCTACAGACTGGGAAAAAGTTTTTGGCTATGACAAATCCGATCTGTAAAATCTACAAGATACTGCAAAACCTCAACAACAAAAAGACAAATAACCAAATAACCCAATTAAAAAATGGGCAAAGGATACGAACAGGCACTTCACTGAAGAAGACATTCAGGCAACTAACAGATACATGAGGAAATGCTCACAATCATTAGCCATTAGAGAAATGCAAATCAAAACTACAATGAGATACCACCTCACCCCAACAAGGGTAGCATTAATCCAAAAAACACAAAATCTAAAATGTTGGAGAGGTTGTGGAGAGACTGGAACACTTATACATTGCTGGTGGGAATGTAAAATGGTAAAACCACTTTGTAAATCAATTTGGTACTTCCTTAAAAAGCTAGAAATAGAAGTACCATATGATCTAGCAATCCCACTGGTTGGAATGTATCCTAGAGAAATAAGAGCCATCACAGGAATAGATATATGCATACCCCTGTTCATTGCAGCACTGTTCACAATAGCAAAAAGATGGCAACAACATAGGTGCCCAAAAACAGACAAAAGGATAAACAAATTATGATATATTCACACAATAGGAATACTACACAATGATAAAGAACAATGATGAATCTGTGAAATATCTCATAACATGGATGAATCTGGAAAGCATTATGCTGAGTGAAATTAGTCGCAAAAGAACAAATATTGTATGAGACCACTATTATAAGAACTCAAGAGAAGTTTTAAACACAGAAGAAAACATTCTTTGATGGTTACAAGGGTGGGGAGGGAGGGATAGGGCTATTCACTAACTAGTTAGTGGATAAAAATTATCTTAGGTGATGGGAAGGACAGCACACAATACAGGGGAAGTCAGCACAACTGGAGTAAACCAAAAGCTAAGAAGTTTCTTGAATACAACCAAACACTTTAAGGGATAGAGTAGCAGGGGCGTGGGTCTGGGGACCATGGTTTCAGGGGACATCTAGGTCAATTGGCATAACAAAGTTTATTAAGAAAATGTTCTGCATCTCACTTTGGTGAGTGGCGTTTGGGGTCTTAAAAGCTAGTGAGCAGCCATCTAAGATACATCAATTTGTTCCAACCCAACTGGAGCAAAGGAGAATGAAGAACACCAAAGACACAAGGAAAATATTAGCCCAAGAGACAGAAAGGGCCACATAAACCAGAGACTCCTTCAGCCTGAGACCAGAAGAACAAATGGTGCCTGGCTACCACCAATGATTGCCCTGACAGGGAACACAACAGAGAGTCCCTGATGGAGCAGGAGAAAAGTGTGGTGCAATACTCAAATTCTAGTAAAAAGACCAGACTTAATGGTCTGACTGAGACTGGAGTGTCCTTAGAAGACAAGGCCCCTGGACTCTCTGTTTGCCCAGAACTGAAACCATTCCTGAAGCCAACTCTTCAGACAAAGATTAGACTGGACTATGGGACAGAAAATGATACTTGTGAAGAGAGTACCTCTTAGCTCAAATAGACACATGAGACTAAATGGGCGGATCCTGGCTGGAGGCGAGATGAGAAGGCAAAAAGGGACAGGAGCTGGTTGAATGGACATGGGAAATCTGGGGTGGAAAGGAGGAGTGTGCTTTCACATTTTAGGGAGAGCAGCTAGGGTCACATAACAACGTGTGTATAAATTTTTGTATGAGAAACTGGAACTGTAAACTTTCACTTAAAGCACAATAAAGAAAAGATGATGAGAATAGTCACCTAAAATTTTGCCATTTTGAATTTCCATAAAAACACAACAAATTGTCTCTAATGGAATACCCAAAAGCAGACTTATAAGAACTTAAGAAGATGGTGGACGAAAGGAAAACAGGCTTTGTGAGGCCGAACATGGCTGTCCTTGTGCATTCCGCTTATTCATTGCTGTTTGCTAAGTCATTCTTATGTAATTCTTGCTGAGGTGGCCTTATGTAAGTCCAAAATCATCCCTGGCGTGTAGCCACTATTGTTCACCACCACTATAAAACCTCTGCCCTCCCAATTGGGCACGGAGATTTGTTCAGTCCTGCTGCTGCCCAGGATCTGCCTTGTGTGTAAGTCTCCCTAATAAACTCCTTTGCTGCCACCTGAATTGCTCACCTCTTTCTTCGATCTCTCAGCACCATGCATTTCTGGAAACAAGTTTCACTTTACCGGTCCCTGCCGGGACAACTGGCGAGCTAGCCAGGAGACAGAGGAAATGACAAGTGGAAGTGAGGCCTCTGTGGGGGAAATCCCAGATTGGCTAACAACCTCCATGTGGGGAGGTTTGGCCTGTATGCTTGATGCTTATGGACTGCTATGTGAGTATGCGCACACCTCGAAAACACCAAGTGGTAGCCTGGTCATGGGGCGACACGTGCCATCATAAGTGTGGAGAAGAAGCTAGGAAAGCAGTAGTGGCCATGGGGTGTCTGCTGCTCTGGGCCCTTTGGCTGGCTACCGATGCCCAGCTAGCTGCAGAAGTGCATGTAAAAGCTTTGCAGGAAGTTGGAAAGGGATATGTGACAGTCACGTGTGGCTGTGAGTGATGTATTGAGCAACTGCAGCCACAAACAGGATGAGAAACTAGAAACACTTGCCTGCAGGTTTGTAAAGATGGGGGGAAGGAAAATGCCAAAGGTGAAGATCAGGGCAGTGTTGATGAAAGGTGACTGTGACACAAAAATGTGTAATCCTTGGGAGAATGAGTCTAGCAATGAGATATGGAGGTGATAGTAGACGAGGGGTCTGGCTTTGCAGAGCAGCCCCTCCGGGCATGGCTTCTCATTACCCATAAAAGGAAAGCTACCCTTGAACCCAATGACCATAGATAAGAAATTCCACCTCCTAGTTCTATGACAATGCAGGAATACACCCTTACTAAGTTGATTGAATTGTGTGGGAAGTTCCAGCAGAAAGGGAAGGAAACAATTGCAACTTGGTTATTACGTCTGTGGGATATTGAGAGAGACAGTGTCTCTTTAAATGGAGCCAAGGCAGAAAAAATGAGTAGTATAACCATCCACCTCGTCCTCTGGCTGCATTTACACACAGCTTAGAACACAGAAGTCATACATGCCCTCATGGATTGGATTATCTCATGTTGTAGAAGGGCATGGCTGAATGAGGATCTTTCCAGTATGGGTGGGAAGTGGTCTTCTGTACAGTAGTTACAGCAACTAATATGGGAACTAGGTATGTGCCACACCATTTATGCCAAGCACTTCTGAGGACCAGACAATGAACTCTTTACTGCAGGAATGAAAGCAAAGATCCTACAGGTGGAACTACCCTTTTGGTATGGCATGCTGGTGGCTCTAGTTCGTCCCTTAGTGGGTCAGACAGACTACCAGGTGGGACAAGCCGTAGCCGACTTGGGTGAAACTGAGAGGGCTAGCGAGAAGGGGGTGTGAGCCTTGGGAAGAGAGAAAGGAAAGGCTGAAAACCCTGTAAGATGACTGTCCAAGGGCCCCTTGAAAGTGACTCAAAAGCAGATGTGGATGGATTTAGTGGCTGCCAGAATGGCAATAGAAAAGATAGATAAACAACCGAATGTGGTTTTTGTTAACCTTTGGAAGAAGCTGAAGTGGAAGCAACAATACTGCCTTCTGGGTCCCACTACACCCCATGGGGAAGTGTCCCTTGCCACTAGGTGGACCCCACCAATCCCTAGGGACTAGGGGTGGGGCCGAGGTCACCCACAGGTCAGGGCCCTACAGAGGACCGGAGGCCCCACATACAGGTCACAACATTGGTCAAGAACAAACAAGCAGTGGGTGGTAGCTCTGGTTGATACAGGGGCAGAATGTACCCTTATCTTTGGAAACCCTGAATGGTTTTGAGGACCCCCCTTGGAAATTGATGGGTACAGTGAAAAGTTCATCCACATGCATCAGGTAATCCTGACTGTACAAATAGGATGTACTCCCCCTAAACTGTATCAAGTTTGTATTTCCCCAATACTGGAATATATTCTAGGGTAGATGTCCTCATGGGGCTTATTTTGACCACATTTGTGGGAGAATTCCAACTGTGGGTGAGGGTGGTAAAAGCAGTCTTGAGGGGGAATTTGGCATAGGGAACAGTGGCCCTGTCCCCACTACAAAGAGTGGTAGACATCAGGCAACATAAGTTGCCCAGAGGACATAAGGAAATCAGTGATCCCATTTTGGAAGTGAAAGGGATAGGTATCCTCTGGGAATCCCAGAGTGCTTTTAATAGCCCTGTATGGCCTGTGAAGAAACCAGGTGGGTCCTGGCATATGACCATGGATTATAGGGAACCTAACAAGGTGATCCCTCCTATACATGCTGCAGTTTCAAACATAACTTCCTTGTTGGAAATCCTTAGTAGAGACCTGGGCATGTATCATACTGTGTTAGACTTGGCTAATGTGTTCTTTAGCATCCCTCTAGTCCTGTCTCCTCAGGAACAGTTTGCTTTCACTTGGGAGGGACAACAGTGAACATTTCAGGCACTACCCCAAGGGTATCTACATAGTTCCACCATTTTCCATGGTGTGGTTGCTAGGGATCTGACTCTTCCCCTTCCCCACTACTGTCTGTTGATTTCATTACATTGATAATATCATGTTAGTTAACATGCTTCTCTGTTACAGGAGTGTCTAGGTGCCCTAATCATCCACCTACAGGGGAAAAGATGGGCCATGAATGCCCAAAAGGACCAAGGACCAGGAACATCAGTACAATGGCATTACCACCTGCCGTACAACCCCCAGGCCATGGGCCTGGTGGAAAGGAAGAACAATGTCTTAAACAAATATGAACCCTTACAGGCAAGGCTTTCCTGGCAGGGTGGACCAAGGTGCTGCCTGAGTCTTTGAGGTTGATAAATTCAGCTCCCACTGGGGCTTTAGCCCCATATGCCAGACTAGGAGCCCTGAATGACTTTCCAACAGCAATACGAGTGACATCACGGGCTCCAGAAGCTTATCTACCAAGATTGTTACTGGAACAAAACATCATGGTCCTCTGGACATCTCAGGACCTGGATCTAGGAAGTGGAACCATCTATTGGCACTTGTTGTGGGTTACCCTACCAGGGTAAATTGGTTACTTCATCCCCCTGGAGGTGGAGGAACTGATTGGCCCAATGTGGGAGCCCACCATTCTACTGCACAGAGGACCTTGACAGTCACACTTTATATGGAAAGGAACTATGACTGTATCACAAGGGATGGAAGTGGGCCTCCTTTTCTGGCATACAGAAAAATGGGTGGCTTTACTCACAACCCTTCAAGTGACCTCCCTAGGGCAGCATGTAAGGTACACCCAGCCAAGAAAAATGTCTAAAGCAGCTGTTGTTCTCACCACCTGAAGGGAGGTCACTAGTGTGATTCTAATAGAAGAAGATTTACCCCTCTTGTTACTTCCTAAACACTTGTCTTTCCAACCATAAGTATGGCCTACTCTGCTTTTTTCCCTTTGGAGCTGCAAACGTCTTCCTAGAGTGGGCTCATAGCTTCACCATAGTCCACAACAAAAGTAGCTGCTGGGTTTGTGGAAAAATCCCCTTCTCAAGTGTGAAGCCATGCCTTGGAGTGTGGAGCCCCTGACCAAAACCGATTGGGCAGCTGTGGGAGACATGGAGATATTAAAGCCTCTTCAACTAATTGAGGTATAACAGGAGAGGAGGAGCACAATATCACCTTTTCCTAGACTCAGGCTGTTGCAGACACCTGCATCTTGGTAAGAGACTGCAATATGTCTCAGTTACATCCACAAGAGGGTGTTTACCAGTTCTGGGATGGTTTAGGTTGGTTGGTACCCAAGCAGGGTGTGTTAGGAAAACTCGCTTATGTCTGTTTTGAACCAAGTAAAACTCCATGGATTCCCCTGTATCCCTCCAATTCCTCCTCCTGCATAGTGGGCTGGACTCCTGTGTCCCACTGCCGATGGATGATAGCACCTAATACCACTGAATGGTTGCAGTATAAAAACCCCAACAGGACTGCAGAAGCGTACCTTGCTCCACTGGCACTCGATGGCTGTGTGACCACTACTTGTGACACATGGTTAACGTACAATTGGATAGGGTGCAGCACTTTCAGGTTACCCTACGCTGCAACAGATATTAGAAAAACAGTACTAAAACGTCTGAATTACCCCACGGTAAAAGCCAGGTGGATCAAGAATCGTCTTTTCCACTGGTATGATTTCCTTTTTACTGTTTTTGTTCCCCTCACTGGCTGCTTAGGAGTAATGGGACAAATAGAAGCTCTAATTTTATCGACTAGGCCCTGAACAATAGCAGAGAAAGCTTGTGGCTATTGACTGCTGAAACCATCCAAATGAGGAAGGCAGTGCTTGAGAGCCAAATGGGTCTAGACATTCTAACAGTCAGTCAGGGCTGGACATGGGCCTTAGTAAAAACTGAATGTTGTACCTACCAGACTATCACAAGAGCATAACTGATTTGCTAGGCCATATGAAGAAACAGATAGAAGCCTTAGACACACCTGATGGCTGGTCAGCTGTGGCCACCTGGATTTCCTCTTTCCCCTCTGGCTGGCGAGGTTTTTTCGGGGGGGAGGGGTCTTGGTCTTTTCCTGGGTATGGGGGTGTTTCTGCTGTGTTTGTCTATATTGCTGGTGTGGTCTGTGCCTCAAACTACAGCAGCCCCGTCTGACCCTACCTGCAAAGGTGTAACATCTCCTCTCTGGGCCCTCAGGGGAAGAGGGGAAACATGCCAGATTGTAAGAGCTGGCCTCAAGGGGTGGACTGAAGAGGAAACAGGCTTTGCAAGGTCAAACACAGCTGCCCTCATGTGTTCCATTTATTCACTGCCTTTTGCTAAATCATTCTTATGTAATTCTTGCTGAAGTGGCCTTATGTAAGTCCAGAGGCATCCCTGGCATACAGCCACTATTATTCACTACCACTATAAAACCTTGCCCTCTCGTTGCTTGGTCGTGCTGCTGCTCAGGATCTGCCTTGTATGTCAGTCTCCCTAATAAACTGCTTTGCTGTCACTCTGGAGTTGCCCACCTTTTTCTTCAGTCTCTTGGCACCCTCTGTTTTTGGAGGCAAGTTTCATGTTACCAGTCTATGCTGGGACAGTGAGAAAAAGGGGGACATGGCCAGAAAGCAGAAGGAAATGAAATGTGAACTGGATTTTATTACAATATATAAATAAATTATAAATACAAGGAAGTTTCAACATTAGAAAATATATTAATATATTTTATCATATTAATAGATTTGAAGGAAAGTATCGTATTATTATCTCCATAGATGTTGAAAATGCATTTGACCACATTCAACAACCTTGCTTGGTAAAAACACTGAATAAAATAGATATAGATAGATACTTCCTTAACATATTAAAATAGATTGATCTCAGTTCAAAACCCAACATCATGCATGATGTCAGAACTTAGAAACATTTCCATAAAGTAAGGAACAAGATAAAGATGCCCATTGTCACTACTATCATTTAACAGTGTACTTTTAACAAATGCAATTAGACAAGAGAAAGAAATTAAAGTTATAAACAATGGAAAAGAGAAAGTAAAACTATCACTATTTGCAGATATGATTATAAACTTGGGAAACTCAAAAGAATTGAGTTTCTTTATTACTATATATTACTCAGTAAAATAATTAAATAAGGTAAGTGTAAGCTTAATAGCTCTACATATATATACAAATTATCATTAACAAATGGGGGAAAATACCCCATTTAAGATAACAACAACAAAAAAATATAAAATGCCTAGGAATTAACTGGAGCCCTGGTGGTGTAGTGGTTAAAAGCTCAGCTGCTAACCAAATGGTCGGCAGTTCAAATCTACCAGTTGTTCCTTGCAAACCCTATGTGGCAGTTCTACTCTGTCCTATAGGGTTGCTGTGAGTTGAAACTGACTCGATGGCACCTAACAACAACAACAATAACAAGAGTTAACTTAAAAAAATATGCAAGATCCATATGAAGAAAATTTTAAAACATTCTTAAAGACATAAAAGCCTCACTTGCAAACAGAGAAGAGCAAATTAAAAACACAAAGTGATACCATTTCATAGGCAAAATTTTTAAGAAAGCAAACTTAAATACATACAGTTTTCAGTTAGTAACCCTCATTGGAACATCAGGTACTCTCATATAATGCTTATTCAAGCATAAAATTGAATAATCATTTTTGAGAGGAATGTGGTGACATCAAGTAAAGTTGAAGATATTTTACTTTTAAACATAAAAAACCCATTTCTAGATATGTATCTTAGAAAATTCTCTTGCTCAAGGAAACGTGAAGAAAGTGCATTAAAAGATTGTTTGTACTAGCAAAAACCTGGAAACAATCCAAATATTCATCAACAAGCAAATGGATAAATCATAATACGGTCATATAAAATAATACTGAGCAGTGGTGAAAATGAACAGCCTATAGCTGCATATATCAACATGGATAAATCTCAAAACAAAATGTTAAGAAAAAGAGTAAACAAGTGGTAAATGATATGTATATAAAGTTTAAAACTTACAAAACAATACTATATATTGTTTATGGATACATAGATACAATAAAAGAATAAGCACCTATGTAAGAATTAAAAATATCTAATTCGTGATAGTAGATACACCTTTAGTGGGAGCGTATAGGAGACCTTAACAATAGCTGTAATATTTTATTTCTTAATATCTGAAGCAAATATTACATAAGATAAATATTTGATGGCACTGGGAGTTGGATCCACAGATATGTTACATTAATTCCTACTTTTTTTCCTGTATGTTTGTAAACCTATCAAAAAATAAGTAAAATTTTTAAACTTTGTGAAATGTCTTCTTTCTAATCCACTGTTTCAGAAATGACTATTCCTCACATTGCATTGTTTGATAGTTTTTCTTTTTGCAAAAAATAACAGATGGTTAAAATGACTTTTAAATAGTGGCACCATTTGCCAAAAATAATTTTTTTTTCCTTCCTAGGTTAACAGCACTTCTGTTCTATGAATGAGTTGTTCTCCACCCTGGCTACCTCTGGATAGTTTAAGGAAAAAAAAAAAAGAAAGAGAAAAAGAAGCCAACTCTGGTCCAGACCAACTGAATCAGAACCTCTGGGGTGGGGTTAATTTAGACTTTTTTCCCCCATCTAACAGATTCTTCCCTCTTTTTCTTCCTCCTCTTCCTCTTCTTTTTCCTTTTTCTTTTCACCAAGCTTAAGAAATAAAATTTGCTAATACATTTGAAATTCCTTATGTAGCCTTCCTACTCCTACTGGGGTAAACACTATCCTGATTTTCTTTTTGACTTTAGAGAGTTTTATAGACTTTTTGGTACTTCCAGTTTTAAATTTCAAGTCTTTTTCTCCTCTTTACCACACTCCAAGCACACCTATTAATGCTCCCAAATAAAGAGCAGCACTGTAGTTATTTTCTATTCCCAGTAGTGTCCATGGACAAATGATAATTGTATTTGGAAACTGTTGCTCCTACAAAAATTTGCTTGTAGATTTGCTATATGCAAACTCACCCTAGCCTCATCTTGTTCTTTTTCCCTTCGTAGCTGCATTTGTCTCATGATGTCGTTACATAGTAGGAACAATGTTGGAAGATTCTGAAGATAAATAAAGGCTGCTGAGAATTATTGACATTGTTTGGAGTTACCCAACTCAAGGTATGTCTGTAAAGAAATGAGAATATGTTTCCTATATGGTTTATGGAAACCAAGAAGGTGCAGTTGCTGCAAGAGTGTGATGCATCATGGTTTTGAAACCAGCCTTTACCTTTGTTCTAGCTCCTATAATGAGTGAAGGTGCGTGTTCCATGAGTAATTGATATGTGGATCAAGGAATATGCAATTCTGTGTGACATTAACTGCAAATGAGACACATGACACCGCAAAGATTTGTAACTGACTTAAACAATTGCTAGAAAATAGGGAATTTGGGGGCATAAAAGAGGTCTATGATATTATAGCATCAGTTATCAAGAGGTTTAAGGTGTTTAAATAGATGATTAATTACGAGAGTGAAGACTGAAGAATTATATTTTAAAAATCAAATGTAAGAACTAAATTTAGCTAAGAAAACTCTTTTTTTCCTGAAAGAAAACTCGAGATTTGCTTACTCAACTGAATGATAAGCAAAGCAACCAAAAATATATTTCTCTTTTTTTAAGGAAACTGGGTGAAAAAAATAAAGTTTTTTTTTTTTTTTCTCAAACAGAAAGCATTGATAATGCTTGGGTTTTCTGCCATGACCTGGGAAAAACATACTGAAGTCTGTGGGAGAATACTGACCCGAACCCCCCAAGTTATCAAAATCATAGGCAGGATCCATGCTGAAGAGATTCTTTGACAATCTAGAATTCATCCTGTAAACACAACTAATCAATCATGCCATTGTGTCTAACTGACCCAATGGTTTTGTGAGTAAAAGCCCATGATGCAAAATGAAGTGCAGAGTAGTCACTCTGCAGAGCCCTCACTGATAACATGGCTTCTTGGAGATAGTTTGGACCCACACAGGATTTTACCTTATTTACTAAAATTGGCTGTGAGTGACTTTCGGCTTTTTCCAAAATACATAATCCTTGAAGCTAGTAAAGAAAATAAAAGACAAGAACTGAAGGCCATTTTCTTGAAGAGGAATTATTAAAAGTCAGATTGGAGCAGTGATAACATTATGAGAAATGGTGTATTGCCTCCTAAATGAACACTTCGAACAATGTTGAATGAACATTTATTGAGTGTCTACCCATGAGGCCACACATTGTAAAGTTCTGTGAGAGGCAAACACTCATTTGGATTCCTCTTAATCACTAGTATGTGTAAAACTGGTCTTAGGACTCATGGCAGCACTGGTGGGCGAGCCAGCACTGGGCTCCAGCACGTGTTTCAGGTGCACACTAACTCCGGAGCTTCATCCCCAGGTTTTTTGTTTTTGTTTTGTGGCTTCATGCACAACTGAAGATTTTTTACTGTGTTACACAGGTCTGGACTAAATTCCTTAATTAAGATCCCTAGGTTTTTGACAAGCATTTGTCTATACCAGCCACCAACACCTCTCTATTCCTGTTCCATCAGTTGTGGACAGGAACACTGCTCCAGGTCACATTTACAGGGTCTTCACAGCAATGTTTGTCAGTGTGCATCTTTTAAAAAGCACGTTAAGATGTTAACCTTAAGGAAATAATTAATAATACCCACAAATATTTAACTGTAACACAGACAAATGCACAGAGACCAAAGTTTATTAAGGGTTACTGGGGGTAGGAGAAAGAGGGAAGGGGAGTCTTAGCTTAGGGGGGACTTAGTTTCTGTTAATGACAGTGGAATAATTTGAAAAAGGATAGTGGTGATGGTTCCACAGTATGATGAATGTAATCAATGGCACTGAGTTGCACATGGAAAAATTGTTGAATTGGTAGATGTTTTGTTATATATATTTTTACCACAATAAAATTTTTATTTATGTTAATATATAATAGGTTAGTTATTATTATCTTAAATGAATTAATAAATTATAATATTAAAAAAAACTTTTGACCGCTACAAAAATGTCCATCATAGTGTTTGCTTAAAAACTGGGAGCAGTTGACATGTCTAGCATCTGGGAGTTGGTTAAATAAACATAGTAAGCCAAAACAATGTAATACTATGCAGCTGTTTAAAATGATGTCACAGAAGGGACTATCTTAATGTGGGAAGGGAATTCATGATTTATAATATTGTGAGATGAAAACGAATTACAAAATAGCATACTTTATATGATCTCCTTTAAATAAAAAATACATATGAGTATTATTCATAGGAAAAAAGTCTGGAATGATAAACACCAGTGAATTTTAAACTTCGCTCTGAAGAACTCCAAGGTGCCAAGTTGAGGATCAAACAACCCCCTAACTGGGCTTTCAGGACTCCACCTCCTGTGTTGCTTTTATCTGTTTTACATATTTATTTCTATATGTAAACTTGAAAATCTTACAAATCACTGTTACATACTTTGGGGTTAAGAGTAGTCACCTCTAGATGTTTTTCTCTTTTATTTTATTATTTAGTCACGCAAGTCCCAACTGACCTGTTAGCAGGAAGTCCAATTCCTCAGGGTGTTATTTTCTTTTCTTCTTTTTGCTTGTCTGCATTTTCAGATTTTTCAATGTATTTCTCTTGTGATAGGAAAAAACAAGCAATGTTTGATCCACTTGACAATGACATTTAAAGACATTAAACTGGGAAAGTACCTCAGCGAAAAGTGTTGTGAAAGGGAGTTCTTATTACTGAGCAGAGTACAGTGGTTTATTTGTATCCATGGGTTTACTTGTTTCCATGGTAGCAACTGAGGTCAACTGAGAACAGGTGGGTTGACTTTCCTGTTGAATATGCACTGTCATTATCTTGTCAATTAAGTTCTTGCCCTATTTGGTCGTATGAGACCAATGACAAGGAGAGTTTGAATCAAACTAGAACATACCGAAAGAAGAACAACATAATCAAAGGAAAAATGTAAAAATGTTTGTTTAAACATCCCTTAGCAAATAATTATGTATTATACTCCTGAATTTGTCCTGCTGAACAGAGTAACGAAGTGCTACGATGGACGATATTTCTCAAGCTCCTAGAATCGAAAGTCCTTTGGCATCTGGTTCTTTATTCTTTAATGTAAGTAAGAAATAATCTGGTAACATTTAATGGATCTTATCTTGTTAAATTTTAATGACCCCTCAACACTTTTACTAAGTTAATAAAACACTGGTTCACGCTCAGCTTTTAGCGGTTTTAATGAAAGAAGTAAACAAATGTGGAATTGGTTAAAGTAAGTCTGTTTAATTTGAAAATGTTAATCTTTTGATTTGCTGTCATTAGTGCATATAGCTTTTTTATTCATTCATTTATTTATTCAGCAGTTATTAACTGGGCACTTTCTAAATGTAAGAGTAAATATCTGTTGAGTACTAAAAATAAGGGTGTAAATACTTATTGTGCTGATAAACCTGAAAGCAGGTCAGAATGAATTAGATTCTGATTCAGCTTTACAAATGTATGCTTGGCCAACTTAGGACTTTCCTTAATAAAAGTTGCAGTGCAGTGGTTAGCTTTTTCTGTGTCCTTTCTAGCCATGGTGTTGTAACTCCCACCCACATGATTGGGTAGGACTGTGCAAATAGGGTAATTTCGGCCCACCGGCGGGATTGGTCAGTTTTGCCATCCCACTTGGCTTGAAATGAGCCATCCCGGAGGCGAAAAAGAGATGATCTGACCACCACGAAGGAAGAAGAGCAAAGAGCAGAGTGTGTCCTTTGGACCCAGGATCCCTGCTCTGAGAAGCTCCTGGAATCAGGAGATTGAGAGAGAGAGAGAGAGTTAGCTATAATACTGAAGCCCACCGAGTGAGAAAGTTGAGTGCCTTTGGGCAGGAGGCTTGCTGGCAGGGTAGGGTGCCTCTGGACACTTGGTGGAGCTAGGTTTGCTGACCTACAGAGCTACAGCTGAGTGCCTTCCAGCTGAGGCTTACTGGTGGGGTGGAGTGCCTTCGGGTACTTATCGGCAGAGCTAAAAGAGCTTTATTAACACTTGCCCAAGCAGAGCAGAGGCTGAGGGGCCAGAGAGAGGTGTGCCTGTGGGCACAGCTGAGAAGAGGCTGTCCTGATGGAAGAACTGTATCCTGAGTGTTCCTGAACCTGAATTGTAACCTGTTACTTCCCTAATAAACCCCATAATCATGAGTATTGTCTGTGAGTTCTTTGTGGCCATTGCAATGAATTTATGAATCCAGCAGCAAAGTAGAGAGAGTGCTATGGGAAGGATGGTTGGTGTCAGAATTGGTAAAGATGGGAGAGAAAGGGGGTGTGTTTGATCTCCACCTGGTGGGAATCAGCCTTGGGGTGTTCATCTTGATTCTCCTTCCCCCTTGTGAAGTTAGAGGAGGTCAGACACAACCCCCACACCATTTTTACAAAGTGAACCATAAATGCTTAACTTCACTTAGTAAAGGGTGTGAAATGTTAGTTTTTCTGGGACAACTTATTTATAATTTACCTTTCCTTTCTTTCATCTATGGAAAAAGCATTCTTTTTTTCTTGTCCAAAACTAATCCCTGCACCTCTGGTCTCTTATAGAAGCCAGTTCAATTAATTTTCATTCATCCATCAAACTTTATTTAATACATGCTGTACACTGCATGAGGAGTCTCTGGGTGGTGCAAATGGTTAAACACTGGGCTACTAGCAAAAATGTTGGTGGTTCAAACCCACTTAGCAGCACCTCAGAAGAAAGGCCTGGTGATCTACTTCTGAAAAGTCACAGTCATTGAGAACCTTGTGGAGCACAATTCTACTCTGACACATGGGGTCACCATGAGTTGGAATTGACTTAATGGTGGCTGGATTTTTTTTGTGTACTTCATATATGCCAGGCAGTGGGGTGCAAAAATAAAGATACAGCCCAGGGCCTGGCCCTCAAGGTGCTTACACAAAAGTTGGACAAGCGTGATGATAAAGGTAAATCAGAAATAAATAGGGATAAGTAGATGTGGAAGAAGAGAGGTCAGAGAAGGCTTTCTTAGAGAAAGACTGGGTTGGTATACATTGTGACCTGAATGGAACAAAAACACTTCAAAATTAACACACCTAAAACTGAATCCATTTTCTCCCTCCCAACATCTGTTCCTCTCTTGTGATCTATCTATTGTAATCACCACCCACATAATCATCCAAGACAGAGACTTGGACAGCTGCCTAGATTCCCTTTTTTTTCTTCTCCCTTACCTTGCTAAAGAAGCTGGAGCAAGCCTGGTGGGCTCACTAGCCATGGTGGTGGAACTGGGATAGGAGGATCTCAGCCCATTCACAGTAGGAAGGGTGTTTTCCTGTGACAACATACCTAGGTGGATAACCAGACTCTGTCAAGTGGAGTCAAGTTTATAGCTAGAAAAACAGGACTGAGCACTGAGGCTGAAGGGATAAACAATGACAAAAACTGGAAACAAGGATCAACGTTGGTACCTGGGAGACTGGAAACTCAGGTAGTCTCAGGAGTGAACAACAGGTGAAGAAGCATGGACCAGAACTGAAATTATTAACGGTAAGTCAGGGGCTTAGGCTTTCCTTTTAAGTATGGTTGTTGTTAGGTGCCTTTGAGTCGACCTTATGGACAACAGAATGAAACACTGCCCGATCCTGCACATCCTCACAATCATTTTTATCTTAATCCCATTGTTGCAGCCACTGTGTCAGTCCATCTCGTTAAGGGTCTTCCTCTTTTCCGCTGACTCTACTTTACCAAGCATGATGTCTTTCTCCAGGGACTGATCCCTCCTGATAACATGTCCAAAGTATGTGAGATGGAGTCTCACCATCCTTGCTTCTAAGGAGCTTTCTGGCTGTACTTTTTCCAAGACAGATTTGTTCGTTCTTTTGGCAGTTCATGGTATATTCAATATTCTTCTCCGACACCACAATTCAAAGGCATCAATTCTTCTTTGATCTTCCTTATTCATTGTCCAGCTTTTGCATACTTGTGAGAGCATAGAAAATACCATGGCTTCGGTCAGGCGCACCTTAGTCCTTAAAGTGACACCTTTGCTTTTCAACACTTTAAAGAGAACTTTTGCAATAGATTGGCCCAATGCAATGTGTCATTTGATATCTTGACTGCTGCTTCCATGGGTGTTGATTATGAATCCAAGTAAAATGAAATCCTTGACAACTTCAATTTTTTCTCCATTTATCATGATATTGCTTATTGGTCCATTTGTGAGAATTTTTGTTTTCTTTATGTTGAGGTGTAATCCATATTGAAGGCTGTGGTCTTTGATCTTCATCAGTAAGTGTTTCAAGTCCTCCTCACTTTCAGCAAACAAGGTTGTGTCGTCTGCATAACACAGGTTGTTAATGAATCTTCCTCCCATCCTGATGCCCTGTTCTTCTTCATGTAGTCCAGTTTCTGGGATTATTTGCTCAGTCAGCATACAGATTAAATAAGTATGGTGAAAGGATATAACCCTGATGCACACCTTTCCTGACTTTAAACCATGCAGCATCCCCTTGTTCTGTTCCAATGACTGCCTCTTGGTCTATATACAGGTTCCTCAGGTGCACAATTAAGTGTTCTGGAATTCCCGTTCTTCACAATATTATCCATAATTGTTATAATCCACACATTGAATGCCTTTGCATAGTCGATAAAACAAAGGTGAATATCTTTCTGGTGTTCTCTGCCTTCAGCCAGGATCCATCTGACATCAGCAATGATATCCCTGGTTCGACGTCCTTTTCTGAATCTGGCTTAAATTTCTGACAGTTGCCTGTAGATATACTGCTGCAACCGCTTTTGAAGGATCTTCTGCAAAATTTTACTTTCGTGTCATATTAACGGTATTTTTCGATAATTTCCGCATTCAATTGGGTCACCTTTCTTTGGAATAGGCATAAATATGGATCTCTTCCAGTCGGTTGGCCAGGTAGCTGTCTTCCAAATTTCTTGGCGTAGACAAGTGAGCACTTCCAGTGCTGCATCCATTTGTTGAAACATCTCAATTGGTATTCCGTCAATTCCTGGAGCCTTGTTTTTCGCCAATGCCTTTCAAGTAGTGGTAATAGTATTGCTAGGTAGGCATAGTGTTGTAAACAGTATCTCCATATCCTTAGCTGTGGTATTTAAAAGAAACTTTCTGGATTGGTGATTAATCTATGAACATAAAAAAGCTTGCTAGAGTTGAGAACAATTAAGATACAAATGGAATTTAAACATTTTATCTAAATTAAAACATAGAGCATATGTTGATTTTTTAGTTTTTTGATGTAGGTTCAAGACTTTCCCTTTGAGTTTGGGTCTGTTTTTGGAGTTCCCATCCTCTTTCTTGCTTGTGCCACCCGCTTAACCTCCAACGTTACAGAAAGTTCTCTTGGACAGCAGTGGCTATCGTCCAAACACCAAAGCGCTGTACAAAAGCCCTAATGTGTTCCTTTCCCCTTTCCAGCCTTACCTTCTGTCTGCCCCCCATGCTCACCCTAGGCTGCAGTCGAAGGAAACCACCTATAGACCAAAACACTGCAGCTGTTTCATATGTCAGTGCATTTATACATGCTGTTCCCTCTAGGGAATGCCCTTCATTGGAGGAAGTGAATTCCTACTCAATCCTTTATGACCCAACTAATTTGACAGCTCTGCTCATCTTTCCTGATTCTCCAAGGCACAGTTAGTTGCTTTGTTCTCTTTGTTCCAAGAGGACTGTGTACATATTCTACAGTAGCACCCACCACGCTCTCTTCTCTGTTAGACTGAGTACCTTATGGGCAGGAACCACATTTTCATATTGCTAGTAGCTAACTCAACTCCTGGCATATAGTGGGTTCTCAATCAATATTTATTGAACAAATGCTGCCTTGTAATAGGTTTTAGGTATGTATATATCTTGTGGAAGATTAAGCTCCATCTCATGTGACCACCAAGATGCTCTCTTGGGAAGGCAGGGAGGATGAGGACTCATGAGGGAAGAGTACTGTGATTGTGGGCATAGGGAGGGGCAGTCACATATTTGCTGATCCTAGTCTATTTCATAATTTTTTTTCAGGGTCCCTCTATGGTGGCTGCACAATGCTATGATATTTGGTTATTATCTGAAAGATTTCTGATGCAGGAGGACAGATTCTCCACCCTAAGTAATAATTTGATTGGCTAAAATATTTTTCCCATTCATGTATATAGGTTAATCAGTTTTTTGCAATTCTGGCTACACATTAGAGTCATCTGTATAACTTAAACATTTTTTAATGCCTAGGTCCCACTTCAGACCAAATAAGTCAGAATGTCTGGCGTGGAGCCAGGTATCAGTCTTTTTAAAGAACTCTCCCAGGTGATTCTCCATGTGACCAGAGTGGCAAAGCACTGAGCTATATTCTGTCCACATCTTGTCATTATCCAGCTCAGATGGGAGTTTCTCTTAGTCAGTTGGATCCAGAACATGATGGTGGAACAGATCAAGTGACTGTTATTGCCAGTAGTGTTTAGCCGCTTCACCAGTTAGATTTGTTGCATGTTTCTAGTTCCAGGCAGAGAAAATGACAAAGGGTCCCATCTGTGTGTCTGGTGCCTTGAAGAAGGAGGAGTTTAGGTCAAGTGCAAGGAGAGTTCCAATCTTCCAATAGACCATTAATAATACTTATGGTGTCTCTGCTACATGCTCACTACTGCCTCTGACCCTGGGGGAAACAGAAGTGATATAGAAGGAGGAGGGTGACATGAGGAAGTGAATGTTTATGAAGCTCGGACCATGTTCTAGTATGATGCTAGGCACTTTCTATATGCCATCTCATATAATCCTCACAACAACCTGGCAAATTAAATGAGACTCTCATCACTTATGGAGCCCTGGTGGTGCAGTGGTTAACAGCTACAACTGCTAACCAAAAGGTCAGCAGTTTGAATCCACCAGCTTCTCCTTGGAAACCCAACGGAGCATTTCTACTTTGTCCTATAGGGTTGCTGTGAGTCGGAATCAACTCGACGGCAATGGGTATGGTTTTCTGTTTTGGTTTATTATCACTTTGTTGTTGTTATGAGTTGAGTTGGTTCTCACTAATAGTGACCCTATGTACAACAGAACAAAACACTGCCCAGTCCTGCACCATCCTCACAATCGTTGTTATGCTTAAGCCCATTATTGTGTCAGTCCCTCGCATTGAGGGTCTTCCTCTTTTTCGCTGATCCTCTACTTTACCAAACATGATATCCTTCTCCAGGGACTGATCCCTCCTGACAACATGTCCAAATTATGTGAGACGTAGTCTCACCATCCTTGCTTCTAAGGAGCTGTCTTAGGCATCTAGTGCTGCTATAACAAAAATACCACAAGTGGATGGCTTCAACAAGAAGTTTATTCTCTCACAGTCCAGCAGGCTACCAGTCCAAATTCAGCGTGTCATCTACAAGGGAGTGCTTTTTTGTTGGCTCTGGAGGAAGGTCCTTGTGATGCATCAGTCTTCCCTTGATCTCGGAGCATCTCAGCGCAGGAACCTCAGGTCCAAAGGACCCTCTCTGCTCCCAGCACTGCTTTTTCGGTGGTATGAGGTTCCCATGCCTCTCTGCTCACTTCTCTCTTTTATATCTCAAAAGAGATTGGCTTAAAACATTACCTAATCTTGTAGACTTCATCAATGTAACTGCCGCTAATCCATCTTATTACATCATAGTGATAGCATTTACAACACACAGGGAAATCACATCAGATGATAAAATGGTAAGCAATCATATAATACTGGGAAAAATAACCTAGCCAAGGTGACAGATATTTTGGGGGGACACAATTTCAATCCATGACATTCCACCCTCTGGCACCCCAAAAATCACATCCTTGCAACATGCATATTCACCCCATCATATCATAGCAAAAGTTTTAACTCCAAGTCCAAAATTCAAAAATTCCTCTTTGTCTGTGAAATCTAGAATACAAATTATCTGCTTCCAAAAATACAATGGCAGAACAGGTACAAGCTGGACATTTCCATTACAAATGGGAGAAACTGGAAGAAAAGAAGGGATAATGGGCACCAAGCAAGTCAGCAGAACACATTACATTAGCTCTCAAGGCTTTGCAAATAATTTTCTGTTCTCTTAGACCATTCACACAATAGCTCTGTGCTTCAGGCTCTAGGAATTGGCCACACTCTCCAGATTCTGAGTGGAGGCCCTCAGTTCTGGGTTTCAGCTCCGCCTTCCAAGCCCACTGGGACAGCAACTCTGCTCGCTTGGCTTTAGATGCACCATTTTCCTAGTCCATCTGAGTAATGACTCCACCCTTAGAAACACCAGAGGCCACGGCTCCACCCTTTGAAACACCAGAGATCCTGGCCATACCTTTTGAGACTGAGGCAGCTCGGCTTCCTGTGTTTCTTGTCTCTTCAGCTTCTGCTTCCTGTAGCCTTTCGGCCCTTGGGCCTCATGCCCGCATCTCCCCTGCTGGGGCAAGTGTTCCAAAGCTCTGTAGCTCCACCAATAAGTGCCTGGAGGCACCCCACTCCACCAGGAAACTTTGGCCAGAAGGCACTCAGCTCTCTCGCTCTGTGGTTCGGCTCCAGCTCTGTCTGGTGCTGTTCTCCCAGTTCTGCTGCTGCCGGTTCTGTATCCATTCACAGTTTCAAAACCGCTTCGACATTTTAGGTATCTGTTAGAGCAAATTCTGTCTTAGGCTGGGTTCTCTAGAGAAGCAAAACCAGTAAAGCATATAAATATATATAGAGAGAGATTTATATCAAAGAAACAGCTCATGTGATTGTAGAGGCTGGAAAGTCCCAAGTCCGTGGATTAGGATAGAGGCTTCTCCCAGTTCATGTAGCCACAGGGGCTGGTGAATCCATGATTGGCATGTTGGAAAGCAAGACTCAGATCATAGGCTGTGAAGATCGACAAATCCCAGGATTGGCAGATAAGCTGCTAGCTCAAGTCCTAAGAACCAGAGGTCAGATGAACAGGAGGCAGCTGCAGGATCCAGAGCTAGCAAAAAGCCAAAACGTCTGCTTATGTTCAGATGCAGGCCACACCCCCAAGGAAACTCCCTTTCAACTGATTGGCTTCTCACAGCATATTCAGTCATGGGAGTGATCACATATAAACACTGAGAATCGTGGGTCAGCCAAGTTGACACACAATCTTAACCATCGCAGGAGCATTCTGTTCGTACTTCTTCCAAGATAGATTTGTTTGTTCATTTGGCAGTCCGTGGTATATTCAATACTCTTCGCCAACACCACAATTCAAAGGCGTCAGTTCTTTTTCTGTCTTCCTTATTCATTGTCCAGCTTTCACATGCATATGAGGCGACTGAAAACACCATGGCTTGGGTAAGATGCACCTTAGTCTTCAAGGTAATGTCTTTGCTATTCAACACATTAAAGAGATCTTTTGCAGCATATTTGCCTAGTGCAATGCATTATTTGATCTCCTGACTGCTGTTTCCATGGGTGTTGATTGTGGATCTAAGTAAAATGAAATTCTTGACAACTTCAGTCTTTTCTCTGTTTATTATGACGTTGCTTATTGGTCCAGTTGTGAGGATTTTTATACTTTACACTTTACACATAGGAAAACTGATTCTCTTAATTTCCTCATCCACAAAATGGGAATATTAACCCTTTCTACATCTTTGGGTTGTTGGGAAGATTAAGTTAATATATATCAAGCTCTTAGAACAACTGAAACATGCTAAGTAACTCAATAAATGTTAGCAATTATTATTATTGCCCAAAGTCTCAAAGCTAGCAACTGGCAGGGAAGGTAGGATTTAAACCCAAGGCCATAGTACTCCAGAACCTGTGTATAGCCTAGGTGGAGATTTAAGAAAAACACCCATGAAACTGCAATATGATGTTGCAATAGATGTAGCACATAACAAAGTACCAGAGGGAGGGCAAAGGCTGGAGCATAAGAGCTACACACACATACTCAGTGAGGGAAGACATGAGTGTGGGACACAGGACGTAGAAACCAAAAGTCTGGATTCAAGTCCTGCCTTCACCATATACTAGCCGTCTGATTTGGGCTGCACTACATCTCTAGTAGCCTCCACTTCTTCATTTGCATAAAATAGCAATAATGATAACCTGTTGCTGTTGTGTTAATTCCAACTCCTAGTGACCCTAGAGAACAGAGCGGAACTGCTCCATATGGTTTCTAAGACTGTAATCTTTACTGGAAGCAGACTGCCACACATTTTTCACATGAACCTGTTGGTGGGTTCGAACCACTGACATTTTGGTTAGGAGCTGAGTGCTTAACTGGTGTGCTACCAGGGCTCCTTAGTAATAATAATAGTAGTACCTATTTCCCTTTTTTGGGTAAAAATTAAACATGATCATCTATGTGCAAGGCTTATGCTAATTAAATAATTAGTTTTGAGTTAGGTAGAAGAATGAGTTTGGAGCTAGGAATTAGAAAACCCGAAGTCTAGTGTTGGGTCCTCCATGATGTGACTATGGCCCTGGCATCCTAGATTTCAGTTCACCCCTTGTAAAGTAAAGTACATAAAGCTGCAGTGTGGTAGGCGCTCAATAAATGTTAGTACCATCTTACTCCTTTCATTCCCTTCTAGAATGAGATGATTGGAATAGATGGCTGGTTCACAATCCTAGCTATCAGAAACACCTGTGGAGCTTAAGCAGCGTGAAACTAATGAATCACAATGTATGTGTGTGTGTCTGTATTGAGAGCCACTGGACTAGATGATCTATGAGGTTTCTTCATGTTCTAATGGCCCATTTCTTTTAATCTCATTTAAAAAAATATGACTTGGGTTTTAAATTATTTATTTATTCCCCTCCTTTTTCTACCAGTGATTTGAGTCAGCTTATACTACTATATTATATTTAAAGGATAAAAATAGAAGGATTAGGGAAACTTAAATTGTTATTGTGAGAATGAAATGTGATAATACAGGTGGAACACTTAGCACAATGCCTGGATCAAGCTATGTCTCAATTAATGGCGGCTATTATTATATAAATGAATGGATCAACTATAGCTCTCCCTAAACGTTGCTCCTTTAGAGGACTTTGGAGAAACGTTGGGCAGCTGACCGATGTTGTAGCCTCTAGAACACAGGTGTTCTGTATTATTGATTAAGGGTGGCAGAAGGAAGTATAGGGTAGTGGAAGGGAGAAGAAAGGACATTCCAGAAGGGGAGAACATAGGCAGAAGTACAGAGGTTCTGACTTGGTATGCCTGGGTGAATGGGGAGACTGATTTGACTTGAAATAAGGGTGTGTCCTGAGGGATACTGGGAGGTAAACTCAGATGACAAAGGCCCTTGAATGCTAAGTAGAAAAATGTAAATTTGGTGTGTTAGGGAACTGTGGAAGCTTAAATTGCTGACTTTATGGCCATAGCCATTGCTCATAAAGTCATAGAACTCCTTATAAGAGCATCTGGTACTCCCAAAGTAAGTTTAAGGCTATATGTGCAGGAGCCAGGGAAGAGAGAGAAGACACTAGGAAATGGACCCATCTTCTTAATTTTCTTCTGGGGTTGGGGAAAATGTGCTCAGGACAGTTCCTTCTTTACAGAGTGTGCACCTTTAAAGAGTATGATGCAGATGGTCGGTCACACTTTCATTCTGTGAATGCATATAATTGACAAGCCCCATACTCCACCCCCAAATTGTCACAGAATCCCAGAAGCACTTTGTTCTTGAATGGCTACCTAACCCAGCCACTTGCCTTCAGGCAAAAAAATTCCCAGTTATCATGGCCTGATAGGTATTGATCTTATTTTAAGCAAGTTATTGGGAAGAATTTTACTACTTCACCTAGAACCCATTGCAACTTGTGAGGAACTTCCACATTGGCTTGGTTGTCCTAATCTTTAAAATTAAATCCTTTCTGTTATAATTTGTACTGCTCCAACTCCAGCTATTTTCAAATGATTTAGAGGCTCTATTCACACCTCAAGCCCACAATTAGGGGAGCACCCCCACCTCCCTCCCCCATCTCCTCTTCCCCCTTTTGTTTCTAGGATTCTCATTTGTGTTCAAGAACCCTGAGGTCAGGGACTAAGCCTCACTCTTTTTTTATCTGCCACAACACCTGGTTCAAACCATGTGCATAAGAGTGATAATTGCTTCAATCATGATTTTAACAGGGGCTTTGGTTTACCCAGCACAAAGAGTACTGCCTTGCAATTTATGATGTGAGCAGAGCTCTTTGTTCACAAAGGTTGACTAAATCTGAGTCAGCGGCAGCCAAACTCCTACTCCTGCACAGTAACGGTTGTTTTTTTTTTTTCTTTTTTAAGAGATTGCTTAAAGCAATACTTTTGCTGCAACCATTCCAAATCCCACTCACAAAACTGTGTAGAAATCTTAAAACAACAAAATGAGTAAGTGAGTGAATGTGCATGTGGGGGTCCTGTGTGTATGGCATGTTATGTTTCTTGGCTAAAATTTTGTAAACATGTTGGTATTTTGTGAGTGTGTTGGTCAGAGGGATGATCAATTTACTCTTATAGTCTATAACATGTTTATTCCAAACCTTCCTAGAGATAGAAATCGGAATGGCACTAAACATTATAAATATTATTTAGGATTTGTTTTCTTTTAAAGCTAGGTCAGTTTATTTCTGATATCTTCAGTTTACTCTTGAGTAACAAACACAATGTAACTTTTACTGGTATCCCTGGTCTGTTTTTGCCATCTCTAGTATAGATAGTACCCCACACATCTGTCAGTTTGTTGTACTGACTGCATGTGTGGATAGAGATGATGGAGAAGCTCAATATCATCAGTCAGAACAAGGCCAGGGGATGACTGCAGAACATCAATTGCTCATATGCAAGTGCAGGTTGAAGCTGAAGAAAATTAGAACAAGTCCACAAGTGCCAAAATATGACCTTAAGTATATCCCACCTGAATTTAAAGGCCATCTCAAGAATAGATTTGAAGTGTTGAACACCAATGACCGAAGACCAGACGAGTTGTGGAATGACATAAAAGTCATCATGCATGAAGAAAGCAAGAGGTCATTAAAAAGACAGCAAAGAAAGAAAAGACCAAAATGGATATCAGAAGAGACTCTGAAACATGCTCTTGAATATAGAGTAGCTAAAGCAAACCAAAGAAATGATGAAGTAAAAGCTGAACAGAAGATTTCAAAGGGCAGCTCGAGAAGACAAAGTAAAGTATTATAATAAAATGTGCAAATACCTGGAGTTAGAAAATCAAAAGGGAAAAACACTCTTCGCATTTCTCAAGATGAAAGAACTGAAGAAAAAAGTCAAGCCTCGAGTTGTAATATTGAAGGATTCTATGGACAAAATACTGAACAACGCAGGAAGCATCAAAAGAAGATGGAAAGAATACACAGAGTCACTGTACCAAAAAGAATTGGTCAATGTTCAGTCATTTCAGGAGGTAGCATATGATCAAGAACTGATGGTACTGAAGGAATAAGTCCAAGCTTCACTGAAGACATTGGCAAAAAGCAAGACTCTGGGAACTGATGGAATATCGATTGAGATGTTTCAACAAATGGATGCAGCACTGAAAGTGCTCATTTGTCTTTGCCAAGAAATTTGGAAGACAGCTACCTGGAGAACTGACTGGAAGAGATCCATATTTATGCCTAAGGTGATCCAAAAGAATGGAGAAATTACCAAACAATATTATTAATTATTAATAAACAATTATTATTAATATTATTAATATTATTAATATCACATGCAGGTAAAATTTTGCTGAGGATCATTCAAAAGTGGCTGCAGCAGTACATCAACAGGGAACTGCCAGAAATTCAACCTGGATTCAGAAGAGGACGTGGAACTAGGAATATCATTGCTGATGTCAGGTGGATCCTGGCTGAAAGCAGAGAATACCAGAAAGATGTTTACCTGTGTTTCATAGACTATGCAAAGGCATTCGACAGTGTGCATCATAACAAATTATGGATAACATTATGAAGAATGGGAATTCCAGAACACTTAATTGTGCTTGTGAGGAACCTGTACATAGAACAGGAGGCAGTTTTTTGGACAGAACAAGGGGATACTGCATGGTTTAAAGTCAGGAAAGGTGTGTGTCAGGGTTGTGTTCCTTCACCACACTTACTCTATCTGTATGCTGAGCAAATAATCCGAGAAGCTGGACTACATGAAGAAGAATGGGGCATCAGGACTGGCGGAAGACTCATTAACAACCTGCATTATGCAGATGACACAACCTTGCTTGTTGAAAGTGAAGAGGACTTGAAGCACTTACTGATGAAGATCAAGGACTACAGCCTGTAATATGGGTACCTCAACATAAAGAAAACAAAAATCCTCACAAAATGGACCAATAAACAACATCATGATAAATGGGCAAAAAACTGAAGTTGTCAAGGATTTCATTTTACTTGGATCCAAAATCAATGCCCACGGAATTAACAGTGAAGAAATCAAATGACATATTGCATTGGGAAAATCTGCTGCAAAAGGCCTCTTTAAAGTGTTAAAAAGCAAAGATATCACCTTGAGGACTAAGGTGCACCTGACCGAAGCTATGGTGTCTTCAGTTGCCTCATATGCATGCAAAAGCTGGACAATGAATAAGGAAGACCAAAGAAAAATTTATGCATTTGAATTGTGGTGTTGGTGAAGAATACTGAATATACCATGGACTGCCAAAAGAACGAACAGATCTGTCTTGGAAGAAGTGCAGCCAGAATGCTCCTTAGGGGCAAGGATAGCAAGACTTTATCTCACACACTTTGGACATGTTATTAGGAGGAACCAATCCCTGGAGAAGGACAACATGCTTGGTAGAGGGTCAACGTAAAAAAGAAAGAATCTCAATGAGATGGATTGACCCAGTGGCTGTAACAATGGGCTCAAGCATAACAATGATTGTGAAGATGGTGTAGGACCAGGCAGCATTTCATTCTGTTGTACATGGGATCACTGAGTGGGAAATGACTCAATGGAACCTAACAACAACAACAGTATAGACAGTCACTACTTACGTGCATAATATGTTCCTCAAAATGTGTTTCTGAGTTGAATATTGAAAGTCAAGTCATAAACTCACATGTTATATGGAGCATTCCATTCTCAGAGATCTAAAAAATGTCAGTAAGTTATGGTTTATGCAGGGGCTTCTTTCCTTGGAAACATGAGACAGTCAGAGGCATCAGGAGCATCTTGCTCTGGGATGAGATGAGAATAGAGAAGGCAGGAAAGTGAATGGAGGCATTGTATTAAGCCAAGTGATGCTGGGCAGGCTCTCCAGAGCTTCCCTGGACTGGTGGTGTATGTATAAGCCCCAGGGGGTACAGATGTCAGGCACTGTGGGGTCTGTGGTTCCCTTCACATAGGAAGTAGGGTCAGCAATGCAATCATGAAAAGACCAGAAGGAGAGATGTCATTGCTGACACGAATGGTGCCACCATAAGTGAAGGTGAGCAACTTTCCCTAACACCTGGCGTGAGACTGTTGCTCCATGGTCGTAGAAGTTCAATTTGGGTCTTTTTAATATCTCCATCTGTTTACTTAACATGCTTAATTTTTCTTTTACTTTAGTGAATGTGTGGAATATCCTAATAACCATTTTAATGTACTTGTCTATTAATTCTATTATCTGTGTCATTTCTAGGTTTATTCTATTGATTAATTTTCCCCCTGATTATGGATTGTATTTTCTTGCTTCTTTGCATGCCTAGTAATTTTCAATTGAATGCTAGACATTGTGAATTTTACCTTGATGAATGCTAAATATTTCAGTATTTTTATAAATATTCTCCAGCTTTGATCTGGGACACAGTTAAGTTATTTGGAAACATTTGTATCCTTCTGGGTCTTGCTTTTAAGCTTTGTTAAACAGGTCCAGAGCAGCATTTGGTTTAGGGCTAATTTTGCCCCACTATGGAGCTCTGGTGGCACAGTGGTTAAGCATTGGGCTGCTAACCAAAAGGGCAGCACTTTGAATCCATTAGCTGCTCCTTGGAAACCTTATGGGGCAGTTCTACTCAGTCTTATAGGGTTGCTATGAGTCAGAATTGACTCGACGGCAATGTGTTTGGGTTTGGGTTTACTGAGGCAATTCCCTTCTATTTGATGTCTTGTGAATTATGAGGTTTTCTGTGAATCATGAGATATTCTATGCTGGCTAATGGGAACATGAACAATTATCAGTACTGTCTTAGTTACCTAATGCTGCTACAACAGAAATACAACAAATGGATGGTTTTAACAAATAGAAATTTATTTTCTCACAGTTTAGGAGGCTAGGAGTCCAAATTCAGGCTGCTGGATCTGGGGAAAGGTCCTTGTTCCATGGCTTCTTGGTGATCTTCATGTGGTGTAGCATCTATGTTCCCCCATCTCTTCTTCTCACTTGTTTGTTTAATCTTTTATATCTCAAAAGAGATTAGCTGAAAACGCATCCTATTACTGGGTTTAAAGGCTTAGGATCACAGTCTCGTGGAGCAACTCAGTTAATTGGCACAATATAGCCCATTAAGACAATGTTCTACATCCTAGTTTGGTGACTAGTCTCTGGGGTCTTAAAAGCTTGTGAGCAACCATCTAAGATCCAACTATTGGTCTCTACTTGTCTGGAGCAAAAGAGAAAGAAGGAAAACAAAGACTCAAACAAAGAGCTAATCTACATAAACAATGGCCTCACCTACCTTGAGACCAGAAGAATTAGATGGTGCCTGGCTCCCACTACTGACCGTTCCAGCCAGGAACTCACTCAATAAATGGTTCCGAATAGAATGGGAGAAAAATGTAGAATGACACTCGAATTTCTTTAAAAAAAAAAAAAAAAGTCCAGACTTACTGAACCAGTAGAGACTGGATGAACCCCCAAGATTATTGCCTTGGGATACCCTTTAAACTTTGAACTTAAACCACTCCCAGAGGTCACCTTTCAGCCAAGTGACAGATCGGCCCATAAAATGAATTATATCACCTATGAGTAAGTACTGTGCTCCTCTAAATAATCATCTGATGAAACCAGATGGTAAACATTTTCCCTAGAACAGAACGTGAGAAGGTAAGAGGGGACAGAGAAATTGGACTAAGGGAATCAGAGCAACCAGAATGGAAATAATGAGAATGCTGATATATCGTGAAAAATGTAACCAATGTCACTGAATAATATATATAGAAATTGTAAAAGAAGAACCTAATTTGCAGTATAAACTTTCACCAAAAACACAATAAAATATTAAAAATTAAAAATCCTACACTAATCCTGTCTCATGAGCATAACAAAGATAACCCATTCCCAAAGTGGATTATAATCACAAGCATAGAGATTATGATTTACAGCACATATTTTTAAGGAACACAATTCAATCCATAACAAGTACTGTGAGATCTCCAAGATTGTTTCCTCTAATCCTTTCAGATCATTCTTTCCCCAGCCTCAGACTGTTCTCACACTCATGTGCTGATGAATAATTAGCTGAAGACTTGAGGGGAACCATCTGCACATCTCCAGATTCTCTCTCTGCAACTCTTCTCTCTGGTTCCCTGCCCTGTGAACTCTAGCTGCCTTGGCCTCCTGTGACTTTCAGCTGTCTCTTAAATTCAGGGAGACTACTGAGCTTCATCTAGGTTCCTCATCTTGAACTGCAGCCTAGAGACTCTCTCTAGGCAGTAAGCTTGGGCAATTATAGGGTTCATCTGGTTTGTTTCCCAAGTCTCAGGAATCACTGTCTTTCACTGCCTGATGTCCAATGTCTGAATACCATTGTTTATACACACAACCTCTAAAAACACCATTTTTTGTTTGTTTCAGGCAGATGGATATATATGCCCCTGTTACTCTATCTTGTTGGAAAGCAGAAGCAACTTTCTTCTTGGAATAGTGTCTTGACTATGATGGTGGACACCCAAACCTAAAATGTGATAAAATTGTATTTAACGAAATACACACAAACACATGCCCAAATGAGTACAAGTAAAACTAGGGAAATCTAAATAAAATTGGTAGATTGTATCAATACCAATATTCTCATTGTCATTGTATACTACAGTTTTGCAAAATGTTACCATTGGGGGACTCTGGGTAAAGTGTACGTGGAATCTCTTTTAAAAAAAAAAAAAAGTAGCTAGATAGTGAGGACATTACTGAAAAGAGCTGTAGTGTGAGGCTACTGGTATCACAATAAATCCCAAACTCCAGAGTATGCATTTTGTGCTTTATGATATGACCCCAGCTTAAATTTTCAGGCTGTCTTTCATGACATGCTTATGTAACCCCAACAGTGCAGTCGCCTCTGAACTCTTTGCCATTTCCAGAAATGCTTAGTGTATTAAGTATAATACGGGAGGTTTATGGCCAAGGGCATTGGTCTCCAAGTCCCTTCCTTGTCTCACCCAGTACAGTGTAAAGATCATGATTTTTGTCTGGGCCCATGTAGTCACCCATGAATTTGAAGGTCTCAGCCTTAATTCTAGTGGCTTACCGAAGTATTTTTCCAAACAAAGAATGTTCTCTCCTATTCTGATGCTAGTGATTAGGGTACAATTTTTTACCTTTCTGTGTTACTTTTACTAGAGGTTCCTCTGCCTGGCATCCCCTGCCTCCAACTCTTCCCATCCCTTTCTTACCTTCCTTAAAGCTACTTCCTTAGTGAAGATTTCTGGTCCCTCAGCTGGCTAATCTCTTCTTCCTTTGAAATTCCAAAGTTCTTTATCAGTGCTTCAGTGACCAGGCTACACGCTCTTATATTGTTGTTGCTGTGTGCCTTCCAGTCGATTCCAACTCATAGTGACCCTACAGGACAGAGTAGAACTGCCTCATAGGGTTTCCTAGGCTGTAATCTTCACAGGAGCAGATCACCAGAATATGACTATTCATATACCTGTTTTATATTTCCACTAGACTACCTGGGGACAGAGGTATCTTTTAGTCCCTCAGGATGCTGGGCATTGTGGAGACAAACATCAATAAAATGCACTCTAAGTCCCAGAGGAACTCACAAACCAGTGGGGGACAGATGGGGTAGGGAGGAATAGTTTTACAAATCAAGTCCTTCATCTTTCATAAGCTGTGGAGGAGCCAAAGATCAGTGTCCCATTTCAATCTCTCCTGATATTCAGCTCTCATCTGGAGGCCCCAATCACAGTAGGAGGCAGATTAAATCTATACAGGTTGATTCTCTCCACATACAACTTTGTGCCTGTTATGCTTTCATGGGAGTCACTGAAACCAGACACTCTCAAGAAGAAGGGCCTCCTTGGGAGAAGAGATATAGAGGGTAAAATGGCTGATGCAGGATGTCTTAGTCATCCAGTACTGCTATAACAGAAATACCGCAAGTGGATGGTTTTAATGAAGAGAAGTTTATTTCCTCACAGTCAAAGTAGGCTAAAAGTCTAATTTCAGGGCATCAGCTCCAGGGGAAGGCTTTTCCTCTCTGTCAGCCTTCTCTTCAGTGTTCCCCAGGACTAAGAGCTTCTCGGCGCAGGGACCCCTGTCCAAAGGACGCGCTCTGCTCCTTGCACTGCTTTCTTGATGGTATGAGGTCCCCCTGTCTCTCTGCTCACTTCTGTCTTTTATATCTCAAGAGATTGCCTCAGGACACAAACCAGTCTTGTAGATCCAGTCCTGCCTCACTAACACAACTGCCACCCATCCTCCCTCATTAACATCATAGAGGCAGGTTTACAACATACAGGAAAATCACACAGTACCAGGAATCATGGCCTAGCCAAACTGATACACACATTTTTGGGGGGACATAATTCAAAACATGACACAGGAGTTTTCAGTTGATCTCGGAAGATAGCAAGTCTCCAAGGCCTTGATACATGAGACAAAACAAAACACCTGTGTGCAAGCATACACACATACTAACAACAGAAAAGGAATGAAAACCAGATATATTGTTGCACTTTTTAAATTTCACCCACAATTGATAACATGAGTAATCTAAAAGCAATCTAAATTCACAATAGCTTTGAATAAGAAGTCTCCACTACTACTTAGATCCTTAAAATTATTTTCCAGTATATTAGAAGCCCACTAAAGATGGGCAACTCCCATGCATCTGTCAGTTTGTCGTACATGGTGGGTGCATGTTGCTGTGATGCTAAAAGTTAGGCCACTGGTATTCAAATACCAGCAGGGTCATCCATGGCAGACAGGTTTCAGCTGAGCTTCTAGACTAAGACTGAGTAGGAAGAAGGACCTGGCAGTCTACTTTTGAAAAGAATTTAGTTACTGGAAAACCTTATGAATAGCAGTGGAACATTGTCTGAATTTAGAGACCATCTCAAGAATAGATTTGATACATTGAACATCAATGACCAAAGACCAGACAACTTGTGGAATGACATCAAGGACATCATACGTGAAGAAAGCAAGGGGTCATTAAAAAGACAGGAAGGAAAGAAAAGACCAAAACAGATGTCAGAAGAGACTCTGACACTTGCTCTTGAATGGCGAGAGCTAAAGTGAAAGGAAGAAATGATGAAGTAAAAGAGCTGAACAGAAGTTTTCAAAGGACGGCTCTAGAAGACAAAGTAAAATATTATAATGACATGTGCAAAGACCTGGAGTTAGAAAACCAAAAGGGAAGAACACGCTTGGCATTTCTCAAGCTGAAAGAACTGAAGAAAAAATTCTAGCCTCGACTTGCAATATTGAAGGATTCTACAGGGAAAATATTAAATGATGCAGGAAGCATCAGAAAAAGATAGAAGGAATACACAGAGCAACTATACCAAAAAGAATTGGTCGACTTTCAACCATTCCAGGAGGTAGCATATGATCAGGAACCCAAGGTACTGAAGGAAGAGGTCCAAGCTGCACTGAAGGCCTTAGTGAAAAACAAGCCCCCAGGAACTGACAGAATATCAATAGAGATGTTTCAGCAAACTGATGCAGGGCTGCAAGTGCTCACTCGTCTATGCTAAGAAATTTGGAAGATAGCTACCTGGCCAACTGACTGGAAGAGATCCATATTTGTGCCCATTCCAAAAAGAAGTGATCCAACTGAATGTGGAAATTATTGAGCAATATCATTAATACACACACAAGTAAAATGTTGCTGAAGATCATTCAAAAGCAGCTGTTGCAGTATCGACAGGGAACTGCCAGAAATTCAAGCTGGATTCAGAAGAGGATGTGGAACCAGGGATATCATTGCTGATGTCAGATGGATTGTGGCTGAAAGCAGAGAATACCAGAAAGATGTTTACCTGTGTTTTATTGACTATGCAAAGGCATTCGACTGTGCGGATCATAACAAATTATGGATAACATTGCAAAGAATGGGAATTCCAGAACATTAATTATACTCATGCAGAACCTCTATGTAGACCAAGAGGCAGTTTTTTGAACAGAACAAGGGGATACTATATGGTTTAAAGTCAGGAAAGGTGTGTGTCAGGGTTGTACCCTTTCACCATATTTATTCAGTCCGTTTGCTGAGCAAGTTATCTGAAAAGCTGGACTATATAAAGAAAAACGGGGCATCAGGATTGGAGGAAGACTCATTAACAACCTGGACATGCAGATGACACAAACTTGCTTGCTTAAAGTGAAGAGGACTTGAAGCACTTACTGATGAAGGTCAAAGAGTACAGCCTTCAGAATGGATTACACCTCAACATAAAGAAAAGAAAAATCTTCACAACTGGATCAATAGGCAACATCGTGATAAATGGACAAAAGATTAAAGTTGTCAAGAATTTCATTTTACTTGGATTCGCAATCAACACTCATGGAAGCAGGAGCCAAGAAATCAAATGATGCATTGCATTGGGCAAACCTGCTGCAAAAGACCTCTTTAGAGTGTTAAAAAGCAAAGCTGTCACCTTGAGGACTAAGGTGCACCTGACCCGAGCCATGGTGTTTTTAATTGCCTAGTATGCATGTGAAAGCTGGACAATGAATAAGGAAAACCAAAGAAGAATTGATGCCTTTGAATTACAGTGTTGGTGAAGAATATTGAATATACCACGGACTGCCAAAAGAACAAACAGATCTGTCTTGGAAGAAGTACAGCTAGAATGCTCTTTAGAAGCCAGGATGGCGAGACTATGTCTTATGTACTTTGGGCATGTTATTAAGAGGGACAAGTCCCTGGGGAAGGACATCATGCTTGGTAAATTAGAGGGTCATCGAAAAAGAGGAAGACCCTCAACGAGATGGATTGACATAGTGGCTGCAACAATGGGCTCAGGCATGACGATTGTGAGGATGGCACAAGACTGTGTTTCAATATGTTGTACATAGGGTCTGTATGAGTTGGAACCAACTGGATGGCACCTACCAACAACAAAGATGAGCATGGTGGATGATAAGAGTGGTACATAACTGAGAGTGTTTGAAAGCATACTATTTTGAATCTTCCAATGCACTCAGAAAGAAGATAGTTTTTTCAAAGTAAGACCAGCATTGTAGGTTTTTATCCTGACGAGGACTTCTTCATAAATTTCCTTTACTGGTTACATATTTTCCCAGATTGCTGTGTGTACTTGTCCTAGTTATCTAGTGCTGCTACAACAGAAATATAACAAGTGGATGGCTTTAACAAACACCAATTTATTCTCTCACATTCTAGGAAGCTAGAAGTTGGAATTCAGGGTGTCAGCTCTAGGGAAAGCTTTCTCCCTCTGCCAGTTATGGGGAAAAGTCCTTGTCATCAGTCTTTCCCTGGTCTAGGATCTTCTCAACGTAGGGACCCTGGATCCAAAGGATGCACTGTGCTCCTGGCACTACTTTCTTGGCGGTATAAGGTCCCCCTGTCTCTCTGCTGGCTTCTCTCTTGTATATCTCAAAAGATTGATTTAAGACACAATCTTATCTTGTAGATTAAGTCCTGCCCATTAACATAACCGCCTCTAATTTTGCCTCATTAATATTACAGAGGTAGGATTTACAATACTTAGGAAAATCACATCAGATGACGGAATAGTGGACCATCACACAATACTGGGAATCATGGCCTAGCCAAGTTTACACATATTTTTAGGGGACACAATTCAATCCATGACAGTACTAATTAATGTCTATAGTGAACATCTGTTGTTCGTGTCAGATTTCTTCTGGTAGCTGTCCTTTTATTTTCCGTAGGGTGCCATCACTCCTCTGTCTTGGTCCTTGTTGTTTCGCTGTGGATGTCCTTACTACCCAGACCTATTCTAATCAGAGCTAGGCACATGGTTTAGACAGGCCAATCAGAACATTCTATTCTTCTGGACGCAGTGACTGGTTCAGAGCTGGATATGTGACTCAACTTGGTCTAATTAGATCAAATACCAGGACCTTTGGTGGAACTATTGAGAGAGAGAATTGATGTTTTTGTTGAAGTTGTTAAGAGAAAACCATGTAATCCTGATGCTGCTGGCAGCCATTTTTCTGATACAAGAGGCCACTTTGTTGGAAAACATCACTACCACAAAAGGAAACAGAGCTGAGCCATGGAGAGAGCAAAACTGAGTGCTTGATAGCTAGTATAAGTCCCTGCGTCCCGTATGCCCAATGCCTATTCTTCTACTGAACTATTGGACTGAATTAGAAAATTTCTTACTTTGCTTAAGCTAGCCTCATTTGGGTTTTTATCCCTTGCAACTAAATATATATAGAGATAATGTCTTTGAAAAATAAATTAAAACTACAGAATTTCTTTGTCCTCAAATAACTAGAACTTTTGGTATCTGCAGGCCCATTTATTTAGGAAATGTTACGTGTGTTAGCGCATATCACCAGAACTGGGAAATGAAGTGATCTCCATTAGCCAGAACACAGCAGGTGAGGCTCTGCTATGATAAGAAGAAACCCCTAAATCTGAGTTGTTCACACTATGTGTTCCCTGCAACTTGGTGTGGGGCTGTGCTCCACGGTCATTTAAAGAGACCCAGATTGATGGAGCCTCCACCATCTTGTAGAAGCACCATCTGGAACATACGGCTTCCTTGGACATAACGAAGGAGAAGTACATCGAAATATTACACCTAATCTTCTACATTCTGTTCCATTTGGTAGAACTAGTCACATGGCGCCACCTAACAGGAAGGTGACTAGGAAGTGAAGTCTTCCATGTGCTGTAAGAAGAGAAGAACTGGATATTGGGCATGTACTAGTAATGTCTAGCGTATGATCAAACATATTTTTGGATGATAATGCTGATAAGAATAATGATAATAACAGGTATATGTATTAAGCACTTTTATGTATTAGACACTTTACAGAGATTGTATATTCCTTACAACTTTGTAATTATTCCCATTTTATATATGAAGAAATTGAGGTTTAGTTGGATTAAGTGACTGGCTAGGAGTCACAAAGATGTGTAGCTAAGATTCTGTTTAAGCCCAGGTCAGAACCTGACTGCGTATTCTGTAAGGGATGCATTGGTGAGACAAGAAATTGGAGTTAGCAAGATCAGCTGAAAGTTCAAGTGAAAAATGACAAGATGCTGCTAGCCCAGACCCTGGGTGATGGCGAGAAGAGGCATTATAAAGATGAAATGGTGAGACTCATGACGGATTAAATGTAGAGGTGAGGAAGAGGGATGAGTCAAAAATGACTGAGTTTTCTAGCAGTTTTCACTGGGAGGACACAAGTCATAAACACAGGAGGAGATGACAAGTTCTGATGTGTGCCAGCTGAGTTTTATGTGCTCCAGAGAAGTATAGGAAAAGATGTCATGCTGGCAGATGGAAACACAGCTTGGGAGCTGTGGTTGAAGTCTGGCTGGAGATGTTGATTTGGGAATCCCACATTTATAGATGACAGTTACATGGGTGATGAATAAGGTCATCCAGAGAGGAAAAAGGGCATGGAATAATAAAAAGATCAAGAAAGGGCCTGGGTAGGAGGAAGAAAGAGAATGAAGGTGGAGCAAGGAATCATAAGGAGCAGAGTGTACGTGTGAGAGGCCTCAGATCTCTGTCTCCACAGAACAGACTTAACCAAAACCAAATCCTTTTGATGTGAGTGATCATCTCTGTAGGTTAGAGCATGTCCTAAATAGGACTTTGCCTTCAGACATAGTGTTTTTTTTCCCAGCCTGAATATTAATGAGCTCTGCCTTTCATTATTGTAATCTTTTGGCCTTTAAGAATGGGCATTAAACCAAAAAAAAATTAAAAATCTGTTGGAAAAAATGAATCTAAAAGATAAAGGAAGGAGAATGCACCATCTTTAACATCGTTAAGAAACACAAATCCAGGAGAAAGACAACAATTAAGATAGTTCTTCGGAACTGGATGGGTTGTGGTATTATAAATTCAGAAATTCTCAGTTAGGCAGAAATTCCAGCTCCTCTTCCATTTTTTACTTCCTCCCCCTTTTCTCTTCCTTGACCTTTCTTAAAGGTGTCCCAGGCTGATGCAAATGACTAACAAGCTCAACTACTAACCAGAAGTTTGGAGTTTCATGTCCACTCAGAGGTGCCTCAGAAGAAAGTCCTGGTGATATACCTCCAAAAAAACAGCCATTGAACACCGTATGGTGGAATGCAAAATAGTACTGTCATTGTGGAAAGCAGTGTGGCAGTTCCTCGAAAAACTAAAAATAGAACTACCATATGACCCAGTAATTCCACTCCTAGGTATATGCACAAAAACTCAGAAGCAGACACTCAGAGACTTGTACACCAATGTTCACTGCAGTGCTATTCACAACAGCCAAAAGGTGGAAACAACCTAAATGCCCATCAACAGATGAATGCATAAACAAAATGTGGTACATACACACAATGGAATACTACTCAGCTAGTAGGAGAAATGAAGTCTTGATATTATGCTGAGTGAAATAAGTCAATCACAAAAGGATAAGTATTGTATGACCTCGCTCATATAAAAATACAAGAAAAGACAAATGTATAGAGACCAAAGTTTATTAGTGGTTACCAGGGGTGGGAAGGAGAGGGATAAGGGAGTTACGACGATGGAAAAATCACATTAATTAAGGGTAGGGTTGCACAATTATTGTAATTGCTGTCTATATGTTGTACACCTGTAATAAGTTCATTTGGCAAAAGTTGTGTGATAGATATATTTACAATGACAAAAAAAAAAAAAACAAAAGAGTAGCTACTGAGGCTGCTTATGTACAACCAAACAGCTCAGGGGATTTGGTTCCTTGGTTTGGAGGTTTAGGGTCATGGTTTCATGGAACATCCCAGTTAATTGGCCTAATAACGTGTTTAGTGCTTCTGTTCTACCCAAGGAGACCTGGTGGCAAAGTGGTTAAGAGCTATGGCTGCTAACCAAAAGGTCAGTAGTTTGAATCCACCACCTGCTCCTTGGAAACCCTATCGGGCAGTTCTACTCTGTCCTATAGGGTCACTATGAGTTGGAATCAACTCAGTGGCTATGGGTATTTTTGTTTTTGGTTCTACCCCCTAGTTCATTGTGTAGTGCCTAGAGTCTTAAAAGCTTTCAAGCAGCTATCTAAGGCAAAACAATTGGTGTCTATTCACCTGGAGCAACTGAGGAAGGAGAGTCAGGGATAGTAGGAGAAAATGGAGTGTGTGCTTAATTGCCTCCATGAACAACTGCCTCTCTTGCCATGAGACCAGAAGAACTGGATAGTGCCCAGCTATCATTAATGAACATCTTGATTAAAGATTGTGTAAAAGAACCCTGATCAAAAAGGGGAAAATGCAGAACAGAATTTCAGATTCTTATGGACTCCAGACTTTGTGGAGCCATAGAGACTAAATGAACCTCTGAAACTATTACCGAGATAATCTCTAAAACTTACACCAAAAATATCCCCTGAAGTCATCTTAAAACTGAACAATATTTTAGCTTAACTAGTAAAAAAAATGTTTGCCTTGAGCATTGTGCTCTTTTAAGAACTATCTATATGGGATCAAAGCGACAACAGCAATTTGAAAGATTAAATAGGAACCTTAGGGGGCAGAGAGTTTATGGGAGAGGAACAACTCAGAAAAGGAGGGTGAGAATGGTAGCACAACTCGAAGAACGTAATCAATGTTGCTGAATTATACATGTAGAAACTTGAATTGGTGTATGTTTTGCAGTGTGTATTCTCAACAACAATCACAACAACAACTTAAAAAAGAAAACACTATGGTGCACAGTTCTACTCTAACACACTTGGGGTCACCATGAGTTGGAGTTGACTTAAAGACAATTGGTAAGCCTTTTCCAATATTCTCCAAAAGGGAATCTTCAGGCCATGGTTATATCCTTCAGACAATGCACTTCAGAAAAGGGTTATAAGATGTGGGTTCTTATCCTCACTCAGGAGTGGCTTTGGACAAGCCACCCGATATCTCCCATCCTCAGTTTCTCTTCTGCCTACCTTGCAAGGTTATTGTGAAAGTGCTTTGGAGACAGTAAAGAAATCTTACTATGCCTCCTCTGACCCAAGGGCTAATTGCTGAAACAGATCAGAAGTTCCCAGGCTGGACCTGAGGCCCATCACCCTGGAGTCTACTTTTAAACATTTAAGTATGTTTCTAGATAAAGCTTTCTGTTGGAAAACTAGTGGGAAATTCTAAGTCAGCTGGAAACTTTGAAACGAGGTTGAAGTATACAGATAGTATAAAGTACATAAAATATCATAAATTATTCCACCTTAAAAATCCCCATCCCCCCACAGACATTAGCTAGTGTAACATTTTGGGGGAAATTACTTGAGATAACTAGTAATTTGGGGACATGTAAAATCATCTGCTTTGCTGCTTCCAGTCACCACATTCCATTCTCAATCATAACTGTGAGTCAAGGAGATTTTCCTTCAGTTCAACTACCAGAATTCCAGAATTATAGTCTTTTAGCTATGGAAGGTTGTGCACATTAACCACTTATTCTATATACAGGGAGTGGGTAATGCTCTAACAGATACTTAAAATGTGGAAGCAGTTTTGAAATTGTGAATGGGTAGAGGCTGGAAGAGTTTTAAGGTGCCTAACAGTAAAAGGAGGAGCCCTGGTGGCACAGTGGCTAAGAGGTCGCCTGCTAACCAGAAGGTTGGCAGTTTGAATCCACCAGCTGCTGCTTGGAAACTCTATGGGGCAGTTCTTTTCTGTCCAATAGGGTCGCTATGAGTCAGAATTGACTAGACAGCAACAGGTTTTATTTGGTTTAATAGTAAAAGCCTAGATTGCCTTGAAGAGACTATTGGCGGGATTATGGACGTCAAAGGCAATTCTGGTGAGGACTCAGAAAGAGTGAGAAGCAGTGGGAGAGAAACAGCAGCAGCAGAACCAGAAGACCGGTGTAAGATGGCATGGGAGCTGACTCACGGAGCAAGAGAGCTGAGTGCCTTCCTGGCAGAGTGGGGTGCCTCTGGCACTTATTGGTGTAAGGCTTGCCAACCTGCAGAGCAAGAGAACTGAGTGCCTTCCTTCTGAGGTTTGCTGGGAGAGTGGGGTACCTCCAGGCACTTAACGGTAGAGCTAAAGAGCTTTGTAACACTTGCCCAAGCAGGGCAGAGGCTGGGCCAGCCCAAGAGGCCTGAGGGGCCAAGGGGCCAAGGGGCCAAGAGGCCAAGGAACCAGGAAGCAGAAGCTGAAAAGACAAGGAGCACAGGAAGCAGAGCTGTCTCAACCTCAAAGTGTACAGCCACACCTCTGGGATCTCAAAGGATGGAGCCACAGCCTCCTAAGTTTCAAAGAGTTAGATCTTTACCAACTCAGCTCTGGACTGTGGGACTGCTGTTCACGAGTGCCAGGGAGATGGGGCCAGATCCGTTGCCCAAAGCTGAGGGGGCAGGATTGCCATGCTCAAGGGGCAGAAGAACAGAACCTGCTGGGGCACCCTTCCAGTGGGCCTGGAAGGCAGAGCTGAAGCCCAGGGCTGAGGGGCCTCCACCCAGAATCCAGAGAGTGTGACCAACACCAAGTCTAGAGGGCAGGGCCATTGTCTAAATGGTCTCAGAGAACAGAGGATTGTTTTCAAGCCTTGAGAGATAATGTGCTCTTCTGACTTGCTTGGTGCCTGTTATCCCCTTTCCCTCAAATTTCTCCTGTTTATAATGAAATGTCTACCTTGTGCCTGATACACCATTGTACTTTGGAAGCAGATAACTTGTATTCGTGATTTCACAGATGAAGAGGAATATTGCCCCAGGATGGAATTTGGACTTGGAGTTGATTTAAGACTTTTGGGATGATATGCTACACTGAATGTGTTTTATGTGTGGCAAGGGCATGAATTTTGGGGGGTCAAAGGGTGGAATGTTATGGATTGAATTGTGTCTACCCAAAATGTGTGTCAACTTGGCTAGGCCATGATTCCCAGTATTGTGTGGTTGTCTTCCATTTCGTGATCTGATGTATTTATCCTATGTGTTGTAAATCCCCTATGATGTTAATGAGGCAGAAATAGAGGCAGTTATATTAATTAGGCAGGATGGAATCTACAGGATTAGGTTGTATCTTGAGTCAATCTCTTTTGAGATATAAAACAGAGAAGTGAGCAGAGAGGAGAGGGACCTCATGTCACCAAGAAAGAAGTGCTGGGAGTGGAGCACATCCTTTGAACCTGGGGTCCCTGTGCTGAGAAGTTCCTAGATCAGGGGAAGATTGATGACAAAGGCCTTCCCCCAGAGCTGACAGAGACAGAAGGACTTCTGGAGCTGGTGCCCTGAATTTGGACTTCTAGCCTCCTCGACTGTGAGAGAATTTCTCTTTGTTAAAGCCATCCACTTGTGGCATTTCTCTTAAAGCAGCACTAGATAACTAAGACAACATTTGACACACAAACACAAAGCTTAAAGAATTGAGGCAGACTGTTCCAGGTCAGAAACCTAGGTCTCAAGGAGACAGGAGATGATGTGGTCTGGTATCTGTCAAGGAGCCGTGCTGTGACTAGGAGCAGTGAAATGTATTTGTTGTTAGGTGCTGTCGAGTTGGCTCCAATTCATAGTGACCGTATGTATAACAGAAGGAAACATTGCCCAGACCTGTGCCATTTTCATGATTGTTGGTATGTTTGAGTCCATTGTTTTGACCCTTGTGTCAATTCATCTCATTGAGAGTTTCCCTTGTTTTCACTGACCCTCTACTTTACCAACCATGATGTCCTTTTCTAGGGATTGGCCCCTCCCGATAACACATCCAAAGTAAGCTAGATGAAGTCTCGCCATCCTTGCTTCTAAAGAGCATTCTTGCTGTACTTTCTTCAAGACAGGTTTCTTGATTCTTCTGGAAGTTCGTGGTATATTCAATATTCTTTGCCAACACCATAATTCAAATGTGTCAATTCTTCTTCGGTCTTTCTTTTTCACTTTCTTGAAGCACTTACTGACGGAGATCAAAGACTATAGCCTTTAGTATGGACTACACCTGAACATAAAGAAAACAAAAATCTTCACATCTGGACCAATAAGCAACATCATAATAAACAGAGAAAATATTACTGAAGTTGTCAAGGATTTCATTTTATTTAGATCAACAATCAATACCCCTGGAATCAGCAGTCAAGAAATCAAATGACGTATTGCATAGGGCAAATCTGCTGTGAAAGACCTCTTCAAAATCTTAAAAAGCAAGATGTCACTCTAAGGACTAAAGTGTGCCTGACCCAAGCCATGATATTTTCAATAACACCATATGCATGGGAAATCCCGAGCAGTGAGAACCCCCCTTTTTGTCATGTGGGTCAACAGGACAAAAATTTTAAAAATTATGAAAATGAAACGAAAGTGGTTTGAGTCACACAGAAAAAATATATAGATGTATTTTTACTCCTTAGATTGCTTTCCTTGTTGTTGGAAGAATATAACGGAGAAAATTGTCACTGACTGCTTTTTATTTAGATGGAATCTTAATGTTAGACCATGTTAGCTAAGAAGCAATGCTGAAGCACTTTTTTTGTTTTTCTTCCAGAACTCTTAGGTGCGGGCCATATCTGGTAGCTATGTGAGCCCATGGGGTCCAAGAGGCTCAAGTTGCTTGCCATGCTTTAGCTCAGTGGTTCTCAAAAGCAGCGAGCAGCAGCAGCAGCAAGTGGGCCCCACCCTACTTCTACCTAATCAGAAACTCTAGGGGTGGGGCCAGCAAATTATGTTTAACTGGCCCTCCAGGTGGTTCTGATACATGCTTAAGCTTGAGTACCATGATTTATAGACACTTAATCATTGAGCTAATTATGGCAGCACTGAGTCAAAAGGGATTTTAGAATATAGATGTTTTTATGTGTAAGTCTCACACAGAAGATTGTACCTGTGACTCCTTCTCTAAGCGAGTGTAGGAGTTGTCTGACATAAACTCAAAGTGCCCTGTGAGAACTGATGTAAATAAACCAGTTGCCATCAAGTAGATTCCCACTCACAACAACCCCATATGTATCAGAGTTGAACTGTTCTGTGCTCCATAGGGTTTTCAATGCTGGTTTTTCAGAAATAGGTTGCCATGCCTTTCTTTCAAGGTGCATTTGGGTAGCCATGGACCTCCAACTTTTCTGTTAGCAGTCGAGTGTGTTAACCATTTGCACTACCTGGGACTCCTGTGTTGTAAGAACTAGGCTTGTAAAAGAGATTGTGCAAACAGAATTGCCAAGGATGGCCAAAGGTAATTATTGGTTTACCAAAACTATGCATGAAACACATTGAGAATGTTATTATAAAACAGATGCTAGTATCCTTTAGAATGTGGAGAATATTTGAACTTGTTGGACAATGAAAGACCTTAGCAATGTGAGGGGAAACATGCCAGAAAAGAAGGCACAACAAAACCTAGAGAAGGAGAAATTGGGGAAGGTCTCCACAAGACCAGAAGCTATGCACAGGCTGCCAAACTACTCCAACTCAGCTACTCCAGTCCAACACTGACCAGAAGTCCTAAAATGATTTTGCTGGAGTGAGTGAGAGGGCATATGGGGACCCAGAACACCTAATTACACTTTGAATTAGGGTACTTACACATTTAGGTTTAAGTTTGGCTGTATATTACAGAGAACCCAGTATACTGGTGGCTTAAACAAGATAGTAATTCATTTATAGTTCATGTAATAGAAATTTGGAGGTAGTAGCCAAGAACTGGTGTGGCAGCTCCATAGTTATCAGGAACCTAGACTTCTGTCTTTTTGTTCCACTATTCTGGCTTAGGGCTTCCATTCTCAATAGATTACCTCATGGTCCAAGAGGGATGCCAGAGCTCCAACCATTGCATCTGTTCCGGGGTATAGGAAGGTTGAGGAGCAGAAGAGCAAAATGGCAAGAGGGCACATGTCCCAGTTGAGCTATATTCCATTAAACAGCCTTCCTGGAAATCCTATATAATATATTAAATTGGCCAGAATTTAGTTACATTGCCCACTGCCACCGAGTCAATTCTGACTCATCGTGATCCCATAGGGGTTTCCAAGGCTGTAAATCTCTATGGAAGCAGACTGCCACATATTTCTTCCACAGAGCTGCTGGTGGTTCTGAACTGCAGATCTTTTGGTTAACAGTTAATCACTTTAACCACTGTGCCACCAGGGCTCCTTTTAGTTACATTGGCCATTCCTAATTGTAAAGGAATCCTTAGAAATCTAGTCTGGGCATGACGCTACCTATATAAAATTAGATTCTCTTCTTAGTGGAGCAAGGGAAGAATAAACATCAGGTGGTAATGAGAAGCCTCTGCCAGAGATTCCTATTTATTCTAATTGCTCTTATTTTAAATCCTTAACCCTTAGCCCTGAGATGCCACCTTGCCAAAGTTAGTCTTTGTTTTGCTTTTCTGTGGGTCTTACTTTCCTCATTAAAATAATAGGATTAATCTAGAGACATAGTGAGAATAAATTGGTAGGAAAGTGATTGAAAAGATCAGTGCACTGTACAAATGCAAGGATGTACAAAAGTAAACGAACAACTGATACACAAGGCAAAAGGAATGTTTACTTAGCTCCAGAAGTCTAGAAGAGGGATGTTCTTAAGAGAGGATTTCAGCCTCCACTAAATGATGAGAGTTATTTCCCTTAGTGTTTAAGACTTTCCCAGGGATGTGAATTAACCCACTTTAGGTCACCGAGGGACATGGTGGCACAGTGGTTAAATGCTTGGCTGCTCACCAAAAGGTGGATGGTTGGAAGCCTCCAACCACTCCCTGGGATGATGAATGATGTGGCAGTCTGCTTCCATAAAGATTACAGCCTTGGAAACCCTATGGGGCAGTTGTACTCCCCTATAGGGTCATTATGAGTTGGAATCAACATAACGGCAACAGGCTTGGGTTTTTTTGTTTTTTTTTTTGAAAAAATGAGTAGGCATTAAAGATGCATAAGAAATAGTATTAACTTTTTAGATGTCATCTAATTTGCATACTTTAAATCTCCCTCATGAATTACTGGTTTTCTTTGTTTGTAGAAATCATTATGGTAAAATATAGACATTGCAAGATTTGAACAGTACTGTGTAATATGGCACAGTGGTTAAGAGCTACAGCTGCTAACCAAAAGGTCAGCAGTTCAAATCTACCAGCTGCTTCTTGGAAACCCTATGGGGCAGTTCTGCATCCCCCAGAGGGTTGCTATGAGTCAGAATCGACTCGACAGTTACAAGTTTGGTTGGTTGGTTGGTGTAATATGTTATGGAATTTTTATACTTTAATTTATTCATTCACTCAATAGCCATTTATTAATTACCCATTAGGTGTTGCGCACTGGGGTTTGTTTCAGTCCTAGACACAAAACACCAGATTTCTTCCCTTATGGAGTTTATGTTACACTGCAGGCAGGGAGGGGGCAGTGCTGAGGGAGATAGACCATAAACAAACGAACAAGATAATTTCAGGTCGTGGTAAATGCTATGAACGTAGCAAGAGAATAGCGTGTGACTGACAGGGAGGGGCTGTTTTAGAAGGGGAACTTCTCGTTGAGGAGCCAAGACATGAACGTGAGACAAAGCCATTGACAAACGCACGGTTTACAAAGTGCACTTATGTTTCATGGATGTGTGTTTCTAAAAAAAAAAATTCTGTTTTAATTGCAGACTGTTCTCTCTCCTATTAGACAAATGACAAAGATACAATTTTATTTAAATCAAATATCAACAAAATAAATCCTATATCAGCTAAGGGTAACAGGTTCAGTACTAAAGATTTGATTGTCTGCAATTCTAAGTTTATTCTGAAACACAAACAGCTCCCAGTAGGAGCATCTTCAGAATGAAACAATTCAGACACTGCTCTTGCTTGATACCTACACCAGTTACCTCTAGGAAGTGGAATATTTGAGTAATCTCACTGGACTATTACAGTATAACGTAGCAGCAAACTGGCAAGAAAAGAGTATGCAGGGGAATTTTGTTATAAAAATGAATCCACTCTAATTGTTCTTTGAAAAAAACTGTTTTATATTTCTGATTCATGATCTTGTAAAATCACACATGTGCAAGGGAAAAAAGTTGATATCTGCCAGGAGCAATGGAAATTTGATTAGAAGTTTCAGTGGCTAGAACCCCTTTATTCATTCAGTGTTTATAACTGACTTCCTCATAAACATGAGTACTGTTCATCTAGTTTGGTGAATTTAAAACACACACAACTTCAGATTTTATCCGTGTAGAACATAATCATATCACTAATTGGAGCCAACTTCTTCTGTATCTCTTCAAAATTTGAGGAGTTGAAATTCTTAAGAGAGAATAACAAAACATATGGGAGAGGAAGAAGCCATCAGTGAGATGGTTTCACTTCAGGAAGATAAGATATTAACTTAGGAGCCTGTGAACTTAAAAAAAAACGGGAATCATCCATGAGTAATACAGTGTAGAATCTGGACTCAAGACAGGAAATCTAGCCTCAGAAAGTGAAGCATAAACAGAAAGGGAGGGTGGGGAGGGAAGGAAACTTTCAGGATTGTTGGAATTTAATCTTCAGGTCCCATCTGGAATCCCTGGATAGTGCTAATGGTTAACAACATTCGGCTGCTAGAAAGGTTGGCAGTTCGAGTCCACCCAAAGGCACCTCAGAAGACAGTCCTAGCGATCTACTTCTGAAGAAACTAGCCATTGAAAACCCTGTGGAGTACAGTTCTACTCTAACACACATGGAGAGAATTGACAGCAAAGGGGCACAGAAAACTTTTTGGGGTGTTCTGTATCATAATTGGGACAATGTATACATTTGTCAAAGTTCGTTGCATTACATACTTAAACTTGGTGAATTTTATCGAATGTAAAATAAAACTCTGAAAACCAAACCCATTGCCTTCGAGTCGATTTCGACTCATAGCAACCCTATAGGACATAGTAGAACTGCCCCATAGGGTTTCCAAGGAGTGGCGGTGGATTTGAACTGCTGACCTTCTAGTTAGCAGCCGAGCTCTTAACCATTGCGCCACCAGGGCTCCCTGTAAAATAAAGCTGACCAAACCCCTCCTCCACCCTCAAAAAATACTAACCAAACAAAAAACCCTAAAAATACAGCTTTCAAATTTCCAGTTGGATAGTTCAATTATTTCACGTGTCAGAGGCAAGAATCGATTTTTAAATTCAGTCAACAAATATTTGTTGAGTACCTACTATGTGCAAGGCAATTTTCTAGGTGCTGGGGATATAGTCTTGAAGAAGACAGACAGCGTCCCTAATGCCATGGAGCTTACACTTCAAGCACAAATCATACACTTAAGTTTGGAGTTACAAAAGGGGTTAGTGCGGGATGCTATGGGGAGTGCGAGTGGACGGGGGTGGGGTGGTTGGGAGGGGTTGGGAGAGGGGCTGTAAGATGGGTAGATATCTGTCCTGAGGTTTCTCTTTTAGTTTTCAAACATACACAGAAGCAAACATAGCACCCCTGTATGGGAAGACCATGCTCCTGACCCAGTGACCGGGCATGTGGCGAGACCAAGTTTTCTCGTTGACAGGTGACTGGGACCGAAGCCGGCCCTCTAGCCTTCACCATCTGCAAGACGCGGTGTTCACCTGGCGAGGGAAGGGGTCTGGCACCCGCCCAAGGACCAGGTGGACGCTTCCACAGGCACCAAGAAGAGCGCGGCTTTGATCTTGGACTTGTCAGCCCCGCGCCTTCGTATCTCCAGGAGCGCACTCGTCCCTCACCTAGACCATCCCGGCCGGGACCCTAAACTACCTTCCCAGAGGGCGGGCCAGGAGGGCGAAGATTCAAGCTGCGCGATGACCCCGCCCACTGGATGACTCCGCCCACTCGGTGGCTCCACCCACGTGGGTCCGAAGTGGATGCCGGCTCGGGGCGGAGACGCGTTCGGGGAAGCTGATTGGCTGAGCCCGAGAGAGCCGCGTGGGAGGGGGGCGGGGGGGAGCCTGGGGGGGCGGGATTTGCGGGGGCGGCCGGACTGGCGCCAGCTCTGGAAATGGATACCTTGCCTGCCTGCGGGTGCCGGGGGCGGGGAAAGCTCCCGCGTAGCTGCGCGCCGCCGGGCCGTCCCCTCCTTCCCTCCCTTGCGCGGGGCTGAACCCCGAGCCGAGAAGCAGAGTTGGCTCTGAGTGCACTGCCTGGCTTTTGGGTGGTAGCCACTGGAGGAGGAACATGGCGCTCGTAGGCAACGGTGCGGAGCTGGAAGCGGACGAGGTACTGACTTCGGGCGCGGCCCCTGGAGCTCGGGCCGGGGTCCGGGAGGGCTGGGCGAGCCTGGCGGGGCGGCAGAGGACCCGCCCCCTGGTCCCCAGCCTGGGAGAGAAAGGGCAGGTGCTGCCGTGGGGGGGTCCCCGACTGGGAGGCTCTGACCCCGCGGGAGTGAGGAGGGGGCTCCGCGGGACCGCGCGCCCCGGGATCTTGGGGATGCAGGGGTCCGCGTCCCTGGGCCGGTGGGTGAGAGAGTGCGCGCGGAGCAGGGACCGTAGCCTGGAGGTGTCAGAGCCCTTCCGGACCTGGAGTCTGACCCCGGAGTGCCGACACCGGCTCCCAGGGGTGTGTCGACTTGTCTCTCCACCTGGAACTCTCACCTTCTATGGAAGTTTCCTAGTGGCGAAACCGAAAGGCTTAAAACCGCTGCGAGAAGCAGGACAGCGGGAGGATGAGGGAGCCTAGGGGTATCTGCAAGGGGCTGCCAAGGTGCCGGGGGACTAGAACCCAGGAAGTGATGCTGCCTCCTTCCCCACGGGGCCCGGCCACTTCCCCTAGCGAGTCCCTCAGAGGTCAGCGTGGCTGGAGGGAAGGCGTTTTGAGAACCGACCCTGGCTTCCTCCCTCCCTGCTGCAAGTGACTAACGACTTCCTCCCGTCGCAGCGCGCGGGACCTGTTGATTTTACCGACTGTGACTTCAGCACTTGGCACCTTCGGTGAGAGCGCTGTCTCCTGCACTTGAAGCTGAGGCGAAGGCTCCCGCGGCGGCAGCTAGTGCTGCTGCCATTTTTACCTGACTTAACATTTTACAAGTCGCTATTTGAGGAAGCTTGATTTCAAGTGATGCAATAGAGGCTGATCTGGAGGAGGCGGGTTAAAATTCCCGTCCATCTCTTTAACGTCAGGAAACTCCTGACGATGAATGTTATGCTTCAAATGTGGGCCTTAAAATAAAAACAAAACAAAAAACCAGTACACCACCTTTACATGACTGGCAGACAAGAGGCAAGCTGGGTTGTCCACAACCTTCCTTTGCAGCCTCCCCTTGCATTGAGGGACCCAAGGCCACAGACCAGTGAACTAGAGTATGTTCAGTTGCATCTATTTACTGTTAAAATTTTAAAACTACACATAAAAGCAAATGATGAAATAGCATATTTGTTTCTATTTTCATCTGTGACAACCTTTATTTATAGCTTTAGGCTATCTTTTTGGTACGACCTGGAGCCATCCTTCCCTCCTGCCTTAGCTTGTTCTTCTCTGTCATCAAGGAACTAACACTTTCACTATATGTTCACTCCCTTCCTCCAAAGTTTTTGTGGCTCCCTGCTGTATATTAAAGGTCACACCACACACGGAAGAAAGGCCTGCCAGTCTGCTTCCGTAAAGATTATACAGCCAAGAAAACCCTATGGAGCAGTTGAACTCCTAACACATGGGATTACCAGGAGTCAGAATTCACTAGCTGGCAACAGGTTTTTTTTTTTTTTTTTTTTTTTTTTAGTTGTACGTTAAAGAGTCCCTGGTGGCACAAGTAGTTAAGTGGTTGGCTACTAAAAATTAAATTTCCATGTACTTGGCACTCAAGGCTAGCTAGAGTATGGTCTCAATCTGATGTACCAGTCTTCTCCCTACCTGCTGCCCTAGATACAACCATTTAGCGTTATTATGACCATATTATAAGTGACAAAATGAGACTGAGAGTACCTAGTAAAATGATTTAATTTTTGAACCCCTGGTCTGCTTGTCACAAAAGATTTGGTATGCCTAGGGCTATACAATTTATTGTCCAAACCAACATATTGTTGAGAGAAAAGGGGATGCTATTAATAATTAACACTGAGACAACAGGTATAAACTAAGACTCGACAGCACCTAACAGCAACAACAACAGGACTGTCCTGGGCATACAGGGAATATGGTCACCCTAGCTATAGCCATTGTCTACAAGACGAACCACAGTATAGAGATGCATTAGCTGGGGAGGAGGGTTCTAGTTCTGTGGGGGAAATTAGGTTTCAGAGCAGCAGAGTACCCAGCACACAGACACTTGGTGAATAAATATTTGTTGGATGAATAAATAACTGCAATAAAGGTGTTGGTTAATAGCCTTCAGTTTTTGCCATACCTTTATTTATTTATTCAATAAGTATCAGGCTCCTATTACGTGTTAGGAACTGTCCTACTCCTAGGAGTTCATTGATGAACAAAGTACAAAGAGAATATTTTGTTCATGCCGGGTCTACTTTTGCCTCTCATGGTGTAACCCTTTCAGTTGGTGTAAATTTAGCTACTGTGCTCAAACCCAGTAAGTGCCTTAGGAGGAGAAGACAGTTTGGCCCTCTGGGGTCTAAATGACATGTGTATCAGAACTCCAGAAAAGAGCTCAAGGCAGGGTAAGCAAGTGAGAAGTAGTGCATGGTAGATTGCGTATCCTTGACTTATTTACAGAAAGTCCCTAACTCTAAATGGCCTGAAGAGCTCTATCCACGAGTGAACAAGGTCCTGGTCTTTAATTTTACTCGGTGTGTGAAACTAATATTGCTTATTTCAGGTGGGAAGCTTTTCAAATACTTGAGAGTTTGATAGTCTTTGTGACTATTATTTGATATTGTTGGGAAGTAAAAGAGGACAGAGTGGTGTAGTGGGAAAATACTAGGCTGGGAACTAAATGAACTTGGCTTTCAGCTCTGTCACTGACTTGCACCATAGCCATTCATTCATGTATGCAAACGTCTGACTGTCTCCATCTGCCAAGCCCTGTGCTAGCCTTCGGATACACCAGTGAACCAGACAGACAAGATCCCTGTCTGTGACTAGTGACTGATTGAGCAAGTCTCAACCTCTGAGGGCTTTTTCAGTTTCCTCATCTGAAAAAGGAGGTCGTGGGGCTGGATGAGCCCTAAGTGTTCTCCCAGCTCTAAAAGTCTATGCTTTTTTTTTTTTTTTAAGGGAGTGGGGGTCCTCCACTGTAGGAGAAGGGCTGATAATGTGGGAATCACTTCTTTCAAAGTGCCTGAGGGGAAGAAGAGGTAGGGGAGCTCTCAAAGCAGCTGTGAGGTGGGGTGTTTTCTTAGATAAACTTTTTTTTTTGTTGTTGTTGTTGTTTCTTTTTAAGTGCTAGGAGGGCAAATGTGGAAGCACAGTGGTTAGGGCTTGCATTTTCAATGGGGGCAAAAATTCGTTCTCGGAGGGCAAAAAATCTTAGATATTGTAATGGTTTGTGACCCTCCAAAACTCAATCATCCAAATCTTTTCTTAGCTTATGAATTTCTCTCCTTGGGTTTTCTTGGGTATTGCATGAACAACATTGACATTGAGTTCACAGAAGATACACAAAATGTATACAAGGTAAGTTCTACACACCTGTGGTGAATAGATGACTGTGACTGGAGGACTTGTGTATTTATTTTTTTTGTAATTTATTTCATTTTTGTTGTTGTTGAGAGTAAACACAGCAGAACATACACCAATTCAACAGTTTCTACATGTACAATTCAGTGATATTGATTACATTCTTAGAGTTGTGCAACCATTCTCACCTGCCTTTTCTGAGTTGTTCCTCCTTCATTAACATGAACTCACGGCCCCCCAAGTTTCCTGTCTTTTGAATTGCTGTTGTCAGTTTGATCCCATATAGATAGATCTTAAAAGAGTACAATGCTCCAGGTAGACATTCTTTACTAGTTAAGCTAAACTATTGTTTGGTTTTAGAAGACATCCAGGGATATTTTTGGTTTAAGGTTTATGGTTTAAAGATTATCTCAGGGCAATAGTTTTGCAGGTTCATACAGCCTCCATGGCTCCAGAAAGTCTGGATTCTATGAGAATTTGAAATTGGAGGGCTATTCTTGATATTGCTTGATCTTGAAGTCGTATCTTGATTGGTGACCTCTACATGCTTATGGGCTGTTGTTGGCTGCCTTGTGGATATTGCTAATATTTGACCCTCAGGGCTTTTGTGTGTCACTTGGACTTTGAATTAAATACAAATAGTTTCTATTTTATTATTGAATTCTATGTAAGTTATTCAGCTCATTTATAATTACATCTAGTGCTGAGAAGAGAAAATAACAGTATCTGAATGAATATGTAGCAGCTAGCTAATTTAAAAAATTTTTCATATGCAACAAAAGTTAATTGCTTTAAAAAAATTTTTTCTTGTACTTTAGATGAAGCTTTACATAACAAATTAGTTTCTCATTACACAGTTAATACACATTGTTTTGTGAGATTAGTTGCCAATGCTATGATATGTCAACACTTTCCCCTTCTTGAACTTGGGTTCCCCATTACCAACTTTCCTGTCCCCTCCTGCCTGTTTGTCCCTGCCCCTGGGCTGGTGTGCCCATTTTGTCTCATTTTGTTTTATGGGCCTGTCCAATCTTTGGCTGTAAGGGTGAACCTTAGGAGTGACTTCATTACTGAGCTAAAACGGTGTCTGGGGGCCATATTCTTGGGGTTTCTCCAGTCTATGTCAGACCAGTAAGTCTGGTTTTTTTTTTGTGAGTTCTACATTTTTCTCTACCTTGTCCAGGACTCTCTGTTGTGATCTCTGTCAGAGCAGTCAGTGGTGGTAGCCGGGCACCATCTAGTTGTGCTGGACTCAGTCTCGTGGAGGTTATGGTAGTTGTGGTCCATTAGTTCTTTGAACTAATATTTCTCTTGTGTGTTTGGTTTTCTTCATTCTCACTTGCTCCATATGGGGTGGGACCAGTGGAGTACCTTAGATGATGGCCGCTCACAAGCTTTTAAGACCTCAGGCACTACTCACCAAAGTAGAATGTAGAACCTTTTCTTTATACACTGTTATGCTAGTTGAGCTAGATGTCCCCCAAGACCATGGTCCCCAGTCCTCAGCACAGTAATTTGGTCCCTCAGAGAGTTTGGATGTGTCTATGAAGCTTTCATGACCTTGCCTTTGTTAAGTTGTTCTGACTTTCCCAGTATTGTATACTGTCTTATGCTTCACAAAAGTTACCACTTACCTATTGTCTATTTAGTGTTTTTCCCTCCCCATCCCTCCCTCCCTAGCAGCCATCAAAGATCGTTTCTTTCTGTGTCTAAACCTGAAATGGAAGTTAATTTCACTAAAAATAACTTAATTTTGATGAAAAAAATAACAACTTTAAATGTTTTTTAAAAAATTGATTAAACCAATTGCTGTGGTGTCAGTTCCGACTCATGGTGACCCCATGTATGTCAGAGTAGAATTGTGCTCCATAGGGTTTTCATTGGCTGATTTTTTTGGAAGTAGATTGCTAGGCCTTTCTTCCAAGGCACCTCTTGATGGACTTGAACCTCCAACCTTTGGTTAGCAGCTGAGCATGTTAACCATTTGCACCACCTAGGGACTCTAAAAACTCTCCTATGAGGGAGGTGTTAGTGAAAAAAGTTGAAGACTTAATATTGTTAAGATGTCAAACTTCCCAACATGATCTATAGATTCAACGCAGTACCAATTAAAATCCCAGCAGCCTTCTTTAAGAAATAGAGAAACCAATCTTCAGCTTTATGTGGAATGGCAGGAGACCCTGAATAGCTAAAGTGGTGTTGAAAGAGAACAAAGTAGGAGGACTCACACTTCTGGATTTTAAAACATACTATACAGCTATAGTAATCAAAACAGCCTGGTACTGGTGTAACAGTAGACACATAGACCAATAGAATAGAATTGAGAGTCCAAAAATAAACCCACACATCTCTGGTCAGCTGATTTTTGACAAGGGTGCTAAGTCCATTCGATGGGGCAAGAAGTCTCTTTTATCAGTGGTGCTGGGAAAATTGGATTTCCACATGCAGAAAAATGAAACAGGATCCGTGCTTCACACTATACAGAAAAACAAATTCAAAATGGATTAAGGACCTGAATGTCCAAACTAAAACCAGAAAGTTCTCCTTAGAAGAAAAAGCAGGGTCAATGCTGTCAGACCTCACTTTCAACAATGAATTATCTAATATAGTAACAGAAGCACAAATAGCAAAAGACAAAATAAATAAATGGGACTTGTTTTAGTTATCTAGTGCTGCTAACAGGAATACCACAGGTAGATGACTTTAATAAATAGAAGTTTATTCTCTCACAGTTTAGGAGTCTAGTAGAAGTGTGAATTCAGGGTGCCAGCTCTAGGGGAAGGCTTTCTCTCACTGTCAGTTCTGGGGGAAGGTCCTTGTCATTAATCTTTCCCTGGTCTAGGAGCTTCTCAGTGCAGGGACCCTGGGTCCAAAGGACACACTCTCCTTCTGGAGCTAGTTTCTTGGTGGTATGAGGACCCTCTCTCTCTCTCTCTCTTTCTGCCCACTTCTGTCTTTTATATCTCAAAAGAGACTGACTCAAGATACAACCTAATCTTGTAGTTGAGTCCTGCCTCATTAACATAACTGCCTCTAGTCCTGCCTTATTAATGTCTTAGAGGTAAGATTTATAACACATGGGAAAATCACATCAGATGACAAAATGGTGGACAGCCACACAATACTGGGAATCATGGCTTAGCCAAGTTGACACATTTTGGGGGGACACAATTCAATCCATAACAGGACCACATAAAAATTAAAAACTTTATTCATCAAAGGACTTTACAAAAAAAAGTGAGAAGATAAGCTACCAACTGAGAGAATATCTTTGGAAACCATGTATCTGACAAGAATTTAATAACCAAAAAATATATAAACCCTTGACAGCTTAACAACAAAAAGACAAATAACTCAATCATAAAATGGAAAAAGGACTTGAATAGACATTTCACAAAAGAGGACATTCAAATGGCCACCAGACACATGAAAAGATGCTCAGCGTCTTAGCCACAGAGAGATGCAAATCAAAACTGTAACGAGATACCATTTTACCCCTATTAGGATGGCTAAGATAAAAAAATCCAGAAAATAACAAATTGACAAGGATGTGGGGGAACTGGAACCCTTATCCATTGCTGGTAGGAATGCAAATGGTACAGCCGTTGTGGCAAACAGTGTGGCGGTTCCTCAAAAAGCTAAAAATAGAACTGCCGTATCACCAGCAATTTCACTCCTAAGTTTATACCCAGAAGACTTGAAAGCAGAGACTCAGAGACTTGTCACCCATGTTCATTGCAGCACTATTCACAATAGCCAAAAGGTGGAAACAGCCTAAATGGCCATCAACAGATGAATGGATAAACAAAATGTGGTCCATACATGCAATGGAAAACTACTCAGCCAGTAGGAGAAATGAAGTCTTGATATATGCACAATATGAATGGAGCTGGAAAACATGCTGAGTGAAATAAGTCCATCATGAAAGGACAATTATTATATGACCTCACTTACATAAAACAAAACAAAACAAAACAAGAAAAGACAAATGTATAGAGAACAAAGTTTATTAGTGGTTACCAAGGGGAGGGAGGAAGAGGAAAAGGGGGCTAATGGTGATGGAAAAATCACATTGATTAAGGGTATGGTTGCACAGCTGATTATTGTAATTGCTGTCAATAAGTTGTATGCCTGTAAAAAGTTTAATTGGCAAAAGTTGTCTGATAGATGTATTTACAACAATGACCAAAAAAAAAAAAGTAGCTACTGAGGCTGCTTATGTACATATGTACAACCAAACACCTCAGGGGATTTGGTTTCTTGGTTTGGAAGTTTAGGGTCATGGTTTCATGGGACATCCCATTAATTGATCTAATAGCATGTTTAGTGCCCCTGTTCTACCTCCTACTTCATTATGTAGTGTCTGGAGTCTAAAAACGGCCATCCAAGGCACAACAATTGGTCTCTATTTGGTGGAACAACAGAGGAAGAGGGAGAGTCAGGAACAGGAAGAAGATATGGAATGTGTGGCTAATTGCCTCCATGAACAACTGCCTCCTTTGCCATGAGACCAAAGGAACAGGTTGGCGCCCGGCTACCATTACTAAACATTTTGATCAAAGATTCTATAGAAGAATCCTGATCAAAAATGGGAAAAAGGCAGAACGGAATTTTAAATTCTTGTGGATTCCAGACTTCTTAGAGCAGTGAAGGTTGGATGAACCCCTGAAACTATTGCCCTGAGATAATCTTTAAAACTTAAACCAAAAATGTCCACTGAAGTCTTCTTAAAACCAAACAGTTTGGCTTAACTAGTGAAAAAAAAAAGTCTGCTTTTAGCATTATGCTCTTTTAATAACAATCTATATGGGATCAAACTGGCAATAGCAACTCAAGAGATTAGATAGGAACCTTTGTGGGCAGTGAATTCATGCTAATGGGGGAGGAATAACTCAGAAAAGGAGGGTGAGAAGGGTTACACAACTCAAAGAATGTAGTCAGTGTTACATGTAGAATCTGTTGAATTGATGTATGTTTTACTGTGTATATTCTCAACAACAATAACAAAATAAATACAATAATATACATATTAAAAGAAGTTGAAAAACACTAGGTTAGGGATAGAAAGAAGCTTTCAAGGCTTGCTTTTTGGCCCGGGATTTAGATCCAGTTCTGATTTAGAAAATTTCTCCTCTGAGAGTTTAGATAAAATTGATTGCCACATGTTCTTGGAGTCAGATTCATTCTTTCATTCCACAGATGTTTATTAACATATCTCAGGTACTGAACAGTCTTTAGATGCTGGAAATACACACTAAAGTAAGACAAAGTTACTGTCCTTGAGGAATAGTCTAGCAGGAGACAATCGGTCTTTCTTTGGGTCACGGCAGGTTTTTGGTATGAGCACTGTTATGGATTAAATTGTGTCCCCCCAGAATATGTGTTGTAAATCCTCACCTCTATGCCTGTAGTGGAGCCCTGGTAGCGCACTGGTTAAGCGCTTGACTGCTGACGGAAAGGTCAGCAGTTAGAACCCACTAGCCACTCCTGTGGAGGAAGATGTGGCAGTCTGCTTCCATAAACATTTACAGCCTTGGAAACCTTACGGGGCAGTTCTACTCTGTCCTATGGGTTACTAAGAGTCTGAATGGACTAGACAGCAGTGAGTTTAAGCCTTTGGTTATAATCCCATTTGAGAATGGGTTGTCTTTATTATGTTAATGAGGCAGGGTTAGTGCAGGATGTATCTTGAATCAGTCTCTTTTGGGATACAAAAGAGATTAAACAAATAAGCAAGCAGAGCAGAGATGGGGGAAGAGAGATGCCAAGCCATGTGAAAATTGCCCAGGAGTAGAAGCTCAGAAGAGACAAGGACCTTCCTCCAGAGCCAACAGAGAGAGGCTTCCGCTAGGCCCAGCCCCCTGAATTTGTACTTCTAGCCTCCTAAACTGTGAGATAATAAACTTCTGTTTGTTAAAGCCATCCACTTGTGGTATTTCTGTTACAGCAGCACAAGATTACTAAGACAGGCATCAAACAGTTTCCATCTATAGCAGTCTACCATGAGACCGTATGCAATGTTTTTAGTAATTATGCTAAGACAGCAGGTGCAAACAGGGATGGCTGGCCACTCTAGTTTAGAGGATGCAAAGACTTTTTTTTATTTTTTCCCGTACAAAAATTTATACATACATTGTTAAGTGACCCTAATCACTCTCCCCATACTGTGACAGCACACTCCTCCTTTCCACCCCTGATTCCCTGTGGCCATTCAGCCAGCTCCTGACCCTCTCTGCCTTCCCATCTCACCTCCAGACAGAAGCTGCCTGTTTAGTCTCATGTATCTACTTGAGCTAAAAGGCACACTCCTCATGATTATCACTTTATGTCCCACAGTCCAGTCCAATCCCTGTCTGAAGAGTTGGCCTCGGAAATTGTTTTATTTCTGGGCTGATAGAGAATTCAGGGGCCATGCTTTCTGGGGTTCCTCCAGTCTCAGTCAGACCATTAAGTCTGGTCTTCTTACTAGAATTTGAATTCTGCACCCCACCTTTCTCCTGCTCCATCCGGGACTCTCTGTTGTGTTAGAGGATGCAAAGACTTTAAAGAAGAGATGGTGTATGGACTGAGTCTTAAGAAATAAGCAGGATTGTGCTGGGCAGAGCAAGTGAGATTAGGCTCAAGCCACATGGAAGTAGAGCTTGGCCTGAACGAAAGCATACCCTATATTTAGCTGAGGACTCAACCCCGTGGGACAGGAGAGGGATTAAGGGCTGAGACTGAAAAGGTGGGCTTGGCTTAGATGGTCAGTGTCTGGAATGACATGCTAAGAAGTTGGGGATATAGCTCCTAAAAATGTGGAACCTAGAAAATTTTTAACTAGGCCAGTGTGGTAAGATTTGCTAATCTGTTTTGGGAAGATAAATCTGGTGAAGTTGATGCAGCTAGATTGTGGAGGTGGTAGCAGGAAGGGCAAGAGGAATTTGGCAACAGTTCATGTGGGAGGTGAGGAGGATTGAAGTAGACCAGAGGTTGTGGGTTTGGGGAGAAGAAGGTGGAGTTGAGGGCTTCTCAGTGAGAACATGAAAGAGGACTTGACTTGTTGGCCTGTTCCCATTGTGAGGGTCGGGAAGGAGTAGCTTTTAGTGACAATTCTAGGTTCCTTGTGTGGCTGCATGGTGGTACTGGTACCGAAGGAAGAGGAAAGGTTTCAGTCCTACCTCCTTCAGGTGGGTGTGGAGGACAGGGAAGGAAGACCAAGAGAATAAACTAACCCTCGTGGCTGATTGTGACATTTATTGAGGGAGCACATGGGACATTTGTTCATGAATGCTTATTGATTTATCTATTTTAGTCATTTAGTTAGTTAGTTGGGTGAGGTTCAGGAAGGGTGTTTGTGAGTTGGTAATGCAGGTAAGCGGGAGGAAAACATAGCATCAGTTTACCATCAGTGTCAATGCCAGCTCAGGTTCATGGGCAGTTTTCTCTGAAATGTTCAATCTTGAATCTCTTTTGAAATCCCACCCATTCTTGGAATGCTACTTTCTCAGTGAAACCTTTCCCTCATTGTGCCCCGCTGCCCCACCACGTGCACCTCACACCCTCTTCCTTCCTTCAAGTCTAGTAACCAGTTAGCTTCCCTAGGCAGATATCAGTTCTTCCTTGTATTAGCTGTTTGCCTTATCTGAGTACCCTACCTGCTGGTGCTGTTACTAATCATCCACGTTGTGATTCTGATACTGTGAATTCTGGAGGCTTCCTTCTAGCTGTCCATTGACACCCCTGCCCCTTCATCTCAGGTGCCCCAGTGGCTGTCTTAGGCAGAGTCTCCTGAAGTCACTATATGTGACCTCCCAGAAGATGAGTCCTGAGGACTTCCGTGGGCGCTTGTGAGGCTTCCTGGGGACAGGCTCCCCTGTGTCAACCTCCCTTTGGTCACCAGCTCAGTCAGAACTAGCCTCTTCTACCCCTGTCCTTGTATCTGTGCTCCCTCCTGATGTCCCAAATCTGTCATACACCCAAGGCTATGAAGGCCCATGACCTTACTGATGAGGTCAGCACACCTCTCTGAGAGACTCCTGAAGTGTCAAATGCTTGCAAGTTCCTAATGCCGTTGTGTATTAAGCTTTTTATTTGAAGACCGTGGGTGTGAGCTTTTTGCTGTGGCTTGTGGCCATGCCCCCTTGGTATTGCTGACATATATGCTGACATGTATGCAGGGCCTGAATATATTAAAATACTTTAGTAAAATGACGCATGGTATTTGTTGGGCCTGATTTTAACTAGTAAGTGAGAAGAATTCAGTGTAATTAATATGTTGGCAGGGTCCCTGGGTGGCGCAAATGGTTTGTGCTTGACTGCTAACCTAAAGGTTGGTGGTTCGAACCCACCCAGTGGCGCCACAGAAGAAGGGACTAGCGATCTGCTTCCATAAAGAGTACAGCTAATTTAGTGTATCATCTACAGATAAATTAATGTGCCAGGTGCTGGAGAGGCAAACACAGCCCCTGCCCTGGGTTATGGTCTTGTGGGGGATAGGGGCAGGTGCATAAAAACAGATGCAATAATCTGTGTTGAGAACCGTAGCGGAGTGATGCCCAGGGTGCTTCAGGAGCACAGGGGAAGGCGCTTCTCCTAGGGCGGGGGTGGGTGGGTGTGCAGGGATGATTTTCCAAAGGAGGCTGTTTCTTTTCTGAGTCTTATAGGATGAGGGTCAGCCATGTGGAGGGACTTGGGGATGAGGGGAGCTCTTGATGCATGTCCTGGGGAGGGGACTAGCAGGCAAAAGGCAGAGGTGAGGAAGAGCTTGTGGGTGCTCTGGGTGGCTGGAGTGGTAGGAAGCGAGGCGGGAGGGGAAAGAAGGGCTATTCAGAGTCTTTTGCACCAAATTGTGGAGACCATGTATGAGGGTTTAAGCTGAGGCAAGGCACAGTGAGATTAGCACTTTAGATGGCACTTCTGGCAGTGCATGAAGGCCGACTAGGGGGAGATGAGACTGGAGGTGGGGGGGGGAAGGTGGTATTCTGCTGTTTTGTTTGGTGAATGAGTGCTACAGCCTACTGAAGACCTGCTTTGTGCAAGGGTAGTTAAGTACAGGGTGAGGGTGATAATACACGGGTAAGACATAGTTTTGACCCTTCTGGGGCAGACTATCAGGAATGTGTACACAAACAGACAACTCTAGCCTAGAGTGTAGGAGAGAATCCAGAAAGTATAACGTGCCCTGGCACTCTCAGGAGGAGAAGAGGGCTTTTGGGGCAGTCAGTCAGCCAGGACATCACGGGAAGGTGGCGCTGGCTCAGAAGTCACTTGACTTGGTTTCCTGATCAGGTCTTTAGTTGTGTGACATGGAGCAAGTCCCTTCCCCCTGCTGGTCCTTGGTTTCCTTGTAGGAAGGAATAGTCATTCATGCTCCATCTGTAAAGTTCTCAGCTTTGACATCAGTGATCTAGAGGTTGACATTTGATCTGGACTTTAGGGTTAGAATTTCAGCAGGCAGCATGGAGTGGATCACTCCTTCCTTTCTTCAGGGAGGGGGGGCATGCTCAGGCGTGGAAGTGTGATGGAGGCCATTTTGGCTGCAACAGAGGGTAGGTAAGAGTTAGGTGGTGAAGGCTGGAGAGCTAGAGTGCGCACATTCCAGCCAGATTTTGAACTGCCTGGAATGCTTCACTAAGGAGTTCGGGTGTGCTCTTCTTTTTCTTTTGGCAGTGGGGAGACAGATGTACTCCCTCCTCTGTGTCTGGGGAATGTTTCTTTTTCTTTTAAACACCCCCTCCCTTTTTTCACTTTCCCCTTTTCCAGCCCCATTTTCAAAGTACAGTTTTAAAGTGATGACTGTGAACTTTAGGGAGACAGACAAGGTCAGGCACATCTGAGTAATTCCATAGGCTTGTGTTCCGTCACATAGGCTCTTACGCTTGGTTAAGTTCTGACATACAGAACCGACTTGGCCCACCATGCTGGTGCGGTCGCAGGACCAGTCACGGTTTCTGAGGGTGTGCTACTCTTTCTTTTCTCCCTCCCTTCTGCCTTAAACCGCTTTGTTCTGGAGTTCTGGGGTTCCTGGTCTTTTTCAATGTGGGAGTCACAGTCCTTCCACTCAGAACTAAAGGAAACAAACCCCAGATTCTCACATCTTGACTCTCAGGCCAAATGGGATGTAATCTTTGTGAGAGGGGGTAGATAGGACAGATGAGGACAGAGTGGGAGAGTCCTGAAGCAAGGGGAGTGAGGCCTGATCTGAACCCTCTCCCAGAAGCACTCATATGTCATCATCTGTACAGAGTCATCGATTAAGTGCTTGTTCACCAAGAGCAACTACCCCTGCCCCCCATAACCATACCAAACTTTTGAGGGAGCAGTCAGTCAGCTGGGGTCAAATCCTGGCTCCTTATTTGCTGCTGTGACCTTGGGCACATTATTTAACTTCTCTGACTCTTCATTTATAAAATGGGGATGATGCTAAGCCAAAACCAGCCTGTTGCTGTTGAGTCGACTCCGACTCATAGCGCCCCTGTAGGACAGAGTAGAACTGCCCCATAGGGTTTCCAATGCTTTAATCTTTACGGAAGTAGACTGCCACATCTTTCTGCCGTGGAGGGGCTGGTGGGTTTGAACTGCTGACCTTTTGGTTAGTAGCCAAGTGCTTAACCACTGTATCGCCAGGGCTCCTTGGGGATGATGGTACCTACCCCACGATCATGAGGTGATGAGGAAGAAATAAGATCATACTTTCAAAGAACCTGATGCATGGAAGTACTCGTAAAATGCTACTCTCTTTTCCTTTATGCTTTTACCTTAAGGTATTGCTGCCAGTGTTCATTTATGAATTTGATGAAAATTCTGCCAACTAATGTTTTAGTGTATTAAAGCATGTTTTTTACCTTATTCTTGCAGTCAGCTGAGAAGGAAATTCTGCAGAAATACACATCTTAGAAACAGAGAAAGGAAGTGATTGGCCCAAGGTCACCTAGCTTGCTTAGGCACAGAATCAGGGTTAGAAGCAGGTATCCTAAATCCTAATTCAGTACGCTTTCCAATAACTTAGAGAGTGGCAAACTTTTCCCAAGGGCCAAATACAGCCTCCCATCTCCTGCCTATTTTTGTAAATAAAGTTTTATTGGAAAACAGGCATACCTGCTTGTTTAGGGATTGTTTATGGACGCTTTCATGCTACAACGGCAGAGTTGGGTAATTGGGACATAGACTGTCTGACCCACAAAGGCTAAAATATTTTCTGTCTGGCCCTTTATAGGAAAAATTTGCTAACCCCTGTGCTAGGTGATATCTAGGGCAAGATGTAAGTTTGCTTTCCATGTATTATAAGCCTTATGAATTAAATTTGCTTATTTCCTTAATAGTCATATACAAAAAAAAAAAAAAAAATACAAAAAACCAAACCCGTTGCCATCGAGTTGATTCCGACTTACAGCGATCCTATAGGTCGGAGTAGAACTGCCCCATAGGGTTTCCAAGGAGCGGCTGATAGATTTGAATTGTTGACATTTTGGTTGCAGCCCAGATCTTAACCATTGAGCCACCAGGGCTCCAATACTCACATAGGCATGAATGTTAAAACTAGGAAAAAATATAAATCTATTTGACATATTAAGTGATATGGTACAAGGACTGGAGTCAGACGGACCCGAGTTTGAGTGTCTGCTCCTCCATGTAGAAGCTGTGTGACTTTGGATAGGTTACTTAATCTCGCTAAGTTTCAGTTTCTTTATCTGTAAAGTGGAGCTAGTAGAAGCTACTTCATAGGGTTATGGTAAGGATTAAAGGACTGTAGAGAGCTTAGCATATGGGTCTCAAAATTTAGCCCCTTACATTGCTATGATTAAGGTTTCAGTATGTGGCTTCTTGCATTGTTTTTCCAACCGTGTAAGGAGCTGGCATTTATGAAGGTTGACCCATCCAGGGTTCTGCCCATCTCTTCCTCTGCTGGAGGATTTCTTTAGGATAGTTGTTATTACCTCTCAGGCTAACTCCCACAACTCCAGCTGGGTAAATTCTGCAAGTTTACAGTCCTCTCACCTTTCCCTTCCCTGGGGGAGAGGGGAAACCACTTACCACAAAAGGGAGTGGTAAACGTGGTCTCCAAAGGCCATCTGTTCTAGCTCCATTTTTGACTGAACAATGTTAATATTTGTCAGCAAGGAGGTGACACTTAAGTTGGCACTTTCCTACTAGCACATAAATGGTATGCGTTATAACCTCTGGTTTCTCCCAGCATTTTGCCGTGCAATCCCTTCTTTCCATTGATGAATGCCATAACATTCTTTCAGGGTTTGCATCTAGCACCTAGATGTTAATAGGAAACTAAGATCTGTGAAACATGTTTGTGGTTGTTACTTAGTAGAAGATGTTAAAGGTAAAGGAGGTGTAAGGATCAATCAAATGAATTCATCCGTGTTCCTTTCTGTTTCAGTTCTGTTCTGACACCACCTGTACATGTAGCACTTCTTCTGACCCTAACCACCTAGAGCTAGGTCAGACCTTACAAACCAAAGGGCACAGTCCTCCAGACTGCCCAGTCTACCCAAGACCTCAGGCACTAGCCACAAGCTTGGGAATCCCCAGGACACCCTCACTTTTAACCTGCTGGCTACAAATTTGGGAGTTCCCGCTATACCCTCAGGATACCAGCCTTAAGCTCACGGGTCTCCAGCCCTCCTTATTTTTGATTTGCTGGCTCCCACTACTCCCTTAGGTTCAATAATTTACTAGAAGGAAGTCACAGAAAGTGCTGTACTTAGGATTGCAGTTCTGTTATAGCAAAAAGAATACAAATGAGGAGACACATAGGGAGAGTTCTGGGAGGGTTCCCAACAGGGAGCTTCCATGTCCCAGAAAGGGACTCATTGCCCTCACATGTGCATTGATGTCTTCCGTCAACCAGGAAACCCGTGGAAGTCCAAATCCTTTATTGGGGCCTCGTTACGTAGTCATGGTTGATTGAATCAGCCTACCTCTCCTGAGGTCAGCTGATATCAAGGCGGCCTTTCTGGCCTGGCCAGCCCCCAACTGAGTCACTTCATTAGTATAAACTCTCAGGTGCAGTCTGGAGGTTGATAGGTAACAAAGGCACCTCAATTACTCAGGAAGTTCCTGGGGATTAGAGTTATCTCTCAGGAACCAAGGATAAAGACCAAATTAGGTAAAGTTAATGTAAACCCCAGAGGAGGTGACAGTATGTGTGCACTACTGGACCCTGGGGGGGACTCTAGTGTTTTTTCTGTGCCCCAAAACAATGCGCCATGCTAGTCTCGTCTCACCTTGCTGCTTAAAATCTGCACATAGTTTCTCATTGCCTTTGAGGTGAAATGCAAACACCTTAATATGGCATAGAAGCCTCTTAGGATCTAGCATAATGGTTCTCACACTTTAGTATGTATAAAGATTACCTGATTTTCAGAGTGGGAGACTTGTTAAGATGCACATTCGTGGTTCTTTAAGTCTGAGGTGGGTCCCAGGATCTTGCATTCCTAACATGGACCTTTAACATCAGCCATTCCAAAGTGTTTTAGTTGTCCTTCCCATGCCCCATCTCCCAAAAGGTCAGTCCTTTCTCACTTCCCAGCCTTTTCATATGCTCTTCCTTCTCCTGGCCAATTCCTTTTCATCATTTAAGACCTCCCTCAGGAACCACTCTTCCTGGAAGTCTTTCCAGATACTGCCTCCTTCCCCGCCCCTCCAGGTGCTCAATAACTGCTTCAAGGAAGAAATATTCCCCTTTTGGTGGACATGCTGTGGTAGTAACAGGAAAGCTGGAATATAGGTGCTCTGGCATTCCAGCCAAGGATGGCCCTTCTCCCCCACAGGAAGCAGCAAAGGAGCTCTTGTTAGTGTTTCTAGCAACTGATGTTTTTATACTCTCAATCAGGAGGGAGCATTACCTCCGTAATCCATTAGCATTATCGCAATGCACTTAAAAAACAGACAGTTTTTTGAGGTATAGTTTATGTACCATGAAGTTCACTTCTTTTAATTGGACAGTTCAATGATTTTTAGTAAATTTATGGAACTGTGCAACCATTACCGCAATCTAATTTTAGAACGTTCACATCACCCCAGCAAGGGCCTTCATGCCTATTTGCTGTCACCTCAATACATTTTAACACTTAAAATAACTGAAAATTAAAAAATCATTAAGAGAAATTAAAATTTCCCAGGCAGAACTAAAAAGAGCAGCTGTCATTTGCTGTGGTTGTTATTAGCGACCCTGTGGACAACGGAATGAAAACACTGCATGGTCCAGCTCTCTTCCCATGATCGGTTACAGATCTGACCATTGTGATCCATAGGATTTTCATTGGCTGATTTTCAGAAGTAGATTGTCAGGCCTTTCTTCCCAGTCTGTCTTAGTCTGGAGGCTCTACTGAAACCTGTTCAGCATCATAGCAACACCAAAGCCTCCACTGACAGATGGTAGTGGCTTGCACAGGGTGCATTTTCTGGGAATTGAACCCGATCTCCTGTGTGGAAGGTAAGAGTTCTACCACTGAACTACCATTGCCCCTATAGCCATCATACATGATGGGGATAAAGCAAAAGTGTTGTTAGGTGCAGTAGACTTGGTGCCAACTCATAGTGACCCTGTGTACAACAGAATGAAACACTGCCCGGTCCTGTGCCACCCTCACAATTGTTGCTATATCTCAGTCCATGTCGCAGCCACTGTGTCAATCCATCTTGTTGAGGGTCTTCCTGTTTTTTGCTGGTCCTTTACCAAGTATAATGTCTTTCTCCAGGGACTGGTCCCTCTTGATAACATGGCCAAAGTATGTGAGACCAAGTCTCACCATCCTTGCTTCTAAGGAGCATTCTGGTTGTACTTCTTCCAAGGTAGTTTGTTCGTTCTTCTGGCATTCCATGGTATATTCAATACTCTTCACCAGCACCATAATTCAAAGGCGTCAATTCCTCTTCGGTCTTCCTTATTTGTCGCTAAGCTTTCACATGCGTGTGAGGCGATTGAAAACCCTATGGCTTTGGTCAGGTGCACCTTAGTCCTGAGGATGACATCTTTGCTTTTTAACACTTCAAAGAAGTCTTTTGCAGCAGATTTGCCCAATAGAGTACGTCATTTGATTTCTTGACTGCTGCTTCTATGGGCATTGATTGTGAATCCAAGTAAAATGAAATCCTTGACAACTTCAATCTTTTCTCCATTTATCATGATGTTGCTTATTGGTCTAGTTGTGAGAATTTTTGTTTTCTTTAGTAGAGGTGCAATCTATACTGAAGGCTGTAGTCTTTGATCTTCATTAGGAAGCGCTTCAAGCAAAAGTGTTAGACATCAAAAAGACTGGAGAGCAGAGTGCATTTGGGTCAGTGCTTGGCTTGGCTCTTCACTGTAACAGCATGAGAGAGGGTCGAGGGCCCTGTGAATTATCATTGTCCAAATGAATGATTTTTCCATTTGCAAGAAAGAATAAGATGTGTAGTTTATATGCAGGTTGGTTTTTCCTGATTTCTAGGTCATTCCCCTGGGCAGCTGCTGTTTATCCAACATGATTAGCTTCCTCCTGGAAGGATGAACAAGCAATTGCATTGCTAAGCCATTAACAGTTGAATAAAAGAGTCTGTTGCTCTATTGAAAGCTTCAGTTAGGACAAGGAGTCAAACAAAATCAGTCACTTTACAGGTACACCTGAATTTCAGATTTGTCATTTCTGTCCAAGAAGGGCATACGGGAGAAGAAGAAGAGCATGGATGGTCTGGGAGGTTAGCAGACATGGGCTGGATTCTGCCACTTGCTGGCAGTGTGACCTTGGGCAAGTTACTTAACCTTTCTGAACTTCAGTCTCCCCGTCAGTCAAATGGGGATTCTAATGCCCACCTCATAGAGTTGCTGCATGCAGCCTGGCACTTTGTCAAGTGCCTGGCACAGTGCAAATGCTTAGTTGCAGCCATTCATTTGATCAAGAGTTATGTGTACGTTGTGCTTTGTATGTGGGAGAAGGATGTGGCAGTCTGCTTCTGAAGAGATTTACAGCCTTGGAAACACTATGAGTCCAAATTGACTTGACGGCAGTGGGTTTGGTAGGGTCTTGGTGCTATACGTATAAGCACATTCAGCAGGCTAGGATTTTACAAAGTGAGGAAACAATCATAGTTAATAATAAAATTGTTTCAAAGGGTGCAACTCGCTGTATTGAATGTCTTGGTGTTAAATATTAGTTTTTTATTTGTATTATTTTTGAGATCGAGTTTTGGGAGGGAAGCTTTTGTTTATGTGCTTAAATACAGTAGGTGATATTTCTCACAACTTTTCAAGGTAGAAGACATTGAGTTTCTTGGAATTTTCAACTGACATGAAACAAACCTTGTCTGATTTCATAGTGATGGCTTTACTAAGGGTAAACCAAAAACCAAACCAAACCCATTGCTGTAGAGTTGATTCTGATTCATAGCGACCCTATAGGATGGAGTAGAACTGCCTTATAGGGTTTCCAAGGAGTGGCTGGTGGATTTGAACTGCCAGCCTTTTGCTTAGCAGCTGAGCTCTTAACCGCTGTGCCAGCAGGGCTCCTTACTAAGGTGTGGGGCTCTACAAATCTAACCATATAACTAATTATATTTGAAATTTAAGAAGTAAAGCTACTAGCTTGGAAAGAAGCTTTTTTTTTTTTTTCATTAAAGGTTTTCTTGTCTACCTTCTCTTGTAGTTTATGGAGGAGGAGGCTGCATTTTAACTTAAATCGTGCCATGTGGATGCATACAAGTCCCATCCAAGTCAGAGCTCTAAGGCTGTTTGTCTGGTGAAGCAGGTTTCATGTGATGATAGATTAGGCTCGGACAGTTTAAGACTGAAGGACCTGCTTAAATGAACTCTTGTCTCTCTGTCAAAGACTGCGGATCATTCCATTACAGTTGTGGCAATTTGGAGACTGTTGTCCTTTCCATGAGGAGCCCTGGTGGCACAGTGGTTAAAGCACTTGTCTGCTAACCGAAAGGTCGGTAGTTTGAATCCACCAGCCACTCCGCAGGAGAAAAATGCGACAGTCTGCTTTCATAAAGATTTACAGCCTTGGAAACCCTATGGGACAGTTCTACTCTGTCCTGTAGGGACGCTGTGTGTGAGTCAGAGTCGACTTGATGGCAGTGGATGGGTTGTTCTTTCCATAATTTTTTGAGGAGCAAATGCAGGGTTTTGGGGAAAGATTTAAAACAGCTCAACCCAAAAAGCTCTCACCATACCTTATCCTTAATTCTCCCTTTGTGTTCCCATGAACTTCTCCTTCTTCTGCCATAACATCCGTGTCGTCAGCTAGTCTTGCTGAGTCTACCTTCAAAACGTGGTTCCAGACTGGCCCCTTTTCTCTGTCTCCGTTGCCACCACCCACACTGTCCACACCACCATCTGTTTATGCCTGGACTCCGGGAAGACACTCCTACCTGGGCTCTCTGCTCTCTCTCTGCCCTCTGCAATCCCTTCTCCACACTCCAGCTAAAGTGCTGTTTTACAAATGTTAATCATGTGTTATGCCCCTGCTTGAAACTTTTTAGTGGCTTTTCATAACATTTAGAATAAAACTCAAGCTTCTGCCTGTGGCCAAGTAGTCTGGCTTTTGCCCTCCTCCTCCAGCTCATCTGCCCTTTCCCTCTTGTTCCTTTTACTCTAGCCCCCCTGGCTTCCATTAGATTTCTGGAACATGCCACGTTCTTTCTTTCCCACCGTGGAACTCTTGCATGGGTGCTTCCTGTGCCGGAAACAGTTCACCAGTTCATCACATGACCGGCTCCTTCTCTGGTTTCCTTTCTCACTTTAAACGTCAGGTTCAGAATGAGGCTTTCCTTGGGTCTCATCTTCTAAGCACCGTTTCTTTTCTCTGTTACGTATCCTGTTTATTTCCTCTTATATATTATCACAGTCTGAGTTATCTTGCTTGTGTATTTTCTTCTTGGCTGTCTGTCTCACTTCATGAGGTTTCAGTGCAGGAAATGGAACTACTCTAGATATTTCAAGTGGGAAGAGTTTAAGAAGAGAGTTAGGTGCTTACAAAATGATTACAAAGCTTGTTATTGTTAGATGTCGTCAAGTCACTTCTGACTCATAGCGACCCTATGTATAACAGAACGAAACACTGCCCAGTTCTGTGCCATCCTCACAATTGTTGCTATGTTTGAGCCCCTTGTTGAAGCTATTTCATCAGTTCTTCTTGTTGAGGGTCTTCCTCTTTTTCACTGACCCTCTACCAAACATGATGTCCTTCTCCAGGGACTGGTCCCTCCTGATAACATGTCCAAAGTATGTGCGACAAAGTCTTGCCATCCTTGCTCCTAAAGAGCATTCTGACAGTATTTCTTCCGAGACAAATTTGTTTTGTTCTTCTGGCAGTCCATGGTATATTCCATATTCTTCACCAGTACCATAATACAAACACATCAATTCTTCTGTGGCCTCCTTTATTCATCGTCCAGCTTTCGCATGCGTATGAGGCAACTGAAAATACCATGGCTTGGGTCAGGCTCACCTTAGTCCTGAAGGTGACGTCTTTGCTTTTTAACACTTTAAAGTGGTCTTTTGCAGCTGATTTACCCAATGCAATGCATTGTTTGATTTTTTTTTGACTGCTGCTTCCATGGATGTTGATTATGGATCCAAATAAAATGAAATCCTTGACAAAGTTAGGTACTTAGAAAAGAATGGCTGTCAGTGGTTCTAGGCTGGACGCCCAGCAAAGACTATCCCTTCTAGAACTGACCCCACTAGGAGACCTACTTGTACTCTATTGCCGACACTGGAGCTGAGCACTCACCACACTCTGCAGTAGCTGCGATTCAGGGATCAGGAAGCTGGAATCAAGAAGCTTCTGCTGCCATGGGCTTTGATTTCCAGGAAGCTAGAGAACGGAGGCTGGGTCACTGTTGAAACAACCTCAGCTTCCTCATCTTGCTTGACAGCAGAAAAAGTCAGAAGGAGGCAGGGAAATAGCCTTAGCCTTCTGGAGCTCGCACAGTGCATCTGACTGGCTGGAACCTAATTCACACCAAGCCAGTTGGCGTCTGCCACAGCCTCAAATCTGGAAGGTGCTCAGGAGCGCCTGGTCCTCTGAATTTTATTTAAGTTCCGATTTCTGTTATGATTGACCTGATGTCTGTTTCTCAGATTTCTTAGTTTTGGCAGTTCCTTATTTTTAGGTTGGCTGCACATCTTTGCCAGTTTTCACTATAGTTAGCTAGTTAGCTCTCTCTTAGTTAAAAAGAAATGATTTAAAGCAACTCGGCTTTAGAGGTCTGCACCATTATTCTGACATTAATGCCTATGGTCCTTTATGTCCTCCAGGCATTCAGAGCAGTGAGTGAACAGGTCAACTAAGAACTCATAAGGAAAGTCAGCCCTAGATAGCAGCAAATCAGGCAGATTCATAATATTCTTGTTTTAACAGAATCCATTTTGGAAGGTACATTGGTGTGCCAAATATGTACATTAGTAGCTGCCTACCTCAGTTTTCATTAGGGGAATTGAAAAAAATAATTGAATCTTATTGTTGAAGGTTAGTTTAGGTCTGTCACAACTTTATAAGACTCCTTGGCAAAACAGAAGTCTCATAATAAGCAAGTTTAGTATTAGAGTTTGTCCTAAAGAGGTAATTGTGAGTAATTTTAAAGATGTCTAGGCCAAATCTGGGGCCATTTGAGCACCAACATAATTAAGAACCGTTATGTATTATAGATCATTGCAAATAATAGAAATCCTCCAGTTTGTATCAATGATAAATAACTAGATAGAAAAGTGGGGGAAACAAGAGGGCTCTTGCGTTCAGTAGAATGCTGAAAAATGTAGGGGGGTGCTGGAGTTGAAGAATCCTTTTTCAGCCATGATAGTAAAATCGAATCAGGCAGGCATCATCCCGGGTGCTGAATTTAGGGGCAGATTTGGGTCAGGAGCATATTATTTACCTGGTCTTACAGGGTGTCACCAAGCATCCTTATTTGTTGCAAGGTAAAAATAGTAACTCTGCAGTGGAGAAATTGGACAGGATCTTGACCAAGTGATCAAAATTAACATCACCAGTGGGGCAGATGGACATCAGGGCCTCCAGATATAATCCCTTGAGAAGGATACAAGGGCACAGTGTCCCTTCTGTAGTAGTCTAACCTGAATCTAGTCACGAGGAAACATCAGAGAAACTCTAAATGAGGAATGTTCTATTAAAAAAAGAGAGAAGTCTGTACTCTTCAAAAACGTCAGTGTCATAAAGGACAAAGAAAGGCTGTGAAAATGTTTCGGATTAAATGAAGCTAAAGAGATGTGACAGCTAAATGCAGTAGCTGACCCTAGACCTGATCCTGTACCATAGGGGGAAAATGCTATGAAGAACGTCTTTGTCAACTGACAAAATGAAAATATGGACAGTAATTTAAAGTAGTTAAATTTACTGAGGTGGATAACTGTACTTTGGTTATGTAAAAATATCCTTATTTTTAGGAAATACACACTGAAATATTTAGCGGTAAAGAGCTATGATACATGTAATTCACTCTCAGATGGTTCAGAAAAAGAAATATGTATATATGAGGAGGGAGAGTAGAAAGGGGGAGAGGGAGGAGGAGGAGTAGATTATAAAGCAAATGGGGCAAAATGTTAATACTAGATGGATCTGGATACAGGACATACAGGTGTTCTTTGTACTATTCTTATTCTGCCAACTTTTCTGTAACTTTGAAATTATTTCCAAATAAAAAGTTTTTTTGAAACGTTGTCTAGCAACTGAAAGTAAGCCCAGTGTCAGGGGAGTGGGATTGGTTGCTCCTCGCTTAGACCGGGCTTGAAAGGATCTGGGTTATAAAGCAAATATAGTTGAAATGTTGTTTTTCCTTATTGTGCCAGAGTTTTTCTCTAAGTGTGTCGGGTTTGTTTATCTCAAAGTAATGCTTTAACCTTTCTGAATATGTTGTTGCCTTTCTGAGTATGTTGTTGTTGTTGTTGAGTCGATTTTTCATTCATAGTGGCCCCAGGGGACAGAGTAGAACTGCCCCATAGGGTTTCCAAGGCTGTAATCTTTACAGAAAGAGACTGCCACATCTTTCTCTTGTAGAACCGCCAACCTTTTGGTTAACAGCTAAGAGCTTAACCATTGTGCCATCAGGGCTCCTTTTCTGAGTATAGGGACACCTTTCTGTAATTGTTTAAATTGTCCATTTTACATTACACAAGTAATACATAAAATCATTCTTGTTGCAAAAGACTTCAGTCATTCAGAAGCCAAAACATGACTTTCCCTTTACCAGTCCTTCTCTTTCCCTTCTCTAAAAGAAACCAGCATTAAGAGTTTTGTTGTAACATTTTAGTCTCTCTCTGTGTATGTGTGTGCCATATATCTATATAGAGAGATATGTATATATCTCTATATGTGTATGCAAAACAAGTATTTATTAATATAAGTGAGATATTATACCATACACCTTTCCTAGAACTAGTTTTTTTTCCTTAATATATCTTAGAGATACTGCCACTGTTTTCTTTATGTATGTAATGACTGAAGAGAATTGAATAATATAATTGTCCCATAATTTATTTAACAACTTCCCTGTTGAAGATCATTTTTTTCTAATACCATGTGCGCCATAGCAGATGCAGTCTTGTGCGTGTGTGTGTCTGTTTCAGGGGTATAGAACCCTAACAGTGGTATTGCTGTGTCAGTGCTTGTGTGTGCATTTATATTTTGTTCTGTAGATACTGCAAGGCTGACTTTTAAGTAGACTGTAGCAACAGTATATGTCCGTTTTCCAGCATCTTTCTCAACCCTGGATATGTCTTTAAAATTTTTGCCAATCATATGCAAAATAATACCATCACTTTTAAGCTCACATTTCCAAGTTTATTGGCTGTTTGGATTTTTTCTTCAGTGCGTTGCCTTTTTGCACCCTTTATCTGTTATCCTTTTTAGTTGTTTATTTGTTATTGACCTGTAAGAATTCTTTATATATTCTGGATAATAGTTTTTTCCCTGTCAGAAATGCCTTAAATATTTTCTCCTAGCTAGTTGTGAGTTTTGGAAGTTTTAAATTTAAATTTTATATAGCTAAATCTTCTACCCTTTTTAAAATGACTTCTGGGTTTTGTGTCTTGCTTAGAAGGATTGTCTTGTTTCAAGATGAGAAAAAATATTGCACATACATTCATCTGTTGTTTTTATATTTAACTCTTTAATCTATCTGGAGACTTGTATATGGGTTTAATTTCATTTTTGCCCAAATAGATAACCAGTTTCTCTGGCATCATTCATTAAATAATTCATTATTTTACCTCTAATTTAAAATCCAAACTGAATTACAAAATAAATTTCTATGAATACAGGACTCTGTCTGCACTCTTCATTATGTTCTGTTGATCTGTATGTTCCCGTGCCAATTCTATAGTTTGGTTTGGCAGAGTAAGTCCTATATAATTTTTTCTTCTAGATAACTTTAGAACTATTTCCTCAGGGTCCACTGAAAATTCTGTTGGGATTTTGACTGCCTGCATGCTCTTTGTGTAAAACAATTCTTACGGCATGTGATGGACAGGAGCTCAGGCTATGGAGTCAGATAGGCCTGTGTGTAAACCACTTACTGGTGGGATTACTGGGATGATTATTGTGCCTATGTTAGAGAATTGTTGTCAGTTTTATATGTAACACTGTATAAAACTGCAGAGCGTAATCCTTAGTGCATAGATAAGCTAAAAAACTTTCGTATGTCATCATAATGACAGAACTAATGTGTTCAATAATAGTTTTATAGCTTATTAATGAGAATAGCCTTTACATTCATTTAAGAAATGTATATGTATTCACACGTAGGCAAAATTTCTGTTTACAATGATGCTTGAGGTGTAAATAAATGCATTAATGCATTCCTAGACCACCCACTCATTTATTTCTTTACCAGTATTTCTGGTGAAGCTGCTGTTTGTAGGCAGTGCTTGTGGATGTACCAGTGACCCTGTCTCCTATACCCGGTGGCCTAGAGGAAGACAGACAAAATAAATAACCACATACCTCATTTTGTAGTGATTGAGTTAGGTGGCATGAAGAGAGGTTAGAATAACTCTGTAGCTCTGCTTCAGTTTGATGAAGTTCATTTTGTCAAAAAACTCAGATTGTTGAATATATAAAATTTGTTCATCAAAAAGTTCTTAAAAGCTTTAACAGGAATGAGTGTAGATCACAAGTTGGACTCTGTGGGTTCACATCCTGCTTCTGCCACTTGCTCTGTGATGTTGGACAAGTTACTTATCCTCTCTATGCCCCAGTTGTATTCAGGAAACTTCTTAACTTTTGGTTTAGTCCAGTTGTGCTGAATTCTGCTGTATTATATGTTGTCCTTTCCTTCACCTAAGATAATTCTTATCTACTCTCTAGTTAGTGAATACCCATCTCCCTTCCTCGCCACCCTCATAACCATCAAAGAATGTTTTCTTCTGTGTTTAAACCGTTCCTTGAGTTCTTATAATAGTGGTCTCATACAATGTTTGTCCTTTTGTGACTGACTAATTTCACTCAGCATAATGCCTTCCAGATTCATCCATGTTATCCGATGTTTCTCAGGTTCATCACTTGTTCTTTATCGTTGCGTAGTATTCCATTGTGTGAATATACTGTAATTTGTTTATCCATTCATCCGTTGATGGGCACCTAGGTTGTTTCCATCTTTTTGCTATCATGAACAGTGCTGCAGTGAACATGGGTGTGCATGTATCTATTTTATCTATTTGTGTGATGGCTCTTACCTCTCTAGGATATATTCCAAGGAGTGAGATTGCTGGATCGTATGGTACTTCTATTTCTAGCTTTTTAAGAAAGTGCCAAATCAATTTCCAAAGTAGTTATACCATTTTACATTCCCACCAACAGTGTGTAAGTGTTGCAGTCTCTCTACAACCTTGCCAACATTTATTATTTTGTGTTTTTTGGGTTAATGCTAGCCTTGTTGGGGTGAGATGGTATCTCACTGTAGTTTTGATTTACATTTCTCTAATGGCCAGTGATCATGAGCATTTCTTTATGTATCTGTTAGCCACCTGAATGGCTTCTTTGGCGAAGTGTCTGTTCATATCCTTTTTAAATTGGGTTATTTGTCTTTTTGTTGTTGAGGTTTTGCAGTATCTTGTAGATTTTAGAGATTAGATGCTGATCGGATTTACCATAGCCAGAAATTTTTTCCCAGTCCATAGGTTGTCTTTTTACTCTTTTGGTGAAGTCTTTTGATGAGTGTAATTGTTTGATTTTTAGGAGCTACCAGTTATCTAGTTTCTCTTCTGGTGTTTGTGCATTATTAGTAAGGTTTTATATTCTGTTTATGCCATGTACTAGGGCTCCTAGCTTTGTCCTGATTTTGTCTTCCACAATCTGTATAGTTTTAGGTTTTACATTTATGTCTTTGATTCATTTTGAGTTAGTTTTTGTGTGGTGTGAGGTATGGATCTTGTTTCATTTTTCTGTAAATGAATATCCAGTTTTGCCATCACCATTAGTTAAAGACACTTTCTCTTCACCACTTAATGAACTTTGACCCTTTGTTGAAGATCAGCCGTCCATACGTGAATGGATTTTCTTCTGGGTTCTCACTTCTGTTCCATTGATCTGTGTGTTAGTTGTTGTGCTAGTACCAGGCTGTTTTGACTACCGTGGCTGTATGGTAGGTTCTGAGATTGGGGAGTATGAGGCCTCCTACTTTGTTCCTGTTCTTCAGTAATGCTTTGCTTATCTGGGGCCTCTTTCCTTTCCATCTAAAGTTGATGATTAGTTTTTCTATCTCACTAAAGAATGTTGTTGGAATGTGGATCAGGATTGCATTATACAGTCAGCCCTCCATATCCATAGGTTCCATACCCATGGATTCAGCCAACTGTAGATTGAAAATATTCAGGAAAAACAAAAAAAAATCGAGAAATAAAACTTCAATTTGCCACACACCGAGCAGTATGCTGAATCCACATGAATGAAGTGTTGTGTAGGCATACCCTGCTGTAACCTCCTTCCATTTCACAGATCCTCAGTCTCTCTCCAGCACTTGTTGTCTGAGCATTGTTTGCCTCATGTCTCCTTCATTTGCTACTTGTGTTGTGTGCTCCCTTTGTTTCTGTGAGAATATGGCTCGTAAAAAGCAATTAAGTGGTCAAAGCAATCCCTCAAAGGCTAAGTGTGAGGGGGTTGAGGAGAGTGAGAGGGAGAAGTTTAAGGCTGGTAAGGGGTAGACTAGCTAGCTACTTAAAGCACTACACAGCCTCAAGAACTTAAAGATCACAGGAGAACTGGCATTGCCTGATGCCAAGGCAGCATCAGTGTTCCCAGAAGAGCTTAAGAAACCCATACAAGAGGAAGGCTACCTTCAAGAACAAGTCTTCAATTGTGATAAAACAACTATTTATATAGCATTTACATTGTATTAGATATTATAAGTAATCTACAGATGATTTAAAGTATACAGGAGGATGTGTGTAGATTATATGCAAATACCACACAATTTTATATTAGGGACTTGAGCCTCTGTGGAGTTTGGTATCCGTGGGGAGGTCCTGGAACCAATCCCTTGTGGATAATGAGGGACCACTGTATTTGTAGATTGCTTTGGGTAGTATTGACATTTTCACAGTGTTAAATCTTTCTGTTCATGAGCGTGGTATGTTTTTCCATTTATGTAGGCTTCTTGGTTTCTTGCAGTAGTGTTTTGTAGTTTTCTTTGTATAAGTCTTTTATGTCTCTAAAAAAAAACAAAAAAAAAAAACACCATTGCTGTCGAGTCCATTCCAACTCACAGCGACCCTACAGGACAGAGTGAGAGTAGAACTGCCCCATAGGGTTTCCAAGGAGCAGCTAGTGGATTTCAACTGCTAACCTTTTGGTTAGAAGCCAAGCTCTTAACTGCTGTGCCACCAGGGCTCCCTTTATGTCTCTACTTAAATTTATTCCTAAGCATTTTCCCTTTTTGAGGGCTATTGTAAATGGTATTGTTTTCTTGATTTCTTTTTCGGAGTTCTCTTTGTTGGTGTAGAGGAATCAAACTGATTTTTCTGTGCTGATCTTGTACCCTGCCACTTTGTTAAATTCTTCTATTAGTTCCCGTAGCTTTCTTGTAGAGTCTCTGGGATTTTCTATGTATATTATCATATCATCTGCAAATAGGGATAGTTTTACTTCTTCCTTACATAGAACCACTTTAATGGTGACAGTTGGGATTTACTTACTGAGTGTCTGTTGTGCTAGGTACATTAAATATATTATCTCAGTTATACCTCACAATGATATTAAATTTATAGTACTTTTCCCATTGTAGAGATGGGAAATTGAAGATCACCTATGGGATGTTGGATAATTAAATCTCTCTGCACCGTGGTTTAAGTGATACAGCTGCTAACCAAAAGGTTGGCAGTTCAAATCCACCGGCCGCTCCTTGAAACCCTATGAGGCAGTTCTGCTCTGTCCTCTAGGTTCACTAAGGGTTGGAATCAATTCTATGACAACAAGTTTTGGTTTTGGAAGCCTTAGTTTCCTCATTTGGACATGATGCCAGTCCTACTGTAGGGTTGTTATGAAGGTTAAATGAGTTAATGCACGTTAAGGATTTATTGGCACTCAATAGTGCTACCTTTTATTAATGTTGTTGTTAGTAGTAGTATTATTAGAACATAGAAGTAGTAGTAATAATAGAGGTGAAATGCTCACTTTTTATAATTGTGAATTGGAAATACATATGTAAGTGTCCAACACAGTGCCTGGGTGCTAATAAATGGGACCTATTGTGATTTTCATAGGAAGAAGCTATAAGCTCTGTTCATTTTAATTTTTAAATACCTCCACTAGTAATGGTTTCAGAATTAAACACGCTGAAATGTTGAAACTCAGTCTCTTGGTTTTTTGTTTTGTTTCATTATTGTTTTTATTATTATTTTTTTTGTAAAATTATTTGCCAGCAAAAATGGAATGCCCTAGATATTCTTGTTTACTTTAGATCAGGTAGGGTTGGCACTAGAGGACAGTGATGCTTGACATATTAAGTAATTTACAAGGTTCATTTTATAACCATGAAGATAGTAGCTGAGGAAATGTACAGGGGAGTATAATCATTTGCTCATTTACATTAGACAAATTCAACTATACGAAATTGTAAAAAATAATATTTTACATATACACTGTTTATTATATACTATGTATTATGGTACACATTTTATGTCTATACATACCTGTTACCAAATGGAATTATGTCCAAAACCTTGTATACTATAATAAATGGCAATTTTAAGTATTTATTCAGTGTTCATTTTGACTATAGATGATTTTCCGTTTAAGTACTGACCTTAGAACTTAACCCTTGTCTTAAGCTGCAGCTGAGTTCTATAATGAAATGCTGAAAGGGAATTTTTTTCTCTTCATAAAGTTAACTATTTCATATTTTTAATGCTCTAATCCATGTGTGTGTCAGTAGAAATTAAAGCAATGCTGTCCAATGTGAGATTTTTTTGTGAGAGTGACATCTCTTTAGTTTTGGTTTCCTGGCACTTGGTTAGCTGTTGTTGGAAATTCCAGAGGATCATTGTGGAAACCGCTTTGCTTGGTATTAACATGCTAGCTATCGTGGATCAAGTTAGCACCACTGTTACTGCTCCGGTTTTGAAAAGCCCGGCACTCACTGTTGATTCAAACCCACTGCCATTGAGTTGATTCTGACTCATCGCTGCTCTACAGGACAGAGTAGAACCTGCCCCATAGGGTAGGTCTTTACCAGAGCAGTCTGCCACATCTTTCTCCCGTGGAGTGGCTGGTGGGTTCGGGCCACCGACCTTTCAATCAACAGCTGAGCCCTTAACCACTGTACCACCAGGGCTCCCTCACTATCGATTCAGTCGCTATAAACTCCAGATCTCTCTGAGGGCTTTTATTTTAGTATGTATGATAGAAAACAGCTGCCTTACTTGGGATGATTTGTTTTGTTCAGAGGAGGTAGAATTTTGAGTAAGGAGCTCTGGTGGCACAGTGGTTAAGCACTCGGCTGCTAACTGAAAAGGTGGGTTGTTTGAACCCACCAGTGGCTCTGTGGGAGAAAGACCTGGCGAAGTACTCCTGCAAAGACTGCAGCCTAAGAAACCCTGTAGGGCAGTTCTCCTCTGTCCTATAGGGCTGCTGTGAGTCGGAATCCCCTTGACGGCCCAGAACAACAACAGGTATGGTTCCATGCCAATGCCAGCCTCTCTACTTTACTCTTGAGGAGATGAAGCCCAGAGAGGTTAAGCCTGTTGGCTGGGATTGCACTGCTCCCCAGTGAGCTGAGTCCCAGTCTCTGTGGCCCTAAGTTACATCATTCATGCTGAGTAAGTAACCCACAGAGTGAGAAGGGTCTAGACGTGAAAGGATAGAAGGTGAAGGCATTTTAAGACAGAAGGCATGTTAACAGAAGAGAATGCAGTTAAGTTTTGAGTACCTGCTGTTTACTTGAAATATTCCTATCTTCTGCCTCTTTTCTAAAACTTTTCCTTAAGAGGGTGCAGAATATTTGGTGTGAAAAAGAGTTGTCGAGGAATGTACAGTGAAGAATCCCAGCTGTCTCCATGAGTTCACTGATTGAGCCCACATCTGAGAATTTAATATCCTATGAAATTTACATTTATTGAGGCTGCTTTGCCTCAGACCTGTTATATGCATTATCTCACTTCCATCTTTGCAAAATCAAATGTTCGAATGAATTGTTGCATAAAACCTTACTTACTGACAAGTAATACTGCTCAATTTATTTGATTCTTTATAGTTCCTAAATTTATAGAAAGTAATCTCTCCTAGTGACATGACTATTACTCTGTATCACCAATTTTTACTGTCTGATCTGTGATTTTTGGTAAAAATGAAGCTTAAAATAAAAGACAATTTATATGGGAAAATATTAGAGTACTTATCATAAGAACAGCTAGAAAACTTATATTACTGCTATACTTTGAGAATGTGTGGGATTATTTTCAATCTCAAGTAATGACTCTTTAAAATAAAAATTTCTAAGGTATAAATTTTCCCACCTGGCTGCTGATTTTACTGTTTGTTTTATTTAAAAAAAGCAAAACAAAATCCTATTTTTGAATATTGTTTTGAAATCCTCCAGGTTTTTTTTTTTTTAACTAAGTGTATCAAAAAACCAGATTTAACAAACCTTCCAGCAGGTTCTGAAGAACCTGTGTGTGAAGAGTTTGTGTTACGTTCCTTTTTGTTTTTTTTTGGTTTGCTATATTTGAGATTATGTTCACAGTGTGATCTTTCAAACCTTGTGAAGATCACATTTTGTTCACTGCAAGGGCCAGGGACATGTCATTACAGGTGGGAACTTGGGGTGTGAGTGGTCTGTAGTGTATGGGCTCTAGTTGCCTTTTTTCCCTTTAAGAGCTCTTTGGGTCAATTAACGTTTCGCAGAGAAATTGTTTTGATTTTAACACTTTCCAGGCATAGTGGTTAAGCATTCGGTTGTAAACCAAAAGGGTGGTGGTTCACACCCGCCAGCCGCTGCACAGGAGAAACATGTGGCAGTCTGCTTCTGTAAAGATTTAAGCCTTGGAAACCCCGTGAAGCAGTTCTTCTCTCTCCTTTAGGGTTGCGAGGAGTTGGAATTGACTGGACGGCAGTGGGTTTGGCTTTTGGTGGGTTATGAGTGATGTTAAGGTCCCTCGGTGGTGCACATGGTTTGTGCTTGACTACTAACCTTAAAGTTGGTGATTTGAACCCACCCAGCGGCTCCATGGCAGAAAGACTTGGCAGTTTGCTTCCACCAAGATTAAAACCTGTTGCAGTTGGGTTGATTCAGACTCATAGCGACCCTATAGGACAGAGTAGAGCTGCCCTATAGGGTTTCCAAGGAGCAGCTGGTGGGTTCGAACTGCTGAACTTTTGGTTAGCAGTCAAGCTCTGAACTACCGCACCATCAGGGCTCCCCATTAAGATTATAGCCAAGAAAACCCTGTGGAGCAGTTCTACCCTGAAGCACATGGGGTCACCTTGGAGTCAGAATCAACTTGATGGTAGTGGGTTTTTTTTTATGAATGATGTTAGTCCCTGGGTGGTGCACATGGATAAAGTGCTAGACTAGTAACCGAAAGATTGGCGATTTGAGGCACCTTGGAAGAAAGGTGTGGTAATCTATTGCCAAAAAATCAGCAATTGAAAACCCTATGGGGCACAGTTCTACTCTAACACATATGAGGTCTCCATGAGTCAGCGCCAATTCAACAGCAATTGGTTTTATAAGTGATGTTTGTATTCTTCAGACCCAGTAATGTTGGATGCTTGTTTGCAGTTCTCAAGACCCCTTACCCAGCGCTCGTAATCCCTGTCCTAGTCCCAGGGGGAAGGTGGGCCATCTTCTTCATGTCTCATCTCCCAGGGAATGCTCCAGATATGTCCCAAAGCCAGGCATAGAATCTGTGATTTGTCAGAATTCTCACAGCTCTAGGGTTCTTTGAGGCATGGTACCAGACACACAGTTTCATTAGTCAATAGAATGGAATGTTGGGTGGAAGCTCCACTGAGGACGGCCTGGGGCCATCGGGGAGGGGGACTTTTTGTTGAGGAGGAAGTTGTCTGCAGAGCGTTATCAAACCTTGTCATCCCTTAAAGGACAACGGTTAAATGAGAACATGGTAGCATCAGCTCACAGACCCACAAAGTCATCCATATGAGAAAGTGGAAAAAATGGAGAAGGAGGAAGAGGAGGAGAAGGAGGTGATAAGGGGAGAGAAGAAGGGGCCCTGGAGAGGTGATTCACCTTTTTGGATTTGTGGTTGTGTGCTGTTGAGTTGATTCCAACTCATAGCAACCCTATAGGACAGAGTAGAGCTGCCCCACAGGGTTTCCTAGACTGTAATTGTTAGTGGAGCAGATTGCCAGGTCTTTTCTCCTACAGAGCAGCTGGTGAGTTTGAACCACTGACCTTTCTATTAGCAGCCGAGCACTTAACCATGGGCCACCAGGGCTCCTTTGGTTTTGCGGTACCTGATTCTTTTAATTTTTGTCATGTTACTTTCTACTTCCTCTTCCTTCTTGGAGTAATATTTACCACATAAACCTTTTCAAGCCACAAAGTGAATTAAGATTCAGGATGCTTGAAAAGTTGTAAATGTATTTGGTCTGTTCTGAAGTTAATACAGAGATTTGAAATTACTACTATTAGTTGCATATTTGTTAAATCTTTATTCTGGACTCTCCCCTCTGGGGATAAAAATAATGTAAACATTTGCATTCTGGCTTATTTTCATCCTTAATATCTTTGTCATTTAAGATTTTTAAATTAAATATTTATTAAGAACCTGTTGCTTGCGTGCCTTTTTGCTACTCAGAATATGACAAAGTTACAAATTAATAAGAAAATTGTCTAGGAAGGTCCTAGGAGAGATCAGCACTCCCATGCCCTTTCCTCACTTCTGTGTCGGTTACCATGACCTCAGTGAGTCTTCCATCCATCTGGGAATGGGGTAGGTTTCAGGGGTAGGTTGAGCTGACTTGCTAAAGGTAAGCATCGTTGGGCTCAGCAGTAATGCCAGTGGGACTGTGAGTTGGGCCTTGATACATACAGGCAATCGATATATCATAGCCAGATATGGATTCCTGGAGAGCAGATTCTCTCCATTCTCCATAGGTCTTAGCATGATGACCTGTGTGCCAGGAGATGGAATGTTGAGCATTCCAAAAATACAAAATCTGTGATACCAAGAGGCTCTTCCGACTTTTAGTTTGGAGAAAAAGGTCTTTTTCTCTTTGGGTACTTTTCTAGAGGCCAGGGAAGAATCTTTTTACTACTGTCTTAGGCCCTTTTGCTTCAGGACTAGCTCATTTCTCTTCCAGTAACTGGTTTACGAGCTTTTGATTTTGCTTAGTCACTAATCTCTGGAGATTGAGGCTAAAATGGAATCGGCCCCCACTCTACCCCCCTTACTCGAAAAACAAACAAACAAATTAATGTACATCAATAGGGTCAAAAAACAAACAAACAAACTCAAACCTGTTGCCGTTGAGTCGATTCTGACTCATAGCAACCATATAGGACAAAGTAGAACTGCCCCATAGGGTTTCCAAGGCTGTAAATCTTTAGAGAAGCAGACTACCACATCTTTCTCCCACGGACCCGCTGGTGGGTTTGAACCACTGACCTTTTGCTTAGCAGCCAAGTGCTTTACCACTGAGCCACCAGGGGTCCCAGATTAATAGGGTCAGGGATCTCAAATTCTAAACTCAGTTCTGCCACTTCTTGTAACCTTGTTTCTTCTTTTTTTGGTATTTATATATATTTTTTTCTTTCTTGTCTAAACGCACAGTCCAGTATAGTCTAAACACTATTCAGTAGTCACGCAAGGGGAAGCTCTCTAACCCTCTTTTTCATTTCTATATCACATCTCTAACTTAAGTGTGAGAATCCTAGCTGAACCCATTCATTAAGCAACAAGTACTTATTGTGCAACAACTCTGTGCCAAGCTCTGGTGACTTTTCTTTGAACATGACAATGACAGCCTGCCCTGATGTAGACAGACAGGAACCAAGAAAGCAAACAAGATGATTAACAATTACGATAACTATTATGGGTGAAATAAGTCAGGTGATGAGAAACTATTAGTGCGCTGCTGTTCTTAGTAATTTTAATGAGGGTAATCAGAGAGCTCTCTTTGAGGAGGTGGCTTTCTGAGCTGAGCACAGCAGGATGAGAGTGAGTCAACCACAGAAAGAGTTGAGTGAAGAGCATTCTAAGAAGGAGGAAGCAATGCAGAGAGGTGTGGGATGAGTTGGCTGGTTCAAAGAGCACGAGGACAGACCTGTGGCTGAAGTGGAATGAGCAAGGAGGCCGGCAGGTGGGTGGAGATGTAGTCTTAGGCAGGTGGGGCTGGATGGCCTTGGGCTCTGTAGATCACTGGGAGGAGTTTAAGTGCAATGGAAAGCTCTTAAACGAATCTAGGACTGTGGAGGGGTATGAGCTCATTAAGTTAAAAGAAGAGAAAGAAAAAAGAGTAACTTTGACTGTTGTGTGAAGAATTAATGGAGGGTATCAAGCGTGGGAGTAGGGAGATCTGAGGCGGTCCTTGCGGAGATCCTGGTGTCTTGGGTGGTGGTGATCATTGTAGGGATGTAGAGAGAAGGATGCTTGAAGGACTGGGTTATGGTGTACCCCAGGTACCTGGATGAGGGAGGAGCTTAGGTTTAATTTTTGCAGCTGTAAGGGAGTTGTTGTAAGTGTGTGGGTGAGTTTATGAGTGTGGGTGAATATGACTGTGAATTTGTGTGACTTTGTGTGAGTCAGTGTGTATGAATTGAGGGTGTGTGGATTTGTGTGTATGAGTGTGTGTGTGGATAAATATGACTTTGTGTGTGAGACTGTGAGTATATGAGTTAGTACGTGTGAGTGTGGGGTGTATGTTCAGGTTTTTCTCCTGTCGTATCTTTTCAACGGGCCAGTGGCATGAGGAAGGGGCTGTTACATGTGGTACAGATTAAATTGGGGGAAAGGCTGATGAAGGAGGGTAGTACATTTAGATGTGAAATGAAGGCCCAGAGGATATTAGCTTGGCTAGCCACTGAGAAAGCGAAGACTAAATTGAGCAAGTCCTGTTATTTGTTTTATTCTACATCTGGGATAGATGAGACTGAGGAGTGAAACACAACTCCATTAAAGAAGTCACAGTCTCTTCAAATTTGCTGAGTTTGATTACTAGCTGAGTGGTTTACCTGTCTTAATTACCAAGAAAAAAAATTTCACTTAAATTCACATGGTTGATTTCTCTGAAGGGAATTGTCTTAGCCTGTGAAGTTGAGCAATTTACCTGCAAGCTTTACTCTCCCAACGAACACTGCCTCCTCCCACCACCCCTCCCTCAGGCACAATCTACCCATTGCCATTGAGTCGACTCTGACTCTTAGCAACCCTGTAGGACAAAGTAGAACTGCCCCATAGTGTTTCCAAGGCTGTAAATCTTTACAGAAGCATAATGCCACTTCTTTCTCTTGTGGAGTGACTGGTGGGTTCAAACCGCCGACCTTTTGGTTAGCAGCTGAGCGCTTAACCACTGCACCACCAGGGCTCCTCCCATGCACAATACACATACTCATTTTCTCTTTTAAATTTAGAGTTCTTAATTTTTGAGAAACTGATTGTATTTTTTATCCCCCCCCCAGGATATCTTTGAAGATGCTTTGGAAACCATCCCTGTGTAAGTAATAAAGTATTAAAAAGTATATAGCAAAGAAGAATCGATGGTTCTCTTATATAAAATGTAAATATTTCATTCTCTTTTTTTTGAGAGTAGTGGCTACTGTCTGAAAAAAAATCACTTCTCTGTAATTTAAGAGTTAGGATGTGATTATGATTGAGAAAGGGTTTATCTAAAGTAACTATCAAATATATTTTTGAGTGTTATTTCTTACAACACTAATTAAAATAAAAGAAAAAAGTTTTACAACAAATTAAATTATTTTTATTTGTTTATAGCTAACCTTTTAATTCTGGTCATTATTTACATGATTCGCCTCATAGTGCAGATTTTTTGCTTTTGTTTTGCACAAAATTACGAGCATTTCTGATAAGCCTACATAGTTTTTGTAATTGTCTTAATGATTACATCATATTAGAGCAAGTAGAATGCCATAATTTACTTATCCATTACCTCATTGTTAGACATTTAAATTGTTACCGGTTTAAAAACTTAAAACTAAGTACCGAATATTTTCACGTGTATAGCTTTGTCATATTTTTGAGTTGTTTCCAAGGGTTAACTTCATAGATGTAGGTTTACTGGACTGAAAGGGACAAATATTTTTATTGCTCTTTATGTGTATCTCAAATTGCCTTCCAAAAAAGTTTTATCAGTTTCCACAGCCAGCAATACCTGTAAGTGAAGTGGTTTTAACTGTAGAATCACCATAACTGAGTTTTTTCTGAAGAACCATTTTGCTATTTTAAATAAATATTAAATAACACATAATTGTTCTAGTTTTGAGTTTTTCTTTATGAATCATTATTGCTTGTTTAGTAAATTGCATTTCCTTTTGCTTGTTTTACTTTTTTTCTGAGTGTTTTTATGTATTTAATAGACTTTTAATTATATACACCTTAATCTTTTGTCGTATTGCTACAGGTTTTCCCCTCCAAACAGCGATTTTTCTGTTAGAGTTTCAAATTTTTATATCGCCCAAAAGTTTTAAATGTTTATGTTGTTGAATATTTATGTGATAAAAAAACCCAGCTTAATTGTTACAATGATTTTTAACCTTTTAATTTTAGAACAGCTTTAGATTTACAGAATTATTGTGAAGAGAGTACAGAGAGTTCCCATATACCCCACACCAAGTTTCCCCTATTATTACTATCTTACATTAATATAGTACATTTGTCACAATTAACAAACCAATGTGGATACATCGTTATTAACTAAAGTCATACTCTATTCTGATTTTCTTAGTTTCTACCTCGTCTCCTTTTTCAGTTCTAGGATCCCATCCAGGATCCTACATTACATTCAGTGATCACATCTCCTCAGGGTCCTTTCAGTTGTGACAGTTGTTAGACTTTCCTTATTTTTGATGACCTTGACAGTTTTGGGGAGTACTGGTCAGGTATTTTGTAGAACGTCCCTCTATTTGGATTTGTCTGATGTTTTTCTCATGATTAGACTGAGTTAATGTGTTTTTAGTGTTCCTCGGTGGCACAAATGGTTTGCGCTTGACTGCTAATCTGAAGGTTGGTGATTTGAACCCACCCAGCAGCGTTGTGGAAGAAAGGCCTAGTGAACTGCTTCCATAAAGATTACAGCCAAGAAAACCCTATGGAGCAGTTTTCCTCTGTAACACATGGGGTCGCCATGAATTGCAATGTGTTTTTTGGAGAAAGATCACAGAGGTGAACTGACGTTCTTGCCACAGGGATACATGCTTTCAAGGCGACTCATCACTGTTGATGTTAAGCTTTGTCACCTGACTCGAGGTAGTATTTGTCAGGTTTCTTCACTCTAAAGTTAAAGTTACTCTTTTCGTTCCCTCACTTTATATACTGTACTCTCTGGGATTACTGTTTATGTGAATCTCTAAAAATCACTTTTAAGGTTAACGAGTTACCACCATCCAGAAATCTAGTAACTCTTCAATTCTATTTGCTGTTGCTGCTCTGTGTTTTGGCAGGAACTGAGTGTGGGCTCTAACAGGAGGCTGCAGTCCAGGACATGGGAAAGATCAGGCTGTGGGGCTAGTAACTGGAGCTCTCTAGTGGAGGCAGTGCTGTTCTCAGGGGGAAGCTAGAAAGCCAAAGACACACACCAGAAGGGGGTTCAGGCCTCTTAGATGGGACAGGTCTGACTGATACAACCAGTGGGACCAATGAACAGCACACGCCATTACTTGTGTTTCTCCGAGCTTTCACTTGGCTGCGTGAGGCTGGCAGTGGCTTTGCCTTTGGGAGATCTTAAAGGCACTGAGCAATTCTAACATCTCTTAGGTTTTTAAAAATCAAATTGTAGGAAAAAAGAAAACAAAAACCCTGAACTTACCCCAGCTGAACTTAATTTAGATCCTTATCTCACACCAGCCCTAGTATTGCTAGCCAGCTATTCCAACACCCTTTGCTAAGTCAGTGAAGGCAAGAAGATTTGTGTTTGATGCCTCCTTTACCAAATAATAAATTCATTAAAATAAGTAATTCTGTTTCTGGCCTTTCTACTCTGTTCCTTTGATCTACATGTCTGTGTTTGTAGGAAAACTACTCTTTTGTTCAGCCATTTTAGATGATATTTGTATAACTGGTTCTTAGAAGAACAACATCCAAAAAGGACCCCTGGGATGGAGATGTTTTTGATTTGTGACTTTCAGAAACCCTTTGTGCCCTTTCAAAATGTAGACCTCAGAGACCTGGTATTATCTTTGCTTCTTTTATTCTACTCTCAACCATGTTACAGTTTTTTCATTCTGAAAACCCTAGTCCTTTAACTCTTCCTCACTTTCTAATTATCTAATGTTTTCTTTTTCCCTTCATTGCCTCTCCAGTGTTTTTTTTGGCTGTATTATTTGCTGTTGCCAGCATTTTCTTTCTTCTTCTAGATTTGACTTCCCTGTCCTACTCAGTTTAGCAAATCCAAAGGTTTACTCCTTCTAAAATTTATCTTCTTTTGTAGGTTTCTGTTGTACATTATTTCTTGTGCTCCTTAAGAAGGTCTCTTTCCAGTGTAGCCAACATTTCCCAGGTACCTATTCTTCTCACCTTGGTTGTGACAACAACGCATTATAATAATGCTTCACCTAATAGAGAACTGTACCTATGTGAAATAGAGCCAAAAGCCAGAAAGGTTAACCAAAGTAGGTATTAAAGTCCATGCTCTAAAAAGCTTACACTTTACTTGTAGTAGAGGCCTTCATTCAGTTTATATTAATGAATTAAAAAAAAATATATTGTGGTAAAATATGTATAAAAAATTTTTTCATTGTAACCATTTTTAAGTGTACAATTCATCACTTCAAATAGAAACTTAGTATCCCTTAAACAATAACTCTCTTCTTCCCTCCCCCTAATTTTCTTTCTGTCTATATGCATTTACCCATTCTAAATATTTCATATTTGTCCTTTTGTGTCTGGTTTATTTTACTTAGTATAGTGTTTTCAAGGTTAATCTATGTCATAAAGCATATTAGAATTTAATTGCATTTTATGGATGAATCTATTCCATCATATGTATATACTACATTTCATTTGCCTGTTGATGGACACTTGGGTTGTTTCCACGTTTTGACTGTTGTGATAAGGCTGCAGTGAACATTGGTGTACAAATATCTGTTTGAACTCTTCTTTGACTTCCTTTGGTTATATACCCAGAAGTGGAATTGCTGGGTCACATGGTAGTTCTGTATTTAGTTTTTTGAGAAACCACCAAATTCTTTTCCACAGTGGCTATACCATTTTGCGTTCCCATCATCAGTGTGCAAGGATTCCAATATCTCTACATCCTCGCCAACCCTTATTTTTGAGCTTTTTGGTAATAGCCATCATAGTGGGTGTGATACAATGAATTTTGACCAGACTCTAATGAACTCTGCTTCTTTTTCTCTTGCATAATTTTGTCATAGGAAGGTTCTGGAAGGTATTGTGAGGGGGTGGCTTAGACACCAGCTTCTAATAGTATCAAAAAAGAAGGAATACAGTATTACAATTCGTCCTAGAACTTTAGAGCATAGCAGTGTGGTGTCAGTTTGCTCAGGTGCATACGACAATACGTGCCCTACTGGAGAGACCAGAGCACGGACTTGGCAGGCAGACTGGGCTCCAGTCCCAACCTGCACTTTACTGGCTGAGAGGCCTAGGACCAGTTTCTCTGAGCCTAACTTTTCTCATCCTCTCATAGATTTATTGGGAAAATTAAATGAAAATTAAGTGTGATAAAAGATCAATATTGCCCCTCAGCCTAGTTGCTGTCAGTCTCTACCGAGAGAATTATATTCATAATGCTGTTCCTGAAACACTGGAAAAAGGTTAAGCATATTCCATTCAAGGAGGTAGAGACTTGTGTTACATGTGTTAGGAAAAATTTCAAAATGACTAAAAACGTTTTGAAATACCCTTAGCTTCGTTCACAGGGAAAATCCAGTTGGATGGTTCCCTTTGTTTCCACAACATTGTGTGTGTTGTATTCCTGTATTTATATCTCTTGCATTACTGACCCTTTTTGATTATTAAAAATATCACAGAAGTAATGTTATTCAATATTTTCTTCTAAAAATTGTGTATGTTTATAAAGACATGTTAATTGTAGAAAACTGTTTTTTATTATTTTTTTGGTGAGCTTTTTGTCGTAATTTCATGGTTTGCCAATATTTTTCTTCTATTTCCTCTTACATTTGTGATGCTATGACATTCCTTTTGTGATTTAGTAGCTGCCAAATTCAGTTGAGCTCTTTTCCTTCGTCTTATTAAATCATACATTTTGGTTTTATGTGTTTATACCAATAATGCTTCAGTATCCCTGTTTTAGCAAGATATGGTCCTCTTGCAGGCCTGATGATTAATTTCTTTCTGTGAATATTTTCTCTTGAATTTCTAATGAAAAGATGCAAGCTAACAAATGAGCTGAAAGTGAAGAGGACTTGAAGGACTTACTGATGAATATCAAAGACCACAGCCTTCAGTATGGATTACACCTCAACATAAAGATGACAGAAATCCTCAAAACTGGACCAATAAGCAACATCATGATAAATGGAGAAAAGATTAAAGTTGTCAAGGATTTCATTTTATTTGTATCCAGAATCAACACTCATGGAAACAGCAGTCAAGAAATCAAAAGATGTATTGCATCAGGCAAATCTGCTGCAATAGACCTCTTTAAAGTGTTAAAAAGCAGAGATGTCACTTCGAAGACTAAGGCGCGCCTGGCCCGAGACTTAGTGTTTTCAATCACCTCATATGCATGTGAAAGCTGAACAATGAATAAGGAAGACAGAAGAATTGATGACTTTGAATTATGGTGTTGGTAAAGAACATTGAATATACCATGGACTGACAGAAGAACAAACAAGTCTGTCTTGGAAGAAGTACAACCAGAATGCTCCTTAGAAGCAAGGATGGCAAGACTTCGTCTCACATACTTTGGACATGCTATTAGGAGAGATCAGTCCCTGGAGAAGGACATCATTCTTGGTAAGGTGGAGGGTCAGCAAAAAAGAGGAAGACCCTTAATGTGATGGATTTACACGCTGGTTGCAACACTGGGCTCAAACATAGCAACAATTGTGAGGATGGCACAGGACTGGGCAGTGTTTCATTCTGCTGTACGTGGGGTTGCTATGAGTCGAAACTGACTAGACAGCACCTAACAACAGCAACAGATGAGCGGGGCATTAAATTGTTCCCATAAAAAAAAAAAAACTATTTCATATTTTCCTTTTTTACCTGATGGATTTACCACCAAGGCATCAGTTTTCCTAATTTTGGATCTTTGGAGTAACAACTGTGTTATTGAAATTGTAATTGAGTAATTATTTTGGGAAGTTGCTAGTTTTGGCACACTGGTATATCGTACAAAAATCTCAGCCATTTAGAACTGGAGGAAAAACGATAGATTGCCTAGTCTAACTGCCCTCTGTCTCTCTTTTCTCTGTTTAAATAGTGGCACATTGAACGTGTCCTTTTAAAAAATAAAACTGTTTATGAACTTTATGACCTACAAAGGGGGTAACCTCTTAGGAAGGGACTGTAAATTACACTTACCACGTGATCTGTAGTAATTTGCTATAAATAATATGCAGTTCTAGATTAGCTCTGTTGTAGTCTCCTGCTTCCTGATTTAACAATTCCATGGCTGGGGTGAGCTTGGCATAGAGCTCGGACGACTGACTATTCTCTTTCCAATGTTTATGCAGTACCGCCATCTCTGACAAGATAGTGATGGGTGTAAATAAAGCCTGTTCATAAATAACTGACTTATGACAATTAGCATTACTGTCAAGTTGACTCCGACTCATGGTGACCGCATGTGTGTCAGAGTAGAACTATGCTCCATAGGGTTTTCAGTGGCTGATTTTTTGGAAGTAGATCATCAGGCCTTTCTTCTGAGGAGACTCTGGTTGGACTCGAACTTCCAACCTTCTGGTTAGCAGTCATTTGTACCACCCTGGGACTAATAAGTAAAATGTTTTGGAAGTTCCAAAAGAGAGCTGCCTTCTGATTGGGAGACAGGAGAAGCTGGCATTTGCTTTGGATCTTGAGGGATGGGTGGGATTTCAGTTGGTGGAGCTGTGAGGGCCTGGCATTCCAGAAGGAGAGGAACAGATGCAGAGGCACAGAGGTGGGAATATGCTGATGAACAGCACTGAGGAGAGTGTGGCCAGAGCACAGGGTAGTGGGTATGGACGCTGATGGGCCCTGTGGTCACAACCGAAGTCGGGTCGTATAGGATTGCTGGGCCGCGTCTAGTGGGGAAAGAGGCCCAATCACTTGGAATCATTATTGAGTGGTAATGTTTTTGATTTATCTCATTCTCATAAGAACCACGGTGGGGAATGGGACAGAAATCTAATTAACTGGGGACCTGGTCAGGTCCTAGTTAATCAAGACTTTTTATAGTAGTTTAGAGAAGTTGTGAGAGACAGAGATCAAATTTATGGTCAAAGATTGTTAGAACAGATACATACTTAATATGTTCTTAGCAGTGATCTCCCACGTTCCACAGCATCTTATTAAAGTTTTGAATTTATCCTTACTTAGAAAATTGTATGTGTTTAATCGAGTCCTGAGGCAGTGTGAATGCAGCGGCGATGAATGTGTGTATGCACAAGAACTGCTGTGAATTTGTCCTTACCTCTACACGTTGAAGTAGGCAGCAGTTTGTAGCCAGGACAGGGGGAGCTTAAAAGAGAAATAAAAATATTTTGTAGTCTATCATTTCTCATGGACTTTTTCCTGCCTCACGTCTTCTCTTTGGAACCATATATTGTAGGTTAGAATGGGATGAGGCTTGGAGGGCTACTTTTTTCCTGATCAGGTTTGATCAATTAATGATAATACACTTTGTTTGGTGCGTTTTAAAGTTAATTAAGGGAGAAAATCGGAGAATGATTGTTGGGAAGTATCTAGTTAGTATGTTTCTTCATAGAAATTATAAATAGTAATTGGAGGCACAATTGGATTTATTTTCATTTTTCTCTTCTGTCTTTTTTTCTGGGCCCCAACTCCCCTGTCTGGGTAATACAAATGTTGCTCAGTTCTAGAAAACCAAAACCCAAACCTGTTGCCGTTGAGTTGATTCTGACTCATAATCACCCTATAGGGCAGAGTAGAACTGCCCTACATGGTTTCCAAGGAGCGGTTGGTGGATTCGAACTGCCGACCTTTTGGTTAGCAGGCAAGCTCTTAACCATTGCACCACCAGGGCTCCTCAGAGCTAGAAAGGGACTTTTGTTTCTTTTAACTTAACCTGATTTTCTTAGCCAGGTTGACCCTTATTTTATTGGCTCTAAGATGCCCTCTCTGGCCCTCTCTCAAAGCAGGTAACAATGCTTCAGTTGTGTCTGAAAGCCAGAAAGGCTCTGTTCCTGGTGCTGAGGTCCTTTCCTCCTCCACAGTAACCTTCTGGACACTGAGAATGTTCTGTGCTGCTGTGTCTTGGGATTATTTTGATAGTTGTAATGGGAAGTAAACCCAACCTTTGCTTATTTGGTTACCAACTTGGATGTTTCATGAACACCTTAATTTGTATGTCCCACACTGAACTCTTGGTACTCTGCTCTTTCATCTGAAACCTGCTTCTCCCCCACTCTTCTCCATCTCTAAAAATGTCTCCATCCACCATCCACCCAAAATCTTTAATAAAATTTTACTTGCATGTGATCATTCAAGAGTAGTTGCAGCAGTACATCGACAGGGAACTGCCAGAAATTCAAGCCAGATTCAGAAGAAGACATAGAACAAGGGATGTCATTGCTGATGTCAGATGGACCCTGGCTGAAAGCAGAGAATACCAGAAAGATGTTTATCTGTGTTTTATTGATTATGCAGAGGCATTTGACTGTGTGGATCATAACAAAATATGAATAACATTGTGAAGAATGGTAATTCCAGAACCTTGAATTGTGCTCATGAGGAACCTGTACATAAATCAAGAGGCGGTCGTTCACACAGAACAAGGGGATACTGCATGGTTTCAAGTCAGGAAAGCTGTGCGTCAAGATTGTATCCTTTCACCATACTTACTCAATTTGTATGCTGAGCAAATAATCCAAGAAGCTGGGCTATATGAAGAAAAATGGGGCATCAGGATTGAGGAAGACTCATTAACAACCTGCGTTATGCAGACGACACAAGCTTGCTTGCTGAAAGTGAAGAGAACTTGAAGCACTTACTGATGAAGATCAAAGACCACAGCCTTCAGTATGGATTACACCTCAACATAAAGAAAACAAAACTCCTCAAACTGGACCAATAAGCAACATCATGATAAACAGAGAAAAGGTTGAAGTTGTCAAGGATTTCATTTTACTTGGATCCACAATCAACGCCCATGGAAGCAGTGGTCAAGAAATCAAAAGACACATTGCATTGGGCAAATCTGCTGCAAAAGACCTCTTTAAAGTGTTCAAAAGTAAAGATGTCACTTTAAAGACTAAGATGCACCTGACCAAGCCATGGTGTTTTCAGTTGCCTCATAGTCATGTGAAAGCTGGGCAATGCATAAGGAAGATAAAAGAAGAATTGTTGCATTTGAATTATGGAGCTGATGAAGAATATTGACTATACCGTGGACCGCCAAAGGAACGAACAAGTCTGTCTTGGAAGAAGTACAACCAGAATGCTCCTTAGAAGTAAGGATGACAAGACTTCATCTCACATACTTTGGATATGTTATCAGGAGGGACCAGTCCCTGGAGAAGGATATCATGCTTGGTAAAGTAGAAGAACAGCAAAAAAGAGGAAGACTCTCGACGAGATGGATTGACATAGTGGCTGCAACAATGCGCTCAAACATAGCAATTAACATGAGGATGGTGCAGGACCAGGCAGTGTTTCATTCTGTTTTACGTGGGGTAGGTATGAGTCACAACAGCACCCAACAGCAGCCATCCACCTACTTGCTCAAGACAGATGCTTGGGAGACATCCTTGATTCCTTTGCTTTCCTTTAACTTCCATATTACCAAGTCTGATGATTTCCATTTCCAAGATGTATTTCCAATCTGTTCACTTCCTCTCTGTCCACTCTGTTAGCTCAAGTTACTATCAGATTTTGCCAGGGTTACTTTAAGAGCAAGGAGCCCTGGTGACACAATTGTTAAATGCTTGGTTGCTAACTGAAAGGTCAGTAGTTTGAATCTACCAGCTGCTCAGTGGGGGAAAAAAGACCTGTTGATCTGCTCCCGTAAAGATTACAGTCTAGAAAACCTTATGGGACAGTTGTACTCTTTCCTGTAGAGTCTGTATGGGTTGGAATCAACTCAGTGGCAAACAACAACTTTAAGAGCCTGCTGATGAGCTTTCTTGCTTCCTTTCTTCTCTGTCCATCTACCTACCCAACTGCACCCCACTCATTCTCCACACAGCTGCCAAAGTTATATTATTTTTAAAGAATCTTAATATGAAAAATTCCAAATATTTAGAAAGAATATTAAACTGAACCCTTATGTAGTTACTACTCAGCTTCAACAGTTGGTCTTTCAAGGCGCTTCCGGGTAGACTCAAACTTCTAACCTTTTAGTTGGCAGCTGAGTGCGTTAACTCTGCACTACCAAGGGACTTCTGTCAATTTAAGGCCAACCTTATTTCATCTATAATCCTCCCCCAGATCATTTGGAATTAAATCCTAGATATAGTTTATTTCTACCTCTAAATATTTCAGTATGTACTTCGTAAAAACAAAGACATTCTTTTTATCTAACTACAGTTCACATCAACCTCAAAAAATTAACATCAATACAGAGCTATTGTGAAAGCTGGACAATGAATAAGGAAGACCAAAGAAGAATTGATGCCTTTAAATTATGGTGTTGTTGAAGAATATTGACTATACCATGTACTGCCATAAGAACAAACAAATCTGTCTTGGAAGAAATACAGCCAGAGTGCTCCTTGGAAGCAAGGATGGTGAGACTTTGTCTCACATACTTTGGACATGTTATTAGGAGGGACGAGTCCCAGGAGAAGGACATCATACTTGGTAAAGTAGAGGGTCAGCGAAAAAGAGAAAGACCCTCAATGAGATGGATTGACACAGTGGCTGCAACAATATGCTCAAATATAACAGCCATTATGAGGATGGAGTAGGACCAGACAGTGTTTTGTTCTGTTGTACATAGGGTTGCTGTGAGTCGGAACTGACTCGACAGCACCTAACAACAACAACAACAGAGCTAGTATCTAATCTATATGCCCTATATGACATCATTTTATCTGTATTTTGGTATGTAAATATAAAAGATAAGGTCTCTTTTTAAAAACATCACAAGACCTTTATCACACCTAAAAAAAATGAACAGTAATCATTAAATACCCTGTCAGTGTCCAAATTTTCCCAGTTGTCTCATAATTCATTTTTTAACAGCATGTTTTTTTGAATCAGGACAGAGTGATCCTTTTAGAAATTAAATTGCATGATGTCACTTCCTTGCTTAAAGTCTGTCCATGAGTTTGCATGTTTCTAAGGATAAAGAATTATGGTGTTGGAGAAGAATATTGAATGTACCATGGACTGTCAGAAGAATGAACAAATCTGTCTTGGAAGAAGTACAGCCAGGATGCTCCTTAGAAGCGAGGAAGGCGAGACTTCATCTCGCCTACTTTGGACATGTTATCAGGAGGGACGTATCCCTGGAAAAGGACATCATGCTTGGTAAAGTAGAGGGTCAGTAAAAAAGAGAAACACCCCCAAAGAGATGGACTGATGTAGTGGCTACAACAGTAGGCTCAAACATAGCAACGATTGTGAGGATGGTACAGGACTGGGCATCGTTTTGTTCTGATATACTAGGGTCACTGTGAGTCATAGCCAACTTGACATCCCCAAACAGCAAACATCAAGGATGAAGACCCCAGTCTACCTCAGTCCACAAGGCTTGATGGGAGCAGGCCTCTTCTAGGGCAACCCTTGTCCTCTTTCGCTGCACCCTAGCCACAAACCTTTTTCAGTCTTTTGACTGCCCCCACTCCTTTGTGCTTTGTGCAAGCGCTTCATGCTCTGTTCCACTCCTCCCGTGACTTCTTCCTGCCCGTCCTTCAGCTTTCAGCTTAAATGTCCCCTACTGGCATTGCCTCCTACCTTTCTTAACGACTCCACCTAAGTAGGTTATGCCTCTCTCATTTCTCTGTCTCAGCATCCTGTTTGTTTCTCTCTTTCTGTTTTCTCATTTTGTAGTTAATTGGTACTTGTTTTTTGTCCATCTGCTCCTTTGGGCTGTCAGTTCCATGAAGATGGGACTGGCCTATTTTTGCTTATCATGGTATACTCTGCGATAAACCTCAAGCACATAGTAGGTGCTCAATGAATATTTGTTGAATTAATGAATTTGCTGAATTAGTGTACTAATTAGAAAATATAGATGGGTACTCAAAGTAGACTGCAAGTCTTTAGCAATGCATTAAAAAAAAAAAAAAATCCAACCGTCATTTATCACCACTTACCAAATGTGTGGCACACTGAGAATTGCTGTGATTGTTTGACGGGTGAGTGAGTTAAGACAGCTTTTGGAATGTGTATTTATTTATATTTTGGCTTGTTTTTGTTTTTCTAAACAATAACCACAGCTGTTCATCAACCAAATACGTATGTAATTACTTAGGTAATGTCCTGTTTTTTGGGCATAGTAAACACTATCCAAGGTTACGGGTATCTCCTTTGCCATTTCCCAATGTGGGCTGACCTACTTTTCATCTGGAGTTTATGTAAATGAGCTGTCAGAATATTAGGATACAGTGTGTTTCACTCCCTTTGGTTAACTTGTCTTATTGTCGTCTTTTCTGCCTTTTTTCTGATACCTCCATCCATTCCCCTTTCATTTACATCTTGATAAACATAGCAACCTAAAATAACTAATAAAACAACCAAAAAACAGATACTTGGAGCTTTGTCTTTTGAAAAGTGCCAAACTTCTCCGTCGCTTATGCTTTAAAAATCCATCTCTCTGGTTCTCGCTTCCCTTCTTCCCTCTCTTCCCACTTTGTCTTCTCACCGTGTTTCCAGAACATCATGGATGGACCTCAAGGGCAGAGTGGTATTTGTTGAGGTACATTTATGAATAATGCATAGCTCAGAATCATGCATCAGATACATTTAATAAATATTCTGAAGGCTTACTAGCCATTAACAAATTCAGGGGACCCTGAAATTTCTTAAAATTGAAGAGGTATTTGGGAATTTATATATGACTTTTATTATTGTGTTATTTCTGTGTTGTTTTATTTTTATTGTCCAGAATGAAAGTATTGAAGCCTGCAAGGATTCTTTTTTTTTAAATTACTTATAAGCAGAGCGTTATAACTAAAACTAAAAACTTGAAAACTCCATGTATCTCTGAGGAATTAACCTTTTTAGATGTGTGGACACATCCTTTGTAGGAGCCCTGGTGGCGCAGTGGTTAAGCGCTCAGCTGCCAACCAAAAGTCAGTGGTTTGAGCATACCAGCCACTCTCTGGGTGAAGGATGTGGCAGTCTGCTTCTGTAGAAATTACAGCGTTGGAAACCCTCTGGGGCAGTTCTGCTCTGTTCTGTAGGGTCGCAGTGAGGTGGAAATGACTCAGTGACAGTGGATTTGGGTTTCTTTTTTTGGGAGGCGGTACAGTTATAAACCTGTGATTTCTATTTATTTTGGCAGTTAAGAAAGTTTTCTGCAAAGGTAACTTGACTTCACTGTATGTAGTTAAAAAAAAAAAAAGTGTGTATATCAATGTGTATGGGTCAGATCTCCCAATCACTTAGATTCTTTACCATTTAAAGTTTTGGTCCCAATTTAAAATATATAGTATAATTTCTGTGGTTAAAATAATTCTGTGCAGTCACTATAAGACAATTAATTCCATGGATGACTAATTAAAGCATGTGTATTTTGAAAGAGAATTCTCTTTGTCTCAGTACAAGTTGATTTAGATACACAGGTTAATCCTATATTTTCAGCAGAACTTAGTCACTAAAATAGTACAGTCAATTCAGTATAAGTAAAAAAATTATTTCGTATTATATGTCTTTAACCTATAAAATAATTTGTGTGAAAGCATTTTATAAAACTGTAAAATATAAAGCAAATTTAAGGTAATATATATATATATATACCACTTACTTATGTATAATGTGATATTGGGGAGCATAGCTATTTTTGTAAAACAACTATCCTTCCCATGATGCAAGAAATGTTGAGATAGCTATTTTCATGCAGTCTTTACCTCAAGATATAAAAGCACTGTTTAAAAAGAATAAAAAAGGGAACATTTTGTTAAATTTTACAGATATGTAAGAAATAAGAGTAACTATTACACCTGACCATTTCCCCATTTCTGAAGCCCACCCTATTGGACCAGGGATAAGGTGAGCATGCCTGCTTGGCATGATTCTTTCTTTCTTTGTTTTTCAATGCTAGTTTTATGGATTTATAGACACTGCAAGTTTTAAAAAAATGTGTTGAGCACGTTCCCTACACCAGGCCTTGAGCTAGTTTGAGGGGGCAGACTTGCCAGAGTGGGTGTTGATGGGAGTATCCAGGAGGTTGTCAGTCTCCCTCCTAGACTGCTTAATCTCCAGCTGAGTCTCTGTGTTGACGTCTGGGCCAAGGGCTCAAGGGTAGGCAGATATGTGGCTTTGCATGGTTCCTGACCATAAAAAGTGGGAGGTTTTATTTTTTAAATATTGTAAGCAAATTAAGGCAAAATTGGTTTTATATCCTTTGGGTAGGGAAGTGTGTTTTAAACATGATGCCAACAGAAAAAAGAGTGATAGTTTTGACCATGATGACACAATAAGCCCAATTAAAAGAAAATTAACTGGGGAAAAAAATGAGCTTGTGTGAAGGAAGGTTAACACCAAAAACAATTGAAGAAAGAGAAGAACACTTTGATAGAAAAGTTGGCAAAGGGATATGTGTGATAATTGAAAAGAAGACATACGGGTCAGTAAGGCGCTGTATTAGTTTCCTATGGCTGTTGTGACAAATTACCACAAATTTTGTGGCTTAAAACAACACAAAATTATTCTTCTACAGTTCTAGGGGTCTGAAGTCCAAAATGGGTCTCACGGGGTCCAAACCAAGGTGTCACTGGGGCCATGTTCCCTTTGGTGACTCTAGGAGTAAATCCATTTCCTTGCCTTTCTCCAGCCTCTAGATCTGGATTCCTTGGTTCATTTCTCCTTCCTCCCTCTTCAGCTCAGCAGCATAGCGTCATCAAGACTCTCTCTGCTTCCATAGTCACATCACCTCTGCCTTCTGTGTCTAATCTCCCTCTGCCTTTCTCTTAGGAGGATACTTGTGATTGCATTTAGGGTCCACCCAGACAACCCAGGATAATCTCCCCCCTCTCAAGATCTTTAATTTAATCACATCTGCAAAGTCTCATTTGTCATGTAACGTAACATTCACAAGTTTCAGGGATTAGAACGTGGATATCTTTGGGGGCCATTTTCAATCCATTGTTGTTAGTTGCTATGGTGTTGATTCCAAATCATGGTGACCTTGTATATAACAGAATGAAACACTGTCCAGTCTGGTGTCATCTCCATGATCTTTGATATGTTTGAGCCCATTGTTGCGGTGAGTATGTTAATCCATCTCACTGAGGGTTTCCCTTGTTTTCACAGACCCTCTACTTTACCAAACATGATGCCCTTTTCTAGGGATTGGTTTGTCCTGATGACATGCCCAAAGTCAGAAAACTACAGCTATAAGATAGCATGCATGGTGGAAGAGTACACATATATGGGTGTGTATGTACATGTACACAACGTACATGAAGCTTATACAAAGACAGACACATATACAGTATGTTTGGGATTGAATTATCTCAACATGGTAAGGATTGCAGGAATTTATAATTTTCAAAAAGTCCCTTTTGTAACTTAGATATATGTTTTATTAATGATCAGAAAAAATACTTTCATTTTGGAAAAGAATTTTTTTTACTAGACTTTCTTTTTAGAACAGTTTTAGATTTTAGAAAAATTGAGCAGATAGTACAGAGTTCCTGTATATCCTGGCACACAGTTTTCCCTATTATTAACATCTTATTTGTTTGGTACATTTGTTACAATTAATAAACCAATGTTGATACATTATCACTGACTAAACTTTATTCAGATTTCCTTAGTGTTTACAATGACGGTGGAGGCTCAACATAAATTATTTGGATGTTTGGTGACTTTTTTTTTCCCCTTCTTAGATTGCATCAAAATGGTCATGTAAAAAAAAAAAAATCCATGTCGAATTGTCATATATCTTCCAACATTCTCAAAGGAGTCTTATTTTTAGCTTTCATGAGATTCTGAGCACGTCTAAGTTAATTTTAGGGTGGAGATTACTGAGTGGCCTACCTTTTGTAATTTCTCAAAGGTTTTGTTCTAATTGATTAAATGCATAAAATCTTTACAAGTTGAATCAATTATTCTCTTACATATTGCACATTATTCTAAAAAATGTTAGAAGCAGGACTTAAAGTTTCTCTTTTTTAAAAATTTTATTGTTGAGAATATGCACAGCAAAACATATAACTATTCAACAGTTTCTACATGTATCATTCAGTGACATTTGATTACATTCTTCAAGTTGTGCGGCCATTTTCACCCTCCTTTTCTGAGTTGTTCCTCCCCCATTAATGTAAACTCACTGCTCCCCAAGGTTGCTGTGTAATCTTTTAAGTTGCTGTTGTCAATTTGATCCCATATAGATAGTTCTTAAAAGAGCATAATGCTCAACGCAGACCTTTTTTACTAGTTAAGCTAAACTATTGTTTGGTTTTAGAAAGGTTTCAGGGGATATTTTTGGTTTAAGATTTAAAGATTATCCCAGAACAATAGATTCAGGGGTTCTTCTACCCTCTGTGTCTCCAGGAAGTCTAGTCTCCATGAGAATTTGAAATGCTGTTCTGCATTTTCCACCTTTTGATCAGGATCCTTCTATGGAATCTTTGATCAAAATGTTTAATAATAGTAGTTGGGCACAATCCAGTTCTTCTGGTCTCCTGGCAAAGGAGGCCATTGTTCATGGAGGCAATTAGCCACACATTCTATCTCCTCCTCCTATTCCTGACTCTCCTTCCTCTGTTGCTCCAGATGAATAGAGACCAATTGTTGTGCCTTGGATGGCCACTTGCAAGCTGTTAAGACGCCAGGCACTGCAACCAGGAGGTAGAACAGAAGTAACTAAACACATTATTAGGCCAGTTAACTGGGATGTCCCATAAAACCTTGACCCTAAACCTCCAAGCCAAGGAACCAAATCCCATGTGTTCAGTTGTACATAAGGAGCCTCAGCAACTACTCTTTTTTTTTTTTTTTTTGTCTTTGTTGTAAATAAATCTATCACACAACTTTTGGCAGTTCAACTTTTTACAGGTATACAACTTAATAACTGTAATTAACGGTAATCCCCTGTGCAACCCTACTCTTAATCAATGTGATTTTCCCATCACTATTTTTTATTGTTGTACTTTAAGTGAAAGTTTACAGTTCAAGTTAGTCTCTCATACAAAAATTTATACATATATTGTCCTGTGACCCTACTCGCTCTCCCCATACTGTGATAACACTCTTATCCTTTCCACCCCGGATTTCCCATGTTCATTCAACCAGCTCCTGACCTTTTCTTCCTCCTCATCTCATCTCCAGATGAGCGCTGCACATTTAATCTCATATATCTACTTGAGCTAAGAAGCACACTCTTGACGAGTATCATTTTCTGGCCCATAGTCTAATCTTTGTCGGAAGAGTTGGCCTCAGGAATGGTTTTAGTTTTGGGCTAACAGAGAGCCCGGGGGCCACGTCTTCCAGGGTACCTTCAGTCTGAATTAAACCATTAAGTCTGGTCTTTTTACTAGAATTTGAGTTCTGCACCCCACTTTTCTCCTGCTCCATCAGGGACTCTCTGTTGGCGTTCCCTGTCAGGAAAGTCATTGTGGTAGCTGGGCACCATCTAGTACTTCTGGTCTCAGGCTGTCCCATCAATATTAACCTCTCTTTTCCCCCTCTTTGCCACCCCTGATAACCACTAATAAACTTTGGTCTCTATACATTTGCCTTTTTTCTTGTCTTTTTTATATAAGTGAGGTCATACAATATTTGTCCTTTTGTGTTTGGCTTATTTTTCTCGGCATAATGTCTTCAAGCTCCATCCATACTGTAGCATGTATCAAGACTTCATTTCTCTGGGGCGTGGCCAACATGGCAGAGTAGTTAGACGCTTCCTCTATTCCTCTTACAACAAGTGATTTGATTCTATATGAATATCTAGGAGCCCTGAACAAGGCAAAGTTGAGGAAATGGACTGACTGACGCAGGGGTGGGGTGGGGGAGAGGGAGACGGTTTGGAAGAAGTGAAGAGTGCCAGAGCTGCGGCAGCGAAACTGCAGCTCCGTAGCCACACCGGTTCACAGTGAAGCAGGCAAACAACTGTGCTGTGCGCGGGCTTGGGAAGCAGTTTCCACATCAAGAGACACCCGGCAGCAGAGATTCTGCTTGGACACTCCGAACCAGTGAAAAGCAGCTTCCAAGTGGCTAAGATAAGTACATGCGTGCGGCCTTTTGCAGGGATTAAAAAAAAAAAAGCCCATTTGGGAAAAACCTCTCTCCCTTTTACCTCCTCCCTCCATGCTCTGCACTGGGAGTCCACTGGGCCAGAAGTAGATCCCAAAAGGTGCCCTGACCCATTCTCCTGGCCTTGGAGAGGGAACAAATAAGCTACTGGCTCCCCTAAGCCAGGAACACGGGGTCAGCACAGCTCCTTTGCTAGGCACAGGTATAAGGGGTCTGCACACTCTGAGTGCCTTACACCCCTGTATAGACTTGTGGGGACCCATCTCAACAGCATTAGCCCTCACTACCACAGTATAACAGGGCAGACATCTGAAGTTTAACTTCAACTGCTTCAGCTGTGAACTGGCAGATTTGTGACCCTCGAAACAACCCTGCCCCTTAGGTAGGCACTTTTATCGATCTGCAACAGGAGCTTGAGGACTGGTGGGATCACCTAAAGCTCCTAGTCACCTGCTACAGGAGTCCAAGAAAAAGTGGTGCCCTCAAGTCTTTACAGCCAACAGAGTGGGATGCTCATAGTCTGGCTGCAAAACTCTCCTACCTACTCAACCTAGAGAATAGGGACACGCTTTCCTTTCAGACTCTCGGGCAGCTGTCAGCCCTCTGTCTGGCTCAGCGTGTGATCCCCTACCACAGCCAGAGTCCAGTGCCTGCACCAATCACTCATGCCTCTCTAGGACTCGGGGTGAGACTCTGCATCACATACTTGGTGACCGACTGCCTGAACAGTTGAGCTGAACCCATGTAGGGAAATTTAACGGACTCCTGTGTGCACGTACTTAGTTACAGAACTAACTACCTGGTGATTCAAAAGTGTCAAAAATCAAACTAGTGCACACTAGCAGCCTATTTGGGCATATCAAAGCAAAACAAGAAGCTAGGTCTCACTAAACAAATATAAAATAAAATTATAATAAATTATTGATGGCTCAGAGACAACAGTCAATATCAAATCACATAAAGAGGCAGTCCATGATGGCTTCAGCAAGCTCCCAAAATAAAGAATCAATAAATATTCTGGAGGAAGAGAACTTCTTAGAATTACCAGAGGCAGAATACAGAAGATTAATATACAGAACCTTTCTAGAAATTAGGAAATTCAACAGAATGCAGAAATTGCCAGGGAACACACAGACAAAGTAGTAGCAGAACTTAAAAAAGTTATTCAAGAACATACTGACAAATTTAATAGGCTGCAAGAATCCCTAGAGAGACAGCAATCAGAAATCAAGAAGATTAACAATAGAATTTCAGAATTAGACAACTCAATAGAAAGTCATAGGAGCAGAATTGAGGCAGTAGAAGTTAGAGTTAGTGACACTGAAGATAAACCTCTTGATGCCAACTTATCTGAGGAAAAATCAGATAAAAGAATTTAAAAGTATGAAGAAACTCTAAGAGTCATGTGGGACTCTGTCAAGAGAAATAACCTATGAGTGACTGGAGTACCAGAACGAGGTGGATAACAGAAAATACAGAGAAAATTGTTGAAGATTTGTTGACAGAAAACTTCCCTGATATCATGAAAGATGAAAAGATATCTATCCAAGATGCTCGTCGAACCCCACATAAGGTAGACCTCAAAAGAAAGTCACCAAGACCTAATATAATCAAACTTACCAAAACCAAAGATAAAGAGAGAATTTTAAGAGCAGGCAGGGATAAAAGAAAAGTCTACAAAGGAAAGTCAAATAGAATAAGTTTGGACTACTCAGCAGAAACCATGCAGGCTAGAAGGCAATGGGAAGACATAAATAAAGCCTTGAAGGAAAACAATTGCCAGCCAAAAATTATATATCCAGCAAAACTGTCTCTCAAATATGATGGTGAAATTAGGGCATTTCCAGATAAACAGAAGTTTAGGGAATTTGCAAAAACCAAACCAAAATTACGAGAAATACTAAAGGGAGTCCTACAGTTAGATAATCAATAACACCGGATAACAAGGCAAGACTAGAACACAGGACAGAAAAACCAGATCTGGACTCAGATAGGGAAATCAAAAATACATCAAAGCTAAAGCATTGAAAATAGGGAAACAGATATCAATATGTAAAAAAGGACAACATTAAAGCAAAAAAGAGGGACTTAAAAAATGGAGACATTGATTTTTCATATGGAGGGTAAGTTAAGGTGATATAAAGCAATAAAATACTGGTATAAACTTAGAAAAATAAGGGTAAATATTAAGGTAACCACAAAGGAATCTAACAATCCTACAAATCAAAATAAAAAAGTAGAAAAACATAATGACCCAGCATACACAAAATCTACAGCAAAGAAAAAGATTAAAAAAAAAATACATAAAGAAAAACGACTCAGCACAGAAAATTGAGGAGAACAAAGAAACTGTGAACAACACACAAAAAGAGATATCAGGATGACAGCACTAAACTCATACCTGTCAATAATTACACTGAATGTAAATGGACTTAATGCACCAATAAAGAGACAGAGTGGCAGAGTGGATAAAAAAGCATGATCCATCTATATGCTGCCTACAAGAGACACATCTTAGACTTAAAGACACAAACAGGCTAAAACTCAAAGGATGGAAAAAAATATATCAAGCAAACAACACTCAAAAGAGAGCAGGAGTGGCAATATTAATCTCTGACAAAATAGACTTTAAAGTAAATTCGACCACAAAGAATAAGGAAGGGCACTATATAATGATTAAAGGGTCAATACACCAGGAGGACATAACTATAATAAATATCTATGCACCCAACAACAGGGCTCCAAAATACATAAAACAAACTCTGACAGCTCTGAAGAGAGAGATAGACAGCTCCGCAATAGTAGTAGGAGACTTTCAGTGAAGGACAGAACATCCAGAAAGAAGCTCAACAAAGACACAGAAGAGCTCAATGCTACAGTCAACAAACTTGATCTCATGGACATATACTGAACACTGCACCCAACAGCAGCCAAGTATACTTTCTTTTCTAACGCACATGGAACATTCTCCAGAATAGACCACATATTAGGCCATAAAGCAAGCCTTAACAAAACCCAAAACATCGAAATATTACAAAGCAACTTTTCTGACCATAAAGCCATAAAAGTGGAAATTAACAACACAAAAAGCAAGGAAAAAAATCAAACACGTGGCAACTGAACAATACCTTGCTCAAAAACTACTAGGTTATAGAAGAAATTAAGGATAGGATAAAGAAATTCATCGAGTCAAATAAGAATGAAAACATATCCTACTAGAACCTTTGGGACACAGCAAAAGCAGTGCTCAGAGGTCAGTTTGTAGCAATAAATGCACACATCCAAAAGGAAGAAAGGGCCATAATCAAAACATTAACCCTACAACTGGAACAAGTAGGAAGAGAGCAGCAAAAGAAGCCCACAGGTGCTAGAAGGAAGGAAATAATAAGAATTAGAGCAGAATTAAATAGAGAATAGAAAAACAATTGAAAGAGTTAACAAGTCCAAAAGCTGGTTCTTTGAAAAGGTCAACAAAATTGTTAAACCATTGGCCAAACTGACAAAAGAAAAACAGGAGAGGAAGCAGATAACCCATATAAGAAATGAAATGGGTGATATCACAACAGACCCAACTGAAATTAAAAGAATCATAACAGATTACTATGAAAAATTGTACTCTGACAAATATGAAAACCTAGAGGAAATGGACAAATTTCTAGAAACTCACTACCTACCTAAATTAACATAAACAGAGGTAGAACAATTAAATAACCCATAACAAAAGAAGAGATTGAAAAGGTTATTAAAAAACTTCCAACCAAAAAAAAGCCCTGGCCCAGATGGCTTCACTGGAGAATTCTACCAAACTTTCAGAGAAGAGATAACACCACTTCTACTAAATGTATTTCGGAGCATAGAAAAGGATGGAATACTCCCAAGTTCATTCTATGAAGCCAGCATAACCCTGATACCAAAACCAGGTAAACATAGCACAAGAAAAGAAAATTACAGACTGATATCCCTCATGAACATTGATGCAAAAATCCTCAACAAAATTCTAGCCAATAGAATTCATCAACATATCAGAAAAATAATTCACCGTGACCAAGTGGAATTTATACCAGGTATGCAGGGATGGTTCAACATTAGAAAAACAATCAACGTAATCCATCACATAAATAAAAGACAAGAATTACATGATCTTATCAATCGATGCAGAAAAGGCATTTGACAAAGTCCAACACCCATTCATGATAAAAACTTTCAATAAAATAGGAATAGAAGGGAAGTTCCTCAGTATAATTAAGGGCGTTTATATGAAACCAACAGCCAACATCATCCTAAATGGAGAGACTTTGAAAGCATTCCCCTTGAGAACAGGAACCAGACAAGGATGCTGTCTATCACCACTATTCAACATTGTGCTGGAGGTCCTAGCCAGAGCAGTTAGGCTAGAAAAAGAAATCAAGGGCATCCAAATAGGTAGGGAAGAAGTCAAAGTATCTCTATTTGCAGATGATATGATCTTATATGCAGAAATCCCCATGAAAACTACTGGAACTAATAGAAGATTTCAGCAGAGTTTCAGGATACAAGATAAACATACAAAAATCAACTGGATTCCTTTACACCAACAGAGAACCTTGAAGAGGAAATCACCAAATCAATACCATTTACAACAGCCCCCAGGAAAATAAAATACTTAGGAATAAATCTAACCAGAGATGTAAAAGATCTTTACAGAGAAAACTACAAGATACTACTGCAAGAAACTAAAAGAGACCTGCATAAGTGGAAAAATATGCCTTGCTCATGGATAGGTAGACTCAACAGTGAAAATGTCAATTTTATCCAAAGCAGTCTACAGATACAATGCGATCCCGATCCAGATTCCACCAGCATTTTTTAATGGGATGGAGAAACAAATCACCAACTTCATATGGAAAGGGAAGAAGCCCCGAATAAATAAAGCATTACTTTAGAAGAAGAACAAAGTGGGAGGCCTTACACTACCTGATTTTAGGACCTATTATACTGCCACGGTAGTCGAGACAGTCTGTTGCTGGTACAACAGTATATACATAGACCAATGGAACCGAGTTGAGAATCCAGATATAAGCTCATCCACCTATGAGCAGCTAATATTTGACAAAGGCCCAAAGTCCATTAATTGGGGAAAAGACAGTCTATTTAACAAATGGTGCTGGCATAACTGGATATCTATATGCAAAAAACTGAAACAAGACCCATACCTCACACCATGTATAAAAACTAACTCAAAATGGATCAAAGATTTAAATATAAAATTGAAAACGATAAAGATCATGGAAGAAAAAATAGGAACAATGCTAGGAGCCCTAATATATGGAAGAAACACAATATGAACCATAAGTAACAATGCACAGGCACCAGAAGAGAGACTAGATAAATGGGAGCTCCTAAAAATCAAACACTCATGCTCATCAAAAGACTTCACCAAAAGAGTCAAAAGACAACCTACAGACTGGGAAAAAAATTTTGGCTATGACAAATCTGATCAGCATTTAATCTCTAAAATCTACAAGATACTGCAAAACCTCAACAACAAAAAGACAAATAACCCAATTAAAAAATGGGCAAAGGATATGAACAGGCACTTCACCAAAGAAGATATTCCGGTGGCTAACAGACACATGAAGAAATGCTCAAGATCATTAACCATTAGAGAAATGCAGATCAGAACTACAATGAGATATCATCTCACCCCACCAAGGCTAGCATTAATCCAAAAAACACAAAATAACAAATGCTGGAGAGGTTGTGGAGAGACCGGAACACTTATACACTGTTGGTGGGAATGTAAAACGGTACAACCACTTTGGAAATCAATTTGGCGCTTCCTTAAAAAGCTAGAAATAGAAGTACTATACGATCCAGCTATCCCGCTCCTTGGAATATATGCTAGAGAAACAAGAGCTGTCACACGAATACATATATGCATACACATGTTCATCGCAGCACTGTTCACAATAGCAAAAAGATGGAAGCAACCTAGGTGCCTGTCAATGGACAAATGGATAAACTGTGGTATATCCACACATTGGAATATTATGCAACGATAAAGAACAACGATGAAGCTATGAAACATTGTATAACATGGTGGCAGCTGGAACTTATTATACTGAGTGAATTTAGTCAGTCACAGAAGGACAAATACTGTATAAGACCACTAGTATAAGAACTCAAGAAAAGGTTTAAACACAGAAAAAAAAGTTCTTTGATGGTTACGGGGGTGGGGAGGGAGGTTGAGGGTTATTCACTAACTAGATAGTAAATAAGAATCATCTTAGGTGAATGGAAGGACAGCACACACTACGGGGGAAGCCAGCACAACTGGAGTAAACCAAAGCTAAGAAGTTTCCTCAATACAGTCAAATACTTTGAGAGACAGAATAGCAGGGATGCGGGGTCTGGGGACCATGCTTTCAGGGGACATTTAGGTCAATTGGCATAACAAAGCTTATTAAGGAAACATTCTGCATCCTACTTTGGTGAGTGGCATCTGGGGTCTTAAAAGCTTGCAACCGTCCATCTAAGATGCATCAATTAGTCCCAAACACTCAGAGTAAAGAAGAACAAAGAACTCCAAAGACACAAGGAAAGTGTTAGCCTAGAGACAGAAGGGGCCACATAAACCAAAAACTTCATCATTCTGAGACCAGAAGAACAACTATATGGTGCCCGGCTACCACCAATGAATGTCCTGACAGGGAACACAACAGAGGGTCCCTGATGGAGCAGTAGAACAATGGGATGCAGAACTCAAATTCTAGTAAGAAGACCAGACTTAATGGTTTGACTGAGACTGGAGGTGCCCCAGAAAGCATGGTCCCCAGACTCTCTATCACCCCAGAGCTAGAACAGTTTCTGAGGCCAACTCTTCAAACAGGGATTGGACTGGACTGTGGGACATAAAGCGATACTCGTGAAGAATGTGCCTCTTAGTCAAGTAGATACAAGAGACCAAAGGGGCAGCTTCTGTCCAGAGGTGAGATGGGAAGGCAGAGAGAGGAGCTGGTTGAATGTTCATGGGGAATCAGGGGCGGAGGGGAGGAGTGTGCTGTCACGGAATGGGGTGAGCGGTTGGGGTCTCATAACAAGGTATGTTAAAAAAATTTTTTTGTATGGCAGACTAACTTGAAATGAAAACTTCGTTTAATTACAAGAATTAAAAAAAAAAAAGACTTCATTCTCCTACTGGCTGAGTAGTATTCCATTGTATGTATGTACCACACTTTGTTTATGCATTCATCTATTGATGGGTATTTAGGTTGTTTCCACCTTTTGACTATTGTGAATAGTACTGCAGTGAACATTGGTGTACAAGTATCTGTTTCAGTCTCTGCTTTCAAATCTTTTGTGTATATACGTAGGAGTGGAATTGCTGAGTCACATGGTAGCTCTGTTTTTAGTTTTTTGAGGAACCGCTGCACTGGTTTCCACAACAGCTGTACCATTTTGCATTCCCACCAGCAATGGTAAGGGTTCCAGTTTCCTCATATCCTCACCAACGTTTGTTATTTTCTGTGTGTGTGTGTGTGGTTTTTTTTTTAATCTTAACCATCCTAGTAGGAGTGAAATGGAATCTCACTGTAGTTTCAATTTGCATCTCTCTGTTGGCTAATGATGCTGAGCATCTTTTTGTGTGTTTGGTGGCCATTTGAATGTCTTCTTTGGTGAAATGTCTATTCAAGTCCTTTGCCCATTTTATGATTGGGTTATCCGTCTTCTTTTTGTTAAGTTGTTGAAGTTTTAAGTATATTTTGGTTATTAGATTCTGATTAGATACATGGTTTCTGAAGATATTCTCCCAGTCTGTAGCTTGTCTTTTCATTTTTTTGGTAGTGTCTTTTGATGCGGTCCCATTTATTTATTTATTTATTTATTTGCTGTTTGTGCTTTTGTTATTAGATAATCCATTGTTGAAAGTTAGACCTGACAGCATTGCCGCTGCTTGTTCTTCTAAGAATTTCATGGTTTTGGTTTGCACATTTAGGTCTTTAACCCATTTTGAATTTGTTTTTTGTGTATGATGTGAGGCATAGATCTTGTTTCACTTTTTTGCATGTGGAAATCCAATTTTCCCAGCACCGTTGATTAAAGAGACTCTTCTTTCCCCATCGAATGGACTTAGCACCCTTGTCAAAAATCAGTTGTCCATAGATGTGTGAGTTTATTTCTGGACTGTCAATTCTATTCCATTGGTCTGTCTATATTTATACCATAATAAATGTAATGTTATACCATTACCAGGCTGTTTTGATTACTGTAGCTGTATACTATGTTTTAAAATCAAGAAGAGTGAGCCCTACTATTTTATTTTCTCTTTCAACATTGCTTTAGCTGTTAGGGGCCTCTCGTCACTCCATACAAAGTTGAGAATTTTTTTTTTTTTTCTATTTCTGTAAAGAAAGCTGTTGGAATTTTGGTCAGGATTGCATTGAGTCTGTAGATCACTTTGGGTGTTTCACTTGATATAGGAAAAAACAGTATGTACATATAGGATAAAATATATTGGTGGGAAAATGTAGATATGAAATGCACTGTACTAATAATTTTGCAGTTAGGCTTGCCTTTCTCTTTCCACCCCTTGGGAAGTCCTGACCTTTGCAAGACCATGTCTCTTACATATTCCCAAAGCCTACTTTCTTTTTCTTTTGTAGTACAATCCTTACCATATTTGCTGTCATTAGGTGAGTATCTGGCTTCCCTACTGGACTGAGAACTGTATGGGAGTAGGGACTATGTGTGCTCTGCTCACTAATGTAGCCCCAGCATTCCCTGTGCCCAGCACAGAATGGGCAAACGTGTGTCAGCTGACTGTAATTTCTTATGCTAAATCTTTGAGCACTTTTAGAATTTAGATGGTTAATAGGATGTTTGGAAGAAAGGCCTGGCGATCTTCTGAAAAATCAGTCACTGAAAACCCTATGGAGCACAGTTCTCCTCTGACACACAGGGGTCACCATGAATTGGAATCAACTTGATGGCAGCTGGCTTAACAGCAGGTTGCATTTATGGGAAAAGAATCACAATATAATGCCCTGTGAATGAAAAAAGTAGTTTGTAACACAAAAACAACAATATTAAAAAAATATGGGTGTATGGAGAAAGAAAACTAGAACCAACTATTCCAAAATATTAGCAGTGGTTATCTCTGGGTTTTGAGATTGGTGGCTGGTTTTAATTTTCTTCCTTGTTTCTCATTTCTCTCGAAAGAGTTTATTGTTTTGTAATCAAGAAGTATCAGAATACAATCCTTGATATTACTTTTATAATTAGAAAAACAGTGAGCCCCGTAATTAAAACAGTTCAGGTTTAGTGTGTACAAAGCCCTCAAGGCAAGACAAGAAAGTTGCCGAGTCACTGACCATCTTGTCCCCCTGCAGCCCTTTACCGGTTGAAGCCAAACTTCAAAATTGTGTTCCTTCATACAATCTTTGAACGAGCGCTTTTTAAAGCTACATTTTTTTTTAAGTTTCATCAAAACCAGTTCAAATATTGTTTGTCTGATTTTAATTTTAAAGGTCCGTTTCTAACTACGTTGGTGTGACTGTCATGCCGTATGTGTGTTTAATTCACTCTGGTAATTTAGCTTTTCTGCATTTCATCTGTCAGACTAAAATGAAAACTTCAGAGAAATTGACTTTCTCTTATTAGTGTTTTAAAAAAGTTCATGGGCTATAAAATCAAAGTCTAATGTGGGAATACCTGTCTGCTCTTAAATTTTCCTAAAAACAAATGTAACTCATTAGAATCCCTGGATTAAATGAAAAATCATTAGTAGACCCTATAGTTTTTATAAATCCATGCCATTTGGTTTTTTTTTTTGCCTGTTTCCCAAACATAAATAAACAGTGTTGGATTAGCATTAGACTGCAGCAAAGGTCGGGGAGAAAAATCTCCCGGCATCCCTCCCTGCTGCGGTTATCAGCTACAGCAGGGAGTGTAGCTGCCACTTTAAGTGACATGTCTTAAATTCTGATCTGGAAAGCTCTGGGATGCTGTCAGCTGCCTCAGGAACTTCTTTGCTTATTCCTGATAATCGAGAGTCTCGCTGACATCAAGGAATAAAGCAGAAATTGAGGATTTTTGTTGGCTTTTAAATTGAAGATTGTTTCTCCTTTTTGTTGGCTTAAAAAAAATCTGGTAGAAGAGAGGGAAAGACAGCTTCACAGTAGGACTATATTCATTCCTCCAAAGTTACAGCAGCTTTAAATCTGTGAGTATGTTGTATTTATATAGCAGTTCTCAGGAGCAGGATTACCATGTTCTCTTTAAATCTGTAAAGATTTAATATAAAGAAAGCTATGTAGATATTTAAAATCAGAATTAAATTTCATTGGAGACTTGCAGTTTTGTTGTCTTCATGAAAGGCTTTATTTCAAGCTTCCTAGGAATTCTCTAGTCCTCCCTCACCTATTTAACTTTCTGAGGGCGAGTGCTGAAATCGCAGAAAATAGCTTCTCTTGCTGCTGAGAGGACCTGGTCTTCCCAGGATGTCATGGCTGGTTTATTGCTTGCTGCAAGGTGCACGGGGTGATTGCCAAGACTCCAGCTGCAGAACAATGGCAGGATCGTGATGGCTTACTTTGTTTTTGCTGTGTCTGTCTTAGGTCCTTTGCTGGCTTCCTTATAGGACTTCTTGTTTTGTTTCGTTTTGCTAGGGTAATGAAAACCTTAAAGACTTAGTGAAGTGCATGCTCTCAGAAATAGAGTGTGTCAATAGCCATAGACCTTCACCTCCTAACGTGCTGTGTTGGCTTCAGCCAGCCTCTTTGTAGCAGATGACAGTAAATGGGAGTAAGCACAAAGTGACCTTTGCATCTTCACCCTTTTCTAATTGTTCATTTGAATTGGGACCATTTTCTTCATGTCACAGACCCTGAAGTCTCAACATCTGTCCTTGGTCATTGTGTCTGTCCCATTTTCCTTCTTTGGATATCATTAGAGGCTAGAATTGTCTCGTTCCTGAATTTTTATTGAAACCACTTTGAACATTTTGTAAAGATAGAGGTTAATTTTTGATGCTTGTTGTAACCTCTGTGTTCTTGATTGGTTTTTGTTGAATCCGAGGCTTATTATTTTAGTAAACTGATTCATATCATTTAGTTACTGACCTCAATCCTTTATCTTAAAATCGTATTAGGTAAAGTGATTTTTAGAATTTGGTATATTCAGAGATCAATAGTCAAAATACTTCTAAACACCAACTTGTGTAACAGTCATCTTTGGAGATGCGGTATGTGTTTGACTTAGGCTGACGTATTATGCAAGCTTTTGGGTGCCAGTATTTTGGTTGATTTCCTGCAGCATAAAATAAATCAAGGATTCAAAAAAAGAAAGTTTCTCCACCACCCAGAGATCAAACATCTGCTGTTTTATTTTTAACATTTCGTCATACCTAAATGCAGCAACTTTGAATTTAATGAGGAAGAATTCCTCAAAATAGAAAATCCTGCCTTACCTTGACTTGTAAAGAAGTTATATACATTCATTCTTTCAGTCAGTCAACAAATGCTTACATTTGTTGCAAAGTTCTTGCTAGGCTTTGGGGATATGATGCTGAACAAGACGTTATATCTGCCCTTATGGAGAAATATCTATAGCAGATGAGGGTGGCATTCAAAGGCCAATTAACTAAGTATTTCATTACAGTCATGGTCATTTTTCAGTGTATAGAAGTATAAGCACTTTGCTGCCAAACATATACAGGATGCAAATACTTGCAGCTAAGTCTGCCTCAGATCCTCTGACGATCCTTAGAGTACTTGAGCTAGAAAGAGATGTTGGAAATAATGTAATTAGATCAACAAGCATGATGTGTACTATATGAAGTGTTGGATTTAGATTGGTCCCTGCTTTGCGGGGGAGTTCACAGTCTAGTCCAATGGGAGAAGAAAGGAAATTGGTTATATTAATATATTCTAGTAAGTGGTATTGATTCATTAATTCAACAGACATTTATTGAGGTCTGCTATCGTGCTGGGTACTGTGCTGGGCACCATGCTGGGCACCTGGGATAGAGAATAAAAATGTCGCTGCTCTCTGGAAGCTCTAAGGGCCCCAGAGAGAAAGGTCAGGGTGCTGTGAGCACGCACAGGAGAGGGAAGGGACTTCACTCTCACTTACAGAGCATCTACTGAGTGCTAGCCTCTAGTTGATGCTCTGTATACACTAACTAGAGTGTAATTTTTCCCTTCAGTCCTATAAGTACTATCTCTGTGTAACAAGCAAGTGAACCGAGGCTCAGAGAGGGTAGTAATTTGCTCAAGGTCACACAGGAGGTGAGTGGAGCAATTAGGACTCCATCCCAGGTATTACTTGATTTCAAATCTCTGTCCTTCTGGTGGTCCCCAAACCTGGCTGCTCATCACAGTTCCCAAGGGCTTTAAAACCCAATGGCCTCCTGAGCTCTAGAGGGACAGTGGTGTTTTTACAGGCTTCCTGATGACTCTGGGCTGCTAGGTGTAAGAACTGTTACTGTACTGGTCTCAGAATTACACATGGGGAAAGAGATGGGTGAAGGGATTGAGATCACACATTAGTTGCAATGGGGCCAGGAACCAAGGTTTCCTGATTTCCCAGCCACGGTCCCTTCCATCTCAGTACTTTGGAAGATTTTAAGAAAACCAGAACCAGAATCAAAAGCAAACAACAGACAAAATCCCAAAATTACAGCAACAAGCGTGTGAACCTTTGTAGTTTTGGTTGATCTTGGCTCCAAGCAAGAGCCCTGATGGTCCAGCCTGACTCAGAGCTCTTCCTGTGCTGCCTAGTGGTTTTTATGACCCTTAAGTCATAAACTTTTATGACTCTTAAGTCATGAACTAGTTAGGGAGGAACCCCAGAAACTATGGCCCCCAGATGCACTGTTAACCCAGAACTGAAACCATTCCCGAAGCCCATTCTTCAGACAAAGCTTAGACAGGAATATAAAACAAAAAATAATACACTTGAGGAATGTGCTTCTTAGTTCAATAAGATATACAAGACCAAATGGGCAGCTCCTGTTCAAAGAATAAGAAAAAAAAGAATGAACTAGTTAGAATTATTATTTACAAAGCAAGTTACCTTGGCGAATATTAATGGAGTCGAATATATCAGTACTAGGTCTGAGGCTGTGTTATTGTTGGTGGGTGCTGTTGAGTTGGTTCTGACTCATAGCGACGCCATGTGACAGAGTAGAACTGCCCCAGAGGGTTTTCTTGGCTGTAATTTTTACAGAAGCAGATCGCTAGGTCACTAAACTTTTTTTTTTTTTAAATATTTTATTGTGTTTTTGGTGAAAGTTGACACAGGAAATTAGGTTCTCATTTAACAATTTCTACACACATTGTTCAGTGACATAGGTTACATTCTTCACAATGTATCAGCATTCTCATTATTTCCATTTTGGTTGTTCTGTTTCCATTAATCTAGCTTCCCAGTCCCCCTTGCCTTCTCATCTTTTGTCTAGAGTAAATGTTTACCATTGATTTCATCTAGATGATTATTTTGAGGAGCACAGTACTCAAGGGTGATATTTATTTGATGGGCCAATCTGTCATTTGGCTGAAAGGTGACCTCTGGGAGTGGTTTGAGTTCCAAGTTTAAAGAGTATCTGAGAGTGATAGTCTTGGGGGTTCATCTAATCTCTACCAGTCCAGTAAGTCTGGCATTTTTTAAGGAATTTGAGTTTTGTTCTACATTTTTCTCCCATTCTATTTGGGACCATCTATTGAGTCTCTGGTCAGAACGGTTGTTAGTAGCCAGGCACCATCTGGTTCTTTTGGTCTCAAGGCAGATGATGTTAATTGTGTAGATTATTGGTTCTGTAGACTAGTTTCTTCTCTGAGTCTTTGGTTTCCTTCTTTCTGTTTAGCTCCGGTTGAGTAGAGACCAATGGTAAACCACCAACCTTTTGGTTAGTGGCTGAGTGCTTAACCATTGCACCACCAGGCTTCTTACTGAGGCTATAGTGGTGATGAAAACATAAGCCCTGTCCCTAAGGCACTTTCAGCTTATTGGGGAACACAGACAAGAAACTGTTGATTGGGGTGCAGTGGTATAAACACTGTGGTATGTAGAAGGTCAGCATTCTGTGAGAGCATAGAGGAGAGGCCCGCAACCTTTCCTGGGTGGTAGGCAGAGCTGGGGGAAGATGCTGGGCCTAGTAGCTGTCTGGAGGAGATATCTGAATTAAGGTAGATATTGCTAGATATTGGAGGCAGTGGGGTGTAGCATGAGGATTTATAAGTGAGTACATTTGTTCTGTGTTTGCCTAGAAGCTTGGAAGGCCTGGAGTTCTAGTGAGGGTGAGGCTGGACAGAGGAAGACAGATGCCAAGGGTGCCTTGCCATGGAGCTGTGACAAGGGCAGTGACAAGCCACTGAAGTGTTTTTATTGAGTGGATCACATAGATCCCTGGTTGCAGTATGGGGAGTGGGAGAGTGAGTGCACCTTAATCCCATAATATGATACCTTTCTTCTGACTCTTAGACTCTGGCTAGAGTTATTAACACTTTAGATCTTTAATAGGCTTTTATTGGGAATTTAACATAGGTATGTATATAATATGTGTCTATATATATGTGTGTCTGTATACATATATGTATGTATATATATAAGGAGCTCTGATGGTGCAACTGTTAAACACTTGGCTACTAACCAAAAGCTTGGTGGTTTAAACCCACTCAGTGGCTCTTTGGTAGAAAGACCTGGCCATCTGCTCCCGTAAAGATTGTTGTTGTTGGGTGCCATCGAGTGGTTCTGACTCACAGCAGTCCTGTGTACCATGGAACGAAACACTGCCCGGTCCTGTGCCATCCTCACAGTCATTGCTATGTTTGAGCCCATTGTTGCAGCCATTGTGTCAGTCCATCTCATTAGGGTCTTCCTCTTTTTCGCTGACCCTTTACTTTACCAAGCATGATGTCCTTCTCCAGGGGCTGGTCCCTCCTGATAAGATGTCCAAAGTATGAGATAGAGTCTTGCCATCCTCGCTTCTAAGGAACATAGTGGCTGTACTTCTCCCAAAACAGATTTGTTCATTCTTCTGGAAGTCCATGGTACAGTCAATATTCTTTGCCAACACTACATTTTAAAGGCATCAACTCTTCTTCGGTTTTCCTTATTCATTGTCCTAGGTTAAAATAATTATAAGATTTTTACAAAATAGTCTTTCAAATTCAAGAAGTGTTCTCCCCCACCTCCCTGACACATTTCTGCATTCCTCGGCTAAACATACTCAGCTCTGTGACATTTTCCAGATACCTTGTCATTCTGATCTCTTTGCATATGACCTGTGAGAGTTCTAAATAGTGACCCCTAGAACTGGACACTGTATTTCAGGCATAGTCTAGTAAGTAGAGAGAACAGATAGGCCACTTCTTCTAGAGACTCAATATACTTCTTCTATTAATGCTTCTTGTGTTAGTTATCAGTTGCTGTGTAACAAACTACCCCAGAAGTTAATTAGTTTAAAGCAACAATCATTTATTTGCTCACAGATCTACAGTTGAGGCAGATTTTAGAGGGTATGGCTTAGCTCTGTTCCACGTGGAATCACCTGGGAGTAGCTCAGATGAGCTGGAGGATCCATTTCCAAGATGAATCACTTACCTGGCTGGCAAGTTAGTGCCTGGTTGTCAGCTGGGTGTTTAGCTGGGGCTATTGGAGCCCTGGTTGGCAGTTCGAATCCATCAGCTGCTTCTTGGAAACACTGTGGGGCAGTTCATAGGGTTGCTATGAGTCAGAATCGACTTGATGGCAATGGGTTTGGTTTTTGTTTTTTTTAGTTGGCTGCGGGCTTTGGTTAAGGGCTGCTTGGGCTTTCTTACAACATGGCAGCTTGGTCCCAAGATTTATTATTCCAAGAGATAGAAAATAGAAGCTACTACTCTTTAAGATGTGGGCCTGAAAATTGTTATAATATTCAATTGGTTAAGTAGTCACAGAGACCATCTCAATTCAAGGAGAAGCAACATAGACACCACTTCTGGATGGGAGAAGTAGCAAGAATTTGGCCATCTGTAATCTACCACACTTCCCAATTATTGGTTTTTCTCCCCCAGCTATGTCACACATCTTAAATTCGCTACTTAAAACCTCAAGGCCTTTGTTACATTTGAACTCTTGCTAAGGTGGGTCTCATCTTGTCCTTGGACAGTTGTTACTTTATATGTAACAATTTTCTTCTTCCTGAGTTTCTGCTAGTATTAATGTCTTTTAAGATTATTTTGAATCTTGATTCTGTTGTCCATCATATGAATCATCCATCCTGAGACTGTGTCATCCATATATTTAGTAAGAATCTTTGCTGTGTCCTCGCTCATGATAAGCATATTGGACCAGACAGGCCTCTAGTAATTAGAGACCCCTCTCCAGACTAACATCAAGACAATAATCAAAACCTGGCTCTGGTGACTTAACCAGGTAAGAAATGACCTGACAGTTCTATTCTACCCACATTCGCTGATTTAACTGGAGAGACTTAGGTGCTCAGTTGAAGCAGGCCAAACAGAACATGCGTTTGATACGAATTTCACGCATGGTTTCCTTTTCCTTTGATATTTCATCAGTCCATAAGTGTGGTAAGCCTTTAGTGACAATTCAAGTGGTATGGACTTCTCTGGTGATCATTTTAGATTGTTGGGTTATAGAATATCTCATTTCAAGACACTACAGGTGACTGTACTTTAGAAAGCAGGGAAGTATGGGACCGAGACTTGAATTTCTCTTGTGGTTTGGGACTATAGTCATTATCTTCTTTCTTAGCAAGTGGGTAGGGCAGAATTTGAGCCTTTCCATGACCCAGTAAACCAGGGCCCAATATATAACGTTTCTTTGCTATTACCCCTCCTTAATGTTAGCTTAGGTTTTTTTTTTTTTTTTTTTTAAAGCAGTAGCATCCCTGTATAGCAAACCTATTTCATATACCTGCTTGATACTAGAGGCTGAACAGATACAGTACACCAGCAATGAAAACAACCACGAATTGAAGGACTAAATAAAATGAAACTATGGGGCTTAATGTACTGGAATACTTACGTTTTTGTCTTTACTACCAATAGATATTCGTGGGGAAAGCCCTTGTATATACTGAAAGTTGTAGCTATTTGAAGAAGCCCTGTTGGCTCAGTGGTTAAACTCTCAGCTGCTAGCCAAAAGGTCTGCAGTTTGAACTCACCAGCTGCTCCGTGGGAGAAAGATGTGGCAGTCTGCTTCTGTAAAGATTTATAGCCTTGAAAACCCTATGGGGCAATGCTACTCTGTCCTGTAGGCTCACTGAGTCAGAACCCACTCGATGGCAATGGGTTTGGTTTGGTATGGGTAGCTCTTTAAAGGAGCCTTGGTAGCACAGTGTTGAAGTGCTTAGCTGCTAACCAAAAGGCTGGCAGTTTGAACCCACCAGCCGCTCTACTGGGGAAAGATGTGGCAGTCTGCTTCCGTAAAGATTACAGCCTTGGTAACCCTGTGGGGCAGTTCTACTCTGTCTTACAGGGTCAGTGGGTATAATGAGTAGCTGATTCTCAAATCTTGCTTGTTTGTGAATGAAGGTCACGGTGGTAATATATTCAAGGTTACTTTCTGTTTTCTACATGTGTGACATAAAATGCCAAGTAATGAGATTATATTTGATGCAGTGGTGTTAATAGATCTACAAAATCAATAAAAATGTCAAACTCATTGTGCTTCTCTGGGCTAAGACAAACATTTCTTATCCTTAAGGAGCTCGTAATCTACTCACCACAGTCTAAAATGTAGACCAATAATTATCCTGTGGTGAGTTTTAAACTGACCTACGTAGGAGCCCAGAGGAAAGGCACAAGATCTAGCCTGAGAAAATGACTCTTAGGTAGCCTTTCGCACTCTTCTTGGCTTATGAGGCAAATGAAAGGAAAATCTGTTTCCAGCCTTTTTAATTAAAATTTCTTCCACCATTGCTCTTTATTTTAGGTTGTGATATTTAAAAAAAAAAAAAAGAAATAAAGATAAACAGCTTCCCTTACTCAGCAAGTTACATTCAAAACCTGCATTTGCTCTTCATCCTGATAAGATGTCCACCTCCATACTTTGAGGACAGTGAAAATGGCAGAGTGCTGCTTCAGTGGCCTCTGCCCCGGGACCACCGGAAGCATTAAGCAGAACTGCTGAGAAACAGGAATGTAATGGTCTGTCTAACGGGAGGTTCTAGGCTCTAGCTGCTTACCTCTTCTGATAACACCTGCACCGCTAACATTGCCCTACATTTATGTGGTGTTTTAGTTAAAGGTGTGATTTTACAAAACAGACGCATTTCCTCCTCATAACATCCTTCTGAGTTAGACAGGACAGAAATTGTCATTCCTTCTCTGTTTTTGCAGATGAGGGCTCTGAGGCCCACCGAGGTGAGTGACTTGTCCAGAGTCACAATGCTGTCAGATGAGCAGCACACAAGGATGGGAACCCAAGTGTCCTGCCTTGTGTCCTAGCACACCTTCTCCTGAATCACACTAAGACTGAACGGTGAGAAAGGATCATTTGTAGATTAGGTGGAAGGTTTTTGTTAGAAGTCAGGAGCCGTCCAATCAGGAGGGAAGGCAAAGAAAACCATCAAAATGAAACAGGAGCTTGTATATATCTCTGGTGAGTCTCACAGTCCCTTGTTTGTTTTAAACACTGTGGAGGACAACTTGCTTTGCCTGTGGAAGGAATTTGAGCAGATCCAGGCCCTGCTTCGAGTTTCCCACACTGCCAGAGACTTGCTGTCGCTGTGGACAAGGAAACAGCATCTGTTGGGCAGTTTCTTTTTGTGAAAGAGATTATAAGCCTGCCCTCCATTTTCTTAGTGAGTGGTGTTGAAGTAAGCCTTTTATTTTATACAAAAATGGAATTTCATTCTTTACAACTGTTCTCACCTTTTACTGGAACTCATCCCCACTATGGACAGAATAGGACATGAAGTTGCCAACTAAAGATCCAAATTTTAGTCTCCTTTGGAATGACTCTTTTTTTGGTGTGTGTGTGGCATGGATGAATTGCTCAGTCAAGTAAAAATTTCAACTCTGTACCAGGCCTATATCTCCCTTCTCAAAACTTCCGCCTCCCTGCTTCTAGTCTTAAACAAACAAAAAAACCCAAACCAACTGCCATCAAGTTGATTCCAACTCATGGTGATCCCATGTGTTATAGAATAGAACTTTGCCATAGGGTTTTCTTGGCAGTAAGCTTTACAGAAGGAGCCCTGGTGGCGCAGTGGTTAAGCACTCGGCTGCTAACTGAAAGATCAGCTGTTTGAACCCACTGCGGGAGAAAGATGAGGCAGTCTGCTTCTGTAAAGATTATAACCTTGGAAACCCTATGGGGCAGTTCTGCTCTGTCGTATAAGGTCGCCATGAGTCGGAATCTACTTGACAGCAATGGATTTGGTTCTTTTTTGAGTCTTTATGGAATCAGATCACCAAGTCTTCCTTGGTGCCACTGGGTGGGTTCAAACCACTAACCTTTAGGTTAGCAGCTGATTGTAAACCACTTGTGCCACCCAGGGACCATCTGCTTTCTGTCTGTATAGATTAACCTATTTTGGACATTTCGTGTAAACGAGATCATACAGTATGTGGTCTTTCATGTCTGACTTCCTTCACTTAGTAAAATTATCTTACCAGATAGAAATTATTGGATATCTACCAAACAAAAATCTACAAGTTAACATATAATTTCACAGTGTATGGTCTTTAATCAATGTTGTTACTAGATTCAGTCGAGTCGATTCTGACTCTTGACGACTCCATGTGTGCAGCATAGAACTGTTTGATAGGGTTTTCAAAGCTGTGACCTTTTAGAAGCAGGCCTGTCTTTTGAGGTACCTTGGGGTGAATTTGAACTGCCAGCCTTTCTGCTAGTAGTTGAGCACTTAATTGTTTGTGCCACTGTAGTCAAATAAAGGTATAGCCTTTAGAGAACCAAGTATTCTTTGGGTGGGCCTATTAGACAGTGCTCCAGGATGACATTGAAAGGACATGCGGTCTCTCTTTTGTCTTACTTCCAAGAATAAGGGTGAGTTATTCAATGGTGTTGACATAATTGCCTATCCATGTGGGAAGAAAGTAAATTTAGCTTTCTATGTCAAACAAAACACAAAAATGGATTCCAGATGTATGTGGGTGCATTTTATTATTTTATCTTCTCTGTGTCTTTGAAACATTCCACATAAAAAAATAAAATGAGAAAATAAGTTCTTGATAATGGAGCTATCCTCTTTTTCACTAATTCAACAAGTATTTGAGGGCTCCCTAGGTGGTGCAAATGGTTAACTCTCTCATCTGCTAATGGAAAGGTTGGAGGTTCAAGTCCATCCATTGAAAATCCTATTGAACATAGTTCTACTCTGACACACATGGGGTCACCATGAGTCAGGGAGGACTCAATAGCCAACTGGCTACTGATTTTTGGTTGAAAAAAATCAATTTGTAGAACGATAGGCACATTGTGATAGTTTATATAAATTTAAAAAATGATATTAGAGAATGTCTGGGACTTCATATACACGTGCATACAAGTGTAAAGGATTAAAAGGCTCTAATCTAAAGTTCTATATGTAAGGAAAGATTAATAAAATGTGATAATATTTTATTAATAATTATTAAGGTCTGATAAAACAAGTATGTTGTGCCAGGTAAAGGTAATATAATTGTAGCTTTAAATGATAATTGATTTTAGCAGATCTTAATAAAATTTTATTGTTTCCTATACACTGTTTATCAAATCACTGGGGAAAAGATGTAGTCTTTTAAAACTGACCTTGGGAGAGATATCAAAAGATTAAGAAGAAAACCACATAGGAATGTCTACTTATAAATAGCACTGTCAAATTATAAAGGAATCAAAGAATTAAATATTAAAAAGTAACGGCGCTGGTGAAACTAAGCTTATGTGTAATCTTTGCGGAGAAAAGGTTTTTCTAAGTATACCATCAAAATCAAATGTTAAAGGAAAAGTTTGGTAGTTTTGATAAAATAAAAATTAAAATCTCTGGTATCAAGGGAGAATTTTGTAATTTAAATGCTAACGAGAAATAGGGAGTCATTTTTGCAGTGTATCTTGCAGTCCAAGTTTGCCAGCCCTGGTAAATGAATCTGTAAGAGAGCAGATGAGCAAGAATGGTCCAGAAGGTAGACAGACCTTTGACTGTTGTCTCTTCCTATTTCCTGCTTGTAAACAGACTTGTCAGTCTTGTTTACACAGGCACTTCCTCTCTTCTCCTAATAAAAGGTTTCTGTAATGGAAAGAACCTTCCTTAAAGCTACATTTTCCCTTGTCTGTGGAGTTTTCTGAGGACCCCTTGGTGGCAAAACGGTTAAGCATTTGGCTGCTAACCGGGAGGTTGATGTTTTGAACCCGCCAGCAGCTCTGTGGGAGAAAGGACCTGGCAGTCTGCTCCCATAAAGATTACAGCCTGGGAAACCCTATGGAGCAGTTCTGGTTTGTTGTATAGGGTCGCTATGAGTCAGAATCAACTCGATGACACACACAGGTTTTCTGCCCGCCCCTGTCCCTCCCACTGCCCCCATCCCCACCACCCTTGCAAAGAAGAACCTAGATTTTCTCTTACCTGATGTATGTATATAGGAGCCCTGGTGGTGCAGCGAAGAGCTCGGCTGCTAACCCAAAGGTCGGCAGTTCAAATCCACCAGCTGCTCCTTAGAAACCCTATGGGGCAGTTCTGTTTAGTTCTGTAGGGTCGCTAAGAGTCAGAATCGACTCAATGGCAATGGTGTTTTTTTTTTTTGTTGTTGTTGTATATATAATGTTTAGGGAACTTGAGATATTCCAGGTAAGATGAATGCTGAATGGTGCACGTAAAATATTACAGGACATTGGAAAGTCTGAAAGTTGGTGTATAATCAAACAGCTACTTAATCTATGGCACTGTACATATTGGAATTAAAAAACAAAAGAACATCCCTAAAGGGAAAATGACTTTCCCTTCTGCCTTTTATGTTAATAGATTGAACTCTTCTTTATGGGATGTATGATGTTAAGGTAAATGGAAGTGGGAGGAGATTGGTGACTAGATTATAATATAGGACAGGGATTATTCTTTAACTGTTTGTGGAAGTTTTCCTCTCTGAGTGGACCTGTTCCTGTAATGTGTCTGTGGAGGTCTCTCTGGGTCAATAAAGTGGCCTAAGATTCTGCACACGGGACGGGTCTCCACCTTCTTCATGTTACTTCAGCACTCTATAGTGTATAAGCGGGAAATTAGGCAGTTTATTTAAAAAAACAACCCCCCCCAAAAAAAAATCCTCTAAAATACATATCCTTTAACTCAAGAATTTAGCTTTAGGAAATAATTAGGCAGGTGAGTAAAAGTGCTATTAGAGTATTGTTTATAATAACAAAAGTTTGGGAGTTACATACATGTTCAACAATGAGAAACATGTAACAAATTATGGTCCTTGCATTCAGTAGAATGTTGTACAGACACTGACTGTGATACAGCAACTCTGTATTTATTGAGAAGAAATGATGCAGAATAAGTAAAGTGTATAGTATTCTATTTTATTAAAATATAGAAAAAATATATAGATTTACTTGGGAAAATATACAAGATAAAATGCTTTTTTTAGGTAGAGTGCAGCTGGGGTCATGATTTCAATTAATTTCTTTTTGTGTAACAAAATAAAAAGAAAAATAAGTTTAGTTTGTTAGGGCTGTATTTTAGGAATGTTCAACAACATGTGTCTGAGTAGATTTTTGTTACTTGCTTTTCAAAATTAATAAGTAAAAAAATGAAGGTGAAGCGTACAAAATAATTAAAGGACTTGTGTACCATCTGTACTGGTATTTGTGTAGATTCTTCTTGTAAGACAAAGACTAAAAACCTCACTCTCTGCCTTTTTAATTAACAGGTCTTCTCCGTCAGACATGGAAGGGAGCAGCCACCACTTTACAGCATTTGATTCTAAACAGGCATCTGGCCATCACGAAGCATCTAATTTGAGCAGGTCAGGAAGGGTGTGTGGGCATTCTTGGGAGCCGGGGGGAACATTTGACCCCTTCGGTGAATTGTAGTGTTGATATTAGAATAATACTTCATGTTTTACAAACTGGTGATGTGATGAGAGGCCTAGTGGGCAGGTAAAATGCCTATTTCACAAATTAGGGACAGAGACTCGGATCTGCTAAGGGACATAGGTAGGTGGCACTGTTAATATAAAAACAAAAATAAAACTAAATTCAACTCTTTCTTGAGTCTTTTTCAGCTTCAAAATTTTCATAATGATTATTTTTATTTTGAGATAATAGAACCAAATTGCAAAACATTAGGGAAAATGGACCACTTTAACACAGACTGTTAGAATTTTGGCATATTTCTCAGTCTTTTTTCCCAGGCATATACTTCCTGATGTAGTTGCAGCGTAATAGGTTTTTCATTGACTATAGTATTAAAATTATTTTTCTACTTTGTTACATTCTTCTCATAACCAGGGCTTAAACATACATTTTAAGAAACACATTTATTATAGAAAATTCAGGAAATATGGAAAAGCACAGAAAAGATAATGAAATATGTATTATTGCCACCATAATTATTTTCTTGAGTGTATATAATTTCTTTTTCTGTTAATATATAGATTTTTTTCACTTAGCTAGGATCATATTAAATATACAGTTTAGTAACCTGCTGTTTAAAACTTATTATGTCGTCACTTTTTCCCTTTCCATTAAATATTTTTCTACAATATCATTTAATTGCTAAGCACATTCTTTTCCATGGCCATATTCTAGGATTATTTTAATCTTACTTTGAATATGTAGGTTGTTCCTTTATCAGTTATTAAGGCAACTCTTTTAAAGTTATGTTTTAGTACCATGAGAAAGTGCTTTCCATCTGTCCTTACAGATTTATTAAACCTTTTTAATTATACAGCAGACCTTTAGCATTTCGGATTTTGCATTCTAATTTTCAGCTATTTGTGAGTTTCTTTAATACATATGCTGTGGTGGTATTCATGGAGCTGAGGACTTGTCTTAAAAGCCCACCCTCACAGTATAAAGAAGGGGTAGAATATTAGAGGGATTAAGGAATGGATATGAAGTTAAAAATAACTTCTGAGGATCTTAAGGTGTTTATTTTCCACATCACTTTTGCATTCCATATCCCACCACCACAAAGAAATCTGAAGAGTGGGAGGCAGTGTTCCTCCTTCACAGTTGTTACCCTTTAACTCTTCTGATAAATTTTTCTAGGTAGCTTCTGCATAACAGTTACAGTGCTCTCCATACTGAGTTTGAAAGCAATAGTAAGTACTACTGAAAGCAGTAGTAAATAAGGATGTAGCATTTAAAGAGAAAGCTTTAGCATATACGTAGTTAGTTGTCATGAACCACAAACACAATTTCCAAGAGACAGCATAAAAAATAAGAATAAGGGAAGGAACCTTAGGGAACACACAGTTATTGAAGGGGATGGCTGAGGGAGTGAGAGTTCAAGCAAGAGCTATAGAGAGGTATGAGATAAAGGAAGACACCTATGAGATGTTGGCACCAGCACAGGTAGGGGATTTGGAATCTAAACAACAGAGCCAGATGTTGCAAAGAGGTCTGTACCCATACAGGCTGAAAAATAATCCTTTGCATTTTGTAGTTATGTCATCAGAGATCTTTAGCTTGGACAGATTCAAGGAAATTGGGTCAGAAGCCAGGCTGCAGTGGCTGAAGAATGGGAGGTGGGGAAGTAGGGAGAGTGAGCTTCAAGTCTTTTTTTGAAGCCCTTGCCTATGAAGGAAGGTCCATGGATGCCACAAACAGTTTGCACTCTACTAACCTAAAAGTTGGCGGTTCAAACTCATGCAGAGGTGCCATGGAAGAAAGGCCTGTTGATCTGCTTCCATAAAGATTACAGCTAAGAAAACACTATGGAGTAGTTCTACTTTATAACACATGGAGTTGTCTTGAGTCAGAATCAACTTGGCAATGGGTTTTTGCCTATGAAGAGAAGGAGTGGGAGGACTTGTGTATTAGGAGAGAAGGTAAGATTGAGGGAAAGTTATCATTTTTTGTTGTTTTTTCTTTAAATTAATATGAGTGAGAGCTGAACATATTTCTAAGTCGAAGGAAAGGGATCGGAGAGGTAGAGGTTAAAGATACATAAAGGGAGAAATGGAGGTGAAATGTAGAAAATAACTAAGAGGCTTCTTCAAGTATAGTATTAGCATTTGCAGATTTCACAGTCTGTTTCTTTTTAAAAACTCAACAGTAAAAATTCCCACTCTGCCTTTTAATCAACCGGTCTTCTAATGCATGTATAAAACTAAGCCCTTATAAACATATTGTGGAACAGCCTAGAAGGACATCTGCAAAGAGGAGCGAAATTTCAGACTTGGACAAGAAGTATGTGGGTGCGGTTCGTACTTAGTTAGACTGTGCAGAAAGTAGCAGCGCTTTCTGAATGTGTTATGTTGTTCCATTGTTGGGTTTGTTCCTTACTTTGTGAGGCATTTAAGAAGGCAGTTTTGGTCACCATGTAACAAATGAGAAACCACGGAGATAAAGTGATGTTCCCAAGGGGCCTCAGCCAGGCAGTGGTCACATTGCGACTTGATGCTCAGTCTTCTCGTTCCCAGGCCAGTATACTTTTAACGAACCCACTTGCCTCCTTGGCGGCCACAATCCCTCTTGTTTGTTTAGTCTTACAAAGTATTTTGACAACCATAGTGTCTTTCAATTCCTACTTCAACCTTGAAGGAGCCAGGAGAGAATCTTTCCATGTAAGGATTCTAATGTCCAGAGAAGTGCATGACTAAGATGCCTTGAAGCTTTGAATTCTGTGCATCTCAGTTTATTCCCAGTGCCTTTTCTTCCTAAAGGCCACCAGTGACCAAGTTTCAGACATTTGTAAGCTGCGTGTTCATCACTTCAAATCTATTGACACGCTAGTTGTTGAAGTTGCTGATTAAGGTCATGTTTGGAAAACTGAGAAAGGACTTTCCAATCTTACCATCGCTTCATCTCCTCAGTACATCTCTTTTAATATAGTCAGGAGACATGTTGTTTGGTCTTCAAATACGTATTTTTTTCATGGGCAAGGTCATCCAATTTGAAATTTCTAAGGGAAAGTATATTTTGCCTTCTTGATCAACTTCAGAAATTCTTCAAAATCAAAAAGCAGAACAGGAGTCTAGGGTCTCAGGATTAGACGTAAGGATAGAAAACCTTTGATAGACTTTCCTGTTCTTCTCTTACCAAGCCTGGATTGTCAGTTCAGAGTGGGCACAACCCATTGGTAGTTTCATTACCTTATGAAGGTTGGTATGGGGGAAGCCTAGAGTTAAACAGGAAGTTCTGACCACTCAGGAGGCTGAGTTCCAGAGACTGTTTAATAACATGAGGTTTCCAAGTGACTAAAGGATTAATGTTAGGCAAAATTTTGCCTAGGGACCAATTGAAGAAAGAGGGGATCTTGTCTTGGATTGACTGGTGCATAAAGTTCAGCCTAGTTCCCTTTGACCTCCTTCCTTTTCTTAGTTGGTGCCAGGTACATTGTCAATGAAGTTAAGAGAATTATGCTATTCCCTCTTAGTTTAAGAAGTTCAAGAAGGAAAACTCACAGTTTAAGAAGGAAAACTCTAGACTGAGCTCTGAGTTTTTTGTATGCATCTCTCCTTCTTACTGTATTTACATTTTATTCCTTTTTCTTGCTTCTTTCTAACTCATTTGTATTAGCCCAAAGAGCTGCTGTTTGTTGTTTACAGATATCCAGAATCTTCACTAGTAGGATAAACCAGGGGTAGGTACATATCTTTGCCAATTAGAAGCTATTTCAGTATAAACTATTTCAAAATAAGCTAATTTTATTTTCAATATCAGGCAATGCTAAATTATAACCATACCAGTGAAGTATTAAAGAATAGCTTATTATAATTGTACTTACTAACAAATCAGGATAGGAAGAAATGGCACTGAAGCACAAGTAATTTAAAGGAATTTGATAGATCATGTTCTGGCTTTATAGACTAAGTGCTTTTTAAGAAAAATTGATTAAAACCCCAGTCTTCCTAATACTGAACAGATCTACTAAAACAGACTGGCACAGAGGGCCCTGGGTTAGAAGTCTTCTCTCCTATTTGAGTCTGAAGTACAAACATATAGTTCACAAGAGGAGAGACTAGGCTTTTATTCTGTTCAAAAATGATATTTACCTTATTCATTTTTGTGCATCATTTAGTAGCATTTTTACTCTTTTCTGATCCTCATTACAGCTATGTTAATATCCTTATATCTCTTTTATAGATGAGGAAAACAGACTTGGAGAGGTTAAGTGACTTGTCCAACACAGTCCACCACAAACTGTGAACTTCCAGGGTCCCTCATCTCCATTGGGTAATTAATGAGAAATTGTACCGGGAGTCTCTGTAGTCTTGCTGTCCCTAGGTGCTTTCCGACCATCTGAACTCCACACACTGAATGAGTAGATCTGAGGCACCTTGGCCTGCATCTGTTTGAGGGCAGAGGACACGTAGTGTCTTCAAGAACAGGTGGGATCTTAGATTTGCTTGGAAAAGAACTCCGGATACTCCCACACATGTTAGTAAAGGTCTCTGAACAGTCTTATCCCACTACTATCCTGTGGGTACAGACCCTAAGTGTTGCTTTGAAAGAACTGTCTTTTTGGCCTAAATTTAGAGCCAGTTGAGATATTGGCATAGGGACAGACCTTTGGAGGTCAAACTCTCAGCTTTATTATTCATGAAGATTATACTGGCTTAGAAGTGTGGTGAAATGGGCTTTCCAACACTCCCCTGAATGGAATTTAGCACTTAAGTTGCAGGCCTCCTCTAACACACTGTACTTGGAGAAGAATAGACTTTTATGCCCCCTGCTTCCTTGTAAGGAAGGGGCTTGGGCTTTCTGCCCAGCTTTTCTTTCCAACTCACCAATCAGATAGCTCACTCCTTTCCCTGGGAGAAATGGAGAGGAGAGAGTCCAGGAGTGAGAATCCAGCAAAATCTCTGCTCATGGAAATCTGAGGAGTGGGAGGCAGTATTCCTTCCTTAGAGTTATTTATCCCCCCATCTCATCTGACAGTTTCCTAGGTAGCTTCTGCACCAACATTTACAAATGCTCACATATCCTTAGTTGAAAACTGATTACTATTGAGCCTTTATTACACAGAGGTGGCTTTCAAATAAGTTTATATTAGAGATCTTTTGGGCAATTCTGAAACATTAATAGCTATTCAATTGGATAGATAATAGTGACTTTTATATAATTGATTTTATCAAATAAGTAAAGAAAGTGAAAATGTACGGAATAATTTAGAGGGTCAGCGAAACAGAAGACCCTCAGAGATGGATTGACAGAGTGGCTGCAACAGTGGGCTCAAACAGCAATGGTTGTGAGGATAGCACAGGACCAAGCAACGTTTCATTTTGTACATGGAGTAGCTATGAGTTGGATCCGACTTGACGGCACCTAACAACACAAGAATACAGCATTACCGTATATTGGTTTTATAGGCTTTTATTCATTTTAAGCACAAATCATAAAAACTTCTCTACCTTTTAATCAACAGGTCTCATGATACAGATATGGTAATAGTTGGTCATCACATTACAAGGAAAGTGCAGAGAAACTCTGCCAGGTCGGAAAGTATGAGTGTGTATGTGGTTCTTTTCCTGTCAGGTGAGGCTGGGCAGTTCCACATTCCTGGAGAATTACAGTAATACATATATTTACACCGTTATTTCCATGAGCTTAACCTGATTTCACAACTACCTTGTAAAGTAGTCACTACAGGTTCTACTGTCCCCATCTTACAGATAAGGAAACTGAAAGGGGGGTAATGTGAATTGTTCAAGGTTACTGAGCTGGTAAGTGGTGGAGATAAGAATTTTTTTCTTTAAAACATTACTTTCATGTTTCAAAATTTACAAATCAGTTTTTTCATGATAAAAGTAGTAGATAAAAGAGGAGAAAAAGATATCCCTACCTAACCTATGCCAGTACAGATCGTGTGTTCTCAGGAGGTAGAAACAAAGTCTCCTCCAGGTAAATCATTGAAAATAGCATTGGGAGTCTGAAATCTGGTTATCTAGAAGTAAAATTTTGGGGGAGTCAGTGCATTCTGGTAAATCTTAGATTGGGGCTCTTGAGGCAAAGGGGACCTGGTGCCCCTGAGAAAAGGAGAAACTTTCTCTGAATGAATCTTACGAAGAATCCAGGGTTCCTGTCTGCCTTCTGCTTCCTTGATCCAGAGTAGCCCCTGACACACACTCAAATCTTTATAGATAATACAATTCTGACATGTTGACTATCCTATGAGGAATATAACCTCTATGTCCCAAATGGCTAGGTTTTCTAGTTCTCTGCTTGACCTTGTAACTACTAAGGTTTTGATAAGAAAAAACCTTTAGAAAGAATTGCTTTAGTTGTTCTAAACTTTTTGTTCATACTCTATCCTTCATGTTGACATTTTATTCTTTCTCCACTGTGATCATTGCTAACTTGTCTGGTATTACACAGTTGATTAGATAAATGAACAAACAAAGGTATTATTAAAATAAATTTCTTCAGTTATATACCTGCCAGCTTTTAATTATTGAAGGCTATTCAGTTAGTTATAAAATAATGATAATAATGGCTGAAATTTCTTGAGGACGGCTATGTGGCAGGCACTAATCTAAGTGAAGTATGTGTATTAGTTCATTTAATTCTCTGCACAACCTATGAAGTAGGACTTTCACTAACTCAATTTTACAGATGAATGCCAGAGAGAAAAAGTGACTTGCCATGGTCACATATAGCTGGAGGTGGGGCCAGAACCTGAATGAAAGGGGTCAGGTTCTAGAGCCTAGATTCCTGGTCAGCACATTAAATGTAGCTTTTTTCAAGCAGGTTTACTAAGCTGTTAATAAAGAAAGAAGTGGAATTGAAATGTATGTGATAATATTAGTATACCCCCAAATCTTTATCAGTTATGTGTTGGTTTTGCATTTTTTTTGTTTTTAAAATATAAGAACAAAAAGCTCATTTTGCCTTTTAACTAACATGTCTTCTAAGTTAGAAACAGGAAGAGCCTTTATTGAAGGTATATTAAGAAATGCACCTGAGCGGAGCTCCGACAGGTCAGGAAATATGAATTTGCCACCCCTCTGGGATTGGCTGGGCATTCCTGGCTTTCAGAGCCATGGTTGTTCATTCGGGTAGGACCTGAGAGTTCACAAAACAAGCTGATAACAACCATTGCTTTTGTTGCTACAGCACACATTGTGAAGTGGGAGGGCAGGAACTATTTACCCACTTCAAAGATGAGGCTGGGGACTCAGAGAGATTAAGTGTCTTTCCGAAGGTCACATGGCTAGAGAATGGCAGTGCTGGTTTCTGATTCCCGGTCCAGGAATATTTTCATTACATCATGCCAGGCTTGAGGGAAATGCCGTGTTGATGAGCCTCTTGCAGGACGCTTGGCAGTTTTCGATAGCCTTGCTCATCTCTCCAGTCTGGTTGTACAGGTATAGTGGAACTGGATATCCGAGGGCCTTGAAGCCAGGCAGAAGAGTTTGAACTTCATGTGGTGGGCAGTAGGCAGCCAGTATAGGTTCTTGATCTAAGGAGTTAGTATGGTGAACATTTGTCCTAGGAAGAGTAGTCTAAGAATGGTGTTCAGGATGAATTAAAGCAGCATTAGCATCATCTGGGAACTTGTTAATAACGAACTTTTTTTGTGTCCACCCCAGGCCTACTGAATTAGAAACTCTGGGTGGGGTCCAGCAATCTGTTTTAACAAGCCCTTCAGATGATTCCAGTGCACACTGAAGTTTGAGAACAGCTCAATGAAAGAGTAGTCAGGAAGGCATTTTTGGAGACGGTTTCAGAATTCAGATAATAGTCTCGATTAATAAGAGATAAGAGAATTAATGCAGTGGCAGTAGAAATGGAGAACAAGTGACTCCAAGAGATGTTTGGGAGAAGTTCTGGCCTTGAGATGAGGGTTGCTCTCCTGGTCCTTTCCAACAGAACGTAATATAACGCAGGTGTTCTGTGGAGAGGGGTTAATTCCATGTGAACATCTTAGTAAACCACTTAGGAGGCTTGAGTTTACTGTGTTTTGAAGTGCTGAGCCTCACTTTTGTTTTTCCCTGTAGCTGGGGCATTTAAAATGTATCCGCCCAGTTGACAATGTGGCCAGCTGAGATACAGACGTGATTGGTTGTTTGGCAAGGGGACAAGTATCTGTTCTCAGCCGATTTCCTGATAATGAAAGATAAGCCCTTGTTCTTAGAGTGGGTGGGAGTGAAGATTGCCAGAACAGGTGAGAAACTGGAAAACCTAATCGGTTCTGGGAGGGGTAATTAGAAAGTGAGTGGGGATTTCCGAGTCAGTGTATTTCCTTTTGTTCTTAGGATACAATCCACGCTCTCTACCATTAAGGTTTCTGGCTTCTGCCTCCCTTTTGTCCTCATTTTCTCCCTCTCCCTGTCTTGATTACCATATTCCCAGCAATGACCCTTCTCCCCCAACCTAGCTCTATTTGATAGGATTTGGATGTCACCTTTTTGGAGAGCTTTCCATGACCATCCTCATTAATGTGCCTCATCCCTGCCTCCTCCCCCAAACCAGGTTTTATGCCAGAGTACTTATCCCAGTCTGAGATGATCTTATTCAGTTGTTGGTTTGCTAAAGTTTGCATCCTGCCCCCACCATGCTCACCCCCTCAAAAAAGAAAAAAAAGAATGAAAGCTTCTTAAGAGCCCCGAATCCTGTGTGCCTTGTTCAATGCCCTATTCCCAGCACCAATATTAAATTGAACGAACTTTAAGTAAAGATTTGATTAGGGTGGGGTGTGGGGGTAGGTAATGGATCTGCAGACACCAGGCAACAGATGATGGCTAACTTGGCCTAGATTGGTGGTGGTGGAGATGAAATTGGATAAATTCAAGACATGTTCAGGAGGTAAAACTGACAAAATTTGGTGATGACTTGATACAGGAGGTATCAAACAACTTTCCTGTGAAAAATCTTCCTGTGAGAAGTTTGTGAACTCATAGCATTCTTCTATGACCTCTTTATTCACTGGAAACTTAAGGGCAGAGTTCTATACCTAGAGGAGAGGTGATCTCAAACTGTAGGTATGAAGAATTCTCTGTTTCTACCCAGAGCAGCTCTACCCTTCCATACATCTGCCCACAATTTTACCCACACATCACCTACTCAGCAGTATTCATTGAGCATATATTTTGTTCTAGGTACTACCAAAGGCACTGGTGACACAGGAATGACTAAGACAGCCTCCTTACATTTATGACCTAGAGAGGGAAGATAAACAAACATGTCCTCAAATAAATGCACAAATACAGTGTAGTATATTACTTAATATGGCCATTCTAACCGTAGTCTTTGTAACTCCCACCAAATGACTGGGTGGGACTATGCAGATAAGGTGCTTGTGGCCCACCAGGGGGTTGAATAGCTTGCTAATAATGTAAATAAGGTGCATGGCACCCTTGTGAGAGTGGGACCATGCAAATAAAGCGTATGAAACCCTAACAAAGGGATTGGTCAGTTTTGCCATCCCCCAGGCTTAAAATAAGCCATCCCAGAGGCAGAAAAGGGGGAACCTCACCACCACCAAGAGGAAGAGATGGGAATGGAGCACATTCTTTGAACCTGGGATCCCTGCACTGGGAACCTCCTGAACCCAGGAGACAGAGAAAGAGAACTGTAACACTGGAGATGGAAGATACAGTGAGAAGCAGCTGCAGAGAAATGGCAGCAGCAGAGGCAACAGAACCAGGAGACCAACAGAAGATGGCTCAGTGGGCATCCCTACCCATGGAGTGAAAAAGCTGAGTGACTTCAGGCTGAGGCGAGGCTTGCTGGTGGAGTGGAGTGCCTCCAGGCACTTGGTGGAGATAGGCTCCCCGACCCAGAGAGTGAAGAGAGCTGAGTACCTTTGGGTCGAGGCTTACTGGTGGAGTAGGATGCCTCTGGGCACTTACCTGTGGAACTAAAGAGCTTTGTAACACTTGCTGGAGCAGGGCAGAGCCAGAGAGAGACCTGCCTGTGGGTATGGTTGAGAAGAGGCTGTCCTGATTGAAGAACTGTATCCTGAGTATTTTTCCTGATCCCAAATTGTAACCTGTTACTATCCCACAGACAATACTCACAATTCTGGGGTTTATTCGGGAAGCTGTTGTTGTTAGGTGCCATCAAGTTGGTTCCGACTCGTAGAGACCCTGTGTACCACAGAGCGAAACACTGCCCAATCCTGCTCAAAATCGTTGTTATGCTTGAGCCCATTCTTGGAAGAAGTACAACCAGAATGTTCTTTAGAAGGAAGGATGGCGAGACTACCTCTCACATAGTTAGCACATGTTGTCAGGAGGGATCAGTCCCTGGAGAAGGACATCATGCTTGGTTAAAGTACAGGGTCGGTGAAAAAGAGGAAGACCCTCGATGAGAGGGATTGACACAGTGACTGCAACAATGGGCTCAAGCCTAACAATGATTGTGAGCATGGCGCAGGACCGGGCAGTGTTTCGTTCTGTGATGCATGGGGTCGCTATGAGTCGGAACCGACTTGACAACACCTAACAACAACAACAACTTCCCTAATAAACCCCCTAATCGTGAGTATTGTCTTTGAATTCTGTGTGTCCATTGCAATGAATTGTCGAACCCAGCAGAGAAGTAAAGAGTGCTGTGGGAGGGAGGGTTGGCGTCAGAATTGGTAAAAAGGTTGGGGAGATGAGGTGTGACTGACCTCACCTTCATAGGAGTCAGCCTGCTGATAATGATTCTCTCTCCCCTTGATAAAGTTAGAGGAGGTCAGATGCCTCCACTTACATTCTTACAACAAGATACTCTGGGATTGTAATAAGTGGCATGGAGAAAACAAAACCGTGAGACCAAAGAGGATTGGGGTAGAATCAGGGAAGGCTGCCCTGAGTTGGTGCTGTTTGAGCTGATGCCTGAATAACAAGAAGCAACCAACCTTGAAAAGACCTGGGGGTACAGAGTGGTTCCATATGGGACTTCCAGAGTGCCTTCAGAATCCATTTCCAGGGGACAAGTAACTGTAGTAGGACTTTGCTTTCATGCTTTAACAAATGAATTTGGAGGTTGGTGGCAAGGGAATTCAACTTTAAATATTTTTCAAGATTTCTTTTAAAAATGTAGCACATTCTCAATAGCACTTCTGTTTGTCAAATCCTCCTATTGCTCATTTACTTATTGAAATATTTTCCCATTAAAAGTTGTAAACAAAATGAACGTTTTAGAGATGATTCTAGTTTTAAAGAGCAAATTTTCTATCATCGTAAATGATTGTTAACAGATAGTTTTTTAAAAAAGGTAAAATCATGACATACAGTTATAAAAATGACAAATGTTAAAGATTGCACTAACTCAGTAATCAGTGAGGGAACTAGGCAAATATAACACTTTCAAAGGAGAAGTCAAAACAGCACAAGCTTATATGGAGTAAAGGAGTGTTAAAATGAATATACAAATGGAGGCAAAACTAGCTTCTTCTGTAATAGAGGAAGGAAGCCAGTTGCACCCCTAGGGACAGGACGGCCTACGTGTCTGCACAACAGTTATTTTACATCGCCGTCAGTGATCTGCAGTTTAGAGTTGTAAGATAGCGCCCATAGAATCAGAATCAAAAAACCTGGGGGGGTGTCCTCTACGCAGTTTTCCACTGAAGTACAAAATTTCGCCTATGTAATTAAACCAAACCAAAATAAAATCACTACCCCTGCCCCTCCTCCCCCGCCCCCCAGATAAAAAAAGGTAGTTTCTACACATGTTGTCTTTGGCAGGGTAGTAGTTAAGAGCTATGGCTGCTAACCAAAAGGTCTGCCGTTTGAATCCACCAGGCGCTCCCTGGAAACCCTATGGGGCAGTTCTACTCTGTTCTGTAAGGTCACTATGAGTTGGAATCGACTCGATGGCAGTGAGTTTGTTTTTTTTGGGGGGGGCTATATGCCTACTGGGAGCCCTGGTGGCGCAGTGGTTGAGAGTTCGGCTGCTAACAAAAAGGTTGGCAGTTCCAACCTACCAGCTGCTCCTTGGAAACCTTATGGGGCAGCTCTGCCCTGTCCTGTAGAGTTGCTGTGAGTTGGAATTGACTTGATGGCAACAGGCTTGGGTTTTTTTTCTTTTTTTATGCCTGTTATATGCATTATTGGAGACCCTATGATGCAGTTCTACTTGGTCCTATAGGGTTGCTATGAGTTGGAATTGACTTGACGGCAGAGGGTATATACATTATTTGTCAACTTATTCCATCCTCACAACAGTTTCATAAAGTAGGCAGTGGTGTTCCCATTTTACAGATAAGAAAATTGAGGTTCAGAAAGGTTATATAGACACAGTTAGTAATGGCAGTTAGAATTTCAGCCTGTCCTTCTGACTCCAGACTGTACACACACACACACACCCTCCTCCATCACCATGTCACACTTGCTAATAAGAAAAACAGTAAAAACGTTAAGTATTTTTTCTTCATCTTTAGGTCAGCATCAGCCAAGATAAGCCTCAAGACTGGCCTGGAAGAATGTGCAGTGGCATTAAACTTATTTCTAAGTAACAAATTTTCAGATGCCTTAGAATTACTTCGTCCATGGTAATTAACTTTATTTCTTTTAGATAAAATATATTTTTGCAGATGTTTCTGATTATTCTGTCTTGTCATGTTTGTAAGTTAATTTACCTGCATTTCTATCTGAATATTTGTAAGCTAATTTGGTTGAGACCTCTTACTGTTGGTCAGTTTTCACATCCAGTTAAGCAATCTGATCTTTCAAATTTAATCGGTCAGAGTGTTCTAATTCTTGGTCATATTTCAATTTCCATTCTTACTTATTCAAATATTGTCATTTTAAATAGTTTTGTAGGATTTGAATTTTGTTTTCTTCAGTATAAAATGTTTTTGTGGATGTTCCTTTTAAGCTTAAATATAGTTGGAAAACAGTTTCCTTCTTTGAAATGGAGAGGGGTCTAACTAGAATACGCTAATCTCAAATGCAAAAATGGTGATAAAATAGCCCATAGCCTAAGGAAATTGTCCAGTGTTGTCTCCAAACTCATCTCAAAATCTCTGCTACACGGTGTCTCACCTCTCCCTCGTCTGTCTCCTGCTCTTCCCCTGTATTCAGTCCCTCAGATACCTTTCTCTTTGCCTCACTCTCTCCCTGTCTCTTTTACTCTCCCTCTGCCTGTTCCCTCTGCCTGCCTGCCTGCCTGTTTCCTTCCATTTTTTATTGTCTCCCTTTATTTCTCTGCCACTGAAACCCAGCTGATCATAATATAAAATGAAAATAAATTATTTAGTATTGTACTTAGACAAGTTTTATATTCTCTGATCTTTGTGCACGTTTCACTATAGAAGAGTTTTCAGGTAAAAATGTGGGCTTTGAAACCACACTTAATAATTAACATTGGTCTGCCCTTATTCCTTGTGGTTCTTCTGAACAGTCAGTGAGTGCCCTCTTTGTTCAGGACAAGCTTTAAATTACCAAAGGACATTTAGACTGTTTCCATGGAGGAAAAGAATATCGTGACTTGGGTTTGTTTTAAATAACAGCAGGCTGTGCATTAATATTTGAATTAAAAACAAAACCATGCACAAATATTTTAAAACTTATAAACAATCAATTAAGAGAACTTAAGTTTTGAGACAAGAGGTGGTAAGCTTTTCACAACCTGAGAATCTGAGACTAGTTAACGTCCTTAAGAATTGAAGCAATTCTCACTGATAACTTGATAATTTAGATTATCATGAACTTTCATCAGAAATCACAGATAATGGATTTCATAGTGTTTACAGATTAGATACGAAGTCTAGGGTATACTTTTGTCGGGGCCTTCTGTGGCCAACCTAACTTACTGGAGAAATCTTGCTTCCTCTTGGCCTTCTGCAAGAGAGGGGAAGTGATGATTTTAATCAAGTCTTTATTTTTCAAAAAACATATCAGAATTTCTCTGTCATGAAATACATTTACAGTAGCCTTTATCTTGGCTCATATTTCAGAGCTGAAGACAGTGCATGGCCCTTTGTTCAATAAGAGAAGGTGACCATCTGGGGAAAATTGGTTTGGTTTAAAATCCCATCCTAGGAAATGAATCCACAGGGTGCCCCCTTGTGCTAAAACAGGGAAAAGCATGTCTCCTCCTCCAACTTGGAACATTTTGTTCGCCGGTGTGGGTTTAAATTGGAAAACCCTCCGTACTTTTTTTAGAGCATGCCTTTCATAGTCCATGTCATTTCAGTGATTATGGTGAAGGAGTAAGTGTTTTTACCTTGAAAGTCATGACAAGTATTTACTAGGGTTTCTTGTGATTAGTATCAGAAAAGACCTTCAGTCAGCTTGTAATGTACTGATTTCCTGTGTTTTCCCCCAGGGCAAAGGACAGCATGTACCATGCGTTGGGCTACAGCACCATTGTGGTGTTGCAAGCTGTTATGACCTTTGAGCAGCAAGATATCCAAAATGGCATTTCCGCCATGAAGGACGCTTTACAAACCTGCCAAAGGTATGATTGAGTAATTACTTGAGGTAGGACTTCAAACCTTGACATCCGTGTGACTGAAATGCTGTTTGCCTGACTGAGAGCTCTGCCTTTGAACTTGGCCACACTTACAGAAAAGGACTTCTGCTTCAAAGTTTCTTGGCTTCGTGTAGTTTTCTGTAATGGCTTTAAAAATTTCTATTAGGGGGCTGAGAGCTCTGGAGACCACGGTCCTGGGCAACATCTAGCTCAATTGGCATAGCATAGTTTATAAAGAAAATGTTTTACATTCTACTTTCGTGAGTAGCATCTGGGATCTTAAAAGCTTGTGAGCAGCCATCTAAGATTCTCCACTGGTCTCACCCCATCTGGAGCAAGGGAGAAAGAAGAAAACCAAAGACACGAGGGAAAGATTAGTCCAAAGGACTAATGCACCACAACTACCATAGCCTCTACCAGACTGAGTCCAGCACAACTAGATGGTGCCCAGCTACCACCACCGACTGTTCTGACAGGGATCACAATAGAGGGTCCTGGACAGAGCCAGAAAAAAATGTAGTACAAAATTCTAACTCACCAAAAAAAAAAAAAAAAAAAAAGTACTAGACTTACTGGTCTGACAGAGACTGGAGAAACCCTGACAGTATGGCTCCTGGATACCCTTATAGCTCAGTAATAAGTTACTCCTGAGGTTGACTCTTCAGCCAAAGATTAGCCAGGCCAATAAAACAAAACGAGACTGAATGGGTACACCAACCCAGGGACAAGAATGAGAAGGCAGGAAGAGACAGGAAAGATGGTAATGAGGAAACCAAGGTTGAGAAGGGGAGAGTGTTGACACGTCGTGGGGGTTGGCAACCAGTATCACAAAACAATATGTGTATTAGTCGTTTAATAAGAAAATTGTTTGCGCTATAAACCTTCATCTAAAGTACAAAAAAAAAGTTTAAAAAACAATTTCTATAAGGAATAATAGTATGATTCCTATTTGGCCAAACACTTGGCAGCTGTATACCTTCCACTTTTCTTTTTGATAACTTGGGGCCTGAGCTACAGAGATGGTCTGAGGGGAGATTTCAGCTCCACTAGAAAGGAGCATTCTTGTTTTATGTGGGAAAGGAATGTTATGTTTGCTTAAAAAAGGACATATTTGAACACTTTTGGTTGGTGAAAATGAGATGGATTTTCAGTTTTATTTTAAGCTTTCTTTGCTGTGTGTCTAAGAAGACCCTCAGTGAAAGCTATTGTTAGCATGGGTGAATTTTAACACTGGTGAAATTAGATCCTCATGTAATTATGTTGCAAGCCCCTCAGATGAAGAGAGTTCTCAGATTTTGTACTTTTATCTCCATTCTTAATCTGTGGAGACTCTTACCACAGAAATATTGGTTTTAACCACATAGATGAGAAAAAGTTCCTTGAAGGCTTGGTATCCACTGGTTTGCATGGGTTTGCCCACTCACTTACTTGTTCAGTAAACGTGGGCTGAGTGCCCACAGGGGACCAGCCCAGTGCTGGGAGCTAGGTGTGAAGGCTCCAAAGGGTGGTCTTTACTCCGTAGCCTTTAGGGTTTAGATTTCTGGTTTGGTGATTCTTTGGTGTAACCGTGACTGAAATGAGTATCAAACGAAAAGGCGCTCGGCCTGATGGATTATTATTTTTCCTATTTCCCATGTCCCCTTCTACTTATTCAATGCAGATACAGGAAAAAGAGCACTGTTGTAGAATCTTTTTCAAGTCTTCTTTCCAGAGGATCATTGGAACAGCTGACTGAAGGTAAGAGTCATTTGAAAAATTAATTTATTCCTTTCTTTAAAAAATTAAAAGGTGATAATGCTCATAAAATTCAATACCAAAATGTCTAAAGTAAATAGAATGTCATTTTCCCTTGCCCACCATACTCACTCTCCAGAAGTAACCATTGTTAATAGTTGGTTTGGAAGTCTTGAAGATTTCCTGTGTCCATAAACAAATATATACATAAGCTGCACACGTTTTTCGTGTTGTTCATGTATTGTTTGTGTTTTACAAGCATAGAATCACACTATACATCTTGTTCTACAATGTGATTTTTGACTTTGATGTTTCCTCAGGTCAATACATGTAAATGTACAGCTATATCGTATTCCGTAGGATGGGTGTACTGTCATTGACTTACATTTTCTCTATTGAAGGATGGTTACATTGTTTTTATCTTTTCACTATTACAAATAATGCTGTCCTAAAATCCTTGTGCCTATATCTTGCTGAATTTTTGCAAGTATTTCATGGGATAGATTCCTGAAAGTGAGATTATAGGGTCTATGGGTTTGAAAATTTAAAATATTTACAGCTACTGCCAATTTTTTCGCCAAAGAGTTAGGTCGGTTTGTATCTTACCATTTATGTGTGAGAGTTTCTATTTTCCGTACTATATTAAAAGTTTTTTTCCCAAGGTAAAAGTAATTTTATACTTCTGAAGAAAGTGATAATATTTCACAGTATGGAAGATACTTGGTTTGTGGACCTTTAGGAATATTCAAGAATCCAGGAATGGCAACAGCATCCTGATCAGATGAATGGGAGGAAATGACTCCTTTTGTTGTCCCCACTGAGATTAGGGTAGAAGTTCCACTATCAATTGTTTTATGAGTGTTAAACTCTAGTCAGAGTGGTTTACAAGTGAGAAAGGAGCATTCAGGTAATCCTGTAGAAGAGGAACTGTGTTCTTTAAATGTGACTATTGTAGAACACAGCTTCTGTCATCCCAAGAGAACTTGTGCCTGTGTCGTCATTGTCAGACTTATCCTCTGGAAGCGATAACACACCATAGTAGAAGTAGTTGTGGCTGGTTCAGCTAGGAGCAATTCTGGATACTGCTGTCAGAGTCATTCCTAGCGGACAGGTATATGTCGGGCACGTTTTTAATGTGTTTTATGATTATGTTTTGTGTATTTTGTTAGAAGAGTGCCATCAGCTTGTTTTGACATTCGGTAGGAACATTTGCATGATGTAAGGTTTCAAGTGTTGATCACAGGAGAGGATTATGAGACATGCTCACATCTTTGGGACTTGTTCCAAAAGGGTACGATGTTGACCCTGGAACCATTGTAGAACAGAATGACATTTTGTTTGTCACTCCAGGCAGCTGAAGCCCTTCTTTTTCTCTAGAAACTGACCTCTAAGAACCCATAAGCATTTATTTATCCCATTGATTTCAGATAGAATATGTCTTCATACTTTCTACCTTTGGGCCATTTATGCAAATTGACACCAGTAGGCCTAAAGTACATTAAAGTGGGTCGATGGGAAATTAAATAGGCCCAAAAGGAATTTGACTCTTTCGTTTGTATTTTCCTTTCTGTTACCCTCTTTGTGGCTTTTTTCCAGTGCCTCTTTCCTCCTCCCTTGCCCAATGCCTTGCCCCCACGCCTGCCTTTTCTTTGCAGTATGAAGGCTGACATTTGAGATTTTTTTTAACCTTAGTTTTGGGAAGGATGACATGATGTTTTTGTTGTGAGTGTGAATAATAATAATAGTGGTAATGCCTATTTTTTAAAAAAAGCACTCTGTATGCCAGAAACTGCCTTTGGTGCTTTCCTTAACATTATCTAATCTACTTCATGTCAGTTCCTCTTTACAGACTAGGAACTGATGTTCAGAGAGATTATATAAATAGCCCAACTGTCAGAGCAGGGTTCAGACCTCATCTGCCTGCCATAGCTCTTTCCACTGTACCCCACATTCATTCGTGTAGGCAGGTAGAAAAGGGTGCAGAACATGTCATATGTAGGTGAGGGAAATATTGGATTATTCCTGTGTTAGAAATCTTGAAAATAGATGATATTGTGTTCTTTATGAAATGTCTTTGGAGCATGGCACATTATAAAATCTGAAAAAAGGCAGAAAATACTATTTACCAGTTATTAAAGAATAAAATAGCTTGTGGAGGCTTAATGAATCCACAAAACTATTGCCCTGAGATAATCTTTAAACCTTCAGCCAAAAATATCCCCTGAAGTCTTAAAACAAAACAGTAGTTTAGCTTAACTAGTAAAGAATATCTGCTTTGAGCGTTGTGTTCTTTTAAGATCTATCTACATGGGATCAAATTGGCAGTAGCAACTTGAAAGATTAGATAGGAACCTTAGGGGGCAGTGAGTTTATCTTAATGGAGGAGGAACAACTCAGAAAAGGAGGGTGAAAATGATTACACAACTCAAAGAATGTAATGAATGTCACTGAATTGTACATGTAGAAATTGTTGAATTGGTGTATGTTCTGCTGTATATATTCTCAACAACAACAACAACAAATATAAAATAAAATAGCTTGTGACTGTAGCCTATTCTGAAATATAGATTTACTTGGACTTTTATATCTAAAGGCCGTGTGTTAGCTAACATTTCAGTGTATCGTGAAGATATTTCCTTAAGTGGACTATGGAATTTATGAATAACAGATATTCTGATTGGTACCTACTCATAAATGCTTAATGGCTGATATTGAGAACTAAGAACTGCCCAATATAACTCAACCCAAGTGAAGAAATAAGACTTTTATAAATTAAGTTACATATTATTCCTAGTGAGTTTGGCTGTCACTGCAACCCAAACAGACTTTGTGTTCAAGGGAGCATGTCAAAACATTGTAGCTTGAGTATGTGATTTGTTTTTCCTCTTGGTAATTTCCATTTACATCCATGAGTGGCTGGTTGTCTGCAGGAGGGAGTATATTTAATTAAACTTTTCATAAGTTTAACATGGAACACACCCGCTCTTCTTTCATGGCTGGCGTGCTGCCCTGAATGGGTTTCAAATTGCTTTTTAAAAGCAGATTTTTATATGCAGCGTCTAGAGTGTGAAAGGGATTTAATATGAAGAATATATATATTAAATATAGAGTTCAAACTTTCTTGCCTTTTTATCTCTGCCTTTTCATTATATCCTTTATGCAGCTCTTAGATTTGTACGTCTTTAGCTTAACTCTTGCCCATCTACCCTACTGGTCAGTTCTCTGCAAGGACTCACCATTGCCTCTGAATCAAGCTGAGACTCTGACATTCAAGGTCATCCATAATTTAGTCCTGACTTAGCTTTCCAGCCCCATTGCCAACTCCTCCCTTTACACACCTTATGCTTCAGCCAAAGGTGGACCACTGGCCCTTCTCTGAAGGTGCTCTGTGCTTTCCTTCCTCCGTGCCTTTGCTCGTGCTGGTCTCTCTACCAGCATTGACTTCGTCCCCCTCTGCGCATGCCTTACGTCAGCAATCTATGTTGACTGAGTAGACATTCAAAGTTACTAGCTTTTAACAATTTCCAGTTTTACTGAAAATTTACCTAGGAAGAGAGTATTCAGGTGACTCTGTAAAAATAAAAGTTACCAGTTTTTATCCCACTGAACACACTGAGGGAATCAGAGGGACACTTTGAAATGGAGTGTTCCTAAGGACTGAGGCCCTGGCTGTTGCTGCTTCTACAATGCGCACAGGCCATAATTCCTCAAGGCTTAGCTGTCATGGGTTTGGCTCCACCTGTAAATGGGCTGCTACGGATTTTAGCTGCATAGTTGCTTCTTTGTAAATTAAACATTTAGAATATGAGCATGGCAGGAAGTTGAACCCATTTTTGGGAACCAGTGGGTTTTGTGTGTATGTGTTGGGGAGGAGGGTCTCTTGTTTGTGAGTGAAAGAAATAAAGTACTAGTCTTACAAGTTTTAATTCAACAGCATCCCCAATAACACAAATACCTTATTTTTCAGTCCCTGACTTCACATGAAAATGTTCTGCTTTCTAAACTTGTACCAAAAAGCATGACATGAACCCTCAGCACGAATATTAGTGGAACTAGCTCACATTTATCCAGTGCTGACTGTCAATAGTGAGCTCTACGTGCAGCCCCTCACTAAATGCTTTAGCTGTGAAATAGATACCTTGTTAGCCACTTTATAAATGAGGAGACCAGCAGAGAGAGACCAGGTGGCTTGTGCAAGGTCCTCCAGCTCACGTATGGTAGAGGCTGTCCTCCAACCCAGCCTGTTAAACACCCCAAGCTCATTTACTTAAGCAACTTAACAATTTGCATCTTATGAATGAAGCAGGAATCTGCTGATTTTGTTTATGTGAAAAACGCCAAGATTTTTCTCCCCAGTCTCTGCAAGTTCAGTGGATTGTTTAGGAAGACAGGCCATGTGTTCCGGGACACTCCACATGACGTTGGGATATACAGAGCTTTATGCAGCCCCTTTTGTTCTTGTGATAAATATCTAAACAATCAATCTAGATTAAAGCTGTGATATTATGTTTCTACATCGTCTTCTATGCGTGAGGAGTCATGACTTGGGTATGTGGGGCAACCCTTTTGACAAAACTCTAGGGAATTGCTGCTTTCTCTTCAAGTTTATAATGTGTCTAGTCATTATCATGATTGTCATACCTTCAGATCTTGGAGGCTGGGATTTACAAATTTAATTTAGCTTTTTTTTCAAATCTTTATAATTGTGTTAAACTTGCATGTTATTGTTAAGTTAAAAAAAATAATAAATGGTTTCCTTTTTAAAAAACAGTGTTTTTAAATTTCGATTTCCTCTTGGGAGTTGAGTTTGTGTCTCTGACACCAAGTGCCTGGCTTTTTGCACTTATGTTTGAATGAGACCATTCCCTGAACATTCCGGGAAGATCTTGTTGAGAGATCGATGCTGAGGTTTTCATTTTGCTTTTATGGAAGCACCAAAGCAATCTAGGTTTTTATATCTCTCTTGAGCTCATTTATTTACCAGTCTTTTCTGAGCATCTCAGAGCAATTACTGTGGACATGGGATTTTCTTTAACATAATTTTATTTGTTTTTAATAGAGGAAATGCATGCCGAAATCTGTTATGCCGAGTGTCTCCTACAGAAAGCAGCACTCACGTTTGTGCAGGTAATGAACGCTTGGCTTAGAATTGGTATTGGCTGGGAAGACCGCCAGTGCTGCAGAGAGAAACATGACTCATTCTATGCCAGTGCTTCAGTTCTTCTGACTTAGAGATACAGTGAAAGATATTTGTTAATCTAATAGACTTTGGCTGAGAAAAGATTCCAGGAAGTTTAGTCCTGCTCAAATGCACTGAGTCTGTTTTGACCTTCAGTCAGTCTACTAGTAAATCACCGCCTTTAAAGAGACTGTCTTGCAACTGGCACACCTAACTTCGGGATCCTTCTCTGTGTGAAAGCTCTTTGAGCTTGCTAATGGTGGAGTGCTGCACACCGGAGTGGCCAGGGCAAAGGAGGCTTCCTTCGTCCTTGGCCAGCCCTGCCTTGCCCCAGGTGCTTCAGGAGAGCTCAGTTATGCATGCAGAGATAGCCAAACTTTTCATGCTACTTCAGATTTTATTTTTCCCCTCTTTCTCTCCTCATTTCCCTTTCTTTATTTCTTCTTCTGGAAGAGCAGTTTTTAAAAGTTCCTGAACAAAACAATGACCCTTTTCTTATCTGACATTTTCATTTCACCTCTTTAGGAACTGTTACAATCAGTACCTCATCTATCACTGTATCTTCCAGTAGGTCTAACAAACAGATTTCTCCATCATGGTCTCGCTGGAGGCAGTGATAGGTACAGTAAAGTAGAGGTGGGTGGAGGTTAGAAGGAGGCAGAAATTAATTTGTACGTTGGAAAAAATATCTTCCTCAATCCCAATCTTTTAAACTGTTTTGAGAGCTGCATCTTTCTTTTTTCTGGAGGTTGACCTCTTAAATTGGATTCTGACTTAGTAAAATTGAATCAGTGAGGTCCATGACCCTGTTTTTAAAACTCTATACATTATGAAAGCTGGTTGAAAACAACCATCCTACTGCCTCAGTAAAGATCATAATGCTAGTCACAGAGGCCCAGAATCTAAACGGGGATTTGGAAATCAAATCTGGGATTTGAAGGCATATTTTATATTTCAGATTTGAAATTAAACATCTGGGAGATATCCCTGACGTGACTCTTCCCTCTTCTTCCAGCCTGCATAACCAGTTTTTCAGTCACGCTTCTTTTGCCTTTTATGGATTTAGCAGCTCCGTCTCTTAGTCCTGGCTACCGTTGTTGGAGTAGAGTTGCTGATCACCTCTTTCCAAGACTACACAGCAACCTAGTGACCTTCTATCTCTAAACGCTCTCACCTCCAGCCCATTCTCCATTCTGCAATTGAGCACCCTCTCCAAAATGAGAGTCTCACCATGTCATGTCTCTGCGTCAGCAGTTAGCGACCGTCACTGACTATGACAGCGGTTTTGTGTCAGAATATCAGATATAGGAGAGGCTTTTTCAGACTCAACTGGTATCTCCCCACCAGGTTCTCTTCTCCCTCCTCTTGCTGATGCCCTCAGGTGGTACTGACAAGTGTATGTTACATAGTTGAGTGGCAGGGGTAGAAGTAGCTTTCTTACTCCTGGGTCATTACCTTCTTTGCAGTAGATCCTCAGCACTGCCGAGTCACATATACACAGATGGCCAAGCACACCATGATCTTTATTGCTTCCCAGCCTTTCTACACCTGAGTTTTCCTTTACCAAGTTCACATCTGTTTACAAAGTTCACATCTGCTTTGCCTTCCTTTACCTGGCCTTTCCTAATCATCTTTTATGCTGTAAGTACTGATGCTTCCAGAAGACTCTTCTGGCCCTCACCATGCCCTCCTCTTTGCTCTCGTGACATCCTATGCATGTCTCCATCCCCGTGCCTGCCTTCATCCCACAGCACATTGTATTGCTTTCATCTGTTTTTGCATTTGGGTGCCTGATGTGCAATAGGCATTCAGCAAACGTTTGATGAATCATGAATTGAAGTTCCCCTATTTGTAGATTTTAATGAAATTTAAGAAATGCTTTCCTGGCAGGTATTTGTGTAATCATAATTTTCCTAAAAACATTTAAGTTGTATAGTGAATTTTTTATTCATTGATTCTTGTAATTGAAATGTTACATATTTAAGTAATTAATGAAGTTAATAAACTAAAACCAGTTTTTTCTTTTGCTTCAGAAGGATGCTTAAGTGCACAGGAACTAAATGCCAGAGCATCTTTCTAATATCAATAGACTGGAAATATGAGACACGGGACCGTCTCCATTGGCACATTTATTAGAGTAGCTTCTTGCAAGTGGTTATTTGATATAATTTATTAGAAGACTTTCTTGGAATCTCAAAATGCCTGACCCTGAAATGGTACTCATCTAGGTCAGCTGCCTCAATTTTATGGTGGCTGACCATCAGGCAAAGAGAAATGAAGCATTTTTTTTCCTAAAACGAAATAGCAGATTAGTGACAGAGCCAGTTTAGAATCCAGAGCGGTTATGTTTGGTCTGGAAGTGTGTATGAATTAAATTCACAGTGTTAAATGGATTCTGCCTGCTAAAGTACCCTGTGAAACAAGAACTATGGTCCCATTTATTGGAGTATGATGAACTGGAAAGTTTGGCCTTAGAGTTTATCCTTGAGGTCACCAGTTTGGATTCTGCTGAACTCAGAAGAAAAGAGTTCAATAGTTGATGATGTTTATTAAACTAGGTTTAGACTAACCCATGTGACTTCTAATTGATGAAGATTACTTCCTTGATAATATAATGTAATTCAAGGATTATTAAAGTGATCTCTTTTTGTTGTCCTCTAATTTGGAAGAAAAATTACCAAAAAAAATAAATCAAATGTAAAGCAAGAAGAATGTGCTAATTTCAAAATTCTGCCTTCAAAGATAGTGTTCTGTTCTAATCACACAAACACACAGCTGTGAGGACAATTTAAGAATTTTTGCTAAATTATCTAATTATTTAATTGAATTATTTTCAGGATGAAAATATGATCAGCTTCATCAAAGGCGGACTCAAAATTAGAACAAGTTACCAAATATATAAGTAAGTTAAAAATTAAGATGTGGTTTTTAAATGATTCTTGTGCTGTGTACCACTTTGTATTCGAAAATTCTCATAAACTAAATATGGCTAGGTGTTTGTTTTTGTTTTTAAATTTGGTGTTGGTAAAAATGCACTTGATTTTTGACTTACTGAACATGTATTCAATGCCATAGGACAATAGAATTTAAGTGTAGATAGCATTTTAAAAGCAAAATAGCTGAAAAGAAAGCTACTGACTTAATATCTAATTAGATAGTCTTAGTCTTCTCTTTCCTAAAAACAATATATAAATTGAAAATGACAGATGTGTCTTTGGTCTAGACTTTATAGCAGTGCTGCCCAGTAGAGCTTTCTGCGGGGATGGAAGTGTTCTGTATTTGTGGTGTCCAGTACATTATTCTGTTGTTGTTGTGTGTATGTTTAATTAAGGTGGACCACAGTGTTGTTCATAGCTTCTGTATCCTGAATGATTTTTTTATCTGGTTGTATCAGTTGTTCAGGTTGTTGAAATCTCCAACTTTGATTATGGAGGCATCTTTTTCTCCCTTTAGTTCTGTCGGTTTTTGCTTAGTATATTTTGAACCTCTGTCATTAGGCTCACTATATTTATAATTGGTTTGTCTTCCTGATGAGTTTACCCTTTGATAATTATGAAATGTCCCTATTTAACTCTGGTAATATTCCTCGTCTTAAAATCTATTTTGTCTAATCTTAATATAGGTATTCATGCTTCTTTGTAATTGGTGTTTACATGACTTACAGTCTTTTATTTTATATCTATCTTTTGTTTTTATATTTAAGTTGTATTTCTTATAGATGCATATAGTTGGGTCTTGCTTTTTCATCCAGTATGACAATTGGTATGTTTGCATTTATGACTTCTGTTTTGCTTTTTCTTTGTGCCTCATCCATTCCCTCCCCTCTTTTCCTGCCTTCTTTTAGTTTAATTAAGAAAAAAAAAAAAGTTCCAGTGTAATCCCTCTGTTTAGCTTCTTAGCTATATATCTCTTTAAATTTTTTTAAAATTAAAAACAATTTTATTTAGTGTTGCTCTAGTGATTACAATGTTTCTTAAACTTACCATAGTCACCAGAGTTAATATTATACCACTGAACATAAAATATAAGAACTTTGCAAAAGTGTAGTTTTGTTTACCACCTGTTGTCCTTTGTGCAGTTTTTATGATATATAGTACACCTGCTTATATTGTGGGCCCTGATGGTGCAGTAGTTAAGCGTTTGGCTCCTGATCAAAAGGTCAGCAGTTCAAATCTACCAGTCACTCCTTGGATACCCTATGAGGCAGTTCTACCCTGTCCTGTAGGGTTGCTATGAGTCGGAATGGACTTGATGGCAATGGGTTTGGGTTTTTTTTTTTCTTCTTTTTTTTAAATATATATTATAAACCCCGTATTACAGTGTCTAACTTTTACTTATGTTATAGTCTTCTCTACTTACCCATGTATCTACCACTTTTGATATTCTTCATTCATTCCTATTTATTTTCAGACTGAAGAACTTTGTTTAGCTTTTTTTTTTTTTTTTTTTTTTTTTGTGGTGAATGTCTGCTGTCAGTAAAGTCTCTGTTTTCATTTATATGAATGCCTTCACTTTTGCCTTCATTTTTGAAGGATATTTTTGCCCAGTGTAGTGTTCTAGGTTGGATTTTTTTCTTTTTCAGCCTTTAAAGCTATCATTTCATTATGTTACAGCCTCCGTTGTTTCTGATCACAAGCAAACTGTCATTTCTATTATTGCCACCCCCCCCCCCCCATGTAATGTGTCATTTCTTCCGACAACTTTGAGGACTATTTTATATCTTTGCTTTTTAGCAGTTTGACTATGATGTGCTTAAATATGGCCTTGTGAAATTTGTGGCCAGTATTTCTCCAGATATTCTTTTTCTACCCACATTCTCACTCTTTACTCTCTTTCTGGGATTCCAATTATTATTATTTTTTCCCATACAAAGATTTATACATACATTGTTATGTGACTCTAATTGCTCTCCCTATACTGTGACAGCACACTCCTCCTTTCCACCCCTGATTCCCCACATCCATTCAGCCAGCTCCTAACTGTCTCTGCCTTCCCATCTCACCTCCGGACAGAAGCTGCCCGTTTAGTCTCTTCTATCTACTTGAGCTAAGAGGCACAGTCCTCACGAGTACCGCTTTATGTCCCACAGTCCAGTCCAATCCCTGTCTGAAGAATTGCCCTTGGAAATTGTTCCAGTTCTGGGCTGATAGAGAATCCAGGGGCAATGCTATACAGGGTTCCTCCAGTCTCAGCCCATTAAGTCCGGTCTTCTTACTAGAATTTGAGTTCTGTACCCCACCTTTCTCCTGCTCCATCTGGGACTGTCTGTTGTGTTCCCTGTCAGAGCGGTCATTGGTGGTGGCTGGGCACCATCTAGTTCTTCTGGTCTCAAGCTGATGAAGTTTCTGGTTTATGTGGCCCTTTCTGTCTCTTGGGCTAATACTTTCCTTGTGTCTTTGGTGTTCTTCATTCTCCTTTACTCCAGGTGGTCGGGACCAATTGATGCATCTTAGATGGCCGCTTGCAATCTTTTAAGACCCTAGATGCCACTCACCAAAGTAGGTTGCAGAACATTTTCTTAATAAGCTTTGTTATGCCAGTTGACCTAGATGTCCCCTGAAAGCATGGTCCCCAAACCCCTACCCCTGCTACTCTGTCCTTCAAAGTGTTCGATTGTATTCAGGAAACTTCTTAGCTTTGGTTTAGTCCAGTTGTGCTGACTTCCCCTGTAGTGTGTGCTGTCCTTCCCTTCACCTAAGATAATTTTTATCTACTATCTAGTTAGTAAATAATCCTCCCCCTCTTTCCTCACCCTTGTAACCATCAAAGAATGTTTTCTTCTGTGTTTAAACCTTTTCTTGAGTTCTTATAATCTTGATCTTATACAATATTTGTCCTTCTGTGACTGACTAAATTCACTCGGCGTAATGACCTCCAGCTTCCTCCACGTTATAAGATGTTTCACAGCTTCATCATTGTTCTTTATTGTTGCATAGTGTTCCTGTGTGTGGATATGCCATAATTTGTTTATCCATTCTTCCATTGATGGGCATCTAGGTTGTTTCCATCTTTTTGCTATTGTGAACAGTGCTGCAGTGAACATGGGTGTGCATGTATCTATTCGTGTGATGGCTCTTATTTCTCTAGGATATATTCCAAGGAGCGGGATTACTGGATCGTATGGTACTTCTATTTCTAGCTTTTTAAGGAAGTGCCAAATCGATTTCCAAAGTGGTTGTACCATTTTACATTCTCACCAACAGTGTATAAGTGTTCCAGTCTCTCCACAACCTCTCCAACATTTGTTATTTTGTGTTTTTTTGGATTAATGCTAGCCTTGTTGGGGTGAGATGATATCTCATTGTAGTTTTAATCTGCATTTCTCTAATGGCTAATGATCGTGAACATTTCTTCATGTGTCTGTTAGCCACTGGAATATCTTCTCTGGCAAAGTGCCTGTTCATATCCTTTGCCCATTTTTTAATTGGGTTATTTGTCTTTTTGTTGTTGAGGTTTCGCAGTATCTTGTAGATTTTAGAGATTAGATGCTGATTGGATTTGTCGTAGCCAAAAATTTTTTCCCAGTCTTTAGGTTGTCTTTTGACTCTTTTGGTGACATCTTCTGATGAGAATAGTGTTTGATTTGTAGGAGCTCCCATTTATCTAGTCTCTCTTCTGGTGCCTGTGCATTGTTACTTATGGTTCTTATTGTGTTTATGCCATGCATTAGGGCTCCTAGTGTTGTCCCTATTTTTTCTTCCATGATCTTTATCATTTTGATTTTATATTTAAGTCTTTGATCCATTTTGAGTTAGTTTTTATACATGTTGTGAGGTATGGGTCTTGTTTCATTTTTTTGCAGATGGATATCCAGTTATGCCAGCACAATTTGTTGAAGAGACTGTCTTTTCCCCAATTAATGGACTTCGGGCCTTTGTCAAGTATCAGCTGCTCATAGGTGCAAGAATTTATGTCTGGATTCTTAATTCTGTTCCATTGGTCTACCTATCTGTTGTTGTACCAGTACCAGGCTGTTTTGACTACCGTGGCGGTATAACAGGTTCTAAAATCAGGTAGTGTGAGGCCTCCCGCTTTCTTCTTCTTCTTGAGTAATGCTTTACTTATTTGGGGCCCCTTCCCTTTCCATATGAAGTTGATGATTTGTTTCTCCATCTCATTAAAAAATGCTGGTGGAATTTGGATTGGGATTGCATTGTATCTGTAGATTGCTTTGGGTAGAATTGACATTTTCACTATGTTGAGTCTACCTATCTAATAACAAGGTATGTTTTTCCACTTGTGCAGGTCTATTGGTTTCTTGCAGTAGTGTCTTGTAGTTTTCATTGTATAGATCATTTATGTCTCTGGTTAGATTTATTCCTAAGTATTTTATCTTCTTGGGGGCTATTGTAGGTGGTATTGATTTGGTGATTTTGTTTTCGAGGTTCTGTTTGTTGGTGTAAAGGAATCCAACTGATTTTTGTATGTTTATCTTGTATCCTGAAACTTTGCTGAAATCTTCTATTAGTTCCAGTAGTTTTCTTGTGGATTCTTTGGGGTTTTCTGTGTATAAGATCATATCATCTGCAAATAGAGATACTTTTACTTCTTCCTTCTGAATTTGGATGCCCTTTTTTTCTTTTTCTGGCCTAATTTCTGTGGCTAGGACCTCCAGCACAATGGGATTCCAATTACACATGTTAGTTTGCCTGGTTTTGTTGCATAGGTTGTTGAGACACTCTTTATTTAAAAAAAAAAAAAATTGGATAATTTCTGTTAATCTCTTATCAAGGTCACTGATCCTTTGTTTTGACCATTTCAATGTGCTGTTAAGCCCATCTGATGAATTTTAAAACTTCAAATATTATACTTTTCCCTTCCAGAATTTTCATGGTTTCTTTTTTATAGTTTCCATTTCTCTGCCAAAATTCCCGTTATGTTTATTCATTATTACCACATTTTCCTTTAAGTCCTTGAACTTATTTATAATAGCTACTTTAAAGTTCTCAACCCAAGGTATGGGTCATCTTGGGGTATTTTTCTATTGACTCCTTTTTCTCTTGACTATATCTCATACTTTTCTGTTTTTCTTATGCCCAATAATTTTTTTTATTGCACATTAGGTAATGATAAACTGTAGAGACCCTGGATTCTGTTATCTTTATCTGAAGAGTGCTGATTTTTATACTAGGAAGCCTTTAACTTGACTAGACTTAGGCTTCAAACTTTCACTCTCATGTGGTAGGCAGCATCTGAAATCTCTGCTCTGTTTTTCTGCCATCTACCTCCTGCTTTTCCTTGGAATCTTCTGCTAATTTTTTTTTCATTTTCCAGTGACATCAAATATGTTTTAAATATACATTGTTACCTGTAGGAGGGTTAATCTGATACAAGTTACTTTGCCATTACTGGAAACAGAGCCAAGATTTACTATTTTAAGAGGTACTCTTACCCAGAATTATTTTATAAAGTTAATATATTCCATTCAAAATCCTGGAAGGGGGTTTTTGGAACCTGGCATACTGTTTTTAGATTTCTTCTTGAAATATTTTTTTGGAAGATATAAAACAATGTTAAAAGATTAATTCCTTGTCCAGTCATTGAAATGTAAAAAACAAAAGGAATTAAATAGTCTCATAATGGCAAAATTTACCAGTAGAATAGACCATGGGATTTTTAAAATAGATAGTATATATGTGTGTGGGCATGCAACTAAAAATATACTAAATTCCTATATGTACATAGATCTCTGTCAGAACAGTGGGACAAGATGGGTACTTTAATAAATGGTTTTGGAAAAAATGGCTACTCATTCATTTTGGTTGGCAGAAAAAGATGATTTACACAAAAATAAATTCTGCATAGATTTAGTACTAGCTCAAAACATAGGAAATTATTTTTGTAGTCTTAAAGTGCAAATTTTGTTTTATATTTTAATTTTTCACTGAAGTAATTTCAGAATTATTATGAAGAATTCTCAACTATCCTTCCTTCAGATTCACAAATGTTAACATCTTGCAAAACCATAGTACAACCATCAAAATCAGGAAACTAACATTGATACAATATTATTATCTACTCCACTTGACCTTATTCACATTTCTCCAGTTGTCCCACCAATGTTCTTTTTCTGGTCCAGGATCCAATCCAATCCAGGATACTGGATATTGCATTTAATTGTCGTGTCTCCTTGTTGTTGTTGTTAGGTGCCATCAGGTTGGTTCCGACTCATACCAACCCTATGTGCAACAGAACGAAACACTGCCCAGTCCTGTGCCATCTTCACAGTCGTTGTTATGATTGAGCCCATTGTTGCAGCCACTATGTCAGTCCATCTTGTTGAGGGTCTTCCTCTTTTTCACTGGCCCTCTACTTTATCAAGCATGATGTCCTCCTCCAGGGGCTGATCCCTCCTGATAACATATCCAAAGTATGTGAGACATAGTCTTGCCAACTGTGCTTCTAAGGAGCATTCTGGTTGTACTTCTTCCAAGACAGATTTGTTTGTTCTTTTGGCACCCCATGGTATATATAGTCAATATTCTTCGCCAGCACCACAATTCAAAGGCATCAATTCTTCTTCAGTCTTCCTTATTCATTGTCCAGCTTTTGAAAGCATATGAGGCGATTGAAAACACCATGGCTTGGGTCAGGCGCACCTTAGTCTTCAAGGTGACATCTTTGCTTTTCAACACTGTAAAGAGGTCTTTTGCAGCAGATTTGCCCAACGCAATGAGTCTTTTGATTTCTTGACTGCTGCTTTCGTGGGCGTTGATTGTAGATCCAAGTAAAATGAAATCCTTGACAACTTCAATCTTTTCTCCGTTTATCATGATGTTGCTTATTGGTCCAGTTGTGAGGATTTTTGTTTTCTTTATGTTGAGGAGTAATCCGTACTGAAGGTTGTAGTCTTTGATCTTCATCAGTAAGTGCTTCAAGTCCTCTTCACTTTTTGCAAGCAAGGTTGTGTCATCTGCATTACACAGGTTGTTGATGAGTCTTCCTCTAATCCTGATACCCTGTTCTTCTTCATATAGTCCAGCTTCTTGGATTATTTGCTCAGCATACAGCTTGAATAAGTATGGTGAAAGGATACAATGCTGATGCACACCTTTCCTGAATTTAAACCATGCAGTATCCCCTTGTTCTGTTTGAATGATTGCCTTTTGGTCTAAGTACAGGTTCCTCAGCACAATTAAGTTCTCTGGAATTCCCGTTCCTTGCAATGTTATCCATAATTTGTTATGATCCACACAGTTGAATGCCTTTGCACAGTCAATAAAACACAGGTAAACATCTTTCTGGTATTCTCTGCTTTCTGCCAGGATCCATCTGACATCAGCAATGGTATCCCTGGTTCCACGTACTCTTCTGAATCCGGTTTGAATTTCTGGTAGTTCCCTGTTGATGTACTGCTGCAGCCGCTTTTGAATGATCTTCAGCAAAATTGTACTTGCATGTGATATTAACAATATTGTTCAATAACTTCTGCATTCGGTCGGATCACGTTTCTCGGGAATAGCCATAAATATGGATCTCTTCCAGTCAGTTGGCCAGGTAGCTGTCTTCCAAATTTCTTGGCATAGATGAGTGAGCACTTTCAGCACTGCATCTGTTTGTTGAAACATCTCAGTTGGTATTCCATTAATTCCTGGAGCCTTGTTTTTCGACAATGCCTTCAATACAGCTTGGACTTCTTCCTTCAGTACCATGGGTCCTGATCATACGCTACCTCTTGAAATGGTTGAACATCAACAAATTCTTTTTGGTATAGTGACTCTGTGTATTCCCTCCATCTTCTTTTGATGCTTCCTGCATCATTTAATATTTAGTCATTTTTAATCTGAAAGAGTTCCTTAGTCTTTCTCTTTGTTTTTCATGACCCTGATATTTTTTAAGAATACTGTTTAGTTATTTTGAAGAACATCTTTCAGTTTGATTCATCTAATGTTTTTTCATGATTAAATTCAGATTATGCATCTGTGGCAAGAATACCACAGAACTGATGTTGTGTCTTTCTCAGTGTATCTTATTACAAGAATTGTTGTTGTTGTCTGCTGTTTAGTTGGACCCCAACTAGTAGCGATGCCATGCACAATGAAACTAAATGCTGCCCGGTTCTGTGCCATCCCCAGGATTGGTTGCAGATAAGACCATTCTGATTCATAGGGTTTTCATCGGCTAGTTTTTGAAAGTAGATCACCAGGCTTTTCTTTCTAGTCTTAGTCTGAAAGTCCCACTGAAACCTGTTCAGCATCATAGCAACATGGAAACCTCCATTGAGAGATGGGTGGTGGCTGCACAGGTGCTTGAGTCAGCTGGATCTTTATAATCATTACCTTTAGTAGGTTTGGATGGCCTAACAAATGATATTTCTTCACATTAATTGTCGGAGTCATAGTAAACTTATACTTTAACTTTTTTTCTTCAATCCAGGGAATGTCTTTCTATCCTGCATGTAATTGAGAAGAACAAACTTGAGCAACAGTTATTCTATGAGTTCGAAGGGGGTGTCAAACTTGGAGTAGGAGCCTTTAATTTGGTAAGGAAATATTATAAGGCAGCCAGAACCTATTGTATAAGAACCTGCAGTTTTCAGTGCTTTCTCTACAACCTGTGAACCTTTCCCTGAACCTCTGACTGGGTTTGATTGACACGTGGCAAGAGTGAGATTTTTTTTCCTGTGTTGACCCAGGGTCTTTGGCCAGTATATGTTGTGAAGTTCTGCACATGGTCAGAATAGTTTTGGGTTGTACAATATAAAGGAAACATCTAGCACTCTGAATAGACTAGTAAGGTTTTTGGTAATAAGGACCTTGGAATCCATTTCCATTTCAGTATCAGAAATATTGTTGCTTTGACAGTGGCGGATCTGGAGAAATAGGTGAGGGAGCAGTAGAACTTGAGGGATGATTTTGAAGGTCCCTGGGTGGCACAAATGGTTTACACTTGGCTATTAGCCACAAGGTTGGTGGTTCAAATCCACCCAGCAGTGCAACAGAAGAAAGACCTGGCAATCTACTTCCATAAGATTACAGCAATGGAAAACCTTGGGAGTGCAGTTCTGTTCGGACACAAATAGGGTCACCATGAGTCAGAATCAACTTGACGGCAACTGGTTTTTTTACTGGTTTGGGGAGATGAAGAGTCTGTGTAGATATCTGTCAGATTGTGATACATTATTTAGAGATTTTGAAATTTTATTAAGGTTTGACTTGAATTGGTGAGAAAATTACAAAGTGATAGAATCATACAGACATGTGATCACTAAACAGAGTTTAAAAGAGTCCTGTCTAGAGATGGGCACTGAGAACCAGGCTTTTTTTTTTTTAATTTTTTTAAGTTCACTATCTTAGTTAACTGAAATTAAATCATAAGTAACAACTACAGTATGTGATGATTGAGACATGTCTAGTGGTTTTGACTTGGTTCTAATTTTTCATATTACTAAAGCATTAACACTTTAAGTGGTTTGGAGTTTGATGGTTATCTAGTTAAATACATTAACACATAAGTATATCTTTTTTTTTTTTTTTCCTTATAGATGCTGTCCCTTTTACCAGCAAGGATTATCAGACTACTAGAATTTATTGGATTTTCTGGAAACAGGGTACAAATTTAATTTTATATCAGTTTTGACAGGGAAGATAAAACATTATTTACTGAATATAAAAGCAATGCAACATGTCCTCATAATTAGTGTGATAGTTTTCAGGAGGTAGTCATGACTGTTTTATTGAAATTTCAAAATCGTTACCTAAATTCTGGGATTAAAATTTACGTTTACCAATATTGGTGCTTGCTAGATCTGTAGTCCTCTTGTGTGGTTAAGATATGCTTCTGTAAAAACAGCTTGTGGTGTCTGACCTCCTCCAGCCCCACAAAGGGGAAGGAGAACCAAAATCAGCAGCGCAAGGCTGATTCCTATGAGGCAGGAGTCAAACATACCTCCTCTCTCCACCATCTTTACCAATTCTGACACCAGCCATCCCTCCCACAGCACTCTCTGCTGGGTTCGATAATTCATTGCAATGGCCACACGGAACTTACAGACCATACTCAAAATTATGGGGTTTATTAGGGAAGTAACAGTTACACTTCAGGCCAAGAACACTCAGGATACAGTTCTTCCACTAGGATAGCCTCTTCCCAGCTGTGCTTGCAAGCACACCTCTCCCTGGCCTTCAGTCTCTGCCCAAAGGCACTCAGCTTTCTCTCTCCATGGGCCATGAAACCCACCACGCCATGTCCTGTAGCCAGGTCTCTCCTGACGGATCTCTTCTTTGTTGATGGTGGCCTCTTCCCCTCTGCTTTGGAATTGGCTCTCTTTTAAGGCAAAACTGACCAGTCCCCTTGGTAGGCCACAATTACCCTATCACACAATCACCTGGGTGGGAGTTACAAGACCACGGCTAGAAAGGCCACACGCAAAAGTAGTTAATCACACCACAGCTTCCTTAACATTTTAGTGACCCCAGAGTCTTCATCTATAAAATGAAGGAGTTATGCTAGATTTCCATGTCTTAACATTTTATGATTCTAGTGGATCAAATAGCATGAATCAAGCATAGTTGCAGTATTTTGGATTTCCTTGTGTTTTTAAAGTTTCACTATAAAACTAAAAGAGGAAATTTGCTTTCCATGAGTTTTTTTAGTTACACTGCTGTGTTGTGGTTGTTGTTTTTGTAGCACATAGCATTTATTAATCATAACATTTGATGTGATATTACAATAGTTACCTTCTTGCAAAAGCTTGTCTCTGTTAGTCAAAAGGGCAGGTTTTGAGAATTGTATGAGAACAAATGCAAGAAGCTGTCATTTTTTTCTGTTGACTCCACTGTCCAGGTTCTTCATGTGCTGTTGTGTGTTTCGGGTAGTCCCTTCATGTTCTGTTGCATTTGGTCTATTCTGACTGCTTACTTCATGGTCACCTTTCCCTCTTGACCTTTCATCTTCTTCCTTTTTTCTTCTGTGGCTCCACATTGCCTCATGAGTAGAGTCCAGACTGTAGCATGGATTCAAGGACTCTGTGATCTGACTTTAGCTGTGTTTCCAGCCTTACTGCTCAGACTTCTCGCTTGCCCAGTGCTCCTGCTAAACTGGGAATTGGCTGTTCCCCAGACAAGCCTGTGCTTTCTTGTTCTATGCTTCTGCTGGTCTCTCTGCTTTGGATGTCCTCCCCAGCCACCTTCCTCCCAAATGTTGTTCTGTCAACAGCCTCTTTTTCTGTTAGGTTTGAGACAAATGTCATGGGTTCTACAAAGCCTTCCCTTATCCTCCCCCAACACTCAAGTACCCTCTCAAAATTATTTATTCTTTCTTACAGCATTCAGTATACTTCAATATATAATAAATAATACAATATATCAATTAATATCTCTTTTATATTATAGTAATACAACAACTTATTAACATAATACAGTAAGAAAATCATGTATTCATGTACTGTGTTCCCTATTTGACGGAAAGATCCTTGAGGGCATAGAACGGTATTTTGTTCATACCTGCCATAGTGCTTTGCATTTAGATCCTTAATGCATTTTAATGAATTAATTTTTTTATTGTACTTTAGATGGAGGTTTACAGAACAAATAGTTTCTCATTAGACAGTTATTACACATATTGTTTTATGACAATGGTTAACAACCCCACAACGTGTCAACATTCTCCCTTCTCGACCTTGGGTTCCCTAGTATCAGCTTTCCTGTCCCCTCCTGCCTTCTAGCCCTTGTCCCTGGGCTGGTGTGCCCCTTTAGTCTTGTTTTGTTTTATGGACCTGTCTAATCTTTGGCTGAAGGGTGAACCTCGGGAGTGTGAATTAATATTTTTATCAGAGAAATAACATTTCTATGAAATGGACACTGCCATTCTCTCTCTACAATAACATAGTGTAAAGGAATTTGTGAGATTGCTTTATGCCAGCTTATTATGTAAATTTTGTTTCTAATTATCAATAAAAAAGGCATCGCCACCATTCTAAGCACTAGAAAAATAAGCCCCACCTTCATGAGGGGTGGGGTTGCATGAACTAACATTTTAAAGTTTCTAAAAGTGATTTGTAGTCCTGCTCTTCTATTTCTGAAATGTATCTTATTCCCACAGGAGTTGGGACTCATGCAATTACGAGAAGGTGCATCAGGAAGAAGCATGAGGGCTCCACTATGCTGCTTGACTATACTAGGTTTTCATACTTACATCTGTCTAATACTTGGTAAGGACTGGATTACATTTTACTTCATACAAAGTTGATTATCTTGCATCTGCTGAGCAAGTAAAAATTTGAAAAATCAATAGGAGCTAATAGTCTATGTTTACTTTTTTTTTTTGAGCAAAGATGGAAAAAAGATTAAGGATGACATTTCATTTTAATTAGATATCCTCATAGTAATATTTAGTGGAGAAGGTAGAGTGGTTTCTTTTATTGAATTTTAAAAATCTTCTCTCAGATAAAAAAATAATTCTATAAACCTTATCTAGTATTATCTATTTTAGTATATTTGTATTAGATCTTTTCTGTAGCAGAAAATTAAATTTTTGGTTAAAATAAGGTAATTGTGCTATTAAAACCAGAAATTCCAACAAGGAATCTAAGATAACCACCTTCATTCTTAAGAGTTAGTCAATCTGCCCTAAAGTTCTCTTAAACTGAAGTCATAGATGAGGCTTGTCATATTTTAGTTCCCAAGTGTAAAAGTGACACAATATCAGTTTCTGCCTTTTCCATGATTAGGTCTTTGCTATGTATTAATGAAATTTGGTGAGTTAGTTATAAATATCCACCATGTTTCATGAAGACTGAGGCTCTTCCTGTTGAATTTCTAGGTACAGGAGAAGTGAATACTGTGGAAGCAGAGAGTCTCCTTGCACCCTTCCTCCAGCAGTTTCCAAATGTATGCCTAGTATTTCAAGGGTATGTTTGAACCATAATTAACCAACCAACCCTGATTGTTGAGCGATGTCTTTTCTTCCTTTCCTCACAGGGCTCACTCATGCTGTTTTATCATGCACGAATAGAGCTGCTGAAGGGGAATGTTGAAGAGGTAATATATTCTGAGGGGTTCCTTGGGGATTTGTCTGTATCGTAGAGTTGTATCACATACTCAGTCAACATTCAAGTAAATTCAGCTACATGACTAGACAAAAGAATAAAGAAAAAATTTTAATTTAAAAGCCAGAATTTAATTTTGTATATACATTCTGTTGTATAAAGTAAATTACTAAATATAGTCTATGTTTGTAGATGAAATACATGAGGCAGTTCAAGGTAGATTATATAAAATAACGTGTAAACAGTTTAAGGGATTTTCCAAAGCATTTGACTTACCGATTTCTGTATCATATGCCAACTTTGGAATCTAGCACCTATATGAGAAACACCTCTGCTGCACTGCACTGGGCTCCTCATCAGAGGACGATATTCACTGAGTTCTTTAGGGCAGAAGGGAACACTGGGGTCAGAGGTAGAAGAGTAAGGGGCATTTCATGTAAATACACTTACAAACAATTGTCTTCCATACAAATGGGATCAAATAGAGTATTATTCTGTTGTTTTTTCCCCTACTTACAATACATCTTGGATATCTTCCCAGGTCAGTATATGTATATCTCCCTCATTCTTTTTTGATGGCTAGGTTTCATTCTACGGGATGGTGTACCATACTTATTAAAGCGGTCTACTATTTATAGACATTTGGCTACTACAAACAGTACTGTTGTAAGCATTATTATTGTGCATGTATCATTGTGTATATATTTCTGTGCACAGGTTTATTTATGTAAAACAGATTCTGATAAGTGCAATTTCTGGGTCAAAAGATGTGTGCATTTTGATAAATCCAACAAAATTGCCCTCCTAATTTAAGGTTGTTTCAATTTATACTCCTGTAGGGCATGAGAATATTTGTTTCCAGTTCTGTTTGCCAACTCTGGATATTATCCATCTTTTTTTATTTTTGTCAATCTGGTGGCTGAAAAATGATATAATATTTTTAAATTTAATTTTTATTTCCTGTTTATAAATTTCTTCATATGTATATTTTTCATCTCTGTATCTTTTTTTCTGATTTGTGTGTTCATCTTTGCTAATTTTCCCATTGAGTTATCTTTTTCTTAAGGCTTTTATGAAATTGTATGATATTATCATTTAAGTATGTACTGGATGTTTTCTCCCAGTCTGTCCATTGTCTTGAATTTTGTTTAGAAAGTGTGTTAATCTAGGGAAGCTTTGATTTCTTAGAAACCCCAATCTGTCAGTCTTTTCCTGAAGGACTTCTGTGTTTTATATTTTACTTGGGAAGGGACCCTTCCATGTTATAACGTGCCAAGACCCCATCATGAAGTTAAATAAAAAGGCAGAACGTAACTGTATCAGTGTGTGTAAGGAAAGGAAACTGTCATATTGAATGGTTTAATGAATGATAATTTTGTTATTTCAGTACAAAGCGTTTTATGTATTTTTCCATTAGGTTATTATCTCCTTGTCTAATATCTGGATGATCAGCTTTATGCAATTGACTTATAGGCACAAGAAGCATTCCAAAAATGCATTTCAGTTCAAGAAGAGTGGAAACAGTTCCACCATCTCTGTTACTGGGAGTTGATGTGGATTTATGTATTCCAACAAAACTGGATGCAGGCATATTACTATTCAGATCTGCTTTGCAAAGAGAGTAAATGGTCCAAGGTAAACGGCAGTGCTTTCGTCAGTGTTATTTGTTTGCCAATAAGTAGCCAGAATCATTGTCATTTAGGACTGTTTGTTCAATAGTATGACATCAATACTGTTTTCTCAACTTAGAGATCCATCAAAGGAGAAAGCAGACATTATGTACCTACTGCTTATGGGGACTCTACTCAGTGCTTTATCTTTAAAAACTATCCAAAGAGTCCTTTCCAACAAAGAGATCTTACTTCTAAAGATGAGCTGTACTTCTGTTTAAAGTTATTATCAATAGCGTTGGTAATCTTTTGTAGACTCTCTGGTGTCTTGATGGTCAGACTTTTTATGATAATCAGAATTAATTCTGATCCATTTGGGAGAAGTTGGGAGGAATGAACTAATGATCTCTTGTTCATTCTGTCCACTTTGTCAGCCATGAACACTGTAGTTGTATAAAGGAAAATAGTCTAAATTAAGTGAAAAGTGTTATTTTCATTTGGAACAGGCAATATAAAACTTTTTATGTCCCCTGATTTCTTTGATATCTCCAAAGTATTATATCTGAAAAGTTTGTAGGTCACTCTTGATTTGCAAGGTAGAAATGTCATGTACCTAGGGATATTCTTTAATTAGATGCTTTTTTTCTTTTCCTCAAGGCAATATATGTATTCCTGAAAGCTGCAATTTTGAGTATGCTTCCAGAGGAGGATGTAGTATCAACGAAAGAGAATGTGGTAGCTTTATTCAGGTAAGCAAGACACTATAACAAAGACCTGATATAAATGAGCACACAAATACATCTTCTTCCTTTTTCCCTTAGTGTTTTCCCATGCTTCACCTTCATATTTCTTTAATTCACCTAATCATTCACACAGGAAACCTTAAAAAGGACATTTAGCCAAGAATCAAAATGTCGTCCTTTTAGGAGGATTTTACACACATGCTGGTGTGATTGAGAACCTTGAGAACATGTTCTTTTATTTACGTTTTGAGGGTACGGTTTTATTATTGGGTTTTTGCTACTACTGAGTTTTGAACACAGTTTCCAAAATTGGTGATGTTATCAAAAATGTTAACTATTGCTGTGAATAGAAGATATTTTGTGATCAGATAAATTTAAGAAACATAGTATAACATTTTCTTAGTCTTGTTAGTATGTTAAAGATTCTAGAGGCTCTGCTGTGAATAATCAGTTTAACTCTATTTAGACCAGTATTCAACTATCTATCTATCCATCCATAACCTTCCCAAGTAAGATGTAAGTCTATAACCTTTTTGTTGAGCATCTACTATGTTGTTGTTGTTGGGTGCTGTTGAGTTGGTTCTGACTCATAGGGATCCTATAAGACAGAGTAGAACTGCCCCATAGAGTTTTCTTGGCTGTAATCTTTACAGGTGCACATTACCAGGCCTTTCTTCCGTGGAGCCACTGGGTGGGTTCTAACCACCAACTTTCAGTTTGCAGCAGAGTGCTTAACCATTGTGCCACCAGGGCTCCTTTGTGTGGTCCCCAGAAGGAATCCTGTCTTCATGCAAACTCTGTGATCTTTAAACCATGAATTTTCATGTCGAAGGCATATTTACCATCCCCCCCCGCCCCCCCCCCCCCCCCCCCCCGCACCTTGCTGCACCTGCATGTCCACTGCCTGTTCCACTGATGTTAATGAACACCACATGATGGAGTATCCTGGTTTAAAATCCATATCCCCAACTTGTGTCCAGAAATAACCTAACACAGGCTTGCCATAATATTAGAATATTTTTTCCCAGTTCCATCTTGCCTTTCTTTCAGTGATATAATTTGATTATTTCCCTGAATTCTTCCTTGCAACTTGTTTGATTCATTTGCAAAGTTTTGCATAAGAAAGTATGGCCAGAGACACATAGTCTCTCCATTCTACTCTCAGTTTTATGTGTTTGTGAATTTCAATCTAGGAATTCCTGAGAATTTTGAGAGGAAATACGTAAACGTGGTGCATGTCCTTAGCTGATTATTTCCAGAGTCACCCATATTTGGGAAACATTTTTCCAAATTATGAATTAATTGATGGGCTATCTTTTGAGCCCCATTATTTTATAGATTTGTGTCATACTTGCAGAGAGGAATAGGAAATGTACTGGTATACCCTCTTCCCCTTCTCGAGTGTCTACAATAGAATGAAAAATACTTTGGAATCGTTCCTGCTTACTTATAGAAATTGCCAATTTAATACCTAGATTGCCTGGACTCAGTTTGATAGCTTAAGACATTAGTAAATTGACTAGAAAGAAGTAGTTGTAAAATCAGTGGTTCTCAAACTTACCCGTTACCATCTAATTAGTTCTGACTTGTAGCGACCCAATAGGACAGAGTAGAACTGCCCCATAGGTTTCCAGGGAGCGGCTGGGGGATTCGAACTGCCAACCTTTTGGTTAGCAGCCGAGCTCTTAACCACTACGTGGAGGGCTGGGTAAAATCTAGATCGCCGGCTCCCACCCTTGGAGTTTCTCATTCAGTAGATCTGGGTGGGGCCTGAAAATGTGCATTTCCAACAGGTTCAGGGGATGATGGACTTGCTGGTCTGGGGAGCATTCTCTGGAAACCACTGGTGTAAATGTGTTCTAACGACATCATCTTTTACTGCGGGTGGTGGCTGGGAATCTTCACAGACAGGTGGAAAGCTTGAAGCAGAGAATTGCTGGTAAATCTATTCCTACTGAGAAGTTTGCTGTGAGGAAGGCCCGACGGTACTCTCCCATGTTGCCTGCACCTGTGAAGCTCGTCTTACCTGCCCTGGTATCTATTTTATTTCCTATTTGAGTAGCAGAAATAAATTGTTGACTCATAGCAGCAGGAGCACATCTAACTTTTGTTGTGACCTTTGGCTCAATTAAAAACCATCTTAAGTGTTTTTGTAAAGTGAACATTTATAAATAATTTATTAGTTTATTAATAATTAAATAATAGCTAATTTTGGGTTTTTTTTTTTTAGGTTGGTATGTTCCAGGCACTATGATAAAGACTATTTAAAAAAATATATAATTTAATTCTTACCATAACTCTGTGAGGGTATTTACTCTTTCCCCATCTTACAGATAAGGAAATTCAGACAGAGGTTAAGTTGACTTAATCAAGGTCACATTTTAAACTTAGTAGTAGAACTGATTCCAGAGCAGCATTGTCTAATAAAATTATAATGCAAGCTACATATGTAATTTTGCATTTTCTAGTAGCCTCAAAAAAAAAAAAGGAAACATGACATTAATTTTAAGATTTTATTTTATTTAACCCAGTATATGCAAAATTTTGCCATTTCAACATGTAATCCATAAAATATTAATGAGCTATTTTACATTCTTTTGTATTGCGTTGACTCTTTGAAATCTGGTGTGTATTTTACACTTACCAAACATCTTAGTTTGGACTAGCTGCATTCCAAGGGCTGAAGGGCCGCAGGTGGCTGGTGGCTGCCGTATTAGACAGCACAGTCCTAGGGCCTTCATTCTTAATCATTATGCCATTTTGGTTATGCCTCTGTGAAAAGTACTACTTCAACTTAAATTTTCCTAATGCAGATTTTTAAAGAACTGAGTATATCAAATCACTCTGACTCTTTGGGGTTTTAGTTTTGCATAGGTAGAGACACAGCCCAGGAAGACCCATCAGTGAAGCAGACATCTTCAGTCCCCCTTTATGGTTTTCTGATTCATTGTTAGCAAGTGATTTGCATTGGGAACTTTTTATTTTCTCTCAGAAATTTCCTGAAAGTTTCCTAGAGCATTGTCGTTCTTTCTCAGCCCTTGTACTTAGATTGTAGTGTACCTAACTGTGTACTGCTCTGATTATTAAAGATCTTAAGAAAGGTTAACTCACTGCACTTGTTTCTCCAGGGTTAGGAATATAGAATGTATAGGGAATGGACCTGGTTTGTGGTCACCACGAGCTGGAATAGACTTGATAGCAACTAACAACAAGGAATTTTACCAGAAGCTTGTTTTTCATAAAATCTCAGACACGAGCTTGCCTCCTTCTGATAAAATATTCCATTAGTTATTGCGTTGAGCTCTTACTCTATTAATGATAAGACACTGCACATGGTAGTGTAAAGGTCGAGCGTCGTGATCTTAGTTCTCAATGCTGTGAAGTAAAGCTGGCTTTGCTGCCGTTCTGCTTGAATGTGCCTTCCTAAGTTCCAGTGCTCCACCCATAAGGGCTTTTCAGGCAATACCTCTGTCACTTTTTAAAATCATTTATTTCCAAGAAGATACTAATTACCCTGCTTTTTTCATACCCTTTAAGACCTGAACTGCACTACCAGGAAAATTGGAAAAATATTTTCAAGCAAAAGCACGTTTGCTTTTGGTCCAAAAAAATTCTCATCTGCTAGGTCCATTAAATGTAATCTGCAATGAGAAATCATCAGTTTACATTTTCAGGGGCTGTCTTTCAGCCATATGGCCTTTCAATGAATGCGTTTTCTGCATATTGGATTGCATTACTGGTCTGTCACATGTTTTTAATAGTATAAAAGGACCTGAGCCCAGTAAAATAGCTCTAATGTTCATTTCCAGTGACATTCTTGGAAACATTTTATGTAAACAACTGGCAGCATTTAAAAATGTTTACTTAAAAATAATGGCACAAATTTACATTAAATGAAATTGTTCATAATATGAGTTTAAAATATTATGTTTAGTTCTTTATCTGTATTCTGTCATTTTCCCAAGAGGATTAAGAACCAGTGGATTCTTAATAAATATTTGTTAAATGAATGAACATTAAATTTTCAGTAAAAATATATACACTGAATTACTTCGCAATATAAAAGGCAAAAAGCATATAAATGGGAAAATTATCTCACTGAACTTCAAATGAGGAAAGCTAAGGAAAATGATCCCTAACTGCTGTCTTGAGGATCCTAGCAACCAAGGCAAAACACACACATAGTTTTGTTTGTACAGGGTGTAGAATAACCCTCACATAATTGCAAATGGTTTTTCATTCTTCCTCATTAGGAAATGATGTATGTCTGGAATGGTTTTCCAGTAGTGAGCAAAAGAAAAGACCTTTCTGAAAATTTGTTGGTAACTGTTGAAAAGGCTGAGGCAGCTTTGCAAAAAGAAAGTAAGTATGAAAAGTAAGAGCCTAGCACTCCTTGTTTCTGCTCCCCTGATGTTCTTCTGTGTCTTCCCTGTGCTTATCTACCATGTTAATTTACGTGCATCATGAGAGCTTGAGCTGAAGTCGGCAGGGTGATTGCAACAAAATGAAAGGAGGAATGATACACGATGCAACATGAACAAACCTTGAAAATATTATGCTAAGTGAAAGAGAGCAGTCACAAAAGACCACATGTTGTAGGATTCCATTTATATGAAATGTCCGGAATAGGCAGATCCACAGAGACAGAAAGCAGATTAGTAGTTATACTAAAAACCATTGAATTGTACTTTCTAAATGGGTGAATTATGTGGTCTGTGAATTATATCTCAGTAAGGTTGTTAGAAAAAAGAAGATGAAGGAAGACAGTCATTGGGTTTTGGAGCAGCACAAAGAAGAGTTACACCTGCTCTGGTTTTAGTCTGTCGTGACGCTTTCCACGTCTCTTAGGCTATTATGGTTTTGCAGACACAGGGAAATGAATGTAATTTTCTTTGAATGTAAAATGGAAACTTGTGATGTTCATCTGTGAACACACACATGAGGTTGAGAATCATAATAAAGCATACTTTAAGGGAAAACAGTCATCGGATAGCTAGTGCTCTGTAGTCTGAGGAAGTGATAATGGTTTTGCTTTCTGAGGTTTTGGGAGGAATGTGGTATTTTTGAACCCATTTGCCATATTCCTATTCATGTTCTAAACAAAATTTAAGTGTAGCTTTACTGGTATTATAACTTTCCAGAGTGTTATGTTTGTTCCTTGGCAAAATCATCATGCCCTGAGCACCAGAATGTTGTGATAACACAAACGGTCAATAAAATGCTACACTGACCTTAATAGTATGCACAAAAATGATAATGAACAGTAACATCTGATACAGACCCTAAGGGTTTGGTTCTAGACTCTGAAAGATACTGTTTCTTGAATGTATATTTCAATGAGCATCTATGATTAGAAACATAGATAGGGGTGTGTGTGTATGTGCGTGTGTGTGCACGCGTACACACATGCATAATAATAGTTCGTAAAAAGAAATAGGAAAGGTAATGTGGTATTGATATTTGTGAATTTCTTGGTAAATGACCTATTAGGCCTTGGAAGTTGGAAGCAAATATTATCTGTTTTCAGTACCCAGAAGTAAAGTGACCCCTTCCTAGTTGGCTAAGTAGCATCATTAACCTCCCACAGACAGCTTACTAACTAAAAAATCTGCACGTGTTAAGGATGATTTCTGAGGTTTGTATTAAAAGCGGAGAATTTCAATGTGAGGCGTCTTATGTCCTCATTAGGTCATTTTACGGTCTCTCCCATCTGTGTTGTCACAGCCTGAAATATATAAATTATTAGTCTTGGAATGACTTCTTGGTTGAATGTAACTTGTAGAAAAACAGGATTCAAGAGTGGTAGATAGATATCCTAGATAGCATTGTTTCTTCTGCTTAATACATGTTTGCTTTGGGCTGTAGAAGGTGAAGAGTCATTTTCAAAAGGAAAAAAAGTGGCGAAGGACAATCCTTTACATTTCCCTTAAGCAGTTAGAGGTGGGGGGGGGTGGGGTGAGCATTTTAGGTGTCTTTCATGTATTTCAGAACCATTTTGTCTAATTTTATTATATAATTTTCCCCCAAAAGAACATAACCTGGGAGAATTGATAATACGTTGTAAACATAATGATTTGCAGAGGGCATTTTACTTCCTGAATTTTTAATGGGTATAAGGCCATCTGCTTCTCCATATGGGAGTGTTATCCTCTCCTGCATTGAAGCCAACACAGTTATAAACCAAAACTACAGGAGAAGGCAGTGCCTTGTTCCTTGTGGCTTTACCTTTCATAGAGCTGATAAAGCCCTTATTTTATTTAGAGTTCAGATTTCCTGTTGTTGTGTCTAAGATCACATACGTCAGAGTATGACCACTTAAATTTTTTTTTTTTTTTTAAAGTACAGGCAGTCCCCGGATTACGAACAAGTTCCATTCCTAAGTCTGTCTTTAAGTCCGATTTGTACATAAGTCTGAACAGTTAGGTACGGTTCGTATCTAATGTCAGTCAAACGTTTGTCTTAGTATATAGTATATAGTGTACCTTTCTATGCATAAAAAACATTAAAGAAACATTTCCAGATACACTAAAACATCTTTAACATAATATAGTAATAATAGTGATAATGTTTTGATGCAAAGCAGTGCCCATTTGTCATTAGAAATCATTGTTATGTACCTCAAATTTTTAATAGAATAGGGTTACGGGGGTTGGTTCATAACTACAGGTTTTACGTAAGTTGGACATTCGTAACCCGAGGACTGCCTGTAGATAGGATGGTGTGCTAATACAGCAAATTCAGCCTTTTTTTAAATTAAATGTTTTTTCATTGTATTTTCTTTAGCAAGACATAACAAATGCAAAAACATTCTCCTTATTTGTAAATGATCCTGGTGGCAACTAATGAGCTGTTAATTCTTCTTCTTCATTAGGCTTTTTAAACGTATTTTTTTGTGTGTATTTTTTGCTTCTTTTGTTTTAAGACTGGAATGATTACTTTACGGATGATGAGTGCCTGGTGAAGTTACTGAAAGGATGCTGCCTGAAGAACTTACAGCGGCCCTTGCAAGCTGAATTGTGTTTCAATCATGTTATTCAAAGGTAAAAACAAACCGGAAAGCCAACTCGAGTCCAACTGTGGTTTCTGGAGACTTGCCAAGAGAAAGTGATGCAGGATGCTTTTATCTCCTGCTGCTGACCGTTTACTTGGTGTCCCCAGAAAGAACACAGCCGTGTTGCCTTTGTTCTTTGTGAACAAAATCACAGTTCCTTAACTGGAACATGCCTTTCTGCACTTCCACTTGGTGTTTAGAGATGACACACAAAAACTAAATTCACGGCTAGGCTAACAGGCATCCCTTCAGACTCTGGCAGTACCAAACCCCTATGAGACTTTTTAAATTCATGTATTTGTCTGTCTTGTCACTTATTCTGCAAACATGGAGCACCTACTGTGCACCCTACATTGTGCCGGGCACTGGGGATTCAGCATGGCGTAAACAGACTTTGCCATCGTTGTGATTTTAATCTAGCGGGGAAGAAAGGGATGTGGTGAGTGCTGTAACTGCTTCTCTCTTGGCAGAGGGCATTTCTTCTGGTATGAGTTGGGTTTTTGTTTTTTTTAAATTGTGCTTTAAGTGAAAGTTTACAGCTCAAGTTAATGTCTCATTCAAAAATTTATACACACATTATTTTGTGACATTAGTTGCAATCCCCACAATGTAACAGCACACTCCCCCTTTCCACCCCGGGTTCCCTGTGTCCATTTGTCTCATTCCTGTTCCTTCCTGCCTTCTCATCCTGCTTTTGGACAGGAGCTGTCCATGTGGTCTCATATATCTGATTGAACTAAGAAGCACGTTACTCACATGTATTGCTTTTTGTTTTATAGTCCTGTCTAATCTTTGCCTGAAGAGTGGGCTTCAGGAATGGTTTCAGTTCTGGTGAACAGTGTGTCTGGGGGCCATAGTTTCGGGAGTTCTTCCAGTCTCTGTTAGACCATTAAGTCTGGTCTTATTACGTGAATTTGAGTTCTGTTCTATGTTTTCCCCCTGCTCTGCCTGGGAATCTCAGGGCAGTCATTGGTGGTAGCCAGGCACCATCTAGTTCTTCTGGTCTCAGGCTGATGGAGTCTCTGGTTTATGTGGCCCTTTCTGTCTCGGGCTAATATTTTTGTTGTGTCTTTGGTGTTCTTCATACTCCTTTGCTCCAGTTGGGTTGGGACCAATTGATGCATCTTAGATGGCCACTTGCTAGCTTTTAAGACCTCAGATGTCACTCACCAAAGTGAGATGCAGTACATTTTCTTAATAAACTTTGTAATGCAAAATGACCTAGATGTCCCCAGAAACCGTAGTCCCCAGACCCCTGACCCTGCTACTCTGTCCCTTGAAGCGTTTGATTGTATTTAGGAAACTTCTTAGCTTTTGGTTTAGTCCAGTTGTGCTGACCTCATCTGTATTGTGTGTTGTCCTTCCCTTCACCTAAGATAATTCTTATCTACTATCTAGTTAGTGAATACCCCTCTCCCTCCCTCCCCACCCTTGTAACCATCAAAGAATGTTTTCTTCTGTGTTTAAACTTTTTCTTGAGTTCTTATAATAGTGGTTTCATACAATATTTATTCTTTTGCAACTAATTTCACTCAGCATAATGCCTTCCAGATTCATCCATGTTATATTTCACAAATTCATCATTGTTCTTTATTGTTGTGTAGTATTCCCATTGTGTGAATATACCATAATTTGTTTATCCATTTGTCTGTGGATGGGCACCTAGGTTGTTTCCATCTTTTTGCTATTTTGAACAGTGCTCCAATGAACATGGGTGTGCATATGTCTATTCGTTTGACAGCTCTTATTTCTCTCGGGTATATTCCTAGGTGTGGGATTGCTGGATCATGTGGTATTTCATTTCTGGCTTTTTAAGGAAGCACCATATCATTTTCCAAAGTGGTTGTACCATTTTATAGTCCTGCCAGCAGTGCATAAAAGTTCCAATCTCCCCATAACTCTCCCAACATTTGTTATTTTGTGTTTTTTGGATTAGTGCCAGCCTTGTTGGGGTGAGATGGTATCTTATTGTAGTTTTCATTTGCATTTCTCTAATGGCTAATGATGGTGAGCGTTTCCTTATGTGTCTGTTAGCCACCTGAATGTCTTCTTTAGTGCTAGTGTCTGTTCATATCCTTTGTCCATTTTTTAATTGGCTCATTTGTCTTTTTGTGGTTGAGATGTTGCAGTATCTTGTAGATTTTAGAAATTAGATCCTTATTGGATATGTTATAGCCAAAAATTTTTTCCTAGTCTGTGGGTGAAGTCTTTTGATGAGGACAAGTATTTGATTTTTTAGGAGCTCCCAGTTATCTAGTTTCTCTTCTGGTGTTTGTGCATTGTTAGTTATGGTTTATATACTATTTATGCCATATATTAGGGCCCCTAGCATTGTCCCTGTTTTTTCTTCCATGATCTTTATCATTTTAAATTTTATATTTAGGTATTTGATCCATTTTTGAGTTAGTTTTGGGGTATGGTATGAGATATGGGTCCTGTTTCATTTTTTTATAGATGGATATCCAGTTCTGCTAGCATCATTTGTTAAAGAGACTATCTTTTCCCCATTTAATGAACTTTGGGCCTTTGTCAAATGTCAGCTGCTCATAGCTGGATGGATTTACGACTTTGTTCTCAATTTTGTTCCATTGGTCTATGTGTCTGTTATTGTAACAGTACCAGGCTGTTTTGACTACCATGGCAGTAAAATAGTTTCTAAAACCAGGTAGTGTGAGGCCTCCCACTTTGTTCTTCCTTCAGTAATGCTTTACTTATCTGGGGCCTCTTCCCTTTCCATATGAAGTTGGTGATTTGTTTCTCCATCTCATTAAAAAATGCCATTGGGATTTGAATCAGGATTGCATCATATCTTTAGCTCACTTTGGGTAGAAGTGACATTTTCACAATGTTGAGTCTTCCTATCCATGAGCAAGGTATGTTTTTGCACTTAATGTAGGTCTCTTTTGGTTTCTTGCAGTAGTGTTTTGTAGTTTTATTTGTATAGGTCTTTTACGTCTCTGGTTCAATTTATTCCTAAGTACTTTATCTTCTTGGGGGCTATTGTAAAGGGTATTGATTTGGTGATTTCCTTTTTGAAGTTCTCTTTATTGGTGTAGGGGAATCCAACTGATTTTTGTATGTTTATCTGGTATCCCTGATACTTTGCTGAAATTGTCTATTAGTTCCAGTAGTTTTCTTGTGGATTCTTTGGGGTTTTCTGTGTATAAGATCGTATCATCTGCAAATAGGGGTTCTTTTACTTCCTTACCAATTTGGATGCCCTTTATTTCTTTTTTTTGCCTTATTGCTCTGGCTAGGACCTCCAGCACAATTGAGTTGGTTTTTTTAAAATTTATTTTATTTCCCAATAGCACTGATGATGATGTCGTACTACTTTACAAAACATGGAGTTGAATCAGGGTTGTGATTCCTGGCCCTCTTTTCTACATCTAGAGTCTACAGGGCCAGACAAGTAATGTTACTAAGAGAGGCAGGCTGAGCAATGGCAGGAACAAGGATTGGTGGGCCTGTGGATGAAGGAGATCATGTGTTCTCTTTCAAGAGTGCAGCCACTACTCAGCTCTGATTACTGCTGTGCACAGTGTAGGCACACAATCCCTATAATTTTTCAAAAAAAGCCTGAAATCTGGACTTAATGTAAAATCTCCAAATTTTCAAATATTGGCTCTTCAGTCTTAAGCACCTAGGTTAAAAACTCATTGGAATTTTGTCATATTTGCTTCAACTTGTTTCTTATCTTTTGCTTGTTTTCAGTCTTTCGCTCTCACAAATAAAGCTGTGATGAATTAACTTCTGCATAATTTATTTTATATGTATGGAGGTAGTATAGCTCTTGGGAGGTTCCTACCAGGGTAAAGTATCTATGATTTAGATATTGCCAAATTCCCCTCCTTTGGAGTGTGTCACCAGCAACTTATTCACCATCAGAGTGTGTCCTAGCTTTGGTTTTGGCACCAGAGAGCTTTTGTCATGAGCTAAGCTATGCATTTGAAAGGGTGTTACTCATTTTTTTTCCTAGTGCATCTGTTTTGTAGCCAGAGTCTTCGTTAATATTGCTGGAAAAGCGAGTGTTGACCAGAATCCTCATTAACATTTTAAGCATCATAAGATTCAAAAATATAAAGGGAGTTGAACATCAGTAAGAAATAATACAGCTTTATTTCTAAATGGAATCACGTCCTGAACACATTCACGTTCAGGAGGATGATCTTGCCATTTCCAGCTTTCTTCTTTAACAGTCTGCGTGCTTTCATCTGTCTAAGGGAAAATAATTAATCATCAGTGCTGGATTTAGATTAGGGAATAAAACAAAAGGTTAATATATTAAAAGTATAATATTTATTGCCATATTTTATTAGGCTCCTTAACTGTATAATGACCGTTTTTCCTTAAAATATTGCATTTTCTCTGATAATAGGCTTAGTGCTATACCTGTTTTCTGAGTAATGAGAAAAAATGGTAGGATGATATGTTTCTTGTTTTGTTAAAGCTTAATTGTTTTTTACTTGCTCTTTTAGCGAAAAGCTACTGAAATATGACCACTACCTAGTGCCGTTTACTCTGTTTGAGTTGGCATTTTTGTATAAAAGCCAAGGAGAAATGGACAAGGCCATAAAGGTCCTAGAAACTGCAAGGTAAGCAATAAGGGCAGCTTTTCCTTGATCACTATGGAATTGGGAAGTTTGTACTTGCATAACATTCTGGCTACCGTAGGTATGACTGTTATTATTATTATAATAACAGCAACAGAAACATTACATATTTATGAATAAATTAATGCAAAATTAGTTATAATGTTACTTGTGCTAACTTATGCTAACTTAGGTTTATGTTCATGGCTTTTGCTATGATTGTGCTATTTCCAGCCCTCTTAATGCATTCCCCTCTAACTATTTATAGATAGAGTGATTGTGGACATTCTTTTTGAGAGATTTCTAACCTATTCAGTATTGGGGGTCAGTCTGTAAAGGGCCAGATTGTAAATATTTTTGGCTTTATGGGATAAGGTCTCTGTTGCAACTATTCAATTCTACCATTGTATAGAAACCAGCCATAAAGGACAAGATGTAAACAAATGGGCTCATCCAGATTTAGCCTGTGGGTAATAGTTGACCAGTCCCTGGTATATGTTAACCATAGCTATCATTTCCTTGAAGAGCCACTGATTTGATGAATCTCTTTGCATCTTTCTCTGACTCTTTCTCTCTAAAGTACTTTATCATTTTTGCTAGACAGTGACTCTTAGACTTGTGATCATGGCTCACTTAGGTGGGCAAAAACCCTGTGATCTGGTTGCCCTGAACACACCTCCGTGTGGTGGAGAAAGAATGCCATATAGCTCTAGACCATAAATAGCTTAATCGTTCATTGGCTGTTCATTTATTCAGTCAGCAAGTATTCACTGAGCACCTATTATGTGCCAGATACTAGTAAGGCTCTAGAGAACAACTAAAAACTAAGCAGGCAGTGGTTCTGCTCTCTTATTGGAAGGAAATAGTAACTAAACAAATAAGAAAAATATCAGTGATATGTGCTTTGTTGAGATTTACAGTGTGAGGAGAATACCTGGGTGTTACTTTATATTAGATTGATTCTGGAAAGTTTACTTGAGGAGGTGATATTGTAGTTGAAATTTGCATAATTAAAGCCAGCCAGAAGAAGATCAGTGGGTGGGAGCATTCCAGGCAGAATCACAGCTAAGAATCCTCTAGATTGTGGGGTTGAGCCACATGGTCAATGATGATATTTTTTACTGAGATGGGGAATCTTAGAGGAGCAGGTTTGGGGAGGAAAAAAGAAAACAACTGTGTTTGGGCCATGATAATTTGAGATGGCTATAGGTATCTGGAGCCCTGGTGATGCGTGATTAAGAGCTTGACTGCTAACCAAAAGGTTGGCAGTTCGAATCCACCAGCTGCTCTTTGGAAACCTTATGGGGGCATTCTGCTCTGTCCTATAAGGTTGCTACGAGTTGGAATTGACTCGACAGCAACAGATTTGGTTTGGTTTTTATTAGGCATCTATGTGGAGATGGTGAGTTGACAGTCAAATGTACAATGTGGTGTTTGGTAGGAAGTTCAGGGCTGAACGTAAAGATTTCAGAGTCACCAGCACAGAGAGCAGTATTTAAAGCCATGATACTTGATGAGGTCATCCTGGGAAAATTATATAGCTAGAGAAAGAGGTCCAGCACAGAGATTGGGATATGCTATTACTTAAAGAGATTAAACAAAGAAGAAGCTACAGAAAAAATTAAGAAATGGTCAGTGAGTTAGGAAGGTAAGCATAAATTTCAAAAAGAAGCGTTGTTCACATTGCTGCTGAGAGGTCAAGCAAGGTAAGATCAGAGAAGTGGCTGCTGGGTTTGGTAGTGTGGCCATCATAGCTGACCTTGACAAGTGAAGTGAGAAACTGGAGCCAGCTACTTCAGGCAACTCTTCCAGGATATTTGCTGTGAATAGAACAGAGTAGTGGGGCAGAAACTTCAGGGCCATGGTGAAGCCAAAAAAGACTTTTTAAAAATTAAATTATTGATATGGAAGATAGGACAGCAAACCACGTTTCAAGTTATTTTGGTGAGAGTGAGGATGACTCATAATTCCACTGTGATATCTTCAAATCTAGCTACTGGGAAATTATGGACTATAAATGCTGTGGTTCTGAATGTTTATTATTTGGACATATTTAATGTTACCTATTTAATATACAATAAGCTAAGTGTATAAAAATAAAGACTAGTAATTCACTACTAAAAAGTAAGATTAGCAGCAATCAAAAACCCCCACTAACTCAAGACATTGCTGATGGTACAAACGTAAACATACTTCCCGGTTGTCTGTAGTTTCTCTTGTACGATAGGAACTTTGTGGCCAGACATTTAGGAAAATACTCAATTACATCCTTTGGTAAACTCTAGTAGTATGTTGATTTCAGTTTATGAATAATACATTTAATAACCCTTACCAAGGTTACCACTAAGTAGCCCTTAGACCTGTATAAAATGAAGAGCTGTAGGAATGAGTACTGCTGCATAAGAGTAAGTTATGACCCATTCATGAGCCAAGGCAATATGTGAAAGCCCAAAGTCCAAGCCATTCCTGTTTTGCTGCTTCTTAACAATTCTAGCAAAGGGAGGCCAACATGAATGTTCTAAGCAAGGTTTGAAAATGATCTGTGGATTTCTGTGCCCTCTCTAACCTTGTCACACAGTATGTATTGGCCAAACCATTGCTATTTGCATGTGAGAACTGGAGTAATTCTCCACTAAGTAATTCTGTCACTAAGTAACCCTGCTTTCTTTGTTGTTTCATGGTTTTTCTTTATTTTGGAGTGACTGATCATGCTCATCGTATTTACTTGAGGCTGCCTCCAATTTTTCCAATTCATAAAAGGAAGTCAAACTATTTAGGAGGAGTTTACAAAATTTGTTTTAGGAACAGCTCACATAAACTTCTTATTCTTTCTGTGAATGGCTTGGTAATTAAGTTGAACTTTGATACTCAAGTGTCATCTTTGGACCACCAACAGGAGACTTTAAAAAATGAGTAATTTTCACCCATCCCCACCCCACCACCACAGAGCCATAATCTGCATTTTAATAAGATCCATTGTTACATAAAGTTTGAAAACAAATAAAGCCTGGAGGTTAGAAAGAAGGGGAAGGTAGTGGTGCCCTGACATACAAAGCTATTTTAATTGTTGCTAAAATTTATATTGTTATAAAATTTAAATTGTTACTAAAACATATAATTTTATTGTTATTGTCTTCAGAAACAACTACAAAGATTACTCCATGGAGTCTCGACTACACTTCAGAATTCAGGCAGCTCTTCACCTCTGGAAAAAACCTCCCTCAAATTAATCAGAACTTGAAGGATAGAGTTTTCCCTCAATTAGCACTGACATCTGCTGTAGATTAGAACTTGTATTAAAGTGTAAAAGTGATCTTGTAACTGAGAGACAAACTAATTTTATTGTCAATATTTTCTATTATCTGTTTGGTTTACTGTCGGTCTACATAAATGTTTGTTTTTTCCTATGGAATGATGTTCAATACTATCTAGAAAATTCTTATATTTTGCCTCTCCAAAAAAATTTCATATTAGATTTGAGTGGGGAGTAAAGAAGTCTTTTTAAAAGACTCACAGGTACAGTAAGATCTAATTAGATTACTTATTTTTTTAATGTGGAAATTAATATTGTTTAAGTAGCAGATGGCTTATAAGTTGAGCCATATTTAGATTTGTTGGTCAGTTAAACTTCAGATATATTTTATTGCCTAGTTTTTAAATTTAAGAAGGGAAGTATAAATCACCTAAATTCAAAATAGCTTGACAATGACCTTCTGAAGACTTCTGGAAGACAGGCACAGGGATGCGTAGGGACGGAATAATGTTTCAGCTGCATCGTAGGTTGAAGAGAACTATCTAGAAGAGATGATGAAATAGTAAGTTATTTTTTTTTATTCTTCATGCCGGTTAAAAAGATGGTAACATCTTTAAGAGACTATTCTCTTTTTGAATGTACTTAAATCTATTATAATAGCAAAATTTGAAAAAAAAAAGTATATCTAAATAGAGGAAGAAAAAGTCATATTTTGAGAAGTTACCCTTAACCTTAGCAGTGAGAGTCCTACAATATATATGTTGATTATTTTTCATATAGGAAGCAAAGTGAAGTTCCTGCTGCTTTCAATGATATGTGAGATAGCAATAAGTTTTACACTCATGAAGTTGATCTAATTTTGTAATCTCTCTAGGACTTTGCCAATTCCTTGTAAATATCTGGATGGTGCTTAGTTCTTCAACTGGGAGATGCAATCGAGGGATGGTGTGGAAGAGAGCTCCACTCTGTGGGGTCCTGGCTTTGCTACAGGTTAGCGGTGTGACCTTTAGGTAGTCACTTCCACCCATCTGTGAAATGGAGAAAGACCAGATGACTCTCTAGGTCTCTTTCAGTTTCGTAATTGTGAGTCTGTTTATTAGGTATTTATTTATAACAGTGTAAAATGTTTAATCACAGACCATTCCAACTTAGAATGTGTTTATTTTATAATCATCACCTTCCCCCTCCCCCCTCCACCCCATTATGTATGTGCTGTGGCTAAGGACCAGATTGATCCAGAGTGCGGAAAAACAATTAGGGAATCCATGAATCAAGGTTTTGTCTTATTTCTGTGGTGAAGAAGAATGACCTATTATGGAAGCCTCTGCAGTTTAACAGAAAGAGCCCCAGGCTGGGAGTCAGAAGCCCATCTCTGTTGGTTAACAGTTCCGTTAACATGGACCAAGTCACTCACCCTTTCTGGGGCTCACTTTCCTCATCTGTACAATAGGGATAGCAACATAGTACTTGGTGCTTATGAGAACTCGGTTAGCTAATGTATATGATAGCTCTTTATAAGCTGTGAAAGGCTATGTAAATTTAAGTTGTTTTGACAATTGTGGTTTTTGTGCACTGGTTACAGTATCAATACAAAAGTATTGGCTGATTCTGGGATCTCTGCTATAAAAGGTGGAAATTCAAACACCTTTAAATTTATTCATGTGTTTGACCATGACAATAGCTCAGTTATTGAATTTGCTGCTTGTTATTTCTTGCTATATTAGCCTGTATCCAGTGGGTACGTGGTCTTTTTATTTTAATGTACTGATTCCTGACTCTGGATGCATTTGCAACAGAAGATGATTAATACAACATGAGCCAGAGAACCACCCCTTCAGAGTGTATGGTATCAATATGTGCCATTAATATGAATTATATTACTTATACTTTAGATTCAGACAAAAGAGGAAGTAAAATTAACCATCACTACAATTAGTAATGGAAAATATGTTTAATAATTATTTTGTATGTAACTTTGAGGAAAAGTTTACAAATTCCTTAGAAGAGTTTTGTTAGCATTATTTTTTAAAGCATATACACCCATATTGCTTTTGTGAGAAGCTGCAATTCAGAGCTGAAAGTCTGTAAAATACTCTCTTTCTGGAGCCCTGGTAAGCATAGTGGTTAAGAGTTTGGCTGCTAACCAAAAGGCTGGCAGTTTGAATCCACCAGCTCCTCCTTGGAAACCCTATGGGGCAATTCTACTCTGGCCTATAAGGTTGCCATGAGTCGGAATCGACTCGACGGCAGTGGGTTTGTTTGTTTTTTGGTATAAAGTGAAAAAAATTTAAGCTGATAGTAGTTTTTATTTTCTTTAACTCTGTGTTACCAAACAAAGAGTAATTTATATATCCCATTTACATTTTTCCTGTTATTTTATTTCTATTATTACTTCCTATATTAATTTGCTAGGGCTCCATAACAAATTTCCATAGCCTGGGTGGCTTCAAACAACAGAAATTTATTCTCTCACAGTTCTAAATGCTAGAAGTTTGAAATCAAAGTGTCCAGAGGTCCACCTTCCCTCTGAATGCTCTAGGGGAGAATCCTTCCTTGCCTCTTCCTAGCTTCTGGTGGTTGCTGGCAATTCTTGGTATTCCTTGGCTTACAGCTGGATCACTCCAATCTCTGCTTCCATCATCACATGATCTGCCTCCCTCTTTTGTCTCTCTGTGTGTTTGCATATAAATCTCCTGCTCCTTTCTCTTATAAAGACACCAGTCATTGGATTTAGGGCCCACCCCAATCCAGTATGAACTCATCTTAAGTTGATAACATCTGCAGAGACCCATTTTCAATCAAAGTTCCGGGAGTTAGGACTTGAACATATCTTTTTGGGGAACACAATCCAACCCACTACGCTTTCTGTTCTTTTTATCCAATATGGATAATCTACCCTAGATTCTTAAAGTGCTGTAATATCACTGATGCTACAGATATTTAACTGTTGCCTGCCACGTTCAAGGCATTGTGGTGGCACCAATTTCTTGTGGCATCAACTACTATTGCGTTTTTGGAGTCATTTTGTGAGTTAGGGTGTTCTATGAAGAATGAGTACTGAAGTGACAGTTTTTTAATCTAGTCTTTTGAGGGGCATATTGCATGGAGGTTGGGCTGCCAATGTGTAGTCCTTGGTATTACCCCTCCTCCTTTTTTAAATGGAGAGGTAGAGTTCTAATTGGTTGGTGCTCTGTAAATGTAGGACTCATGTGGAAGTTATTCTTTGTAGGATTGGTGACAAGGAAGGCATGATTTCTGCTTGACAATTAATGGGAGATTAACTACATCAGCCGTTATATGGACACATATTTTAATGTTTTCTATGCCTCTCCTAGATACAAGAAGGTTCCAAGATAGATAGAAAAAGAAGTTCACTTATTCTCTGCATCTTCAGGGGGCAGAGATGGTCAAGTGTGTAGAAGTTGTAGGGAGGTGAACTCCAGATTTATCAGTGTCAAGGAAGATTTTCAATCTTTGGAGCAATCCAACAGTGTAAAACAGTGTAACCGGCTCTTTTGCTAAGGAGGGTGAGTTTTGCAGGGGTATGTGACCCATTCCTTCCTGGCCTGGAAACTTGGACTAGTTGAACTCTGAGGTCATTCTATGATTCTTTGATCAGGGCTTCAAATCAGTGTGGTGCTTATAAAGAAGAAATTTCTCCCCTTCAAATAAAAAGATGAATGTTTCCTCTTTCCAACTACTTTTAGAGGTAGTTATATTGTCATATGCACTAATAATACCTTCTAGTAATACTCATGATTCCTATTCTCATCCATTCTTTTAAATTGAGTCTGTTGATCTTATGAATAATATTAAGAAGTTTTTCTTTCCTTGGACATTAAAATTAAAAAGTTCTTTTAGACCAACTGGAAAAATTTTTAGGATTACTCTGATTAAGTCTTCATTGATTTTTTTCCCCATATTTCTGTTTTTTTCCTAGTTGTATTTTCCATATTTATAAGTCATAAATTCAAATAAGTTTTGTCAAAATTGAGTTGAATCAAGACTCCAGTGATCATTTTGATGCCCTAAGATTTTATGATTTATTGGGCCTGGAAGGGATCTTAGGAAATTCTCTTGTCCTCCCCAGCCTTTAAACAGTGTTGTTACTCCTCTAGTTCTGTGCTGTCCAGTATGGTAGCCACTTGTTACATGTGGTTATTGTGTACTTGAAATGTGGCTAGTGGTATATACGGGAATGATGCTGAGTGTTGACGGGGCCATTCATTCATTCAGTTCTGTTTCAAGGCCTCCCAATATCATACTTACTGGAGGTCTGCCATTTACTTGCTGTCTACTGTGATCACCCGAACACCATAGTTGCATTGACAGTTGTGTGTCAAATATGTATCTTAGAAGTTTGCTTTTTCTGTTTAAGTACCCTTAAATTTTCATTTCATCACGTTTATTCATGCTTCTGCAGATCATCAAGGTCATTAGCACCTTCAAACATTATTCTTTCCCCTTCAGAAGTCCTTATATACTAGACTAGGGGACCTTATTTGTAAGATTACTATTTGAATGTAATTTTATAGACATTCCTTGTTTTTTCAGATATATCATGATGAAAAACTTAAGCCACCATTAGCACAAATTGTTTGAGTTGTAGAGAAAGTGACTCTCACCTTTGAGATGTTAGTAAATTTTCTAAGATAACATTATTCTGAAAAAATTATCATTTAAATATTGAATCTCCCAGCTAGCCCAATGTTACTATTTAAAGGTTTTCAGACACAAGTTACCCACTTAGATAATAACTTGAAAATGTTTATTTAAAGTTGTATATTTTATGCCTTTTTCAGTCTCTACTAATATTTTTGAAAGTGTATGATACCCTAACTGATATGCATAAATATAATTAAGACATATTTTTAATCTCTTAAAACATTTCTAGATCAAGTACCTCTGTCTGTCTGTGGATAGACTGATAGATACAAAACAGCTTACAACATTTTATGTTTTATGCTGTGCTTTGAGGAAGAGTGCAGGATCTATTCCAGATTGTTCCCTGTCCCTCAGTCCAGTTATTTGCATATTTTTCTATTTAAGTGTTAGGCTGGTTGTTGTGGAACCCTATTCCTATTTCCTATTGTTGGTAATTTTGTCTTTTATATATTTGCTGTTAGATTTAGTTACTTTAGAATGTTAAACTTGAAATTTAATGAATGACACATCAAAACTTATTAGGAGGGAAATATCTTTTGTGTTTAGCAGTTGCTGTCTGACCTTGATGGTTAGACTTTTATCTTAAGACGAGACTGTTAAAGTCCATTCCAGTCTGTTTATAATTTCATAACTATAGGAAGTAATAATGCGAGGACTATTTAGTGGATTGAGTTGGCTGAGCAGGTTCTTGTCATGAAGGATCCAGAAAAGGGATACATGGATCTAGCCTCAGAGTAAGTCCTGTTTGCAAAGTGCCTATGACATGCCTTCAGCACAGTAATACTGTAACATCACTTCGCATGGAAGAATCAAAGTAGCTGCCACACTGTATTTAACTAAAAAAAAAAAAATGCCTACAGATGCGTACAGATTGGTTATTTAATAGGAAAACTCAACATACTTTAATAGTAAACTTCATTAAGTAAAACTTTTTGAATATTAATATGTAATACACCTTGTATGTTAATCTAATAGTTCTTAGAAGTACATAATTTAAATGATGAGTTTAACAGATGCTGACATATCCCAGTGGGAGCTTTTGTTTATTGCTACTTAATATTTTCTAGTAAATTGGTTTTAATTATTGGTAGTCTGTTGGGCACCATTTGGGGGAAAAGAAAAAAGAAGTAAGATGGTCTTAGTGTAACTGAACTGATAGCCAGAGAAACTGAATATAATTAGCACGTTAAAGATTATTACTTACCATTTAATTTTAAAACTAATTACATTGTTTTGAAATGCTGGAAGGTATTACTCAATTTGAAGGTATGGCATTCTCTGCTTTGGAAATCATGCATATATTTTAATTCATTCTTATCTTTAATGGAGCCAAATGCCCACGAGGCAATTTAGGGTGGGATGTAGTAAATGGTAAATGTGTTTAAACAATTTTCATTAGTTACTTCATTTTTTCACGAAGTGATTTTATTTTTCATAGTAGACAATTTCTATGTAGTGACTGGTTTTTTAGTTTGTCTTTTTTTCTTTAAGAAAATAACTTACATGAAAAGAGAGATTACGGTAAACATTTTAAATCTTGGGCTGTTGTTAGATTTAATGGCTTAAGAAAACAGTACAGCTGGGTTCTGTTTAACTAAGATTTGCTGAAGGGAAACACATGTATTTCACTGATATGTACTGTCCAGCAAAATTACTTAAATCTCAACAATATGTTGCAGTCCTCATACTGTGTTCGGGAAGAATTTATAATTAAGTAGTTTATTTTTTATTATGTTCTTCTTCCCTTTGCTGACTGTTGGCATCCAAAACCTGAATAAATACCAGCATATCCATTTATATACTAGTGTTTTACAATATTTATTTGCAAATGTTCATGAAACACTTGAATTTTTTCATGCAAGTTGCTAAATCATATGCAAAAACAAAATATATATTTAATTAAGTGGGAAGTATTATTTTATTACTGAAATTTATTTCCAAAGCAAATTTATTTTCTAGGCACTTCATTTGGCAAACTTTGCTTTGCCTTCAAACAAACAAACAAATAAGCCTCTTATGTGATATGGTCACCTAAGAACCCAAATGTTTAACCTGACATGTAAGGGATTTTGAAAATTCTTTAACATCATGTATTTTTCCACTATTATTTGGATTAAACAAAAATAAAGTTGGAGGCCATAGACATTTTGTAAACCAGTGTGAAGCTACCTGTTGAATCATCAAATCATCCCTATATGTACTTTATAATTCACTGTTCTATTAGTAAAAATTGTCAGCATTTTATCTCATACTTTTTCTCATTACATTTGAACTTCACTCATATCTTTCCCATTCCCAGTGGTCACAGTTTTACAGAACAAAACACTTTAGAAATTGAAAACATGTAAATTCTATGTGAGATGAATGTGTAAGTAACATCCATCTGCTGATCAATTAGGAATTTGATCTGGTCCCAGAAAGTGAAATAGACTGTAGCTATCAAAGCATTTTATCAACAAAAGATTAGAAGAAGAAAGCTATGAATTTCAGATATTTTTAATATAAAAACTGTGTTTCCAGTTAGTATTCTCTTTTGCTGACTTTGTGTTAATGTTATTATTTCTGATTTGTAAGCTAATACTGATAAGAGATCTAAATTCTCAACATGAAGACAGCAGTTCCTGTAGCCTATTTTTAATGTTAAGACATTTCCAAAAACAGATGTCATCTTAGAAATTGTATTTTTAAGCACAAATAAATCACCTCAACTTGAAAGTCTACATGTTTTATTTTTCATTCCTTAGCATTACTGAATTCTCTGTGTTATCTGATACATGTTTAAGTTGCAAGATTTTCTCAGAATTCTGTGTTTACATATTGCCACAACTGGTTTACCTACAACATGCAATTGAATTATTATTTAAATATATGACACTTGATGGAATTACACTCTTGTTCTTGTTGGCCTATATGTGAAAGACGTGTACAACATCTGTTTTGCTGGTATTTAATTTTTATGCAGGGTAAAGTTGAATTTTTATTTCTTCTTCTTGTTGTTAGCTGCCATCAAGTCTACGCCAACCATCGACTATGGAAAAATATAAAAACCATTCTTAGCTTGTGAGTTACACAAAAACAGGTGACGAGAAGGATTTGACCTGCAGGAGTTTGCCAACCTCTGGTTTACAGAACATCAGTTAGAACTCTCAATCTGATGTCATTTTGAAAACTCTGAATTCTCCTCTGAAGTCTTCTATTGGGCATTGGGAAGGAGATAGTTGAAGAGGTGAGAGGAGAAGGGGACAACTAACTAGCTAGTCAGATTAACCATGTTAACCAGTGGGGTCAGTGAGGTGACATACGTCTATATATGCTCCAGTCCAACAGCTGCCTGTCTGAAGCCTTCAGATAAAGAAAAAAATCAATAAATACTACTTCAAACAAACAAAAAAAGTAGTATTTCCAAATTTACCTTTTGATAAGTTGTAGCTGACATAAGGCTGAAGCAAATAAATAATAGCTTAGTTAAAAACAGAAGAAATATTGAACTGGAAAACTCCCCTCCCTTTCTCTTTCTCTGATGGTGAAAATGGCTGCAATGCTTTACCTCTCTGTACCCATACCCACTAAAGGTGACACTATAACTCCTCCCATCAAGGAGTGGAGTCTAGATCCTGCCTCTTGAAGTTTTAAAATAACGCCTAAATCCTTTGACACTCCTCCCATAGAGAAAGGGCCTGTGTTCTCTCCCCTTGAATCAGTGGTGTGACTGCTAGACAAGAGGGAATACAGTGGAAGTGGCATTGCACCAATTTTGGGGCTAGGCCTTCAAAAACTAGCAGCTGCCATTTCCTCTCTTGGGGTGCTTGCTCTTGGAATCCAGCCTACATGTTGTAGAAAAGCTAATCTGCCTCATATATAGTCTCACACAGAGAGGAATTTGCTAGCCGTGTGAGTGTGCCATCTTGGAAGTGGATCCTCTAGTGCTAGCTGAGCTGCCCCAGCTGACATCTAGTGGATCAGGGATGAGCTATCCCAATTCAGTCAGTTGGCATAATAGAGTTCACAAAGTTCATGTTCTGCATCCTAGGAAGGTGAGCAGCCATCTAAGATGTAGCTATTTGTCTCTACTCATCAGGAGCAAAAGAGAAAGAAGGCAACCAAAGCCTCAGAGAAGAAACCAGTCTACAGAGCTAACAGCCTACATGAGCCACGGCATCATCTACCCTGAGACCAGAAGAACTAGACGGTGCTACCACTATTGACCATTCTGATCAGGGCCACAATAGATGGACCCTGATAGAATGGGAGAAAAACGCAGAACAGAACTCAAACTCTTAAAGAAGTCCAGACTTAACTGGACCATTTCCAACTATTGCCCTGAGATACTCTTGAATTGGAATTATCTGCTAAGGTCAAACTTTTAGTGAAACAACAGAGTGGCATACAAAATAAAGGATATGACCTGTGAGTATGGTGCTTCATTAAAAAACCATCTATACGAGACCAAAATGTCAACAATTAAAGCAAAGATAAGAGAAGGGCAGGGAAACTAGAGTACTGGAAATGGAACAATCAGAACGCAATTAAAGAGAATGTCAACACATTATGAAAAATGTAACCAGTGTTACTGAACAATTTGTATAGAAATTGTAAAACAGGAACCTAACTACTGTGTAAACATTCACTGAAAACACAATAAAAAACTACTATTAAAAAAAAAAGATAAGCAGCCCCCACCAATACCTGACCAAACGGCAGATTTGTGAGCAAAATAAAGGATTGTTGTTTTAAGCTTAAAAAAAAAAAAAAAAAAGTCTACTCCAACTCATGGCAAACTCGTGTGTCATAGTAGAACTATGCTCCACAGGATTTCAATAGCTGATTTTCCAGAAGTAGAGTGCCAGGCCTTTCTTCCTAGGTGCCTCTGGGACGTGAACCCCCAAACTTTTGATTAGCACCTAAGCACATTAACTGTTTGCACTACCCAGGGACTCTGTTTCTTGGTAAGACTCTTAAATTTACTTTTATCTGCTAACCTAAACAGGCACTTATGAAGGCCCTTCTTTGTGCCATGTTCTTGGCTGTGCACAGAGCAGGAAGAGCTAAGTGGGGTAGTACAGTTTTCGTGAGGAAGGACTGCCTTCTCCTTCGTCTTTTTGTAATCTATTTAGTAGTTCAGAGATTTAGATTAGCTGATAGCGTGTCCAGTTTAAGGAGAAGTCCTCAGCATTCAGTGTAGCACAGTGGAAAAAGTCCTGGACTCTGGGAATCAAAGGGACAGCATTTGAGGCTGGACTTGACTATATGGTGGCATGTATCCCCCTCCCCCAGCCACTGAATTCTCTGAACTTTGCCCACCCAAACCCACTGCCATCAAGTCGATTCCAATTCATCGTGTCATAGTGACCCCATAGGGTTTCCAAGGCTATAAATCTTTATGGAACCAGACGTCCACATCTTTCTCCCTTGGAGCCTCTGGTGGTCTTAAACCGCCATCCTTTCTGTTAGCAGTCAAGCACTTTAACCACTGCACCAGCAGGGCTCCTTGAACTTTGCCCAAGCCCCCTGTAAAATGGGGACGATTCCACTACCTTATCAGGTCTTGGGAGGACCAGAGGAGGAAGTATGTAAGAACCACAAAGGGCCTAAATGATATAAAATACTTTCACTCCTCCCGGTAAGAATTACAGTAAGCTGGGTCATATGGGTCATTCTATGTTTAACTTTTTGAGGAACTGCCAACTGTTTTCCAAAGTGGCCATACTATTTTACATTCCTACCTGCATTGTATGAGGGTTCCAATTCCTCTACCTCCTCACCAATGCCTGTTACTGTCTTTTTGGCTATAGCCATCCTAATGGGTGTGAAGTGGTATCTCATTGTGGTTTTTACTTGCATTTCCCTAGTGACTGACAATGTTGAATATCTTTCTCTGCTTATTAGCCATTTGCTCAGCATACAAATTGAATAAGTATGGTGAAACAATACAACCTTGATGCACACTTTTCCAGACTTTAAACCACACAGTATCCCCTTACTCTGTTCCAAGGACTGCCTCTTGGTCTATGTACAGGTTCCACATGAGCACAATTAAAGTGTTTTGGAATTCCCATTCTTTGTAATGTTATCCATAATTTGTTACGATCCACATAGTTGAATGCCTTTATACAGTCAATAAAACACAGGTCAACATCTTTCTGGTATTCTCTTGAAGCATTTACTGATGAAGATCAAAGACCACAGCCTTTAGTATGGATTACACCTCAACTTAAAGAAAACAAAAATCCTCACATCTGGACCAATAAGCAACATCATGATAAAGGAGAGAATATTGAAGTTGTCAAGGATTTCATTTTACTTGAATCCACAATCAACCCTCATGGAAGCAGCAGTCAGGAAATCAAATGATGTATTGCATTGGGCAAATCGGCTGCAAAAGACCTCTTTATGTTAGCTGGTGGAAACCCCAGGTTCTTACTCTGTATGACTTGTATTGGCCAATAAACGAGAAACTGAGGTGGGAGAATGAAAAAGGCACCTTTATTTTGTTGTACAAGGAAATGGAGCCAGTTGGAGCTTACTGCTGCCGAGACGGATCACCGAGGGCAGACAGGCAGGTTACTTTTAGAGGGGTTTACAAGTAGGGAGTTCATACAAGTTATGTCAGCAACATTCTTAGTCATACTACGCAGGCACAATGGGGTTTACATATAACCTCCAAGCAAAAGCAGGATTCAAATGCAAAGCTGGGGAGCTGGGGGGGAGCCCAGCAAAGGAAACAATTTTTTGCAATATAACACTGTAGGGAAGGAAGCCAGGTAAAGAATACAGCACTGTGGGGGTTCTGTCTCACTTAAAGTGTTGAAAGCAAAGATGTCACTTTGAGGACTAAGGTGTGCCTGATCAAAGCCATGGTATTTTCAGTTGCTTCATATGCGTGCGAAAGCTGCACAATGAATAAGAAAGAATGAAGAAGAATTGATAACCTTTGAATTATGGTGTTGGCAAAAAATATTGAATATACCATGGACTGTACATTGGAAGAAATACAGCCAGAATGCTCCTTAGAAGCAAGGATGTTAAGATTCCATCTCACGTATTTCAGACATGTTATCAGGAGGGACCAGTCCCTGGAGAAGAACATCATGCTTGGTAAAGTAGAGGGTCAGCGAAGAAGTGAAAGATCCTTGACAAGGTGGATTGACACAGTGGCTACAACAATGGGCTCAAACACAGCAACAATTGTGAGGATGGCGCAGGACCAGGCAGTGTTTCCTTCTGTTGTATGCAGGGTCCCTGTGAGTCAGAACTGACTTGACGGCACCTAACAACAACACCGGACATTTATAAATCTTCTTTGGAGAGAAACGTATTAAATCCTTTATTTTTAAAAATGTGGTTGTCTTTTTATTGTTCAGTTGTAGGGATTCTTTATATATTCTGGATATTAGATCCTCATCAGATATATGATTTGAAAATATTTCTCCCATTCTGGGTTGTCTTTTTACTTTCTTGATAGTGTCCTTTGATGGGTAAATGTTCTTAATTTTGATGAGGTTCAATTTATCTATTTTCGTTTTTTGGTTGCATATGCTTTGGTGTCAAATCTAAGAAACCCTTGCTTAATCTAAGGTCACACAGATTGACACCTGTGTTTCCTTCTAAGAATTTATAGTTTTAACATTTACATTTAGGTCTTCGATGCATTTTGAGTTAATCTTTTGTACATGGTGTGCGGTAAGGGTGTAGCTTTGTTCATTTACATGTGGAGATCCAGTTGTCCCAGCACCGTTTGTTGAAAAGCACACTGGCTTTTAAAGCTTCCATCCAGAAGTTTCACACGCATCATTTCCACTCATTTCACTGGTCTCAGCAAGTCATGTGGTAATACCCAACTTAAAGGGAACAGGTTAAATATATTCTTACAAATCTGCTCATGGTTCCAAGTTTACATGTTATGGTTTCAGTCACACAAAGATGACAGGCTTTCTCAGCTGAGGTTCCAAATCCTTGAAGGAGGAAGCTCTTATTTGCCTAGCTTGGGAAGAGTGCTAATCCTCCCATGGACAATTGTGATCAAGGAAACAGGGTCATTTAGGACAAACATGGCTGCTGGAAGTTCACCCCTATGGACATTATAAACCAGGCAAGCTATGCCCCAAAACGTCCCTGATGGCTATGAATTTAATTCTGGTTTAGGTTACTTGAAAATTATCTACAAGTGTATGGTCCCTGATTGTACTTTTGTTAAGCAAATATTTATTGAGTTTCTACTCTGTGCTGCCAGACTGTTCAGGGCACTTGGGAAATACCAGTGAATAAAACAAAGATTGCTGTTTTCATGGAGCTTATATTAAAGTGGAACGAGGCTGACAATAAACAGTAAATGTGATAAGTAAATTATATAATACAAGGGCTAGCAAATTAAGGCCCCCAGACTGACTGCCTGTTTTTGTAAATAAAGTTTTATCAGAACACAGTCATGCCCATTCATTTGCGTATTATCTATGGTTGCTTTTGCACACAAAGGCAAAGTTGAGTAATTGCAACAGAGACTTTATAGCCTGCAAGCCTAAAATATTTATTATCTGGCCCTTTAAAAAAGTTTGCCGACCGTTAATATAATGTAGAAGGTGATGGTGCAATGGAGGAAAAATAAATAAAGCCAGGTAAAGGGAACTGGGGATGTTGGAAGGGAAGGCTGTCAGTGCAATTTTAAACAAGATGGTCATCGTCTGCTTCTTTGAGATGGTGGATTTTGAGTAGAGACTTGAAGGAAGGCAGGGAGTGAAATAGATATCTGGGGGAAGAGTATCTTAGGCAGAAAAAAAGTCAATGCAAAGGAAGGATTGTGCTTCTTTGAACAGCGAGGAGGCCATTTGGCTGGCCTAGAGCAGGGGAGAGGGTTGTAATAGGGGGTGAGTCAGATAAGTATCAAGAACTGTGCAGGGTCTGACATTTTACCCTACTTTCAAGTTAGCAAGTTTAGCCTGCATGGTTTCGTACATACTGGCAGAAGACCTGAGACTTCCTGGGTCAGCAAGAAAAAACTTTTTACTCATGGCACAGCAAGCAGCAAGAACATAAGCATATTTGGGTCAGTTCCCTTGCGCCCCAAGTCCCATGGGGTGATGGGGAGGGGCTCAGGTGGATGCTGTGACCCAGTGGGTTTTCATTACAGCGGAGGAGCTCTGAACTTAGGGAACACGAACCTTTTACAATGGACTGCAAGTAAACCTGCCTGACTTTTGCTCTAGAAGGAGACATTATCTTTGTTACACTGGACAGTAAACAAACCTGCTCTCTGCTGGTGGAGAGGGGGACACTATCTTCCAAGGCTGCTTGCTATACAAACTTTCTTGAAAAGATGGTCTAGAACAATGTTGTTCAGTGCCTCTGCTTACAAGAGTGCAGAAATGTGAGAGGCCATGGAGAACTGTCTCCAATAACAGGTTTATAAACCAGTCGCCATAGAATTGACTCTGACTCACCATTTTAAGAACTTCAATTTTCACTCTGACTGAAATGAGGAACCATTGCAGAGTTTTGAGCAAAGGAGTGGCATAAGCTGACTTATGTTTTGAAAAGATTACCCTGGCTGCCCTGTTGAGAACAGAGTGAAGTGGGCATGGGTAGGAGCAGGGAGACAAGAGGCTACTGCAGTAATCCCGACCACAGTCGTAGCATGGGAGGTGTTTTGGGTTTTAGCTTGAACCACTACAATGATGGAGTTGTCATCAACTGAGATGGAGGAGAGATACAGGTGGAACAGATTGTGGGGGGATGTTCAGGAATTCACTTTCAGACATAATGAATTTGAGATATCAGACATGTTGATATTGAGGGGGCTGTTACACAAAGGACTCTGGAATTTGAGAAAGAGAGGGTTGGGTTGAGAGAAACCTTTGGGAGACCTCAGCATACTGACGGCATATAAAGCCATGCACAGAAATGACTGTACATAGAGAAGAGACAGCCCTACGTTAAGGGATTGGAGATAAGAGGAGGAACCAGCAAAGGAGACTTTTATAAGGGGTGCTCAGGGAGAGTCCATAACATTGGATCAGTAATTAAGATTTAAGGAGCCCATACCCATGAGGAGTGTGTCCTTTAAACAATCAACTATCTGAGACCAAACAGTCAACATTTACCCAAAAGCAAAGATGAGAAGGCAAGAAGGGGCAGGGAAACTGGATGGATGGAAATGGGGGCAGGCAGGGTGGAAATCGTAAGAGTGCTGACACATTGCAGAGACTGTAACCAATGTCATAGAACAATATGTGTATGAATTGTTGAATGGGAATTTAATTTGCTATGTAAACTTTCAGTTAAAACTCAATAAAATATTAAAAAAAAAAAAAAAAAAAGAAGAAGGGAAGAGTTAAGGAGCCCTGGTGGCACAACAGTTAAGTGCTTGGCTGCTAACTGAAAGGTTGGTGGTTCGAACCCAAGCAGCTCTGTTAGAGAAAGACCTGGCAATCTGCTTCCATAAAATATTACAGCCAAGAAAACCATATGGGGCAGTTCTACTCTGTCATATATGGTCTCTATGAGTCAGAATCAACTCGATGGCACCCAACAACAATGCAACAATTAAGATTTTGGTGTGAATTACATCCTCTGTTCACCTTCAAAGCTGGATCAAGCCTCTTAGAGCTCAGACTGAATAAATACTACTAAGCACAAATTTAAGAATCAGGACTTCCAATGAAACAATCAGGGCCTTTTATCTGGCTTTTCACCGACTCCCATATATCTAAAAGAGGCAGAGTGTCATTTGAGCTTTCAAGGGAGAAAAAAAAAGCTGAGCATAAAATCTCAAATTTTAATTAAGAAAATTTGACAATGTTAAACAAGAAGCAGCTGCGAGGGGGAAGATTTATGTGCATTTTTAGCTGTGTTTTTGAAAGCCTCAGATTGTCTCTGGAGCAGAATAGAGAAAATTGTCACAAATCTTGTTTTCTGAGAAACCGGTTATATCAACATTACGCCATGCTACTGCGACAGCCAGCGTGCCAAAAATAACACGGAAAGGAATGACGGCAAATCAATTTAGAATTAAGCCAGTAATTATTGCGTTTGTGATCATTTCCAAGAATTGTTTCTACCCAAATATTAAATGGAAAATAAGAAGAGCTCAGTCTAGCTCAGAAACTTCTCCATTTTATATTGCTCCTTTTCTTCACTTACTAATGGTTTATATTAGCAAACTATTAATAGTTTTAAACAGGGTGCTTCTATGTTGAGATTAAAAGAAAGGTCATTTAAAGAGTATTTTGGAGACTTTATATTTTTCTTTAAAATACAAAGTATATTTAAATGTACAAAGTGTAATCTAGGAAAATTGGAAATCGTCAAAAATGAAATGGAACACATAGACATTGATATCCTAGGCATTAGTGAGCTGAAACGGACTGGTACTGGTCATTTTGAATCAGATAACCATATGGTCTACTATGCAAGGAATGATAACTTGAAGAGGAATGGCATCACATTCGTTGTCAAAAAGAACATTTCAAGATCTATCTTGAACTACAACACTATCAGTTATAGGATAATATCCATATGCCTACAAGGAAGACTAGTTAATATGACCATTATTCAAATTTACGCACCAACCACTAAGGCCAAGGATGAAGAAATTGAAGATTTTTACCAACTTCTGCAGTCTGAAATTTATGGAACATGCAATCAGTATGCAATGATAATTACTGGTGATTGGAATGCAAAAGTTGGAAACAAAGAAGGACTGGTAGTTGGAAAATATGGCCTTGGTGATAGAAACGATACTGCAGATCGCATGATAGAATTTTGCAAGACCAATGACTTCTACATTGCAAATAACTTTTTCATCAACATAAACGGTGACTATACACGTGGACCTTGCCAGATGGAATACACAGGAATCAAATCAATTACATCTGTGGAAAGAGATGAAGGAAAAGTTCAATATCATAAGTCAGAACAAGGCCAGGGGCTGACTGCGTAACAGACCATCAATTGCTCATATTCAAGTTGAAGCTGAAGAAAATTAGAACAAGTCCATGAGAGCCAAAGTATGACCTTGAGAGTATATCCCACCTGAATTTAAAGACTATCTCAAGAATAGGTTTGATGTTGGTAGGGAAGAAGTCAAAGTATCTCTATTTGCAGATGATATGATCTTATACACAGAAAACCCCAAAGACTCCACCAGGAAACTACTGGAACTAATAGAAGATTTCAGCAAAGCTTCAGGATACAAGATAAACATACGAAAATCAGTTGGATTCCTTTACACCAACAAAGGGAAACTTGAAGAGGAAATCACCAAATCAGTACCATTTACAATAGCTCCCAAGAAGATAAAATACTTAGGAATAAATCTAACCAGAAACGTAAAAGACCTATACGATGAAACCTACAAGACACTACTGCAAGAAACCAAAAGAGACCTGCATAAGTGGAAAAACGTACCTTGCTCATGGATAGGAAGACTCAACATTGTGAAAATGTCAATTCTACCCAAAGCAATCTACAGATACAATGCAATCCTGATCCAAATTCCACTGGCATTTTTTAATGAGATGGAGAAACACATCACCAACTTCATACGGAAAGGGAAGAGGCCTCGAATAAGTAAAGCATTATTGAAGAAGAAAAACAAAGTGGGAGGCCTCACACTACCTGATTTTAGAACCTGTTATACCGCCACGGCAGTCAAAACAGCCTGGTACTGGTACAACAACAGATACATAGACCAATGGAACAGAATTGAGAATCCAGACATAAATTCATACACCTATGAGCAGCTGATATTTGACAAAGACCCAAAGTCCATTAATTGAGGAAAAGACAGTCTCTTCAACAAATGGTAATGGCATAACTGGATATGCATCTGCAAAAAAATGAAACAAGACCCGTACCTCACACATGCACAAAAACTAACTCAAAATGTATCAAAGACTTAATATAAAATCAAAATGATAAAGATCATGGAAGAAAAAATAGGGACAATGCTAGGAGCACTAATACATGGCATAAACACAATAAGAACCATAGGTAACAATGCACAAGCACCAGAAGAGAGACTAGATAAATGGGAGCTCCTAAAAATCAAACACTTATGCTCATCAAAAGACTTCACCAAAAGAGTCAAAAGACAACCTACAGACTGGGAAAAAAATTTTGGCTACAACAAATCTGATCAGCATCTAATCTCTAAAATCTACAAGATACTGCAATACCTCAACAACAAAAAGACAAATAACCCAATTAAAAAATGGGCAAAGGATATGAACAGGCACTTTGCCAAAGAAGATATTCAAGTGGCTAACAGACACGTGAAGAAATTGCTCACGATCATTAGCCATTAGAGAAATGCAGATCAAAACTACAATGAGATATCATCTCACCCCACCAAGGCTAGCATTAATCCAAAAAACACAAAATAATCAATGCTGGAAGGTTGTGGAGAGACTGGAACACTTATACACTGTTGGTGGGAATGTAAAATGGTACAACCACTTTGGAAATCAATTTGGCGCTTCCTTAAAAAGCTAGACATAGAAGTACCATACGATCCAGCTATCCTGCTCCTTGGAATATATCCTAGAGAAATAAAAGCCATCACACAAATAGATATATGCACACCCATGTTCATTGCAACATTGTTAACGATAGAAAAAAAGATGGAAACAACCTAGGTGCCCATCGACGGACGAATGGATAAACAACATTCCACACAATGGAATACTACACAATAATAAAGAACAATGATGAAGCTATGAAACATAACATGGAGGAATCTGGAGGTCATTATGCTGAGTGAATTTAGTTGGTCACAGAAGGACAAATACTGTATAAGACCACCATTGTAGAACTAGATAAAAGGTTTAAACACAAAAGAAAACATTCTTTGATGGTTACAAGGGTAGGGAGGGAGGGTGAGGGTTGTTTATTAACCAGATAGTAGATTAAGAATTATCTTAGGTAAAGGGAAGGACAGCACACACTACAGGGGAAGTCAGCACAATTGGACTAAACTAAAGCTAAGAAGTTTCCTGAATACAATCAAACACTTTGAGGGATAGAGTAGCAGGGGTAGGGGTCTGGGGACCATGCTTTCAGGGGACATCTAGGTCAATTGGCATGACAAAAATTATTAAGAAAATGTTCTACATCCTACTTTGGTGAGTGGCGTCTGGGGTCTTAAAAGCTTGCAAGCAGCCATCTAAGATGCATCAATTGGTCCCAACCACCTGGAGTAAAGGAGAATGAAGAACACCAAAGACACAAGGAAAGTAGTAGCCCAAGAGGCAGAAAGGGCCACATAAACCAGAGACTTCATCAGCCTGAGACCAAAAGAACTAGATGGTGCCCGGCTACCACCAATCACCTCCCTGACAGGGAACACAACAGACAGCAGGAGAAAGGTGGGGTGCAGGACTCAAACTCTAGTAAGAAGACCAGAGTTAATGGTCTGACTGAGACTGCAGGTACCCCGGAAAGCATGGCCCCCAGATTATCAGCCCAGAACTAAAACAATTTCCAAGGCCAACTCTTCAGACAGAGATTGGACTGGACTGTGGGACATAAAGGGATACTCATGAGGAGTATGCATCTTAGGTCAAGTAGATACAGGAGACTAAACGGGCAGCTTCTGTCCAGAGGTGAGATGGGAAGGCAGAGAGGGTTAGGAGTTGGTTGAATGGACATGGGGAATCAGGGGTGGATAGGAAGAATGTGCTGTTACAGTATGGGGAGAGCAATTAGGGTCACATAACAATGTATATATAAATTTTTGTATGGAAGACTAACTTGAAATGTAAACTTCATTTAAACTACAATAATAAACAAACAAACAAAAAAAGAATAGATTTGACGCACTGAACACTAATGACCAAAGACCAGGCGACTTGTGGAATGACATCAAGGACATTATACATGAAGAAAGCAAGAGGTCATTAAAAAGACAGGAAAGAAAGAAAAGACCAAAATGGATGTCAGAAGAGACTCTGAAACTTGCTCTTGGACGTTGAGTTCAAGTTGCTGAAGCCAAAGGATGAAATGATGAAGTAAAAGAAGTGAAAAGAAGATTTCAAAGGGTGGCTCAAGAAGATTAAGTATTATAATGAAGTGTGCAAAGAGCTGGAGATAGAAAACCAAAAGGGAAGAACATGCTTGGCATTTCTCAAGCTGAAAGAACAGAAGAAAAAATTCAAGCCTCGACTTGCATTACTGAAGGATTCTATGAGGAAAATACTAAACGACACAGGAAGCATCAAAAGAAGATGGAAGGAATACACAGAGTCATTATACCAAAAAGAATTGGTCAACATTCAACCATTTCAGGAGGTAGCATATGATCAGGAACCAATGGTACTGAAGGAAGAAGTTCAAGCTGCACTGAAGGCACTGGCGAAAAACAAGTCTCCAGGAATTGATGGAATATCAATTGAGATGTTTCAACAAACGGATGCAGTGCTGGAAGTGTTCATTTGTCTATGCCAAGAAATTTGGAAGACAGCTACCTGGCAAACCGACTGGAAGAGATCCATATTTATGCCTATTTCCAAGAAAAGTGATCTAACTGAATGCAGAAATTATGGAACAATATCATTAATATGAAACCCAAGTAAAATTTTGCTGAAGATCATTCAAAAGCGGCTGCAGCAGTATATCAACAGGGAAGTGCCAGAAATTCAAGCTGGATTCAGAAGAGGTCGTGGAACCAGGGATATCACTGCTGATGTCAGATGGATCCTGGCAGAAAGCAGAGAATACCAGAAAGACGTTTAGCTGTGTTTTATTGACTATGCAAAGGTATTCAACTGTGTGGATGATAACAAACTATGGATAACACTGCAAGGAATGGAAATTCCAGAACACTTAATTGTGTTCATGAGGAGTCTGTACACAGATAAAGAGGCAGTCATTCGAACAGAACAAGGGGATACTGTGCGGTTTAAAGTCAGGGAAAGTGTGCGTCGGGGTTGTATCCTTTCACCATACCTATTCAATCTGTATGCTAAGCAAATAATCCAAGAAGCTGGACTATATGAAGAGAAACAGAGCATCAGGATTGGAGGAAGACTCATTAACAACCTGCGTTATGCAGACGACACACCTTGCCTGCTGAAAGTGAAGAGGACTTGAATCACCTACTGATGAAGATCAAAGACCACAGCCTTCAGTATGCACTACACCTCAACATAAAAAAAAAAAACCAGAAATCGTCACAACTGGACCAATAAGCAACATCATGATAAATGGAGAAAAGATTGAACTTGTCAAGGATTTCATTTTACTTGGATCCACAATCAACACCCATGGAAGCAGCAGTCAAGAAATCAAAAGATGCATTGCATTGGGCAAATCTGCTGCAAAAGACCTCTTTAAAGAGTTAAAAAGCAAAGATGTCACCTTGAAGACTAGGGTGCGCCTGACCCAAGCCATGATGTTTTCAATTGCATCATATGCATGAGAAAGCTGGACAATGAATAAGGAAGACTGAAGAAAAACTGACGCCTTTGAATTGTGGTGCTGGTGAAGAACATTTAATATACTATGGACTGCCAAAAGAACGAACAAATCTGTCTTGGAAGAAGTACAATCAGAATGCTCCTTACAAGCGAAGATGGCGAGACTACGTCTCACATACTTTGGACATGTTATCAGGAGGGATCAGTCCCTGGAGAAGGACATCATGCTTGGTATAAAGTAGAGGGTCAGCAAAAAAGAGGAAGATCCTCAACAAGATGGATTGACACAGTGGCTGTAACAATGGGCTCAAGCATAACAATGATTGTGAGGATGGCACAGGACTGGGCAGTGTTTCCCTCTGTTATACATAGGGTCACTACGAGTCGAAAGTGACTCGACAGCACCTAACAATAACATACAATATTTGTACTTTTATGTTTGGCTTATTTCACTCAGCATAATGTCCTCCAAATTCATCCATATTATGAGATGTTTCGCCATTATTCTTTATTGTTGTGTAGTATTCTAATGTGTGTATGAACCACAGTTTGTTAATCCATTCATCTGTTGATGAGCACTTAGGTTGTTTCCATCTTTTTGCGCAGGACCAAGTAGTGTTTCATTCTGTTGCACATAGAGTGACTATGAGTCGGAGTTGACTTGACAGCACCTAACAACATGTTTTTCTTTATTAAAAGGGGAAAATTTATTTTTTCTGTATGTGAAGTTATTTAAAGCATTAAGATTTCTTAAAACCCAGATTAAACAAAGGTATGTGTTCATTTAAAGTCCTGGCATATGAAAAGTGCTGAGAAGAAACAAGTCTACACGAGCCACGACCTCATCTCCCATGAGACCAGAAGAACTGGATGGTGCCTAGCTACCACAACTGACTGTTCTCATCAGGGTCACAATAGTTGGTCCTGGGTAGAATAGGAGAAGAATATGGAGAATTCAACTTCTTACTAAAAAACAAAAAACAAAAAACAAAACTCAGACAAACTGGAACAGTAGAGAACAGAGGACTCCCTGAGACTATTGCCCTGAGACAGTCTTTAAACCTAGAACCGAGTCTATCCCCTGAGATCACCTTTTAGCCAAATAGCAAAGTGGCACACAAAATAAAGGATATTATTCACAAGATGGGTGCCTTACTAAACCATCAGTATGAGACCAAAAGGTCAACACTTACTCAATAGCAAAGACAAGAAGATGAGGGGACAGGGAAACTAGAGTACTGGAAAGCAAACAAACTGAACACAATTAAAGAGAATGTTGACACATTGTGATAAATGTAACTAATGTCATTGAACAATTTGTGTGGAATTTGTTAAATTGGGACCTAACTTTCTGTGTAAACTTTCACCAAAAACTCAGTAAAATACTATTTAAAAAAAAAAAAAGTCCTGGCATATGAGCGATTCCCTGATCTCCATTTCCAAATAAATACATACTAATTTGGAGAAAAAAATATCTACTGGGTAAATTATAGGTGAACATGAAAAAAAGAGTGGTGGTTAATGGAACCAGCTTAAGAATGGTGCTAAAGCCCTCTTTCTTTTGTCCGTAAATTAGCTTCTTGGAAATGAGATGGAATCCTTTATTGAGTTTGAGATATCAGACACCTTGATATTGACATCCTTTACTGTAGAAAAATTGTTTAATGATCACAGCATAATTATTTAAGAAACGTTCCTTTACTTCAATATTTGCAAGCTCCTTTTTCCACTCTGTCTGTACTTCCCCTGCTTAGTTAGGTTCTTGATTATCAGCAGACCATGTAAATATTTAGACTGCTCATTAATCTGATAGAAAACATGTATATTCTGGCATTTCAGTGCTTTGGAGGATTTTTTTCTCCTAATCCTTGTCAGAGATATATGTCTAACTTTTATCCACTGAGAACAGAACACATGCCTCCTCCCTTTCTCACCCAGGTGATCCTTCTAAGGCCAAATCAGGCAAAGTTTGAAAGCAAAAGGTGATTGGCTGATTTGCTGTCACAGAAAAGGATGTTAATCTTTACAACAGCTGCCTGGTGCTCCCTGTCAACGAAGCTGTGGCTTGTGGAAAAGAAATCTTAGGCCTTCCATTTGGAAAATTCTGTGAAGGTTCAGCTCTCAGCTAATTTGTACAGCAAAGACAACTGCTGGTGGGATACTTTCTTAACCATCTAGCTTCATTTGTTTTCCTTACCAGAAACTGTCCCTCAGCCATTTGGCAATCTCTATATGGAGTACAGACCACAATGTGGGTTAGTGTAGTGGTTCTCAACTTTTCACATGTTAAATTCTACAAATCTTCTCCCCGCCCCCGCCCCCACCCCCACTGGGGAGTAAGGGGAGACACTAAAGCTCTCCTTAAGTATTATTGTTGTCTAAGCAGAAAGTAAGACAGGGAGTGGGGGACGGTATTTCAGGTTGGTTGTCCTCTCTGTACCTCAAGGCTGCCCCCTCCTCGTCTTTCTAGATGAGCTTTGTGTCCCTAGACTTAGTTTACACAAACAACAAAAACTAGTAACTGTTTAGGATTTTGACAAAATCCATGGCTGGATAATCATTGGGTGGTATTGTTCAGTGGAATGTAGAGTCAAGGGAACACATATTTTTGATAATTTCTGTTAAAGCCATTTGGTTATGGAGCAACAAATCAATGCCAGGTCAACAGAATCTCCTATACTTAGAATCCATTTTCATGGCTCTTAATAAATATCTGAGCCACAGGGAAGCACAAACTCAACAACTGTTTCACCTTTCCATCCAGATTAACTCTTTTTTTCCATATTCCCCATAATGATTCTTCCATTAACATTTGATGCTAGATTTTCATTTCCTCTAAAATTGGTACCTGGGAGTCTTCCAAAAATTTAGAAAGTAGGTTTGATTTCATCTTGTACCTTTTTCACCTGTTTCATCATATAGCTGGTCTCTTGATTTATTTGAGCAATCTTCTGCCCTCCAATGGAAGGGTCTGCAAAACTTAGTCCAAAGGAAGAAGTTTCCAAGGCCAACAAATTTCTTCCTCCAGATGGCCTCTAGCAGCCAGCCAGCTACCAACTGTCCTCTCGTTACTGCCTTTTGTTGGCTCTCCAGAGAATGTTGCTAACAATCCTTGACTCTCCAGCCACTGGGCTGGGTCCCAGGCCCCTTCAGTTTTAGCTCTTCTGGCAGTAGATCCTTCCTTAGGGAGGACCTGGAGATGAAGCTAATGCTGCTTCCTTTCCTATTTTTGTTGGGCTTGTAGCTACAGAACAACATAGATAGTTCACAGTTTGAGTTGGCATTTGCACTCAGGCTGGGCTTCCAAGCAGTTGTCTGGAACAGGAGCTGTGCTTCCTTGTTCTGGCTTGTACCTTGGACATTTATTTAGCAAGAGCCCTGAAAACAGGATTTAACATGACCAAAGGAAATTCTGTTAAACTTTGCCCTGGCACTCACATTTACGAAGGTAAGTCATGAGTCTGGTCTTTGCTGTCCTCTCTGCTGACAGGCCTTGAGTGGAAAGAAGGAGAGCTGGGAACTCCTTAGGGCCTTTATCCCATCCTCAGGATCCCTGTGTTTAGACCTCAATTTGTTGCTAATGTGCGTGGTTGATATTGCAGTGGCTGTAACTTTTGTTATTGTTGTTAAGCAAACGTACACATTTTTTCTCCTCTATGATATGTTTTATTTTGTTACACCAAATGGTTTGGATAATGCTAAGTATGAAAAATCAGACACCTACTGAAACAAGACCATAAACCCATGGCCAAAGAGTTGATTCTGACTCATAGTGACCCTATAGGACAGAGTAGAACTGTCCCATAGGGTTTCCTTGCTGAAACAAGGTTTAAAATAGTAGGCAATGATACAAAATTAAAATGGTTATTTACAGCCAAGAACACAGATATCAAAAATGAAATAGCTAGAAAAGAGTACAGAAGTCTACTACTAGGACATTCCATCCTTTGATTTGGGGAAAGGCCTTCATGCAACATTTCCTGCCAGTTGCCTATGGATATAGGTATACGTTTCTTAGTTCCAAAGCTTTTTTTCTGAGTAGGCCTTACTCAGAGGACCCAGCTGATCAGATGTAAGTTAAATAAAGGAAGATTTATCACGATTTACCTCCACTCTTTGACTCTGTGAGGGAACAGGGGAAAGCAAGGGATAAAGGTTCCAGCACTCACCTTTCAAGGCAGAGCACTATACCTTACAGATCTGTGTGGGGAGGGTGGCACCCACGCTGGTCAGCCTGCAAACCTCAGGGGTGTGCTTCATCAGCTTCATCTGCTTCGGGTGGGACAATTCTGCCAGTACACCACCTTACAGCTCAGGAAGCCCTTGGGCACCGGGTCCACCTGCACACCTCACTCGTTGTCCTAACTGCAGAACATCTCCACCTGCGCGGCCACTCACCGCCCACATCCTGTGGCAGGTCTGAGAGCGTCAGGTTGACAGAAGTGGTGCCCACGCTGTCGTGGCCTAGAGGACGTAGGCTGCAGGCTGTTCCAGGAGGCGCGCGGTGGGCCGGCAGTGGCAGAGGAAGGCCGCAGGGTCGGGACACGCAGGGCGCGCGGGCGCTCCACGCAGCAGGCTGGGTCCGCCCGCGCTCGCCAGCCTCCATCCACCCTGTGCGGGGGCCGCCGTGGGCCGCTGGGCGGAGTCCAGCACCTCGCCTGCGACAGCCAGGCGCACCAGCAGCGCCTCGCGCGTCCTCAGGCAGGCGAGGCTGACCAGGTGGAGCTTGAGGCAGTCGAGGCCGCTGGGCCGCGTGGGCCCTGGGCCAACTCGAGCAAGGCGCGGGCCCCGTCGCTGCCCAAGTGGCTGAGGTGCGGCAGGTGTGGGTAAGTGCTGCGTCAGGAGGCCGTGTTGGGGGGCGCCGGAAGGCCCTGCGGGGTCGCATGTGCTGGGGCAGCGAGAGGCGGTGAGCACGTCCGCCCGCAGGCCCTGCGCTCCCGGTGTCCGTAGGCAGGGCCGCATCCGTCGCAGTTTGGCCCGGCGGGTGGGCGGCCGGGGCTTCTCCGGGGTTGGGGACGGCGTGGCCTGGCAGGCGCAGCCGCGGGGGTGGAAGAGCGCCAGCACCGGGTCGGACACGCGCGGTGGACGCCCCTGGCGCAGGTGCCCACCTGGGTGAGCGCGTCGAGGCGCTGTCAGGGCGGAGGACTGGCAGGAAGGTGGGCGCTGAGGGGCCTGGCAGGGCTCAGTGGGAACGCGCCCGAGTGCAGCAGCTCTAGGGCAGTAGCGAGCACAGCATGGACATCTTCACTGCCTCACAAGTCAGCGTGGGCTCCGCCGAAGCCGCAGCCGCTGGGAGAAGGCCAGATACGGCCTCAGGATGCCAGTCTGGCAGCCGCTGGGGAAGGAGCAGACGTGGAAGAGCTCAGAGCTGAGCTTTTGGGTGTCTGGGCGTCCAGGCAGCGGTGCACCTGCAGGCCTGCACCAGCACTACACCAGCTGCACGCTGCAGGAACGTTTTGATGGCCACTGTTTCCCCTTGTACAATTACCTTTATATCAAAAATTTGCTGATGTGGGGACTTTCAGAACTGTTGTAGATTCCTGACAGCAGCCTTGGCACAGAATGGGCAGTCAGTGTGTGTTGATGAACCAATGGATTACTGATGCCAGTAGTCCTTTTCTGAACCTCCCTGTGCTTGGTGAACCTCAGGTTGAGTTCCCTTCCATGAAGATTAGGTTGAATGGCTAAAAAGAGAAGCGTAGGAGGCTCTTTCAGGCTTGATGATGACTGAGCCTCAGTGTAGAGGGGTGCAAGGCAAGAGAAGCAAGGCTCCTCTCTAGGAGAGTGAGCAGGCGCAGTGGGCTTCCCAGGCAAGGTGAATAGGCTGAGTGGACTGTTAGGGGGTTGCTGAGGAGATAATCCCATGCTGGCTATCTCATGGTAGATGCTTTTTGCTGCCGTTTGAATATCAGTCAGGGTTCAACAGAGATCACACTAAGTATATTTGGTAGAAAGGGACTTAATACAGGAAATTAGGTGCTTAGAAAATTATTAGAAGGGTTGGAAAAGCAGTTTCTAGGCTACATCTCAGTAATGAGTCCAGAACATCAAGGAAGTGACCTACCAAGGGAAGCAATCAAGAAGGTGGAGAATTGAGAGGCTACCGCATTTAACCTTGAGTTAAAAAAATGTATAGCTGTAATCCCCAGATCAGGAAGTCACTTGCTTGCAAGATGTGCTACACAGAACCCTGCTGCAGAAAAATCTCATTTCTCCACACGTTGCAGCCCAGAGTTGCCAGAAGAGGGTCTGCCCCACTTCTACCTTCATATCTCCTGTGAGGGGTTCTAACTGACAGAACTGAATTTGTTTCCAGATCTGTAACAGCAAGGGTGTCTGGGAAATGTAGTTTTTTTTTTTGTTTTTTTTTTTTTTTTAAGTTTTCAAGCTTCTTTAGCACACTAGAAGGAGGTTGGAAAAGATAGTAACAATTGTTTAGAATTCAGCACATTTCCAACTGTGGGCTGTGAGCTTGTCCCTCAGCCTGCCAGCAGCTTCAGCTTCCCTAGAAAGGTGAGAGGGTATGAGCTCATGGGTCTGCTCCTGGGCAGATATCCCTGAAGTAGTTCACGAGGGTAGAGTCCTTCAGGGGATCAAAATAGCTAGGACAACATCAAGGATGGAGGCTGGGGAATAACTGCCGTGAATATCACAGCTTCCAGCTCAGCGAGTAAGAGGCCGTGACAAACCCCTTTGTCACTCTTTGTGGTAGCGGCTTTGAGGGAGAACCATGGGCAAGCAATTGGGAGGAGGATACTTGCTAACTAGCTTCCCTCCATATGTGTCGATAGCTACAACCATGGTGTGGGCTTTTCCATAGGTATATGAGTGGACAGATGGGGAATGAGTTAATGAGGGTTGGCTTCTCCTGAGACCTGCAGTTTGTTCTGGTGGTGCTGGTGGCTTTAGCACCAGCCTCCAGCATAATAAGCTTGTGAGCAGTGGGTGGTGAATGGACTGTAAGGGTCAGCCATCCTGATGGACCCACTTAAAGGAGGTGACTGTTTATGGCCTGACTTCTCCCAGCACCCGAAAGAAACTCTCTGGTTGCTAAGTCTTGGCCATGGCCAGGGGCAGGAAGCTAGATGATCTCATCGAGAGGGTCACTTCCTAGCTAGACCAAGGAGAGCTACCTTCATGCAAAACCATGTCAGTGTTTGCTTAAAAATGTTCTATTTGCATGAGGCAAAAGTCCAAGTTCCTGATATGGCCACCAAGGCCATATTTGATTTGGATCCTGCCTAAGACTGACTTCAGCTCCTTCTATTCCTCTCTAAGTCCCAGCCACACTAACCTTCTTCCTGTTCCCTCAACATGCCCAACTTGTTTTACCTCGTAGCCTTTGCACTCAGTTTGCTGTATCTAGAGTAGTCTTCCCTTGGGCCTTTGATCGGTTAACCCCCCTCATCAATCGAGTCTTACCCCAACTATCACCTCCTCAGTGGTTAGAATAACTGGTTTTTCACTTAACAAGGATGGGTGACCCCTATGTGAGGTAAGCCACAAAATTTTAGTGGGAGATATAGTAGATTTAAAGAAGAGGTGAAATACTGTAAACATATTGACTTACCCTAGATTACTTTTTCCCAAATTAAATACCCAATCCTATTCAAAATACCAATGACCTGACAAAATGATTCAAAACTGGTAGTGAAAAATAGGTTGGCAATACTACTTGAGAAATCAAGAAAGGAAAAATTGGAGGTAACTTGACCTATCAGCTATAAAACATAAGGCTCCTAAAATTGAAACAGTCTGTTATTTGCAAAAGAAGTGATAAGACAGTGAAACAGATTAGACAGCCCTGAAACCAAGCCTCATATAAATAGGAACTTGTATAATAAAGAAATCACCACAAGTCAGTGGGGGAATGGATTATTAAACAAAAAATATTGAGGTTTCACTCCCAGGTATATATCCAAGAGAATTAAAAACATATGTTCACACAAGAACTTGAACATAAATGTTCATAGCAGCATTATTCGCAATAGCCACAAGGTGGAAGTAAGCTAAATGTCCATGGATGGACATTAAATGAATGGATAAACCATGGTATATCTATACAATGGAATATTGTTGTTGTTGTTTGCCATTTAGTCCATTCCGACTCAAAATGACCCTATATTAGTCAGCCATAAAAAGGAAGAAATACTGATTGATGCTATAATATGGATGAAACCTGAAAGCATCATGCTAAATAAAAGAAGCCACATATAAAAGGCCACATACTGTAGATTCCATTTATATGAAATGTCCAGAATAGGCAAATTCATAGAGACAGAAAGTAGATTAGTGGTTACCAGGGACTGGGGGGAGATTGGAATGGGGAGTGACTGTTAATAGATACAGGCATTCTTTTTGAGGTGATGAAGATGTTTAGGAATTAGATAGTGATAATGGTTGCACAAATTTGTGAACATACTAAAAAAATACAGAATTGTGCACGTTAAAAATGGTGAATTTTATGTTACATGAATTATAGCTCAATAAGAAAAGTATTGGGGACATTGATTATCCAGCTATCAATATCAGGTTAGATGCACACATCAAAATAAATCCTGGATGAACTAAATCATTAGATTAAATATACAGGTGGTCCCAATTTATGACGTATTCAAGTGGTGATGAATCACACTTTATTTTTGTACATCTTATCTTTAGTAACATGTACTACATACAATGCTACAGTGCATAATTTGCTGATGTTATCATTCTCAGATGTTCAAAGATCACATCTATAAAGATGTTGATAATAAAAGGCAATAATAATGAAAACTAAAAAAAAAAAAATAGGTATTCTACTTACATCAGAATCAATTTACGATGGAGTTGTCAGAATAAAGCCCTGTCATAAATCAGGGACTATCTGTACATGAACTTCTCTAAGGATTGTGAAATTTTCACACATAAAAATAAAAGGTGAAACCTCAAGGAAAATATCAGTAGATTTCACTACAGAAAAATTAAAAACTTTAGTACAGCAATCTGTATCATAAAACTAAACTCAGTAATCTGGGATGTTATTTTTCATAAAATGATAAGATTATAGTCTTAGTGTTTTAAAATCTCACTAATATAAGAAAAATTCTAAGATACTTGCAGAATAAATGCAGTTCATAAAGGAAGAAATATACATAACCAATAACATGTGAAAAGTGAAAGTAAAATTTAAACTATGAGACAACTCTTTTCTTCTACCAGACTACCAGCACCTGTAATTCACAGGTAAAATAACGTTTTCTTCATACTCAGCACTGGAAGCAAAATGTGAGTCAAAATTTATAACTAAGTTGTGAAAAAGGAGACACACCTGTGTACGGGTTGTATGGGTATGCACGATGCTATTTATTAAAAAAACAAACTCAAGTGTGCATTTACCCACCTTTTAGATTTAATTATCAACATTTAATTTGATAGAAGCTTGAGCTTTATTTTTGTAAGCCCCAATGTATTATTGATAAAATTAGTGTATGTTAACAAGAGTTCGACATAGTTTTTTATTATAATACTTATGATTTTTCTCATAAAACCAGCAGAAAACATGACCTATAAGAAATGCTAAAACTTGACCATACTCTCATTATAATTGGGGTTCCTATTTTTTTCTTTTCTGTTTATGTTGACAGTGGAATATCCATAACTAATGTTTTTAAGAGAGCAGCAAAGAAGTAGTCCAACAAAAGTCCCCATTCCTCATGTGTCTTCAGACTCAGGAGAAGGTGGAGAAGTGACTTTGGAATTAGTAATGTAGTATTAAAACCTGTTGCCATCGAGTTGATTCCAACTCATAGTGAGCCTGTAGGACAGAGTGAAACTGCCCATAGGGTTTCCAAGGAGCAGCTGGTGGATTTGAACTACGAACCTTTTGGTTAGCAGCCAAACAACCACTGCACCACCAGGGCCCTAATGTAATATCACAAACTAAAAAATATTAACTGCCCTACTCCCATCCCCTCCTTTCTCTGTTAGAGTCACCTCTATTCTCATCCACTCTGACTCAAACTCACCTCAGACACAGGAAAATTTTGGAATAGTTCTATGCTGTCTTAAAAGGGACACAGGAAAATACAATTCCTTTTATTACATAGGGAATAAACTTGTATAAAAACCATCATTTTGTTATTTGATTTGAACATTAAATCTCACTGTGAATGATGTGTTTCATTGTAAGAGCAACTATTCTCTGTTTCAAACAAGATTCCAGAATGTGGCCCGACTTGTCTAATTCTGAGAAAGTGGTTCTAGTAAGATGTTGTGGACATACTGGCTGTGGACATAAACAAAAAGTTTGGGAAAAACAAGAAGAAGCCTTTTGTCTATTCCTTGTCCTTACTATCTAGCTAAGGCTCACACAGGATAATAAGCCTGCTCTATCAGAAAAATATGCTAATTAGTTGCAATTTCTCAACGTCTTTGGACTGCTTCTGAAAACTAATTACTGAGAACCAGAGAGTGTAAGAGAATACACACCCTGCGGACATGTAGTTAATATACACACCTCTCACAGGCGCTGATGGGACAGGCTACTTAATTTCCCCAAAGAGTATGCTGTGGGTTTTCCCCTCCCTGTGTTTTAAGTTTTTCTTCTTTAACAGCTTTGTTAATTTAGGTTAAGGGGCTTGGTTGTCATAGAAACCAGTATTCCTTTCAGGCTGATTGTGTCAAAGCCATCATTAATCTGTTTTCTGAACTGCCTCTTCCTCACCCATCTAATTGCAGCCCCCTCCTCCCTTTGAATGACATCATTTTGGACATTTTTAGGACACCATATGTGAGATTTAGCACAATTTACTTTCTATTTATGGTCCATATCACTGTGTTGATTGTCGTATTTCCACCCGAGAGGAGTCAGGTGGCTCCAGCAGGACATAACTTCTCCAAAGGTGAGGGTCAAAGTCACTTAATTTGATTCATCTCAGGTGCACTTTAGCATGCCAGATAAACGGACTGTTGATGCCTTTGCTAGTCTTTCTCTTAGCTCCTGAGTTTTCTTTTTAGGATTCTAAATAACTGTTTTTGATTCTAAATTACTGTTTTTGATGGTATTCTGGGAACCACGATCTTTGAAAGAGTAAAGAACCTGTAATGTTGGGATAGGGAAGACGCAAGATAATTCAAGTCTGAGTATAGCCACCATACTAGTGGCATGGCCTTGAACCTGATAAGAGAGTATAGAATCCAGTGTATTGTCTGTTCCTCTCAGAAACCACTCTTGGTGCCCAGTTCTCTTTTTCCCTTGTATCCCTTTCCCTTGGCATCCATTTTCACACATACCCTGTCCAATAAGGCAAAAAGGTGTAAAAGTGGCAGTTTGTTCCCTGCAGCTATGATCCATGGAAAATTCCCAACTGATTTGTTCTGTATTAACTTGGTTAGGAGGCATGATTTTTCCTATATATCTCCATCCCTACACCCGGTTTCCAAATTCCCCGCTCATTATTATGACAAGTGTTCGAGTGTTAGGGACATTTTTTTTTTTAATTTATTTTTTCCCATACAGAAATTTATACATACATTGTTATGTGACCCTAATTGCTCTCCCCATGCTGTGACAGCACACTCTTCCTTTCCCCCTGATTCCCCGTGTCCATTCATCGAACTCCTAACTGTCTCTGCCTTCCCATCTCACCTCCGGACAGAAGCTGCCCGTTTAGTCTCTTGTATCTACTTGAGCTTAAAGGCATGCTCCTCATGAGTATAATTTTATGTCCCACAGTCCAGTCCAATCCCTGTCTGAAGAGTTGGCCTCGGAAATTGTTCCAGTTCTGGGCTGATAGAGAATCCAGAGGCCATGCTTTCCGGGGTTCCTCCGGTCTCAGTGAGACTATTAAGTCTGGTCTTCTTACTAGAATTTGAGTTCTGTGCCCCATCTTTCTGCTGCTCCATCTGGGACTCTCTGTTGTGTTCCCTGTCAGGGTGGTGATTGGTGGTAGCCGGGCACCATCTAGTTCTTCTGGTCTCAGGCTGATGAAGTCTCTGGTTTATGTGGCCCTTTCTGTCTCTTGGCTAATACTTTCCTTGTGTCTTTGGTGTTCTTCATTCTCTTTTACTCCGGGTGGTTGGGACCAATCGATACATCTTAGATGGCCACTTGCAAGCTTTTAAGACCCCAGACACCACTCACCAAAGTAGGATGCAGAACATTTTCTTAATAAGCTTTGTTATGCCAGTTGACATAGGTATCTGAGTGTTAGGGACATTTTGGCTGTGTGGGCAGTGGGATGTAGCATTTGAGGACAGTACAGCACCTGTTCCATACACTTTGCTCTCTCGTCTTGTCAATGGAGCTGCCTTCCTTTTGGGAAAGCTAAATCTCACCTTTTCCCTATTTTGCTACTTTTTGGGGGGGCGGTGCTAAAAAACGTGGAAATATTTCTTTAAATGCAATCACATAGCATTTTGCACATAAACAGTATTTGAATGACACAACTAAATTATAATCCTTACATTGCTTGGTGATATTTACTTCATTCCAAAGGTTCACATTCTCTTATTCCTATTCTTTAGGCAAAATTCTTTGTTTTTTCTTCTACTATCTGATATTTTTTATGTAGACATCTTTTATAGCTCTCATACCATTTAATTATAGTTAATTTAAAAGTATGTCTCTTTAACACATGAGCTATTTGAATCACATTTCTTATCCTTATGCCCAGCATAGTTCCTGACACTTATTATTTTATCAAAGTATTTGTTGGATAAATTAATGTTGACACAGGACCAAAATAATTTTGATTTATAGCTAAATCAGTTCACAATAGGAAAAAACTCCATTGGTCTTGATTGCCAACAATGGTGGTGGTACTTAGATTTAATGTGCTAACTCTTCAAGAGGTATTTGCATTTTAAGACAAAGGAATGGAGCAACGTGTAAGTAAACTACACAAAGCAAGCTTTGGCTAAGGTCTATGCTTCTGCAATTCTAAGTTAAACAGATTTGGTGACCTCAAATTGGATGTAGAGCATGAGAGAGATCCTGGAATGACTCCTAGGTTTCTGGTTATGTTCCTGGGGGGAGGTTGGTGATACAGGGGGAGCAGCAGGTTTGTTAGGATGAGTGGGGAAGATGGACACGGTGGCTTGAACATGTTATGTTTGACTCTAAACTAGCAGCAGTGCAGAAATGAACTGGTCCCTCCTGGGTAAACAGAATCCATAGGTTATATTATTTTCAGATAGCTTTTGTCAAGTCTTTAATGCAACTGCATGGAAGCATAGTGTCCAATATTTCATAGTTTCAAGCAAGAAGCCCTCTTGTCAAGGCTGATGAGCAATAGAGATAGATAGTGAAAATAGGGAATGCAAGTACTTAGGGATTAGTGGCAGTACTTAGGAACAAGCAGTATAAAAAAAGAAATTCAGATTTTGCTTGAAATCTTAATTGAGGCTTAATAATTAAGAGAAATCAAGTTTTTTGTGTGGGTGTGTATGTATGTGTGTGTCTAGAAAATTACTCAGGTTACCTCTGGGACATTTTATTTATCTATTTAAAGCACCATTGGGTGCAAGGAAGAGCAAAGCCCAAGGAAGCCCAAGGATCAAGTCGCACACCCTTCTCTGCTGATTTTGCTATCATTCCTTCATGATTCTTGGCATCTCTCTGCACACTTATTCCATTGTCCTCTCTCCTGACCAGATTTTTCTGCATTCTCATATATCCTGCCTCCTCAAAACTTTATCTTGTACAGGACCCATTTTGGCTACCCCTTTACCTCACGGAGTACATCCACCTTCAGCTCCCCAGATAATTATATGGTGTTATTTTTCAGTGTCCTGATTCCAGAATTCTCAGGAGAGTATCCTTATTATCCATTTCATTTTTAAAGTTGGGGTGTAGGGGTACAGGGCAGAGTTACCTGGCTTGCTACCCATTTTTTAGGCAGGTGGGGGTCACCGCAGAGCAAACCATGGAAAAGAACTCTTAACTCAGACCACCACACAGAGATATACCTCTTGCGATCAAAATAATTGGGTATTTCCCTACCTGCTTCCCCTTACATCACAATCGTTCCTTTGTCATGATTTTTTAATATAGTGAGCAACATTAGCATTCAAGTGGAGACTGTTAAATATTGCCCTTTCTGTTTTTTTTTTTTCTCCCAGAACTCTTGTAATACCTTTATGTTTTCACCAAATATTTATTCTGCTTAAAATCCAGGCTTTATGTCCTGCTTTAAGGTGGTGCAGTAGGACTTAGAAGCCACCAGATGTCACTATTGCAGATAGCATTCCAAATTCCTCAGCTTCCATTTGATTTTGCCAGTGCTAATATTTGAGTAGGAGCCCTGGTGGTACAGTTGTTAAAGGCAGCTTGGCTGCTAACTAAAAAGTCTACCGTTTGAACCCACCAGCCACTCTGCAGAAGAGAGATGTGGAGCCTGCTTTCATAAAGATTTCAGCCTTGGAAACCATATAGGGCAGTTCTACTCTGTCCTATAAAGATTGCTATGAGTCGGAATTGACTCGACAGCAGTGATTTTTTTTGGTTAATATTTTAGTAACAGTTGACAGGCTCCAAAAAGTCATCTAGACTGTCCCTGCTGACAGGAAGCCATAGTGAACAAGTGAGTTGGTGGTTTACCTTTAAAGATACTTAGCTGAAGAGACCAATGTTCATAAAAGCACCCATCATCCCTGCAGGGCTCTTGTAGGGTAGTCAACTAAGCAAGCTTGCCTCCACGTTCTCTTAAAACTGTGGATAACTGAATCTGTGATTCTAAGCCAAATAGACATGGTCTTTTCCCACCACTCAATCTTCATGTGCTTTTGTTTTGCCAGGATCAAATGATTTAATTTTTATACATGAAAAATAGTAGAATCCATTGCTGTTAAGAAGTTGTACACATGTAGAAAGTTGAATTGGCAAAAGTTGTGTGATATATTTACAACAATGACCAAAAAAAAAAAGAGTAGTTGCTGAGCCTACCTATGTATAAGCAAACACCTCCTGGGATTTGATTCCTTGGTTTAGAAGTTTAGGGTCATAGTTTCATAGGACATCCCAGTTAATTGACCTAATAATGTGTTTAGTGCTTCTGTTCTTCCTCCTTGTTCATTGCATGGTGCCTGGGGTCTTAAAAGCTTGCACGTGGCCATTCAAGGCACAACAGTTGGTCTCTATTTATCTGGAGCAACAGAGGAAGAAGAAGAGTCTGGAATAGGAGGAGGATATGGAATATGTGGCTAAATGGCCACCACGAACAACTGCTTCGTTTGCCACGAGACCAGAAGAACTGGATGATGCCCAGCTACCGTTACTGAACATTTTGATCAAAGATTCTGTAGAGGAATTCTGATCAAAAGAGGTAAAATGCAGAACAGAATTTCAGATTCTTATAGACTCCAGACTTTCGGAAGCCATGGAGGCTGAATGAACCCCTGAAACTATTGCCCTTGAGATAATCTTTAAACCTTAAAGCAAAATATCCCCTGAAGTCTTCTTAAAACCGAAAAATAGTTTAGCTTAACTAGTAAAAAATGTCTGCCTTGAGCATTATACTCTTTTAAGAACTATCTGTATGGGATCACATTGACAATAGCAACTCAAAAGATTAGATGGGAACCTTAGGGGGCAGTGAATTTATGTGAATGGGGGAGGAACAACTCAGAAAAGGAGGGTGAGAATAGTTGCACAACTGGAAGAATGTAATCAATGTTACTGAATTATACATGTAGAAACGATTGAATTGGTGTATGTTTTGCTGTGTATATTCTCAACAACAATGACAAAATAAATTAAAACAACAACAATAAAAAACAGTAGAATCCCTAATAGAAACCTTAAAGATATATCACAGGCCAGTGCTTCACAAGTAGGTTCAATAAAATGTTACTCATCAAAATGTGTTGTGAGAAAACAATTCCATGCAAAAATGAATTTGAGAAATGCCACAAACCTCCCAGTCCCCCCTCCCCTTTTGGGAGATTTACAGTAGAGTTTTTAATGTGGTTGTATGCGTCAGTTTGGCTAGGCTGATTATTTAATCAAACACTTGATCTAGGGCTTGCTATAAAGGAATTTTGTAGATGTCATTAACAACTGCAATCAACTGACTTTAAAAAAAATTTTTTTATTGTGCTTCAGGTGAAAGTTTACAGAGCAAATTAGTTTCTGATTCAACAGTTTGTGCATAAAGTGACATTGGTACAATTCCGTGACATTGGTTGCATTTCCCACAATGTATCAGCTCGCTTCCCATTTGCACCCTCAGGTCACCATTTCGCTTTGCCTGTTTTTTCTACCCCTTACCACCTTCTCATCTTTGCTTTTGGTCAAATGTTGTCCTTTTGATCTCATATAGTTGATTGTTTTAAGGAACTCTTTCCTCTTGGGTGTTATTGTTTATTTTATGGACCTGTCTATTGTTTGGCTGCAAGATATTCTCCAGGAATGGCTTCGGTTCCTGATGGGAAGTGTCTCTTAGGGCCATAATCTCAGGGGTTCCCCCAGTCTCTGTTAGACCGGTAAGTCTGGTCTTTTTTGTGAATTTGATTTTTACTTCTACATTTTTCTCACACTCCATCTGGAACTCTCTGTTGAGATCCCAGTCAGAGCTGTCGGTCAATTGACTTTAAGTAAGGGAGATCATCCTTAATAATGTGGCTGAGTGTCATCCAATCAGTTGGAAGGCATTAGAGCAAAAACAGATTTCCCAGAAAAGAAGAAATCCAAACTCAAGAGTGCAGAGCCAGCTCCTGCCTAAGTTCCCAGCCTGCTGGCCTGCCCTGTAGACTTTAGACTCGCCAGCCACCACAACCACATGAACCAATTATAAAAATAATACTCTTTAGATATATATACAGTCTCCTAGTGGTTATGTTTCTCTGGAGAACCTTGACTGATACATATGGATTGTAGCGAAGAAACTAGTTTAACTTTTTTTAACCCAGCATTAAAAAAAAGACAACAAAAAACCCAACCCATTGTGTTGAGTTGATTTCCACTCATAGCAACCCTATAGGACAGAGTAGAACGACCCCATAGGGTTTCCAAGGAGCGGCTGGTGGATTCAAACTGCCGACCTTTTGGTTAGCAGCTGAGCTCTTAACTACCACGCCACCTAGCATTACCTACTCTAATTTGACCACAGAACCTATTTTGTGTCATTACTGATTGTGTGCACCACCTACTAGTGACCTGTAGAATTGGTGCTAAGTGGAGTATAATTTGGGGACTGTTCTTCCTCCAGGATGTTTTGTAAATCAAGTCACCAAGGAAATAAATTTTAATGCCTTTTCTAGAAAAGACTCAGACTTTAATTTTTGTGTTATGAAATGTCATATTTAAAACAAAGAATATAAATATGTAGGGGACATACACTTCTATCATTTACATAACTGAAAGTAAATAAAAAACTGAAAGACTTTCCTCTCTTTAGAGGACTTCTCACTGCTTAAAATTTTTCTCACTTTCAATTGTTTAGTATAATATTTATTGAGCATCCCCGTGTGCCCAGTACTGTCCTGAGGATGCAGAGACACTTTAACCAGCTTCCATGGAGTAGATTCTGACTCATGGAAGCCCCATATATGTCATAATAGAACTGTGCTTCATAGGGTTTTCAGTGGCTGATTTTTCAGAAGTAGATTGCAGATCTTTCTTTTTAGGTGCATGTGGGTGGGCTCGAACCTCTAAACTTTTGGTTAGCAGCTGAGTATCACCCAGGGACTCCATAATACTACTTAACTCTTACACTGTGTTAGTTCTGTTATTTAGTAAATGAAATGTTCCATGTGATTTGCTTAGAACTGTGCCTGGAACTGAGTAAGCCTTAACTAAATAATGGTGAACATTATTTAGTTGAATGCTTTGAATTGAAGAGAACATTTTAAATAATTTAGACCCTTCAAACTTCTTTTCCTTGTAATTTAAGAGAACTAAAAACAAACCTCAAATAGATGGCTTCCAATCTTGTGGTTAAGGTTCACTTTAAAATGTGCAACCTTGTACCCAAGAGCTATGTAGGAAGTATTTCTTTGTACCCACATCTTCCCTAAACTTAGGAAGCTCATTTGTTCTTGGGAGGAGATCACTCTGCTCACTTCACTTCCCAAGGATCACAGCTAAGTGGTGGTTAGGTTTTATTCTTGGGGATGTAGAGAGTGGAGTGACCCAAGCAGGCCACAGACTTCACTCTCACTTGGGCCCTGATACCTCTCAAAGGTAATCAGTGCTGTTTTCTCAGGAGTTGCCTGGGTTCCATATCTGGGTTACGCCTTCTCACAAGTAGACTACCTTTTGAAATTCATAGTGGATATGGGATTCTCCTAATTTGGATTCACATGACATTAAAAATAATCATGTCACCCTCTTACTTGTCTTATGGTTGTGCCCTCAAGTCTCAGATGAGGTGGAGTGTGGAAGTGAGGACCCTCAAGGAATGTCTCTAGGACCCTATCCTGTACCAAGGCTCCCATGCCCAACCACTCTGATAATTAACCACAGCATACATCTGGCAGCTGTGGCTCACAGTTCCTGGTCTTTCCAGGAGATAGCGCCATGTTAGCCTTATTGGAACCATGGACAATCATTATTTCCTTATGTTATTCGCTAGGTCTAAAGTCAGAGAGAGCCTTAAAAAAGCTAGTTGAATTGGCTTGTCTCTGTTGTTCCTTGAAATATTGTTAACTCTTTAGAAATAATCTCTTCTTTGAGAAGCAATTTTGTAAGACATTGGCAGCTTCTTTGTAGCTAGATGTATGATTCTAAAAGGCCCTATTCCCATTGGGTCAAGAGTTAACTTTAATATCAGTTAAAGTTTTGCTCATGTAACGGTTGAACGTGTTCTAAATAAAATGTAAGAAAAATCATTTTGGAAACTCATTGATTTATGGGCCTTACAAATATGACCCCTGGAAGATAACATGTAGGATTATGGGATTAATTTTTGTGTGTGCCATGAGGATGAAATAGAGTTTTGGAATTATTGAGGCCAGACACAAAGGGAAATTAAATAAGTTCTGTGGATAAAAAAAAAAAAAAAAGCCCTACAAGATATATCAGGTAATAAAGCACCAGGGCCAGATGGATTCACAGCTGTATTGTGCAGAACATTCCATCATAAATTATTTCCAATTTTAGAAGAGGTTTATAAACATGCTTCAGGAACCAAAGAAACTTCTCATTGTTCCACTTTAACTGGCAAGAAAAAGTATAGACTATAAACTCTTTTTATTCCTCAACTCTAACCGCCCCCCCCAAAAAAAGCCACAAGTGTTAAGTTTATAAAGCTATTAACCAGTACATTAATCTTGCTCAAGTGGATTTATTTTATGGAAAATAATATTTCACTACCTAGCTAATTGTTATGGATTGTGTGCCCCAAAATATGTATGGTAATTCCTAACCTGTGTGCCTGTGGTTATAATCCCATTTGGGAATGGATTACCTTTGTTACGTTAATGAGGCAGGCTTAGTGTATGGTGTGTCAGGAGTCAATCTCTTTTGAGATATAAAAGAATAAACAAACAAGTGAGAGAAGCAGAGATATAGTAAGATGGATGCTAAGACATGTAGAGATCTCTGAGGAACCAGAAACAGAAGCTGAAGAGACAAGGACCTCCCTCCAGAGCCAGTAGAGAGAGAAAAGAAAGCTTCTCCTAGAGCCAGTGCTCTGAATTTGCACTTCTATCTTCCTAACCTGTGAGAAAGTAAATTTCTGTTTGTTAAAGCCACCCAAAAAAAACAAACCCATTGCCATCGAGTTGATTCCGACTCATAGTGACCCTATAGGACAGAGTAGAACTGCTCTGTAGGGTTTCCAAGGAGTGGCTAACGGGTTTAAACGGCCGACCTTTTGGTTAGCAGCCGTAACTCTTTTTTTTTTTCAATTGTACTTTAGATGAAGGTTTACAGAACAAACTAACTTCTCCTTAAACAGTAGTACACATAGTGTTTTGTGACATTGGTTACCAACCCCACGTCATGTCAGTGCTCTCGGTTCTTGACCTTGGGTTCTCTATTACCAGCTTTCCTGTCCCCTCCTGCTTTCTAGTCCTTGTCCCTGGGCTGGTGTGCCCCTTTAGTCCCAATTTGTTTTATAGGCCTGTCTCGTTTTTGGCTGAAGGGTGAACCTCAGGAGGAACTTCATTACTGAGCTGAAAGGGTATCCAGGGGCCATACTCTTGGAGTTTCTCCAGTCTCTATCAAGCCGGTAAGTCGAGTCTTTTTTTTTTTTTTTTGAGTTAGAATTTTGTTCTACATTTTTCTCCAGCTCTGTCCAGGACACTATTGTGAACCCTGTCAGAGCAGTCAGTGGTGGTAGCCGGGCACCATCTAGTTGTGCTGGACTCAGTCTAGTGGGGGCTGTGGTAGTTGTGGTCCATTAGTCCTTTGCACTAATCTTTCTCTTGTGTCTTTAGTTTTCTTCATTCTCCCTTGCTCCTGACAGGGGAGACCAGTGGAGTATCTTAGATGGCCTCCCACAAGCTTTTAAGACCCTAGACACGACTCACCAAAATAGAATGTAGAACATTTTCTTTATAAACTATGTTATGCCTATTGAGCTAGATGTTCCCTGAAACCATGGTCCCCATACCCCTCAGCCCAGCAATTCAGTCCCTCAGGGAGTTTGGAAGTCTATGGAGCTTCCATAACCTTGCCTTGGACAAGTTGTGTTGGCTTCCCCAGTATTGTATACTGTCTTACCCTTCACCAAAGTTACCACTTACCTATTGTCTATTTAGTGTTTTTCCCTCCAACTCCTCCCCTCCCTCATAACTATCAAAGATTGTTTCTTTTTGTGTGTAAACCTTTTCATGAGTTTTAATAGCAGTGGTCTTATACAATATTTGTCCTTTTGTGATTGACTTATTCACCTATGTTGTGAGATGTTTCGCAGATTCATTATTGTTCTGTATCGTTGCATAGTACTCCATTGTGTGTATGTACCATAGTTTGTTTATGCATTCTTCTGTTGATGGGTGTCTAGGTTGTTTCCATCTTTTTGCTATTGTGAACAATGCTGCAGTGAACATGGGTGTGCATATGTCTATTCATGTGATGGCTCTTATTTCTCTAGGATATATTCCTAGGAGTGGGATTGCTGGATCATAATGGTATTTCTGTTTCTGGCTTTCTGAGGAAGCACCATATCATTTTCCAAAATGGTTGTACCATTTTGCATTCCTACCAGCAGTGCGTAAGAGTTCCAATCTCCCCTCAGCCTCTCCAACATTTATTATTTTCTGTTTTTTGATTTGTACCAGTAATGCTGGGGTGAGATGGTATCTCATTATGGTTTTGATGTGCATTTCTCTAATGGCATCTGTAACTCTTAACCACTGCATAACCAGGGCTACTAAAGCCATCCACTTGTCGTATTTCTGTTATAGCAGCACAAGATAACTAAACCAAAACCAAAACCAAACAAGATAACTAAAACACTAATACCAAATATAGTACTAGATCATTGGGAAGTAGGTATGGATAAAGCCTTTACTTGGTGAATTGAAGAGTTGAAAAAAAGGCGCTCATCTTAAAGAAATGATGATTGAAGGTTTTTGTAGATATTTCAAGGCTAGATTCAGACAGAATATGACTTTCTCATTTCTAGGACATATCCTTGGAATAATCATGACTGTATTAAACTATTTAGCTTCAAGCTTAAGGTGTGGTTTAAAATAGCAAAAAAATTGGAAAAAGCATTTATGTTCAGCACCAGATTTAGTAAATTATGGTATGTTCCTACAATGAATATTATTTAATTATTGCAAATAGTATAGGATATGCAATGCCAGAAAGATAGTGATCACATTTTATTAAGTGATAAAAGTAGATTCTAAAACAATCCTTATGGGGTATTCACTTTTTGTAAAGTAATAGATAAATGTGTGTTTATATATCTGTGATGTCCACCGAGGCGTCTTGTTAGAGTCGAACATTGAGACTCAAGACTATCAGTGGACACATTTTGGATCAGAGTACTACAAAGGGTGTCAGGCTGGAGGCATAGCTTGTTGGTAGGGCAGAATCAGGCATTCCTTTTCAGTGGGAATCATAGCAATATTACTTTGGTGCAAGGAGAGGAGAAATACATCAGACAGGGTAAGAGTTGCCATGGCTTGGAAACAGCATACCTCACAGGAGCTAAATATTTCTTGTAACAACTTGATAGGCTTCACAGTAAGGGAAACCCACAGCTCTGTTGTCCTATCAGGTGTTGAGTGTTCATTTATAGTTTCTCCCAGTCCATATGCAATTTACCAACCAAGAGTCATCTTTATCATTAAGCAGTGTTGCTTAGTATCATAGTTGGCATTCCACCTGCCGAGCAATCAGGTATCGAGGTGGTCAGTTAGGACAATGAACCAAACTGAAAGTTAACATTCAAGCCTTTATTTACTTACTGGGACAGTGCAAGCAAGAGGCATAAAGAGAGGCACTAGCTTCCTAGTATTCCGATTTTCTCGAGGGAACAGCACTGAGCAAGGGTCTGGTGGCTGCATGACAGATGGAGGGAAGTGTCTGCCTGCCAAATAGCCCTGAAGAAAGGCTCCTCTGTCTTTATGGACCCATGAGCCAGGTGGAATTAGAGGGGGAAGGGCTAGGAGTAGAAAGAACGGAGGCACCTGGGCTAGGAATGTAGATGTACATATGAGCATAGCTGGTCCAGGGGGACCTGAGTCCTTGACTACAACTCCCTCCAGAACACTGCAGTGTACTAGCTGTGTGCAAAGTTGGTGTGGGGAGGGCAGCTTCCCCCGTGAGGCCTGCCCGGCAAAGCCTTGTTATTGCCAATGGTTGACCCTGAAAGGTCACACATAGGATTTTGGCCTGGAGCCAACTGCTCACTACCCTTATCAGGTCTCCAGGGAATAGAGCTAGAATGTTAACTGAAGGGCCAATTTTGATACAAAAGGGCTTTTAACCCTTTACACATAGTGTTCACCAATTGTTTTAATTAATATCAAATTTGCTAAAGTTATGAATTAAAAAAACAATTTTCCTAAGTATTTTTTGGATCTTTTCATTATATTTAAAAATATAGCCAATTTGTGAAAAGTAAGTATAAGTACTCTTGTTTTTTGATTAATATTCAATCAATGCATATTTTTGATGGATCAAATCCATCCACATATTTAATATCTTTTAGATATTTAATTCTTGATGATCAATTTTAATTTTCACTTATCTTTTTTGTAACTTCTTGCATTAGGGCTGAGTATGTACTAGTGGAATTTTAACTCCTTTACTAAGCTATAATTGTATTCTCCTTCTCTCTCTTTTTTTAATAGCTTTATTGAGATATAATTCACATACCGTAAAATTCACTCATTTAAAGTGTACAATTCAATGGTTTTTAGTATATTCACAGTTGTGTAACTACCACTATAATGACATTTTATAGTTTTCAGTGTACAGCTTGTATTTCTTTTGCACTAAATTTTTTAAATTCATTTCTAAGTATTTTTGTTGATGCTATTTTAAATTGAATTGTTTTCATTTTCAGATTGTTTATTGCTAGTGTATAGAAATACAGTTGATTTTTGCATATTGTTCTTGTACCTTGCAACCTTGCTGAACTCCTTTATTACTTCTAATAGTTTTTAGTGGATTTTTAAATATTTTCGATGTACAGAATGATGTCATCTGCAAACAGAGATAGTTTTACTTCTTTTCTAATCTGATTGTCTTTGGTTTCTTTTTCTTTGTCTAATTGCCCTGAACAGAATCTTCAGTACAGTGTTGAATGTAAATGGCAAGAGTGGATATCCTTGTCTTGTTCCTGATCTTATGGGAACAGCATTCAGTCTTGCACCATTAAGTATGAGGTTAGTTGTGGGTTTTTGCAGATTTTTTTCTAATCAAGTTGACAAAGTTCCTTTCTGTTCCCGGTTTGCTGAGTGTTTTTATCATGAATGACATTGGATTTTGTCAAATCTTTTTCTGTGCCTACTGAGATGATCATGTGGTTATTGTCTTCTAGTCTATTGATACAGTGTATTATGTTAATTGATTTTTGGATGTTAAAACAACCTTGCATTCCTGTGATAAATCTCACTTGGTCATGGTATATAATCCTTTTTAAATGTTGGATTCCTTTTGTTAAGGATAGTTGCATCTGTATTTATAAGAGGTATTGGTCGGTAGTTTTCTTTCTTGTGATGTTGTTGTCTGAGCTCTTAAAATGAGTTGGAAAGTGTTTCCTTCTCTTCAGTTTTTTGAAAAACTTGTGAAGAAGTGATATTAATCTTTAAATATTTGGTAGAATGTATCAGTGAAGCCATCTGGGCCTGAGCTTTTCTTTGTGGGAGGTTTTAAATTACTGATTCAATCTCTCTACTTGATATAGGTCTGTCTTAGTCCTCTAGTGCCACCATAACAGAAATACCACAAGTGGATGGTTTTAACAAAGAGAAATTTATTTCCTCACAGTCAAAGCAGGCTAAAAGTCCAAATTCAGGGCATCATCTCCCGGGGAAGCCTTTCTCTCTCTCTGTTGGCCTTCTCATCAATGTTCCCCCAGACTAGGAGCTTCTCAGCACAGGGACCATGGTCCAAAGGACGCGCTCTGCTCCTGGCACTGCTTTCTTGATGGTATGAGGTCCCCCTGTCTCACTGCTCACTTCTGTCTTTTATATCTCAAGAGATTAACTCAGGACACAATCCAGTCTTGTAGATCCAGTCCTGCCTCACTAACACAACTGCCACCCATCCTCCCTCATTAACATTGTAGAGGCAGGTTTACAACATACAGGAAAATCACACAGTACCAGGAATCATGGCCCAGCCAAATTGATACACACGTTTTTGGGGGGACATAATTCAAACCATGACAGGTCTATTCAGATTTTCTATTCCTTTTTAAGTTGGTTTTAATAATTTCTGCCTTTCTAGGAATTTGCGTATTTCGTGTAGATTATCTAATTTGCTGGTATGCAATTTCTCATAGTATTCTCCTATAATCTGTCTTATTTCTATAAATAAGGTTGGTAGTAATGTCTCCTCTTTCACTTCTGATTTTAGCGATTTGACTCTTCTTTTTTTATTGGTCAATCTAGCTAAAAATTTGTCAATTTTGTTCATCTGTTCAAAGAGCCAAGTTTTAGTTTTATTGATTTTTCTCTATTGTTTTCTTATACTCTATTTCATTAATCTCTACTATAATCTTTGTTATTTTCTTCCTTCCGCTTGCTTTAGGTTTAATTTGCACTTCTTTTTCCAGCATATTAAGGTGGAAGATTAGGTTATTGATTTAAGATCTTTCTCCTTTTTCAATACAGGCATTTATAACTATGAATTCCTATCTAATAACTAATTTAGGTGCATACCATGAGTTTTGATATATTGTATATTTTCATATATCTTAATATCTTTTCTTCTCAGAATCTACATCACATTTACATTAATAAATCCAGTAAGATATAGAAATATTACTTTTATATAGCTCTTCCCCTTTTTTGTGCTATTATTGTTATATGTCTTGTATCTATATATGTTTCAAACCCAACAATCGATTGTTATAGTTACTACTTTATTTAATTTTGTGTCTTTTAAAGAAGTTGCCCTATGAGTGGAGGTTGAGTGGAGGAAGGGAGTCCCAGACTTCCCAGCTGCTCTTGCCTGGAATAGAGCTTCCGTAAAACACAGAGCTGAGGAGGAGGGGTGAGAAGCCCTGGTGGTCTGGCCCTCCTGGAGAGATACTGTAGCCCCAGACTGAAAGCAGGAGGAATTAGGAGCCCTGTATTTTTTGGCTGCAGCATCCTGGATTAGTGACTCCATCATGCTGATCTGGGAGTGGGGGGTAATACCACTGACTCTTGCTGTTCTTACCAAGATTTAGTAAATATTTCTCCATTTGCTGTAAGCCCTCAGGACAATTTCTGAGACTTAATTTTTTTTTCTAAAATAATTTTCACCAGTTATCATTTCATGGGGGAGAAGGTTTGTAGAACTCCTCACGCCATTGTTCTGGAAATCTGCTCCCCTTCATATTTATAATTCATATGTGTCTCAAAGACCATTCGCCTATAGTCACTTCATTAATACTATGCATTTACCAAAAAATGGGACATATACGCAACAATGTATTAACGGTAATCCCTGGATGAAGAATTATATAGATTTTAATATTCTTATTTTGCTCATCTGTATTTTTCTGCAACAGACATTTTCTTTTGAGATGAGAAGAAAAGGCTTTTAATAATGGAAGCAAATAAACGCACAAATGATTTTTCTCTTGGGTGACTGAGAAGAAAAGGGATAGTAGCAAGTCTGCAATCCATTCTCTCCCTTTTACTGAGAGACTTCCTGAAAAGAAAGATGACTTGGTCAAATTTGCTTATAAACATGTTAATGACAGACCTCTTGGCAAACACACTAATGGCATTCACTGGTGGGAGATTCCTTAACTATGGAATGTTTTTAGCTTAGCAGGATGTACCTAGCCTGTCTAGAGTTGATCATAGTAGACAGAGCTGGAATCTATGGACATGGCTCTTTGGAAAAGTTACATGAGCTATTTAACTATAGGAATATAAAACAGAGATATGACAGAAATAGTTTTCTTCTGTGAAAGTGATTACTGTATATTGAATATTGCCTAATGGGATAAGAAAGGATCTGGGAAGCTTTTCTGGAGGCCTTGGGCCTCTTCCTGCCTGTTCAGTACAATTACTTATATTTCTGAAATTTCTAGTAAAGCCTGACACTAGATAAGAACTCTGATTCTGGTGAGTCTGATCTGAGAATCCAGTGCATTTTTTTTTTTTTTTAACATTTTGTGTTTTAGGTGAAAGTTTACACAGCAGATTAATTTCCCATTTAACAATTCATACACACATTGTTGTGTAACATTAGTTGCGACTCCCCCCTTCCCCCAATATGTCAGTATTCTCCCCATTTTTGCCGTGCCTTTTCCCTGCCCCTCCTTGCCTTCTCATCTTTACTTCTGGGCAGATGTTGCCCATTTGGTCTGTATAGTTAATTGTTCTAAGAAACATGTTCCTCACGGGTATTATTGTTTATTTTATAGGCCAATCTATTATTTGGTTGAAAGGTAACCTCTGGGAGAGAATCCAATCCTTTTTATTATAGCAGCAACAAAATAGGAAAAAGAGCTATTTCTTAGGAGCCCTTCTGAGTTTAAATACTTTAGTAAAGTGGTATTAGAAATCACGGAACTCTTTATAGGTAAGTAAAAAAAGATATATTCGAGAGAAGCAGTGAGATAGAAATTGTGGACACTCATTGCCAGCACTGCTATTGATCACAGGAATTAAGTGTATTTTATCAAACGATTGGGCAGTGCAGCTTTAGGTCCATTTTTCTGAAAACCAATTTGCCCTGCATCAATTTGGCAATTCATTGCAACAGTTTTCTGGGAATTGATTTTATCAAGTTGGCCTGCTTCCAGGAAGTTCAGTTAAAAATAAAAATATTTACACCAGTTTTTCGGGCATTTTCATAGTGTCTAAGTGTAGAGAGGAATTATTGGGAGATGTGGGGAGTGCATACCCTTTCCCCAAACCATGAGGGCTTTCATGTTTTTGCTCTATTTTGTGCTTTAAAAAAAATTCTATGTAGAAAATCTTTTTTCTCCTTAAGTTAAACATATACCCATTGAAAAAGATTTAAAAATAGAGGGAATATTTTAAGAAGGAACCAACACATTGTTATGTTTTGTATACTTTCCACCAGTCTTATGTGCATAGATTTTTCTCACATGTTTGTATATCATACTATACAGAGTTTAAAAGTTTTAATACAAGAGGTTGAATAATCACTTAAGCTTATTAAAAAATCAAACCAGTGTCTTCCTGAATTGCCCAGTCAACTATTCAAACAGGTTGAGTCATTAGAAATTCTCCAGATTGCTTGTTTGTGTGTGTGTGTTTTCACATCATAGATTGGTCCTGTAAACATAAGGGAAGGATTATTGTTGCCTGCCGCCCAGTCAATTCCAACCCATAAGGAACAAAACGTATAGAGAAGGAACAATGTCCCACTAAGTTAGGTACAGCACTTTAATGGGATCAAAGAAAGGAAACTGCTATTGAAAGAGGCTTTAGCTCCTAGGTGCACTTAAGCATCACTCGGTAAGTCTCGTAATTTCTATGACTCAGTTTCTCAGACCGTGATGAGTGGTTGGACCACGGTATCACTACAGCCCTTACAGCCCTTTAAGGCCCGGTTAAGTACATGCTCTGTGCAAAGTATTCCCGCCTGACATCTCCAGCAACCGTAACTGTATCCTGCTGAGTCAGTGCCATATCCCCTTTTTGCCCTCTTTTGTTTTTTTCTTTTTTCCTTATTTCCCCATCACTCACTTTTTTTTTTAATTTAAATGTTTTTCCCCCGCTTAAAGCTGATTGGAGGCCCTGGCTGCACAACGGTTAACAGCTCGGCTGCTAACCAAATCTCGACAGTTCGAATCCACCAGTCACTCCTCGGAAACCCTACGGGGCAGTTCTACTCTGTCTTTTAGGATTGCTGTGAGTCGGAATCCACTCCACAGCAACGTTTTTTTTTGGCGGGGCGGGGTAGGGGGGTGGATGGGGGTGGTGGCTAAAGTCGATTGTAGTACTGCATGTTTTCCAGCAGGTGGCGACCTTCACAAACACAATTCAGGCAATTTTGTTGCTTTGCTTGTCAACAGGACAGTACCCACAATGGGAGCCTCAGATGCTCAGAGCAACTACCTCAGCTGATCTTGTTCACTAATTAGAAACATTTGCTTCCTTAGGGTCACAAAAATGTTCCCACTGTTACTCTGTTTTTTGAAGGGGAAAAGTCAGAGTTGTTATTTAAGTGATTCCATTTTCCAGCCCTTAACGTGCTTGGAGGATCAGGAGATGCCAAAACAAAGCTCTTTATTTTTTTCTCAAAGATTAGAGAGAAATCATGATTTTTTAAAAAAAATTTGGGATGCAATTATTTTTTTACATGATGATGATAATGTTAAACTTTTGTATACGGATCTTTATCATTAAAAACAATGGAAAAGAGAGAATGTTTTTAAAAACACCAGGGTAGGCAACCAATTGAAAACAAAGACATTAAAAAACTGGGCATATTATTCAGAAGCCTCTTTCTCTTTTAACAAGAATATCTGAGAGTTGGTTGTTTTATGAAATGGAGAAGTTAGTATGTATCTCTGATACATTGGTAACCCATTGCCATCCAGTCTGTTCTGACTCATAGCGACCCTATAGGACAGAGTGGAACTGCCCCATAGGGTTTCCAAGGCTGTAATCTTTATGTAATGTGTTGTACATGGGGTAACTATGAGTTGGAACCTACTCAACAGTACTAGGAACAACAGCAATCTTAATGGAAGCAGACTGCCACACCTTTCCCCCACAGAGCAGCTTGTGTGTTTGAACTGCTGACTTTTTGTTTAGCAGCCGAGTGATTAACCACTGTCCCACCAGGACTCCTTTGATACGTTGGTACCATGGGTATTTTCTGGGATCATGGCACAGACATTATATTTACTTAAGACCACTCTACTCTCTGAGTTTTTATCTTGACTGTTTGTTGCCACTTACTAAGGCATCTTGCTTGGAAAATAAATGCACTCCCATCTTTTGTTGTCTCCCTCCAGAACTTTGGGTCACCAGTGTAAATTTTACTTAGAGTGGGAAGTTTTCCTTCTATCATCCAACTTCCCCTTGCTTATCTGTAAATTCCCACTTCTACAGTAAGAAACCTGGCTCCCATCCTCTTCCATCCATTTACTTAATTGTTGAATTCCAATATGCATGTATAACAGTTTTAAAATGATTAACCAATACACCAGTGGGAAACAACTTTATCAACTAGAGCATAATGCTTGTGTGCAGTTCCTTTTGCTTTTAGACTTACAGACGCCACTCATTTACAAAGTTATTTAGGTTAAGACCTAAGTAACTTTGACATACACTTCATGAGTTTTGACTTATACGTGTTGTCAATGTATCTACCATTACAGTATTATACAAATGGTTTCACCGTTGTAAAAATCCCCTGTGCTTCACCTGTTTACCCATCCCCACACCCCATGCAAGCCCCTGACAAAACTGATCATTTTTCTGTCCCTCTAGTTTTGCCTTTTCAAGAATATAATATAATACTTGGAATCATACAGTGTGTAGTCTTTTCAGTCTGGCTTCTTTCACTTAGCATTATGTATTTAAGGTTCATCCATGTCTTATCGTGGCTTGATAACTCATTTAAAAAAAAAGCTGAATAATATTTCATTGTATGGATGTACTACAGTTACCCATTCACCTATTGAAGGACATCTTGGTTGCTTCCAGTTTTTGGAGATTATAAATAAAGCCATGATAAACATTCATGTGCCCTTTTTCATGGATGTAAATTTTAGATCAGTTGAATAAATAGGAGTGCAATTGCTAGATTGTGTGACAAGACTATGTTTAGCTTTGTAAGACTATGTTTAGTTTTCAAAATGACCATACCATTTTGAATTCCCTCCAGTAATAAATGAGAGTTCCAGTTGCTGCATATCTTTACCAGCGTTTGATACTGTCAGATTTTTGGATTTTAGCCATTTTAAAAGTGTATAGTGGTATATTTCATTATTGTTTTAATTTGCAATTCCCTAGGAACAAATTATTTTGAGCACCTTTCATATGCTTATTTGTAATCTGTGTATCTTCTTTGTGAAGTGTCCACTCATATCTTTTGCCCATATTTTAATTGGGTTGTTTCCTTTCTTATTGTTGAGTTTCAAAAGGTTGTTTTTTTTTTTTTTTTTTTAGTATATTTTGGATACAAATCCTTTATCAAATATGTGTTTTGCAAATATTTTATCCCAGTCTGTGGACTCTTAACAGTGTCTTTCACAGAGCAGAAGTTTTAAATTTTAGTAAGGTCCAACTTATCAATATGCCTTTCATGATTGTGTTTTTGGTGTAACTAACAACTCATCACCAAACTGAAGGTCATCTAGATTTTCTCATAAATTTTCTTCTCTAAGTTTATTGTTTTGCATTTTACATTTAGGTCTATGATCCATTTTGAGTTAGTTTTTTATGAAAGGTATAAGGTCTGTGTCTAGATTCATCTTGTTTTAGAGTTTGTGTGTGTGTGTGTCTAACTGTTCTAGCACCATTTGTTGAATAGACTTATAACTGATTTGAATGTTGTTGTTCCATGAGTTATTTGACAAGGACTGTTGTAACTTGCAACTATTATTGGAGATCTGTCTGGTTTTCTTCATGACTGTCAGTTTTGCATCACATATTTGAAGCTCCATTATTACATGCATATTTAACATTGTCTTCTTGGTGAATTGACGATTTTTATTATTATTAAATTACCCTCTTTATCTCTGGGTATCATTACCTTCCTGAAGTGTGCTTTGTCTGATATTAATATAGACACACAAGCTTTCTTTAGTAATTATTTGTACAATATATACATTTTCCATCACTTTATTTCTAACCTGCCTATAAATGTCTTGTAGTCAGCGTATCACTTGGCGTTGCTTTTTAATTCAGTCTAACAAAGTCTGTATTAAGTTCTTCTAGATCTTTTTGGGTCTTTCCGCCACTGAGGGGCCATTTCTTAGCTGTTTCCCCATGGAGAAGCAGGGGAAGGGCTTATTCACAAGTAGTCCTGCTTGCTCTGCCCAGGTTTTTCTTCATCTCCTTCCCTCCCCCACATTTTCTTAGAACAACAAAGAAATTCCTTCCTTGTTTCATTCAGAGCAATTTCAAGCTCTTCTCTGACAACCAGATCCTTACAGCTTCAACTTACACTCCAAGTGCTCATCAAAGTGTTTTCTAAACACTATTCCATTCCTTGGAAGGTATGGTAAAACTGTTGAAATAATACATTTTTTTCCTACTTCATTACCTTTAATTGGACTAGTGATATGTTACAAAATGCTTCTTATCCCTCTTCTTTCTTTTTGGAGTACACTAACTACAATGCTAGGAGTATATTAGTGGATATTACCATGATGAGCAAGAAGAAAAAACTCAATATTTGCTCACTGGAAAACACTAAGATATACTTTGTATTAATTGGCAGTGGGGCCATGTGGGTCAGCCCATAGATTGATATAGTCGTCCATGGTTCTCAAAAAATGAATTGCTCAGAATGGCAGTAGTCATTTGTTTAAAAATAAATAAAATAAACAAATATACAAAATATAAATAAAACAGTCAAATCAACTATGATGAAAAGATGCTGCTGTACTATACAGTCGTCCCTTGGTATCTGTGGGGCATTGGTTCCAGGACCCCCTGTGGATACCAAAATCCATGGATGCTCAACTCCCTTATACAGAACGGTGTAATATTTGCCTGTAACCTACGCACATCCTCTCGTGTACTTTAAATCATCTCTAGGTTACTTATAATACCTAATACAATGTAAATGCTATGTAAGTAGTTGTTAATGCTTACACCTAACATTTAATGGTTTCCTAGTCTTTGCAAGTGCTTTATTATGAAGGACAGCACTAACACTTCCATGAATTTCAACTTTTTTCTGTTTTATTGTGCGAATGCTTGATTTGTTCGTGCTGACCTTACGGCCCATTTCGGCAAAGGGCATGCCACTTTCCGAAAGATCCAAGATTTTAATTTTCTCATTGAGCAATAACACTTTATGCACCCTCTCAGCCTTTGAGGGATTGCATTGGTCACTTCATTGCTTTTTAGAAGCCATTTTTTTCACAGAAACAAAGGGTGCATGCAACAAAACTAGTGAGTAAAGGAGACCGAGACAAACAATTCTCAAACAGTGAGTACTGGAGAGAGATTGAGGATCTGTGAAATGGTGGAGACTACAGCAGGGTGTGCCTACACATCACTTCATTCACATGGATTCAGTGTAGTGCTTAGCAAGTGGCAAATTCAAGTTTTGCTTTTTGGAACTTTCTTTTTTTTTTTTCCTCTGAGTATTTTTAATCTGTGGTTGGTTGAATCTGCAGATGTGGAACCCATGGATATGGAGGGCTGACTGTGCTGTTACAACATTTTCCACTAAATCTCTACATATGCATTTATATAAATATGAAATCCCATTTGGTGAGTGTAAGGAGCCCTGATGGCTCAACAGTTAAGTGCTTGGCTGCTAACTGAAAGACTGGAGGTTCGAAACCACCCAGCATTTCCGTGAGAACAAAGAACTGGCGATTTGCCCCCATAAAGATTATAGCCTAGAAAACTTTATGGGGCAGCCCTACTCTGTCACACGGGGTTGTTATGAGTCAAAATTGACTTGACAACACCTAATAACAACAACAGAACCTTGGTAGCACAGTGGTTAAAAGATCAGGCCACTATCCAAACGGTTATCAGTTCAAAGCCATCAGCTACTCCTTGGAAACCCTATGGGGCAGTTCTACTCTATCCTGTAGGGTCGCTGTGAGTTGGAGTTGACTTGACAACACCTAATAACAGTAACAGAACCCTGGTAGCACAGTGTTTAAGAGATCAGGCTGCTATCCAAAGGGTTAGCTAGCAGTTCAAATCCACCAGCCACTCCTTGGAAACCCTGTGGGGCAGTTCTACTCTGTCCTATAGGGTCGCTATGAGTTGGAATCGACTTCCGGCAGTGGATTTGTTTTGTTTAATAACAACAACAAGTAGCTGAAATGACAGTTCTCACATTAGCTCTAAATTTTCAAAGTAAATGAAAATGTAACATTTTTGCCTGCATATGTCTGTTGAATTGCCAGCCCAACTTTAAATGAAATTAATTGAAAAGCTTATTTTCTGTTCATGAGGTGCAGGCTTGTGAAGCTTGTTACATGAATGAAGTCCCAGTGAAGTGCTGGTGTACCTAAGACCATCATCAGTGATTTCATTTGAGTGAGGAAGCCTCTCCTGCTCACTGCTTCTACCAGAAGGATTGACCATGGCTCGGAAAAGTCTTATAAATGAAAGACAGCAGATCCTCAGGATACAGGCATGTTTGTGTTTGTTGTCCCCCCATGTCTTTCTTTTCTCTTGTACAAACACCCTCTCATCCTCCAAATTCTCAGCTCTCCCTGCTTAAAAACCCATCCCTGGTCTAATATTAGAGATACTTGTTGTTGTTAGGTACTGTCAAGTCAGTTCTGCCTCATAGTGACCCTGTGTACAACAGAACAAAACACTGCCTGGTCCTGTGCTATCCTCAGAATTGTTGCTGTGTTTGAGCCCGTTGTTGCAGCCACTGTGTCAGTCCATCACATTGAGGATCTTCCTCTTTTTTGCTGACCTCTACTTTACCAAGCATGATGTCCTTCTCCAGGCACTGGTCCCTCCTGATGATATGCCCAAGGTACATGAGACAAAGTCTTGCCATCCTTGCTTCTAAGGAGCATTCTGGCTGTACTTCTTCCAAGGGAGATTTGTTTGTTCTTCTGGCAGTCCATAGTATATTCAGTATTCTTTGCCAGCACCGTAATTCAAAGACATGAATTATTCTTTGGTTTTCCTTATTCATTGTCCAGCTTTTGCATGCATATGAGGCGATTGAAAATATTATGGTTTGGATCAGGCACACCTTAGACCTCAAAGTGACATCTTTGCTTTTCAACACCTTAAAGAGGTCTTTTGCAGCACATTTTCCCAATGCAATTTGTCATTTGATTTCTTGACTGCTGCTTTCATGGGTGTTGATTGTGGATCCAAGTAAAATGAAATCCTTGACGACTTCAATCTTTTCTCTGTTTATCATGATGTTGCTTATTGGTCCAAATGTGAGGATTTTTGGTTTCTTTATGTTGAAGGCTGTATTCTTTGATCTTCATCAATAAATGCTTCAAGTCCTCTTCATGTTCAGCAAGCAAGGTTGTGTCATCTGCACAGTGCAGGTTGTTAATGAGTCCTCCTCCAATCTTGATGACACATTCTTCTTCATATAGTCCAGTTTCTTGGATTATTTGCTCAGCATACAGATTGAATAAGTATGGTGAAAGGATACAACACTGACGCACACCTTTCCTGAATTTAAACCATGCAGTATCCCCTTGTTCTGTTCGAATGACTGCTTCTTGGTCTATATACAGGTTCCTCACAAGCACAATTAAGCGTTCTGAAATTCCTATTATTCACAGTGTTATCTATAATTTGTTATGATCCACACAGTCGAATACCTTTTCGTAGTCAATAAAACACAGGTAAACATCTTTCTGATATTCTTTGTTTTCAGCCAAGATCCATCTGACATCAGCAATTACATCCCTCATTCAACGTCCTCTTCTGAATCTGGCTTGAATTTCTGGCAGTTCCCTGTTGATGGACTGCTGCAAACGTTTTTGAATTATCTTCAGCAAAATTTTACTTGTATGGGATATTAATGGTTTTGTTTGATAATTTCCGCATTCTATTAGTTCATCTTTCTATGGAATGTGCACAAATATGGATCTCTTCCAGTCAGTTGGCCAGGTAGCTGTCTTCCACATTTCTTGGCATATATAAGTGAGTACCTCCAGCATTCCATCTGTTTGTTGAAACATCTCAGTTGGTATTATGTAAATTCTTGGAGCCTTGTTTTTCACCAGTGCCTTCAGTGAAGCTTGAACCTCTTCCTTCAGTATCATTGGTTCTTAATCATATGCTACCTCCTGAAATGGTTGAATGTCAACCAGTTCTTTTCGGTACAGTAACTCTGTGGTGTATCCCTTCCATCTTCCTTTGTAGTTCAGTAATTTCCCCAGAGAATTCTTTAAAATTGTGACTCGAGGCTTGGCTTTTTTCTTCAGTTCTTTCAGCTTGAGAAATTCTGAGCATGTTTTTCCCTCTTTCTAACTCCAGGTCTTTGCACATTTCATTATAATACTTAACGTTGTCTTCTCGAGCTGTCCTTTGAAATCTATTCATCTATTTTACTTCATCATTTCTTCATTTTGCTTTTGCTACTTTATGTTTAAGAGCAAGTTTCAGAGTCTCTTCTGATACCCATTTTGGTCTTTTCCTTCTTTCCTGTCTTTTTAACAACCTTTTGCTTTCTCAGGTTGATGTCCTTGATGTCATCACACAACTTGTCTGGTCTTTGGTCATTAGTGTTCAATAAGTTGAACTTATTCTTGAGATGGTCTCTAAATTCAGTTGGGATATACTCAGGGTTGTTCTTTGGCTCTCCTGGACTTGTTTTTATTTTCTTCAGCTTCAACTTGAACTTGCATATGAGCAATTGATGGTCTGTTCCATAGTCGGCCCTTGGCCTTGTTCTTACTGATGATATTGAGCTTCTCTGTCATCTCTTTCCACAGATGTAGTCCATTTGATTCCTGTGTATTCCATCTGGGAGGTCCACATGTATAGTCACTATTTATGTTGTTGAAAAAAGTTGTTTCCAAGCATAGGTTGCTGGTCTTGAAAAATTCTATCATGCGATCTCCAGTATCATTTCTATCACCAAGGCCATATTTTCCAACTACCTATTCTTCTTCTTTGTTTCCAACTTTTACATTCCAATCACCAGTAATTATCAATGCATCCTGATTGCATATTTGATCAATTTCAGACTGCATAAGTTGGTAAAAACTTCAGTTTCTTCATCTTTGGCATTAATGGTTTGTGCGTAAATTTAAATAATAGTTGTATTAACCGGTCTTCCTTATAGGCGTATAGATGTTATTCTATCACTGACAGTATTGTGTTTCAGGATAGATCTTGAAATCTTCTTTTTGACTATGAATGTGACTCCATTCCTCTTCAATTTGTCATTCCCATCGTAGTAGACCATATGATTGTCCTATTCAAAATGGCCAATACCAGTCCATTTCAGCTCATTAATGCCTAGGATGGAGCCCTGGTTGTGTAGTGGTTAAGAGCTTGGCTGCAAACCAAAAGGTTGGCAGTTTGAATCCATCAGCCACTCCTTGGAAACCCTGTGGGGCAGTTCTACTCTGTCTTGTAGGGTTGCTATATGTTGAAATTGACTTGATGGCAATGGGTTTGGTTTTGGGTTTGGTAATACCTAGGATAGCTATCTTTTCTCTCATCCCCCATCTCTATTTTCACTTATCTGACTCTGGCCTCCTCTCACTCCAAGCCACAACCCACTACCTAGAGTAACATGATGGATAGGGCACCCTTATCACTCCACAAGAGATGGCCCAGCTGTCCCCAAGCAGCCAGAATTGAGAGCCTGTGCCTGGGCAAATCCCCAGGGATCTAGGCCTGGGTAGACGGGCTACACCCAGTGGGATGGTACAGCTGAGGCAGAGGTGTCGTGGGGGAAAGAGAAAGAGAAGTGACATTTACAACTGACTCATGAGCAGTAAGATGCTCATGGAAACACCAGAAATGCTCTCTGGGGAACCCCAGAAATAATTTGGGGAATTTTGCAAGGGGCTGGATTCCTGCCTGAACAGTATGGGTAGACTTGTTGCTCTCGACATGGAGGCATTAATGTTGGTGAGACCTCATCTGTATCCATTGACTGCTGAGGTTGGGGCCTACTTTCTTTCCTGCCTTCTTTCCTTCTAGAAGTTAGGGTTTTTTCATTGATCAGATGTGCTACAAATTAAATGTATGATGCATAGATGAATAGCTCACATGCCTACTTTTAAGTGATTTCTGGATTTGGGAAGACAGACATGTAAATTAATGATGACCATACAATGTGATCTGTGTTGTAAAGTAAGACATGCTTTGGGAGCACAGAAAAGGGAGCTACTAACACTGCCTGGGACGGGGAACAGTGGCCAATGAAAGTTGGATTTCTGGTTCAGAGAGGGTTTTTGAGTGAATCTTAAGGTAAGAATAGGTGTTCAACAGGTTCATGGTTGTACAATGTACCCTGGAACAGAGTTTTTTTTTTTTTTTAGAAATTGATGTTTATTTTTCATCAACTTTATTTCCATTTTCTGTCTGTGAGTCTGGGGAAGGCCAGTTAAGACCACTCAGTGGCCTGAGCAGTGGGGACTGCTGACCAGTCGTCAGTCGCAGTCTGAGCACTGCAGTCTTCGGCAGGGACTGCTGGATAGGCCCAGAGGGCAGTAGCAGCCCTCAGACCAGTCGGTGACCTTGGGCTGAGTAGCAGTAAATTCAGGAGCCGGGCAGCTCTCCTACCCAGAATTCCTCCTTGACCACAGCCTTTTCAGCAGTGGCCTGCTCTTCCTTTTCAGTCTCTTCAGGATCTCTGTAGAAGTGGAGATCGAGCCTGACTGCCCACAGGTGCTCCCGGGAGATGGTGCCATGCAGGCACATAACTTCCCGGGCCAGCATGCACCATATCAGACTCACTCAGTGAGCTCCCTTGTTATTGTATGGGATGGCAGTGTCCACAAAGTACAGAAGAGAATCTGTGACACAGAGCGGTAATGGGCAGGTTCACATAAGATGCCTCTGTGAGAGACTGGCACTCAGCCCTGGGATCAGTGACTGCCAGAAGATGAGGCTCTTCTGGCGCTTGGAAGGCCACTTGGATCTAGTTAGTAAAGGTTCCAGGTGTGAAGCACGCAGCCATCGGGGTGGCTCCGAGGGCAGTGGCAAAACCCGCCTGGACAGTTTGACCTCAGCTTCAACCACGGTAACAAGCATTCGTTGAATATTCAGTAGGCGCCTGGCATTTGCTAAACACTTTACAGACATTAACTAATTAATTATCAGAATCCATTGACTAGAAGGTGCTTTCTAAGTACAAGTTCGATGGAACTATATTTTGATATTTGCTGTAACTTTTTTTTTAACCTTTTATATGGCTTAACTGAGGCATTATGTTTTTTTCTGTTACCTGCCTGCAACGTGGCATTTTATACCTCTTGGCAATGACACACTTACACATCTGTGTTTTATCAGTTACTGTCTAGCCCACTCTTTTGGCAGTTAACTGGACCCTCTCTTGGCATGTCTCTTGGATAATGAAACTTTCCAACTATGTGTCTCTTCCCTCCAGTAAGTCTCTAGGCTCCTCTCTTAGTTCCCCGTGAACTCGTACCCACATCCCCACTCACGGTAGGTAGGTGAGTTTTATTTTTATTTTTTTATGACTGCTTACCATTTTGTCAAATGTTGTCTAAAAAACCGTGTAGCAAAGGAGTGTGATTTGTTGAGGACCGGAACAAAAACTTCACGTGTCTTACGCGGCAGCCATGTGCTGCATATCAAGTGCCCAGTTTACAAACTCTAATATGGAACATATTTGAAAAGACTCCCAGCTAATCCACGCCAAGAATATCTGTGCACTTTTGAGGGCATTTTGGAATGGGCATTTCTTTTCTGGAACAGGTGGTGAAGCTAAATTTATTTGGTGTACTTGACATACTTGGAGCCTGATATTCAAAGACTTCTGTGGCTGTAATAAACAGTTCTTCCCTTCTTTGTTTACATGGAATTGGGACTTTCTCTGGGTGTTGGATTTCTGTTTCTTCCCCCAGGCAAGCTGGAAACCATTCTTCCACAGGGACAAAAAGCTGGGGCTGATTTGGCTTGGGAATCTTGTTGCTTGACTGTTGTGAAGTGGCCCTTAGTTCTGTCATTTGGGTCAGAATTAATTTTAGTTATTCCTTCAGATCCACAGAAAGAAAAGAAATCCATAAATTTTTTTCTAAATCCACGTATTTCTGTTAAAGTGCTTCCTAGCAGTGTTTCATAGTCACAAGGTGTGGGAGGAGGTAGGTTGAAGGGTTGGGCAGGGACATAGATTTAAAAATATGTGAAGTGTGCCCAGCTAGTGGATTTGAGAATATTTCAGGTCTAACGGCATTATTCAGTTTTTGTTTGTTTGTATGCTTTGGCTAAATGAAGAGATGTGTGATGGAGTTTGTGATGGAAAGTGAGGCTCTGTCCTGAGGGGATGGGGACATTAGTGGCTCACTGGTAGCACTTTCACTTTCCATGTGGGGGTCCTGGGTTTGATTCCTGGTCAGTGTACCTTAAGTGCAGCCATCACCCATCTAACAGTAGAGGCTTGCATGTTGCTGTGATGCTGAACAGGTTTCAGTGGAGCTTCCAGGCTAAGGTGGACTAGGAAGAAAGGCCGTGTAATCTACTTCCAAAAATCAGCCAGTGAAAATCCTCTGGACCACAATGGTCCCATCTGCTACCAATAATGGGGAAGCCACAGGACCAGGCAGCATTTGTTCTGTTGTACATGGGGCCGCCATGAGTTGGAGGTTGATTCAATGGCAGGTAACAACAACAACATTCTGAGTGGGGAGTGTTGCATCTGTCCTTGAAAAGGACTAGCCAGTGTGGCCAGACCTGATTCTTTCATAGTGTAGATTTTGGATTAAATACTCTCCATTTTTCAGGCTCCAGGGTGCTACTGAGAGCTGGGCTTTAGAAGTGTCTTTAGTGAGGTAGGTCAGAGGTGACCACAACCAAAGAATCTTGATGCTGTATCATCCTACTTCAGCTGGAAAGTGTCACTGATAGGGTGCTATCACAATGGGTTGTTTACAGTCGTTTTTTTCCCACAGCAAGCCTGAATCCAGCCCTTATCTGCAACTGCCAGAACTGTGCTGGCCTAGCAGAGGTTTGTGGAATTACCCCTCCCGTCCTTTCAGTTGTTTATTAGTGTTTTCATTCAACACCAGCAGCCTGAACTTTTAATGAGAAACAGCACAGGCTTCAGGCATTGAAGAGCTAAAATAATTTACATTTAGCACCTTCTCCAGGTGCCAGCTTGACCTCCTCCTGGTAGACTTTCCCCTTTTGTTTTTTTGCAGGCAGGACTGGGTAGTCAGTAAGATACCAAGCTTCAGATTCATACCAACCTGGGTTCACATAGCAGGCTCTGTTATTTTTTGGTGATATGATCTGGACAATGAATTAATTATAATACTGACTCACTTGTAGCCAAGGCCAAAGTAAAGTGGCTTAAATGGAAGTTTGTATCTCTCTCATATAACAACTAGAGTATATAACTTAGGGTTCATATGATAACTTCGTGGCATCTAGCTCTGCCATCCTTAATGAACAGCTTCTATTTTGTGGTCCAAGATGGTTGCTCCAGCTCTTACAACCAGTGGAAAGGCAAGAAGAGAAGTGGAGTGCATGCCTCTTTAAGGGAATAACCCAGAAGTCACACATTTCATTTTCACTCACATCCCATTGCCCAGGACTTAATTGCATGGCCACACAAAGAAGGCTGGGAAATGTTGTTAGCCAGGTGACTGTGTGCCCAGCTAAAACTCAGAGGTTTACAACTAAAAGAAGAAGAGAATAATGAGTATTAAGGGGACAATTATCCTCTTCCATATATTAATATTTAAATTATCTGTGTCTTAGTTCTTTCTTCTGAAAAATGAGATTGCTCTCACAGAATTATGAGACTTAAATGAGATAATGCTTACACAACTTTGTGTGTGGTGCCTGGAACATAATAACTATGCAACTAAACAGAAGTAAAAGAAAATACATGGGTTTACTTGGTTCCTTGCTCTTTGTTTATTATTATTTTTTGGTGACTGTATATTTATTTTAAAGCTTTATCTCCAAGGAGATAATTCACTGTATCACAATGATCAAGTGATCACTTCACATTTCTCATCGACTTAGAGCTCTGCCTGGTGGTATGAAGAGCTAGACTCGAGATGCTGGTGAATGAGATTGAGACCCTCTGCCCCACCGAGTCTTTGGCATTTTTCTTCCTTTATTCTGTCAGGAATTGCCTCATTCATAGCCTTCATCAGAAGTGTCCTAACTTGAGACTCTGGTTTCTGGAAAGGAGAATAGAGGTTGATGGCTTATGAATCTTGAAGTCAGAAAATGGTTGCTGATGCTTCTATGAAAGAAGATGGCAGCTTTTGGAACGCCGTGAAGAGTGTCGTGGCCGGTAGCAAACTCTGATGGAAACTGACATTGGTACAGATTAATTTAGAGCCTTCCACTTCCAGGGTGCTATGATTTCTAGAGGGAATTTATTTATTGACGTGAAATCTATGCCTGTTTCCTAAGAGGTTTCATCATTTAATTTGATAATAAAGTTGCCATCCTGAGACTCATTGCACAAGTATTACATTTAACAATTAAAATTTTATTCTCATTGGATTGCCTTGATTCATGGGCCAGACTGCAACGCTAATACAGGCTAGCCAGCTGTGCCTAGATCTGCGGTCTTAGGAAGAGAGGGCACACCAGCAAGCCCACACAGGGTGAACACAGCCTCCCTGGAGTTGCCGCGTGTGAGAAGGGGCAGAGGAGGGTCAGGGAAGGTCCCCCAAACCCCTGGAAGGTATGGTACTGGTGGCCAGTTCTGATCTTGCTCTAGTGCAGTGTTTGTGAAATGATTTGGTGAGTTGTTGTGAACATTCTTTAAAAATTAAAATAGAACAGAAAACACCGTAATGCATCACAGGGAATAAGAAAAGGATGAAATGCTTTAATTATGTATCTCTCTATGTGTATGGGAGCCCTGGTGGCACAGTGGTTAAGAGCTTGGCTGTAACCAGAATGTCAGCAGTTTAAATCCACCAGCTGTTCCTTGAAAACCCTGTGGGATGGTTCTACTCTGTCCTATAGGGTCACTATGAGTCATGATCGATTTGACGACAATGGGTTTTTATATGTGTATGTGTGTGCCAAGTCACAATGTAAATGTTTTTCTTATTGTGGGTTATGGCCAAACAAAGTTGTAAAGCAGTTGATCTAGTATAAGATGTGCCAGTGTTGTCACTGCAGAGCTGATATTCTGTGGTCTGGTTGTGTGTTCCCTGATCCAGATAAGAGTAGGGTGATTGGGAGGTGGGCATCTCTGGTTTTCTAATCTAAATCTCCCTCTTTCACAAGATGGGCTGAAATCATCTTAAAGGCTAGATAGCATGATCAGTTCCATTCCACAAGTAATTGTTTAACACAAATTGTGTGTAAGGCACTGTGCTAGGTGGTGTGGGGAGTAAACTGCTGAAGACCCCTTGCTGCTTCTCAGAGGCTCATAAGCCAGTCCAACCATGAGACTGTCCATAATAGAGACTGGATATCATAATTAACTTTGATCCAATTGTCATAAATTAACTTTCAAATTTTAATTTAGAAGTATTATTGTTGTTAAGCTGCTGTCAGGTTGGCCCCTGACTCATGGTGTCCCCATATACAGTACAATGGAATGAGGTGCTACCTGGTCCTGTGCCATTCCTATGATTGGTTGCAAATTGGACCGTTTTGATCTATAGTGTTTTCATGGGCTGATTTTTGGAAGTAGATCATCAGGCGTTTCTTCCTAGTCCATCTTAGTTTGGAAGCTCCACTGAAACCTGTTCAGCATCATAGCAACAAACAAGCCTCTGCTGATAGATGAGTGGTGGCTGCACATGAAGTGTATTGGCCGGGAATCAAACCTGGGTCTCCTACGTGGAAGGCAACTGAACCACTAATGCCTCATTAATTTAGAAGTAGATAGTTAAAATAATTTTATTATCAAGATATCATTTATTTTGAATCAAATACACTTTTGATTTTAAAAATTATTATATTTGGGCTGGCAAAGGCTTGATAGATGGGTACTCATACACTGCTGATGCAAATGTAAAATTGGTATTGTTGTTTTTGGAAAATAATTGGTCGACAAAAATTGGCTTAAAAATAGAATCTTTACAGTAATTCTATGGCTAGGAATCAATCCTTAAAAAAATCAGGGATTTAGATAAAGATTAGCGTGGAAAGCTGTTTATTGCAGCTTTAATCTTTAGAGTAAAAAAGTGAAAACAACTAATGATTCATAAGAGGAATCTATATGAGGGATATTACACATTCTTAAAATCACATTTTTAAGGAGTATATAATAACACTGGAAAGTGCTTACATGTAATGTTAAATGAAAAAAGCAGGGTTAAATACTGACTATACAATATGATCACAATGCTGAAAAAAAACAAAAACACCCAACTATTTGTGCATAGGAAAAAACGAGAAGGATATCCGTTACTATGTTAATTGTTTAATCTCTGAATTGTATGATTAGGGTAGTTTTTATTTTCCTCCAAGTTTAATGTAGTTTCTAAATTTTCTACAATATGCAATTTTCTGTTTTATAATCATAAATAACAAGATGGAGCGGGACCAGGAAGCATTTTGTTCCGTTATACATAAAATGACCATGAGTTGAAGCTGATGTGATGACACCTAACAACAACAACATTTTATAAAAACTATAAAAATATTACATTAATGCTAGCATGCTAAGGTAATGCATTATTTTTTAGGAGATTCTTTCAAGGACTATAACTATGTCCTTTTGTACTTATTGGGTAGTTACTTATTTAGCTTTCCTCTTCACTTCTTTGTCAGTGGGGGAGATGTTTGCTATGGCAACAGAAATGATTAGAACAGTCACTTGCTTCCTTTCTCTAAATTCAACTTTTAGGAAGAATTAGAGTGTGAAATGTCTTCTATGTAGTTGGCTGAATCTGTATACCCATTTAAATTTCCCAGCGTTAGAAGAGTTTCACACCCTGTCACGGGACAAAAATGGGCACTTGAACTGAACTAGGGATGTATTTAATTCATACATGTTATCCTTAGTTATTCCCTATCCAGGACAACTTTGACCCAGGTTGAACTGCTGACAAAGATGCCTTTGAAAGAAGAATCTCTCTTTCTAAAGATGGGAAATAATAACTGTTAATTTTTTTTGTCCTCACTTGTCCGTCAGTTTGTTGTACTGTGGTGGCTTGCATATTGCTATGATGCTGGAAGCTATGCAACTGGTATTTCAGATACCAGCAGGGTCATCCGTGGTAGACAGGTTTCAGTGGAGCTTCCAGACTAAGACAGACAGTCTGCTCCCGAAAATTAACTAATGAAAGCCCTATGGATCACAACAGAATATTGTCTGGTATAGTGCTGGAAGATGAGCCCCCTAGGTTGGAAGGCACTCCAGATACACAGTAGCTGCAACAGTGGACTTGGACATACCAACGATCATGAAGATGGCGCAGGACTGGGCAGTGTTTTCATTCCATTGTACATGAGGTCACAGTTAACTAACAACAACAATAACAATGTTTTCTGAGTGCTTCTTTAGTGCCGTGCCTTATGTACATTATCCTATTTAATTCTCAACTCCTTTTGTAGGTTCTATTATTATCCTTGTTTTATATATAATACACGGGGTTGCCATGAGTTGGAATTGACTTGACCACAACTGTGTGTGTGTGTATTTTTTAAATATATATATAAGGCACCTGATACCTAAAGAAGCTAAATAACTTGGCCAGAGTCATAAAAATAGCAAGAGGCAGAGCTGGGCTCAGGCCCATGGAAGGCTAAAGTCTAAGTTCTTAAACTCTACCCTGTTCAGCATTTCTGTGTGCCCCCTTGTCTTGGTCATCTATTGCTGCTATAACACAAATACCACAACTGGATGGCTTTAACAAAGAGAAATTTATTCTCTCACAGTCTAGTAGGTTGCAAGTCCAAAGTCAGGGCGTCAGCTCCAGGGGAAGGCTTTCTCTGTTGGCTCTGGAGGAAGGTGCTTGTCATCAGTCTTCCCTTGTTCTGGGAGCATCTCAGCACAGAAACCTCAGATCCAAAGGATGTGCTCTGCTCCCAGTATTGCTTTCTTGGTGGTATGAGGTTCCCATGTCTCTCTTCTTGATTCTCTCTTTTATATCTCAAAAGAGATTGGCTAAAGACACTATCTAATCTTGTATGCCTCATCAATATAACCGCTGTTAATCCATCTTATTACATGATAGTGATAGGATTTACAATACATAGGGAAAGCTATCATACAATACTGGGAATCATGACCTAGTCAAGTTGACAGACATTTTTTGGGGGACGCAATTCAATCCATGACACTCCTCTTATCGACGCTGAGACCTGCTGTGACATTTGCATATAGTCTAGGTAATAATTTTTAAGAATTCCAATGTCAGAAGATATTTTCTATCATGAGACAATGGCTGTAATGACTAAATTATTCTGAATTGATTAGGAATGCCAGATGCCTCCAGGTTCATTCTATTAAAATTAGCTTTGCATACTTCTGCCCTACACTTAGTGAAACTCATGTTTTAATTTCCTTGCAATTCCAGGAAAAAAAAAAAAGCAAAATAATTTTATTGCCAGTAAAAATCTAGGTTTAGTCAAAGCAAGTATAATTTCTGGTGCTTCTTGGCTCATTAGTTCTTCCAGATGGTGCATGTAAACATGGCAGGAGCTGCAAATTGCGTGAAGGCCGAAATGTAAATCAAGAAATAAGTGTTCATTATAATTTGTATGATAAATGGAAAGGCTATAAAGCAATACAGCGCACTGCTCGATCAATTTCATCCCATTACTTTTGGAATTCCCCAGAGACTGTTTTCGGAAATGGGCTTCCCTGATTTTGTCAAGGTCAGTTGTCATTACAATGCTTAGAGGAGTCCTGAGTCTCACTCAGCTATGTTTAGGGCACCATAGCTGCTTTCTTTCTGCTCTCAACGATCTGTGGACTTACCTTAGTTCTTCAAGAAGCGGGAAGGGGAAAAAATGTTACTTTAAAATTATGAGGGTTATTTGACAAGCTTTCCTACACCCACTTGAGTGGATCCAAGGGTGGCCAGCCCAGCTTCCCACCACCTCCTCCCAGAATGTTGACACTCATTCCCTCAGCTGCTGTCAGTATTGATGGCTGATGGCTCTCAGCTGAGTCCCTGAAGCGATCTTTCTGGCCCAAGGTCACAGTCTTCCTGAGCAGTCCACTTGCATTGCCTGGTAGATGTGGGAATATAAGGGCCTAGGCTTCCCATTCCCACCCTTTACCTGTCTCCCCAACTCAGGGCAACTTTAAAAAGACCTCCCAGCTCTAGAGCGCCGCATGAGGTCCACATAGGTCTTCACTGCAACTGCATCACAATTCCACCTCTCTCTGCCCAATCCTGTCCTTTTGCTGTGCCCCCTCCAGAGGTATAGATCCCAGGAGTATTACCAATAAACTAAATGCAGTCATGTGACAGCCTCCAATGTAAGAAGCACCATCATGAGTGAGGTGGTGGAAAGGGACCCAGACCCGGAATTGGGAGACTTGGGGTCTAATGCAAGCATTGCCATTATCAACCCCTGAGATCTTGAACAAGTGATTTGTCTTCTTTGTTCCTTATTTTTCTTATCCTTCAAATGTAAAGCTTCGCTTAGATGGGCAATTTTTACCCATTGGTCTCCCCCAGTGAGTATTTGTCTTAGTTATTGTCTTAGTCATTTAGTGCTGCTCTAACAGAAATACCACAAGTGGATGGCTTTAACAAAGGGAAGTTTATTCTCTCACAGTCCAGTAGGCTACAAGTCCAAATTCAAGGTGTCAGCTCCAGGGGAACACTTTCTCTGTCCGCTCTGGAGGAAGTTGGTGTCATCAGTCTTCCTTTTGTCTGGGAGCTTCTCTGCGTGGGAACCTCATGTCCAAAGGATGCGCTCTGCTCCCAGCACTGCTTTCTTGGTGGTATGAGGTTCCCATGTGTCTCTGCTCCCTTCTGTCTTTTATATCTCAAAAGAGATTGGATTAAGACACTATCTAATCCTGTAAACCTCATCAGTATAACCTCATCACAGTGAAAGAATTTACAACACGTAAGGAGATCACATATAACCTCATCATAGTGATAAGAGTTTACAAAACATAAGGAAATCACATCAGATTACACAGTCATACAATACTGGGAATCATGACCCATCCAAGTTGACAGATATTTTTGGGGGACACAATTCAATCCATGACAGTTACCTAGTGCTGCTATAACAGATATATCCCAAGTAGATGGTTTTAACAAAGAAAAATTTATTCTTTCACAGTCTAGGAGGCTAGAAGTCCAAACTCAGGGTGCCTGTTCCAGGGGAAGGCCTTCTGTCTCTGCTGGCTCTGGGGGAAGGTCATTGTTATCAGTCTTCCCTGGCTGATGTCTCAGTGTAGGGACCCCGGGTCCAAAGGATGTGCTATTCTCCTGGCTCTTGTTTCTTGGTGGTATGAGGTCCCCCTGCCTCTCTGCTTGCTTCTCTTTTTTATATCTCAAAAGAGATTGACTCAAGATACAACCTAATCCTGTAGATTGAGTCCTGCCTCATTAACATAATTGCCTCTAATCCTGCCTCATTAACAACACATAGGAAAATCACATCAGATCACAAAATGGTGGACAACCACACAATGCTGGAAATCATGGCCTAGGCAAGTTGACTCATGTTTTGGGGGAACACAGTTCAATCTATAACTATCCTTTGGCTCCCTGAAATTATATGCAGGGTCTTTGCATTTTTCTGGCAAGAGGGGCCATGAATTTGATCAGGTTCTCACAGGGCTCCACAGAAGTTTAAAAACCAAGGCACTAGGTGATTAGCAAGTCACCTCCCCACCCCAGCTAAAAAGGATGCCTCTGTGAATACTGTGAGTGTCAGTGTTTCTGTGTAAGCTCTATAATAAAGAGGCATCTAGAGAGTGGGGCTAAGTAGGTAGAAAAGATGTTTTAATCTGGGGGGAGTGGGAGGAGTCCAGGAAATAGGCAGATTTTCTGGTAGCTCACAGGGGATTTCTCAAGAAAGCTGCAAAGAACCCTGGTTCATTGGGGGACTCTGAGGGATTCTTTTCAGCAATCTGAGGATACCTGGCTACAGATGTATCTACCCACGTGTCATGGATTGAATTGTGTCCCCCAAAAAATGTGGGTAGCAGCTTGGCTGGGTCATGATTCCCAGTATTGTATGATTTTGTTATCTGATGTGATTTCCTTGTGTGTTGTAAACTCTACCACTATGATGAGATTGTATGTGATCTCCTCATGTGTTACAAATTCTATCACTGTGATGAGGTTATACTGATAAGGTTGACAAGATTAGTGTCTTAATGCAATCTCTTTTTAGATACAAAAGAGAGAAGCGAGTAGAGACACATGGGAACCTCACACCACCAAGAAAGCAGTGCTGGGAGCAGAGTGCGTCCTTTGGACCTGAGGTTCCTGTGCTGAGATGCATAACAAGGGCCTTTCTCCAGAGCCAACAGAGAGAGAGAGAGCCTTTTCCTGGAGCTGATGCCCTGAATTTGGACTTGTAGCCTACTGGATTGTGAAGACAATAAATTTCTCCTTGTTAAAACCATCCACTTGGTATTCCTGTTAGAGCAGCACCAGATGACTGAGACACCAGGTGACCACAAATTGTGCAAGCTGACCTCCATGCTAAGGGAGATTTGAGGGGCATCTCTCTTTGCAGCTTGTTGGAGAGAATGAATGTTTCCTAAAAAGAAGTATTCAAGGGTATAGAGTTTGTTCTGCAAAAGGGAAAATGTGAAAATAAGCATCAGAATGTAGCATAGGTTACAGAGTTCCCCATATTTGGAAGTGTTTAAACTGAGGCAGAGAAATCAATTAATAGAGATGTAGGAGGGATTCCTACCCTAGAAGGATGGTTGGAGTAAGCTATCTTACAGCTGTATGATCTGATGAAGGATCCTGACTCATGATGATTACGTGGGAAGCTAAAATCAATAGAAGGGCTACAACATTTAGAATACTATGCAATGATGAAAAGAGATAATGAAGCAAACAAACAAAAAAAGATACCCAACTTTCTAGAGGAAAATATCTACATGACACAAACTGGATAGATCCAGCTAAAACTTTCTTTTTTTTTGGTAATTCAGCAATATACTGTGGACAGATTTCCACAGTTTATAAAGGCTTGCTGTCCGCATAGTCTCATTCCGAATAACAGTGGATGCATGGGGTGAAATAGGTGAGAAGGATGACTTGGATTTTCCTACATGCATCACGTTTAAAGCTCTCTGCTATCAACCACCGTGTTGGAGATGCCTTATACCTCAGTTTCCTAGTGCTGCTGTAATACCACTTGTAATACCACAATTGAGTGGCTTTAAAGATCAGACATTTATTTTCTCACAGTCTGGAGGCTTAAAGTTCAAATCAAGGTCTCTGCCCTATAGGTTCCTTCCTTTTGGGTAGACTCAGGGTGACTTCTTAACTAATCTTCTTTTAAAATTTTTTGTATTTTATTTATTTTGTTGTTTAGAATATACACAGCAAAACATACACCAATTCGACAGTTTCTGCATGTACATTCAGTAACACTGATTACATTCTCCAAGTTGTACAATTATTGTCACCCTCCTTTTCTGAGTTGTTCCTCCCCCATTAACATAAATTCACTGCCGCCTAAGGTTCCTATCTAATCTTTCAAGTTCCTTGTCAATTTCATCCCTTGTAGATAGTTCTTAAAAGAGCATTGCCCAGGGGCAGTCTCTTAAGTTTGTGCCCCCGCCCCCACATTCTCATTGACCATGGGGGGGTGGGGGTGGGGGAGTGGGAGGGTGGGGTGTGATTTGAAGGCTGTCCTTATCAATAGGGAGGGGCGATTCACTGGCCAGCTTCATCTGCTGCCACCATGGACCTGTGCCCAGGGGCAAATACCCCCCTCTAACACCCCCTCACTTCGCCTCTGCCACTTTTCCCCTCCCTCCTGCCTCTGGTAACCACTAATAAACTCTGTGAAAAACAGTCAGTAGATTTTATACTAATTTTGTAAATGTGAAATATTGATTAATGAGATAGTTGGTAAGTGAGGAGTAAACTAAAAAAAAACCCAAACGCATTGCCATCGAGTCGATTCTGACTGATAGCGACCCTATAGGACAGAGTAGAACGGCCCTGTAGGGTTACCATGGAAAGCCTGGTGAATTTGAAGGGCTACCTTTTTGGTTGTATATTTTGGTTGTTAGATTTTTATCAGAGATGTTGTTTCCAAAGATATTCTCCCACTCGGTAGCTTATCTTTTCACTTTTGTTGGTAAAGTCTTCTGATGAACAGAAGTTTTTAATTTTTATGAAGTCTCATTTATTTATTTTGTCTTCTGCTGTTTGTGATTTTGTTATTATGTTAGATAACCCATTGTTAAAAGCTAGACCTGACAACATTACCTCTGCTTTTCTGAGAGTTTTATGGTTTTAGTTTGCACATTTAGGTCATTAATCCATTTTGAATTTGTTTTTGTGTGTAGTGTGAGGCATGGATCCTGTTTCATTTTTCTGCATGTGGAAATCCAGTTTTCCCAGCACCGTTTATTGAAGAGACTCTTCTTTCCCTGTCAGATGGACTTAGCACCCTTTTCAAACATCAGTTGACCACAGATGTGTGGATTTATTTTTGGGCTTTCAATTCTATTCCATTGGTCTATGTGCCTATTGTTATACCACTTCCAGGCTGTTTTGGTTACTGCAGCTGTATAGTATGTTTTAAAACCAGGAAGTGTGAGTCCTCCTACTTTGTTCTTCTCTTTCAACATTGTTTTTAGCTATTTGGAGCCTCTTGCCCTTCCATATAAAGTTGAGGATTGGTTTTTCAATTTCTGTAAAGAAGGCTGTTGGAATTTTGATTGGTCCTGCATTGAATCTATAGATTGCTTTGGGTAGTATTGACATCTTAACAATATTAAGTCTTCCAATCCATGAACATGGAACATCTTTCCATTTGTTTAAGTCTTCTATAATATCTTTCAGCAGTGTTTTATAGTTTTCATTGTATGAATACTTCACATCCCTGGTTAGATTTATTCCTAGGTGTTTTATTCTCTTAGATGCTATTTTGAATGGAATTTTTCCCCCTAATTTCCCTTTCGGATTTCTCATTGCTACTGTATAGAAACCCAACTGATTTTTGTTTATTGGCTTTGTACTCTACAACTGTGCTAAATTCCTTCATTAGCTCTAGAAGTTTTCTTGTGAACTCTGGGATTTTTTATATATAGGATCATATCATCTGTGAATAGAGATAATTTATTTCTTCTTTTCCAGTCTGGATACCTTTTATTTCTTTTTCTTGTCTTATTGCTCTGGCTAGGACTTCTAATACAATAATGAATAGAAGTGGTGATCTTCATTTATCTTGAACAACACAGTAAGCCCAGTGAGCTTGTAGGAACATATTATTTAAAACTGGAGAACTGGGGTCCCCATTACTGATGAAATCTGCTTGGTGCATGGTCTTAGATCCTGTAGGTTCTCTCTGAGTCATTGTATTAGGCTTTCCAATCATGCCTATCATATATAATTGATTATGTTTCACTGAAAGAGATTTCTCTGAACACTTCAAAAATTCAAATAGCTTATTCCAGTATCAAGCTGGCCTTCAGTACTTCAATACTTCTGTCCATTGATTTTCTTTTAGTAAATTCACTTAAGGACAGGCATGAATGGCCTTTCTCTTCTTCATATTTTTAGTATGAGAACTACAAGAACTGCTAAAAATATAACTTATTTTTTTTAAGCTGATTCTTATATCTTGGGGTATTACTTTAAAATAGATATAGTTAATAAAACTTTAAAAAATTATTCATAGATATAAAATTTTTCTCAAAATTATGAAATCATTATTAATATCTTATTGATGATATACGATGAAATGATTTTGCTGAAAGATTTGGAAAAAAATGTCTTGCTAAAAAATTTGTTAGCTCAATTCGCATTTCATTAGCTTTTTTGCAGGATGCCTCAAACTGCATCAAGCAACACTGGAATAAAAATGATGGAAAAACTGTAGAACTAAAGACACTAGCATTATAGTCTATTATAATTCAACTTATCTTTCGCACTCTCCTTGATTTCCATAGATATAGCACAAATTCTTTTTCTGTAGGTCTTTTTATGTCTGGTTTCATTTATCTGACCATCTGGAATATCAGCACTGTAATTTATGTTTTTACATCACAAAACTAAATGTTACTGAAGTCTAAATCAGGTAAATAACCTCCCAGGGCATTTTATAGAGCATATACCAGTCTTCAATAAAATAGTAAAAATGGTTCTCCTTCAGTGTTGGCACATGTTTCACAGAGCAAATATTCACAGCTTTGACTCTCCCTAATTTCTTGTCTTTCACCTCTATGCTATTTCACCAGTTCACTTCCATGAGCACCCCATCATGCTTGATCATCATCAAGAATAGTTCTTCCAACTGGGCAGTGCCTGGCTACCATTACTGAATATTTTGATCAAAGATTCTATAGAATAATCCTGATCAAAAGGAGGAAAATGCAAAATAGAATTTCAGATTCTCATGGACTCCAGACTTTCTGGAGACATGGAGACTGGATGAACCCCTAAAACTATTGCCCTGAGATAATCCTTAAACCTTAAATCAAAAGTATCCTCTGAAGTCTTTTTTTTTCCCCTCTGAAGTCTTCTTAAAACCAAACAGTAGTCTCGCTTAACTAGTAAAGAATGTCTGCCTTGAGCATTATGCTCTTTTAAGAACTATCTACATGGGACCAAAGTGACAATAGCAATTTGCAGATTAGACAGGAGCCTTACGGGGCAGTCAGTTTATGTTAATGGGGAGGAACAACTCAGAAAAGGAGGTTAAGAATGGTTGCACAACTTGAAGAATGTAATCAATGTCACTGAATTGTACATGTGGAAATAGTTGAGTTGGTATATGTTTTGAAGTTTGCTGTGTATATTCTCAACAACAATAACAAAATTAAAAAAAAAATAGTTCTTCCCCTGAAATAGTCAAATTCAGTATTACTAACTTGTGCTTTTAGCTTCTTCCTATCTTTTGCTGTGTTTGGAATGTTACAGATAACCAATCCATGAATTTTCTTTCCTTCATTCTTTTACATCCACTGTTCTTATTCTTCAGCTTTGTTAAGTCCCCTTGAGTCCCTTGACTTTTGTATTTTCTTCTAATTGATGAGGCTGCCTCTAAGTTCACTTATTTCTCTCTCCAGCCTAAGCCCTGCAGGTGATCATGCCAACTTCTCTATCTCTCTAATGACTTTACCTTCCTTCATTGCTCTGTACTCTTATGCAGGATCTGTTTTACAAGACCACAGTCTTGATCAGACCTCGTAGCCATGTTCCCCATACCTAAACCCTGTCTCCTGAACATTGCTGGAGAAAGGCCTATATAAGTGATATTGATATAAACTACCAATAAATGTCATTCTGCCTTAGCTGAGTCATTAAAAATGGCTTGCAATCTTTTGCTAGGTCCTAAGTCAACTCTATCTCATGTTCCCTGAGTAGCTATCCTAAACTGTCATTACTTCTTTTAAGACCCAATTTACCAGTCAGTTATTGCTTTGTAACAACCACAAAATCTCAGCAGCATATCACAATAGGCATTTATTTCTTACTCGTGCCTATGAATCAGCTTGGTTGATTGGTTGGCCAATAGGCTGGCTTTGGCTAGGCTTGGTTCTGAGCTGTGAGTTTGGTCTAGGTCTTTTCCCTGTATCTTTTATCTTCTTTAGACCAGTGGCTACTGTATGTCATGTTCTTTATATATATTTGACTTATTTAATCCCCACAAATTCCTCGTGAGGTATTGTCTCCATTTTACACAGTAAGCATTAAATGAACATTTGCTGAATGAATGAATACCTAAACCTGTCACTTCTTTTTCCATTAATCACCCACCAATCATCATGGTCTAGTTGGGCAAATCTGCTGCAAAAGACATCTTTAAAGTGTTAAAAAGCAAAGATGTCACCTTGAGGACTAAGATGCACCTGACCCAAGATATGATATTTTCAGTCACCTCATATGCGTATGAAAACTGGGCAATGACTAAGGAAGACTGAAAAAGAATTGACAGTTTTGAATTACGGTGTTGGCAAAGAATATTAAATATACCATGGACTGCCAGAAGAACAAACAAATCTGTCTTGGAAGAAGTATAGCCAGAATGTTCCTGCGGTGCAATTAATTATTTTTGTGTGTGACTCCCACCCAGGTGATTGGGTGGGGCTGTGCAAATAAGATAATTGTGGCCTACCGAGGGGATTGGTCAGTTTTTCCTTAAAAGAGAGCCAATTTCAGAGCAGAGAGGAGAGAAGAAGGAGGGACCCACAGTAGATACCGGCAGCAGAGACCTGCAGGAGAAAGAGCAGTGGGCTTCCTGGCCCGCAGAGCGAGAAAGCTGAGTGTTTTTGGGCAGAAACTGAGGGCCAGGGAGAAGCCTATGACTGACCTATGAATTTGGGACTTGCCAGCCTCCACAACCGTGTGAGCCATTTTGTTTATATGGTTTGTGAGTTCTGTGAGATGTTGCAGTGAGTTAGGGAACCCGAAGACAGAATGGAGAGTACTGAGGCAAGAGGGAGTAGTTGATGTGAGAGATGATGGAGTGGTATAGCAGCCTGGAAAAGTTAGACATCTGGGACATCTTTAACCTCTGCCTCATAGGAACCAGCTTTGTGCTGATCCTTATAAAAGAAATTATTCATTTAGCTCCTTAGAAGCAAGGATGGCGAGACTTCATCTCATGTATGTTGGACATGTTATCAAGAGGGACCAGTCCCTGGAAAAGGACATCATGCTTGGTAAAGTAGAAGGTCAGCGAAAAAGAGGAAGACCGTCAACAAGATAGCTGCAACAATGGGCTTAAACATAGCAATGATTGAGGATGGTGCACGACTGGGCAGTGTTTTGTTCTGTTGTACATAGGGTCACTGTGAGTTGGAACCAACTTGACGGCACCTAGCAGCAATAACAACAATCATCATCATAAGGCAATTCTCCTACAACTCTCTTTTATCACCTTCTCTGCATCCCCACTGCCCATGCCAGAGGTCAGGCCCTCATTATTTTTCACCTGGATTACTGCAGTAGCCTCTGAAATGTCCTATTATTTTCCACCTTGCAGCTGGATTAGTTTTTCTAAAATATAATAAAAATACCATTTTCCGTGGAGTTGACTCTTACTCATGGAGACTCCACGTGTATCAGAATAGAACTGTGCTCCATAGGGTTTTCAATGACTGATTTTTGGGAAGTAGATTGCTAGACCTTTCTTCTGAGGTGCCTCTGGGTGAACTCAACCTCCAAACTTTTGTTTATCAGCTGAGCATGTTAACCATTTGCACTACCCAGGCACTCCAGAATACAATAGCGCTCTTTCTCTTTCTTATATTAGTCAGGCTCTTTTGTTTTCAATGAGTGAAACCCAGTTCAAACTATACTGAGCAAATCAGGGGAATTATTGACCCACATCACTGGGAAATCCCAGGGATGGGTCTACTTCAAGTCCAGCTTGACACAGAGTTTCAAACATATGCACTTCTGAGTATGTTAGTCACTGGCAGCCCAAGATTTAGACCTTACCAGCTGTACAACCCCAGCAAAAAGAGGACACCTTCCTGCGTGGTTTTGACAGAAAGGTCCCAGGGAAAGTCACGGGTCCATCTCTGAATCAGTCACTGATGCTAGAGTAATGGAGCTTTGCTTTTAGCCAGACCTGGGTTATACATCTGCTCCCATGGCTTGAAGGACATTCAGCCCCACCCAAACCCCATAAATGGGTTCTGTTTTCAGCAAAAGGGGGAAGGGGGGCTTGACAGGCAAACACAACAGATGTGCATGACATTCCATGTTTAAAATCTTGCAACAGCTCCCAAATATCTTTGGATAATTGCCAAACTCCTTAGCATTCTATATGTGCCTTGCCTTCCTGTACAGTTCATCTTTGCCTCTCTTTTCTTTGATTGACAACTTGTCCTTTACAGTTCAATTTAAGAAGCACATCAAAATTTTCTTCTAGCCTGTCAGACTGGGTAGGGAATTGCTTGTCTGTGATTCCACAGCACCCTGAAGTTCTGTTACCCTAGCCCAGAACACATTGTTTGTGTGATCAGTGTTTATCAACCCTGACTTTACTAGACAGTTCTCCTGTGGAGTTTAAGAGATATCCACGCCTTAGCCCCACTCCAGCTCCAGTAAGCCCCACTCCAGCTCCAGTAAATCAGAATCTTGGGTGGGGATAAGGGGCACTATGTATCAGTCTACTTAACTATTTGTCTGTCTGCCTGCCTGCCTGCCCACCCGCCCATCCATCTATCCATCTGTCCACCCACCTACCCACTCACCCACCCATTCATCCATCCATCCATCCTTCCATCCAACCCTCCCCCCTCCCTCCATCCATCCATCCATCTGTCCATCCATCAGGGCAATGATGGTTCACAGGTGGAATTTTCACCTTCCATGCAGGAGACCTGGGTTTGTTTCCTGGCCAATGCACCACATGCACAGCCACCACCTGTCAGTGGAGACTTGCATGTTGCTATAATGCTGAATGGGTTTCAGCAGATTCCAGACTAGGGTGGACTAGGAAGAAAGGCCTGGTGATCTACTTCTGAAAATCAGCCATGAAAACCTTATGGACCCTATGATCCTATCTGAAACTGATCATTGGGAATGGTGCAAGACTGGGCAGCATTTTGTTCATTCTGCATGGGCTCACCATGAGTCAGGGCTGACTTGAGGCAGCTAACAACAACCACCATCTATCTATCTATCATTTATTTCTCATCATTTCTTAAGCTCCCCAGGTGATTCTGATGTGCTGCTAGGATTGAGAACCACTGGGTTATATCACCAAAGCTCCATTCAGCTCTATAACCCAAGTTATATCCTTTCACTGTACTTATTTAATCTGTGTATTGAGCAAATAATCCAAAAAGCTGGACTATATGAAGAAGAACGCAGCATCAGGATTGGAGGAAGGCTCATCAACAACCTGCAATATGCAGATAACACAGTCTTGCTTGCTGAAAGTGAAGAGGACTTAAAGCACTTACTGATGAAGATCAAAGACTACAGCCTTCACTATGGATTACACCTCAACATAAAAAAAAACCCCAAAATCCTCACAACTGGACCTATAAGCAACATCATGATAAATGCAGAAAAGATTGAAGTTGTCAAGGATTTCATTTTATTTGGATCCACAATCAACGCCTGTGGACGTAGCAGTCAAGAAATCAAGTGACGTATTGCGTTGGGCAAATCCGCTGCAAAAGACATCTTTAAGGTGTTCAAAAGCAAAGATGTCACTTTGAGGTCTAAGGTGTGCCTGCCTCAAGCCATGGAGTTTTCAGTTGCCTCACATACATGCAAAAACTGGACAATGAATAAGGAAGACCAAAGAAGAATTGATGCCACTGAATTATGGTGTTGGCAAAAGGATATTGAATATATGATGGACTGCCAGAAGAACAAATAAGTCTGCCTTGGAAGAAGTACAGCCAGAATGCTCCTTAGAAGTGAGAATGGCGAGACTTCATCGTCGCCTGTACTTTGGACATGTTATCAGGTGGGATCAGTCCCTGGAGAAGGACATCATGCTTGGCAAAGTAGAGGGTCAGTGAAAAAGAGGAAAACCCTCAGCAAGGTAGAGTGATGCAGTGGCTCCAACAGTGGGCTCAAACATAGCAATAATGATTGTGAGGATGGCGTGGACTGAGCAGTGTTTCATTCTGTTGTATGTAGGGCAGCTAGTTGTCAGAACCCACTTGACAGCACCTAACAATAACAACCCAAGTTTTGGTAGGAGGATTACTGTCTCTTCTTTACCTCTCTTAACCACCCCCCCTTTCTGTTTCTGGCATTTCCATTTAAATATGTGAAATCCATTGGTCTATTAAAAATTACAGAATGGTTTCTCTTTATCTTTATTCTTGCTCTTAGGTGCTTTGAAACTATCTCTGTGACACTGAGATTACCTGAGTTACTAAAAAATGGATTGGTTAATCTGTTACCCTCTTATACTAGCTCAGCTCGTTCTCTCATGGTGGGGTCCCACTCTGTAGTTGGTGCCTGTGGGCTCTTTATGTCTCAACAGCCCGACCAGTCAGGCCTACACTGAACAGAGCCGTTTGAGGTGCTTCCTGCAATGTTTCATACTGTTGTGTTGTTGACATTCGGTGCATGTGTTTGCCATTGACACACAGGCTCCCATTCCAGCTGGAAAGCTTTGCCTTTCATGTTAAAGCTGTTTAAAGGAAATGTTCCTACTTATCTCAAAGCCAGGGAGACTGGAGGGGAGGGAGGAGTTTGTTTGCCCACATCTTCAAACGAGCTGCGTCTTGGGAATGGCAACAGGACCGTTTTAATTTGCTCCCCACAAAGGCAGACTTCTGTTGCTTTTCCTGCGATCCTGACAAGGGAGTGTTTGTCTTTAATGTCACTCGAAGAGATAGCACAGCTGTGTTTACGGTGGGAGTTACCTGTAATTTATGTTCTAACTTAAACATTTAAGAAGATTGGTTGTTTCCTTTCATTTAAGAATTCTCTCTCGTTTTTTAATGTTCAACTTCTACAAATCGTTAAGCATCAGGAAGACGATTGGAAAATCAGGCCTTCTGTTCTCTGGTATAGAGTTGGAATTATTAAAATGACAACATTTCAGAATGTGCACATACATTTTGTTTTGCTCCAAAAGAGCATGAGCAAATGAGGAAGAACTAACAAAGCTGGTTGTCTAAATAAGGGCAGATGTTTCTTAACGGGGTTTGTGACACCCAAGCTGGCCCTATCTCATGTCCCCTTTCTCACTGTTTCAGCTCCCTTACTATTTTGTGATAGTCTAGGTCATGTTCAGTTTTATTATCCTGATAAAAAGTTCACCTCTGCCACTTGGAAAGCACCCACCAAATGCCTTCCGAGGATTTTGCAAGTTCAGTCTGAATTTATTCCGAAGTTACTATAGACCATTTGCTGATGATGAAGGAGCATTTTTCCCCTTGTCATTCTCCTAAGACAGCTAGTTCCGGAATATTTTTTTCTGCTTCCGTAGCCCTTCTCCACATTGAGGGTGTGCCTGTGTGAGTCGTATATAGATCTCAGGAAGAGTTTGGTTTGCTTATGTCCCTACACTTATTAAAGTACAACTTCATCAGTACTTTACCAGGCTTCCCTTTGAAAGCATGCCTTCCCACCTCCTGTGTTCTGGGCATTTCATGCTTTAAAATAATCTTCTGTATTCAGAAAGCAGAAGCTATGTGTGTTTGGTGCAGAAATTTAAGGTAAGTTTGTTTCTCTTCTCTTCCTCCAGGTTGGAATCATGTAAACTGAAGCCTAGTCAATCTCTATGATTGAAAAGTGATTGCACAGAATTGTGCTCTATGTGGAACTCCCATGAAGGGTTTATCACTGATCTGAATGGAGATCCCAGGTATTACTGTTAATACTTCATACCTCTTTAATGCCTTTAAATATGATCTCTGAGAATCATTAGCTTAGACAGAAATGAGCCACATGTTTAATGGCTCAGTAATATGACCCAAGCCAGCCAAAAAGATCAGAGCAAAGATTGTGAGATGTAGTCAAACTCATTTTCTGACTGTATGAAAGCTTTAAAATCACAATCAATGAGTCAAAAATAAATTGGGAAAGTAGAGTGGTATGTTGAAGGTTAACAGATGTGGAACGACTACCAGAAATAGGAATTCATGGACAACCTGTGCACAATTAGTGGATGTAGTGGGAACGTCACATGGAAACACAGAGCTTCCCTCTCATCTGCTGAGGGAATTCAGGCTGGATAGATTTGTAGGGAGGCCCAGTCCCCAAGAAGGAACAGGAAGGACTGGAGCTGCTGATGGAGAAAGGGGAAGGAGGCCTGAACTTACTACTTGGAAGGGTTAGAAACCAGCAGTTAAACTAAAAGACCATCAGAACAGCTCCATCATGTACTGCTGTGGTGGGGGAAATCGGGGGGCAATTTGGCCATGTGTCTTAAGAACTTTAATAGTGTTTTTGCTCCATCCATTAATTGCATTTCCAAGAAAATAATCAAATGAATGTAAGGATTTATATATAAAGATATTCGTCACATTTTTATTTGTATTAGTAAAAAATTGAAATAATCGGAATATTTAATAGTGAAATAAATAATAGTATAGTCATTTAATGGAATATATGCAAGTAATAAAAATTGTTATTAAGAAAAACAATATGCTAAATGCTCATAATATAATGTTTAATAACCTGCTTTTTTAACCTGATAATGCTTTGTGAACATGTTCTTTGCCCATAAATATTCATCTACGAGATTTTTTTATGGCCAAATAATGTTCCCTTAAAATGATATACTACTGTTGGGAATACAAAATGATACAATTGCTATGGAAAAACAGTTTGGTATTTTCTTATATAATTAAACATAGGCTTACCATGTCATCCAGCAATCCCACTCCTAGATATTTACCCAAAAGATACGAAAACATATGTTTACACAAAGACCTGTATGCAAATGTTCATAGTAGCTTCATTTATAATTGCCCCAAACTGGAAATAACCCAGATGCTCTTCAGCTAAACTGAATAAACTATGGATAAACTATGGAACATCATACAAAGGAAAACTACTCAGAGATAAAGAATGACTACTGATTCATAAAACAATGTGAATGAATCTTAAATGCACTTTGCTTACTGAAAGAAGCCACACCCAAAAGGCTACATACTGTATGATTCCATTTATATGACATTTTGGAAAAGCCAAATACTGTATGGAGGAAAGATATATCAGTGGTTTCCAAGGGCAGGGGATGGAGGAGGGATTGACTAGAAAGGGGCAGCATGAAGGAAATTGTAGGGGGATGGAACTGCTCTGCTTCATGAGTGTGGTGGTGGATACACGACTCTATTCATTTATTTCAAAATAAAAAGTTAATGATATATTATCACCTACATCATTATAAAACGATATAATTTATTCCACTAACCAGCTATTGTTGGACCTTCAGATTGTTTCTAAATTTTCTTTTTTTGAATTAGTTTGTAGTACATATCTTTGCCATAAATTTTTTGTGTATGTCTTTTTTTCCTTAGAATAAAGTGCAAATGTTGGGTCAAAGTGTATGTATGTTTTTTGAGGCATATTATCAAAATGTTCTGTAAAGTTTTCCTGAACACTTACTACTACTGGGTGTTTTAATTTTGAAAGTATTTTTCAATTTGATAGGAATGGTATTTCATTGGTGTTTTAATTTGCATTTCTTTGATTACTGAAAAGAATGATGATCTTTTTATGTTTATTGGTCATTTGCACTTTCTTGACATGTGTAAATTACCTACTCATAATTTTCACACATTTTTCTTTCGGGGTATTCCCATTTATATTGGTGATTTGTAGCAGGTCTTTAATGTAGTTCCAACTCCTGTCCCTATGCTGAGATTCTCTCTCAGTTGCCAGCTTTGTAGGTCTTATGCCGTGCTTCAAACTGATTTGTTCTGGTTTGAACCCCTGCTGAGAATTTGCATTTCCACCCCAGATACACTGAATCAGAATCTACATTTTAATGAGAGTTCTAAGAGTCACTTGGGGATCTTGTTAAAATGTAAATTTTGTTTCAGTGTATCTGGGGTGGAAATGCAAATTCTCAGCAGGAGTTCTGCAGTGCAATTAACTACTTTGTGTGTAACCTTTCTAGCCATGGTCTTGTAATTCCCACCTAGATGATTGTGTGATGATAGGGTAATTGTGGCCTACCAAACAGATTGGTCAGTTTTGCCTTAAAAAGATAGCTGATTCCAGAGCAGAGAGGAGGAGCCCACCACAACCAAGGAAGGACAGACCAGTAGGAGAGACTTGGCAGCAGGAAGCCCACCGAGAGAGAAAGCCTAGTGCCTTTGGACAGAGACTGAGGGCCAGGGAGAGGCGTGCCTTTGAGCACGGCTGGGGAGAGGCTGTCCTGATGGAAGAACTATATCCTGAGTGTTCCTGAGCCTGAATTGTAACTGTTATTTTGCTAATAAGCCCCATAAATGTGAGTATGGTCTGTGAGTTCTTTGTGGCCATTGCAATGAATTATTGAACCCTGTGGAGAAGTAGAGAGTGCTGGTGGGAGGGACGGTTGATGTCAGAATTAGTAAAGATGGCAGAGAGAGGAGGCTTGTCTGGCCTCTACCTCATGGGAGTCAGCCTTGAGCTATTGATCTTGGCTCTTCTTCCCCCTTGTGGGGTTGGAGGAGGTCAGACACTGCCCCCAAGCTGTTTTTAAAGTTTGAACTGGAACAAACGGGTCAAAAGCCCTGGTTTTATGTTTAGTTTATCAAGAAAGTATGAAAGTTTTGTGTTGGTATTTTGTTTTTTAAATAAAGATCCTCCCTTCAGGAATTGGAAGAATAACAGTATATGTTGTTAGGTGCCGTTGAATAGATTCTGACTCATAGTGACCCTGTGCACAACCTAATGAAACACTGCCCGGTCCTGCGCCATCATCACAATCATTGCTATGTTTAAGCCCGTTGTTGCAGCCACTGTGTCAGGCTATTTCATTGAGGGTCTTCCTCTTTTTCACTGACCCTCTGTTTTTTGAAGCATAGTGTTCTTCTCCAGGGCCAGGTCCCTCCTAATAAAGTGTCCAAAGTATGAGAGACAAAGTTTCTCCATCCTTGCTTCTCATGAGCATTCTGGCTATAATTCTTACAAGACAGATTTGTTTGTTCTTCTAGCAGTCTATGGTATATTCAGTATTCTTGCCAACATCATAGTTCAAAGTCATCATTCAAGTAACACTCAAAATTAACCTTCTCCATTGGTAATCAAACTTTATATCTAGATGGTGACGGCTACCACCAATGACCACCCTGACAGGGAACACAACAGAGAGTCCCAGACGGAGCTGGAGAAAAGTGTGGAGCAGAACTCAAATTCACATAAAAAGACCAGACTTAATGATCTGGCAGACTGGAGGAACCTCCAAAACTGTGGCCCCCGGAAGTGCTGTTAATACCAAAACTGAAACCATTCCGGAGGTCCACTCTTCAGACAAAAATTAGGACTATAAAGCAAAAAATAATACACATGAGGAGTGCTTCTTAGTTCAGTCAGACAACAGGAGACCAAATGGGTGGCTCCTGTCTGGAGGCAGGATGAGAAGGCAGGAAGGGACAGGAACTGGTCAAATGGACGCAGGGAACCCAGGGTGGAAAGGGGGAGTGTGCTGTCACATTGTGGGGATTATGGCTAAAGTCAGAAAACAATATGTATAAATTTTTATATGAGAAATTAACTTGAGCTGTAAACTTTCACCTAAAGCACAATAAAAAACAAACAAAAAAAAAAAACACTTTATCCCTAGACTTAAGTAAAGCACTCCAACTCTTTCAGATTACAAGGTGAGTTTCTGGTATAGACAGATCTCTTGGGGAGTGATAACCCATTACCGTCGAGTCGATTATGACTCATAGCAACCCTATAGGACAGAGTAGAACTGCCCCATAGGGTTTACAAGGAGTGGCTGGTGGATTCCAACTACCAGTCTTTTTGGTTAGCAGCTGAACTCTTAACCACTGTGCCTCCGAGGCTCCTGGACAATGGTACGGGCGTGGAAAATGAAACATGTAATCCATGTTCCACTGTCTTATGTCTTCATTAGTACAGCATCCAACACAGGACTCCAGTCTCTTGCCAAGTCCTCCTTCTTTCACCTGCGGTGTTCTGGGAAATTGAGTAAGACCTGTCACCTTGCTTCCCAGCAGTCCGCCTCATGCACGGACCCTTCCCATGGGTCGAACTTCTCCCTTTTCCTTGAACCTTTCCTCTCTTGACTGTATGCCATTGTTCCTGCCTTCTGTTAATTTGGCTAGAAAATCCCCTCTACTCCTGCCCCAATTTGCCCACTTGGAAAGTTGCTTGCTGCTCATTTATAGGAGATTCACCTGTAAACATGATGAGAGCTAATTTGATTGTACTGAGCAAGCACAGATTCCTTAGATACAGTACTGGTAAATTTTAGGTCGCAATATAAACAGAAGCTGACTTATGGCTCACAATTTATGCAGCTGATTTCATGTTACTTTTGACATTTTTTAAAATCATAGTTACAATTGATTTTTTCCTTTGATGCCCTGGGGATTCATGCTCCCACCCCCTTCAGTGTGAAGACTCCTCTTGCTTCCTAAGCAGTTTCCCAGTTTCTACTGAACTTAAAATTTAACATTGTACACATGCTTAACATTACCTTGTCATCTTGACAACTCTCCCTTTGTGTCTTTTTTTCTACTATGTTGTAGGCTTCTCCAGGGCTGGCTCCATATCATGTACATTTCTGTGTTTTCTTTTCATAAAAGAAAAAATTTTTTCCTATATATTGTTGTTGTTAGGCACCTTTGAGTCGATTCTGACTCATAGCGACCCTATGTACAAATAAACGAAACACTTCCCAGTCCTGCACCGTCCTCATAATTATTGTTATGCCTGAGCCCATTGTTGCAGCCGCTGTGTCAGTCCATCTCATTGAGGATCTTCCTCTTTTTCACTGACCATTTACTTTACCAAGCATGATGTCCTTCTCCAGGAACTGATCCCACCTGATAACATGTCTAAAGTATGTGATAGGTGATCTCGACCCCCTTTCTTCTAAGGAGCATTCTGGTTGTACTTCTACCAAGACAGATTTGTTCATTCTTTTGGCAGTCCATGGTATATTCAGTATTCTTTACCAACACCACAATTCAAAGGCATCAATTCTTCTTCAGTCTTCCTTATTCATTGTCCAGCTTTCACATGCATATGAGACAATTGAAAATACCATGGCTTGAGTCAGTCGCACCTTAGTCTTCAAGGTGACATCTTTGTTTTTGAATACTCTAAAGAGGTGTTTTGCAGCAGATTTGTCTAATGCCATGCATCTTTTGATTTCTTGATTGTTGCTTCCATGGGTGTGATTGTGGATCCAAGTAAAGTGAAATCCTTGACAACTTCAATCTTTTCTCCATTTATCATGATGTTGCTATTGGTCCAGTCGTGAGGATTTTGTTTTTTTTATGTAGACGTGTAATCCATACTGAAGTCTGTGGTCTTCGATCTTCATCAGTAAGTGCTTCAAGTCCTCTTCACTTTTAGCAAGCAAGGTTGTGTCATCTGCATACAACAGGTTGTTAATAAGTTTTCCTCCAATCCTGATGCCGTATTCTTCTTCATATAGTCCAGCTTTTCAGATTATTTGCCCAGCATACAGATTGAATAAGTATGGTGAAAGGATACAGTACTGACACACACTTTTCCTGACTTTGAACCACGCAGTATCTTTGTTCTATACCAGCACAAGGTAGGTGCTTAATAAATATTTATTGAATAAATGAATGAACATATTTTTGTTGTTTTCAATTTTTCATTATTAAACATATTTTTAAAAATTTTATTTGTAGAATGTTTTGAAGTTTTAAAATTTATCTGCTGTAATATATAACAGTAATATATAACCTAGTCATTGCTCAAGAACCAAAATGTAATTCCTACACTGATATAAAAACATGTTGCATCTAAGGATACCCATTTGGTCCAAGAGAAACACTGCTGCAGCTAAAGCAAAGTTGCACAGTTATGTTTAAAATGATAATAATAAAAAATTTCTTTTATGAAATTGTTTTCAAAGCATGTTTTACCATGTGAGTAAATTTTAACAAAAATTGCTCAAATTAACTCCAAGTACAATGACATGCATAATTCTTTGATTACACATATGTAATTCATTTAGTCAAAAGAGATTTTGAGTAGGAACAATGCAACTTTGTAAGAAAAAAAAAAATCACCATTACTATAATGATAGAGTAATTCCCCAAGATCTAATCACAGGCACATTTAGCAGAAAGAATTTTATATTGTCTGTAACAGCAACATCTGGTGACTTTCTGACTGTTCCAAAACAGCTTCACTCTACTTTCAAAATTCCTTTCTGTAAAGTTGCCTGCAGAGACTGAGGGAACTTGGAAAATTTTCAGCTTTCCTGTAAAATGTGCTACTACTACTCAGTCCCTTGAGCTAAAGTAGAAAATAGTCACAAATGGAAAGGCAAGATGCAGGAAACTAGGAGAGCCACTGCATGTATTGTTACGATGTAGTAAGCACTCCCAGAGAGGTTCTTTAAGAAGGTGATGAGACTGGCCAACAGAAGGAAGAGAAATAGACTCTGACTAGCTTTAGGAACAGATGTAGCTAAGGTTTTGCTCTGTAGAGGAAGGAAATACAGAATCCAGCCAAGTATATACATTTTTTCAGTTGAGAGTTCTTCATAGTTATGTTATGTTTCTAGATAGGTTTTATTTTTTGGCATTGAACTGAAGTGTAAAACCATGTAGTCCAGTCACTTCCTCAGATTGTATTAAAGTAACTTCTGACTCGAAGGTCAATTTGTCTTTCATCTGATTTCATTCAGTGCAAAAGTGATAGTACCTGGTTACCTGAAGAGTGGCCTGGACAATATTCTTTTCCTAGTTGCTACCGTAATTATATCAGTTGGAGCCAAGACTTTGAAAACTTCATAAGAGGCATTGAAGACCTGTGGACAATGGTTAAACAATTAACTAGGCATTGTAAAAGGAAATAACCCATTGATGTTTTGGCCTTAAGTCCACTCATAACCTAGGTAAACTGCAGAGTGTGATAGAAAAATAATCCTACTGAACTTTTTTACCCTCCTTTATCTTTTCCTCTCTTTCTTATTTGTTTGCTTCTTAGTTTTTTTATCCTGTTCACTCCTGATTCTTTCTGTTCTTCCTCCTCATTTGTATGTTTATCCTTCTTTTGTACATTTTCTTTACTCCTTCCTCCCCACTGCTACCCCCCTTAGCCTCTCTTATTATTTACTCTTTCTTCTCTCTCCCCCACCAACTCTTTAACTACCGATGGAGATGAAGTATTATTTTGATGGTGACTGTGAAACAGAGTTCTATTGCTTTTAATTTTAAAAACAGTTGAGAGGAATGCTTCTTCCCCCCAAGGAAAAGAACTGTCTTTCACGTTTTCCTATTTTAGTTCCATTACCTAATATAAAGTACTTGAATAGGGTCTGGCACAGAAAAAGCACTCATTAAATCTTGGCAATTAATATTCCTTTGGTTAATTTTCCCTCTGGGTTGATTGACCTTGAAAGAAAAAATATTTCTTTTGTTTTCCCTAAACCTCCCAAGATGGGCAGTTACCGTTGCTGTTATTGTGCCCTTAAGGATGGACCTTCCACCCTTTCCCACAGCACCCCGTTCCAGTGGGTTGTTGTCAATTTGTCTAACCAAACTCCTTGTCCAATGTACTTTAAGCTCATATTCTTTTGTTTGAGTCTTAGAGGAAAGAGCAAATGTACAATGACCTCCTTGTAGTAACACTTTAGTTCTAGAAAATGACTCTTAGGCCACCTTTGGACCTTCTTTGTTAGCATAGTCCGTGAACAGAGCGTGGGCTCTGGAACCTGACACTGGGTCTCTGGGCAAAGCCTTTGTCCTCTCTCAGCATCCATTTCCTCATCTGGTAAGAACCCCTCAGAGGGCTGTTGTGATGTTTAAATGAAATCAAGCAGGCAGAACATTTAGCCCAGCACACACTGCTCATGATAAGATCCTTATAAATGGCAGCACAGACTCTTGCAGTCCCCACTCTGTGGGATTTTTCTCATGGGAATGCTCTTGATTAAGTATGAGGGGAAATGATCCTCCCTCCCACCTCTGTGTGACCCATGAATAATGAGTGATCAGTAAACTTTAAAATCAGGGAGATTAAAGAGCACTACATATTGAGTTGTTGGGTACCTTCGAGTCGATTCTGACTCATAGCAACCCCATGTGACAGAGTAGAACTGCCCCATAGGGTTTTCTTGGCTTTACTCTTTATGGAAGCAGATTGCCAGGTCTTTGTCCTGTGGAGTGGTTGGGTGGGTTTGGACTTCCAACCTTTTGCTTAGCATCCGAATGCTTAACCATTTGCATCATCAGGGCTCCTTTAGATATTGAGAGGGAGAAACAGAGAACCGATCTCTGGTGGCTGAGTGACTAAACTTGGGAGCTCCCCAGTGTAGAGCTTGTTAAAATAGTGGGCCTATCACTTGCTGAATTAGCGTTTTTTAAGAAACATTGCTGAAAAGGAACTGCTCCTGGGGAGGGAATGCTGTGTCCCTCAGGCATTGTCCAAGTATGTGGGTTGGCAGTGAAGCCAAGCAAATGTGATAACCCTCTCTTTCAAGCATAACTGTTACACAAGACAGTGTCTTGTGTGTGTGGGTGTATGTCATAAGCTTATAGGATTAACCCCTCTCTTAGCAGTAACTAAAATGTCTACAAAACTTAAAAAAAAAATTATAATTCTTGGTAATTTCTCCCAGTTAACCTGAAAATGCTGAGACTTAAACTGATTCAGCGAAGAATGTGTTTATGGAAACTTATATCGGCCATGCTCTGAAGACTTCAAATAGTTCTTAATTATAATGTTGAACCACGTTTGCATTCCTGGGACAAATCTCACTTGATCATAGTGTATAATCCTTTTAATATAATATTCTTTTAAATTCTCTTTGCTAGTATTTTGTTGAAGATTTTTGCATCTATATTCATAAGGGATATTGGTATGTAGTTTTCTGTGTTGTCTTTGTCTTGTTTTGGTATTAAAGCAATGGTAGCCTCATAGAATGACTTAGGAAGTGTTCCCTCCTTTTCTATTTTTTGGAAAAATTTAAGAAGGATTGGGGTCACTTCTAGAAATATTTGGTCAAATTCCCCAGTGAAGCCATTTGGTACAGGACTTGTCCTTTTCTGGGAGGTTTTTGATTACTGATTCAATCTCTTCATTTGTTATGTGTCTGTTGACATCTTCTGTTTCTTCTTGAGTCAATGTAGGGAGTTTTTGTCTTTCTAGGAGTCGGTGCATTTCCTTTAAGTTATCTAATTTGTTGGCATGTGAATAGTTTTTAGTAGTAGGTCAGTATTCACTGCTGTGCTGCTGTCAGCTGTGAGCTGGGTTGTCAACAATTTAATAGAAACATGATTAGTAGATGAAGTAGCCAAGCTTGTGAATGATTTATTTTCTAACCAAATAAATGAGAGTGAATTCAAATTTTTTCTGTTATGACATCACTTTTATCTGATTTCATTGTATTTTCCTGGGTGGAGTGAAAAAGAGAGTGGCATTATGGCTGGCACATGGGAGTTTTACCTTACCTGAGATGTGAATATTATGGTTATGACTTTTGGGAATGGCTATCTAAGGATAAACCTGACAGAAAATAGATGCAACGGGCCAGTGTTGATTCTAAGGGAGGACCAGAAGTATCTACTCTCTGATGCAGGGGCAAATTTGTAAAATAAAAAGACCCTCACACTTCCCAGAACTCGTCATTAAAGGATTATGGTTTTTAAAGCATGAGTTTTAGGACCCTCATTTGAGTTGGAACATGGATAGACAATTAAGAAGGCGCTTGCATCCTTGCCGCCTTCTTCATAATGACGTCTGCTGGATCCTTGTCCAATTCTAGGAAGAAGGTTGTAGAGGTAGAGAGGGGTCTTCAGGTATTTGCATTCCCCTCAGCACCCTTTCTGAAGGAGTGAGGTAGAAAATAAATGAGGACGAGCATGATTAAGGATGTGTGGTATGTTAGATACTTTCCCAGGAGGTTTCAGTGCATCGTCTCATTCCATCCTTACGTCAGTCTTTGATGTGGGTGTTCTCTGGGACACTGAGGATCTGAGAAATGAATCTTTTAATAAATATTGATTAAGTATTTACTATATGCCAAGCAACCCCTTATCTGTCAGTTTGTCGTTCTGTGGTGGCTTATGTGTTGTTATGGTGCTGGAAGCTATGAAACTGGTATTTCAAATACCAGCAAGGTTTTACCCATCATGGACCAGTTTCAGTGGAGCTTTCAGACTAAGACAGACTAGGAGGAAAGTCCTGGTGATCTGCTGCTGAAAATCAGACAATTAGAACCTACGGATCACAACAGAATATTCTTTGATGTAGTGCTGGAAGATGAGCCTCCTAGGTTGGAAGACACTCAAAGTACACAGTGGCCACAACAGTGGACTTGAGCATTCTAACGATAGTGAAAATGTGCCAGGACTGGGCAACATTTTGTTCTGTTGTACATGAGGTTGCCATGAGTCAGAGTGAACTCGACAGCAGCTCACAACAACATGCCAGGCATTTAGGTGCAGGTACAGACACAGTCTATTCGCTATTGGGGCTTATATACAAGAGAGATTGTATGACTTGTTCAAGGTTATAGGACAGATCCAGGACTCAAAATCTGAGTGTTTCCAAACCAGTGTGCTTTCTATTATATCCCCAAAGGACAATGAGAATGATGGAACCAGAAGAGATGGGGGTTGGTCAGCATACTTGGGGTTCATAGGGAAGTCTGAACTTCTCTTTTTTGGTTCAGTGGAAGCCCTTAGATGGCCCTCAGGCTGCCCTTTTCATGATTTCTTCTGTCTGTGAAACTCTTGTAAATCCAGGGAACTTGGCTCTGCTTCTGGAATAAATGCTGAATGTGGCTTCATGGTGTTCAGGCCAGATGCCTGACCTGGTCCTTGTGAGTCTTCTTTCATTTGTTTTTTAGTAGACTTTATTTTTTTACAGCAGTTTTTGGCTTACAGAAAAAATGTGCAGAAAATACAGAGAGTTCCCATATACATCCTGTAATGGTTAAGATTGCGTGTCAACTTGGCTGGGCCATGATTCTCAGTGTTCTGGCAGCCAAATAATGTTGTGATTGCTTCTCTGTTGAGATTAGATATGTGATCACTCCCATTATGGGATCTGCTGTGAGTAGCCCATCAGTTGAAAGTGAGTTTCCTTGAGCATGTGGACTGCATCCAAATATAAGTGGATGTTCTGGCTTTTGCCAGATCTGGATCCTGCAGCTGGCTCCAGTTCGTCTAACCGCTGGTTCTTGGGACTTGAGCTAGCAGCTTCTCTGCAGTCTTGCCTGACAATCCTGGGTTATGAGTGAGAGCCCTGCTCTCCGACCTGCCTATCTTGGGTTTGCTAGCCCCTGCAGGTACATGACTCAGGAGAGGCCTTGCGGTTTTGCCTGCTGATCTTGGAATCCGTCGATCATCACAGCCTGTGAGTAAGAGCCCTGCTCTCTGACTTGCCGATTTTGGGTTCGCCAGCCCCTGTGGCTACGTGAATCATAAGCCTCTATCCTGATCCACGGGCTTGGGATGTTCCAGCCTCTACAACCATGAGAGCCATTTTCCTGATATAAATCTCTCCCTATATATATTTATACGCTTTACTGGTTTTGCTTCTCTAGGGAACCCCGCCTAAGACAGCTCCCCTCCCCACTGCACACTGTTTCTCCTATTTTTTTTGTTTCTCCTATTACTAACATCTTGTATTCATATGGTATATTTTGTTATAATTGATGAACCAATATTGATATTATTAACTAAAGTCCGTAGTTTATATTAGGGTTCATTCATTCTTTATGTTGTATAGTCTTGTGAGTTTTGACAAATGCATAATGCCATGTGTCCACCATTAGAGTGTCATACAGAGTAGTTTGATGCCTGGTGCTCTACCTATTCATCCCTTCCTCTCTCTGAACCCCCGACAACTACTGACCTTTTTTACTGTTTCTATATTTTTTGCCTTTCCCAGAATGTCATATAGTTGAAATCACACAGTATGTAGTTTTTCAGACTAGCTCCTTTACGTTAACAGTATGCTTTTAAGGTTTTTCCATGTCTTTTCACAGCTTGATAGCTCATCTTTTTTTATTTGTTGAATAATACTCCATTATATGGGTGTACCACAGTTTGTTTATCCATTCAAACATCTTGGAAAAATACTGGAAAACATCTTGGTTGCTTCCAGTTTTTGGCAATTATGAATAAATTATGTATGCACATTTTTACGTGGACATACGTTTTCAACTCTTTGGGGTAATACCTAGGAGCAATTGCTGGATCATGTAGTAAACCAAAGTTTAGCTTAGTAAAAAACTGTCAGACTATCTTCTAAAGAGGTTGTGCCATTTTGCACTCCCACCAGCAGTGAATGAGAGTTCCTATTGCTCCACATCCTCGCAGATTTGGTGTTGTTAGTGTTTTGGATTTTAGCCATTCTAATAAGTATGTAGTGGTATCTCACTGTTGGTTTTTTTTTAAATCTGCAATTTCCTAATGATATATGCTGTTGAGTCTTTTCATATGGTTATTTGCCATCTGTATATCTTCTTTGGTGAAGTGTGTGTTCAGATCTTTTGCCCATTTTGTCATTGAGTTGTTTCTTTTGTTGAGTTTTAACAGTTCTTTGTATATTTTGGATAGAAGTTCTTTATCAGATATGTATTTTACAAATATTTTCTCCCAGTCTGTGGCTTATATTTCCATTTTTAAACAATGTCTTTCACAGAGCATGTGTTGAGGAGTCAAAGATGTGGAGTGTAAACCAAAAAGCAAACTCATTGCCGTCAAGTCGATTCTGACTCATAGCGACCCTATAGGACAGAGTAGAACTGCCCCATAGGGTTTCCAAGGAGCATCTGGTGGATTTGAACTGCCAACCTTTTGGTTAGCAGCCATAGCTCTTAACCACTACGCTGCCAGGGTTTCCATGTGGAGTATAGTCATTACTCATTTTGGGGTTCACCAGCATCAGAACACTTTTCCTATTTGGGGATAATATCAAAACAGATGGGAAGCAGGGCCCTAACTCTTACTATTAAAGCAAAAAATGGGAGATATGTCCTCTCCCCTACTCCCTGGAAGCTAGAGCATAGAAATGTGACCTAGGGTTGGTCCAGCTGGGCACTCCTGCCTAGGACTTTGACTCTGGAAGACATGACACAGAGATTTGGGGACAGTCAGAGATCATTTATGTGGTAGTGGAGATGAGTACAGTGGTGTAACCATGAGTGTCCAGTGTTGGTGCCACCAGTGGCAAAGCCCAGAACAGTTCCTGTGGGATGATTTTGGCTGTGTCCACTGGATATCTCCCTTGATTCGTACCAATTTTTTCAGCTTTGATTTTCAGTCTTCATGTTGATTCTACAAGCTACCCATTAGCTTTCCAATAAATATCCCTTTCTGCTTCAGTAGTTTCTACTGTTTGCAGCCAAGAACCTGGACTCTATAAAATGAGAAGGTTGGAGTAAATGACTTCTACATTATTACCTACTCTTTTTTTCCCACTCTGTGTATTATGGTGGAGCCATGGTGGGCAGTAGTTAAGAGCTTGGCTGCTAACCAAAAAAGGTGGCAGTTCAAATCCGCCAGCCATCCTTGGAAACCTTGTGGGGCAGTTCTACTCTGTCCTATAGGGTTGCTATGAATCGGAATCAACTTGACAGCAATAAGTTTGTGTGTGTGTGTGTGTGTGTGTGTGTGTGTGTGTGTGTGTGTGTCTTTTAAGAAGATAAGTGTGAAGAGCAGGAAAATGAGTAAATATCAGTTATGACACGTAACATCCATGAGGCTATTTTAATTTGATGTTTTGAATTACTTTTATTAATTAAAACCCAACTTTGTGATTTATGATAAAGTTAATGATCTGACTTTCTCTTTCTACTGGGTAGGTTAATTCTGGGTGTTAATGATCACAAAAGGAGAATGTAGAAATTTCCACATGTGAATAAGAAAAAAATACAAGATTTTGTTGTGGTGATGGTGGTTATTGTCATATGATATTCACTCAATTGAATGGATGGTAACTGGAGGACCTGATGTTTGCTGGTTCTTCTCATATTGGAAGATAATATTAAGAATCTGGTCTGGACCTAAATTACTCTAGTTAAAACAGGAGAGAGGCCCAGAGGAAAGAGCTACCTGGGTGCTACAGCTGAAGAGATTTGGAATCTAGATGGGGAAAGGATTAAAGAGACACGACCATTTGGCTTGTGGCTGAGGAAAAATTTTGGCGATAGGAAGGTCATGTGTAATGGGGCTTTTTGGAGAGAAATACTTTGTGTATAATGGAAACTTCAAGCTCCAGCTCCCCTAAGATATCAGAAGATCCACACTGCTTACTGATACTTGTGGAATGGATTGTCTCTTTTTTGTAGAGGAGATGAGTGTAGGGTGGAAATAGAGACAACGTGTAAAGGCAGTCAACACTTGGGTTACAGAAATAATTTTATTTAAGTTCCAAAATGCCATTTTTTGCTGTCCTTAACTGGGACTCAGTTGACGTGTTGTAGGATTCATGCACAAGGCTCTTGTTTTATTTTGTATTTTTTCATACTAGTTTGGCCTGTTTTCTCTAAGAGAGAAGAGAACTAGCATTTCCCAAAGACCTACTGTGCACCAGGCACTAAGCCAGTGGCTTACCAAGGTAGGGGTAGGGTGCAGTGGGAGCTACCTGCCCCAGTGGAAGAAGTATTTAATCACTGTCATTGTTTAGAATTGCCTATAAATTGTAAGAATAAGAAGCAGACCAACTTTTAGTCAGTTTTATTATTGTGTTTGAATTCCCTGCAGATTTGCTTGCACCTGGGGTGCATGGCTCACATTGTACCCCCTTGGCATACCACTGTGCTAACCTGTACATGTGTTCTCTATTTTACCACTCAAAATAGCCTTGCGAGATAGTGTCAACCCCATATCATAGATCAGCCTTGAAAAGATTAAGAATCTCACTCCAGGACACAATTAGACAAGAGCAGAGTCAAGCACTTTCAGGTATGCAAACCTGTGCCATCCCCACTACGTGCCCTGTCTTCTCAAGGCAGCCTGGAAAATACATGAGGCTCCAGTGCATATTTTTCTGCCATTTTAGGATTTGGCAGATTTCTGCTGCTCTCTCTTCAGCTTCTAAAAGCTCATGATGGGCAGGGTGCCCCTGGAACAATTGCCAAGTACCCGTTGTTGTTGTTAGCTGCTGTGAGTCAGCTCTAACTCATGGCGACCTTGTGTACAACAGAAACCTGAAACGTTTGGGCCTACGTCATCCTCACAGTAGCTGGCATGTTTGAGTCCATTGTTGTGTCTCCTGTGCCAGCCCATCTCACCGAGAGTCTCCCATGGCCTCGCTGGCCCTCTTCTTCAGCAGACATAATGTTCTCCTGTAGTGACTGATTCCTCCTAATGGTGTGTCCAAGGCAAGTGAGTTGGACAGTGTTCTGTTGTGATCCATAAGGTTTTCACTGGCTAATTTTTGGAAGTAGATCACTAGGCCTTTCTTCCTAGCCTGTGTTAGTCTGGAAGCTCTGCTAAGAACTGTCTACCATGGGTGACACTGCTGGTATTTGAAATACTGGTGGCTAGCTTCCAGCATCATAGCAACATGCAAACCACCCTAGTATGACAAATTGGCAGGTGGTGGAAGTACCCATTACACACTGGCCTATTCGGTCCCTGGTGACAAAAGTACTTTGGTTGTCTTTGGTCTATAAAGCTGTTATGACAAGAGCTTCAATTGTGAAAAGAACTATATAAGGCAGTGACTAAATTCAGACCTACAGGACAGTACAGCTGTCCCACTTCTTTAATACATTTGGCTCATCCTCAAGAAATAAACATAAATAGCATTGTAACTTGTTAGTGATTAAAGGCAAGTCTCTTGCAAAAAAAAGTTTATCTAAAAAAATAGCTTAAAGCAATCCAACAATCATAATGAGGTATCAACATTAATTTACTTTTGGTTAAAATGTGCCCTCTTATATACCCATAGTGAAATGATGGATGCCCATGAGCAGTAAATAAAGAGTTCAAAGCAGTTGAGAATGTCCTGTGTGAACTGAATGAATCATTAAGGAGCACTAGAAAAATCCTTCAAATTGCTTTTGCTTTTCCCACTTTCCTCCATTTTTAAACACTATTCTTCAGTTCTAAATATTTGCTGTTTAAATCTATTTACAAAAATAGATAAATTTCTCTTCGCTGTTTTCATGGTAAAGGGTTTCTCTTACTTATAAACTAACAGTAAAATATTTTGTTATTCAAGTCTAAGTAAGACAAACATATGGATTAGATTTCTTTCGAAATAAGCATGACTTTCAGGCTTTTCTGTGGTAGTTGCGGCACAGGGAGAAGGGAGAAAAAGTGTATTTAAGCCTTTTCTAACATCAAAACACTTAGGAGTTCAGAGGTCCTCATTCTTTGAACAATCCTGCCATGAGATCAGAATCCTAAAACTCTTGTGAGCTGGGAGACTGGGGAAATCTTTCCTGCCTGTTTCTGATCTACTGCCCACTTTCTGGTCCTCCATGGTTTAGGATCTGACTATAGAGCTATCAACCTCTTAATCTAAATTTTTTGCAGATTAAATTATGCAGCTGCCTTCAGATTCATGTTTGTTCAAGTGAGGTCTGCAGACCACCTGTGTCAAAATGACCCAAGGTGCTTGTTAGACATGCAGATTTCCAGGTTCCACTCCAGTCCTGCTAAATCCCTGTCTTCCTGGACAGAGCTCAGGAATTTGCATTTTAACAAAATGCCTACCCATTGCCGTCCAGTCAGTTCTGACTCATAGCGACCCTATAGGACAGGGTAGAGCTGCTCCATGGGGTTTCCAAGAAATGACTGGTGGATTCCAATTGCCAACCTTTTGGTTAGCAGCCCAACGTTTAACCACTGTGCCACCAGGGCTCCACAATGCATAAGCACGTAAAAAATGTGAAATCTACTCTTCTAATCACAAGGAGCTGCTAACTGGAAGGTGGGTGGTTCAAACCTACCAGCCATTCTGTGGGAGAAAGATGTTGCAGTCTACTTCTGTAAAGATTACAGCCTTGGAAATCCCATGGGGCAATTCTACTCTGTCCTGTAGAGTTGCTATGAGTCGGAATCGACTCAATGGCAGTGGGTTTTTCTTTTCTTTTTTTTTTGGTTCTAATCACTTCGTATTAGCAAAAGATTTGTTGTTGTTGTTTTTAGTTGCTAGAAAGTTGGCTCCAACTCATGGTGACCTTTTGTACGACAGAATGAATTGTTGCCTGGTCCTGTGCTATCTTCATGATAGTTGGTATATTTGATCCCACTATTGTAGATACTGTGTAGTGCCTTTCAACCTAGAGGGCTCATATTCCAGCACTATATAGGATAATATTCTGTTGTGATCCATAGGGTTTTCACTGGCTAATTTTTGGAAGTAGATCACTAGGCCTTTCTTCCTAGTCTGTCTTAGTCTGGAAGCTCCACTGAAACCTGTCTACCACGGGCAACCCTGCTGGCATTTGAAATATTGGTGACATAGCTTCCTGCATTATAGTAACACTCAGTACACAGTACAACAAACTGACAGGCGGGAGATGGAACAAAAGGTTTAGCTTCGTTGAATGGTTAGATTTTGACATTCTGAGATTCTATCTAGGTAATAATAATTTTAGCACTGTTTAAGATTTAAATCTGTTAGTACTTAGTGAACCTCTACTTTTGTGCCTGGCTTTTTCACATACATTATTTCAACTAACGATAAATAATCCAGTTAAGTATTTTTTATTTTATTTTATTGTGCTTTAGGTGAAAGTTTGTAGCTCAAGTTAATTTCTCATACAAAAATTTATACACATATTATTATGTAATTCTAGTTGCAATCCCTGTAATGTGACAGCACACTCCCCCTTTCTACCCCGGGTTTCCCATGTCCATTCACCCAGCTTCTATCCCTTTCTGCCTTCTTATCTTGCCTCTGGACTGGAGCTGCCCATTTAGTCTCTTGAACTAAGAAGCACACTCTTCACAAGTATTATTTTATGTTTTATAGTCCAGTCTAATCTTTGTCTGAAGAGTTGACTTCGGGTATGGGTTTAGTTCTGGATTAACAGAGTCTGGGGGCCATGTCTTCTGGGGTTCCTCCAGTCTCAGTCAGACCATTAAGCCTGGTCTTTTTACATGAATTTGAGTTCTGCACCACACTTTACTCCTGCTCCATCAGGGACTCTCTGTTGTGTTCCCGGTCAGGTACCATCTAAATTTTCTGGTCTCAAGCTGATGGAGTCTCTGGTTTATGTGGCCCTTTTTGTGTCTTGGGCTAATATTTTCCTTGTGTCTTTGATGTTCTTCATTCTCCTTTGCTCTAGGTGGGTTGGGACCAACTGATGCATCTTAGATGGCTGCTCACTAGCTTAAGGAAGGAGGCTCCTGGATGTTAAGTGAGTTGCTCACCCAAGTTTATACTGCTGGTTAATGGTGGAACTAGAATTTGGATCAGGTTTCTGATCTGATGCTACACACCAACCTCTTCAGCCACAGATGTTCTTTTACTGAATTTCCAGTGTTTATTGAGCTTCTACTATGGCCCAGGTACTGTTCTAAGTGCTACAGATACAGGTAGAATGAGACAGGCCTCTCCTAGTCCACATTCTGATGGGAGGAGACAGCTTTTAAACAGCTCAAGTGTACACAAATACCCCACATTAAAGAAAATGCCAATAAATGAAAAGTCTAATTCAGAAAAAAAGACATTCCGATAGTCCTTATTATCATCATAACAGTTAATGACAGATTATTAGTCCTAAGGACTAATAAAGTCTTAGCTATTATATCTAGCAGATAATATGAGAATTGCCCATAAATACTAATTAGTGAGGCTTGTAACCAAAGAAAAATATAATCTGAAAATTCACTTCTATCTAATAAATAATTTTAGTTATGATAAACATCAGATTGAAAAGAATTTTCAAGCTGTTTAAGCACTTAACCATGTGGCACATTAGGCAAGCATTCTTCTTCTATTACCCTGAACGTCTCAGCCTCCAGATAGATGGAAATATTTTGAAAAAGAACAGAACTAACCATTTCCGCTCTTGGCTTAGGCCATGGGGCCACATGGGCCTGATGCTCATTATATTTTGAAACAAGCTTAAACAAATGCCTTTCTGCCACTCACCAGAGAGCACTTTTATTTATTTATTTTAGCTTGATTGTGGTTCTGCTCCTCCTAAAGGCAAAATTCAGATGAGTTGACTAGTGTGAAACAGCGTAAGTCTAAGGTTTCTAGATTCCCCGCGTCTTTCCTTAACTTCAGTGAGGTTATACCTGTGAACATTGCACTTAAATTTCCTTCATGTAGTTCCCCACTGAGTTTCTTCTTTGAACTTCAATCTCTAGACTTTTAAGGGAGCTGATGAAAGAAGCATGAAGACTATTTCTGTATCCCCTCAGAATGGCTTTGGAGACATTTCTCCTCTATTTCTGTGATCTGTTCTCCTGAGGATCCATGGGAAGAGTTATTTGAGCTTAATGCTCAAAACAGTTTTGTTCTCCTGGCCAGCTCTACTTGGAATGTCCTTTTCTCTTTGACCACCTGGTAAACCTCTGTTAATTCAGCTCAGATATTACTACTTCCCGGAAGTTCCTTCTGACTCTTTGTCCCATTTCTAAAAAGCTATCATTCCACTCTCTACACAAGCTCTGCAACTTGGACAGAGCTTCTGCAGGTGAATTTTTCACTTTGTTTCCTTGTCTTTCTTCAGTGTTACTCTGTGTTATCATAAGGATAATAAGCATGACTTAGCTATCTCTAAGTCATTAGCACTCATTGCAGTGAATACCATATATAAACATTTTTGAATTCAGTCTGAACTGCTGTAAGTCTGAGATTAGAGCTTTAAAATGAATAGTACTAAGCCTTAAATGGAGTCCTTGGGTGGCTGAAATCATGGTTAAATGCTGCATACCTAACTGAAAGGTTGGAGCTTCAAACCCATTCAGTGATAAGAGCACTTTATTTTCCTAAGACCAGTTTTTAGAGACATTTCCATTCTGTTCATTGCCTGGCCTGGCTTTTGTCTAGAAAAGACAATCTACTGAAGCCTTTGCCAAATGAAAGATAACCACGGCTGAAGTTCTTTATGCCCCTGGGAGGGTAGCATTTTGAGGCAAATTGATGGGGGAGGGAAGGTGAGTGTGTGCCAGGATTTTGGTTTCTCAATTTCTTTAAATCTCAGTTTAATACCCAGTGGTGTCACTAGGGTTGGTGTCACCTAGTGCAGCAATTCATGGGGTCACTCCCCCCCCATGGGTATACATGTAAGTTTATTATCAATTTTAATCATAGAATAATATTTGATAAAAACCAGTTGCCAGTGAGTCGACCCTATAGGACAGAGTAATATAGTTATAAATTGCTTAACTGCAATATTTCTTAGATTATATGAATACTAACAACAAAATTGTTTTGTAAAATCTTTCTACATTGACTTATAACATAATTAGTTGCAACATCATTAGTAACTACAACATTATTAGCAACATTAGTATTAGTATTTGATTTTTCTTCTTTTCCTTTAATTACTACTTCATTCCCAACAAAGTTATTGATATAGGTTCACAAATACTAGTTATCACAACATTGTAGCTAAGACACCAGAAAATTTGACAAAATCAGCTACTATAAAAACACCAGCAGCAACAAAAACAAAAGCACGTGCTTGTAGCGTGTGCAGATGAAACAACATGATCTGAAGCATCATTGTGGTTGGATAATAATGACAGCTCTGACTGGCGCACATTAGAAGGTTCAAAAAGTAAATTAGTGTTTACTTTTAGCCTTGTAGGTATATTGATACGTGTAAGCCAGGCTTGCGAAAAAAAATTTTGTTGTTATTAACTAACTACAAGGATTTTTTATAAATTTCTGCTGAAACACTGCAAAAAAAATTTATAGGCAGTCATTTTGGTGTCACCCCTTTTGACAGTGTCATCTGGTGCAGTCTGCACCCCCCACACCCTTCTAGTGATGTCACTGTTAATACCTTAGTTGGGGAGTAAACTTGGGAATTTCCTAGTTCATCCACAGGCATCATGAAAAAGGTTGGAAAATGGTCTTCATGTGTTCAAGGATAAATGAAGCCCAACAGCTCTTCATGGAATTAGTGGTCAGTTGTTTTCCCTGACTGAGAATAAGTGATCTTCCACCATGGGTGCAGATAGAGTGTAGATAGTGTTCTCAGTGTGCACAGAATTCTTCCATGGGTGAAAGCCACCTTCCTCTGGGAATGAAGGGAATAATAAATTGCTTTGAAAAATGTAGGACTATGGGCTATATTACATGGTGGTTGAGGAAGGCATGGTCTTTGGGGTCAGATCCAGGTTCCAATCCAGGCTCCCTCGCACATTGGCAGAATGACTTTGGGCAAGTTACTTACTTCCTCTGAGCTCCAGTTTCTTCATCAGTACAAAGGGGATGATAGTACTTACCTCAAAGAGTTGGAAAAAGGGAGTAATCACAGAGCCCAGCCCATAGAAAGGGTTCAATGAATATTAGTTTTCCTTTTCTTTTTAAAAAATATTTCATTGTGTTTTTGGCAAAGGTTTACACAGCAGTTTAGATTCCCATTCAACAATTTCTGCATGACTTGTTCAGTGACATTGGTTACATTCTTCACAATGAGTGAACGTTCTCGTTATTTCCATTCTGGTTGTTCCATTGTTACTTTCTGTTTATCTCTGTCACCTTTCTACTATAGATGTTACTTTTCTTTGCAAAGAAGGAGAGTTAACACCTAGAAAAATAGTAAAAACAAACCCACAAGAGCTGATTTCCTTTTATAACCATCCACAATAAATGACAGTCAACCATTTCTCAGCACAGAGAGCTTCATTTTATGAACTCCATTCCTAAACAGTCCTAAAGTGATCTTTCCAAAAAAGTGATGTATCTCATAGAAGTTAGTTTTAGGAAAAAGCTAAAAGTTTCAGCCTATGATAAAAGGGAAGAAGGTGAGAAATTCTGGGAATGTACATACAAATGATGACTCCCTAACAAAGTTATGGAAAGGAAACCACCAATAACAGTAGAGCTACTGTATGCTGTTGTTGTGTGCCATGGAGGTGATTCAGATTCCTAGTGACCCCCTGTGACAAATTAGAACGGCTCTATAGGGCTTTCTTGACTGTAATCTTTACTGAAGCAGATCGCCAGGTCTTTTTGTCTTGCAGAGCCACTGACTGGGTTCTAATCATCAACCTTTCAGTTAGCAGCTGAGCGCTTAACCATGGTGCCACCAGGACTTTCATGTACACTCCTTTTTTTAATCCATATGAAACACCTGTAAGAATGATTTTTAAACTTTTGCCTGTGACCCTTAGCAAGAAATATATTTTAGTTATGTATGTGAATATGTATGTCAGACCAGACCAGACTAGTTGCCATCAAGTCTGTTCCAACTCATGGTGACCCCATGTGTCTCAGAGTAGAACTGTGCTCCATAGGGTTTCATGGCTGATTTTTCAGAAGTAGATCTCCAGGCCTTTCTTTGCGTGGATTTGAACTTCCAACCTTTCAGTTAACAGCTGAGTGCATTAACCGTTTCCACCACCCAGGGATGCCAAATATATACATATATGTATATATATAGGCATAATGTAATTAAAGCAAATGTTTCATGAAACAATACTTACCTTATGAAGTGAATGCACCCTTGTTATTTTCTGTTCCGTGCCATTTCATTTTGTTAAAATGTTGGTTTCAACATTTCCCTCCTTTTGACCAGGATTCCATAGAGGCTGGATGAACTCCTGAAACTATTGCCCTGAGATAATCTTTAAACCTTAAACCAAATATATCCCATGAGGTATTCTTAAAACTAAATAATAGTTTAGGTTAACTAGTAAAGAATGGCTGCCTTAGCATTGTGTTCTTTTAAGATCTGCCTATATGAGTTCAAATTGACAACAGCAACTCGAAAGATTAGATAGGAAACTTAGATGACAGTGAATTTATGTTAATGGTGAAGGAACAAATGGGAAAAGGAGAGTGAGAATGGTTGCACAACTCAAAGAATGTAATCAGTGTCACTGAATTGTACGTGTTGAAATTGCTGAGTTGGTGTATGTTCTGCTGTGTATATTCTCAACAACAAGAAAAAGAAAATAAATTGTTTTTTAAAATGTTGGTTGTAACTAATTAAATTGAGGTTATGACTTGCCAATGTGTAGCATCCTGCATTTTGAAAAACACCTTAATACTAGGTACTATTAGCCACAATTCTTTTTTTTTTTTCCACAGTAGAAATGGAAATTCCAAGAGCATGAGAGATGTGTCCAAGGTCACATAGCCAGAAAGTGTTAGTATAGTTTTGCAACCAGAGTTTTAATTCTGAAGCCCATGCTCTTACACCACACCATGCTACCTTATGTGGGACTTACCTTTTATCCTTTTCATGTGTGCATACCTGGTTTCCAGCACTCTTAGCTGTGCAAAGGCCATGAAAATATTTGTTAGGATAACCTTGGAGGCAATTAAAATAATGACACTAGGCATGGTAGGCACAGCCTCTAGAGCTATTCACCTTTCCTCATCCCCATTGCAGGGTTCTCATTGAGAACTCTATACAGGCAGAAAACCTGCTCTCTTGCTTTCCATGCAGGAGACCCAGGTTTGATTCCCAGCCAAAGCACCTCATGCGCAACCACACCCATCTGTCAGTGGAGGTCTGTGTGTTGCTATGATGCTGAATAGGTTTCAGCAGAGCTTTCAGTCTAAGATGGAGAAAGACCTGATGATCTACTTTCGAAAATCAGCCACTGAAAATCCTGTGGATCACAGTGGTCCAATCCACAACTAATCACGAGGATGGCTCAGGACCAGACAGTGTTTTGTTCCATTGTGTATGGAGTTCCCATGAGTTGGGGGCTGACTTTAAAGCAGCTAGCAACAATTCTGATGTTTAAAAAGATAGTTGTATATTTATCTCCCAAAAGGAGGCATAAGTTGCTCATTGAAACTGAGGAGAAAAAATGCCTACATAGTTCTTGCCTTTCCATTTTACAGCTAGTTGGGCTATAGAATTAACAGGAATCAAGGCACCAAAATAAAAAGAGCAGTGTTGACCCCTTGGATTCATTTTGACAATTTCTTGCTAACACCTTAAAGCAAACCAGAGAATATGAAATCCACATTTTTGTAGTCTGCCATGTTTTTCTAGTGACATGTTACTTTCTGGAATTCTTAAAAATAATAAGCTTTGCAAATGCAGTGTAAAAATAGCTAGTGTGTTTACAAAAAAAAAAAATCCTTTATTAAAACAGTCTGTAAAAACGATGAACATGGACTTGTCCCCACTTAGAGTTAGATAGAGGGACTTACCTGATCGGTGAAATTTTTCATTAAAGGGCTCAACAGTCTGACAAGGCGAAGCCTCCCAGTGCCTCATGTAGGTAAAGCAGTTAGGCAGGCAAAACCCTGGGGTTAAGCCTGATTAAATCAGGCATAGATTTTTTTTTTTTTGACATTCTAATTCTAAGCCTTCAAACTCAACTTGTCAGAATGCATAAGTGATTACTGCAAAACACTGTAGTTTGTTAAGAAAGAAAGTGAGACAGAGAGAAAGGGATGTGAAGAAAGAGATTGCAGGCTTTGATATAGCTCAGTGGCTACTAAGGATTGGACTATTGCCCAGAAGGCCAGAAAAATCTCCATAAAGACGGACCATTAATTCAAACAACAAGTATGTATTAGCTATTTAATATGTGCTATATACTATGGCAAGCTGTTTACCCTATCCTCAGGGAGTATATTCTTTATAAAATTAATTTCTTTATACCTCCACCTCTCCAGAAGTCATTTTGGGCGACTGGGAGCTTCCTCTGAGCCAAGTTTCTGGTTCTGATACTTGACACAATGGCCTGTTGTGGAAGGTCACTGGAGGCAGAGTTGGGGGAAGAGGAGAAACGAGGTTGAGCAGTCTCATTTTGTTTAATGGGGAGCTCTTGGAGTATGGAGACCGTACCTAGCTGCCTCCATGCATGAGGTTGAGAACAGTGACTTTTGAAGATTCACTTTGCTCTGTAGAGTAAGAAGCCCTTTTCTCTGACTTTAGAGTTCAGAGTGGTTCTGGAACTGTGGTTATAAACTAAAAAACCCCAAAATCAAACCCACCACCGTTGAGTCGATTCCAGCTCACGGCGACCCTATAGCACAGAGTAGAACTGCCCCACAGGGTTTTCAAGGCTGTAGTCTTTAGGAAGCAGACGGTCACATCTTTCTCTGGTGGGTTAGAACCGCCGACCTTTTTGGTTCGCAGTTGAGCGCTTAACCACTGCATCACCAGGGCTCCTTGTTATAAACCAAAGGGACCCTAATTACTTATAGTCTTTGAGGTCAATGTGTGTATGTGTGTGTACACATGTCATGTATTTAAAAACAAATAAAAACCTAAAAACCAAAACAAAACATTACTGCTGTCAAGGAACATCTAATTTTGACATGATAGTACCTAACCTAGGGGGCCATGTTCCTTGGGAAAACAAATTGTCTCCTACACTTCTTTACATACTTTTTGTTTCTCTGGAATGAGAGATTCCAGGAAGCCATGGGCTATATGGAAAAAAGCCCACCAGGGCTTTTTAAAGGTCCACTGGACCAACGGTTGCGTTGTAGATGAGTTTTAGAGACAGGACCAAGGGCTCTTATTCTGAAATAACTTTGTGTCTGAAATAAATACAACAAGGGCACAGTATCTGGAACACAATAGAAGCACAATAAATATGTTTTGAAAAAAATGGATGGATAGTTAAATCTTGGTCCTTCTCAGGGAAGGTTATAATCTAATATTGTAAACAGACACTGATTTTCAGTGACTCGTTTATTCACACAAATATTAAGTGCTTACTTGAAAAAAAAAAAACAAAAAACAACTCTTTTTCTTTGAGCGGATTCCGACTTATAGAGACCCTATAGAACAGAGTAGAACTGCTCCATATGCTTTCCAAGGAGCAGCTGGTGGATTCGAACTGCCAGCCTTTTGGTTAGCAGCATGTAGCTCTTAACCACTATTCCACCAGGGCTTCCAAGTGCTTACTAATGCTAGGTCAAATGAGCCCAGGTGGCACAGTGGTTAAAGCGATTGACTGCTAACTGAAAGGTTGGTGGTTCAAAACCACCAGCGGCTCCATGGGAGTAGTCTGCTTCCATAGAGATTTACAGTCTTGGAAACCCTATGGGGTCGCTATGAGTCAGAATCGACTCCATGGCAGTGGGTTCATTCGTTTATTCATTTGTTTGTTTTGGTTTAGTGCTTGGTAAAGTAGAGGGTCAGAGAAAGAGAGGAAGACCCTCAACAAGATGGATTGACACAGTGGCTGCAACAGTGGGCTCAAGCATAGCAATGATCATGAGGATGGCACAGGACTGGGCCGTGTTTTGTCCTTTTGTACGTAGGGTTGCTATGAGTCAGAACCAACTCGATGGCACTTAACAATAACAACATTGCTAGATACTTTTCTGGGTTCTGGGCAACACGATTATGGTAATAATGAGAAAGGTATTGACTTAGGGCCCAGTGACCAGTCTTGAGTTATTGCAGCCTTAGCATTATAGTACTACTGATAGTAATAAATAATTATTGAGTTCCTATTATGTGCCAGCTACCATACTAAGCATTTTACATAATTATCTTATTTGATCCTCTTGATACTCCTAGATGGTATTCTTACCCTATTCTAATTATTTCATTTTTACAGTTGAGGAAACTGAGGCTTAGAATAAGTAATTTGTCTTAACTCATAAATCAAGGAAGTGAAACTAGGATTTGAATCCAGGTGGAACTTTTTTCATTTTGAATAGATTTTTACCCAAATGTTAAAAAAAACTCTTTTCCACTAAAAAATAACCCAATACTCTTTTATTGGAATTATTCTGTAGCTGAGGGAGCAACACTTCAGCTGATGTATTGATTGATTCTGCTCAGGCTTATTAATAGTGGATTATAATTCAAGGGAATGGCCACCTTCTAGAGATAGTGAGTAATACTGGATGTGTTTTATTATTGATTGCCCTTTAGTTAAACCTTATGAGTCTGTATAAATCTTCATCATAAATGCTACCAAGACTTATTTTTAAATATTCCTTGTTCTTTCAAGTACCTGGAGGCTTTCTCTGCCAAATATTGAGCTTTTCATCAAAAGCACAGTGCCCTGGAAAGGAAGAATGTTCTCCCCTCCCAGGCCTGTTGTTTACCTTCTGGTTGGAAGACAGGCAGGCTGTGCTGTTGCAGAAGAGAGAAATGGTTGTCAGAGCACAGTGGTTTTGCCTTCCTTGATTTTTAATTCGTCCGAGCTTCAAGCACCCACATTTCTGCTATGGAAGCTACCGAGCACTGTTAAACATTGATGTTCACTCGGTAAATAAACGAGAGGCTGACAAGAAAGAAGTTGCTCCTGAAACTGGTGTTGGTGAGCGTATTTGTGACTTTATATTACTCTTGCTTCTTGGAAGAAAGAACCAAAAACGTATTGCCATTGAGTCAATCCTGACTTGTAGTGGCCCTATAGGACAGAGTGGAACTGCCCCATAGGATTTCCAAGGCTGTAATCTTTACAGAAGCAGATTGCCACATCTTTCTGCCACAGAGCAGCTGGTGAGTTCGAACTGCTGACTTTTCGGTTAGCATCTGAGCACTTAACCACTGTGCAACCAGGGCTCCTTTAAAAAAAAAAGAGGGAATGGATTAATAATATTATCCTCTATGCTGAGAAGATAATTATTTCCTCGGGTTAAACTTCCTGAACCGTTTAGTTTACCTCAATTCCTCTTTCCCTATCAAAGGTCAGAGGAAGAAAGGTCTGGATGAGTTTTAATCTGGGGATTAGCCAGAGTGGCACAGGTACCTCTGGCTCCTTGTCTCCATCTTTTATCTCTCTTCCGCTTTTATTCTGATGGTCAGTGCCTTCTCACCATTCAGTCAGAACAAAACCTCTCTTTGACGCCAAAGTGTCAACCTCATGCGGTGGTTGTGAGGATGAGATGAAGTAAAAAAAAAGGGAAGAGCTTAGTAAGTTCTAGAAATGTCACTTGCAGGGCAGGCCTGATAGACGAGTGACCTGTGCAAATTGCACAGGGACCTGTGCTTAGAAAGACCCAGCGCTTGGTTTAATGTTCTGCTGTAGCTGTCTAGAAATTCTTAATTTTTGAACAAGGGACCCTGCATTTGCCCTGGATGCCAAAACCTGTGTAGCCATTCCTAGTTAGCTGTAAAGAGGCAAGACCATGCTTTTAGCTAGTGCCGCCCTTCAGTGCAATTCTAGTTGCTGACGATAATAGGATACATATAAGCCTAAAGATTTTTCTTCATGCCTTTATGTGAGGACACCAAATGTCATTTCCTTCTTTTGCCTCTACAAGAGAGCTCAAAAATAGTTGCTGTGTGGTTTAAGACAGTTGTCTTTCACATACAACAAGGAAATTCGAGCTCCTTTAAAATCAAAGGATCAGCGTTATTCAGAGTATTTACAGCATTTTCTCAAAGTACACCTTCAGCTTCACCTGCTTCTCCGATTCCTAGGACAAAGGACGTTCTGGAGAGAAGCATTGGGTCCTTTGCTCTCACATCACAAAAAACCCACCTTAGAGTGTCATCTTTATTAATCCGTACATCCCACAACTACCTCTTGAATGTCTGTGAGGCTCAAGACACTCTATTACCACTGGGAATCTAACTGTGAACAAGACAAACACAGGCCCTGCCTTCCCAGAGCTCACAGTCCAGTGGAAGAGGTGAAGTGTTGCAAGCAGTGCTGGGATGAGGAAGTATTGAATGCTATGTGAGTACAGATGAAGGAGCCTAAAGCAAGTGAGGAAGCAAGAAGGCTTCTGGAGTAGGGGGGCTCCTAAGCTGACACCTGAAGAATGAAAGAACAAGAGGAATTTCTGGCTTTAACTCACAGTTGGCCAAGGGGAGTGAAATGGACTTGTATAGAGACTCACTAAGGATGGCTCTGAGGTCAGATCAAGCTGAGTCTGAGTATCCTTTCTGTTGCTAACTACGTGTGGGACCTCAGAAAACTTACTTGACTTCTCTGAGATTCTATTTTGTCATCTGTGAAATGGAGATAATTATAGTACCTACTTCACCTGGAATAAGGATTAAGGAGAAAATTTCCCTCAAATCTCGCACAGTGCCTGGCAAATGGTAGGTGTTAAATAAATATTGGCTATTATTGTTTGAAGACATATTAGCTGTTTTCTTGGCATAGCAGCTGGTATTTTCATGATTAAGACACGAGGTTTTGAAGCAGCACTACAGAGATTGGTTTAAAATCATATTAAGTTTGGTTTCTTGTCACTTACAGTTTGGCTACAAATTCACTGCCTTTTAGTGCCTCCCCCATCATATCTGAGCACTGTTTCTACTGTGAGAAAGAAGTTTTCACTTATCAGTGTAGAAATACAATCACCAGGACCTCAATGGGAGGGTCAGTCAAGACACAAGACCTGTTTTTTGGGGAGAGGGGGGAGGGGAGCTCAGAGTTCTGAATCCCACTCATCGTGTTCAGCTGAGTTGCAAACAGGAAATGCAATGGTCAGTCTCATAGGATTAAAACCAGGGATCCTTATTAATATGACTCTTCAAGATGGTGAAGTCATAGCCCTGGGGAAGGAACTGGGAACACTCATAACGCCTTTGAAAAGCATTTGTTAGATGCAATTTATTTGTGGTTACTCCAGATAGCATCTATAGGATTAAGAGAGGATGTAAACTTTGGTTTTTACCCCATCACCCGGTCTCCTAATTATTGCCATCTGTCCTCTTTACTGTACTGAGTTGCCTGTGATAGGGTCATACCTGCCCCATGATGGCCTGGCCAGGTCAGCCTGAACAACAGCAAAAAGCATGACTGTTGTTTGTGGCGCTCTGCCTAACAGCCTACTCATCAGAGAGTTGATTTCCTCCTTGAAACAGGACGCAGGATTGTTTGGTTTTTCTGGCCTAAGGCTTTAAAAAAGTTCTGAGTATGGGGCCAGGACCCTTTGGCTCTGATTTGGGTCATCTATCTTGCAGAATTCTTTCTGCAATAGGATTGGTTTCTTGAAGTTGTTTGGACTTCTACCCATAGCTTTCTTTGTTTATTATTCATCTGCTGATAGATAACCAAAACCTCTGTCCAGAGCACCCTAGGAAAAAGGGGAATTCAGCCCCTGCAATCAAGGAGCTACAATCTAGTTGTAGAGATGGAGCAAGATCACATGAAAGCTAGATTTGCATGTGGTTGGTGTGTAGGGTATTAATTCTCTCCATTAATAAAATACAGGATGGAATTCATGCTGCTTTACATATGTAATTCTAAAGTCTCATGGTCTAGAATCCCAGGGTCTTATGGAGAGTCCTGCTTTATCATTTTGTGGAGTAAAACTGAGTGATTTAAAACAGTAACAATGATGATGATGATAATAACTGCTGTTTATTCAGTGTACATACCAGACATTATACACATAATCTTCTTTAATTTTCCCAACAACACAAGTACCATTATCTCTTTTACTCAGATGAGGAAACAATCTCAGGGAGATTAAGTGATTTATCCAAGGTTACACAGCAAAAAAAAAAAACGATTCATGATTCGTGTAATTCATGAAATGTGCTGCTTCCTTTCTGTTTTCCTGCTAGCTGTCTATTTCTGAGTGTCTATTGCTGACACTTTGGAGATGCCATTTTCTTTTCTGTAAGATGGGGATGAAAAGATAACAGGATTGTTATAAGGATTTAAAAAACATTAATATATCTAAAAGGACTTGAAAAACTATAGAGTGCTATCAAAACGTAATAATATTATACAGAAAATTTACAGATACTTTCCCAAATTTATTTTGGGCCACATTTTATAAGTAGATTTTCTACTTCTGGACCATTTTATAATCTCCATGACCACAAAAGCAAGAGATGTAAAAATATAACAATATAGTTAAAACAAAAAACAAGAAAACAAACCCATTGCCATTGAGTTCATTCCATTCTGACTCATGACAACCCTATAGGACAGACTAGAACTGCCCCATAGAGTTTCCAAAGCTGTAATCTTTATGGAAGCAGATTGGCAGACTTCCACATCTTTCTCCCTTGGAGTGGCTGGTGGGTTTGAACCACCAACCTTTTGGTTAGCAGTTGAGTGCTTAGGCACTGTGCCACCAGGGCTCCTTCAGTGATGGTTATACTTGGTTATTTCTCTTTCCCTGAAGGCGGGGACAGGGGAGAAGAAAGAGAGACAGAAAGACAGAGAGAGAGAAAGGACTCTGAGCTCTACTTATCATGCGCTCATGATGGAGGCTGGGAAGGAGGACATGCTGCTGGATTCCCCTTTCTCAGCAGTCTGTTCACTTAGAGAACGTATTTTTACCCAGCTTTAGGACCTAGCATAGAATGTTGTCTTAGGCTGGGTTCTCTAGAGAAGCAAAACCAGTAAAGTGTATAGATATATATAGAGAGATTATATCAAGGAAACAGCTCACGTGATTGTAGAGGCTAGAACGTCCCAAGTCCGTGGATCAGGGTAGAGGCCTCTCCCAAGTCACACAGCTGCAGAAGCTGGCAAGCCCAAGATCGGCAGGTTGGAGAGCAGGGCTCCTGCTCACAGGCTGTGTAGATCGACAACTCCCAGGTTCGGCACATAAGCTGACAGCTCAAGTCCCAAGAAAGGGAGATGAGACGACAGGAAGCAGCTGCAGGATCCAGAGAGAGCAAAAAGCCAGAAAGTCTGCTTATATACAGATGCAGGCCACACCTCCATGGAGACACCGTTTCATCTGATTGGCTCCTCACAGTATATTCAATCATGGGAGTGATTACATTAGAACACTGAGAATCATAGCCCAGCCAAGTTGACACACAATCTTAACCATCACAAATGTATACACTCATCTACTTATGACTTGAAGGCTAGTGGAGGCGGGACAAGCAGCTCCTCCATACATATTGGTAAGCTCTTAGGTTTGCCGTATACTGAAGGTTGGTACACACTGTTCTCCTGACATACATCCATAATGTACCTGCTACATACTAACTTGAGGGTACAAAATAAGTCCATATTTTAATGTGTGAATTACAATGGCTCTGAAACTCCATCTGCAAAAGTATAGTCTTTCTCTTAGATTTCTGGTATTAGATAGGACTCTTTGCTGCAAGTGAAGAAAAATTAACTCAAAACAAAACAAACCAAAACCAACCAATGCATAAAAAAGGGAGCATATTTGATCACACATCTGGAAAGTCCAGTGGTAGATGATACCACAGGCATTATGATACAAGGGCACTCTTAATGTTACCAGTATGGTTTCCATCTCTCAGTTCTTATTTGTGTTAGTTCCTTGTCAGACAGGCAGTCCATACTGTTTTTGTCCCAATATGCATCTGCAAAATGGATGTCCCATCCGTTGTCCCTCCCCCACTTAACTAAGGTCTAAAATCAAATCTTGCAGGTGGAGTTTATAATTGGCAGAATTAAAGTACATGCTGGTCGCTAGCCTCAAAGGAGATCTGGGAAATGTAGTTCTGCTATGCAGTGCAGGGAGGCATATTAGGTCGACCTTGGGCTGTGAGTGCACAGGATCTACCTAACCCAGTGGGGCTAGGGTGCAGGGAGTGACGAGGGAGCATTGAGAGGGAGGTGAGAGGTACGTAGGACTGCATTGTGAAGGACTTTAGGCTATGTTAAGGCATTTATATTCTATATGAAAAACAGTGGAAAGTAGGGGACTATCTAGTCAGATATTTTGAAAAAGAAGATTAGCTTGGATGATGTGTGGAGAATGGATTACAGGGGACAGGAATAGATGCAGAAAGACCATTATGAGATGGAAAGAAACTGACAGATTTTAGATATGTTTTCAGTATTGATGCAGTGTGATGTGGTGTTGAGTTACATGTGGGGAGCTGGAAAGAAAGGTGTGAAGAAGGGTGACTCAGATTTCAGGCTTGGCCAGCTAGGAAGATGGGGGAGCATTTATTGAGATAGATAAGACAGGAGAGTAATTTGGTTGGGTGAGGGTTGAGGAAGAATTAGACTATCAAGAGTTGTGTTTGGAATTCTTAAATTTGAGATATCTCTTAGACATTGTTTTTGTTAGTTGGTGACCTTATATGTATAACAGAATGAAATGCTTGATTCTGTGACGTCTTCATGATTATTGGTATATTTGAGTCCATTCTTTTGGCTATTGTGTCAGTGCAGGTTTCCCTCATTATTGTTGGCCCTCTACTATACCAACAGTGATGTCCTTTTCTAGTGATTGGTCTGTCCTGATGACATGTCCAAAGTAAGCGAGCTGATGTCTGGCCATCCTTGCTTCTAAGGAACATTAGACATACTAGTGGAAATATTAAATGGGCAGTTGTAGATGACTCTGGAGCCCAGAGGATCAGGACTGAAGATAGAAATTTGGGAGCCACCAGCATATTTATTTAGTCCTAAGACCGGATGGAATCACCTGTGGCAGGGTACAGAGTAAGAAGAGAAAGGGGCATAGAACCATAGGAATGGTCCCTGGACCACTCCCATAATTAAGAGTTTGGGTGGAGAAGATGGAGCCAGCAAAGGAGAGTACGAAGGAACCAGAGAGGTAGGGGAAAAATAGAAGAGAGTACAAGGAGATGAAGAAGAGAGCTTCATGAAGGAGAGAGTGGTGTTTTTAAAAGAAGATAATTATTCATTAGATTTGACAAAATGGAGGTCTTTGGTGACATTCGTAAGAGCAACGTAGATAAAATGGTGTGGATGAGACCAATTTGGAGAGGGCTGAAGAGTGAATTCGAGGTAAGCAAGTGCAGAAAAGATTTGCATGCAATATTTTTGAGAGTCTTGGTTGAGAAGCAGAAGAAATGATGAGGCTGTGTCCTTGTAGAGGATTGTGAGGTCAAGGTGGGGCTTGTTTTATATGTGTTTTGAAATGATGATACTAGAGCATGTAGGATGCTGATGGGAGTGATCCTGTACGAAGGAAATAGGAGGATTCTGCTGGATGGGGAGTGAACACTGAAGGATGAGGTCCCTGAGGGAGAGAAGGGGTGGAATCCTGGCCTGTGATGTGGAAGTGGCCTTTGATTCTCTCTCATAACAGGAAGAAAGTAACAAAAGGAGGCTGCAGATGCAGGCTGACTGGGGAGTAGGTGGTGAAAGGGTGCTGGATGGCTTGTCTCTTGGAGTCTGTTTTCTACTAAAGCACAAGGCAAGGCCAGGGTACCTGTGAATTTGAGGAGAGTATCCTGGCCCATCTTTGAAGAGCCAGGGCTCGGGATCTGGTACAGTTCAAGTGACCACTTACATCTTCCTATCCAGAATAATGAGCTGCTCTTTGTTTAACTTGGGTAACTAATGGATCATTCTGGTGCTTGGCCCAGATAAAAGGACTTCTATTCTGACATGCGTAATTCTCTCCATCTCTAGAAATAAAAGTAACTCAGCAAAACCTAAACAGCCATTTCCTTGCCATAATAAAGGAATTTAAGTTTCTCTTCATCAGGCACATCAGTACACAATTAACGCATATTGTATCTTCTATGGACACCAAGTATACAATAATTTAGAAGGCAGACATGGTCCCTGCCTTCAAGGAGCTTGCATTTTAATGGGGCAGATCAGTATATAAACAGAAAAATACAATACAGGTGAGAAGTCCTTGAGGAGGAGGGCTGGTAAATGTCAGGTATCTGTAGTACAAGGAGGAAGCCTAATTCACTTACTCGTGCACATATTTTAGTCTTCAGTTTCCTGTTCTTTCCAAAATCTCCAGTGCATTATTCACAGCTTCTTTCTTTCTCGGTGGGGAAACTTCTTCTCTCAGAGTGGTGGAGATATGTATTAATGAGAAATAGTAGAACATTAATAGCAGAGGACAAGCATTACAGAGAATCTCCTGGCTGTGGAACCTACTAGATGGCATGATATTTCAGCGTGGAGAACAAAACACCAAATCCGTCTAGGCATTTAAAACCAAACAAAGCAAGAAACTAGACCATACAGTGTTTGGGTGCCCTACGCTGGCCCCCGACAAGATGTCCAAATGACTGTTTCCAATCTGAAGTTTCCAAGATGCTGTGATTTAGCGCCTGTTAAAAGGCCTGTGTGAGTTTTGATTGGATATGAAATGGGACACATGGTTTGCTTTATAATCCATCTGAATTCTTTATCAAGGCCAAATGTTTTAGAGGGTGTTTTAAGTTCTAGCAAAGGTCGCAAGACTTTAATAGTCAGTAAGCTTGGGCAAACTTTATTAAAATATCAGTTCTAATTTTCATCTTTGGCCTAGAAGAAACAGTGGGACAAAGATTCAGAAGAGTCCAGGTAATTTCACTTATTTTTTTCATTCTCTTTCTTAGATTTATTAGTTTTTCTTAGAAGGAGTCCTTGGATGGTGTGAATGGTTAATGTGATTGGCTGCTAACTGAAAGGTTGGAGGTTCCAATCCACCCAAAGGTGTCTTGGAGGAAAGGCCTGGCTATCTACTTCTCAGAAAATCTGCCATTGAAAACCCTATGGAGCACAGTTTATTCTAACACACATGGAATCTCATGAGTCAGTCAACTTAATGGCAACTGGTTCTTTCTAAGAAACAGATTCTGCTATTATGTTAGCAGTTGGCTTGTTAACTTAGCAGTTGATGGTAGAGAGGCACCTTAATGCTGTCTCACTCTGCGTAGTTTGACATTTTTTTTCTTCTCCTCATCTCCCTTACAACATTTGATATTAAGTTTCAGAAGATTTATCATTGTTTTGTATGCGGTTTTTTTTCCCCTTGTTATCATTTCATTTATTTAACCCCCTGTAAAGTAATTCCCTAGTGGCAGGGAAAATGTCAGATTGATTTTTTAAAAATTTCTCCTTTATCAAATAATAATGTGCTCATGATGTAGAAGGAAAAATCTCTCATGTTCTACCACCTAAAGACAACTTAGTATATTTCTTCCTAGTCTTTTCTTTCTATGCTGCTTGTGGTTTTTAAAAATAAGTTCCTATATTGTCTTTTACTCTTTTCTTCCTCTAGTCTCTTTCTCTAATTATTATTGTCTGACATGTCTCTGAGGTCATATTTTAGCATTTTTCCCCTTCACAATTCACTTTGAGCATGTTTCCTTTGAGTCGAAATCCTCAGAAGATGGAGTAAAGGAAGTGGATTACTTTCCTGCTCCTCTCTACAGTAGCACTGCGTTGTCCACTTTTAAGTTGTTCGAATAGGCTCAAATTGTTGTTGCAGAAGGCTTCTTCTACCCCTGAACGTTTCTCTGGAGAGTATATCAGCCACTATTTGCCATCAACCGAATTTTTTCTTTAACAGAGAACCTAGTAGCTTTGGTTTTCAAGGTGTTATGAGATGTGCAGGTATTCCCTTCTTTGATCCAAAGAAGATTATGGGATTTCGCTAGAAGCTTATCAGGATTTTAGCTTGTGACCAGTGCAGTCCCTTTCCATTTGGCCTTCACATCACAAAAAGTCTGGCCAATGTCCGGATGTCACAGATGTTTTCCCAGCCTGTGTTACGGCAGATCCACCACCCAAGTGAAGCCATGTGCAACTGGGAACCCACCTGGCACAGTCAGATTCAACCGGCCTGAGCAGCCACAGCTTCATGTCTCAATTAGAGCTTTGAAATGAAGATTTGAACATGGATCAAGAACACCTCATTTACCCAGTGTTTGGGGGGAATTAGGTGATCCACATAATTTTTTTCAGATAATTGGAGAGTAAAATTTAAGGTACCCGAATTTTAAGCATTTCTACTGTTTTAAAATGTGTTATGTTTTTCCATGCCATCTTACACTGAATATATACTGATCATAATTGAAATTTTTGTGCACTTCTTATTATAATTATTATAAACAACTATTCTGTTTCTCCTTTTGTCAGGATCTTCCTGCTTTTCTAAGTTTGTTGAACCCTAGTACGTATGACTAGAGTTAAGTGGTTGTTGTTGAATGCTGTAGAGTTGACTGTGACTCATAGTGACCCCATATGACAAAGTGGAACTACCCCATAGGGTTTTCTTGGCTGTAATCTTTACAGAAGCAGATCACCAGGTCTTTCTCCCACAGAGCAGCTGGGTGGGTTCAAACTGCCAGCATTTTGGTTAGCTGAGCACTTAACGACTGCGCCACCAAAGCTCCTTGGAGTTACATTGCCAGCTCAGCTGTCTTGGCACAGCAATCACTACTGAGCCTGGTAATTTATTCCCAGGGCTAGGACAAGGGAAGGAAGTGAGGCACTCACCTTGGGAGCAAAATTTAAGGGGATACCTCAAATCTCAGTAATCAAGATCGATACTTTTTAATGCAAAATTTTTTAAAAAATCAATATGAATGCAAAAAATCCATGCTTAACAAAATATAAACATTTTAAATAAAGACAAGATCCAACAGTGCCAGGCTGAGCCATAGTGGAGCCTGAGGCAAAAGGAAACATGTGTGCCCCTATATACATGTTTTAATGTATTACTTAATGGCTAGTTTTTTGACAGACCTTAAAGTGGTTGAAAACATACTGAAACATTGAAAAGCAGGTGTATTAAAATTCATGTTATTTTAAGGTTAAATATTTTATTTGTACCCAAAACAGAATTTATTATAATTTTACTTTCTTGGCTTTAATGGGAAAAAAATCTACTTCTACTTCCATATTCTGGAAAAACACTAACCTTTAAGGAATACTTGAACACGTGTGTAGGGACATTTATGTTTCAGGATTTAATATGGCTTGGTCCACTATTGGATAATTTTTTTATTTAAAATTTGAATAGTTTCATCAAGGATTTTTTACATTAATAAATTTGCTAATATAACATTGCATTGTAAAAACACATACACTCAAACACTCTACCCTAGGTTCTGTAAAAACTGCATGGGGGCAATATCTGACCTCCTCTAACTTCACAAGGGGGAAGGTAAATCAAGATCAATAGCCCAAGGCTGATTCCTAGGAGGCGGAGGTCAGACAAGCCTCCTTTCTCTACCATCTTTACCAATTCTGACACCAACCATCTCTCCCACAGCACTCTCTACTGGGTTTGATAATTCATTGCAGTGACTGCACAGAACCCACAGACCATACTCATGATTATGGGGTTTATTAGTAAAGTAACAGTTACAATTCAGGCTCAGGAACACTCAGGATACAGTTTTTCTATTAGGACAGCCTCTTCCCGACCATGCTTGCATGCATGCCTCTCTCTAGTCCTAGGCCTCTCCCCAAAAGCACTCAGCTTTTTCTGTCCCGTGAGCTGGAAGCCCACCATGCCGTCTCCTGCTGCTGAGTGTCTGCTGCTGTTCTCTCCTTCCTTGTTGGTGGTGGGCTCTCACTTATCTGCTCTGGAATTGGCTCTCTTTTTTTAATTGTTTATTTTTTCCCATACAAAAATTTATACATACACTGTTATGTGACTCTAATTGCTCTCCCCGTACTGTAACAGCACACTCCTCCTTTCCACCCCTGATTCCCCATGTCCATCAACCAGCTCCTAACCCTCTCTGCCTTCCTATCTCACCTCCAGACAGAAGCTGCCCCTTTGGTCTCTTGTATCTACTTGAGCTAAGAGGCACACTCCTCATGAGTATCACTTTCTGTCCCATAGTCCGGTCCAATCCCTGTCTGAAGAGTTGGCCTCGGAAATTGTTCCAGTTCTGGACTGATCAAGAATCCAGGGGCCATGCTTTCTGGGGTACCTCCAGTCTCAGTCAGACCATTAAGTCTGGTCTTCCTACTAGAATTTGAGTTCTGCACCCCACCTTTCTCCTGCTCCATCCAGGACTCTGTTGTGTTCCCTGTCAGGGTGGTCATTGGTGGTAGCCAGGCACCATCTAGATCTTCTGGTCTCAGGCTGATGAAGTCTCTAGTTTATGTGGCCCGTTTTATCTCTTGGGCTAATACTTTCCTTGTGTCTTTGGTGTTTTTCATTCTTCTTTACTCTGGGTGGTTGGGACCAATTGATGCATCTTAGATGGCCGCTTGCAAGCTTTTAAGACCCCAGATGCCACTCACCAAAGTAGGATGCAGAACATTTTCTTAATAAGCTTTTTTATGCCAGTTGACCAAGCTGTCCCCTGAAAGCATGGTCCCCAGACCCCTATCCCTGCTACTCTGTCCCTCCAAGTGTTTGACTGTATTCAGGAAACTTCTTAGCTTTGTTTTGGTCCAGTTGTGCTGACTTCTCCTGCAGTGAGTGCTGTCCTTCCCTTCACCTAAGATAATTTTTATCTACTATCTAGTTAGTAAATAACACCCCCTTGGTAACAATCAAAGAATGTTTTTTTCTGTGTTTAAGCCTTTTCTTGAGTTCTTATAATAGTGGTCTTATACAATATTTGTCCTTCTGTGAGTGACTAAATTCAGTCAGCATAATGACCTTCAGATTCCTCCATGTTATGTTTCATGGCTTCATCGTTGTTCTTTATCATTGCATAGTATTCCATTGTGTGGATATACCATAATTTGTTTATCCATTCTTCTGTTGATGGGCACCTAGGTTGTTTCCATCTTTTTGCTATTGTGAATGTTGCTGCAGTGAACATGAGTGTACATATATTTATTTGTGTGATGGCTTTTATTTCTGTAGGATATGCTCCAAGGAGCGGGATGGCTAGATCGTATGGTACTTCTATTTCTAGCTTTTTAAGGAAGCGCCAAATTGATTTCCAAAGTGGTTGTACCATTTTACATTCCCACCAACAGTGTATAAGTGTTCCAGTCTCTCCACAACCTTCCAGCATTGATTATTTTGTGTTTTTTGGATTAATGCTAGCCTTGGTGGGGTGAGATGATATCTCATTGTAGTTTTGATCTGCATTTCTCTAATGGCTAATGATGGTGAGCATTTCTTCACGTGTCTGTTAGCCACCTGAATATCTTCTTTGGCAAAGTGCCTGTTCATATCCTTTGCCCATTTTTTAATTGGGTTATTTGTCTTTTCATTGTTGAGGTTTTTCAGTATCTTGTAGATTTTAGAGATTAGACGCTGATTGGATTTGTTGTAGCCAAAATTTTTTTCCCAGTCTGTAGGTTGTCTTTTCCCTCTTTTGGTGAAGTCTTTTGATGAGCTTAAGTGTTTGATTTTTAGGAGCTCCCATTTATCTCTCTCTTCTGGTGATTGTGCATTGTTACTTATGGTTCATATTGTGTTTATGCCATGTATTAGGGCTCCTAGTGTTGTCCCTATTTTTTCTTCCATGATCTTTATCGTTTTTGATTTTATATTAAGTCTTTGATACATTTTGAATTAGTTTTTGTACATGGTGTGAGGTACGGGTCTTGTTTCAGTTTTTGGCAGATGGATATCCAGTTATGCCAGCACCATTTGTTAAAGAGACTGTCTTTTCCCAATTAACGGACTTTGGGCCTTTGTCAAATATCAGCTGCTCATAGATGGAAGGATTTATGTCTGTATTCTCAATTCTGTTCCATAGGTCTACCAATCTATTGTTGTACCAGTACCAGGCTGTTTTGACTACTGTGGCAGTATAATAGGTTCTAAAATCAGGTAGTGCGGGGCCTCCCACTTTGTTCTTCTTCTTGAGTGATGCTTTACTTATTTGGGCCCTCTTCCCTTTCCATATGAAGTTGGTGATTTATTTCTCCATCTCATTAAAAAATGTTGCTGGAATTTGGATCGGGATTGCATTGTATCTATAGATTGCCTTGGGTAGAACTGATATTTTCACAGTGTTGAGTCTACCTATCCATGAGCAAGGTATGTTTTTCCACGTATGCAGATCTCTTTTGGTTTCTTGCAGTAGTGTCTTGTAGTTTTCATTGTATAGATCTTTTATGTCTCTGGTTAGATTTATTCCTAAGTATTTTATCTTCTTGGGGGCTATTGTAAACGGTATTGATTTGGTGATTTCCTCTTTGAGGTTCTCTTTGTTTGGTGCAAAGTAATCCAACTGATTTTTTTACGTTTATCAGGTATCCTGAAACTTTGCTGAAATCTTCTATTAGTTCCAGTAGTTTTCTTGTGAATTCTTTGGGATTTTCTGTGTATAAGATCATATCATCTGCAAATAGAAATACTTTGACTTCTTCCGTACCAATCTGTATGCCCTTTATTTATTTTTCTAGCCTAATTGCTCTGACTAGACCAACACAGTGTTGAATAAGTGTGCTGATAAAGGGCATCCTTGTCTGGTCCCCGTTCGCAAGGGGAATGCTTTCAAAGTCTCTCCATTTAGGATGATGTTGGCAGTATATAAATGCCATAATTATATTGAGGAATTTCCCCTCTATTCCTATTTTGTTGAGAGTTTTTATCATGAATGGGTGTTGGACTTTGTCAAATGCCTTTTCTGCATGGATTGATAAGATCATGTGGTTCTTGTCTTCTGTTTTATTTATGGGATGGATTACATTGATTGTTTTTCTAATGCTGAACCATCCCTGCATACCTGGTATAAATCCCACTTGATCATGGTGAATTATTTTTTTGATATGTTGCTGAATTCTGTTGGCTAGAATTTTGTTCAGGATTTTTGCATCAACGTTCATGAGGGATATCGGTCTGTAATTTTCTTTTTTTGTGGTGTCTTTACCTGGTTTTAGTATCAGGGTTATGCTGGCTTCATAGAATGAGTTTGGGAGTATTCCATCCTGTTCTATGCTCTGAAATACCTTTAGTACTAGTGGTGTTAACTCTCCTCTGAAAGTTTGGTGGAATTCTTCAGTGAAGCCATCCGGGCCAGGGCTTTTTTTGTTGGCAGTTTTTTAATTACCTTTTCAATGTCTTCTTTTGTTATGGGTTTATTTAGTTGTTCTGCCTCTGTTTGTGTTAGTTTAGGTAGGTAGTGAGTTTCTAGAAATTTGTCCATTTCCTCCAGGTTTTCAAATTTGTTAGAGTACAATTTTTCATACTATTCTGTTATGATTCTCTTAATTTCAGTTGGGTCTGTTGGGATATCACCCATCTCATTTCTTATATGGGTTATCTGCTTCCTCTCCTGTTTTTCCTTTGTCAGTTTGGTCAATGGTTTATCAATTTTGTTGATCTTTTCAAAGAACCAGCTTTTGATCTTGTTAGCTCTTTCAATTGTTTTTCTATTCTCTATTTCATTTAATTCTGCTCTAATTCTTATTATTTCCTTTCTTCTGGCGTTTGAGGGCTTCTTTTGCTGCTCTCTTTCTACTTGTTTGAGTTGTAGGGTTAATGTTTTGATTATGGCCCTTTCTTCTTTTTGGATGTGTGCACTTATTGCTATAAACTGACCTCTGAGCACTGCTTTTGCTGTGTCCCAAAGGTTCTGGTAGGATGTGTTTTCGTTTTCATTTGATTCTATGAATTTCTTTATTCCATCCTTAATTTCTTCTGTAACCCAGTAGTTTTTGAGCAAGGTGTTTTTCAGTTTCCATGTGTTTGATTTTTTTTTTTCCTTGCTTTTTCTGTTGTTGATTTCTACTTTTATGGCTTCATGCTCAGAGAAGAAGCTTCATAATATTTCGATGCTTTGGATTTTGTTAAGGCTTGCTGTATGGCCTAATATGTGGTCTATTCTGGAGAATGTTCCGTGTGCATTGGAAAAAAAAAGTATAGTTGGCTGCTGTTGGGTGGAGTGTTCAGTACATGTCTATGAGATCAAGTTGGTTGATTGTAGCATTTAGGTCTTCTGTGTCTTTGTTGAGCTTCTTTCTGGATGTTCTGTCCTTTACTGAAAGTGGTGTGTTGAAGTCTCCTACTACTATTGCGGAGCTGTCTCTCTCTCTTTTGGGTGCTATTAGAGTTTGTTTCATGTATTTTGGAGCTCTGTCATTGGGTGCGTAAATATTTATTATAGTTATGTCCTCCTGGTGTACTGAGCCTTTAATCATTATATAGTGCCCTTCCTTATCCTTTGTGGTGGATTTTACTTTAAAGTCTATTTTGTCAGAGATTAATAGTGCCACTCCTGGTCTTTTTTGAGTGTTGTTTGCTCGATATATTTTTTTTTCATCCTTTGAGTTTTAGTTTGTTTGTGTCTTTAAGTCTAAGGTGTGTCTCTTGTAGGCAGCATATAGACAGATCGTGGTTTTTTTTATCCAATCTGCCACTCTCTGTCTCTTTATTGGTGCATTTAGTCCATTTACATTCAGTGTAATTATTGATAGGTGTGAGTTTAGTGCTGTGATTTTGATATGTTTTTTTGTGTGTTGTTCACAGTTTCTTTGTTCCACTTAATTTCCTGTGCTGAGTTGTTTTTCTTTAGGTATTTTCTTTTCGTTGTTGTTGATTTTTTATTTGCTGAGTCTTTCTATTTTTCTAGTCTTTTATTTTGACTTGTAGGATTGTTAGTTTCCTTTGTGGTTACCTTAATATTACTGCTATTTTTCTAAGTTTATACCGGTCTTTTATTTCTTTATATCGCCTTGACTTCCTCTCTATATGAAAGATCTGTATCTACATTTTTTAAGTCCCTCTTTTTTGTTTTAATGTTGTCATCTTTTACATATTGACATCTGTTGCCCTATTTTCAGTATTTTAGCTTTGATGTACTTTTGTGACTTCCCTATCTGGGTTGATATCTGGTTGCTCTGTCCTGTGTTCTTGTCTTGGGTTGTTATCTGATGTTACTGATCTTCTTACTGGAGGACTCCCTTTAGTATTTCTTGTAATTTTGGTTTGGTTTTTGCAAATTCCCTAAACTTCTGTTTATCTGGAAATGCCCTAATATCGCCTTCATATATGAGAGACAGTTTTGCTGGATATATAATTCTTGGCTGGCAGTTGTTTTCTTTCAAGGCTTTATATATGTCATCCCATTGCCTTCTTGCCTGCATGGTTTCTGCTGAGTAGTCCAAGCTTATTCTTATTGACTCTCCTTTGTAGATGACTTTTCGTTTATCCCTAACTGCTCTTAAAATTCTCTCTTTGTCTTTGGTTTTGGCAAGTTTTTTTATAATATGTCTTGGTGACTTTCTTTTGGGATCTACCTTATGTGGGGTTCAATGAGCATCTTGTATAGATATCTTGTCATCTTTCATGCTATCAGGGAAGTTTCTGCCACAAATCTTCGACAATTCTGTCTGTATTTTCTGTTATCTCTCCCTGTTCTGGTACTCCAGTCACTCGTAGGTTATTCCTCTTGATAGAGTCCCACATAATTCTTAGGGTTTCTTCATTTTTTAAAATCCTTTTATCTGATTTTTCTTCAGGTAAGTTGGTGTCAAGTGCTTTAAATTCAGTCTCACTAGTTCTGACTTCCATTGCCTCAATTCTGCTCCTATGACTTTCTATTGAGTTGTCTAATTCTGAAATTTTACTGTTAATCTTCTGGATTTCTGATTACTGTTTCTCTATGGATTCTTGCAGCCTGTTAAATTTGTCATTAGGCTCTCCTCTAATCTTTTTAATTTCCTCTATTGCGTGTTCTGCATTTTAATTAATTTCCGTCCTAGTTTCTTGAAGAGTTCTGTATATTAATCTTTTGTATTCTGCCTCCGGTAATCCAAGAAATTTTCCTCCTCTGGAAAATTTCTAGATTCTTTATTTTGGGAGCTTGCTGAAGCCATCATGGATTGCCTCTTTGTGATTTGATATTGACTGTTGTCTCCGAGCCATCAATAAGTTATTATATTTATTTATTTTATGTTTGCTTACTGTGTCCTGGCTTCTTGTTTTGTTTTGATATGCCCAAATAGGCTGCTCATATGAGCTAGTTTGATTATTGGCACCTTTGAAGCTCTAATATCTTGTCACCAGGTGGTTAGATATGTTACTAGGTATGTGAGCTCAGGAGTCTGCCCACTCCTCCTGTATGGATTCAGCTCAGGTGCCCAGGTAGATAGCCACCAAGGGTGTGGTGTAAGCTCTCACTTACAGTCCTAGACAGGCATGGGTGATTGGTGTAGGCACAGGCATCTGGCTGCAGCAGGGGGACACCCTCTGAGCAAGGCAGGGGGCTGACGGCCCCCCCGCCAGTATCCAGGTGGAAGGTGTGTCCTTGTTCCCTAGAGTGTGTAGGTGGGTGGGTTTTGCAGCTGGACTATGAGCACCTAATGCTGTTGGCTGTAAGGACTGGGGGTCACCTCTTATTCATGGGCCCCTCTCGCAGTGGCTAGGTGGTGTGGGTGGAGTCACCAGTCCTCAGACCTCTGATGTGGGTAGGTGAAGACCCTGCTTAATGGGCAGAGCAGCGCCAAATGTCAAGAACCTGCCAGTTCACAGCTGAAACAGTTGAAGTTAGACTTCCGTTATATACTCTGTTGTACTGCGTTAATGAGAGCCTGTGCTGTTGAGATGGGCCCACACAAGTCTACACAGGGGGAAAGGTACTCAAAGTCCGTGGATCCCTTATGCCTATGCCTAGGCAAAGGAGCTGTGCCTACCCTGGGTTCCTGGCTTAGGGGATCCTGCAGTTTATTTTTCCCGTTTGTTAATTTGTTAACTCTCCAAGGCAGGGAGGATGGCTCCGGGCGTGTGATGGGTCCTCCTTCCAGCCCAGGGGACTCAGCAATTGCTGAAGCCAGTCCGGGACCCAGTGAAGAGCAGGGAGTGGGGAGGTAAATGGGAGAGAGGTTTTTCCCTAAGGGAGGTGTTTTTGATTTACGTGGTCGGGTGTATGCAAGTACTTATCTTTCGCTGATCCAGGGCTGCTTCTCACTGGTTCTGGGTGGCCATGTAGAGACTCTGGTGCTGGGTCTCTCTCGGTGTGAAGGCTGGACAATGAATAAGGAGGACCGAAGAATTGATGCCTTTGAATTATGATGTTGGCAAAGAATATTTAGCATATCATGGACTGCCAGAAGAAAAAACATATATGCCATCTTTGGTGGATGTGTAAATTTTTTGCCCTGCAAAGATGCCATCAAACCAAACACTTTGTAGAATCTCCATGGGGAGGGGCTTCCTTTTCCCAATGTACCCACCAAGAAGGGAGAAACATTGTTGAGGTCAAAATTTAGTTCAAGACAGATGAACCCCACAGACATAGCAGATTTTTAAGCAGAACTTATTTTTAAGAAGAACTTACCTAGTTTCTTGGCCTTGCCGTGTCCTTCCCAGGGTCCTCCTCAGCAATAGCCTTGGAAGAAGTAAAGGAGAATGCTCCTTAGAAGTGAGGATGGTGAGACTTAGTCTCAGGTACTTTGGACTTGTAATCAGGAGGGACCAGTCCCTGGAGAAGGACATCATGCTTGGTAAAGTAGAGGGTCAGGGAGAAAGAGGAAGACCCTCAGTGAGATGGATTGACACAGTGACTGCAACAGTGGACTCAAACATAGCAACAATATTGAGGATGGTGCAGGACTAGGTAGTGTTTTGTTCTGTTTTACATAGGGTAGCTATGAGTCAGAACTGACTTCATGGCACCTAACAACAACAATGACCCCTGAATAATGGTGCTTGAGATTTTACCCTGGAACCTTCTACCACACCCAACTAGGTAATCTGTGAGCTTTGAATAGATGTCCTAGAACCCCATTCTCTCCCTTGCCCTACCCAATGTAGTCGTCTAGACTACATGTTCTAATATTTCCTCAGTGTTCCTGTTATCAATGTCTCTCTGTTCCAAGAGTTGACTTAGAACAATAAGAAGAAAAATAAGAGTCAGTCTCTTTTGTGGGCTATGCCTAAGTTTCCCCTGCCTGACTGATGTTGCTGTCTTTTTCAAATACTGGAATCCAGTGAATGCAGTAAAGTGGCAGAAAGAAAAACCCAATCCCACACAGAATATAAAAGATGGAACCCAAGCCCCAGGGCTCACTAAAATACAGGAGAAACCAGCCATAGTTCTCCATCATCTGATGCACAGTGCTACCTCAGCGACTGGTCACAGAGAACAGCAACTTCAGTGTAGAGTTCCAGGCCTCATCACAGAGCCATGGAATGTCACCCAGGGCTCTTGAATGCAGAGGAAGGGATGAAAAGAGGAGGGTGAACTCCATGGCCCCTCCTCCCCCACCATCCAGCCTAGCAGATCCCAATCCTCCTGGCCACTAGATCCCTCCACCCTTCTCTGGTCTTTCCTATTGTCTACCTCCAGTCTTTCGGTGTATCATATATATGTATTCACCTGAGTATAGTTTTTGCCTTTACTCCACCTATAACTCAGGTGTAAGCCGGGTTCTCTTTACTCCTTAGAGACATAGGTTTGGCCCCTACTACCTCCATGTCCTTTGGAGGTGTGACAGTCTCCTAGGAGATTTTACTAATTCCCAGGCACGTTTTTTAAAATCCCTTTTTGGAAACATGATGCACAGTTATGGTCTAATAATATACAGAGTCTGCAGTATATTTAGAAATAGATTCTACCCATTAAATTTGTAAGTGTTATGTATTCATCTGATAATAGCCCTTTTAATTTCATTTCTCCAAATTTTTCCTTTTCTCACTATAATAGTTAACACTCCCCACCTCTCCAACCTTCTTCATTCTCTGCATTTCTTTATTTAGAAAGAGAAAATGTTGTCTTCCAAGATAGCAAACTTCCAGAAGACTTAGATTATTGTCACATATCCCTGGGTTGGGGATAGAAGTAAATATTTGCAGGTTGTGGAAGAACTAAAACAGAAATGCTTCGTACAGATGGAGAAATGTCAAAAATGCGTTAAATTGTTTCTGGAAGAAGGTGGACATGCATATGTACATACATACATATTGAAGTGAATAAGTGGAGATTTCTGGCAAGTCCACATTTTGTTTTCCATGTGCTTTCTAACTCTAAATTCATAATTTATCATATAAGAAAGAAACAGCTCATAAACTGTTTTGTAATGAGAAGAATCCACCCTGATTCCACCAGATACTATCAGTTCTGAATGTCCCCAAACTCCAGTTATTACCTGAAATTGTAAGGGATGGGAAAGACTCTGGTACCTCTTATTAAGGTGTACAGTTGTTGTACCTTGGTTAAAATTAAAAAATTTGATACCCTTTCTTACTGAATGATAGAGCAACTAGAGTACAAGCCTCCAGGAGCAATGAAACCCTGTATGTCACAAAGGGGACTGTGATCAAGGATCGCATCCATCATCATTGTTAAAAGGTCTTTGATACTGTGTGTAATTCCCTTCGCTGTAATTATATACATGACTCGGGCTTATGATATATAGAGATCAAATTTTATTTCTTGGCTAGATGTTTAATAGAGGTTTTGTGGTTGTCTGCATCAGACAGAAATTTTAAAGTTTGTGAACTGTGGACTATGTAGTTCATAAATAGTGATTCTTTCAACTTCCTTGGATGCAGGACTAGCCCTACCCTACTGAGCAGGCTATTTTTGCTCTTCTTTCTTTGTATTTGTTGAAATAGGCAGTTGTAACTAACTTAACTAAGAGGAAAATAATTTCATTTGTATTACAGGAAAAATATTTACTGGTTCCTAGTTTTCCCATAAAGGTGTGTGTCGGGGTTGTATCATTTCACAATACTTATTCGATCTGTTTGCTGAGCAAATAATAGGAGAAGCTGGACTATAAGAAGAAGAATGGGGCATCAGGATTGAAGGAAGACTCATTAACAACCTGCATTATACTGATGATACAACCTTACTTGCCAAAAGTGAAGAGGACTTGAAGCACTTACTGATGAAGATCAAAGACTACAGCCTTCAGCATGGATTACACCTCAACATAAAGAACACAAAAATCCTCACAACTGGACCAATAAGCAACATCATGATAAACGGAGAAAAGATTGAAGTTGTCAAGGATTTCATTTTACTTGGATCCACAATCAATGCCCATGGAAGCAACACTCAGGAAATTAAGTGAGGTTTTGCATTGGACAAATCTGTTGCAAAATACCTCTTTAAAGTGTTAAAAAGCAAAAATGTCACTTTGAAGACTAAGGTGCTCCTGACCCAAGCCATGGTATTTTCAATCGCTTCATTTGCATGCAAAAGCTGGACAAGGAATAAGGAAAACAGAAGAAGAATTGATGCCTTTGAATTATGGTGTTGGTGAAGAATATTTAGTATACCATGAACTGCCAGAAGAATGAACAAATTTGTCTTGGAAGAAGTACAGGCAGAATGCTCTTTAGAAGCAAGGGTGGCAAGACTTTGTCTCATGTACTTTGGCCATGTTATCAGAATGGACCAGTCCCTGGAGAAGGACATCATGCTTGGTAAAGTAGAGAGTCAGCAAAAAAGAAGAAAACCCTTGATAAGATGGATTGACACAGTGGCTGCAACAATGGGCTCAAGTGTAGTCATGATTGTGAGGATGGCTGAGGAACAGGCATTGTTTCCTTCTGTTGTACCTAGGGTTGCTATGTGTTGGAACTAACTCAACAGCATCTAACAACAACAACTACTTGATACCATGTACACCAGAAGATTCCTAGCAAACCACAGCTGTTGTAATTGAGTTGTGATGTTGAAGAGGATTTGTACAAAATCATGTGCAAGAATAACATAAAAAGCAAGTAATGACTCCTAGAATTGGCAGGGCTCTGAAGAACTCATAAAAATGGTGTTAGCTCTTTCTTGAATTCCTTTACTGATGGGATTTAAAAAGAAAGAAAGAAACACAAAAACAAAAGAAGCAAACGACCAAAAATCCCCAAAGGAAAAAAAGAATAATAAAACAAAAATTGTTCCACACATCCCCAATTCTAAAGCAGATGAGACAAAATTGTATCCTATTGTTTCTTTAAATAAAGATCAATCCCAATTACACAGAGAGAGAAAGAGGTACTATCACTTAATATAGAGTACTTGCTGGTTACAGACTATTAGGTAATATGCAGTATTGCCTAGAAATGATACATATAATCTTAACTGCAAGCCCTTTGTAATTTGTTGTTGCTCAGGTAGTTTTAATAGTATTTGATTTTATGTTCTATTGATCAAATAGGATTGATCAAATTTTCCTCTTCCTAATTAGTCAATCAAAGTAAGTTAGAACACAAATGACTCTCACCACTCAGAGACTGTGGTTTTAGTAGCTATAACATTCCTATAATTGTCAATACCTGAAGACGAAGGGAGACGACCGTGAGGTGTCCTCAAGATCTTGGAAATAAGGGAAATAAGATTGCTGTCTGAATTTTAAACCAAAAAAAATATCAGTAGATGATTAGAGCAGAGACAAGCAGAGTCAACTTTAAAAACAATTTGTTGAGACATCTGCAGAAATGGTGGAGTAAGACCATGCAAAAATTCTCTCGTCCATAAAAGCAATGAGAACACTGGCAAAAATGGTAAGAATCAATTTTTTCAGGACTATGCATAATAAAGGCTTGCAGCAGTCGGGGAACATTTAGTCAAGAAAATGGCTGAATCTTGGTAAGAACAGTGAGCTTTTTTTCTTTAATATCCGTGGTAAATATATATAACAAAATGTTTCCATCTTAGCATTTTACATGTATAGTTCAGTGACATTAATTACTTTCATCATGTTGTACAACCGTCACCACTATCCATTTCCAAATTTTTCCATCGACCTTAATAGAAACTCAGTGCCCCCTAAACATCACTGTGGCATTTTAACTTGTCCTCTTCACATTCCCCATTGCCCAGCTCTGCAGTAGCCTTGAAAACAAAGTCATGGTGAAAACTAGCATCCTGGAAGCCACTGGAGGGGGTAGAACTGAGTTGGAGCTCCTTCAAAGCCCCATTCCCAGAGAGCTGTCATTAAATGACCTGTCTGCTGGTTCCCTAAAAGACTCCACTGTGTCTTCATTTGACCCAATTAGGAGATTACCCAGGGAGTTTCTGGGTGGAGCAAATGGTTAAGCACTTGACTACTAGCTGAAAGGTTGGCAGTTCAAACCCACCCAGAGGTGCGCTGGAAGACAGGCCTGGCAGTCTGCTTCAGAATGGTCACAGCCTTGAAAATCCTGTGGAGCAGTTCTGCTCTGCACACATGGGGTAGCTGTGAGTTGGAATTGAGTTGATGGCAACTAACAACAACAGGAGCTCACCCACTGTGAAAAACCTTTTCCCTGGGTGCGTTTCTTAAAAGTAATTAAAGGCAATTGTTTAATGTTGAATCTGCCTGAGGCAGTGAATAGGAGTTGGGGCAAACATAAAGCTTAAAAGGAAAAGCTGGGGAATGAGATGACCTTATAGGCTTTGATAAGCTCTGATATTCTTCGGAATCTACAAGCCATGCACATGCCCAGAAAAGACCCGAGGAAGCCCTTAACTGTCACCTCTAGCTGACTTTGAGGCTCTGCACAAGCAGGGAGTGAAGGCTCAGGAGGAGATGCTAATTGACTGGCTGAGTGTTGAAGGTGTGCCCAACATGCACACAGAGCCCCTCAGCAAACACTGGGAGACTTATTGGTTCTAGACATTTAAGGAAATCTATGTCCAATTTTTAGCTGACCACTAAGCTAACCAAGCAGAGATTTCAATAATTACACATGACAATGAATACAGATTTTACAAAACTAGTTCAGAAAAGTCACTAAACAAACAAATAGCAACAACAACAAACTGTGGAAAGAGAGGAAAATCTGATTCCCAGAGCCGCCACATTATATTGTTTAAAAATGTCCAGTTTTTGACAATAACAACAAAAAATTCTGAGATATGCAAAGCAACAAGAAAACATGGCCCATAACAGAGAAAAAAAGCAATCGATAGAAACTGTCCCTGCGGAAGCCCAGATGTTGGACTTACTAGACAAAGACTTTAAATCATCTATTTTAAATATGTTTAAAGAACCAAAGGTGGTGGGAGGAGCCACGATGGCAGCTTAGTTGTACACATCATGCCATCCCTTTACAGCGAAGACCTGAATGACCAAGAGAAACAGATGCAGATAATAATCCTAGAACCCTCCACATCAAAAGGAAGAACAAAGAATTGAATTTAACACTGACTAGAAGAAGAAATTGAACGGACACAGCAAATGAGGAGTGACAGAGTGGAGGTGCTCTGCCAGCTTCCTGGCTCAGCATAGCTATCTTGAGATAAAGTCGGGAGTGACCCCATGTAAGGAGTACAGGAAGGCAACTTCACAGCATTCCCAAAAAGAGACAGAGAAACTGTGTAGACATACCAAAAGGAATCAAGGTGAATGGAACATGACCCAGATCTAAGGTCGGAAAACTCAGAAAGGAGGGTAAGAAGTCCAGGGAACCAGCCAAACACAGAACAGTGAGGGAACCAGCATCGAGAGTTAGGTAAACTCAAAAGCAGTGGTCCCTGACTATTAGGGTGGGTGGCGCACATGAAGCGATAGACCCATAGAACCTTGGAAGGAGGTCGCCCACCTGACTAGACTCTGGGAGGACCTCCCACTCCTAACACTGGCATGGGGGCGGGTCCTGACTGTAAGCTACAGCAAACAGGAAGAACCCAGGTACCCATATCTACTGACCAGAAGATCACACTCCTACCGGTACCCTCCTGATCTAAAGTGGTAGAAAATCCCATACCCTGGCCACCCTGCCTGACGGGACCAAAATACAAGTCCCCACTCCCCACTACCTAGCCCCATCAATCACCGCCCCCACTCATCAGATGAGCAGCAGTTAGCTCATGACTGTGTGCTCACTTGCCTGCCAACCCCCCCTCCCCGACCAGCTGGGCCGCGGTGAACCTGCACCTGTGTGCTCGCTCGCCTGTCATCTACCCCCCCAGATCTGGCAAGTGGTGGTGACTACGCCTCCCTGTGCTAGTCCACCCATCACCCCCCGACCTGGCGAGTGGCAGCGACCACACACCTGCATGCTCACACATTAGCCTACCCACCACCCACCCCTTCAGATCAGGGGAGCAGCAATGACTGTATTCCCACTTGCCCATCACACCCACCACACCCATCACTCTACCCACTTGACAGGTGCCACCACCTGTTTCCACACCATTGGCCAGATGATGGCTGGTGGCTAATGCTTGCCCAGCTCACCCTTTGCTGGCCCACACGACTAATGAACAGAGTCCCACTCTCACACTACCAGCTGATGCCTCACCCAGAGACAGGTGGTGAGCACCCCAGTGCTGCCAGACCAGAGACTGCCGTAGCATGCAAGCCCCACCAGCCTGGATATATCAAAGCAAAACAAAACAAAAAATCAGAATGAAGCAAACAAACATACGATCAGTAAATAAATATCAACACTGTAATACCTCAAAGACAGCAGACAATATCAAATCATATAAAGAAACAGGGCAAGATGGCTCAAGCACTTGACCAAAATAAAGGATGAGAAAACCTTCCTGAGGAAGAAAGGGTAATTGAAATACCTGATAAGGAATTCAAAAGACTATATAAAAGATCCTCAAAGAGATAAAAGAAAACACAGACAAAACCAAGGAAAACAGAGACAAAGCTCTAGAATTCAGGAAAACAGTACCAGAACAAAATGACAAAATAGACAACTAGAAACCATACAAAACCAGTAACTAGACCAGAAGATTAACATTAAAATTTCAGAAATAGAGAACTCAATGGAAAGATGAAAGAGTAGAAATGAATCAATGGAAGACAGAATCAGTGAAATAGAGGACAAATCCCTTCATGCTAATTTGTTAGAGGAATAGTCAGAAAAAAGAGTGAGGAAAATTAAGAAAGCCTAATAGTTATGTGGAACACTATCAAGAGGAATAATTTACACATGATTGAAATTCCAGAACAGGAAGAGACAAAAAAAAAAAAAAAAAAAAAAAAGGGCACAAAGAACATTTTTTGAAGATTTACTGGCAGAAAACTTCCCTAATATCATAAAAAATGAGATTTCCACCCAAGAAGCTCAATGAACCCCATATGGGATAGATCCCAAAAGAAAATCACCAAGACATATTATAATCAAACTTTCCAAAACCAAAGACAAAGAAAGAACCCAGAGAGCAGCTCAGGAAAAACTAAATGTTACCTACAAATGAGAATGCCAGAAATCGTGCAGCAAAAAGGCAATGGGATGACATGTATAAAACTCTGAAAGAAAAAATTTGCCAACCAAGAATTATATATCCAGCAAAATTGTCTCTCAAATATGATGGTGAAAGTAGGATATTTCCAGATAAACAGAAATTAAGGAAAGTTGTGAAAACCAAACCAACTTTACAATAAATACTAAAAGGGATCCTTTGGACAGAGAACCAACACAATGTCAGACAACCACTTGAGGTTAAGACACATGACAACATCACCCAGATACCAACCCAGATAAAGAATTCTCAAAAATAAAGCTACAAGACTGAAAATAGGGAACCAGAGCTGTCAATCTGCAAATGATGACAACTTCAAAACAAAAAGGTGGAATAAATGGTGTCGTTTCAGGACTTCCATATGGAGAGGAAATCAAGGTGATTTAAAGATACAACACACTATTTTAAACTTAGGAAGATAAAAGAAAATTTCAGGGTAACCACAAAGAAAATTAATAAACATACCCACCAAAATAAAAGACAGTTATAAAGACTCAGTAAACACAAAATCAACAATGATGAAGGAAATGAAAAGAAAATCCATAAACAAAAAAAATCAGCACAGAAAAGTACGCAGAACAAAGAAACCATCCATGCTACAAAAAAAGCACAACAAAATGACAGCAATAAATTCATATCTGTCAATAGTTACACAGAATGTAAATAGATTAAATGCACCAGTCAAGAGACAGAGAGTGGCAGAATGGATAAAAACCACAACCTACCAAAGTAGTGCCAATTAGAGACACAGCTTAGACACAAAGATAAAAATAAGCTAAAAATCAAAGGATGGAAAAATTATATCAAGCAAATGTTAATCAAAAAAGAGTAGGAGTGGCAATATTAATCTCTGATAAAATAGATTTTAAGGGAAAAATCAGTATAAGAGACAAGGGCATTATTTAATGATTAAAGTATCAAGAGGTTATGTCCACCAAGAGGACATAACCATAATAAATATCTATGCAGCCAGTGGAAGAGCTCCAAAATACATAAAACAAACTTTGACAGAATTGAAAAGAGAAATAGACAGCTCTACAATAATAGTAGGAGACTTTAATACACCACTTTCGATGAAGGACTAAACAACTAAAAAGAAACTGAACAAAGATACAGAAGATCTAAACAATCAACCAACTTGATCTCATAGACATATACAGAACACTCCACCCAACAACAGCACAGTACACATTCTTTTCCAGCGCACATGGAGTAGACCATGTGTTAGGCCACAAAGCAAGCCTCACTAAATTAAAAAAACATTGAAATAATACAAAGTGTTTACTCTGATCCCAACGCTATAAATGGAAATCAGTAACAGGAATAACAAGGGAAAAAAATCAAATACATGGAAACTGAATAACACCCTGCTTAAAAACCACTGGATAATAAAAGAAATCTCATATGCATGCGAAATTTGGACAATTAATAAAGAAGACTGAAGAAGAATTGATGCCTTTGAATTATGGTGCTGGTGAAGAATATTGAATATATCATGAGCTGCCAGAAGAACAAATCTATCTTGGAAGAAGTACAGCCAGAGTGCTCCTTAGAAACGAGGATGGCAAGGCTGCATCTCACATACTTTAGACGTGTTATCAGGAAGGACCAGTCCCTAGAGAAGGAAATCATGCTTGGTAAAGTAGAGGGTCAGTGAAAAAGGGGAAGCCCCCAATGAGGTGGATTGACACAGTGGCTGCAACAATGGACTCAAATATAGCAAGGATTGTGAGGATGGCACAGAACTGGGCAGTGTTTCATTCTGTTGTACATAAGGTTGCTATAAGGTGAAACCAACCTGATGGCACCTAACAACAACAGCAACAACAATAGAAAAATAAAAAATTAAACAAAAATTCCTGGAATCAATGGAGAATGAAAACATAACATACCAAAACCTTTGGGACACAGCAAAAGCAGTGCTCAGAGGTCAGTTTATAGCAATTAACACACACATCAAAAAAGAAGAAAGAGCAAAAATCAATACCTTAACCCTCTGACTCCAACAAATAAAAAAAGAGTAGCAAGAGAAGCCCACAATCACCAGAAGAAAGGAAATAATAAAGATTAGAGCAGAAATAAATGAAACAGAAAAACCCTAGAAAGAATCAACAAAACTAGGAGTTGGTTCTTTTAATGGATCAATAAAATTGACAAACCAGTGGCCAAAATGACAAAGGAAAAGAAGGAGATGGTGCAAATAACCCGAATAAGAAGTGAAATGGGTGACATTAGAACAGAACCAACTGAAAGTGCCCATCAGAGGTTGAATAGATAAACAAACTGTAGTACATACACACAGTGGGATACTACACGACGTTAAAGAATAACGATGAATCTGTGAAACATCTCACAACATAGATGAACCCGGAGGATGTTGTGCTGAGTGAAATAAGTCAATCACAAAAGGACAAATATTGTATGAGACCATTATTATAAAAAGTCAAGAAATGGTTTACACACAGAAACATTCTTTGATGGTTACCAGGGTTGGGAGGGGGGAGGGAGGTAAAATCACTAACAAGATAGTAGACAAATTATTTTTGGTGAAGGGAAAGATAATACATAATAAGAGGGAAGTCAGCACAACATGACCAAGGCAAAGGAAGACACTGAGAGGTACACAAGAGTGATTGGCAACCACGGTAAGTATTATTACATACACAATCCTGCAACAACAGTAATAACAATAATTTATGAGTGGATACAAAGGTAGATATGTAAGCTGAACAGGTGTGGGAAGGTGTATGGGAGTATACCCATCAGCATATATAGGTTTGGCAGTGGATACTTCTACATGCATATTTGTATGTACTGCAAATATAGCCATGTATATAATAGAGCACACAGCAGCACAGTCATGAAAATGTCTCAGCCATAACCAGATACCTTGTGGGACTGAATCACTGGACTTGAAGGCTTAGGACCATAGTCTTGGGGACATCTAGGTCAGTTGGCATAACATAGTCCGTAAAGATATTGTTTACCATCCTACCTTGGTGAGTAGTGTCTGGGGTCTTAAAAGCATACGAATGGCCATCTAAGAGACAACTGTTAGTCTCTTCCCATCTGGAGCAAAGAAGAGTGAAGAAAACCAAAGACTCAAGGAAACAATTAGTCCAAAGGACTAATGGACCACATGAACCACAGCCTCCACTAGCCTGAGACCAGAAGAACTAGATGGTGCCTGGCTACTACTACTGACTTTTGACTGGGATCACAATAGAAGGTCCTGGGCAGAGTGGGAGAAAAATTCAGAACAAAAATCAAATTCATAAAAAAGATTAGACTTACTGGTCTGATAGATACTGGTGGAACCCCCGAGACTATGGCCCTTAGATACCCTTCAAACATGGCCTGAACCTAGTCCCAGAAATCATCTTTCAGCCAAACGATAGACAGGCCTATAAAATGAAAAATAACATCTGTGAGGAATGTCCACCTCAGAATCATAAGAGACCAAAAGAGCAACATTTGCCCAAAAACAAAGTTCAGAAGGCAGGAAGGGGCAGGAAAGCTGGGTAAATGGAAACAAGGAACCCAGGGAGGAAGGGGAGAGAGTGCTGACACATGAAAGGATTGCAGCCAATGTCGTGAAACAAGCTGTGTATAAATTGTTGAATGGGAAACTAATTTGCTCTGTAAACTTTCACCTAAACCACAATAAAATGTTGAAAAAATATATATTAAAAAAAAGAAAGGAATTCTGGAATTGAAAAGCATAATAGCTGAAATGAAAAATTCACCAGAGGGGCTCAACAGCAGATTTGAGCAGGTGGTGAAAAGACTCATCAATGTTAAAGATGAGTCAGTTGAGATTATCCAGTTTGTGTTTTCTTTATATGCAAGTCAGAAGGGCTTTTGACATTGTGCTGACAGAGACTAGTGGTTAAAACGGCTTCAGCTGCTGAAAGAGTGAAATTTCTCTGACATCTTGTTTTATCTTTTAAGATTTTGTATTCCAGTCACTAAATAAACAAGAGTTAATTTGTTCTAATACAAAAATAATTTCGTTAAATAGCTAAGTAAATTTGACACTCCATGAGGAAGAGTAGTACCACGTTTATTCTAGGACTTTACATTTGCTTAAAACCAAAAACCAAACCCGTTGCCGTTGAGTCGATTCAGACTCTTAGCAACCTATAGGACAGAGTAGAAGTGCCCCATGGGGTTTCCAACGAGTGGCTGGTGGATTTGAACTGCCAACCTTTTGGTTAGCAGTTGTAGCTCTTAACCACTACGCCACCAGGGTTTCCATACATTTGCTTGGGACACGTAGATTTTCATTACAGATTCTTGAATTTGAGACACACAAATGAAGGGTAATAAAAGGACATCAACTCTAAATACATTGTTGTTGTTGTTAGGTACCGTTGAGTTGGTTCTGACCCATCACGATCCTGTGTACAGCAGAACGGAACACTGCCGAGTCCTGCACCATCCTCACAATCCTTGCTGTTTGAGCCCATTGTTGCAGGCGCTGTGTCAGTCCATCTTGTTGAGGGTCTTCCTCTTTTTTGCTGACCTTTTGCTTTACCAATCAAGATGTCCTTCTCCTGGGAATGGTCTCTTCTGATAACATGTCCAAAGTACATGAGACGAAGTCTCGCTATCCTTGCTTCAAAGGAGCATTCTGGTTGTTCTTCTTCCAAAACAGATTTAACATATCATTTAGTGCAGATTTAATATATATCATCATTAACTCTCAAGTACATGCTGTTATAGAGAATTGGCTATAAAATAGGTCCCATCCAAGAAGTGTCAGTTATTAGAAATATCAGACACTCTGATTTAACAACCCCACTATCCCCTCCCCCAGCATAATTCTGGATGGTATAATAGGGTGGGTTTTAGATAGAAACTGTTAGGTTTGTTTCATTGAAAATATGACATATAATGATTTTAAATATTTCATATTAACTGAATCCATTATAATTCATTGTCCAGATAATATTTGTAACAATAATAATGAAAACCAAATGCAAAAAAATCATTCACAATCCTTACATTTTAACAAATTAGGAGTTTTAAATGCTTCCATCTAGATTTTACATATTTGCATTGCTAATCTTTGCATAGTTATAATAATTTAGGTGGTTACAATGTAATATTCTGCTTTATTTCACTTACATTGTATCATTAACATTATTTATATTAGTTTAAAACCTGTATAGTCCTCATTTAGTGGCCAAATTATATCCAGTTATGTGAGCATACCATAATTACTTAATCGTTCTCCTAAGGTTTGGCATTTGGATGGTTTTCAGTTCTTTTGAGTAATTGTAATACTTGTTGTTTTGTGCTGTTGAGTTGATTTTGACTCATAGCCACCTTATATGACAGAGTAGAACTGCCCTACAGGGTTTCCTAGCTGTAATCTTTATAAGAGCAGATCACCAGGTCTGAGCTGCTGGTGCATTTGAACCGCTGACCTTTCAGTTAGCCGCTGAGTACTTATCCATTATGCCAACAGGGCTCTTTAATACTTAAGTGGGGGCAATTAATGCACGTTTAGGGGGAAAATGGCCCTATTTATAGACCCTAGATTTTGTTCAGGTGCATCTAGGATCTGTTCTTGGCTCACCCACTGGCTTTGTAGTCTTGGGTAAGCTTTTTATTTACTTTTTTAATTATCATATTTGATTGATTTTTCATTTACATATAGTAAAATGCACAGATCTTAAGTGTATATCTGAATACAGTTTTACATATGCATAAAATTATGTGAACATATATACAGGTGATTCTCAATAGGATTCTAGAATACTACCCCTGAGATTATGATTTAATTTTCTGAAGAAGGGGCCCATATTCTGATTTCTATCACTATGGATTAATTTTGTCTTTTGTAATTCATATAAATGGAATCATATAGCATGTTCTCTTTTGTGTCTGTCTTCTTTTGCTCAATGACATTTTTAAAATTTCATCCATGTTATTATACATAGTTTGAAAGTTTGTTCTTTTTCATTGCTGAGTAGTATTACATTGTATGGATATACCACAATTTATTTATCCTTTCTTCTGTTAATGGACATTTGTGTAGTTTCTACTTTGGGGCTATTATGAGTACAGTTGCAATGAACATTCTTGTCAAGTCTTTTTTTCAAGACATGCGCACCCAATTCTCTTTAGTGCATATCTAGGAGTAGAATTGCTAGATCACAGAGTAGGTGTAGTTGGTGAAATTGATAAATGTAAGCAGTGTGGTGCAATCACAAAACAGAATTGGATGGAAATATGCCAAGAAAAGACTTGAGTAAATATGTTAATCTCTTTGAAATTTAGTTTCATCAACTCTAAAATAAAGACACTGTATTTACCTTGAACAGTTGCTGTGAAGAGTAGAATATCTTTATAAAGCACCTCACATAGGATCTGGGGTGTTTTAGGGTATTTATTAAATAGGTGCTCTGTGGATGATGAGGATGATAAAGAAGATAGCGGTATAATCTCTTTATATGCACTGATGGGTGAACTTACTGAGTTAAAATATAGAGCTGACCTCTTTCATCCTTCAAAGTCTGAAACTTCCATAAAGATCCCATTGGCTAGACCAGTGGTTCTCAATTGTTGTTGTTGCTGTTAGATGTCGTCGAGTGAGTTATGACTCATAGCAACCCTATGTACAACAGAACGAAACACTGCCCGGTCCTGTGTCATCTTCACAGTTGTTATACTTGAGCGTATTGTTGCAGCCACTGTGTCAATCCATCTTGTTGAGGGTCTTCCTCTTTTTTGTTGACCCTCTACTTTACCAAGCATGATGTCCTTCTCCAGGGACTGATCCCTCCTGATAACATGTCCAAAGTATGTGAGACATAGTCTCACCATCCTTGCTTCTAAGGAGCATTCTGGTTGTACTTCTTCCAAGACAGAATTGTTCATTCTTTTGGCATTCCATGGTGTATTCAATATTCTTTGCCAACACCACAATTCTAAGGCGTCAGTTCTTCTTTGGTCTTCCTTATTTTGTCCAGCTTTTGCAAGCATATGAGGTGATTGAAAACACCATGGCTTGGGTCAGGTGGACCTCAAGGTGACATCTTTGCTTTTCAACACTTTAAAAAGGTCTTTTGCAGCAGATTTGCCCAATGCAATGTGTCTTTTGATTTCTTGACTGCTGCTTTCATAGGTTTCATTGTAGATCCAAGTAAAATGAAATCCTTGACAACTTCAATCTTGTCTCCATTTGTCATGATGTTGTTTATACATCCAGTTGTGAGGATTTTTGTGTTCTTTATGTTGAAGTGTAATCCATACTGAAGGCTGTAGTCCCTGATCTTCATCAGTAAGTGCTTCAAGTCCTCTTCACCTTCAGCAAGCAAGGTTGTGTCATCTGCATATCGCAGGTTATTAATGAGTCTTCCGCCAATACTGACGCCCTGTTATTTTTCATATAGTCCAGCTTCTCAGATTATTTGTTCAGCATACAGATTGATTATGTATGGTGAAATGATATAACCCTGATGCACACATGCCTGACTTTAAACGACACAGTATCCCCTTGTTCTGTTTGAATGACTTCCTCTTGATCTATGTACAGGTTCCTCATGAACACAATTAAGTGTTCTGGAATTCCCATTCTTCACAGTGTTATCCATAATTTGTTATGATCCACAGAGTCAAATGCCTTTGCATAGTCAATAAAACACAGGTAAACATCTTTCTGGTATTCTCTGCTTTCAGCCAGGATCCATCTGACATCAGCAATGATATCCCTAGTTCCATGTCCTCTTCTGAATCTGGCCTAAATTTCTGGCAGTTCCCTGTTGATATACTGCTGCAGCTGTTTTTGAATGATCTTCAGCAAAATTTTACTGGCATGTGATATTAATGATGTTGTTCGATAATTTCTGCATTCGATTAGATCACCTTTCTTGGGAATAGGCATAAATACTGATCTCTTCCAGTTGGTTGACCAGGTAGCTGTCTTCCAGATTTTTTAACATAGACAAGTGAGCACTTCCAGTGCTGTATCTGTTTGTTGAAACATCGCAGTTGGTATTCTGTCATTTCCTGGAGCCTTGTTTTTTGCTAATGCCCTCGGTGTAGCTTAGACTTCTTTCAGTACCATCGATTCCTGATCATATGCTACCTCCTGAAATAGTTGAACACTGACCAATTCTTTTTGGTATAGGACTCTGTGTATTCCTTCCGTCTTCTTTTAATGCTTCCTGCGTTTAATATTTTCCTCATCGGATCCTTCAATACTGCAACAGGAGGCTTGAATTTTTTCTTCAGTTCTTTCAGCTTGAGAAATGCCAAGTGTGCTCTTTCCTTTTAGTTTTCTACCTCCAGGTCTTTGCACATGTCATTATAACACTTTACTTTGTCTTCCCTGGCTGCCCTTTGAAATTTTCTAATCAGCTCTTTTACTTCATCATTTCTTCCTTTCACTTTAGCTACTCTACATTCAAGAGCAAGTTTCAGAGTCTCTTCTGACATCCATTTTGGTCTTTTCTTTCTTTCCTGTCTTTTTAATGACCTCTTGCTTTCTTCATGTATGATGTCCTTCTATAGCTCATCTGGTCTTCGGTCATTAGTGTTGAACACGTCAAATCTATTCTTGAGATGGTCTCTACATTCATTTGGAATATGCTCAAGGTCGTCCTTTGGCTCTCATGGACTTGTTCTAATTTTCTTCAGTTTCAACTTGAACTTGCATATGGCAGTTAATGATCTTTTCCACAGTCAGCACCTAACCTTATTCTGACTGATGATATTGAGTTTTCCATCGTCTCTTCCCACAGATGTAGTCAGTTAGATTCCCACATATTCCATCTGGCCAAGTCCACATGTATAGTCACCGTTTATGTTGGTGAAAAAAGGTATTTGCAATGAAGAAGTCATTGGTCTTGCAAAATTCTATCATGCCATCTCCAGCATTGTTGCTGTTATCAAGGCCATATGTTCCAGCTACCACTCCTTCTTCTTTGTCTCCAACTTTCATATTCTAGTTACCAGTAATTATCAACGTACCCTGACTGCGTGTTTGATCAATTTCAGACTGCAGAAGTTGATAAAAATCTTCAATTTCTTCATCTTAGGCCTCAGTGGTTGGTGCATAAATTTGAGTAATAGTCATATTGACTGGTCTATCTTGTAGACGTATGGATATTATCTATCACTGATGGCATTGTACTTCAGGATAGATCTTGAAATGTTATTTTTTGATGGTGAATGCAATGCCATTCCTCTTCAATTTGTCATTCCTGGCATAGTAGACCATATGATTGTCTGATTCAAAATGGTCAGTACCAGTCTTTTTCAGCTCACTAATGCCTAGGATATCAATATTTATGCGTTCCATTTCATTTTGGATGATTTCCAATTTTTCTAAATTCATACTTCGTACATTCCACATACTGATTATTAATGGATGTTTGCAGCTGTTTCTTCTCATTTTGAGTCATGTCACATCAGCAAATGAAGGTCCCAAAAGCTTGACTCCATCCATGTCATTAAGGCCAACTCTACTTTGAGGAGGCAGCTCTTTCCCAGTCATATTTTGAGTGCCTTCCAACCTGAGGGGCTCATCTTCCGACACTATATCAGACAGTGTTCCACTACTCTTCATAAGGTTTTCACTGGCTAATTCTTTTCAGAAATAGACTGCCGGGCCCTTCTTCTTAGTCTGTCTTAGTCTGGAAGCGCACCTGAAACCCGTCCGCCATAGGTGACCCTGCTGGTATTTGAATACTGGTGGCATAACTTCCAGCATCACAGGAACAGCCAAGCCCCCACAGTGCGACAAACTGACAGACACATGTGGGGTGGTTCTCAATAGGATTCTAGTATACCACTGCTGAGGTTATGATTTAATTTTTCTCAGAAAGGGACCCAGCAGCTGTTTGTCTTAAAATGTTAATCTGTTGTTGGGACTAAGAACCACTGAGCTAGCAAAAAAATCATCTCGGCAGACTTTGCTATTCTTCAGTTCTCGGAGGCAACAGATTTGTTGTATTATTTCTACATTCCTCTCCTTGCTTAAAACTTCACCCCAGGCATGTCTGAGACCCTGAAACAGCCTCTGAGATTTATGTCACATTGGTGAACTTCTTCCCTTCCTTCCCTCTTGTTTGTGTTAAAGAACTTCAAGTCAAACTTCAAGATTGAGAGGGTTTGCCTGTGTTTGCAAATTGCTGCTTGGTTTCAGTATGCAGTATTAGTCTTTTCAAATATCACCTTATCAATATTTTCTTCTTATTTCTCCCTGTTTTTACTTTTTCATTTAAAATAAACACAAATATGGCAAACTCCTACAGCCTCTGGCAGCTAGCAGCCTGCAGGCTTGGCTGCTCTTACCTTCGAGGTGGGGATTATACTGGCAGACTGTTGTAAGTTGTTGTGACTTAAGGAGCAGCTGGTTTTTCTTCTCTTTCTTTGCTTGTTTTAAACTTTACTTCATATTCCTTCTTAATTATCAAAGTAATATATGTATACTATGGCAGAAAATTTGGAGAGTCAAGTGTAAAGATTGAAATCAACAACGAAACAATTTTTTTTTTTTTTTTGGCTCTTTATAGAGACTGTCCGAGTCTGTTACCTCATCTGTTAAAGAGGAATGATAATAAAACCTGATAGAAAAATCAGCAAAAACATGAAGGAAATGTCACGTGAAAAGATAAAAATGACACTTAAATATATTGAATTTCACTCATAAGAAAAATATAAATTAGTGGCAAAAATTAAAGCACTTGCCAGCATACTTTGTTGATGATGAAGAGAGAAGCAGATACTCTCATACATTGCTAGTGGGAGTGCAGAATGGTACATGCTTATGGAGGGGGATTGGCAGTACCTAACAGGACTACGTATATGTTTACATTTTGGTCCAGTAATCCCACTTCTAGGAATTTACTCTAAAGATATACTTCAACAATATGAGAATGCACAGGTCTATTCATTGCGTTATTCATAATTGTAAAATGTTGGAAATAACCTAAATTTTCAAATATAGAAATTTTTTGTTAAATAAACTATGGAACATTCATGTAGTGAAGGACTATGCAGCTGTAAGAAAGAAGGAAAAAATACCTCCATAAACTAGGATGAAGTAATTTCCTGTGAAAAAGAGTATATAGAGTATGCTACCTTTTGTGTGGTAGTCTCTGGGTGGTGCGAACGGTTATATACTTGGCTACTAAGTGAAAGATTGGTGGTTTGGATCCACCCAGAGGTACCTTGGAAGAAAGCCTGGGCAATCTATTTCTGTAAAGTCAATGCCATTGAAAACCCTATAGAACACAGTTATACTCTGAAACACATGGTGTCACCATAAGTCGGAATCGATAGCAACTGGTTTTTACCTTGTGTGTAAGAAAAGTATAATAAAAAAGGTAATAAAGTATATATTTCAAGGATAAATCAGAAGCTAATGAGATTGCTTACCTACAGGAGGTGGATGGGAACAGAGTGGAAGGTATAGGAAAGAGAGTGACACTTCTCTGAATATCAAATCCATTCTTTTGGATTTGACTTTTAGCATCATGCTAATGTTTTTCACTCTTAAAAGAATTAATAAGTAAGGAGGTAGGGAAAAACCCTAAAATGGAACACATACAGAAGCAAGTGAACCTAACTTTCAAATGAATAGCATAATCACACTAAACGGAGAAAAAGAACTAACCCAATTAACTTTTGAACGTAGTACTTTGGCTATTGTCAAAAATCAGAAGACAGTGTTGAACTACATTCAATATTCAATTTTATTTTACTTTGGATTTTTAAGTTGTTTCTATTCTTATTCATTATCCTTTTATAAAATCTTGATGACCACAGTATTATAAATTGTTTATAAATTTATAAAAATTATAAATTTCTATTCCTTTTCCTGATTACATAGGACAGGGTCCTTAAAATGATACTGCTGAGTCACAGGGATAGACTTTTTAAGGCTCTTGATTTAGCTGCCAAATGGCTTTCCATAAAGATTTTTTTCCCATTTTCTCTTGCACTAGCAGGATATGAATGTGTCTCTTATGTCTCTCTCACCAGCATTGCATAGTATCAGTTATTCCACTGTTTAGAAGGAGATAATTTTCAGGAATTAAACTGTTTCTGGGTTGTAGAATTTTGCGAGTTTTAAAAACTTTCTGTATTTGTCTATTTCTTGATACTTTCATAAAGAGAATTATAAGGAAAAATTATGAAAGTAAAAAAAACAGATGTGCTGCACATTTATCTATCTCTGAGGTTCGTGGTGGCCAACACATAAGAAAGGAACTGATGTTAGTTACATGGTTTTCATTATCCACAAGGAATAGTATGCTAGTGCCACAAGGAAAGTGAAAGCTTCCTCTGGCAACTAGATGGATCTAAGACAGATTTCTCACAGGGTCTCATTACTGGACAAATACTGGACAACTCAAATATTGGCATCAGGTAGACCTGGATTCAAGTCTTGGTTCTTCCATTTACTAGCTATCTTAGTCATCTAGTGCTGCTATAACAGAAATACCACAAGTGGATGGCTTTAGTAAAGAGAAGTCTATTCTCTTACAGTCTAGTAGGCTACAAGTCCAAATTCAGGGCGTAAGCTCCAGGGGAATGCTTTCTCCATTGGCTCTGGAGGAAGGTCTGTGTCATCAATCTTCCATTGGTCTGGGAGCTTCTCTGCACAGGAACCTCAGGTCCAAAGGACGCACTCTGCTCCCAGCACTGCTTTTTTGGTGGTATGAGGTTTCCGTGTGTCTCTGCTGACTTCTCTCTTTTATGTCTCAAAAGAGATTGGCTTAAGACACTATCCAATCTTGTAGACTTCATCAGTATAACCTCATCATAGTGATAGAGTTTACAACACATAAGAAAATCACAACAGATTACAAAATGGTACACAATCATACAATACTGGGAATCATGACCTACACATTTTTGGGGGGACATGATTCAATCCATGACACTAGCTTCTGACCTTGTACAAGTTATTGGACCTTTCTAAGCCTTCATTTCCTACGGACAAAATGGGAATAAAAGTGCCTTCCCTCAAATGGTTGTTGGGAAGCTTAAATGAAGTAATGCATAAAAACTGCTTGGTAACATGCTAAATCTATCACCCATCTGTCAGTTTGTCGTACTGTGGTGGCTTGTGTGTTACTATGATGCTAGAAGCTATCCCACCGATATTTCACATACCAGCAGGGTCACCCGTGGTGGACAGATTTCAGCAGAGCGTCCAGATTAAGATGGACTAGGAAAAAAGGCCTGGCAATCTACTTCTGAAAATTAGCCAGTTAAAACCCATGGATCACAACAGAACATTGTCCTATGTAGAGCTGGAACATAAGTCCCCTAGATTAGAAGGCACTCAGAATGCACAGTGGTCACAACAGTGAACTCAAGCATATCAACAATTGTGAAGATGGTGCAGGACTGGGTAGTGTTTTGTTCTGTTGTACATGGGGTTGCCATGAGTCAGAGCCAACTTGATAGCAACTAACAACACAAAACATACTAAATATTTTATAAATATTAATGTAAATATTTATCATGCACAGGGCCGGATTAAGGCATGTGAGGGCCCTAAACACTGATAATGTGTGATGCCCCCTCCTCTGCTTACTCATGCATTTTAATAGGATATGTGAGTGATATATATACATGTATATATATATATATATATATGTGTGTGTGTGTGTGTGTGTGTGTGTGTGTGTGTGTCTTAGCTATCCATGATGTAACTTCTTTATAAATGTGACTATATAATATTAGTGATTGAATGCATATGCCATTTTAGTGGAAGGAGATGAGTTGGATTATAAAATTTTCAGTGTATGCAGGATACTAAGATTTTTACTATATACTACATTTTCTACAAAAAGAATATTCTACATGTTCTAGAACAAAGAAAGTGAGTCAGTGGACTTAGTTATATCAACAATCAATGTAAAATTCTGTTGATCTCCCACAACGAAAAATTGACTTTCACTGGTTTTGCTTTAAATGGCTCCTACTTCAATTTTAATGCTTGTTTCCTAATAAATGCTATAATTATAAATGAAAAGGTGTCATAAAAGGAAATCTAATGATCAGAAAATAAATATTACAACAAATTACTGTATTTTATTTATAGATAGATCTTTCATCTTTAACATGTTATAATTAAAAACATTTCTTTCTATCCTTTGCTCTTACAAATTCTTCAGTGATTTTGTCACAATTAAGCTGCTGAACAGAATCTACTTGCCTAGTAACAGTTCATGTTGGATTCATTTGCATATTGGGTGAATGTTGCAAGAGTTAGACTCAACAGCCCACCCCCACCGCTTGTTTATTAGAAGGAAATAGTGTACTCCATAGGAGACAGATGTCAATGAAGGTGTTGAAGTGGTAGGGGCCTCATAGCTTAAACTTGTGTGTGGGCACCCTTGTGACTTTGCGTGAGCTTTACTTCCGGCCAGCACATTCTTACCCACTGGAGCTGGTATCAGTTTTATTTAGTGCCCTGCCAGTTCCCTTCCACTGCAGTGCTTACTTTTCCTTGTGTCCTGTCTGCTTGGCATCTATGGGTCTTTGCTTTGGCCAGCTGGTGCCCTTTGTTTGGTTGATGCCCTAAGCACGTGCTTCATGCTTATCCGGTGATCCGTCCCTGTTCGTGTAGCTAACAATGTTTTCAGCTACAATTTATAATAAGTGTAATAGTGTTGCATGCTCATACAGAGTGCCTTTTGATACAAGTTAAGAGGAGAATATTGCCAAAGTGCAAACCACAGAAAGAAAATTTTGTGGGAGGTTAAAAGCGGTCCTCGGATTAGAATCCATGACTCCAGTGACGGTGGTAATGAAGTGAACCAAAGGCCTGCATTCAAGATGACCTCATCCCAAGTGCTCGATTACATTTCTACACTTGCCCAGGAGACCACCAAAGAACAGCCTACTGCTAATTAGTTGCAGGGCTAAGACTTTTTTAGATTGGAGAACCTTTATTTGGTTTGATTCTAAAAGTAACCAAGCCAACGGTTTTGTTTGTGCATTAAAACACTGTAAGACAGTATTAAGATTACTTAGGAATCAGGCATGTTTGAAAAGATGACCTGAAGCCAGAGCAGACATTTCAATTGTCTTTAAATCAGTTTGGCCTCAAGAGTAAACTGAAAAGATATCTAATATATCCCACCACCAAAAGACCTTTTAACAAAGCAGTTGCCTACTGTTAAGTGGCTATAAGGGAAATATATTTTTCCCAGCTATAGGTTCTTATTGAAAAATCAGACCACTGGCTGTGAAAGTGCTGCTGATTTAAAGTTTAAAAGAATATATGTTGAAAAATTAAGTCCCTCCCCCCTTATTTTTCTCTTCAGGAAGCAGTCACCATAAAATATACACCCTTGCTTCTTGACAGTAAGCAGATGCTACACCCCCACAAAGTGCAGCCCTTAGCCTAGGGGGCAGAATATACCATAAATGTCTGAAGATATTTACTTGACCAAGATTTATGTTACATTGAAATGAAATCTAATCTTACAGTGTTCATTTAATTAATATTTATACATACTAGTAAATAATTTGAAAACATCTGTTGTAGATTTCTAATATGGCATGGTAAGACAATGTGACAAACATATGCATTTTAGTCATGGACATAGATTAGAGTTTGTTGTGCAGAAAGAAGAAATTCCAGCCTTTTTTGGATGATGGTTCTTTTATAAATTCTCAAATTTCAATCTAAGGAATAGGAATAGTAGGGGGCCATTACTTTACACTGATTATATCTTCTTTTTTTATGAGAAATGTTAAATATTCTTTATTTGATATTATAGATAAACCACACTGAAATACATTTCATTACTTAAAGGCAACATTTTAGATACAAGGAATTTTAATTAAATTTACATAGTTAAGAACAAAAAGACAAAGTAAACATTGCTACCTTATCTCCAGCTGTTGCCTTTAAATAGGCTGATGAACACACATTGAAACACAGATGAGTCTTGTTCTATTATGTGAGACAGTGAAGGGATTTCCCCAGTATTTAAATATATTCATATAACCAGTTATATAAATCTAAATATAAAACCAATTTACTGTATGTTGTGAGATGGCATTTACTGTCTGTGAAAAGTTGAACATTACAAATCCAACCTAGCCTTGAGTCCAATCATATCTTTAGGCAGGGAAGCAGTGATAACACTTGCTGAACCAGAATTACTAACAAAATCCAGAAAGTTTGATCATATTCATTTAACTGCAGCCAATCTTTTAAAATTCAGCATAGTCCAACAAAAAAATTTCTATCAGCCATTCATGATATGAAGGAGCCTTGGTGGTGCAATGGTTAAGCACTCGGCTACTAACCAAAAAGTTAGCGATTCGAACCCACCCAGCGGTTCCATGGGAGAAACACCTGATGGTCTGCTCTTGTAAAGATTACAGTCAGGAAAACCCTATGGGGCAATTCTACTTTGTCACTTAGGGTCACTATCCTTCAAAATGACACAACGGCACCAAACAACAACAACAAAATTCATGATATGAATTCCGGTGTGTGAAATCAATTTAAATATGGTACACATAAAAAAATTATGAGAAATTCCTGTTTTGTAATGAATAAGGCAGTGGACAACTATTACTCTTTAGTAACTTTTTTGAGCTAAGCTACCGAGTCTCCTCTTTCAGTCTTCTGTTGCAAATGAAGATCATTTTTGTTCTAGGGATCTACTTCTTGGAATTTTCCAGTACTTCAACAGTGTCTCCTCTCCCCCAGGTGATGCCTTTACTCTTGTTGGTATTGATGCGAGAGAATCCAGGGGCCTGACTGGTCTTCTGCCCAAACAGACTGTACAGATTTGGCCCAGTCTTGTGCAGGCCTCCACTTTCCATGATGTGGCTTTGGGTACACTTCTAAACAAAAATCTTCTTGCCCTTCTCAACATCACCAATTTTGCGTTCTGTCTCTGGTTGCTTGTGATACCAGGGTTCCCTCTCTACAGCTGGATGCCCCACTCTCTAACATACATAACTTCTTTTTACTGTAGAGATAAACTCAGTGATGCACGAAAAATACCAAAGGCAAAGTATACCTTTCTTTGCAGGAGTCTAATGGGGAAAAGATTGAAGTTGTCAAGGATTTTGTTTTACTTGGATCCACAATCAATGCCCATGGAAGCAGCAGTCAAGAAATCAAAAGATGCATTACACTGGGCATATCTGCTGCAAAAGACCTCTTCAAAGTAGGGTTGAAAAGCAAAGAAGTCACCTTGAAGACTAAGGTGCGTCTCACCCAAACCATGGTGTTTTCAGTCACCTCCTGTGCATGTGAAAGCTAGACAATGAATAAGGAAGACCGAAAAAGAATTGATGTCTATGAATTTTGGTGTTGGAGAAGAATATTGAATATACAATGGATTGTCAAAAGAATGAACAAATCTGTCTTGGAAGAAGTGCAACCAGAATGCTCCTTAGAAGCAAGGTTGGCAAGACTACATCTCACATGCTTTGGACATATTGTCAGGAGGGACCAGTCCCTGGAGAAGGACATCATGCTTGGTAAAGTAGAGAGTCAGTGAAAAAGAGGAAGACCCTCAATGAGATGGATTGACACAGTGGCCACAACAGTGGGCTTAAGCGTAACGATTGTGAGGATGATGCAGGACCAGACAGTGTTTCGTTCTGTTGTACATGGGGTTGCTATGAGTTGGAACTGACTCGATGGTACCTAACAACATAACAACATGGAAAGAGATGGGCATTTCATCACCTATTCTGGTGAAATTGCCTCCCTAACTCTTAACTGTTCAAGAGCACGTCATTTTGGCAGCAGTTTGGGGAGTGTGTGAAAGCACCGTAGATCACATTTTCAAAGCTAGCTTTATCTTCAGATTCCTTAATGACCATATGGCCCATCTGTGACTGTGGGGCTGGCCTTTTTAGTAAGGGAATTTATTACTTTTTTTTTTTGCCAAAGTTAAATTGTTGCTGAAATGTCTTGACTTGCCCCGGAAAAAATAAAACTTGGTGTCAATTTGCCATTCTCTGTCACTCTAAAGATACTTCATTTAGAGATCAAAAGATTTCTCCCTTTCCCCTCTCTCATTTTGTTTTTGGCAAGTATAATGTTAAATGATTCTGTTATAAAAATGGTTCTGAAGCACCAAAATATAGCAAGTTTGTATTTTTTCATTTTAATCATGATGAAGATGGCTTGGAATTCTTTAGTCAAATTTAAAAAGGTGTTTTCAAAGGAAAAATTCTTGTCTCACTTTCCCTTCCAGCCGTCAAATCCTGCTCCTTGTCCCTAATTCCACATAGTTTAAATTATAGCAATGAAATGACTAGCCCAGTCTGATTTTCTTTTATATAAAAGTTGGAAATTCACCTCTCAATGTTTAACATTTGTTTGGAAATGTTAAAAAAAAATTCTCATTAATCCAAGGCACTGATATATTTTAATAGATTCATTATTAATGAATAAATATTAAAATGCTTTCATATTTAAGAATTTTTGAAGTCTTCCTAACAACCATTCTGTTTACCTACATTAAAAGATGCTCCTGGCTCTAATTACCTGGGTCAATCACTTTGAATTATTGGTAATCCTGTGAATATAGCAATAACAGCACTATCTTTATGGTTTGAATCTCTCATTTAGCTAACCCCAAATTGAAACTAAGGTCTTTGTCTCCTTAAAACCGTACTTCCATAGTCAGTAAACAGAATTAAAGTTCTACATTTTACATGCCATTTTTAGTTGATTTCTAAAATTAGAAGTTGTCCTGCCATTAATCTCAAGCAGAAATGGAAATATCAAGGCATTACTTAATCATCAGTTTAAAAAATAAAGAAAATTTTGGGAGAAAACTCACCAAATTGTGCAGAACTTTAGAGAAAAAATAAAATTATCATTATCAATAAATCACAAAATAACGTTTCAACATCTGGTTTTAGGAAAAGATTTCAAAATCTTTTTTTTAATTTAAAGAGTCACTGAGTTCACAGGAGATATTTAACTGCTATCAGTTTGCTGTGATAAAGGTAGCTTCCTTTTTTTCCTATGGAATACTTAAATAAGCAGATACATATATCTGCTTTTAACCCAGATTAGGCCATGAAAACTTGATTGCTTTTAGTGAAAGTAAAGACAAAATGGGTATCTGACTTTTTTACTCTTGAAGTATAAAAAGACGTCCAGAAAATTTGCTTCTCTTAAGATATTTGCATGTTTGGTGAAAGTAGGCTTCAGAGAAAAGATGTTGATTTTTTTGTAAGAGAAAGTATCAGGAGTGTAACATTGACTAAGAATCATAGAGTTAAAAAGTATTTAAATTCAGGATTTACTTAGAGAATACTTAGAAAAAAATTTCTTTATTCTGCTACATGGAAAGAGCACTAGATATGAAGTCACAAGTATCTATATTCTAATTCCAGTTCAGCCAGTTAACTTTGTGGCATGGATCAATCACTTCACTTCTTTAGGTCAATTCTTCATTGGACAAGTGGGAAGTCCCTGGGTGGTGCAAATGGTTAATGTGCCTGGCTGCTAACCAAAAAGTTGGAAGTTTGAGTCCATCAAGAAGTGCCTCAGAAGAAAGTCCTGGCGATCTACTTCTGAAAAATCAGCCATTGAAAATCCTATGGAGCACAAATCCATCGACCTCAAGGAGACCTGGACAGTGGAGTAGAAGCTAGCAAAGAGGTCCTATCTTCTGGACCCACATGTTCCCACTCTATGTCCTTTTGACACCAATGGGGGAAATTTTGCTTGATGCTCAGGTTTCATCAAAAGGTTTTCAACTACTAGACTGTACAGGTACCTATTATCATTTTAACTGCACGGATCTTTCCAGGTCAAACCCCCTTGAAATCCCCTCCAAAAATCATAGCAGTGCTACAAATGTTTGGTTAGAAGGAAGCTTCACACACCCTTGGGTGTGGGGACCTCTTAGTAAAGGACTGACCATTTTTAGGGCAACCCAAAGCCAATCCAATTTCATGGGATGGTTGTTAAGCACAAATACCTTGGTGCCTATTCCTAAAGGATGCCTGGGAAACCCAGTCCTGTGTGCCCCCAAAGGATATTGGTTCACATGCTTAGACTAAGCCAACAGGACTTGGGGATTAGGGTGCCTTGATTTAAGCTTGGTCAACACCAGTTGTTTCATTGGGCTTGTAATCCCCAATAACAACACAGTTTCAATCTTTCAGGGGCACAGTAACCCAGCTTCCCAGGGAGTCTTCTGCTGAAGGAAAAGAGAACCCATTACCCTGATAGCTTTAGGGATCACAGCCTTGATGGGAACACTTACCGGATTAACGGTGGGTGCAGTTTACACCAGTGCTCAAGTCCAAAATGTATCCAGCGCTGTCCAAGTACTCAGTACCAATTCAGGACGAAGTCTGTTTGCCTTACAGAGATCCCTGGACTCGTTGGCCAATGTAGTCATGGCCATTGAATTGCACTGGCCTACCTCCTGGCTGAATAGGGAGGTACATGCACAGTTGCAGACACTTCCTGCTGCATATACATTAATGTTTCTGGGGAAGTAGAACTCCAGGCTCAGAAGGTCCTTAAACAAGCTGAGTGGCTAAGGACGGCCCATACACAAATGGGTAACAATATTTGGAATCAAATCAAAGGATATTTACCTTCCATAACCTGGTTCCTTCCCCTTTTAGGACCCACAATAATTATCCTTCTACCACTTTTATTTGGTCTCTGCTTGCTCAAAGCTCTGGTTAAGTTTATGTCTTCTTGACTCCAGCAGTTCCAAGTCAAATTAATGATGATGCAAGAGTTCCAGCTCATTCCTGGATCTGAGTCCAATAGCCCCAACATAACTTTAGACCGGATAGGGAGAGATTTCTACTCTTCTAGGCAGGCCAACAACCCAGTGTCATCTTGAAGAAGTTACAGAAGAAGAGACCTCTTCCCCTACACTCTCCTAAAGAATAATGAGTATGAAATCTCTCAGGGGAGAATGAGATAGGGAAGGGAAAAAGGGAATGAGCCCCTAGGCAAAGAACCCTGAACTAAAAACATGTGCTTAACTAATGACACAAAACCTATTATCTTGGAACATGCAATAAAGAAAGATCAACCCTCCCAGCTCTCAGTGTACTTCCTTGATAAGATGTTTTTCAGAAGCACTGGCCCAATCTTGTCCCTGGAGCATGTGCAGACATCCCCAAAGTGACCAACAGACCTGTGACAGGAATCAAGCCAGCACCACAGGGAAACTGCACAGGTGTGGCACCCCATAATATGTCCTGCCATCCAGTCCCAGGAGCCTTTGTTATGGGTTCCATCTTGAATTACCTCTTGCGCACGCACCTGACACACCCTTTTGCCAGAAACTCACACCCCTTTCATGAATAAAGATGAAACCATTTCCCGCCTAGAAACTTTTATAAGCCTTGTAAACCCTTTATTTGGGGAGACAAAGGCTAGCATTGCATTGTCCCTCTTTGTCTCCACCTACGAGCTACTTTTCTCAATAAAGCTTTATTTGTGCAGGAAAAAAAAAAAAAAAGAAAAGAAAATCCATGGAGCACAGTTCTACTCTGACACATATGGGTTGCCATAAGTCAGAATTGACTAGACTACAACTGTTTTTGTTGTTGTTGTTACAATGATGAAAGAAGTTAATGTCTATGAAATTGCTCTGGAAACTGAAAAAGTCTCCCAAACATTGTATTATGTATATTATTTGCAATATTCAGTTAGAGAATTAATGCTTGCCTGAGGTCAGCCAGTGTTGGAATTAGGTTAGTCCATTCACATCCTTCTTTTTTCATGTATTGAATTAAAAGTGCTGCCTGTTGGATGCTGCAGTTTATGCATTGGAAACTAAGAACCACTATATGAACCCATGGTTGTAATATGCTTGGTATTTCTATTAATAATGGTCAAGAGTCAATTCTAAAAGATTCATTATTTAAGAAAATGAAAACATTTGACTAATACCCACTTGTTTCTAAGGTACCTTTGCAGAAGTGGAGCAAGATAACAGATCAGTGGAAAAGCATGGACCAGATAGGGAATAAATCCCTCCTCCGTTCACCGTGGCAGTGAGAATTTGCTGTGTTGAAATGATGCTGGTCAGATGTCTCATGAAAAGAGTGCCTTGAATATCTGGATATCCATCTGCAAAAAAATGAAACAAGACCCATACCTCATACCATGCACAAAAACTAACTCAAAATGGATCAAACACAAATATAAAATTAAAAATGATAAAGATCATGGAAGAAAAAATAGGGACAATGCTAGGAGCCCTAATACATGGCATAAACACAATATGAACCATAAGTAACAATGCACAAGCACCAGAAGAGAGAGATAAACGGGAGCTCCTAAAAATCAAACACTTAAGCTCATCAAAAGACTTCACCAAAAGAGGGAAAAGACAACCTACAGACTGGGAAAAAAATTTTGGCTACAACAAATCCAATCAGCGTCTAATCTCTAAAATCTACAAGATACTGCAAAACCTCAACAATGAAAAGACAAATAACCCAATTAAAAAATGGGCAAATGATATGAACAGGCACTTTGCCAAAAAAGATATTCAGGTGGCTAACAGACACATGAAGAAATGCTCACGATCATTAGCCATTAGAGAAATGCAGATCAAAACTATAATGAGATATCATCTCACCCCACCAAGGCTAGCATTAATCCAAAAAACACAAAATAATCAATGCTGGAGAGATTGTGGAGAGACTGGAACACTTATACACTGTTGGTGGGAATGTAGAATGGTACAACCACTTTGGAAATCAATTTGGCACTTCCTTAAAAAGCTAGAAATAGAAGTACCATATGATCCAGCTATCCCGCTCCTTGGAATATATCCTAGAGAAATAAGAGCTGTCACACAAATAGGTATATGCACACCCATATTCATTGCAGCACTGTTCACAATAGCAAAAAGATGGAAACAACCTAGGTGCCCATCAACAGAAGAATGGATAAACAAATTATGGTATATCCACACAATGGAATACTATGCAACGATAAAGAACAATGATGAAGCCGTGAAACATAACATGGAGGAAGCTGGAGGTCATTATGCTGAGTGAATTTAGTCAGTCACAGAAGGACAAATATTGTATAAGACCACTATTATAAGAACTCAAGAAAAGGCTTAAACACAGAAAAAAACATTCTTTGATGGTTACAAGGGGGGGTCATTTACTAATTAGATAGTAGATAAAAATTATCTTAGGTGAAGGGAAGGACAGCACTCACTGCAGGAGAAGTCAGCACAACTGGACTAAAACAAAGCTAAGAAGTTTCCTGAATACAGTCAAACACTTGGAGGGACAGAGTAGCAGGGATAGGGGTCTGGGGACCATGCTTTCAGGGGACATCTTGGTCAACTGGCATAACAAAGCTTATTAAGAAAATGTTCTGCATCCTACTTTGGTGATTGGCGTCTGGGGTCTTAAAAACTTGCAAGCGGCCATCTAAGATGCATCAGTTGGTTCCAACCACCTGGAGTAAAAGAGAATGAAGAACACCAAAGACACAAGAAAAGTATTAGCCTGAGACCAGAAGAATTAGATGGTGCCCAGCTATTACCAGTGATCACCCTGGCAGGGAACACAACAGAGAGTCTCTGATGGAGCAGGATAAAGGTGGAGTGCAGAACTCAAATTCTAGTAAGAAGACCAGACTTCTAGTAAGAAGTCTGACCAAGACTGGAGGAACCCCAGAAAGTATAGCCCCCGGATTCTCTATCAGCCCTGAACTAAAAAGATTTCCAAGGCCAACTCTTCAAACAGGGATTGGACTGGACTGTGGGACATAAAGTGATAATCGTGAGGAGTGTGCCTCTTAGCTCAAGTAGATACAAGAGACTAAATGGGCAGCTTCTGTCCAGAGGTGAGATGGGAAGGCAGAGAGGGTTAAGAGCTGGCTGAATGGACATGGGGAATCAGGTGGAAAGGATGAGTGTCCTGTCACAGTATGGGGAGAGCAATTAGAGTCACATAGCAAGGTATGTATAAATTTTTGTATGGGGGAGAAAAAAAGAGTGCGTTGCAGAATAAATTTTGATCTTGAAGTTTTTCTTGGATGGACATTTTAAGATCCATCCAGGTCTTTTGATCACTGGTAATCATAGTTGTGACAGATCTAGCTGTCATTTGTAATGTTTGGTGATGATGGAGTGTTTCGAGTATGTTTTAGATCTGAACAACTGCTGGTGATTTATAATTAAGTGTTCCACTGGATCCAAGTCCAATAATTCTAAAAAGACTTACTTTCCCATTCCTCAGAAATAAATGATTATAACCCATGTCACTGAACAATTTGTATAAAAGTTGGTAAATCGGAACCTAATTTGCTGTGTAAACTTTCACTGAAAACACAATAAAATATTATTTAAAAAAAAGAAATGATTCAAAATGAGTGTTTGGTTTTTTCTTGCATGAATGGAAGCTGTGGTGTCAGCACAGTTTCCCAGGCATCCTGTACTCCTGTCAACAACACTTAAGCTGAAATGCTCTGGAAGGGCCGTGTTAAGAGAAACAGAGGCGTCAGGTAATCTTCCATCCTTTTTCAGTGATAGCATTTGTCAGATGAGAAAATTAGATGATAGGGAAATGCTGAATTGGAACCCTTTATCACTGACTATGAGAACCCAAGGGCACAAGATAAGTGCACTCTGAAGACAGTGGGGCTGATAGGTCTGCTGTAAGAAGCATAGTTGTGGTGTACTGTTGGAGACTCGGGCTGAAAGTGAGAGTGAGAACACATTTATCAAAATTGAGAGAGAAGAGCAAACAACCCTGCCGGTTAATCAGAGAAGCACACACAAGGTGTTTGATTGCAACCACATGCGTTGAGTGTTGGTAGTGCGTCATCAGAGATTGGAGGGGACTACTGGGAACCTGCTGTATCTTGTCAAAATCACAAGGATAAACCAAAGTGACATGGACCCCTTCCTGTTCACAGTGATCTATCCATTACAAATCTAACCGTTTGCTTAAACCCTCAGTGGCTCTCCAGTGCGCCTACAGGGCAAAGGCCAAGCTCCTTGGCAAGACATGAAAGGCTCTCCAAATTTGAGGCCTGCTTGCCTTGCTCACTTCATCCCTCATTACCCTCATCCTTGTAATTTAAGCTTCAGTGACACCCATTTGCTTGTTGTTTTCTACTTGTGGCAAACTGCTCCTCATCTCCAAGCCTTTGGTCTTTTTTTTTTTTAAGGGAATATAAAACCATTTATTGACCACTGTTCACCATTATTTACAATAAACAGTATACAATTGGATTGACATTCTGATTACTACGAAGTTGTTTTTCCTGGCTTCAGCTGAACCAGCAACCCAAATACGGAGAAGATTTAACCTACATGTAAGGAGTGGGTTGAGGTAAAGAAAAACATGCAGATCAATAATTTAGATTATAAATTTATTCACCCATTTATGCCAGCAGGTCATAAACTGCAACATTTCTAACCATCTTATTAGGTTTTCACCAGCAAAGTCTTAGACATTCCATGAATCACGACTTTTTAGTCAATATAGCACAGGGACTTTAACTTTCCGTAAATGAATGGTTCTCTAGAAGGAACAAATGCCCATTTAACTAAGCCTTGCTTGGCTTATTAAAATATATCAGTATTTGTCTAGTTTTCTTATCTGGGTGGAGAGATTTTTGATAGTGGTAAGATATTCCTCTCAGGAAATTTTGCAAATAAACGGTTTCATTTATATGACTATATAAATATGAATTTCGATACAGGTATTTTAAATTGTCCAATTAATTACAGGATCATTTGATTTGAAAGCTATGGCTTCAAAACTTTTTTCAATTTAACCTGAGGTGATCTATTTCTTGAGTGGCTGTCAGCAATAGAATCCCTGAAACAACATGGACCTACCCATGGTTGTAAAATGTCATTTTTATTTAGAATAGTTTTATTTTTGGTGAATGTAAAATAAAATAAAATAAAATTTGCATACGTATTTATGCACACACACAAAAACAAAGAAACAAAAACCCAGAATGGTCCTTAGGTATACATTATGGGTTAAACACAAGTTCTGATTCAGTAATGACTATGTAAATTTTTCCAATATTTAGAAAAGCTATTCTCTAATGCTGAGGAAATAATACACCATGGTATCAAATGTGCTTTTCTGATAAATAAAGCATCTACAGAAAGCTTTTATTTATTTGTTCAAAGTAACTAGTGCTATTGATGCAATGAAGAACTCCAGCAACTCCCCCAATACCACTTCAAAACAAACATATCCGACTTGATTTCCATTAAAATGTAGTTATTCTTCACACTAATAAACCAAAAAACCAAGACCCAGATTTTATATATATATATAAAAAGCAACACAAACGATTATTGAGCTTCATCTTCTGGACAAGAATGCCATGTTAGTCTCTCTTCATAAAATGCAATTACAATTTGAGGGCACTTCATGTTTGCCTCTTTTGCCAGCACGAAGTCGGCCTCATCTGAATCTTTCCATTTCATGAGAAACATTAATTCTCCACTGTTGTCCGTGGCACCAATTATTCGTTCAGGATCAAGACCTCTGGCAAAGCCTCTTGGTTTGTCAGCACATCTCTTTTCTTCTTTGATTTGCTGTCATCAGAGTCACTGTCAGATAAAGACTTCCTTTTTGTATCATCTTTTTCTTTACCAGCATTTTGAGAATTAAGAAATGCTTCAGTTAATTCTGGACAATCTAAATTTTCTTCAGGTTCACAAGTATTGTCAGCATCTGTAAATCCCTTCCACTTCAGGAAATATTCCACCTTCCCATTATTACACGTCAGGTCCAGCACTTTTTCTACCACAAATTCTTCAGGTTCTGCCTCTTTGACTTTTTTGTTCTTTCCGTTGTTTCCTTCCCATTTTTTGCAATGTAGTTTTATTGGAGCCCATTTTTTATTGCAAACTTGAAGAGCTATTATTCACTGCCTTGGAGCTGCTCCAGGTCTCAGGTCTGCGGCATCTCTGTCCCTGCACGCCTACCGCTCAAGCCACATCCAAAGAGGGCCTTTGGTCCTTCAGTGACTCCTGGTTAAACTGATCTCTCCCCTGCCTATGTCTGCCCCATCCTATTCATCCTTTCAGAATCAACACAGGCATTTAGGTCATCCAGAAAGCCTTCTCTGAATGTTTGTCTTCCACAGTCTTGGTTAAGAGCCCATCCTTGGTTCTCTGCTGGTACCTTGTATGTATCCTGTCATATATCCTTATTACCTAAGAGATTGAACTAGAAATCTCTCACAGTGCCAGACTGCCTTGCCAGGCTCCTTTCCCATCCCTCATATCCTGCTCCCATTTGGAAAATCATTTCCTGCTCTGAGTGGTCCTAAAGTATCATCATCTACCACCCTCACCCCTTCCCAGTTGCCTTGGGTTTTTTTTTCTGCTAAAGCTAATACGGTAGATGACTCTCTTCCTTTTGGATTATATGCCAGAGGAACATGGGCCTGGGCTGCTGGTGACCTTTTCTCCCATAAAAAGCCCGTATGCAGAAGGAAAAAATAAGGTTAATAAGCAAAGTGAAGCAGAGACAGAACTTAGGAGAGGGAGACAGATGGAGAGAGAACTGGTGACGTGGTTGAACCCCTAGATCCACCCAAGTCGTTAGCTTTGTTGTCAGGATTAAATGAGTTAATAAATGCATGTAAGTAAAAATGTACATGAGAGTATATGTATGTTTAATAATAGTTGGCTACTTTTAATCATATCTTAATATATAATATTTTTATGTGTTCTTACCTTATTTTCCCACTAGATTGTAAGGTGTTTGAGAGCAGGGACCAGGTCTTATTTATCTCTGTTGTCTAGCAATTAGCACAGTGCCTAGTTTATACTAAGGTTCAGTAACACTTCTTGAAGTAAATTTAATAGATCAACACATTCTGATTCCTGTGAAAAACGCCCAGTTTGTGGCTTCAGCCTCATCTCTCTGAACAAGTGTGATTTTGTTAGTAGATATACCATTCACTCCTAAGATGTGAAAAGCATCTTGGGCCTGTGGATTTGTTTTGTTGTGTTCAGGGTGTTCTGACGTGGGCTAAACTGCCTTGATGTTGTTTTATGTATGTAACAATTGTTTTTATTTTTTGTGATGCAAAATGCATTATCTTTTGAGAGAGGTGGAGTTAGGAGATTTTTTTTTTTTTTTTAAATGAAAAGAAAAGAAAAAGAAAAAGGTCAGTAAGGTAAGATTCCCAACTCCTTGTGTTACGTTTAGAAAGAGAAAATCACTCTTGGTGTGCTAAACTTAGAAAAGACCAAATTGCCCCCAACTCCCATGAAGATAGTTGAAACTGAAAGCATCTTAAAATTAAATTCTTTTTGTTGCCTTTGGTGGATTTTCTTCTTTCCTGTAAAAGATGGCAATAAAAAGGATTCCTGATGATTTTTTTCATGTTTTTAATGCATGTGTGGGAATCCTAATGTCTGTTTACTTTAATGCTAGCGTTTGAAGCTGTGTTCAAGTTAATTATTAATGAGAAAAATGCATCACCAGCTTGTTTCCAGTTAGGAGGGTAGGGTGGAATGGAATGAGTCAGTTCCATACCTATTTTCTGTTTAAATTTAGCAGACAAATGTGGAAATGATAATGTGATGAACAGAATTTTTAGCCCAAATTTTTCATTTCCACAAGCATTGTTGTTGTTGGGCGCTGTCAGGTCAATGTTTGACTTATAGCGACCCCATGTAACAGAGTAGAACTGCCCCATAGTTTTTTCTTGGCTGTAGTCTTTATGGAAGCAGATGGCCAGGTCTTTCTCCCTCAGAACTGCTGGGTGAGTTTAAACCTTCAACCTTTCAGTTAGCAGCCTAGTGCTAAACCTTTGTACCATCAGGGCTCCTTCTGAATATGGAGAATGGGAAAGTTTGCTCAAACAGATTCCCTGAAGCAGGTGATTTGAGTATCTGCCCTTCTAAAGTTAGTGGATGCAAATTCTTCATCCTTTCAGATCTCCAGCTGGACCATTAGCCCCAAACATAAAATAGAACGCTGGGAGAAGGATTTCTTTGTTACTGATAGCTGTATGCTTGCTTGGTGTGTGCATGTGTGGGTTTGGAGAAATATGTCCCTTCGATGTCTTTCCCTTCAGGAGCACGCTTCTCCAAGGCCTTCATTTAGACCATTTCTTTAAAACCTCTTGTCTGAAATAAAGCAAAAGCCTGCTGCCCCAGGACCCTTGCCCTGGTTTCTTCTCTTCTCAATTTGTACTTCCTCTTTCTGTAAGAATATCTTGGTAAGTAAAACCTGTGCTTGATTTATTCTATTACTCAGTAGAAAACTCCAATGACTTCTCACTGCTTCCTTAATTTAAATTAGCATTCATTCTTTGGGATGCACATGGTGATTTTTGTATAATAGGCACATGGGAGCCATTCAACAACCCTAGGAGGTCAGTATTATTACTGGTCCTATTTTACAGGTGGCACAACTGAGGTGAGAGAGGTTAAATGGTTAAACTAATATCCATAGTGAATAACTGGCTGGGACTCAATCCCAGATTTTTTGATTTACGAATCCATGCTTTTCTCACAATTCCACACTACATTAACTTTTTACAGAACATTGAGTTGTTTTAATATAAAAGAAGCATAATACCTTAATATTTTTTAAGTTATAGAATTTCCAAACATATAAATAACTCCAAAGGAGAGTATAAAAATCTCACAGAACACTGCCTCTATATAAACAAAATTTAGCATTTTGCTATGTTCAAATCTTTATAAAAATAAAAGTTGTAGCTATACTAAGCAGCCCTGGTGGCACAGTGGTTAAGCACTTGGCTGATAAATGAAAGGTTGGCAGTTCAAACTCACCAAGGGGTTCCGTGGGAGAAAGATGTGACAGTCTGCTTCTGTAAAGATTACAGCCTTGGTAACCCTATGGGGCAGTTCTGCTCTGTCCTGTAGGGTCACTATGAGTCAGAACTGACTCGATGGCAGTGGGTATAGATATAAATATTTGTGTTTTCCCAGGTTAACTTTCTTTTTTCTTCAGAGGTCATTGCTAGATTGAAATTGGTGCTGGGGTGGATGACCCATTAAAGGAAGGTAAGCCTGGGTTTACTAATCTGTAGTGACACTGTAGGGATTGTTAATTTGAAAAGAGGCTTTGATTCTGTAGGAAGGTGCTGTGGGGTTGGGAGGGAGACAGATGCCAGCCATACCTAGAAGCAGAATCTTTGATGTGATAAAACAATATGAAATTGTTCACTACAGATGATCTGGTAAGCAAGGTAAGCATCGTGCTTACCTTGCCTATTGGATAGTCCACCCCTGATTGGCACATATCTTTTTTATGTCTATGATTTTATATTTTTACCACATATGTGCCAATAAACAATACCTTTTGTTGTTTATGTGTTTTAAAAATGACATGACGTTAATCTGCCCATGTATTTTTTGCAACTTGTGTTCTTTGCTCAGCATCTCTTGGGTTTGGTTGATGGTTGTTCCAATATTTTTTAGTTACAGCTGAAGGTATATCATTGTACAAGAATGTCTGTGCACATACAAAAATGTAAGCATAAATTTAGAAGTGGAAGTGCTTAACTGAAAGTTTTTTGAATATTCAGTTTTACTAGAAACTGTTAACTTGCTCTCCAAAGTGTTTGTAACTACATAAAACTTCAGTAGCAAGTGAGAGTTCTTCCTTCCCCCTCCTCCCATCTCTGATGAGACATGATATTGTAGGATTTTAAACTTTTTACTTATCCAATAGAATCTCATTTTTAGCCTCAATTTATATTGCCCTGATTACTAGTGAGGTGGTGAATGTTTTCATGTGTATACTGACCATTTATGTTTCTTCTCCTTTTGTGAAAGGATGGTAGTATCAGGATGTTCCTTTTTTTTTTTTTTAATTTTTATTTTACTGGTTTGTAGAGGTTCTTTAAATTCCAAACATAAAGCCTTTGTATTCTATTTTCATTTTGGGTATTTAAAATCTCTTTCCCTCTCTTTGAGTATTTAAAATCTGCCAACAAGGAAGGGGTGGGTGGATGAACTTGTTAGAGAAAACCACAGTTTAGGTCAAATTGGATTTATAGTGCCTTATACTTTTGCCTTAGGTTTAGAATAGCCAGACATGTCTCAAAACATTTACCCCCAAGTGGGATAATACTCCAGCTTCTCTATTTATGGTCAATTTAAAAGTTAAGCCAGATGGTATGCCAATTTTTTGTTTTTCCGCTGGAGGGGATGAAATACAGGGGAAGTATTTTATTATATAGTGGTTAAGGAACAAGACTTCCACCCACCCACCTAATCTTGACAGGTTTAACTAAATGAAGCTCTGTTGGGAGGATGTTTCTTGGCCTGTGTTCGACGTGAATCAATGGGATCATCAACTGCATGCCAGTGGATGAGATTAGTGGGAATTTTGTGGGTTTTTAAAAAGAACTGTACACACGAAAAGCTTTATAAATGGAAGAACTAAGATGATACCAAACAACAACACTCTAAAATCTAGTTCCATCCTATCTTTTCCTTTAAATGCTGTGACTAAGTTACAAGGGGCCAGTTCCCAGTCCCCCTTCTGGATGCCAGGCATCTTGTCTGAATTTGAACAAAAACCTCTCAGTATGGAAATTTGTTAGAAGAAAAGAGATTCAAGCAAGGAGTGTGTGTGTGTGTTTGTGTATGCCTATCTATAGGGTCGCTGTGAGTCAGAATTGACTCGATGGCAATGGGTTTTTTAAATTTATTGTGTGTAGTGTGTGTATGTGTGCAGGTGTGTTGATGTGTGTATCTATGAATGTGTTTGCCTGTGTATGTGCCTCTGTGTGTGTGTGCGTGTGTGAGGGGTTATGAATGTGTATGCCTTTGTGTGCGTTCTTGTGACTGTGTATGCAAACGTGTGGGCACCTGTGTGTGTGTGCATCTGTGAGGTGGTGTGTGAATGTGTGTGCATTCTTGTGCTGTAACTGCATGTGTGTGTGTGTGTGCCTGTGTGCATGTGTGTGGGCACCTATGTGTGTGTGTGTGAGGGAGTGTGGGAATGTGTATGCCTGTGTGTGCATTCTTGTGCTGTGACTGTGTGAGTGTGTGCATGCATGCTTGTGTGTGGTAGCCTGTGTGTGTGTGTATACGTGTGTGTGAGGGTGTGTGGGAATGTGTGTGCCTGTGTGTGAGAGTGTGTGCTGTGTGTGCTGCGGGTGGGAGAGGCTGCTTTGACTCAGCCAGTGGCAGAGCAGTTAGTACATAACTAATAGTAAGAAAGGAAGCTGGGAAGAGACTAGGAGGGGGAACAGCCGACCTATTAACAAAAGCTCAGTTTTGTCCCTGTGGACCCAACCAGCAGAAGGGACAGGACGAGCTGTGGCTCTGTGCCAGGGTAGCCGGGCTCACCGCAAACATCGACGGCATCTTCATCATGCCCTTCTCAGGGGACTTCCTCAGGCTTGGCGCCCGGGAAGTTTTCAAAGCCACAGCTGCAGCCTTGGAGAAGACCTGCAAGCAGAGAGGAGTGTGTATGTGAACTTCAATTATATTTTTTGGCTGGGTGGGCGAATGGATTTTCAGTACAAAGAAAACTCAAAACTCAGCTGACCTGAAAGACTGGAATTTCAGCTCTCTTTCCTTTGCTGGGTGGTGTTTCCTCCCCCTTCCTCTCAAAACCCTTTAAACCAGAGATTACCGGGTCAGCGACTGTTAGCTGCCCGCCCGGTTCCGAGGGTTGGTAGCTTTTTAGCCCGGAAAGGAACACCACTACCTGTAAGTATCTGCTTTCTGTGCTTCCTCTCATCCTGGCTGTGAATATTCTGTTAGGCAAATGCCCCAGAGATTGTCTGCATGGTATCATTAACTCTGAGCAACTGTGTAAGAAGTATGCAGGACTGCTTGCAAAGTTTAATTATCATGTAAACTCAGAAGGTGGCAACTTGCAGTGATAACAAACAATATGTCAGAGATGGGGGTTCGTTATTACTTGACACAAACTTGTAACTCTTCTGAAACCATCCCCAATGGTACTCACCAATCAAATACCCATTTTTAATTTTTTTTCTACAGTTAGAATGTTTCTTCTTAGAAATGGCAAATGGAAAAGATATAAAAATTAACAAAACCTATAATGTCTTCATGTGTAAGAAATTGCAATTTGGCTGAGGTGATTTCTCTCTTTGCTTTTAGTTTAGTTATATTTGGACATATCTTTTTAAAGAATGGTTTTTATTTATATGAGTATGAGAGATGGTGTTTGGGAGGCAAGAAATCACATTTTTGTGAACCCTTTGATTTCTAGGCTTTCTCTGCTCTTTACTCAGATTTAGTCCAGACACCTGGGTCCTGTAGTAAATATTTTCTTTTGGTTTTCGTTTGGACCACAGAAATCATTTTTAGGGCATTTAATTTTCATTTCTTATTGCTCTTGGTGTTGTTGCATGGTGTGAATAGTAAAGCTTAAAAAGAGCATTTCCGGGGACTCGTGGGTGTTTATGGCCTGGGAATCACGCTAGAGAGATTAACCTCTTCAGGGCTGCTTTGCAGACCAGACCCGGTAATCCAGATGCTCTGCAGGTTTCTGCTCTGGAGAATTGATGCTGCAGTTCTGGACTATTGTTAGAGCTTAAAGAGTTGCTTCTCAGCCCCCTGTCTCCTACACTTGATGAAAGTGCCTTCGGCATAACTTTAGGAAAGTGTCCACTACCTTTGCTCATTCATCTGCACCAGGGATTCGCAAACCTTAGTATGCATAAGAACCACCTGAGTGTTTGATGAAAAGGCAGATTCCTAGTCCCCACCTCAAAGAATGTGAGACCCGTGGTGGGACCAGGAATCTTCCTGGGTGATTCTGTTGCAGGCGGTCTGGAGATCATGCTTGGATAAACATTGCTCTGAATTGCCCTTAGCAATTAAATTCTTGTCAAGTACCTGGTTAATATTAAACCTCAGATCTAAATAGTAAACTTGAGTTTGAGCTGGTATTGTGCATAACTTATGTGGGACAAGGTTTTGCACGCTTGGTTTCTTTCACATGTGGGGCTGTATGGACTGACCTGCTCCAGCATGGCAGAGCAATGTTTGTCTTGGAAACCTTAAAACCCATGGCTGTTCTCAAATGTCTATCAGCCTCCTGGGGAATGCTCTGCTCCTGGGACTGTGCTATGCTGAGCGGGGCTGAACTGGGCTGGATTTCTCAGGACTGCTCAGGGACAGTCTTATTCCTAGAAACTGAGTTTGGATTAGACCAGCTTGTGGGGCTTGGGAGAAACAGGAAGTGATTCCACCATCATGTTATGCCGTCATTTGACAATATACGGAAGCAAGAACTCAGCCTCCATCCCCATCCCCACGTCATATGGCGCTGAATATTTATAGTGATAGAAAATAGAATGAGGTCATCAGAACCCCTTCTTTCTCCCCTCTCCTTATCCCATATATTTGGGAGTACAGCTACATACCAGGCTTGGTGTTAGCTTCTAAGGCTTCCAAAATGACCAGTGTGTATGATATAGACAGGGTCCTTGCCCTCATGGCATTTCAAATCTTAGCTGTTGCGAACCAATCTTGGGTGAACCACCTAATCTATCTGAGCTTCAGTTCTTCCATCAATAAAATGAAAGGGTGGAATTAAATGAGTTTTGGTATCTTTCCAGTTCTAACATTCTGATATTGGGTGGAAATGGCTAGTCTTCTAAACAGATATGGGGAGGGAGGGGGAAGGAAGCTCTAGCATCTGCTTTGAGAACAGCCCTAAAGATTTGACCTATTCTTTTCTTCAAAAACTTTCAAAAGTATTTCTTTAATTTTCTTTTATCTCCTGAAGAATCCAGGCCAGTGATGTATTGAATTAGACAAATGCCACCATTTCAGAGCACGCAGTCATTCCTCCCCATGAGATCTTGTAACTTTCTAGAAAGTCTGCTTCCCTGGGCCAGGTTACATAGGAGGGCAGCCTCTTATCTTGTCTGAATCTGGTGTTGCTCCCACTTTGGAGAGCTGGGTGGTCTGAACAGGGCTTAGCGGCTTCCATCCTTGCACAGCTTGTAACCTGACCCCTTCAAGTGCTCCAACAGCTTTTGTACTACCAGGTGAGAGTCTCAAACTGGGGCTGGGGAAAAAAAAAAAAGACAAACCTAATGAAATCTCCTATTTTGTCTGTAGCTTCTCTTACTGTGGTGACTGGGGCAGCATTTCAAAGGGCTCTAAAACTTGGCTGTCAAGAAGTTATGGCTGTGATCTCTGAGCTTTTCTGACAAGTGTAGCCTCTAGCTGCCTGAAGATATTATGTTTGGATGGGAAACTACTCACTGCAGGACAGAGGACAGAGATCAGGCAAAGTGAGGATTTTTTTTTTTAACAAAAATGTTCTTTGCCTCTCATTGGTCAAGTTTAAAAGAGATGGCAAAAACAGTTTTTAGTTTCACCCTTATTCCTCCCTATTTATGGGGCTGCAGAAAGGTGAGGAAAATGTGTAATAAAAGATGATGCCAAGAATACTCCTTTTGTGCATCATCCAAAGGCTGCTAAGATTGTATATCACGCTCCATCCACTCCCGGATTTATCTTTGAGACTTTCCGATCTGACCTCCTGGAGACAGGGGTGCAGATAAACACTCCAGAGCCCACTAAGCCCTTCCTTTGGGTGTTCTGCCTCCCTGGGATCCCATCTTTGCATTCTGTCACGTGCGTTAGCACTTACAAACGCGCCCTGTACTATTCCCTAAATACACAAGCCACAACTTTGTCTCATGAGATTGGACTCAAAGCCATATCATCGTCATTCTAAGGTGTATATTTCTTGTTAGTACAAAAAAAAAAATCATCATTTTGTAAAATTATAAACCAAAACTATTTTGGAGTTAGAATTTCAGAAAGGACAGACATCCATAGACAAGGACTTATCCAAATGTTTAAAAGTTATTGGCATTTCCTATTAAATCTCTTTCATAGCCCAGATTTTTTTTTTCTATAAAGTGCTTTTCCTTCTTAAAAAATCAACACAACAATAACACAACAGCAATACTTTAATTCTGTTTTATGTACTTTTTTTTCCTTTATTATATGCTCCTTAGAAGAGAGGATGGCGAAACTACGTCTCACATACTTTGGACATGTTATCAGGAGGGACCAGTCCCTGGAGAAGGACATCATGCTTGGTAAAGTAGAGGGTCAGCAAAAAAAGAAGAAGATCCTCAAAGACATGGATTGACACAGTGGGTACAACAATGGCCTCAAACATAGCAACGATTGTGAGGTTGGCACAGGGCTGGGCAGAGTTTTGTTCTGTTGCACATGGGGTTGCTATGAGTTGGAACCGACTTGACAGCACCTAATAACAATAACGACAACCTTTATTATATCATGGTGGGAAGTTTCTATTTCATCCAATAAGCATTAGTGATTGTTTTTCAAGCCAAAAGGTATTACTGATAGATGAATAGATAGAGATAGATAGCTGCTGTTGAGTCAATTCTGACTCACAGCAACCTTATGTATAACAAAATGAAACATTGCACAGTCCTGCATCATCCTCACAATTGCTGGCATGTTCGAGTCCATTGTTGCAGTTATTATTTTAGTCCATCTCACTGATGGTCTCCCTCACCCTTGCTGGACCTCTGCGTCACCAAACATGGTGTCTTCCTCCAGCAATTGACCCTTCTTAATGACATATTCAAAGCAAGTAAGTTGGACAGTGTTCTGCTGTGATCCACAAGGTTTTCATTAGCTAATTTTCTAAAGTAGATTGCCAGGCCTTTCTTCCTAGTCTGTCTTAGTCTGGAAGCTCTGCTGAAGCCTGTCCACCGTGGATGACCCTGATGGTATTTGAAATACCCATGGCATAGCTTCCAGCATCACAGCAACACACAAGCCACCACAGTACAACAAACTGACAGATGGGTGGTAGGTAGTAGTGATAGAAGAGCCTAAATGTGAAACAGAGTGAAATAATCGGAAAAAAAAAAAAAAAAAAAAAGAATGGCCTTTGAATAAATTTCAACTGGTTCCAATCCTGGGCGTCAGTATTCTTTGGTTCTATAGTGTTGGCCAAGTTACTTAACTGGTTTCCTTGGAAGTAAAGTGAGGATACTTACCTTACTGGGAGTTTGTAAGAGCTAAAAGACATTTGAAAAGCACCCAGCATGGTACCTAACATATTTTGAGTGCTCAATAAATACTATTTCTCTTCTTTGGGGTAATATAGGTGTGTAGGCTGGAAAGAAGCAAAGATGTGGCAAAACACTCAAATTTGTAGGTGAAAAGAAAAGAGAAATAGAGTTTTCTCGCACACCCCAGTGACTGGCCAGAGCAACTTAACCCATCACTCCCCAGGCTGTTAACTCTAGTTGACATGCCTTTTTGTCACTGGATTCCTTCTCACAGATTGAGTAGAAGATGGGTAAATTCACATACTACCAAAGCGATTAGTATGCAGATAGCAAGGGTTATGTGAAAATCACTCTGTCCTCATTTTTTCCTGCTTCTAGAAAATTGGAGAGTTTTATATCCATTTCAGACAAACATATAAGGAGAAGAATCATTTAGTTTTTCTCAGAATTGTGCTCCATTAAAGCAATGGAGCCAACCTCAGGGGGAAGCACTTGTTTGAGAATTTGAAACTCTGGGGTTGCACCAAGGTGAACTATCAACAACTGAAAGGATGCAGACCTTTAAACTTGCCCTCGGGCCTCTGTCTCCCTTCCCCCAGTTTTTCTAATGGGTCTGACTGATGTTTGCACTGGGGTAAGGCAGTCACTCAGCTGATATTTATTGAGCTTCTTCATGCTGGACACAATGACCAGCACAGACGATACTTGAGTGAGCAGAATAATCATAGTTTTTATCTTTAAGGAGTTTACAGACTAAGGGAAATGGCAGACATTTAAAAAACAATGACTGCAAATAAATAATTAAATGCCTGTAGGTGTGCAAAGTATGTAAGGAGTATTATAGGATTCTACATGAGAAAACTGGTCTGGGGGTTGAGACTTGAAGGATGGGTAGAATTTAGCCAGGAAATGGGGTGGTTGGTGGGAGTGGGGAAAGGGATTCATGGCAGATGGAAGAGTATGGACCAATACACAGAGGCCTAGAAGCAGGAGAGGCAGTACATGAGTTTAAGAAATGAAAGAAAGTCCAGGTTGACTAGAGTTATCAATGGTAAGGAGGAGGTAGAGTTGTATGAGAAGAGACTGGAGAGGTGGGCAGGGACCAATCATGCTGGCCAAACCAGTTTCAGAGTTAAAAGGGACCCCAGAAAGCACCTAATCTATACCTTCTCCCTGAAACAATTCCTATGTCTATACCTCAGCCCTTGCCATTATGGTACAACTCTGAAAGAAAGTTCATTCTGAAAACAAGTTTGAGATTTCCACTCATTTTCCCTAGTTCTGCACCCTGGCCTGGAACCACAGAGTAAACTGACTCCTTCAAATGTTTGAAGAAAGAATTTATGTTTTTCGTAAATTGCTGCCAATGCAAGTCTTCTCTTTCTCAGGCATATGCAATTGATTACTGGAAATGCAGAGTTCACATTGTGCTCATTGCATGCTTACTTACTGCCTTAACTCCATCATTCCAGCCTCCGACTATCGGGGCTGTGCATCTTGATCTGTCCTCAGTGATAAAACAGCGAACCCTCTTGAATTTGTGCTATCTGTGAGTTGGATAAGCTTGTCTTCTGTATCTTTGTTCAGGAATTTAGAAAATTGTTTAATCAGAGAGCCAAAACCAGAGCCATGGGGCACAACTCTAGATGTTTCCCTTATGAGGAACATGTCCTTAATCCTTCCCTCTCCCATTTTTTTTTTCTTAAGGGGAAACTAGTGGCAACATTTCTATAACACAGAATCATGGAAATATCTAAATTTTACCGGGAAGAGCCTAAAGATACTAATATGCATTGGTATTCTTGTCTTGACAAGAATGCAAAAGGTGCAATTCAACTGTAATTGCTAACTTCAATTATTGATAGATATGTTGGATGCACGTGCAGCAGATGGTTTTGTCTTCTTGCCTTCAAAACAGATAGACAAATGGCTACACTATCAGGGGGATGGGATAAGTGCTCTGGGATGGGTTTAAATAAAACGTGATTCTTCTGCAATGGTAAGAAGCAACTCTTTCCAAATGGTCTGAGGGCATCCTGGAGAAGGCATTTCATGAGGTCTTAATAAATGGGAAGGATTTCAATAAAAATGGAAGCAAGGACATTTCAGGCAGGGCAGACCTGAGCAGGGACATAGATATGGGAAATTCCTAGGGGGGGCATTGTGAATGTTTAACCAGAGCTTAGGGGAAAGGGTTGGAATGTAATTCTGGGGCATCATAAGCCTAGAGATAATAGCCCAAGCCATGGGAATAGATATGTAGTAAGAAGCCAGTTGACGTCAAATTTTTAAGAAAAACACATTTTTAATGGTACAAGGTTACCAAAAGAGGGGAAATAAGGGTATGAAAGAGAAGGAAGAGCAAATAAAAGGAAAAGAGGAATTGTTGAGGTAGACAGAGAACCAGGAACTATACTGAGCCACATAAACCAGGGGAGAAGCAATTATGAAGGAAGTGTGGTGGGCAGCACTGTTGTATGCTATAAAGATGTCAGGGAGCATTAGTCTGAGAAAAGTCAAACGATATATATTAATTAGTAGGTCACTAATTATGATGTTAGTGAAGATATTGAATATACCATGGACTGCTAGAAGAACGAAGAAATCTGTCTTGGAAGAAGTACAGCCAGAATGCTCCTTAGAAGGGAGGATAGAAAGACTTTGTCTTGTATACTTTGGACATGTTATCATTGGGGACCAGTTCCTGGAGAAGGACATCATGCTTGGTAAAGTAGAGGGTCAGTGAAAGAGAGGAAGACCATCAATGAGATGGGTTGACACAGTGGCTGCAACGATGGGCTCAAACATAGCAACGATTGTGAGGATGGCGCAGGACTGGGCAGTGTTTTGTTCTGTTGTATGTAGGGGTCACTATGAGTTGGTACCGACTCACCTAACAACAACAGTAGGTCACTGTCAGCCTTTAAGACAGCTATTTCAGTAGACTGGTGGTGTTCAAAATCAAGTGGTGCTTTTATGGAATAAAAAGTTGGTGAAGGAGTGAGTATAGACAATTTTTCAAGGAGATAAGATAGTTGGGCAATATGAGGCATATGATGGGAAAGATGAAAAGAAAATATTTGCTAAGTAGTAGTAGTAATAGTAATAATAGTAGTGGTAGTAGTAGTAGTTAAAGTAGTAGTGAGAACACTAACATTTATTGAACTTCTGCTATGTGCTAGATGGGAGCCCTGGTGGCACAGTGGTTAAGTGCTTGGCTACTAACAGAAAGGTTGGCAGGTTGAACCTACCAGTGGATCCATGGAAGAAAGATGTGGCAGTCTGCTTCCATAAAGATTTAAATCTTGGAAGCCCTATGGGGCAGTTCTGCTCTGCCTATAGGGTTGCTATGGGTCAGAATTGACTAGCGGGCAGTGGGTTTTGGTTGTGTACTAGATGCTTACATATATTACTTCATTTGATTCTCAAAACATACTGTGAGGTAGATTTTTTAGCCCCTTTTTATAGGTGAGAAAACTGAGACTAAGAGAACCTAATTTGGCCAAAGTGATATACCAGTAAATGGCAGAACCAGAATTTTAATCTAAGTCAGCGTGTTCAAAATCTCTCTATGGGTCCACTGCATCCCACGTTTGTCTGGCAGTTTTCCTGTTTCAGGCTGGGCTTCTCCCACGGGAAGGACAACTGGCCTTCAATTGGAACCAATTTGTCAAAGTGATGATAGAAACCAAAAAACAAAATGAGGATCAAAAGACAGATGCGCAAGAAGAACTGATTTCTGCCAAAGACGGGATAGATATCTCAAGCTTTTTTTCTAAAATACGAAACAATCCCTCTTAACACAAATTCATTGTCATTCAGTGCACATGAATCAGTTCTGATGGAATGGCCCATTGTTCCACAGCAGAGTGAAGCCAGCAGTTCATTTCAAATTACGAGAACAATTGCCTTTTCTCTTGCTTGCCACTCCTTGTATTTTCCTTACTTTCTTCTTCATTTCTTTTAATATTTCCCTCTTCTTAAGAAAACTGGACTCCTGCTACCCACGTGTTATGACTCCATAACTTTGATCTCTGAGTGTGGTATCTGCTGCTATGGTCTACCTGCTTTTACACATTTGACCTGAATGGAACTCCACTGCTATTTATAAAAAGGCTTTTGCTGAAAAATTTGAAAATAGTGATGCCTCAAGCCCTTAGAATTTTTGGAACAATAAAAATAGCTGCTTCTGCTGGTGATAGGGAACCCAAGGTTGAGTAAGGATATTGTTGATGTGTTGTGAGATTGTTAACCATTGTCATAGGGCAAACATGTATAGTAACTGTTAAATGAGAAACTATTTTGTTCTGTAAGCCTTCATCTTAAGTGAGAATAGCAGCACAATTGGAAGAGCGTAGTCAATGTCACTGAACTGTGCATGTAGAAATTTTTGAAATGGTGTATCTTTGGCTATGCGTATTTTCACCAAAAAAAAAAAGGTTGAGAAGTTAGAGGGTTGACATATTGTGGGGTTGTTAACCAATGTCATGAAACAACATGTGTACTACTGTTTCATGAGAAACTATTTGTTCTGTAAGCCTTCACCTGAAGTGCAATTAAAAAAAAAAAAAAAAAAAGCTGCTTCTGGAGGTACTGACTGGTGATTAAAAGGTCACTTGAGGGTGATTTATCAGTAGGAGAGGATCAAGAGTTTAATGGCCATTTGACTATACTAAATTAGGTACCCAAAGAGCTTGAGGTTGCTTTTTATATCCCGTTTGCTATACAACCATGTCAAGGCCTGCTCCTGGTGTTAGCTGGTTTTTCGAATTCTTAAGACATTGATACATCAAAAGGAAATAGAATAAAACCCATAGACGTATAAACCCACATTTTAAAATTAACTTATAATACACTTGGGACTTAAGAGTTTGCCTGCAGAATGGGGTGACAGGGAAACTTCTTTGGGCAGGATTAGCTTTGTACTCTGATGGGCTCTTTCAAAAATCCAGATGGAACCCATTTTATCCTTGTCTTTTGCCCATAAAGCCTGTGTGGTGCTCTCTGCAGCATTTTGCATCGCAGAATCTGTGTGGCCTCACTGTTGCACTGATTGTTGCTGGATTGTGTTATTGGAAGCTATTGGCCTTTACTTGTTGTTGTTAGTTGCTATTGAGTTGGCTGCGACTCATGGTGACCCCATTTACAACAGAACGAAATGTTGCCCAGTCCTGTGCTATCTTCATGACTATTGGTGTACTTGAGTCTGTTGCTGTGGCCACTGTGTGTTTTGAGTGCCTTCCAACCTCGGGGTATTATCTTCCAGCACTGTATTGGATATTATTCTATTGTGATCCATAGAATTGTCATTGGCTAATTTTTGGAAGTAGATCACCAGGCCTTTCTTCCTGGTCTATCTTAGTCTGGAAGCTCTACTGAAACCTATCTACTGTGAGTGACCCTGTTGGCATTTGAAATACCAGTGGCATAGCTTCCAGCATCAAAACACCATGCAAGCCACCACAGTACGGCAAACTAACAGGCGGGCAGTGGGCCTTTATTTACTCACTAGTAAAGAGACCTTTCCTGGTTGTGGCTTTGTAAGTTTCTCTGGGGCCAGGCTGTGGCATTCCTTGGTAAGCAGACTCTGGGGTCTTTATGTGTTCCCTCCCTCTTTCCCTTGAATGGCAGATGATGTGAGCTAATGAAGACATAATCGGAGGTAGTATGGTTTTATATCACAGGCCTGTGTTTATGAACTACCCAGTGTTTAGAGGAACATGTCCAAATTGTTACTCATGGCCAGAGAGATCTGAAATTAATGACCTAAGACAATAAGACAATAACATGGTAAGGAACACATGGGCCCATGACGTGAGGACAGTTGAATTTCCCTGTTAAATAAAATTTCTCTCTTTATAACAACCCTATGAAATCAATATTATTAATCCCCATTGTATAGGTGATGACATCAGGGCTGAGAAAGTTTAAATAGCATAGATTTTTGTTTATACGGTGGGTTGAGAGTTTTTTCCACAAACTAAAGTGTTCAAAAAGTGAGCAGTTTAGTTCAAGTGCTTATGTCTAAATGAGGCCTGTCTGCAAAGAGAAGTGTGAACTATAGTGTCATGGATTGAATTATGTCCCCCCTAAAAATGTGTGTGTCAGTTTGGCTGGGCCATGATTCCTGGTATTGTGTGATTTTCTTATATGGTGTAAATCCTGCCTCTATGATGTTAATGAGGGAGGATGGGTGGCAGTTGTGTTAGTAAGGCAGGACTCAATCTACAAGATTGGATTGTGTCCTGAGGCAATCTCTTAAAATATAAAAGAGAGAAGTGAGCAGAGAGATGGGGGGTGGGGGGTGCCTCATACCACCAGGAAAGCAGTGCCAGGAGCCGAGCGTGTCCTTTGGACCCAGGGTCCCTGCACGGAGAAGCTCCTAGTCCAGGGGAACATTGATGAGAAGGCTGACAGAGAGAGAAAGACTTCCCCTGGAGCTGATGCCCTGAATTTGGACTTTTAGCCTACTTTACTGTGAAGAAATAAATTTCTCTTTGTTAAAGCCATCCACTTGTGGCATTTCTGCTATAGCAGCACTAGATGACTAAGACATATAGTGTATGACATAAATGTTATGTATTATTACCATGCTTTCTCTTTATATAAAAATTCAGTTTTATGTAAAAAAGGAACTGAGTCCTTTTTTTTTTTTTCCCCCTTCAAAAGATTGATCTTTGGTTTTTGTCATTGAGTAGAAGAAGCCAGATTGTTTATTCCAAGCAGGAGAAGGCTGGAGACACTGAGATGGGCTCAAATGGACAAAGTCAGCATCCATGAACATGTTAAGGGATGTTATGAGGGGTTTGGGATAATGACCATTGTTTCATTGAGGAATTGACAAGAAGTAATTGGTGTGTTAGGAACCAAAGAAAAATTAGACTTTGAGATGATCTGAGAGAGTTTTAATGATTGGAATAAAAGTTATGAATGTTTCTGATTTGCAGCCAACGATTAAACACATAACCTCAAATCCCCTTCTAATCTGATCAGTAATGAATTTGAAAGTAATGATTTTTAGGGAGATCTTATTACTTCCTGCTTAAGCCTAAATGCTCACTGCTATCTCATCTTGAAATATTATACCACGAAAAGAAAGCATGGAGAAATGTTAGCTTTGTGAGTAATGGAATTTATTGCTATAATATGTATTTCCCTTTGTCTTTAAAGATATCACACAGCAAGGGAAAAGTTAAAATGCAATAAACTAGTGCTAGCACAAAATTTTTCTAGTTCAACTTTATGCTGATTTCTTTCGTTTTAGACTTTCCTTCCCTTCTGATAATTTTGCTGATGCAGGAAAGCCACTGGTGTGTGTGTGTGTGTGTGTGTGTGTGTGTGTGTGTGTACATCTCACACATGTGACTGGTCTCTTAGGATCAGCCATCCCGGCTAGGCTGCCAAGGATACCACATGGGGGCTTTCTGCCTTTCTTCACCCTAAGTTTCAGACTCTGTGTAGGTCCATCCTCTGTCTCTCTTTCTTTCCCACCTTTTCCCTGTTGTTATTGTTGTTAGCTGCTGTCAAGTTGGAGTTGGCCCCCGTCTCGTGGTGACCCCATGTACAATGGCATCAGACTGTTGTGACCCATAGGGTTTTCACTGGCTGATTTTTCAGAAGTATAGTGTCAGGCCTTTTTCCCTAGTCTGTCTTAGGATAGAAGCTCTACAGAAACCTGTTCAATATCTATCTTAGTTTCTTAGTACTGCTATAACAGAAATACCATAAGTGGGTGGCTTTTTAATAAACAAAAATTTATTTTCTCTGTTAGGAGGCTAGAAGTCTGAATTCAGGACGTTGATTCTAGGGGAAAGTTTTCTCTCTCTGTTGGCTCTGGGGAAAGGTCCTTGTCTCTTTTCAGCTTCTGTTCCTTAGTTCCTTGGGGATCTTCATGTGGCATGGCACCGGTCTTCCCCAGTCTCTGCTTCCTTGTTTCTGTGCCTAATCTGCTCTTTTTATATCTCAAAAGCGATTCGTTTAAGACACAGTATGCTGTATGGCCTCATTAACACAACAAAGAAGACCCTATTCCCAAGTGGGATTACATACTCAGGGATGTTGTTGTTGGGTGCCATAGAGTTGATTTCGACTCATAGCGACCCCATGTGACTGAGTAGAACTGCCCCATAGGGTTCTTCCTGTTAACGATTACAGCCTAGGGAATTCTATTGGGCAGTTTTACTCTGTCATATAGAGTCAATATGAGTCAGAAGCAGCTTGATGGCACACAACAACAACAATCTTTATGGGAGCAGATTGCCAGGTCTTACTCCCATGGAGCTGCTGGGTGGGTTAGAACTGCCAACCTTTTGGTTGGCAGCTGAGCGCTTAACCATTGCGCCATCAGGGCTCCTATCCACAGGTATAGGGGTTAGGATTTATAACACATGTTTTGGGGTGGGCACAATTCAGTCCATAACAGCATCATTGTTATTGTTGTTAGTTGCCATCGAATCAATTCTGTGTCATGGCTACCCCATCACAGCAACATGCAAGCTTCCACTGACAGACGGGTGGTGGCTGTGATTGAGGTGCATCGGCCAGAAATGGAACCCTGGTCTTCTTACGGACTTCTCCCCCTGAACCATCACTGCCGCTGCCCCTGACATACTCACCTCCAAACTGGTTTTCCTTCACTTCCTGGTAGGTAGCATCCCCAGCCCTATTCTCTCCCCCTGACTCTACCCTGACCTAGAGACTTACTGAGTCCGATGGTTTTTCAGACATGTCTAAGAGCTTAACTTCAGATGTTGGCACTAAAGCTCCTTTTACCTCTTCCTATACTTAAAGCATTGGAGCCCTAGTGGCACAGTGGTTAAGAGCTCGGCTGCTAACCAAAAGGACAGCAGTTGGAATTCATCAGCCACTCCTTGGAAACCCTATGGGTTTCTACTATGTCTTATAGGGTCACTATGAGTTGGAATCAACTCGATGGTTTTTTCCTACATAAAGGATAAGAAGCCCTGGTAATGCAGCGGTTAGAGTGCTCAGCTGCCAACCCAGAGGTCAGCTGTTCAAACCACCATCTGCTCCTCTGGAGAAAGATGTGGCAGTCTGCTCCCGTAAAGACTACAGCCCTGGAAACCCTATGGTGCAGTTCTACTCTGTCTTCTAGGGTCACTATGAGTAGGAATTGACTTGACAGCAGCGGGTTTGGTTTCTTGGTTTATACTTAAAGGATAAGACAATAAAGTACAGTTATTTACAGCAGTGAATCTTAATTCTGGTTGCTCATTAGAATCACCTGGAGAGATTTTAAATAATTCAGATGACTGAGCACCACCCAGACCAATTAAATCGAAAACTTAGGGGATGGTGCTTGAGTGATGCTAATGTGAAGCCTGAGATGGAACCCTCTGGCTTAGGAGTTGGGTTAGAGGCAACTCTTTCACCCTGAAGTGTTTGCTATTGTCATCAGTGGACTCATAAACCCTCACAAGCACTGCTTGTTTCCTCTGGCGGTAGATAGGACAGAAGCCATAAGAATGAGGTCTGTTTTGCAGCCAGTACTTTTCCTCAGGGTATGGGGGACATCAGGGCTAACCACCACGTTGCACAACTCCAGGGGCACCATTCACATTGTCATATGTGTAAATGGCACCCTGGCATTCTGTCTGGAGCATGTTTGCAACATGAATGGTGTCCTGGAGTCTGGTGTGCTGAAGTGAGCAGAACCCAGTAAAGGAGTCTCAACACCTTTGGCCAAGACTTTCAAGGTCATATGTGCAAGTGCGTTTTCCGCAGAAATACCTTCCACGATGATGCACTTATGTGGTGCCCAAGGACATTACAGTTTAAACTGCATTTGTCAGCTAGTCTGCACACTGTGCCTACGATAAATGTTCCTACTTCTAGACAAACTATCTGCAAACCAACTTTCTGAATATAGCCTGTTTGTTTCTTGGGGACCCTAAGAGAGTGTTTTAGCTAGGATTACTTGTGTGCTCCGTATTTTTCTCTCTTTTAAAACATTTCTCTGATATATTGGAGTTTACAGTTCTTATACAATGTAATTCTTATACATTGCTGTCTCCTCCTGCATAGTTTTATTAAACAGCAAGTCATCAGATTCAATATATGGGTGTGTTCCTTGCAGCCTGTGATGTTTATGGAGAATTTGTTTCTGAACAAGTATTTGAAGCATTTTTTAAACCACTGCCCGAGAACACCTCTCCACAGCTGGCGCCAAATTCCACCAAAGTAAGCAGATGAAGTTTTGCTTTTCTAATGCAATTAAGCTCACGGAGCCTCAACTGCAACAGGGACTCATGCATGTGCAAAACGAACACTGGTGCTGGTTCTGCGATTACATGTGGGGCTCAACATGGGGCGTGTCCTATGGGCCAGCGAGACTGATGGCACTTGAGTAGCTGTGGACATGCAGATCCCCCAAAAGGACAGAGCTATAAATCCCCCCTAAACTTATGCTCAGTGTGGAGAAGTGTGACGAGCAAGGACTCAGTGTGGTTCACCTTGTTTCTTTTTTGTTGGTGGTTGTGTTGCCCTGTTCTCTAGGACATTTTCTAGCTCTGCTTGGGTGTTACTCAAGAGTCAGTCCTGAGACATGTCAAAGGGTGGCCCAACTAATAACTTTTTAGATAAGTTTTAGAAAAAACTTTCTTTGACTAGCCTGGGATAGAAAAGAGGAGAAAGGGGACTAACTTTGAATGAGCTTGTTGTGTGGAGTGGGGACTTTGATTTACATTTACATATATTATCACATCTTAACAACTCTTGAGGAGCCCTGGTGGCACAGTGATTAAGTCCTATGGCTACTAACCAAAGGGTCAATGGTTAGAATCCACCAGCCACTCCTTGGGAACCCTGTGGGGCAGTTCTGCTCTGTTCTGTAGGGTTGCTCTGAGGCAGAATTGACTCAGTGGCAATGGGTTTGGGTTTTTTGGGTTCTTGACAACTCTGTGAGGAGTTCCTGGGCGATGCAAATGGTTGTCGTACTCAGTTGCTAACCTTAAGGTTGGAGGTTCAGTCCACCCAGAGGTGCCTTGGAAGAAAGTCCTGGTAATCTACTTCTGAAAAATCAGCCATTGAAAACCCTATGGAGCACAGTTCTACTCTGACATACACTGGGTCACCATGAGTCAGAATCGATTTTATAACAACTGCTAACAAGTTTGAGAGGTATCAGTTATTGACCTCGCTTTGTAGATGAGGAAGCAGAGCCCAAGTAAGAATAAACTTGCTCAAGGAAACAGAAGAACTCGAATAGGATCCCAGGATGGGTGGATGTGATTTACTGCCTGGCCTATATGCTGTGTCACTACTGTGTTGTATTTCACTCCTGCTTTACTCCTTCATCAGGGAATTATGCCCTCTCCTGACGGTGCAGTGGTTAAACATTTGGCTGGCAACCAAAAGGTTGGCAGTTTGAATCCACCAGCCACTCTTTGAAAACCCTATGGGGCAGTCCTACTCTGTCCTATAGGGTCGCTATGAGTCGGGAACAACTCCACGGCAACAGTTTGGGTTTCTTTTTCCCCCTTTCTTTTAGGACCATTGAATCAGAAAATTACTTACGAAGTTATTTCTTGAGAGTATCAAATGCTGCTGTACTTTCAATACCTTAATGCTTTTATTTTCAAGTGTTAATCTGGAAATTAGAATTTACAGCAAAAAGCAAATTTGAAATGAGCCCTACCACTCATTGGACTTACTTAACAAGGAGGCTGATTTCAGGATGCTATTGGTGTTGTCAGGTCCCATCTAGTTGGTTTCGACTCATAGCAACCCCATGTACAACAGAAGTAAACATTGCCCAGTCCTTCGCCATCCTCACAACGGTTGCTGTATTTGAGCTCATTGTTGCAGCCACTGTGTCAATCCATCTCATTAAGGGTCTTCTTCTTTTTCGCCGGGTGCTAGTAAACATGAAGCAGGACTTCAAACAGGTTCGTACTCATTTGAACCCCTGCTGAGAATTTGTGTTTCCACCCTGGATATACTGAATCAGAATCTACATTTTAATAAGATCACCAGGTGATTCTTACGTGTAATAAATTTTGAGAACCACTGTCTACTAGTGATTCTTAGAATTGGTTCCTAACCAGTGGCTTTAGCATTGCCTGGGAACTCATTAGAAATGCAAATTCTCAGCAAGTGTTCTCACCGACTCAAAGCTCTGACATGAAGTTAGGAGTAGATTATGGCTGAAGACATAAAAACTGTGCTGAGATCCTCAGCAAGAAAGAAGGTTAGGCCCTTGTTACAGTTCTGTTAACTTTAATTATTTGTTGGCTTAAGTTTTTACTTAACATTTGCAATTTTTTACTTTTCTTCATCTCAGTGTATGTTACTATGCTTTAATTTTCACACTCTGCTTGCATCAAACATATTTATGAATAAAGCAACCGGCCCAGTCGGTTATTTAAACGTCGGCAGGTCATTTCATCTCTTTGGGTACCCATTTCCTCTTCTTGATCACTATGCAGTAGAGTGGGTATACGGTTTCAGGAACCAGGACCCCCCTGCTGGGATTTGAATCACAGCGTCACTGTTTATTAGCATCTGTCTTAGACAAATTACTTAGCAGTTTATTCAGCTGAAAAATGGAAATAATAATAGAATCCACCCCATAAGTTGTCGTGAAGTTGGAATGCATTAAAACAGCACTTGAGCTCTCAGGTTCCTTCCAACTCTACAATTCTGGGATGTTTGAGATACTGTGACTCTGGCTGAAACAACTTTTCACTTTTTGTCATTTGTCGTCAAGTTTCTTAAGCCTTTAAAAGCATTTTATTTACAGCAGATCTTTTTAACAAGAATATTTGTGATTGTTCTCTTTTCTGCTACAGTTCAGGCATCTGTGAGGTTAAGTTTTATCATTAGCTATGGCATGCAAACAAGATGGTCAAGGTTATCATATAGACCAGCTTAAGCAGCAATGTCAGATAGTTTTCTGAATCTCTGAGCAATCCTTTTCATGATGAAGTATTTTATTCTGGATGGTGGAAGTTTCTTTACACGTATACTGTTGATTTTGGTGAAATCATTTTGCTCATATGCAAATACCACTTTGTATTGTAAAGCATTGTTGTTAGGTGCCCTCTAGTCAGTTCTGACTCATAGTGACCCCCTGTATAACAGAACGAAATGCTGCCAGGTCCTCCGCCATCCTCACAATTGTTGCTATGCTTGAGCCCATTGTTGCAGCCATTGTGTCAATCAATCTTGCTGACCTTCTACTTTACCAAGCATGATGTCCTTCTCTAGGGACTGATCCCTTCTGATAACATGTCCAAAGTATGTGAGATGTAGTCTTACCATCCTTGCTTCTAAGGAGCATTCTGATTGTACTTCTTCCAAGACAGACTTGTTCATTCTTTTGGCAGTCCATGGTATATTCAATATTCTCTCCAACACCACAGTTCAAAGGCGTCAGTTCTTCTTTCCTCTTCCTTATTCACTGCCCAGCTTTCACATGCATATGAGGCGATTGAAAACACCATGGCTTGGGTCAGGTGCACCTTAGTCTTCAAGGTGACATCTTTGCTTTTTAACACTCTAAAGAGGTCTTTTGCAGCAGAATTGTCCAATGCAGTGCATCTTTTGATTTCTTGACTGTTGCTTCATGGGTGTTGATTATGGATCCAAGTAAAATGAAATTCTTGACAACTTCTATCTTTTCTCCTTTTATCATGATGTTACTTATTAGTCCAATTGTGAAGTACCTGATGAACAAGCAAATTAATATATCCTATTCAAATAGAAAAACAACAATTTATTTGTTCTAAAGATAGAATCATCTTAGAAGATGAATTCCTGAACATGATTTAATGGGAATTTAAACAGAGTCTCACTTTTGGCCAATTTGGTGTTTCATTGTGAATTAGGAGATGCAGAATTTACTCAAGAAGAGAAAAAACAATTTCAGTCAGCATAGCTCTGTTGGGAAGGTCCTAGGTGTTAATTTGGAGCATACCAATGGTTAACCTCAGGTGAAGAACGTAATATAGTCAGCCATAGTGAATGTGAGTGTTTTTCATTACATTGAAGTTATTCAGTTAAAGTAAGCTGTTGTAAAAATTTGTATGATAGAACCCTCTGGCTAAAAACCAAATGCATTTAAATTATGGCCATTTCCTTAATCTTCTGGAAATGCTTTTGATGTTTTAAGATGGTTAATAATCATTAAAAATAGAACTGTTAATAAGGGACACAAAACTTTTTCCCTCTGCAGTCAATTTTCTCTACGTTTAAAGGTAGTTCCAGTAGAAAATCTCTGCAGAGACAGGCCAGGTGTCTGGTTTCCAAAGGACAGCCTGGAATTTGTATTTCTGACATAGATTCATTAAGTATGGATTTATCAGGCATGACCAGAAATTTTGTAGATACCATCTGGCCATTCTATATTTCAATAATTTTAATTCTCCAACCTAGCGTCGCTCAAATGGTTTCTCAAAGAACTTGGGCTTTTCGTGAAGAAGGGGGAAAAAAAGAAGAAGAAAGATTTTCTACAAGTTTGCAAACTTTGGGCTTAAAAAAAAATTAAAGTTAGCTTTCTCCAAGCCTTCTTAGCTCCTTGAATATGCTTATATTATTAAACTGAATCTTTAAAAGATTTTTAGCATTCTGAGCTTTAAACTTATTTGGATGTAGAAGACATTTGTGGAAAACTTTTTCACATCTTCAAGATGTGCATCCTAAGAAGCAAGATTTGTAAAACGCTGCCTTTATCTGCAGCATAGACATTTTGTTGTTGTAGTTGCCCTGGAGTCGATTTTGACTGATGGCAACCCCCGTGTGTTTTGAACTGTTGAAAATCAATAGAAGGAAACCTTCTAATGTGTTTATGTAGTAGTCAAAGGGTAGCCTTTGCAACCTCAGTTATGTTGGCATAGCCTGAGCGAGGGCTTTCTGTAGGTCTGTGCGTCTGTCAATGCTTCCTGGCGATCTGAGAAGGAAGTAGTGCTGTGTAGTTGTTAGGTGCCATCAAGTTGGTTCTGACTCATAGAGATCCTATGTACAACAGAATGAAACTGCCTGGTCCTGTGCCATCCTCACAAGGGACGTACGTGGACTGAGTACCTGTGACTTAAGGAAGCCACATGGGATGTTGACAGAGTGCTGGTCTGGGCTTCAAGAGAACTGAGATTCTAATCCAGGCTTGATTTCTAGACATTGGTGTAATATTGGTAAAGTCACTTACCTTCCATGGGACTCTCTTCTATAAAAGCAAGGGCTTCTAGAAGAGAAGGGGGCCCTGGTAACGCAGTGGTTAAGTGCTCAGCTGCTAACGAAAAGGTTGGTGGTTTGAACCCACCAGCCACTCCATGCAGAAAGATGTGGCAGTCTGCTTCCATAAAGATTAAGGCATTGGAAACCCTAAGGGGCAGTTCTACTCTGTATTACAGGGTTGCTATGAGTTGGAATAGACTCGACAGCAATGAGTTCAAAGAGAAGAATGCAAATGGGTAATGGACATTTAAAAAAAAAATCTAATGGTTGCACAACATGATGAATATAATTAATGTCAATGAATTGCACATGTAAAAAATGTTGAAGTGGCAAATGTTTTTGTCATATATATTTTTACCACAATAAAAAAAAAGAAAGAAAAAATCTAAATCTCTCACATAAACAAAGGAATGCAAATCAAAACAGTGATGGGGTACAATATTTCACTTAGTGAGTAAAAATTAAAAAGGGTAATATTGAATGTCGGCAGTGAGCAAGATTGGTAAGGGTATAAACTGGTACTGTCTTTCCAGAAAGCATGTATATATGAAAACCAAAAACTAAACCCATTGCCATGGAGTTGATTCCAACTCATAGCGACCCTATAGGACAGCGTAGAACTGCCCCATAGGGCTTCCAAGGAGTGCCTGGTGGATTTGAACTGCTGACCTTTTGGTTGGCAGCTGAACGCTTAACCACTCTGCCACCAAGGTTTCCATGTATATACGAGGAACCTCAAAATAAATTTACATCCTTTGATGTTATAATTCTACTTCTAGAAACCTATCAAAAGGAAGGAATTAGAGAAATGAGCTGATTTATAATCAAAATTATTTTTTTTAATCATAGTCTATTTACCTAGTAGCTACATCAATGTAATAGTTGAATGACTAAAGAAATCACAGTATATCCATGTAGTAGATAGAGTGTACAAATTAAAAATAAGGCCTAAGGAATGTGTAATAATATGGAAAATGCTTACGATAGAATGTTATATTAATAGGAAAGAATGGTAACAACTCTTTTTATACTATGGTTTCAATAAAGTTTAAAAATTGTGTGTAAATATTATATATATATTTATGTCTGTATGTATATGTATGTATCTGCACACATACACATGCACACAAAAGTTTAAAGGGTTTACTTGTGGTATTGGGAAAGTATATATTTTTTCCTTCTCTATAGGTTTCTGTATTTTTATCCTTTAGTTAACGAGCATGCATTTCTTTTTATTGTCATAAAAGGAAGTTATTTTCAGAGAAAGCAAATGAATTGATAAATAAAATGAAGGATACGGACTAAATTTCTAAAGTTTCTCCCAAACCATACATTCTGTGATTTAGATTATAATTTAGAGAAAATTGCAGAGTGGAGGAAGCAGAATGTTATAAACACAATCAACACGTATTGTGTTGATTTAATAGAATGGAATTATGAAGTGCCCTGTTTACTTGGAGGCCTCTAAGCTGTGCTTGCAGTGTAAGGAATTGGAACACTAAGATGTTGGTAGACAGGGTATCTGTTAATTATCTGCTCTGACAGTAACAGCCACTTCCTTTAGAGAACACGGCCTCTAGTGAAAATTTACCTCCTGTATCAATCATTAATCCTTGTCTGGAACCATAAAGGAAGTTGTGAAGAGTTTGTATACTGTGGGAAAAAGAGCATGGGGCTAGTGAAAGAATTGCAAAGAATATAAAACTATGGTGTCATGCAAAGCAGTATAATATAGCCATTAAGTGCATGGGTCCTGGAGTCAGACAAAAACCAGTAAACAAATTGCTTTTGAGTGGACTCCAACTCATGGCAACCCCATGTGTGTCAGAGTAGAACTGTTCCATAGGATTTTCAGTGGCTGATTTTTCAGAAGCAGATTGCCAGGCCTTTCTTCCAAGGTTCCTCTGGGTGAACGTGAACCTCCAACCTTGTGGTTAGCAGCAAACTGCTTCACCATTTGCACCACCCAGGGACTCTAGCCTTAAGTACAGAGAAGACAAACTGGTTCCACTGCATCCATCATCTTCAGCTGAATGGTAATAGCTACCTGATGCACCGGTTAGAAAAGTATCAGGCCACATATGAGTTCTGAAAAAGCAAAGCAAGCAAACAAATAAAAACCATGACAGGAGGAAGAGGCTGCCCTTGTGTTGTATAGCTATCATTGCAAAATTCCAAAGAGGAAGATTACTCAATATCATTCTCATCAGGGTACATCAGTGCAGTGATCATTACCATTGACCACAGAGTATTTCCGTTGCATGGAGAGGCTGGGAATACAGCTGGGATTCATTTTTTTCTGGTCATACACAGATTATCTCAGATTAGTAACAGGAGTATTGTGTTTATATCAACATGAAGAACACATGCTTCCACAGTTAAGCCAAATGTGTAACTATGAAATGAATACTTGCTCACATTTCCCCTCCACTAAATGAAATGTTACTAAATTGTTTTCTTCTGTTCAGGAAATTTCCCAGGAAAGAAAGTTTGGTTAAAGAAACCCTTTTGAATTTTTATAAGGAAGAATCCAAAGCAGGGTGGTTTCTTCCTTTTTAGAACATTTTTTCACACACTTCTTTTTCATTGGCTTGTACAGATAGAATACCTCAGTTCCTTGTGAAGAAAAAAGGCAACGATGGGAAAACAGCCAGTAAGAGCAGAACTGATTTGCAGCCGTGACAGAATTTTGAAATGCTAAGAAACAGCTGAACCAGCCAAGCAAACAAAGACAGGAGTTGTTTCCATTGCAGAATCAAATTAAGTCAGAGGTGGCTAAAAGTCAGTTTATAAGCTCCCTTGGGGCCCTAGCTGAATGCCCTTTCTACTTCCACTTCCATATGCCACCATAACTCTGCTGACTCCATGGACCACCATGTCAGCACCAAAGCAAGTTGTGAGCAGGGAGAGACAAAACTGAGGACCTGACTTGGGCTTGTGTTGGGACCAAGAAAACTAAGTTCTCAAGATGTGCTAGACTTCCCACTAGGGTGTTGTCAAATGTTGGTGCCTCTTGTTAGTCACTGTCGACTCACTTCTGGCTCATGGCAGAGTAGATCTGCTCCGCAGGGTTTTCAAGGCTATGGCTTTTCAGAAGCAGACCCCCAGGCCTGTCTTACGAGGTGCCTCTGAGTGAGTTTGAACCTCCAACCTTTTGGCTAGTAATCGAGCACTTAACAATTTGCACCACCATACACATAATAAATTTGTATCAAAGACAATTCCCACCATTGTATTTTGGGGGGAGATAAAAGACCAACTGCCGTCTATGAAACCTTGCTTGATTCAGAGTCCTGATTTGCTTTGCTGTGGTTCTGTTTTTCTTTTGGCCCTGTTTTGTTTTTCTTTTTTTATCCAAATCTCTTTCTCTTTTCTCTCCCCTATCACCTTCTCGGAAACCCTGGTGGCATAGTGATTAAGAGCTATGGCTGCTAACCAAAAGGTCTGCAGTTTGAATCCACCAGGTGCTCCTTGGAAACTCTATGGGGCAGCTCTACTCTGTCCTATATGGTCGTTATGAGTCAGAATCGACTCGACAGCAGCGGGTTTGGTTTTCGGTTTTATCACCTTAAAACAAAGAATCAAGGCAATATTTTCCATGAAATGTCCCCATAATTGGTGTTTCTCAACACCAAGAGAAAAATGTAAGAGGAAAATTAGAATGTAAATAAAACTCAAATAAATCATATACCATTTGATCTTTATTGCACCTAGTTCTGCATCCTTCATCTAGGCCCAGTAGATTAAACGATGACTTTTTTTTTTTTTTTAATGTTGGATTTGGGAATGATTGCCCCTGTACTCTTTTCTCCCTCCCTACATTGTTGCTTCAGGTTGTTTCTGAAATGTTAGAATTTGGCATTTTTTGTTTTTTCAATAGCATACTGTCTTAGGACTGGAATCCCTGGGTGGTGCAAATTGTTAATGTACTAGGCTACTGACTGCAAGGTTGGAGGTTTGAGTCAATCCAGAGGTGCGTTGGGAGAAAGACCTGGTGATCTCCTTCTGAGAAGTCAGCCATTGAAAACCCTACGGAACACAGTTTTACTCTGACACACATGGGTTGCCATGAGTTGGGATCAACTCGATGGCAACTGGTTTTTCTTTTTAGTTTTAGTTCAGCTGTGAGTAACAACAACAAAACAAGAACAAAAAATGGAATAACAGTGGATGAAATGAGAGAAATTTAATTTCTATGCCATGTAAAATTCTGGAAGAATGGGCTAGAATAGTGGCTCTGCTTTGCAAATGCCCCAGAGAGTCAAGCTCCTTCTAGCTCATAGTTCACCACACTTACGGTGTGGTCCTGTTTCTCAGATATGAGGCAGCATACTCAGTCTGGGCAACAGGATGGAGGGAGGTAAAAGAAAAAATGACAAGAGGCATACAATAATTGCCTCTTAAAGAAGGTTTCTCGAAGCTGCTATCTGACAAAACCAAAACCAAACCTGTTGCCACTGAGTCGGACTCATAGTGACCCTATAGAACAGAGCAGAACTGCCCCGTAGGGTTTCCAAGGAGTAGCTGGTGGATTCGAACTGCCAACCTTTTGGTTAGCAGACAGCAGCCAGCTCTTAACCACTGCGCCGTCAGGGCTCCAGACAGCTCTTCTTAAATTCCTCTAGTCAGAATCTGGTCACATGGCACAGAGAGCTGCAAGAGAGGCTGTGAAATAATCTTTATTCCAGATGACTTTGGGCCCAGCTAAAGGTTCTGTTTCTGTAGAAGATGAAAGTTGATACTGTGGGGCAAATAGACATCCACAGATGGATATTGGAAAAGAGCTATTAAGTTAGCATAAGAAAAAGTAAACAAACATTTAGTTTAATTTCTTAAAGATCTGAGAAGAGCTTTGTTGGTATTTGTTGGTATTCTACGTTGCTAATGTGAAAGAAACAACGTTCCACTGCTATTCATAAGGTTTTCACTGGCTAAATCTTTTCAGAAGTAGATTGCTGGGTTCTTCTTCCTAGTCTGTCTTAGTCTGGAAGCTCAGCTGAAACCTGTCCCTCATGGGTGACCCTGCTGGTATTTGAATACCAGTGGCCTAGCTTCCAGCATCACAGCAACACACAAACCCCCCACAGTACAACAAATTGACAGACACGTGAGTGACATTATTTGATATAGTGCCAAAAGATGAGCCCCTCGGGTTGGAAGGTACTCAAAAGATGACTGGGGAAGAGCTGCCTCCCTAAAGTAGAGTCAACCTTAATGACGTGGATAGAGTCAAGCTTTTGGGACCTTCATTTGCTGACGTGACACAACTCAAAATGAGAAAAAACAACTGCAAACATCCATTAATAATCGTAACATGGAATGTACGAAGTATGAATCTAGGAAAATTGGAAATGGTCAAAAATTAAATGGAACTTTCCTGAACACAGTCAAATACTTTGAGAGACAGAGAAGCAGGGGTAGGGTTCTGGGGACCATGCTTTCAGGGGACATCTAGGTGAATTGGCATAATAAAGCTTATTAAGAAAATATTCTGCATCCTACTTTGGTGAGTGGCATCTGGGGTCTTAAAGCTTGCAAGCGGCCATCTAAGATGCATCAGTTGGTCCCAATCGCTTGGAGTAAAGAAGAAGAACACCAAAGACACAAGGAAAGTATTAGCCCAAGAGACAGAATGAGCCACATACACCAGAGACTTCATCAGCCTGAGACCAGAAGAACTAGATGGTGCCCAGCTACCACCAATGAATGTCCTGACAGGGAACACAACAGAGAGTCCCTGATGGAGCAGCAGAAGGATGGGGTGCAGAACTCAAATTCTAGTAAGACGACCAGACTTAATGGTCTGACTGAGACTGGTGGTACCCCAGAAAGCATGGCCCCTGGACTCTCTATCAGCCCTGAACTAAAACAATTTCTGAGGCCAACTCTTCAGACAGGGATTGGACTGGACTATGATATAAAGTGATACTCGTGAAGAGTGTGCCTTTTAGTCAAGTAGATACAAGAGATGAAAGGGGCAGCTTCTGCCTAGAGGTGAGATGGGAAGGCAGAGAGGGTTAGGAGCTGGTTGAATGGTCATGGGGAATCGGGCAGAAAGGAGGAGTGTGCTGTTGCAGAATGGGGTGAGCAATTAGGGTCACATAACAATGTATGTATAAAAATTTTGTATGGGAGACTTGCTTGAAATGTAAACTTCATTTAACTACAACAATAAAAAAAATGAAATGGAACCCATAAACATTAATATCCTAGGTATTAGTGAGCTGAAATGGACTGGTATTGGCCATTTTGAATCAGACAGTCATATGGTCTACTATGCTGGGAATGAAAACTTGAAGAGGAATGGCATTGCAGTCATCGTCCAAAAGAACATTTCAAGATCTATCCTGAAGTACAATGCTGTCAGTGATAGGTTAATATCCATACGCCTACAAGGAAAACCAGTTAATATGACTGTTATTCAAATTTATGCACTAACACTAAGACCAAAGATGAAGAAATTGAAGATTTTTACCAATTTCTGCAGTCTGAAATTGATCAAACATGCAATCGGGATACATTGACGATTACCGGAGATTGGAATGTGAAAGTTGGAAACAGAAGAAGGATCAGTAGTTGGAAAATATGACCTTGGTGATAGAAATGATGCCAAGATCGCATGATAGAATTTTGCAAGACCAACAACTTCATTGCAAATACCTTTTTTCACCAACATAAACAGCGACTATACATGTGGGCCTTGCCAGATAGAATACACAGGAATCAAATTAACTACATCTGTGGAAAGAGACAATGGAAAAGCTCAGTACCATCAGTCAGAACAAGGCCAGGGGCCGACTGTGAAACAGACCATCAATTGCTCATATGCAAGTTCAAGTTGAAACTGAAGAAAATTAGAACAAGTCCATAAGAGCCAAAGTATGACCTTGAGTATATCCCACCTGAATTTAGAGACCATTTCAAGAATAGATTTGACACGTTGAACACTAATGACTGAAGACCAGACGAGTTGTGGAATGACATCAAAGACATCACACATGAAGAAAGCAAGAGGTCGTTAAAAAGACAGGAAAGAAAGAAAAGACCAAAATGGATGTTAGAAGAGACTCTGAAACTTGCTCTTGAACATCAAGTAGCTAAAGCAAAAGGAAGAAATGATGAAGTGAAAGAGCTAAACAGAAGATTTCAAAGGGCGGCTCGAGAAGACAAAGTAAAGTATTATGATGACATGTGCAAAGACCTGGAGATGGAAAACCAAAAGTGAAGAACACACTTGGCATTTCTCAAGCTGAAAGAATTGAAGAAAAAATTCAAGCCTCAAGTTGCAATACTGAAGGATTCTACGGGGAAAATATTAAAAGACTCAGGAAGCATTAAAAGAAGATGAAAGGAATACTGAGTTACTATAACAAAAAGAATTGCTCAACGTTCAACCATTTCAGGAGGTACCATACAGGCAGGAACCAGTGGTACTGAAGGAAGAAGTGCAAGCTGCACTGAAGGCATTGGTGAAAAACAAGGCTCCAGGAATTGATGGAATACCAATGGAGATGTTTCAACAAATGGATGCAGCGCTGGAAGTACTCACTCGTCTATGCCAAGAAATCTGGAAGACAGCTACCTGGCCAACCGACTGAAAGAGATCTATGTTTGTGCCTATTCCCAAGAAAGGTGATCCCACTGAATGCGAAAATTATCGAACAATATCATTAATATTACACACAAGTAAAATTTTACTGAAGATCATTCAAAAGTGGCTGCAGCAGTATATTGACAGGGAACTGCAAAAATTCAAGCCGGATTCAGAAGAGGATGTGGAACCAGGGATATCATTGCTGATGTCAGATGGATCCTGGCTGAAAGCAGAGAATACCAGAAAGATGTTTACCTGTGTTTTATTGACTATACTAAGGCTTTCGACTGTGTAGATCATAACAAATTATGGATAACATTGCGAAGAATGGGAATTCCAGAACACTTAATTGTGCTCATGAGGAACCTGTACGTGGACCAAGAGGCAGTCCTTCGAACAGAACAAGGGGATACTGCATAGTTTAAAGTCAGGAAAGGTGTGCGACAGGGTTATTTCCTTTCACCATGCTTACACAGTCTGTATGCTGAGCAAATAATCTGAGAAGTTGGACTACAAAGAAGAATGGGGCATCAGGATTGGAGGAACACTCATTAATAACCTGCATTATGCTGATGACACAACCTTGCTTGCTGAAGGTGAAGAGGACTTGAAGCACTTACTGATGAAGATCAAATACCACAGCCTTCAGTATGGATTACACCTCGATATATAGAAAACAAAAATCCTCACAACTGAACCAATAAGCAACATCATGATAAATGGGGAAAAGATTGAAGTTGTCGAGGATTTCATTTTACTTGGATCCACAATCAACACCCATGGAAGTGGCAGTCAAGAAATCAAGAGACGCACTGCATTGGGCAAATCTGCTGCAAAAGACTTTTTTAGTGTCAAAAAGCAAAGATGTCCCATTGAAGACTAAGGTGCACCTGACCCAAGCCATGGTGTTTTCATTCACCTACTATGCATGTGAAAGCTGGACGATGAATAAGGAAAACTGAAGAAGAATTGATGCCTTTGAATTGTGGTGTTGGCTAAGAATATTGAATGTACCATGGACTGCCAAAAGAATGAACAAGTCTGTCTTTGAAGAAGTACAGCCAGAATTCTCCTTAGAAGCAAGGATGGCAAGACTACGTCTCACATACTTTGGACATGTTATTAGGAGGGATCAGTCCCTGGAGAAGGACATCATTCTTGGTAAAGTAGAAGGTCAGCAAAAAAGAGAAGACCCTCAGCGAGATGGATTGACACAGTGGCTGCAACAACGGGCTCAAGCATAACAAGGATTGTGAGGATGGCGCAGGACCAGGCACTGTTTCATTCTGTTGTATATAGGGTCGCGATGAGTCAGAACCAACTCGATGGCACCTAACAACAACAACAATGTGAAACAAAGATTTTGGTTGATTTTGTCCATTTTTGGTCCATATTGCCTTTCTTGTTAAAACACTGCTCAACCAAAAACATTAAAATCATTAAACGAGATTTGTGAAATACGACAAAGTCTCTAAGACAGCTAGCCGTCCAGTGAGATTGATGTATTTATATACTTTATACCCAGGCCTGCCTCTAAAAGTGTGCAGGTGGTAGAGAAGCTGTGATGTGTTGTCAAAGGTTGGGGCGGGGTCGCTGCTTTAGAGACAGGCTGACTAGTAATTCATAACATATGAAAAGATCAGGAACTTGTCTCTGGATCAGAGCCCTTGTTTTACTTGCCTTGTATAATCTAGACATCCCTGGACTTTCAAGGGGAATTTGTTTCAGTTGTTGGCTGAGTAGGTGGCAGGAGAAGAGAATTACATTCATATACCTGCCTCTACTAAGGACTGTTCTTGGCAAGTCTGACACACTCTGCTGATAATCTTTGGAAGACGGCTGTTTGGTGAAAAGTAGCCCCTGCGTGGTGCAGATGGTTAAATGCCTGGCTGCTAACTGAAAGGTTAGGGGTTAGCGTTCACCCAGAGGTGCCTCAGAAGAAAGGCCTGGTGATTTATTTCTGAAAAATCAGCCATTGAAAACCCTACAGTTCTACTCTGACTTACAAGGGGTCACCAAGAGTGGGAGTCGATGGGATGGCAACTGTTTAATTTTTTGGTGAAACCCAGTGGGTGCCTCTCCATTTTGCTGTATTCCTCAGTTCCATTTAGGATTAACAGCGCTCCTACTAGGTGGATGGGTACACTTCAGAAAAAAGTTGTCCCTACCTTTTGTATCTGGGCTGGTACTAGGGAACTTGTTATACTAATTGATGATTTCTTTGAACTTATTTTCAGTTAAGCAACATAAGTGCATAATTAAAGACACATTTATTACGAGATAGGCTTGTTTTACATTGGTTTTGTTAGAGGTTGTGTCTTTAAGTCATACATTTTTCACCCATAAAACACTTTTGTTTATTATATTTTGTTTAAATATAATATTTTTAAGTTTCTTTTTACATCACACATATATGCAATTCTACATAAATGGATATATGTGATCTTTGTATGTACGTTGTTGCATTTTTTAAGTGCATTTTTTCTTTTTCTTATTTTTTGTGGCCCTTCTTTCCTCTTTGTTCCCCGTCTATCCATATTACTTTACCATCTCAGATAATCCCTATTAGCAACCTAATACCTGTCTTTCCATATTTTTTCCATGCTCATATAATTTTATATAGTCTCTCTCTGTGTTTCTCTCTCTACACACACACGCTCTCTCTTTCAGATACAACTTTTATATTTTACCAAATGGAGCACAACATACCTACTTATCTTTCTTTTTCTAATTCTGCAATTTAAAAAAGTTTGCCATTAAGTTGATTCCGACTCATGGCGACCCCATGTATGTCAGAGTAAAACTGTGCCTCTCTAATTTTTAAAGGCTACATTCTATTCTATGTTGTAAATTTATCTACTCTATCCAGCCATTTTCTTGCTAATGGGCTTTTACTTTGTTTGCAGTTGTTACCACTATGAATATGTGCTGCAGTCCACATCCTTGTTCACGCATCCTTGCAGAGGCTGCTTTTACTTGTGTTGGAGAGATTCTCAGTGTTGTATGGGAAATGATGGGACAAAACATATATTTTGATTTTTGCGTTAAGAGTCTCAACTTCAGTGTTGTAGGTGCAGAATATGAATTTTGTCTGTATACCCCAGTAACTGAATTCACATGACATCTTAGTCCACGGCTGACGGTGACCCCTTCTGATGCCAGTTTTTCTTTAGAGATATTAATATTCCTGCTTATGGGGGAGGTCCAGGCTAGAGATATAAATTTCAGACTCATTAGCATAAAAATGGTATTTAAAATAGGAATGAGAGAACTAGGGGGTGAGTATACAAAACAGGGCCAAGAACTGGAGGACTAGGCACCCCAAAATTAAAAAGTCAGGGAGTCAAGTAAGAACCAGTAAAGGAGACTGAGAAGGAGCAGCTAGTGAGAGAAGAGTAGCCACTTCCAAGGGAATCTTGTTTCGGCTGTTGGCTGAGTGGATGGCAGGAGAAGAGAATGCCAGGACAGCATGCATCTGTGTACCCTTGTGTTGATTTAATTAGTTTAAATCTCAGTGAGCAACATCATGTCCTTTGTCTCCCAGTTTTGGAGGAAACCTGCCTACCCTATTGCTTCTCCTCCCCCTGCATGTCCTGCTTTTGGAGTGGTCTTACATCTTAGATGCCTAATGAATTTTTTCAGCACAACTAACATTTATTACAGTAGATTATTTCTGGTCTTTTTTCTATATATAAAGTTGAATCTTGATATGGTTATAGCCATTTTCCATATATAATTTTACATGAAAAGGTTTGTTTTGTTGTAAAAGTTCAACAACCAGATTTGCACTCTTGCCCAAATATGCGAACCTAATTCAGCCTAAGTTTGGGCAACGTGGTCAGTGAGAGTGTGTGAATAGATTTCTTTTGGGACTGATGCTTTAAGAAACAAACGCCTCTCTAAAGAGTCAGGTGACATATATCCGGCACTGGCTCACAACTGAAAGGTTTCAAAGAGGATGAGGGAATGTGTCTTCCTTAATATATAAGATATGGATAATAGAGGTATTTTTGTCCACACCCTTCTGACAAACTTTTATTTTGGTATCCATTGGTATATATAGAAATTTATTGAAATCCGTTAAAATGTAAGTCGTTTGTATGGGTGTAATAAACTACCATTGGTTCACTTAGCCATACTCAGATTTAGGGATATATTTCAATTTGGACAAAATCCTTTCAGTCTTTATAGGACACAGAAACATAACTATGAAATTCTAAGTGGTCAAACAGAAACGTTTGTGCAAATTAAGTCCATTATAATATAATTAGCAATGTAGATAATATAAAGGAGTCCTGATGGCTCAGTGGTTAAGAGCTTGGCTGCTAACTGAAATGTCAGTGGTTCAAACCCACCAGTCACTCCACGAGAAAAAGACATGGCAGTCTGCTTCCGTGAAGATTACCGCCTTGGAAACCCTATGGGGCAGTTCTACTCTGTCCTGTGGTGTTGCTATGAATTGTAATTGACTTGACAGCAATGGGTACATAATATAAATATCTGTGTCATTATCTGTGTATCCTCAAGTTCTTTTTACACATAGACAAAAACTTGAATGTGCACTTAGAAAAAATATATACGTTCCAATTTTCATTCAAGTGTTTCCTTTTTTTCTTCTTTTATTGTGGTAAAGACATATATAACAAAACATTTGCCGTTTCAACATTTTTTACATGTATAATTCAGTGACGTCAGTTACGTTCATCATGTTGTGCAACCATCACCACTATCCATTCCCAAAATTTTCCATCACCCTTAACAGAAACTCAGTGCCCCCTAAGTCAAGCGTCTTCATTGCCCAGCAAAGCCAGAATTGTGCCCATATAACAAATTGTTGAGCCCCTTTTCTATTTGGGTAGTACTGATTTGGAATTAATCATGGTTTCAAACAGCATGCAAGTGGTTCTATCAGCTGTCTAACATAAATTAGGTTGTATCCTCATTTAACAGATGAAACAGAGGCAATGAGTTGGACAGCTCTCTCTGAACCCAGAGGACCAAACGCCACCCTTTTGTAATGAGGCGCGCTGTCTCCTGTGGGACCACACAGATGATGTCCTGATTGGGGCATGTTGAGTCCAGAAGCAGGAGCTACAAGCAGGGTAATGAAATGGGTGCACTGCCTTTCAGATGGGCCTGGAGGTCAAGTTCGTTTATTTGTTTTTAATTTAGCTGAAATTACAGACTGGTTGAAAGATTCCTTTGTCGGTAGCAATCTTCTGAATAGCTGTACAAACCTTTTGGTCTCTCTCTTGCTTTCTTCCAACCCCTTCTCCCATTTGCAGGATAAGAAAACCACTTGGGAGGTACATTAATCTTGCCGGCGTTGTCAAGAGTAATCAGCGAGTTTTATTAAAAGCCTCGGCATTGCCTGAAAGGCCTCCTTGTCTGAGTTTGAAATGAAAGGGGCATGCTGAGACCCCTGGGTGCACTGTCGGAACCCCTGGCCTGACCCCGTGGACTCTGAGCTAGCCCTCCTGGAGGAAGAACAGAAGACTCCTTTGTGTCAGGGATCTCACCAGCAGACGGACGAGCTGCCCCCTGTCAGCATGACCTCTCTGGGATGGGGTGGGCCCAATGCCCTGCTGCCCCTGCTGCTGCTGCTGCTGTTCCTGGGCCAGGCCAGACCCACCTTTGTCAGCGTGAACCTCGGGGTGACAGTAATGAAGGGCCGCTCCGCCTTCCTGTCAGGGGACAACCTGAAGTTTGCTGTCCCCAAAGAGAAAGACGCCTGCAAAGTGGAAGTGGTGATGAATGAGCCAGTTGCCCAGAGGGTTGGGAAACTCACACCACAGGTAGGTCATACCTGAGATTTTCTGCTCTGTAGTGTGTGTAAATGCGAGTGTGTGAGTGTGGGGGGTGAGGAGGAGAGGGAAAAGTTTTCTTCTCAAGCTATTGAAAGTCAGTATTGTAAGGTGGATGTTCACATACGAAATGATGGAGTTGCAATTAGCAGGCAGAGTATTGCACTGTTTTTCTATGTGAGGTAAAGCCTGTACTTGAACGTTTTTGGCTGACTGGATTACAACCCTGCAGCCAACAGGATTTACTCCTAATTACACTAACACCTGAGGAGGAGGGCAGATTCAAAACAATATGGATGTATAGATATATATTTTTTAGTAATACCCCCAATCAACAGCCTTTCCGATTTCTCCTCTTTTATTGAAGAGAACTCTTAAAAGTCCTGCCCGCTACTTGGCCTTATACAGCAGCTAATTATCAAGGAAAACGCATAAGAGAATTGAACATCTCTTATTTTAATTTCTCTGTGAGAAACTTAAGGAGCCCTGGTTGCACAGTGGTTAAGTACTCAGCTGCTGACCAAAAGGTTGGTAGTTTGAACCCACCAGCGGCTCCGAGGAACAAAAGATCTGATGATCTGCTCCCGTCAAGATTTCAGCCTAGGAAATCCTATGGGGCAGTTCCACTGTGTCACCTGGGGTCACTATGAGTCGGAATTGACTCAACGGCACACAACAACATGAGAAACTAAAAAAAAAGAAAAGAAAGAAAGAAAAGGAGAACAAAACAGGGGCAGCTTTTCAAGGGTTGGAGTGGGCAGTCACTTTTGTGGTGTGATATGGACAATCTTTACAGGATCCCACCCCAAATTATCTCACCTACTTCCAGTCAGTGTGCCTCACTGATAAAATATCAAGATTTCACAGCATTTTTAAGACATGTTTGTGCCCTCAGAACTGCAAAGGTAAACGTGACAACATTTTCATCTATTAACATCACTTGAGTATTCTCTTGAGTAAGAGGAGTGAAATTAGAAAAGAAATGTGAATAAACTTCACTTTAAATATTCGGTGTTCTTAAAATGTTTGCATAATTTTTTTTCATTAATCAAAACCTTCAAATATTGCTATTTAAGAGTGTTCTATGGTCAATCCTTTTGCAGGGTGGAAATTTACCTTCTAATTCATTGGGTTTTAAAAGTCTGCATTTTTATGTATTATTATTTGCTTAAAGTAGAAGTTTACTCCTATACACAGTAGAAGATTGCTTCTGGTTTCATTGCTTGTTGCTACTGTGGTTTAAATTTGCTCCCAAATGCAAACACTCTTGAGAATATATAACACTGGATGCTGCTGCTCCTTCTGGAAAAATACACCATTCCATTTGCTAAACTGTGAACATTAATTCCCTCTCGATTTAGCTAAAGAAACATATTCCATGAGGTTATAAAAAAGTGGTGCTGGATGTTGTAGAGCTGAAATAAAGAGACTTAGGTGGATGCTAGCTCAAAATGATATCGCTAAACATTCTACTTACTGTACTTATAGTCCAATTCTGAAAAACATCAAAATTCTGTGTGTTGTGAGGGCTCCCACCTTGGGAGTATTCCTGATGTGATAGCAACCCAGTGTCTACCTCTGGTCTACCGCTATTTTTTTCCTGAATGAGATAGTTATAATTGGACATAGACATAGGCTTACAATTTCTTCCCCAGAGGAGTCAATAAAAAAGGTCACAGACCTCAGCAATCTTGGAGCTATACAATACCCACTCTGATAGCAGGACATAACCCACAGGGCATGAACAAAATCCTCATCATCATCCTCTTCAGACTCTTTTTTTTAAAGATATTTTAAGTCTCTCTTTTTTTGTATTACAGTTTAGGTGAAAGTTTACAGAGCAAATTAGTTTCTCATTGAACAATTAATACACAAATTGTTTTGTCTACCACTAGATTTTCTCTTGTTAAAGAGCTTCAGATAGGCATCTAAAAATGGTAGAAGAATATAGTGATGACCCCAGGTTCTAAGGCACTGTATTCCCAATTTTTTGATAGTTCTGACATTTCTCCACTTTCTCCCAACACAACTTACGCTCTGAAAGTGTGTTTGATTGCCATATGCCAGTCAGGGAAAGAGGATGGAATCGGATAGCTCACACCTGGAGCCGAGATGTGCTAACCTGGATGGGTAGGTGATACGAATAAGCCCAGCAACAGGCAGTGGGAACCCAGCCACAGAGACTGTAGTCAAAAGCAAACTGCAAATCCTTGGAGGGGCAGCAATATAGGACTCTAATCCTAAAGGAACTGAGGTTGCTACTAAACAGGAACCACAGGACTGTACTGATATGTGTGGGTATCTTATAAAGACTGATGAACTAATAACTGAGTGTCCCTCCCAACAAATATATATTGAAACAATCGTTTAACATTTAGAAGTGAGACTGAGCAATATTTAGGGGAGAAGAGCAGCAAAAATTCCTTCAGGTAGCACTCAATCTCAGGCTGTAGTCCAGCAGTATTTAGCTCAGGGCTCCAAGCATGGATACCCCACTGAGAAAAGCAAAAGCCAGACCAGTCACCAGATTCTCCCTCCCTAGAAGACAATTTGGGGGAGGAACTTTTGTTACTTAGGGAATTCCTGGTAAAGCAATCAGGTAAGCACTCAACTACTAACCAGAATGTTGGTGGTTTGAACCAACCCAGAGGCACCTTAGAAGACAGGCCTGGTGATCTTCTGAAAGGTCACAGTTCTACTCTGCATACATGGGGTCACCATGAGTCAGAATCAACTCAATGGCAACCACCACCAACAACAACACTGTTACTTACACCAGCTTCTGACTGGGCTCCTCTGTCTACCCCAAGTGCGTATGTCTTCTAAACATACACAGCACCCTCCCTCAGAGTAAAGGAATGTTCTCCATTATATATTTCCAGTGCTATTTTAATAGTCCTTATCATTTGGTCTTTTCTGAGACACTGGGGAGCAGAAAGGGATCTGAGTGACTAGAGTTGGTGAAAAACCTTTTTTGGTTACAAAGGTCAAGGGTTGGAATAGACTTCCAAGTCGTGTTCATTTCAAACTTTCTCTGATTTTGAGGCAAAGATCTAGTTACTAGAAAGACAATATGGAGCAGAAACAACACAATGCTTGACTGCTAAGAACTAGAGCAGGGCTCTCAGTAGCCCCAACTGACCCGTCAGCATGTTGTTGCCCATTAAAAAAAAAAAAAAAGAATTGTGTCCTGAATACTCAGTGTATGTATTTCCAGAGGTAAATCTGATGAGGTTAGAATTAGTAAGTGATTTTATCTTCTAAAATTTACTCTGTAGTAAAGGCGTCCATTAAAATGTGGAGTCTCATCACCTTTATGTCAAATATTAGAACTTTGTACCATAGTGAAATCTACATATTAGGAAAACTTTGTCAAACTTCCAGGAGATTGTTTCTGTTTATTTATTCTAATAATTTCAACAAAAACAAGATCCTCAGGTAAAGTCTTCTTGTTGTTATTTTGTTTTGTTTTCAGAATTTATGCTTGTTTTTAATCCAGGCTGGTTTAGCCCTCCCCACGCATTCATTTCTTATGGAGTTTTTGAAATTGAGCATAGCCGAATGCATATACACACACAAAGCCTAAACATTATTCTTTAATAAAGCTTAACAGTAAGTTGAAAGCAAGGCTTATGTGAACCCTTTTCTAGCGAGAGGATTGTATTAACAACATCCTGCTGTGTAATGAACAGTTTCATGTGATTTGCACAGAAAATGTTTTGTTTAACATCTGTTCAATTAGTGTTTTCATTTCATTACTGAAGTTTGTCTTAGGCCCAATAGGTTCATTTTCCTATTGGATATCTGAAAAGGGATTTCAACTGGGGCACACCAATACCTTCTGTTTAGATAACCCTCTTGGTATATTCAATAAGAACAGGTCGATGGCAACATGTTTTGCTCATGTTTTAGCGATAAGACTTCCTCACACATAGCACTTCTTGCACCTGATTCAAAGCAAGAAGTTTCCTGGGTGGAAAAGCACCCAGTTTAGTGCTGAGCTTGCGCTTTTGAGAAGGAAATACAGGAGTGAGAAAATATCTCTTGTTTGAACCAGCTTACTGTCATTAAAGTGACTAATGAGTTAGGAATGTGTGACAATTTAATTATAAATTGTAATTGAAAAGCAGTTGAAGTGGAAAAAAACAAAGCCAGACAGTAATTAGAAAAGGATTTAGCTCTCCTTTGTTTTAGTTAGTAAATTTATGGGCAATTATGGTTGTCGCTTTTTATAAAAGGAAAACATATTACGAAACATAAAACAGATGTTTCTTTTAACAAAGCAGATTGTCTCTTTATTACCATGACTATTTGTCAGTGATACTGGGGAAGGTCTTTCCTTTATCTTCTTCCTCGTTGTCAATTAAAAAGAGGAACCACTGATGTCTGTGGGAAAAGAAAGTCATTTGTGTTAGTGATGAAGTCTTCCCAGAGTGCATTATGGTGTCTGAAAATGTTTGAGGCAGTAAAAAGGTACAGACTAGGGCATCATGAACTCAAATAGTGACTAGGTGTGAATCCTAAAGGTTATTTCTCAGAACTCCAGCAATTCAGATTGCGCAGAATGAGGGCCATGACATGCATGGGAGAGAAGATACTTCTGCAGTTTCCTTATTAATTGTGAGTGAGTGATGCAGCTCACTACTATTTTAATTGTATAAAGGAAATTGCCTTTAAATCTGCATTTGTCTCATCTGTCATTTCTGCTATTATATAGCTAATAAAAGCAGTCTTTTGTAAGTATATGAGAGAGAACTGTGGCCATGCTTGGCTCTGTTCAACCACAGTAGTGTCCATGATCAGTGACTTCATCTTTGAATATAAAAATACTATGTGGAAAAGAAAGAAATAAAAGGAAAAGAAATATATGTATACAGACACACAAACACATACACACCAAAAAACACCAAACCCATGGCCATCGAGTTCATTCTGACTCATAGTGATCCTATAGGATAGAGTAGAACTGCCCCATAGGGTTCCCAAGGCTGTAATCTTTACGGAAGCAGACTGCCAACATCTTTCTTCTGCAGAGCAGCTGGCAGGTTTGAACTGCCAACCTTTCAGCCTAACCATTGCACCACCAGGGCTTCTATAGTTTCCTATAGTTAGTTCTGTATATATATGTGTGTGTGTGTGTGTGTTTGTGTGTGTGTGTATGGAGCCCTGGTAACACCTACCCAGCAGCTCCATGGGAGAAAGACCTGGTGATCTGTTCCTGTAAAGATTAATGCCCAGAAAACCCTATGGGGGCAGTTCTACTCTGTCACATGGGGTCATCATGCGTCAGAATCCACGGCACCTAACAACCACAATACAGTGTGTTTGTGCGAGGGATCATGTATGCCTTTGCATATATACGCACAGGTAAACGTCTAATTCAATTGATAAAACCCCCTAAGGGTGTGAATAAATAAAATTTTGACAGATGGAACCATATTTTAAATGCACTATAGACTGTAAAAAGCTAACTTTTTAGAAAAGTAGTTACCTCTCAATTTATCTGCTTGATCTGTTTGGATTTTCATAATTTAGATATTATCAAAATAATAAAACAGCTGTGTAAGCAAGATGGTTAGTGGGCATGGGGGTCAGGTAGAGGTGGTGGTAAAAGGGTTACACACACAAAACAATGACCACTCATTTTCTCCAGACAGCACTCTACTGGTGGAAAAGACAAAAAAAAAAAAAAAAAATCTTGTACCAATTTTCGCATAGATACTTATTCATTTCTTCATGTGAACTAGGTATTTGACTGCCATTTCCTTCCCAATGAAGTGAAGTATGTTCACAATGGCTGCCCAATTCTTGATGAAGACACAGTGAAGCTTAGACTTTACAGGTAAGTCACACAGGAGCGTTGTTCATTTTTTACCAGATAATCATTCTGTGTACTTCTTAGGGATTTTTTTGTGGATAGGTATTATCATGGGGGCATTACTGGATTCCAAACTAGAACATACTCAGTAGAAACTGGAGACCTGAACATGTGAGTCAAGAATTGCAGCGAACTTTAAATTATCTGAATTTGTATCATCTTCCTTGGGGTTTTTCTGTGGTAAATTAGCCCTATCCTGCTTTCCTTTAGTGTTCTTGTACGGGTATCTCTAGTGTTCCAATCATCACTTATGTTCTGGAATTACACAATGGTAATGGTTGCACAGAGAGCAGTGTGGTTCAGTGGTAGAATTCTCACCTTTATGTGGAAAATCTGGGTTTGATTCCCACCCGAAGCATCTTAAGTGTAGCCACCACCCATCTGTCAGTGGAGGCTTGTGTGTTGCCATGATGCTAAATAGGTTTCAGCGGAGCTTGCAGAGTAAGACACACTAGGAAGAAAGGCTTAGTCATCTATTTCCAAAAAATCAACTAATGAAAACTCGATGGATCACAACAGTCTGATCCAGTTGTGCATGAGGTCATCATGAATTGGGGGTGGGGTGGTGACTGGACAACAGCTAGCAACAACAACAATGGCTGCACAACCCGTGGATATACTAAAACCACTTAACTGTATACTTTAAAAGAGCGAATTTTATGGTATATAAATCATATCTCAGTAAAAAAATTAATTTTGAACTTAAGCTCATGGTGATGATATTGAAGCATAAACTCCATAGCAGCAACTAAAACTCAGTATAGGAGGAGATAGACATTTATATAGTTCTTTACTTAGTTTTTATTGGTCCTATAAATCTTTGGCTAAAATACCTGAGTACAAATTTCTCTTAAGCAGTACACTAGTGCAAAAGACTTTTGCAGAAGACATTGGAACAGTGAGTCATTCTTTAAACATCTATGATCATCTACTATGGGTCAGGTCCTATGCTGGACATAGGAAGCACAGAGATGAGGATACATGGACTCTTTTGGTGTTCACAGTGTAAGGAGAAAAATGGGTAGATAATTATGATGCAGAGTGACAAGTTTCAAAGAGAGATATGAACAAAGTGCTGTGCTCAGAAAATGATATGGCCCCTCTATTAGTTTCCTAGGGCTGACGTAATAAAATTTCACAAAATAGGTGGCTTAAAACAACAGAAATTTATTCTCTCACAGTTCTGGAGGCTATAAATCCAAAATCAAGGTGTGCAGGAGGATTGGTTCCTTCTGGGGACTCTGAGAGAGAATCTATTCCATGCCTCTCTCCTAGCTCCTGGTGGTTCCCTGCAGTCCTTGGGGTTTCTAGGTTTGTAGACAAATCACTCCATTCTCTATCTCCAGTGTCACATGGTGTTCTCTTCTGTGTGTGCCCATGTCTCTGTGTCCAAATTTCCCTCTTTTTATAAGGACACTAGTGAGTCATTGGATTAGGGACCACCCTAGTTCAGTATGGCCTCATCTTGATTACATCTACAGAGACCTTAGTTCCAAATAAGGTCACAGTCACAGGTACTGGGGGTTAGGACTTGAACATTTGTTTTTGACAGGACTCAAGGATTCATTAGGAACCTACAAAATCTGCATATGGGGCTGTTTGATCTTTCTAAGATTGTAGAGTTAAAAATCAAACTGACTTCAAAGAGCTTGCCTGAGCAGTTTGAAATATCCTGGAAGGGCTGGAAGAGCTGATGTGTTTTGGCTGCTCCCTCTTCTTCCTTGGGGGTAGAGAGGATGGAGGAGTATGAATTAAGGGCAGGATTAGAGGTGCTTTCATTGCTCTTCATCCTGAGGACGTTCAAATAGAGTATGCAGAAGAGTTGGAGACAGGTGATCAGAGCATGTTTATTTCCCTCTTACCTCCTTTCCAGCCTCTTTTGTAAGCTACTTAACCTCTTTATGCCTCTGTTTTCTCATCTGTAAAATGGAATTAACCATGACTCTCATAAGTTCTTATGAGGATTGAATGAGATACTTTTTCTGAAGAATTAGCTTAATGCTTGGACCATAATAAAAGCTCATCAATTAGGAGCACATTGTCTGTTGTTGCACACTCATCGCTCATTAATTTTTTCTCTTTAAAAAGAATGACAAGCCATCGCTACAGTCTCTGAAAATACACTGAATACTGAGTCGCTAAGGAGATGGAGGGAGTGGAAGTAACAATTGGTGAATACCCTTTTTGTGCTAAGCACTGAGCTACTAGACTGTAAATGACCACTCACGTGGTGGTGTTTCGGAAAGCGAAAAGGCCCTTATGCTTCAGAAAATCCCTCTCCCGTTCCACTCCTGAACTAAAATGCAACCATTAATTATACAGGCTCTATCCTCCTAAGTTACATATGCACTCAGAATCTCATAGAAGTGACACTCTGAGCTCTTAGCGGTCGGTAAGTATCCACAGGGATCATGGATTTGAGAGAGGTATTGAAAGAAGGGTGACTGGAGGGAGAGGTAGCAGAAAAAAGGAGTTACCACGAAGCTAAAGAAGGGAAGAGAGCAGAGAGGTGGGAGTAGAGTATGAAACAAAATCCAAATTCTACCTAATATACAAATTTTGTGAGGGCCACTCTTTATGTTTCAAGCCAGGAGTATCAGAAGTATCTGAGCACCAGTAAATATTGCCTTTGCTCCATTTTCTCCACAGATTTACTGAAACAGACACCTTCACGGAAACCTTTATCCTACGGGTCTATCTCCTGGAACCAGACTGTAACATTATCCAAATGAGTAACAATGTGCTGGAGGTGTCTGAATTCTATGGCCTGTCCCAGGCAATCGATAAGAACTTACTCAGCTTTGATTATGGTGGGGCAGCTAACCTGGAGTGTACTGTCAGGCTGGACCCTGTGGGAACCTGGCTGCCCGCCCACGGCCAGATGGTCCTGTTGGAGCCTGGGCCAGAAGAACCTCGTGGAGATCAGCCACACAGTTTTCTCCCTGAGTCCCGTATGATATGTTTTAATGATTATCTGGATGTTACTAAATTGGTAGAAATAACTATGTAGTCATCGTCCACCTTGACAAAGAGTGTTAGTTAACTAATATATATAACTTTTAACTAATTGAAAAATGTAGGATGGTGGTTAAGAGCATAGATTTTGTAATCAGAAAGTCCTGGGTTTGAAAACTGCCTCTGCTATTTATTTTCTGTGTTATTTTATGCAAGTTTCTTAACCTGTCAAAATCTTTGTAAAATGGGAAAGTGGAAATAAAGCTCTCCGCAGGGTTGTTGTAAGGATGGGAGTAAATGGGATCACAGTTACAAAGTGCTTAGCATTATGTGTGGCTCACAGTTTAAGTGCTCAATAATTGTTAGCTGTTACTGCTATTAGTGAGGAGCCATGGTGGCGCAATAGTTAAGCCCTCAGCTGCTAACTGAAGGTTGGTGGTTCAAACCCACCAGTGGCTTCACAGGAGAGAAAACCTGACGATCTGCTTTCATAAAGATTATAGCCTAGGAAATGCCATGGGGCAGTTCTACTCTGTCCTGTAGGGTTGCTATGAGTTGGAGTTGACTCGATGGCACACAACAACAACATTGTTGTTAGTAATAGGTCCCTGGGTGGTGCAAACAGTTTGCAATGGGCTGCTAACCTAAAGGTTGGTAGTTCAAACACACCCACAGAAGAAAGGCTTGGAAGTCTGCATCCATAAATATTGCAGCCTAGAAAACCCTATGTGGCAGTTCTATTCTATCCTATAGGGTTGAGATGAGTTGGAATCGACTCGACAGCACACAACAACAACAGCAACAACATATGCATAATAGTCTTCTAGGTACTATGGGACAGACCAAGAACTATAAGGATTACCCCTTATAGTTATGATAACTTGAATTTTAATAGCAGTTTACAACTAAGCTCACACTTGCACGTAAGTCATCTCATTCATTTTTCACAACCATCTGCTTAAGAAGTAGAATATCCACTTTGTACATTAGGGGAATGAGATTCAATGAATAATTGGCCTGTGAGCATGATATATCTCACAAGAGTGAAAAATACAGTTGGACAGAAATGTGAAGACTATTGGAAAGACAGTTATGGTTTTCAGTGGAAGGGAGAGAGCAGGTTAGTTTAGGTGGTCAAAAAATGTTTAAGGAAAGATTTATTTGGAAGACTAACTGGGCCTGGAAAGATATACAAGATTTGAGTACGTGACAAGCAGAATGAAGAGAGAATTTCAGTGAGTAGAACACTTTAGTAGAGATTGTATGATGGCACCATGGAAGCTGATGGTGCAAAGGAAGCATGGAGATTGAAAGCCTCAGTGAGCCACTGCTTATTTGCCAGCAATGTCTAAGCACCAGAAAACACATTGTATTATTATTTTTTCTCTCACTGTAACTTTTGGTAGTCAAGAGCCCAGTGACACAACTGGTCAACTGTTATTTTTAGTAAATGTAATTATAAGCTTTCAGAATAATGACAACCCACTCAGTGAATGACTGGAGAGGACACATGAGTATTCTTGGGGGTGGAGAGAAGAAATGAGTATCCCTGGAGGGGAGGATTCGTTTTTTAATTTTACGGTATTTATGTTCCAGTGGCTGTCTTAATCCAATGCTGTACATTCTAGAACTGGGAACAGAACTGAGGTGTCCAGGTGGAAGCTGTACCGTAGGACTGAAGAAAGTAGGAAGTCTCAGAGTGAGCTGTGAAGAGTTCCTGTTGATGGGACTTCGATATCTACATCTGGATCCTCCTTCACCCGATATTGATTACATCTCCATCCGACTGGACCTCACAGATAGCAGGAGTAAAATCATATACAAGGTAGAGCTTGTGGTTATGTGTCTGTGTCCCTAGCTTATCTACAGCAAGAGAGCCAATTCCATGGGGGAGCTCATGCTGGCTTCCATGCCAGCAAAAGTTCCCTGTGCTCTTGTGGGTGGAACTGTCCTGTGACTCATTGCAACGACAGGCACCTGTTCTGCCAATGGGTGCTTAAAATGGTAGCTTTTATGTATAGTATCGGCATTTTATTTCCTTTCTCTGGCCCTTTTCTAGCTCTAAGATAGCTAAGGCAACTTGGAAAGGACCAGGGCTAGTTACATGCCAACCTCCTTCTTTCTTTCCCTTCAGTAGTCTTCAGTTTGGCATTTGACCTGTTGTAACACCTTCTCTTTAATGCTTCTTTTCCCCTTTGGTTATTAGAACCTCTTTTCACCTGTTGGAGAAAATTAGGGGATTCTCACACCCACTTTGCAAGACTGTGGAAAACTGGCAGGGAGGACTTCCGTTACAGTTGCTGCAGACAATTAGATTCTATCATTTTCACTCTTCCAGACCTTGGGAAGGAGGGCTGGTCATTTAGGAAACAGCACCTCCGAAGGCCTTTTCCGTCTTCCAATGTCTCTTCTTTAAAAAATATTTTATTTTTGGTTGTAATATATACAACCAAACATACATCTATTCACAATTTCTACATGAAGAGTTCAAGTTCAGTAACATTGGTTACATACCTCACAGTGTGTCACCATCCTGTCTGTATCCATGTTGTTTCATCACCATTAATTTAGGCTGTCTACCCCTTCACGTTCTCATCTGTGCTTTATATTAAATGTTGCCAGTTTACATTCATAGAGATAATTCTTTATAAGAGTGCTGTGCTGGAGGCAAACATTCGGTATTAATCGGCTAAATTATTGTTTAGTTTAGCAATGGCTTCAAGGGATAGTTTTGGATCAAGGTTTAAAGAGTATTTCTGGACATTAGATTCGGGGGTTACCCCAGTCTCAGTGGATCCAGTAACTTGCAATCTCTTGTAAATTTTCCTGCCCTTTCCTTCTCTTGATGCCTTCACATTAAAATGCTGACAGAAAGTGGGCTCAATTTATATGAAATATTTAACATACACTCTGCTAATTCATGTACTCTATATTTTGGGTATTTGGAAAACTAGGACAACTGTGCACCTGCAGAAATAGCTCAGATTTTGTGCTGGTGTAAGATGATCCAAGTTTACGTTTTGTGAGAGATCTCCAACCTGGCTTCTCACTGGTATTTCTCCCAAGAGATCCAGTCAAATATTGAATATTACCGTAAGGAATTGATAAGACAAGGAATGATAAAACAGGATTATAGAGTCTTAGAATTGACATCTGGAAAGATCTTTGAGGTAGTGTAGTGCAACTGATTAGGTGGATCTCTTGGGGGAACTTCTAAAGGATAGATTTCCAACTGTAAGGTAATAGTTATGGGTATTAACACTGGGCCCAGATTGCCTGGGTTCAAACCTCTAGTTAATTAGCTGCTTGACCTTGGACTTTATGCCTCATTTTTCTCATCTTAAAATGAGGATGGATAATAATACCTATTACTATTAACTGAGAGAATTAAATGAGATGGTACTTATAAAGCAGTTAGCACAATGCCTGGCACGCAGTAAACACTATGCATGTTTTGCTTGTATAAAAGTCAGCCACCCAGAAGACCAGATATACTGGCCTAAAGAATACTAGAGAAACCTCGAGAGTGTGGCCCCCAGACACCCTTTCAGCTCAGAGGTGAAGTTACCTTCAAGGTTCGATGTTAAGCCTGGGAATGGACACCCCAGTAAAACTAAATGGGACTAACGATGTACAGGAGTCCAGTGACAAGGGCCAGAAGGCAGAGGGAGAGTAGGAAACTGATGATAAGGAACACAAATTGAATAAGGACACTGTCAATGTATTGTGAGATTGTTGACCACTGCTATAGGGCAACATTTGTAGTAACTATTAAATGGGAGGCTGTTTTGTCCTGTAAGCCTTCATCTTGGGCGAGAATGGCAGCACAATTGGAAGAGCATAGTCAATATCACTTAAATGTGTAAGTAAAAAGTTTTGAAATGGTGTTTAAATAAAATAAAAATAAATAAATAAATAAATAAACAAATGAGAGTAAAGAGGTACAATTGTCCACTGACAAGGTCCAGAAGACAGAAGGGGACAAGGAAGCCCCCTGGTGATAGGGAACACAAGGTGGAGTAAGGATATTCTTGATGTGCTGTGAGATTGTTAACCATGGTCATAGGGCAACATGTGTAGTAACTGTTAAATGAAAAACTATTTTGTTCTGTAAGCCTTCATCTTAAGTGAGAATAACAGCACAGTTGGAAGAGCGTAGTCACTGTCACTGAACTGTGAATGTAGAAATTTTTGAAACGGTGTATCTTTGGCCATCTGTAATTTTCATCAAAAAAAAAGGTTGAGAATTTAGAGGCTTAATACGTTGTGGGGTTGTTAACCAATGTCAAAAAACAACATGTGTACTACTATTTCATGAGAAACTATTTGCTCTGTAAGCTTTCACCTGAAGTACAATAAAATATATATTTAAAAAAAAAAAAAAGTCAGCCACCCAGTAAAAACTAATGATCAGCCAGGCTTGTAAATAATCAACTTAGCTCAAATCTCTTACTTTATATCTTTCAAGACCCAATTATTTTCTCCTTTGAATTTTTGTTGATACTATGTGTTTTCACTAATGAAGTCATGATGATTAAACGACTAATTCAGAAGTTTTGTTATGAGTTATGGATTTTAATACCCATTATCTGGAATCCTGTATGTCTCAGTAGACTGTGGATGGTGTAAATCCTGCAGATATGAGTCAATGATAAAATTGGTTTTATTTTTTAAATTTTATTTCTTGAAAATTTGCAAAATATGAGGTAAAACATGAAGGTACCTGGCGATGACTGCACATACGTTTTATTCTGGTCTCCTTCTTCTTTGCCTCTTTCTTTTTTATGAAACTTTTCAAAACATGGTACAATGCATTCTTCTTACTGCAAAAGCAGTACTTACAGCCCAAATAAATAAAAGCGAAGGATTTTTTTTTTAATCTCAGGAAAATTACCACTACAATGCATTCTTCATTACTGCAAAAGCAGTACTTAGAGGCAAAATAAATAAAAACTAAAGGAATTTGAATCTCAGGAAAATTACCATGACTATGTATTCTTCATTATAACAAAAGTAGTACTAACAGCTAAGAAGTAGAAACAGCTGCCGTAGAATACGGCAGAACTGTTCACAGTGATGCATTCCACCTGCTACAGGTGGAAGCAATGATTGGGCCCTAAGATGGAAGGCAGGGTAAGAATAACTTATAGGAGTTCTCTTGAAAAGTACTACTGCAATGCATTATTCCTTATTGGAAAGGCATTATTTCCTGTTCAGAAGCTAGAAAAGAAGGGAGCCAGTAACACCAGCTAACAGTGAACGGCTAAAGGAGAGAATGGCCACCATGACTGAATGAATACTGGCACTAGCTTATGCTCACTGTAAGTACATTCTCAGGAGAACTTAGTAACTGGGAAACATAGTGAGAAGGCTTACCTCACAGAAATAAAGACAAACCCGTCAAAAATTTAGAAAATTCACTCATCCAGGAGGCATCACCTAAGACAATGCTCAATCTACGCAAAAATGCGGCTTCCACTCAGGATTTTTGAGTTTCACACGTTTCAAAAGGCTCCCATCTTGAGGCTGAATGTGTTAAAAATGGGCTACCCCCTTTCCAAAAGACTACAGAGGGATAAAAAGTGGGTTGGATACAGTGTGTCCCATGAGTCTTGATAGGGTTATATTATAGTATTGACCCAGAGAAATGAAGTTTCTTGCTCATATACACATGGCTCTTTTATGGCTGAGCCAAGACCTATAATCTAGTTCTCCTGACTACTGGACTTTTTCTGCTTTGTTGCTGCTTTGACTCCAGACTTTTTTCATTCTTAGCAATTCATCTCCATTTAAAAAATCAGAACCATTTTTCTTCCTGACTGTTTTTTCTTATTTTTTTCCTCTATATATTGAGTTGGAATTTATTTTATTTGTATTTTCAGATCAGTTTTATTGAGGGGTTACCCATTCAAATGATCTTATTGCTTTGTTTAGCAATAACCTATTTCATAGTCAGTTTGGCGTGTCATAAAATATATTCTTTTAGAATATATAAGTAATATACTCACTACAGAGAATATTAAAGAAACACGAAAAGGTACATAAAAAGAAAACATAACTAGCTGTATTTCTATAATTACTTTTAATACACACACACACATACATTATGGGGAGACATTCACACTGCAGTTAGTTTTGTGTTACGAAATTGAAGTCATACTATATGTGAAGTTTTGAATCTTGTTCCTTTATTATTTTTATGCTTTACAGTCCATCTCTTCAAGTGAGTAAATGACTATTCACCTATAATTTCTTCTAAATTTTTAAAAAGTTTTTCTCATTTACACTTGCCTTTTTAGTCCACCTGAAATGGATTTTATTACATGGTGAAATTCAAGAAACAGTTTTTTCCCAAGTAGCCAAACATTTAACACTATTTATTGTATAATTCATGTTTCTCATTGATTTTACATGAGTCATTTCCATGTATTATATAGCAAGATATGCCTACTATTTCAAGGCTAGCTCTTTTCTTCCGTAGATTTGTGTACTTATGGTACAGTACCCTATTGTAAATATTAAAGGTCTATAATATGCTTTATTATCTTATAGATAAGTCCTTCCTTATCACTCTTGTTCAAAATTTTCTTAGTCATTCTCACCTAGTTATAGTTCCAGATAAATAATCGTATCATCTATGTAAGTTTCAAAACGAAAGCCCCTGAAGATTCTTACCCTGATTGAATTAAAACTGTAAGCCAATTTGGGAAGAACATTTACCATATTGAGTCTCCTCATCCAGATCCATGGTCTCTCTCGTCATCTAAGCAAATATTCTTTTCTGTGTTTCCGTAAACTTTGCAGTTTTCTTTACATAAATTGAGTACGCTTATTAAGTCCCATGCTAGGCAGTTTGTTTTTGTGAAATTATTGTGAATAGAACTTCCCCTCTGTCCATAATGTCTTCTCACTAGTTACTTATGATAAATAGGAATGCTATTTTTTGGTGTAATTTCCTTTTATTTGGCCTCTTTCCTGAATTCAGTTATTCTAAGAATTTTTCGGTTCTTTAGATTTTTGAAGAACCTAATTGTATCTTCCACTAATGATGATAATTTTGTCCTTTCCTTTTCAGTAATTATTCCTCTTATTTCTGTTCTATTCCCCGCTCTTTTGGCCAGAACAATATTAAATGTAATGATGCTTATAAACACATTTGTCTTGTATATTGTATCAATATCAACTGCCTACATTGTCTTTTTCAATGCTTTTTTGCCCTGCATTCATCTTTGTTTAACATTAATGTTGTCATTTTTGCTTTTATTCTTTATATGATAAATTTTGATCAGTCTTTTATTTTTAATCTTTCTTTGGATTTTATTTTACGTGCTTATCCTGTAAGGCATCTATAGTCATAGAATTGGGTATTTTAATTGAGTTTCAGAATATTTGTTTTGCATAAGTTAGTAAAAACTGTATTTGTTGTAATAATAAGTTTTTTTTTTCCTATAAGCTTGTTTTGTGCTTTCTTGGTATTTAACATTTTTTTTTTTTTGACTTGCAAAAAGATTTTCTTTGCATTTATCTTTAGTTATTTGAAAGTCCTTTATACCATTTTGTGTTTCCTTAGGATTTACCTTTAAAATAGAAGTATATTCTTTAACCTGTGTTTTTAAAATATTTAAAGTAAAAACAGGCAGTGGGTTCTCTTGGCCCCTCTGTATGTATGATGAGCATCAATCCAATTTATCCTCTCTCCGGTCAATCACCCCCCTCCCAGTCTTTGCTTATGTAATTTGCAATTTTAATTCTAGGATGTGGTTGTTGGACATTATTATTTCCTACATCATCTATATTTTCTTTCAAGTAAGCATTTTAGACATTTGCATCCATTTTGTTAACATGTTTAAAATGACATATTTATTTAGACTTAACTGTAGGCTTAAATGGTCTCAGTGTTCAGCACCAGTCCTTTATACCATGATTTCCCTATTGTTGGGTTTTCAAATGATGCATCTTCAAATATATTTTTTTTAATGGCACACATAGATGTCTCAGTATATCATTTATTTGTCTTCATGAACCATGCAGTGGGAAGGAGAAGAGGTTGATCGTCTTCTCTGTTTCGCTCTCATCCTTCTCTCTTTTACGGAGCTTTGTTCTCCAATTTGGGAACATCCAGGGCTGGGGATTAGGACCGGTGTTGGGAGGGCGTTAGGGTGAGAGAGCTTACTCGATCAGGCACTGATGTAATATGACTTCATGCTTTCTGAGTCTGGCAGATGTTTAAGCTGATTCTTTGTCTCTTGGGCAATTTCCTGGTTTCTCTGGAGCTCCCCCGTCAGACGTCTCCCCTTGTGAGAGCTAGTCTTCATTGTTGTCAGCTGCTGTGAAGTCAGCCCCCAACTCATAGTGACCCCATGGTGACCCCATACACAACAGAACAAAAAACTGCCTGGTCTTGGCCATCCTCATGATTGGTTGCGGGTCAGATCGTTGTGATCCATAGGGTTTTCATTGGCTGATTTTTGGAAGTAGATCACCAGACCTTTCTTTCTAGCCTGCCTGAGTCTAGAAGCTCTGCTGAAACCTGTTCAGCATCATAACAACGTGCCATCTTCCACGGACAGATGGGTGGTGGCTGTGCCTGGGGTGCATTGGGTAGGAACTGAATCTCGGTCTTTGGCATGGAAGATGAAAATTCCACCACTGAAACAACACTGCCCCCTTTATAGTCTTGGAAGGATGCATTTCTAGCCTGATTAACCAAAAAACCAAACCTGTTGCTGCTGAGTCCATTGTGACTCATAGCAACCCTACAGGACAGAATAGAACTGCTCCATAAGCTTTCCAAGGCTATAATCTTTATGGAAGCAGACTGCCACGTCTTTCTCTCATGGAGCAGCTGTGTGTTCGAACCACACTGACCTTCTGGTTAGCAGCCAAGAGCTTTAACCACTGCACCACCAGGGCTACTTCTAGCCTGATTAGTCACTTGCACTTCCTCCTGCAGCTGCTAAGATATGATTTCCACCTCCAGCTTCTTGCTGCGGTGGTTCTTTGGCTCTTTGAGGGTGCACTCTAAAGGTCAGAAACCAAGATGACCTCAGGCTTGCCCTCTGTCCTACAAACAAGGACTACAAGGCTGATCCCGGCCCAGCCACCTTTATTCTTTTGCCTTAGGCCACTTAGCTTCCTCATGTATCAGCCCAGCACCAGCCTTTGTGTGTTCCACCTAAAAGTAACGCATTTTTTTCCCCTAAATTTTATTTATTTTGTTGTTGTTGCTGAGAATATACACAGCAAAACACACACCAATTCAACAGTTTCTACATGTACCATTTAGTGACATTAATTACATTCTTTGAGTTGTGCAGCCATTCTCACTCTCCTTTTCTGAGTTGTCCTCCCTCATGAGCATCAACTCACTGCCCTCTAAGGTTCCTATCTAATCTTTTGAGTTGCTGTTGTCTGTTTGATAGTATATAGATAGTTCTTGAAAGAGCATAATACTCAAGGCAGATCTTTTTTACTAGTTAAGCTAAACTATTGTTTTGTTTTAAGACTTCAGGGGATATTTTTGGTTTAAAGTTTAAAGATTATCTCAGACCAATAGTTTCGGGGGTTTACCCACCCTCCATAGCTCCAGAAAGTCTGCAGTCCATGAGAATTTGAAATTCTGTTCCCTATTTTCCTCCTTTTCGTCAGGATTCTTCTATAGAATCTTTGATCAAAATGTTCAGTAATGGTAGCCAGGCACCAGTTCTTTTGGTCTCATGGCAAAAGAAGCAGTTGTTCATAGAAGCAATTAGCCACACATTCCATATCCTCCTCCTATTCTTGACTCTCCTTCCTCTGTTGCTCCGGTGGGAAGAGACCAATTGTTGAGCCTTGGATGGTTGCTTGTGAGCTTTTAAAACCCCAGGCATTATGCAACAAACCAGGAGATAGAACAGAAGCACTAATCATATTATTAGGCCAATTAATTGGAATGTCCCATGAAACCATGACCCTAAACCTCTAGACCAAGAAACTAAATCCTGTGAGGATTTTGATTGTACATAAGCAGCCTCAGGAGCTACTCTTTTTTTTTTTTTTTTTTGTCATTGTTGTAAATATATGTATCGCACAACTTTTGCCAGTTCAACTTTTACAGGTGTACAATTTATAGACAGAAATTACAATAACTGGCTGTGCAACCCTACCCTTAATCAGTGTGATTTTCCCTTTACTGTTAACCCCCATGTCTCCCCTCCTCCTACCCCTTGTAACCACTAATAAATTTTGGTCTCTATATATTTGCCTTTTCTTGTCTTTTTATATAAGTGAGGTTATATAATATTTGGAAACTCTGGTGGTGTAGTAGTTAAGAGCTACGGCTGCTAACCAAAAGATAGGCAGTTCGAAGCCAACAGGTCCTCCTTGGAAACCCTGTGGGGCAGTTCTTCTCTGTCCTATAGGGTCGCTATGAGTTGGAATCGACTCAATGACAATGGGTTTGGGTTTTTTTTTTTAATACAATATTTGTCCTTTTGTGATTGGTTTATTTCGGTCAGCATAATGTCCTCAAGCTCCATCTATACTGAAGCAAAACTTCACTTCTCCTACTGATTGAGTAGTAGTCCATTTGTATGTACCACATTTTGTTTATCCATTCATCTGTTGATGGGCATTTAGGTTGTTTCCATGTTTTGGCTATTCTGAGTAGTGCTGCAATGAACACTGGTGTACAAGTCTCTTTTTCAGTCCCTGCTTTCAAGTTTTTTGGTTATATACCTAGAAGTGGAATTTCTAGATCATATGGTAGTTCTACTTTTCGTTTTTTGAGGAACTGCCACACTGTACCATTTTGCATTCCCACCAGCAATGGGTAAGAGTTCCAGTGTCCCCACATCCTTGCCAACATTTGCTATTTTCTGTTTTTTGTTTTGTTTTTATCTTAGCCATCCTAGTGGGAGTGAAATGGTATCTCACTGTGGTTTTGATTTGCATCTCTCTGATGGCTAATGACGCTGAGCATCTTTTCATGTGTCTAGTGGCCATTTGAATGTCCTCTTTGATGAAATATTTGTTCAAGTCCTTTGCCCATTCTATGATTGGATTATTTGTCTTTCGTTGTTAAGTTTTCAAAGTTTTACATATATTGTGGTTATTAGATTCTTATCTGACGTATGGTTTCTGAAGATATTCTCCTAATCAGTAGCTTGTCTTTTCACTTCTTTGGTTAAGTCTTTTGATGAATGAAAGTTTTTAATTTTATGAAGTCCCTTTTATTTTGTCTTTTGCTGTTTGTGCTTTTGCTATTAGATAATCCATTGTTAAAAGCTAGGCCTGACAGCGTTACCCCTGCATTTTCTTCTAAGAAGTTTATGGTTTTAGTCTGCACGCTTAAGGTCCTTCATCCGTTTTGAATTTGTTCTTGCGTTTGGTGTGAGGCATGGGTAAGGAACACATTTTAAGGTTGGCCCCAAGGAAGCTTCCCTCCTGACACTTGAGACAAGGCATATACACTGCCGCACCCTTCTTCCTTCAAGGATGTGTGTGGTGGTCAGGATAGGTGAGCCACTTACACCACAGCACAGCACTCTGTCTCCAAATAAATTTCCTTTTCTCACCTCTCTCCATCCTTTTTTATTCTTATAGTGGGTGAGAGGGTTCTAGGGGCTTATAAATTCTGTATAAAGTATGTGTCTTACATTCACTTTGAAATCTGATAGCTATTTTATTGGAATTTTCGTTGAGACTGGAGCCCCTGGTGGTGCAAATGGTTAACGCACTGGACTGCTAACCAAAAGGCTGGAGGTTTGTATGCACCCAGAGGTACATTGAAAGAAAGGCCTGGTGATCTACTTCCGAAAATGTAGCCATTAAAAAAGCCTATGGAGCACAGTTCTGCTGTGACATACGTGGGTCTTCACGAGCTGGAATCTACCCGATGTCAACTGTCTTTTTTTTAGTTGAGACTGAGGCAAGAAGAGCTCCATTTTTAAACATTCTGTTATAGCTGAAATGATGAACTCAAACATGCTGGTGATTGTGAGGATGACACAGTATCAAGCAATGTTTTGTTCTGTTGTACATACGGTCACCATGTCAACTTGACAGCAGCTAACAACAATAACAATATACAGATTACAGCTCCTAGGCCAATATCTAGTGTTCAGCAGTATTAAACAAATATGGCTCTGATAACTGAGCCTGATTCTCTCAGCAATGGGATACATGAAATCCTGTGTTAGTCAGCACCTACTGCTATGAGGACTCTTAACGCCCATAACACTTAAGACTTCAGATCCCATAATGCGATCAGTACACCTCCACCAGTCTCAAGCCCATCTCACTCACTTCCTGTCATGTGGTTTTAAAGGGAGCAGGCAGGATGAGGAAATAATGTCTTTGTAACTTGGTACTCAATAAGGAGAAGAATGATTGCTCAGTTTTCTATTTAGTTAAGATTCTGGATCTCCAAGCTAGGGATCAGTAATGGGAATGGACCAAAATATCTCCCTACCTTCCTTCAGGCCCATAGGTGTGCTGTATTTTAGACAGGGCTTTGAACAATTTCAAACTAGTTCACTCATGGCCAATGAAGTGAAACTGGAACAGACTCGAATTGTTACTATTTGAGTGATCCGGAACGATAACCGGAATGGGAAAAATTACAGGCTGAATACCTGAAACAGGAGGCTCGGAAGAGGCGTAGTGAGCCGTTTCAGGAGCCTGATGCGTGAGACTGGATTATTGGCAGGACTATGGAGAGCCACATACACTCAAAGCAGCTCAGTCGGCAACCGTCTTTGAGTGGAGCAACGCTGTTTCTGACTCTGCTTAAAATGCAACAGGCAAGAGATTTGGTTGCTATGCAGTGTACATGCTGCTCTTGTTTTCTAAGAGGGTGATTAAGTTTTTAGCAGGGCTTTGATCTGTAATTTTTCCCCATTCCAGTTATCTTTCCGGTTCACCCAAATTTAAAAAATTGAGGTCTGTTCCACTTTCACTTCCTCCATCATGACTAAACTGGGAAGAACCAGTTTGAAGCCCTGTTTGTAGGAAGCACGGCATGCTTCTATCGGTGATTATAATTTTCTGCTTAATAGAATTGTCTCCTAGCCTCTTTGGATAGTTCAATTTTTGGTTCTGCCATTACCCTTGAATAATAATGGTAAGTTGGAAAACAGGTGATTTTTGTCCGTGTAGAACTAACAGTTGTTGAGTGTCTGCTGTGGGCCAGACACTGCTAAGTGCTTTATATAGGCTATTTTATTTAATTCTCACTTAATGCTTGGGCGTCAAGTATTCTTATTGTTCAGACAGGGAAAAAATAAACAAGACTTAGAAGTAACTAACCTAACTCAAGTCATAAGTGCTGGAGATAGAATCATAAGCACAGGTACCTCAGATGTCAACATTTATGCCCGTTCTCCACCTGGCTACATATTAGAGTCACCTGGGTGTACTTTAGGAGCCCTAGTGGCGCAGTGGTTAAGAGCTCAGCTGCTAACCGAAAGGTCGGCAGTTCTAATCCACCAGCCACTCCTCGGAAAATCTATGGGGCAGTTCTACTCTGTCCTATAGGGTCGCTATGAGTAGGAATCAACTGGATGACAGTGGTTATGGGGTACTTCAAAAACACCAGTTTTCTGGGCCCCTCCTTGGAACATTAAAGTAGGATCTTTGAAGATGGAGCTTGGGCACCAGTGGGGTTTAAAGGCTCCCAGGTGATTATAATGTGCAGTCAGATTTCAGCTCACAGCTGGATACACCCTTGAGGCTGACTTACTTATTTATTCATCATTCATTTATTTACTCTCTTTCTCCTTCCAAAGTCAGAGAGCGCGTGGTTACCTGTCCATATCAGAGCCGGCATTCCGAATCAGATTCCAAGGGCTGCTTTCATGGCCACGTTTATTCTGGAAGTGGATCAGTTCATCCTGACCTCTCTGACCACATCAGTTCTGGACTGTGAAGATGATGAGACCCCCAAATCCTTGCTGGTGTTCAACATCACTAAGCCCCCGCTCCAGGGCTATGTGACTCACCTGTTGGATCACACCAGACCTGTCTCCTCCTTCACCTGGAAGGATTTAAGTGACCTGCAGATTGCCTACCAGCCACCAAACAGCAGCCATTCTGAGAGAAGAAATTACGAGGTGAGACGGAAGAGAGGCAAGGCTTCTAGCCTAGTTGGTATTCACAGAGGTATTTAAGAGGCCACCCAGTTAACTTTAGGATTAATTGCACATTCATTACCCCAGAAGGGAATCAATCATTGTTAATCAGGATGCAAACTCAAATGCCCAGAGGAGCCAGGCAGGTGATGTAAATGAGGAAACCTGGATGAAGGGTTATGATGGTGAACTCCAGAAAAAGCAGGCACCTCAGGGAGCAGCTGCAACTCTGCCAGGGTGATTGCTGCCCTGTAAGAATACAGACACACCCAGTGTGGCTGTAGCTCTCGTTTTTCAAGTAAAGTTGGAAATCTGGATTTTTATGTAAAATGTTCTAGTTTTTAAATATGAAAAACATATTGTATGATCCCACTTATGTGGAACATCTAGACTAGGCAAGTGTATAGAGATCACAGTTTATTAGTGCTCACCAGGGGCCGGTGAGAAGGAGGAGAAAAAGGTTGCTCATTGCTTAAAGGTGATGGAAAATTTTGGAAACGGGTAATGGTTGAACAACATGATAAATATAATAAATGTGACTGAATTGTATGTGTGAAGAATGTTGGAGTGGCAAATGTCTTGTTACATGTATTTTTACTACAATGAAAAATAGTAAAAATTAAAAATATAGAAAACATATTAAAATTTTTTAAAATATTGTGCTATCTACAAAATACTTCTGCGGGCAGCGTTAGCCCAGAGCTCCCCCGTCTGAGAACTCTGATGCCATCCTGCAGTGCAAGACCATTGAAGTTAGAGATAAGTTTTGTCTACAATTATTTTATCAATACATTCTTTTATTCTTTTTAATTAATTGGGATCCTTTATTTTCATTTAATAACACTGACTAGGGATAGGAGATTCCATAGTCTCATTTGATAACTAATTTCACTGTCAAACATTTCCACCAGGAAGTTTCTTTCTGTCTAACCTAAACCCTTCTGCTGTAGTTTCAGCCACTGCCCCCTTGTTTTGTTTTTAATGAGAATAGAGAACAGCTGGTTACAGTCTTCCACCTAATACCCCTTCACATACTTGAAGACCTACCAGCAACCTGACTCAAACACGATGGAAAATGTAAAGAGCAGACTGATACAAACTGGAGTTCAGGTTTATTATGGAAAATGAATGTCCCCAGGGTTACCAGATTGGCCTCCACGTAATTTAGGAATTTTCAGCCTTTAGCCCCAAGCTTGTGCTTTGCCCTTTGCTTTTCTTTACTTCATAGTAATAAGTGGCAGCTGTGGTTTGTTTCTTGCCCTTGCCTCTCGTGCCTTCCCTGCTATGCAGTAATTTCTTGTTATGTGTCTAAATTTATCTTGAGCTCACAAATAAAGCACGGCTACTCTGGCTGCTTCCTGCATCTATTTTCTGTCATTGTGTAATGGTAATCTTAAAACAGAACCTATCCAAATGCCACATTTTTTTTTTTTATTATTATTAGATGGTAACTCCCAGTTTCCCAGTGGAGATTAAGGGCTTTTCAGATTAGGTGGACTGGAAGTCCTGGGCCTATGTAGATGTTTGTTCATTCAAGCCCCAGAGGTGGGACTTCTGGGAGCAGGGTAATGGCCAGTGGTTCTGAAGCTGACCCTTCCATGTGCATTTCTCCCCAAGCAGTGCATTCTTGCAGACATTTTCACCTCTTTGGAAAATTCCAACACTTTTTATTAGGTATGGCTTTTATTTGTATTTGAGAATAAAGTTCCTTAGTGAGTGATAATTTATAATTTCATATGATTCAACCTAATACATATTTACATCTCACCTCCAAGAGGACATCTTCTACCTGGGTATAGTTTCATTTTTAGTCCGATACTTTGGCACTGATGAATCTGATTCTTTGGTTATTTAGTATTTGCTGATATGTTGCTTTCTGATTATTCTCTTATCCTCTCAAATGGACCATAACAACAACAACAACAACAAAAACAAACCCGTTGCTGTCAAGTCGATTCCGACTCATACAGTCTTCAAAAGTAGTCACTGTGCCCTGCATTTCTGCATTTCTTTGTTATACCTCATCCTTCTCTGTCAATGCCTTGTGCCATATGTAGCACATAGTAAGTGCTCAAAACTTATCATATAGCCCCCACCTATTAACTATGGATTTAATGGGAACAAAGAAATCTGGATGTTTGAAAATATATCTAGAGGGAGAGATTCTTTAGATCAGAGTTTCTTAACAGTGTTGCACTAATGACATTTTAGAGCAGATAATTGTTTCTGTGGATGCTGTCCTGTGGACAGAAGTATGTTAGCAGCATCCATGGCCCCTACCCACTAGATGCCAGTAGCAACTCTCCTCTCCAGTTCTGAGACCAAAAATGTCTACAGACTTTGCCAAATGTCCCCTGGGGGGACAAAATCGACCCCAGCTGAGAACCACTGAGAGAGGTGAGAGTGGCTTCATGCTGGACTGAGTCAGTCGCCTGGGCGAATGCAGGGACACTTCTCAGCACATTTACTAATTCAAGGTTAATAAATGCTTTTATGGAGAGGAAAATTAAAAAAAAAAAAACTGATAAACTAAGGAATCAGATGTAGAGATCAGGCTGTAAAAAGTGAGATCAGGCAGCAACAGAACCTGAAATGGTTTTGCCTTCCATCTGTTGTGTATGCCCCAGAATTAATGGTACTTTAACTGTAACTTGGCAGCATGCTAGTCATATACATCTGTTTGTTTGCAGGTGGAGTTGGAGGTATATGACTTCTTCTTTGAAAGGAGCACGCCAATTACAGTCCACATCTCTGTCAGAACGGCAGATACAAACGCCCCACGAGTATCCTGGAACACAGGTGAAGCTCACTATAGGCTGTCAAGCAAATCACACTCAACAGGGCATCATAGAACATAACACTGGAGGAAACACAAGAAAGTATATGGGTCAGGAAAGAAAGGGAGTTTTATCTGTGTTTCACACATGAGGCAGCTGAAACCCGGACAGGTTGTGTGGTTTTCCAAGGGCATCAGATAGTTGCTGTTGTGTTGTTTTGTTTTTTCCTAGTGACAGTGTGAGAAATTAAATCCAGGATTTCCGTGTCCAGGTGCCAGCTTCTTTCCTCTGTGGGAGATAAGGACACTTCTCAACTGAGTGAAGCAAAAAAGCGACTATTTGTGATATTGAGCCATAGTTGGGCTGAGAGAGAAAAGGTCTCTAACTCACATTGCTAAGAGGGATTGAAGGAAGGTGTAAACTACAATCTGTTGCCCTATTTTCTTTTTATTAATGTTTTATTTTTGGTGCAAATATACACAATGAAACATATACCCATTCAACAATTTTTACGTGTATAGTTCAATGACAATATTTACACATTTCGCACTATGTCAACCTTCTCGCTGTCTCTGTCCATATTGTTTCACCACTGTTAACTTAGACTACCTCTTAAAGTTCTCATCTGTGTTTTAGAGTTACTGTTGTCTCTTTGATCTCATATAGATAATTCTTTAAAACAGCTGAATGCTCAAGGTGAACATTCATTATTAAATGAACTTCATGGGATAGTTTTGGTTCAAGGCTTGAAAGTTGTTTCCAGGCAATAAATTCAGGGATTTTCCTCCAGTCTCAGTGTATCCAGTAAGTCTGGTTTCCAATAAGAATTTGAAGTTCATTCCACATTTTTTCTTTCTTTTGATCAAGATCATCTATTGGAACCTTGATCAAAATGTTTAGTAATGGTGGTCGGGCACCATCCATTTCTTCTGGTGTCATGGCAGAGGAGGTAGTAGTTCATGGAAGCAGTTGGACCTACAGTCTATTTCCTTCTCTGATTCCGAGGTCTCCTTTGTTGCTCCAGGTGAATAGAAATCAACTGTATCTCGGGTCATTGCCCTATTTTTAAGTTAGGTTGCATGGAAACCATAATATATAAATAAGAACTTAACCTGCTTTATTTATTGATTTTTTTTTAAAGGAAGTCTTTGCCCTGCCTCTTAATCCTAGTGGACTCATACTGCAATGTCTATATTTAGATCAAATGCCAATGTGGAATGTAAATGAATTTTTTTTCTTTCTTGCCAATACCATCAATAGCATACAAAACATAAGCAGTGGTGGTAGGTTCTTTTCTGGGAAAAATGTCTCAGTGTATGGTTTAAATCCTCAGATTGCAGTTTAAATGGATTGCTTCATGTGTGTTGGTGTCTCTGTGTATGTGTTGTGTATTTCATTGGAGATGGGGGACATCTGTTGATTAGCTTGGATTTATAATTTGGCTCTATGTCCCACTCTACATCTGTTAGAGAGGTGATGAGAGAAAAGAATGACTTGATAGCCTAAAGTTTAGCAATCATTACGTGGGCAGTAGATTATCACTTGAGTGTAGTGACTGAATAATATGTATGTATATGTGTGGCTTGTAACATTCAGACTTATTAAGATAGTACTCTGCAGAGGGCTCCTAATCTGGTTTTGACTACTTTGGACATCAGAATACTTTTAAAAGTGCGTTTTTCCTTACTGTGAACTTAATGTATGCCCATTGTTGAACATTTGGAAAATAAATTAAAGAAAATTAAAATCCTTCATTACTCCACTACTGTTAATAGATTGCTATATATATGTCTAGTCTTTCTGGTTGCCCCTTTCTGCATGAGTCCTTTGCATGATGCCTTGTCCCATCTGTCCTGTGTACTCTTGGCTTTAAAACCATTACCAGTCACAGAGATTCTTTATATGTGCTAGCATACTTGGTTCTTCCTGTCTTTCTTGCTTGCTTTGTTTTTTTTTTTTTTGGATATACTGTCTGTCTTAGCCCAGGATCCTTAGAAAATAAAGCTGATGAAAATTGTATGTACTGACCCTATACTGAAAACAAGAGTGAGGGTATAAAGGAAGTCAGAGGGGGAGCAAATAAAAAGGTGTTATGACTGAGCAGGTCACAGCTTCACAAGGAAATAAAGCTGATTGCTCTAGAGAAGATGAAACCACTATGTCTGGGGAGATTTGGGGGGTGGGGTAGGAATAGGTAAACACTCTGTCAGCTCCTTCCCATTTCCTGTCTCTCACTGGTCAAATTTGCCCCACTGAATGTTAACTCCCCATACTTCCAACTTGTGTAACCAGACCCCTCTTTGCAGCCACTACTCAAATAATGTGGGTCCACTAGGGTGGAATCTGGCCACAGGTGCAAGGGAGGTCATGCCAAAAAGTGGCTCTCATTGCAGTTATTTGTTGAGGTACCCAGCTGTGTTACAAGAGAAAGCAATAGCAGCAGCCAGAGCTTTATAATTGTGGGAACTGTGGGAGCCCTCACAGGTCAGCTCCAGCTAGAAAGCAGGAAAGTTGTCAAGACTTGGGAGGCAGGTTAAGCTGGGCTGGTTTGAGGGGAAGCATACCCTAGGTCCACTAGTGCACTGTCTTTAAATGTTTTTTAACTTGTTTCTTTAAAAAACTATGCTCCTTTTCAAGATTCCCTGCAATCTGTTGGCTCCCAGGTCTACTGCGTAATGGGAATGGTTGAATGATGCTACAGCTCCCTGTCTCTAACCTGAGTGTTCAGTCTTGAGTCTGTTTTCTTTTTGCCCTGATCAGCACTTGCCCTCTCTGCACATTTCCTCTAGCATGCTGGGTCCAAGGAGAAGGTTTTATTTCAATTCCTTTAATTACAAAAATTCTTTCCTTATTAGAGTCTAAATTAAAATCCAGCCTACATTGCAAAGTGCCATGCACTTCCTGTATAATACTATTAAACATCCTCCTGGCACAGTAGCTCTGTAGTTGTCTATTTAACCACTTTCCATTATCTATCCTGTGGGCTACTGATGCTCTCATAAATAGTATGCAAAATCACCTCTGACTGATTGGCCCACTTTAAATATTTAGACGTAGTCTTTGAAAAGTTCATTGTGAATATTCATGAACTAAAGTCCTCTGTGAACAAAATGTCTGTTCTTTCCTTCAAAATTTATTTTATGGCACCATTATACCTCTAAAGGATATATCATAAATGAACCAGCATGCTGGAGGAAATGTGCAGAGAGGGCAAGTACTGGTCAAGACAAGAAGAATATAGACTCAGGACTGAACACTCAGGTTAGAGACAGGGAGCTGTAGCATCATTCAACCATTCCCATCACCCAGTAGACCTGGGAGTCAACAGATTGCAAGCAATCTTGAAAGGAAGCAATTGTCAGATTGGAGTTAATATTACTAAAAATAAAAACTAAATTCCAGTTTCTTGAAAAGCTTTTGAAGATATTATTTTTAGACAGTTTCATGAGTGAAGATTCATTAATCCTTTCTTAAAATAGACCTGTTGGCATGTCGTAGAACTTTCCAAACACAATGCTGTTTTCTTTTGTAGGTCTGAATCTCCTGGAGGGGCAGTCTCGGGCTATCACTTGGGAACAATTTCAGATTGTAGACAATGATGACATTGGTGCCGTCCGTCTAGTCACCGTTGATGGACTGCTACATGGACGTCTTACACTAAGAGGTGGATGATCAACCTTTGAAATCCTGAAAAAACAATCCAAGAAGTATTTTCTCCAAAAGCAAATCATATTTAACAGGATATACTTAGCATCTCTTGGGCCCCATTTGTAGATGAACTTGTCATATCCAGAAAATCTGGAGATCCTGAAACTATCAGCTTTTGAGTTAGGATGCTCAAATCAGTGTATAACCGTTTATGAATGGTACCTTGTGCTGGGCTCGTTATTTGAGTCTTGGTTTTGCTTTCTGGATCCCACATTGGATGTCTTCTAAACTACCCCTTAACTGATTATCATTTCCCAATTGTATAACAAAATATTTCCCTCTAATTTATATTATTAGTGGTAGTTACCATAATTTTAAAGAAATGAATTTATAATTATAATTACAGAGATGGTGGTTAACAAGATAATAGCCCTAATAAATTCATTGTGGGCATTTATGATAATATAGTGTGTCCCTTGTAAGGAGCTCCGAGGATTTATTTCAATTATCCTCTTGATTTGCTTAATTATAAAGCAGAAAGATAGCTCTTATTTATCTTCATTTGTGGTTAGGGAATTCTGAAATTAAAAATAACATGATGAATTCATGGTAAATCCTCTTTCATAATCTCAAAACTGTTGGAGGTCAGTTTAAGCCTGAATGAATCAGTTAGGGCTGGTGTTCACCTGCATATAAAAGAAAACCAACTGTAGTGGCTTAAAAATTGAAGAGTTATTTTCCTCATGTGACAGGTTGCCCAGATGTAGGCGTTCCATTCCCATGATGCCCAGTGCAGCAGATCTTTTCTGATCTGCCACTGGTCACAAGATGGTGCTTATACATCCAGGCATCTGCATTCAAGGCAGGAAGAGAGAGAAAGGACAATGAAAAGATTCATGCTATGACTTGTGTCTCCTTACCAGACCATGTCACATGGCTACCCCTAGATGCAAAGGAGTCTGGGAAACTCAGTATTTTAAGATCATCATATTGCTATTTCAAACAAAACTGAGGTTCTAGTAGTGAGGAAGCAGCAGAAAGTGGCTTTTGGGCAAGTAACTAGTAGTATCCATTACACTAACGTTTAGTCATTTATTCTTCTGAGGTTTTTAGTACAGCCATTGTAATAACTGGTGGAAAAATTGAAGAAATGTTTATTAATACTGTAGAAATGAAATGGGGAGTGGTAGTCCATAATGCAATGATGTTGTAGCTCAGAGAAGGTAGAAAATTCTTCTAACACTTATTTAACAGTTACTTTATGTCAGCTACTGTGTGAAACATTCTACATACTTTATCTCCTTTGTCTCACATCAACTTTATGAGGTGAAACGTAATTATTATTCCTATTTTATAAATGAGGAATCTGAGACTTAGGGAAGTGAAGCTGACTCTTTTAAGGCCATGTGTCTACAAAGTGGCAGAGTTGGGATTTGAGTCCAGGCTGACGCTATCAGAGCTTTAGCTTTTAAGCCTTTAAACCAGTAATCCTCAAACTTCAGCATGTATTAGAATCACCGGGAGGGCTTGATGGACCAGAGATTGCTGAGCCCCCACTAGAGTTTCCATTTCAGTAGGTTAGGGTGGGGCCTGAAGGAGCCCTGGTGGCGCTCAACTGCTAACCGAAAGGCTGGCAGTTCAAACCCACCAGCAGCTCCACTGGAGATAAGACCTGGTGATCTGCTCCTGTAAAGATTACAGCCTAGGAAACCTTTTGGGACAGTTCTGCTCTGTCCTAAAGGGTCTCTCTGAGTTGGAATTGACTGGTTGGCACACAACAACAACAGAGTGGGGCCCAAGAATTTGCATTTCTGACAACTTTACTGTTTGTCGTGATGCTGCTGATCTGAGACCACAGTGAGAACTGCTCCTCCAAGCAGTGCTGCCACGGAGAATGATAATGAGTTGAAGAATAACTACCAGTTATTGTAGGCTTACTATTGTTTAAGTGCTCTCATCCTTACTATGGAATATTAAAACCAAAAAACCAGACCAGTTGCCGTTGAGTCGACTCTGGCTCATAGTGACCCTATAGGACAGAGTAGTACTGTCCTAAATGGTTTTCAAGGAGCAGCTGGTGGATTCAAACTGCCGATCTATGGAATATTAGGTAGGTATTATTATCCTTGGAGGGCTATGGTGGTTTCTTGGTAGAATTCTCACCTTCCATGCTGCCAATGCACTTCATGGACGGTCACCACCTGTCTGTCAGTGGAGGCTTGTGTGTTGCTATGATGCTGAACAGATTTCCACAGAGCTTCCAGACTAAGACAGACGAGGAAGAAAGGCCTGACTATCTACCTCCAAAAATCAGCCAATGACAGTCCTATAAATCTGCAACTGATCATGCGGATGGTGCAGGACCAGGTAGCATTTTGTTCTGCTGTGCATGGGGTCCCCATGAGTTGGGGGCTGACTTGACGGCAGCTAACAACAACGTCCCTATTTTATAGATGAGTTGCAAATAAATTAAATACCCTGTCAAAGTCTGCACAGCTAATGAGTTAGAGCCAGTATTGAAAACCAGGTGTGTGGGGTCCCAGAGCCCACTACAAGCTGTTGTTTCCCAGGTGAGGGAATATGGGCATCGCTTTCCTTAAGTCTCTCTCTTGCATTGACACTTTCACTACAGCTGCTGCCTCTGTGCTCCCTCATTCAATCAGCTCCATCTCTGCTCTCTACGTCAGGGAGAAAAGGATTTCTCTTCACTGTTGCCGACTTACAGGCTGGAGTTATTCGCTATCATCATGATGACAGTGATTCCACCAAAGACTTTGTGGTCTTCAGGGTATTTGATGGCCACCACAGCATCCACCATAAGTTTCCCATCAACATCTTGCCCAAAGATGATAGTCCCCCATTCCTGATAACTAATGTTGTAATTGAACTGGAGGAGGGGCAGACTATATTGATCCGGGGCTCCATGCTGAGAGCTTCAGACATGGACTCTAGTGACGACTACATCTTCTTTAATATCACAAAACCTCCGCAGGCTGGAGAGATCATGAAGAAGCCAGGTCCAGGATTGATAGGTAAGTTCCAGACAGGAGAGTTTGAATGGAATTCTTTCTTTTATAGAGAACTTTCTGTGCACACTTATGGGTTTGCTAAAATTGTGTTAGAATTTGTGCTAAGGTGGACATCAATTTTATGAGGTAAGATACTATCATTATTCCCATTTTATTGGCAGAGAGCTTGAGACTTGAAGTTAATTTGATTTGTCCAAGGTTATACACCTAGAAAGTGTCAGAGCTGGGTCTCAAGGTAACCATAACTATGAAGAGTTAAGTCAGCCAAGAAAGGTGATAGGACATATAGGTCTGAATGGGGGGGGGGGGGGTGTTTGGTCTATTTGAGATTATTGATAAAGTAATTTCTTGAATAACATTTCTTTACATGTGATTACAACCATTTTCATAACTGCTTTTTAAGGTAGGTAGTTCATGAGTTTGGCAAAATAGGGATCAAGTAGTTAGTAGTTAGTGTTGTATATTTGAAATAAGACTATGTTTCTTAAATTTTTTTTAAATTCAGTTTTTTGACACATTACAATAGTTGTAACCATTTTAATTTTTCTGCTTTATTATTTATAAGTTTGATAAAAGCATTTAATGAAGATTCCCTGGGTACATACAACATTCTAGGTAGAGAAGACTTTTGAAGATATGTTCAATATCTTTGTACCCTAACACCTGGTAGAATCTTACAAAATTATGTGGTGTTTTGTGGACCCAATAGGCTATCCCGTTCCTGGCTTCCTTCAGAGGGACCTGTTTAATGGGATCATTTACTACCGTCACTTTGGTGGAGAAATCTTTGAAGATTCTTTTGAATTTGTCCTATGGGATAGCCATGAACCTCCAAATCTTTCAGTGACTCAAGTAAGAGACCATCTTTAAATACTTTCCCAAAGTCTTGTCCAAGATATTAATTGTGGGAGATGTTATTAGAAACTACATGAAAACCAGTTTCAAGAGTCAAAATTTGAGAAGCAATGGGTTAAGCAAAATTAAACAGATTTCTTTGCAATAGGACTACTGAAACGTTTACTTTTCTAGAGTTTTTAAAATTCCCATGTATGCAGTGCTTCCAAGACTATTTAGCCATGGGAACCTTTTTTTATTGAACACCTCACAAAATTTGCTTGCCTCATAAAACTCAAGAAAACACTGACTTACTATACATGTAATCGTTAAAGTATAGGCTTTGGAGGTAGACTGCCTGTGTTTTTCTTCCAACCTTGACACTAACTGGCTGATTGACCTGTGCCTCACTTTCCTACTCTGTGAAACAGATAATAGTAAAGCTTCCCTATGGAGTATTGGGAGGATAAGTGAGATAATACATAAAAGTACTGAGAACTTTCTGGCTGATGGTAAGTACTCAGTAAATAAATTAGCTATTATTTATTGTTGCTTTTGAAGCGCTAAGACTTTTACTACCACTCGAGGATATCGTTTAGAGATATAGAATGCAGAAATAGGTTTAAGCAAACATTCACATATAAGACTCACAAAAATGGAGTCAGTGTAGAATATGGATAACTATTGAAGACTCTTTGTGAAGCAAGGTGGTTGCCGGTGGTTGTTGTTGTTGCTGTGTACCATTGAGTCGATTCTGCCCATAGAGACCCTATAGGACAGAGTAGAACTGCCCCATAGGGTTTCCAAGGAGCAAATGATGGATTCAAACTGCCAACCTTTTGTTAGCAGCCATAGCACTTAACCACTGGGCCACCAGAGAAAAAGTACAGCTGAAATTAAGTGATCACCTGCAATGTACAATATTTTCACTAGGCATTTTACACCTATTATCTTAGAAAGTAGCATGTGTAGGGATCCAAGAAAATCTCAAATCTGCTCTGGAATGACTACTTACAGCATGTGTCCTATTGGTTATATAATGTCTTTTCATAATGTCACCATCACTGGCATTAACCAATACATAGGTGATTGAGATTCATTTGTGTGCCAAGATGAAGATAACAGAAGGAGGCAATTAGGAAGAATAATGTCAGAGAGCCCTGAAACTGAAGGAAGTGGGTCACCCATGTTGTGGATGATGAATGAAACAATGGAAAATTAATGAAAAAACTTTGTTCATCTTTTTGTTGAATAACAAGTCAACTCCTTTATAAATAACATCCCTCTTTTCATCAATGTATTCTATGCCATTTCTAGATTAGATCTTAGATAGTAACTATTCATTGGGTTTATTTCTAAATCTTCTGTTGTATCTATTCAAATTGATTTGTGTTTCTGTCTAAGATACCATATTGCTTTTAGCAGACTACATGCCTTTTTATAAATGGACAGCTCAGGACTTCTTTTTTCCTCTTCTGCTGTTATATATTTTATATCATACAAACATATATAGATGTCAAATTCCTCTATAATAAAGACCATGATAATGTATTCTTTATTGAATCGGACTAAACTCTGTATATCCAGTTATAAGTTTATTCCCCATGATGATAGGTTTCTCAAGAAGTCACAGTTACATTTTTCTCAGCTCTCATCTTCTTAATCTATGTTCAGAGAGAGAGTTCTACAGAATCACCCTGTTTTCAGTACCACCTTTTCTTTGCACCTAAATATTTCTCCAGCTCAGACTTGTGAATCCACCACTCTACTTAACATCTCTACATGGATGTCTTAACCAGCATTTTAAACTCACCATGTCCAAAAATGTTTAGTTTATTTCCCTAAAACCTTGTACAAAACTGCTGTAGCTAGAATCTCTAAAGTCATTCCTGACCTCTTTCTCTCATATCTGCATAACCCATGAGTCAGCAATTCTTACTAAATAATTTATCTCCTCTACTTTTACCTTCCCATCCCGCTGCCATTGCTTTAGTTCCTACCCTCATCTTTTCTGGACTGCATTATTCTAAGAATCTCTCACATGGCCTCTTAAAAGAGATCAGCCACGTCCTTGTTAATTGGAGACAATTAAAATCCATTGATAGCATAGCAGTATGCTTGGTAAAATTTATCTGGTGTATTTTTTCCCCATTCTGCCTCTTCTGGTTTTTGGTAGCTTTAACTTAGTTCTCCTTTGGACTATGGACCTGCTCTCAGCTACATAGAATCCTTCTCTAATGCCCCCCATTCACAACCTCCTAGGCAGGATCAGCTGGTCCTTTTATATACTTTAGCATCATTCTATACATATCTTCATTATTGAGCTTACTATAATGTGAGACCATTTTATGTTTTATTGGATCAGCTTTGAGCTCAATTACTGTCAGAACCCTGAATTATTCATCTCTGTATTATTAGAAAGGAGCCCTGGTGGTGCAGTGGTTAAAGACCTCGGCTGCTAACTGAAAGGTCAGTTGTTTGAACCTACCAACCGCTTTTTTGGGAGAAAGATGTGGCAGTTTGCTCCCATAAAGATTTACAGCCTCGGACGCCTATGAGGGCAGTTCTGCTCTGTCCTACAGGGTCACTATGAGTTGGAATCGACTTGCGGCAGTGGGTTTGGTTTGGTTTTAGTATCATTAGACCTTGGTACCTGACTCAGAGTAGAACCTCAAAGGAACTCTGGTTCTTGTCAACTTTAATGAAACTAGGAGAAATAAGAAGACTCAGACATTGGGTGAGGGGTTGGGGAGGGAGTGAGATGGGTGGGGAATATGTATAAAGTTTTATTCTGCAGCATTTCTAGGGATTAGTGTGTACATAGCAACAAAACAGTGTTTGTGCTGGTAAACATTTTATGTGTTAAAACTCTGATGTGATTATAGAAACTCAAATTTTTAAGGGACTTAAATGATCCTCTAGTTCATTGGATTATTGCATCCTAAATCTGGACAAGTATCTAGTCATATCCTACAAATAAAAATACATTTAAAATGTTCAACAAATCTGAAACTTTCAGTTGTTCAAGTAAAAGTTCAGATAAGATGGTTACTTTATGTAGCTTTTGTGATTAGGGGGTTCCATGGTCATCCAAGATTAAACTCAGGCCCAGCATGCTTTAGGCCATATTGTTAGAACACTTCCTTTCATAGAGGCAGACACTGAATATTATTCTCAGGTGAGAACCAATCTAATTAAAGCAGAAAGGAGTTTATATAAGAAGAAAATGCCCCTTGCTTCCCCTCATACTTCCCAACTGGATGCTCCACTGGGAAATGTACACACATCAAGAAGATGTCTACTATGGCCCCTGGACACCCTTATAACTCAATACTGAAGTCACTCCTGAGGTTCACCCTTCACCCAAAGATTAGACAGGCCCATAAAACAAACAGTAATACAAGTAGCCCAACCACGTATACAAGACTAAATGGGCATACCAGCCCAGGGGGAAGGACGAGAAGGCAGGAGGGAATAGGAAAGCTGGACAAATGGAAATGAGAACCCAAAGTCAAGAGGGGGAGACTGTTGACATGTCGTGGGGTTGGCAACCAATTTCACAAAACAGTATGTATATTAATTGTTTAATGAGAAACTAATTTGCTCTGTAAACCTTCACCAAAACACAATAAAATAAATAAATAAATAAAATGCTAAAAAAAAAAAAAAGATGTCTACATATAACCAAGAAATCTCCTTCCTCTTTCTATCTAGTTGCCTATACTGTCATCAAATAAAGCCTCACTCGCTCACTTTACTTTTGCAAAATATTTTCTTTTTTTTTTTAATATATATTCTATTGTACTTCAGGTGAAGGCTTACAGAACAAATAGTTTCTCATGAAACAGAAGTACACATGTTGTTTTATGACATTGGTTAACAACCCCACAACATATCAACCCTCTAAATTCTCAACCTTTTTTTTTTTGGTGAAAATACACATAGCCAAAGATACACCGTTTCAAAAATTTCTACATACACAGTTCAGTGACATTGACTGCGCTCTTCCAATTGTGCTGTTATTCTCACTTAAGATGAAGGCTTACAGAACAAAATAGTTTCTCATTTAACAGTTACTACAAACGTTGCCCTATGACAATGGTTAACAATTTCACAACACATCAATAATATCCTTACTCAACCTTGGGTTCCCTATCACCAGCTTCCTTGTCCCTTTCTGCCTTCTGGCCCTTGTCACTGGACTCCTGTACCTCGTTAGTCTCATTTGGTTTTACCGGGCTGCCCACTCCCAAGCTGAACAGTGACCCTCGGAGGTAACTTCACCACTGAGCTAAAAGGGTGTCGGGGGCCATACTCTCGAGGTTTCTCCAGTCTCCTTTAGGCCAGTAAATCTGGTCTTTTTTTTTTGTGAGTTATAATTATGCTCTACATCCTTCTCCAGCTCTGTCCAGAATCCTCTGTTGTGATCCTGGTCAGAGCAGTCAGTGGTGGTAGCCGGGCACCATCTAGCTGTACTGGACTCAGTCCGGTGGAGGCCTTGGTAGCTGTGGACAGTTAGTCCTTTGGACTAATCTTTTCCTTGTATCCTGTTCTCTTCATTCTCCCTTGCTCCTGAAAGGATGAGACCAGTGGAGTATCTTAGATGGCCGCTCACAGGCTTTTAAGACCCCAGACAATACTCACCAAGGTAGAATGTAGAGCATTGTCTTTATAAGCTGTGTCATGCCAATTGAGCTAGATGTTCGCCGAGACCATGGTCCCCACAGCCCTCCGCCCAGCAATTCAGTCCCTCAGGGAGTTTGGATGGATCTATGGGGTTTCCATGACCTTTCCTTGTACAAGTTGTGCTAGTTTCCCCTGTATTGTGTACTGTCTCACCCTTCACCCAAGATACCACTTATCTATCGCCTATTTAGTATTTCCCCCCCATCCCTCCCATCCCTGGTAACCAGCAAAGATTGTTACAATTTGTGTGTGAACTTTTTCATGGGTTTTTACAATAGCGGTCTCATACAATATTTGTCCTTTTGTGATTGACTTATTTCACTCAGCATAATGTCCTCCAGTTTCATCCATGTTATGAGATGCTTCACAGATTCATCGTTGTTCTTTCTCGTTGCATAATACTCCATTGTGTGTATGTACCATAGTTTGTTTATCCATTCATCTGTTGATGGGCATCTAGGTTGTTTCCATCGTTTTGCTATTGTGAACAATGCTGCCATGAACATAGGTGTGCATGTCTATTCGAGTGACGACTCTTATTTCTCTAGGATATATTCCTAGGAGTGGGATTGCTGGATCGAATGGTATGTCTATTTCTAGCTTTCTGAGGAAGCATCATATCATTTTCCAAAATGGTTGTATCATTTTGCATTCCCACCAGCAGTGCATAAGAGTTCCGATCTCCCCGCAGCCCCTCCAACATTTGTTATTTCCAGTGTTTTTGATTCGTGCCGGTAATGCCAGGGTGAGATGGTATCTCATTGTGGTTTTAATTTGCATTTCTCTAATGGCTAGTGATCGCGAGCATTTCCTCATGTGTCTGTTGGCCATTTGAATGTCTTCTTTGGTGAAGTGTCTGTTCATTTCCTTTGCCCATTTTTTAATAGGATTATTTGTCTTTTTGTTGTAGAGGAGTTGGATTTTCTTGTAGATTATGGAGATTAGACCTCTGTCTGACTTGTACTGTCCAAAAATTTTTTCCAAGTCTGTAGGTTCTCTTTTTACTCTTTTGGTGAAGTCTTTTGAAGAGCGTAGGTGTTTGATTTTTAGAAGATCCCAGTTATCTAGCTTATCTGTTGGGGTTTGTGCATTGATGGTTATGGTTTGTATCCTGTTAATGCCATGTATTAAGGCCTATGGTGTTGGTCCTATTTTTTCTTCTATGAACTTTATAGTTTTAGGCTTTATATTAAGGTCTTTGATCCATTTTGAAGTAGTTTTTGTATACGGTGTGAGGTATGGGTCCTGTTTCATTTTTTTGCAAATGCATATCCAGTTTTGCCAGCACCATTTTTTAAAAAGACCGTCTTTTCCCCATTTGATGGACTTTGGGCCCTTGTCGAAGATCAGGTGACCATATGTGGATGGATTTACATCTGGGTTCTCAATTCTTTTCCATTGGTCAGTGTATCTGTTGTTGCACCAGTACCAGGCTGTTTTGACTACCGTAGCTGTTTAGTAGGTTCTGAAGTCAGGTAGTGTGAGTCCTCCAACTTTATTCTTCTTCAGTAGTGCTTTACTTATTCGGGGCTTCTTCTCTTTCCATATAAAGTTAATGATTACTTTTTCTATCTCTTTGAAGAATGTTGTTAGTATTTGGATCGGGATTGCATTGTATTTGTAGATTGCTTTGGGTAGAATTGACATTTTCACAATGTTGAGTCTGCCTATCCATGAGCATGGTATGTTTTTTCCATTTATGTAGATCCCTTTGGGTTTCATGCAGTAGTATTTTGTAGTTTTCTTTGTATAGGTCTTTTACATCCCTGGTCAGATTTATTCCTAAGTATTTTATCTTTTTAGGGGCTATTGAAAATGGTATTGTTTTCCTGATTTCCTTTTCATCGTTCTCCTTACTGGGGTATAGGAATCCAACTGATTTTTGAGTGTTTATCTTGTATCCTGCTACTCTGCTGAATCTTTCTATTAGTTCCAGTAGATTTCTCGTAGAGTCTTTATGGTTTTCTATGTATAGTATCATATCATCTGCAAACAGGGACAGTTTAACTTCTTCGTTACCAATTTGGATGCCCTTTATTTCTTTTTCTTGCCTTATTGCTCTAACTAGAACTTCCAGCACAATGTTAAATAGGAGTGGTGGTAAAGGGCATCCTTGTCTTGTTCCTGTTTTCAAGGGGAATGTTTTCAGCCTCTCTCCATTAAGAATGATGTTGGCCACTGGTTTTGCATAGATGCCCTTTATTATGTTGAGAAATATCCCTTCTATACCTATTTTATTGAGAGTTTTTATCAGGAATGGGTGTTGGACTTTGTCAAATGCCTTTTCTGCGTCAATTGAGATGATCATGTGATTCTTTTCTTCCTTTTATTTATGTGGTAGATTACGTTGATTGATTTTCTAATGTTGAACCATCCTTGCATACCTGGTATGAATCCTGCTTGGTCGTGGTGTATTATTTTTTGATATGGTGCTGAATTCTATTGCCTAGAATTTTGTTCAGAATTTTTGCATCTATATTCATGAGAGATATTGGTCTGTAATTTTCTTTTTTTGTGACATCTTTGCCTGGTTTTGGTATCAGCATTATGCTGGCTTCATAGAATGAATTTGGAAGTGTTGCTTCCTTTTCTATGCTCTGAAATAGCTTGAGTAGTACTGGTACAAGCTCTTCTGTAAATGTTTTGTAGAATTCTCCAGTGAAGCCATCTGGGCCAGGGATTTTTTTGGTTGGGAGTTTTTCTATTACCTTTTCAATCTCTTCTCTTGTTATGGGTCTGTTCAGATTTTCAACATCACTTTGTTGTAGTTTGGGTAGGCCGTGTGTTTCTAGAAATTTATCCATTTCCTCTAGGTTTTCAAATTTGTTGGAGTATAGTTTTTCATACTATTCTTTTATAATCCTTTTTATTTCAGTTGGGTCTGTTGTAATGTCCCCCATTTGATTTCTTATTTGGGTTATTTGTGTCCTCTCCTGTTTTTCTTTTGTCAGTCTGGCCAGTGGTTTGTCGATTTTGTTGAATCTTTCAAAGAACCAACTTTTGGTTTTGTTGATTCTTTCTATTGTTTTTCTGTTCTCTATTTCATTTATTTCTGCTCTGATCTTTACTATCTCCTTTCTTCCGGTGGCTGTGGGCTTTATTTGTTGTTCTCTTTTGATTTGTTTGAGTTCTGTAGTTAATGTTTTGATTTTGTCCCTTTCTTCTTTTTTGATATGTGCATCTATTGCTCTAAATTGTCCTCTGAGGACTGCCTTTGCTGTGTCCCAAAGGTTTTGGTATGATGTGTTTTCATTCTCATTTGATTCTAGGAATTTTTTGATTCCATCTCTGATTTCTTCTATTACCCACTGATGGGTAAGCAGGGTATTATTCAGTTTCCATGTAGTTGATTTTCTTCCCTTGCTCTTTCTGTTGTTAATTTCTACCTTGATGGCATTGTGGTCAGAGACGATACTTTGAAATATCTCAACGTTTTGGATCTTGAGGATGGCTCTGTGGCCTAAGATGTGGTCTATTCTGGAGAACGTTCCATGTGCATTGGAAAAGAATGTGTACTTTGCAGTGGTTGGATGAAGGGTTCTATATATGTCTATGAGGTCAAGTTGGCTGATTGTGCCCTTTAGTTCTTCTGTATCTTTGTTGATTTTCTTCTTAGTTGTTCTGTCCTTTACTGAGAGTGGTGTGTTGAAGTCTCCTACTATTATTGTGGAACTGTCAATTTCTCTTTTCAGTGTTGTTAGAGTTTGTTTGATGTATTTTGGAGCCCTGTCATTGGGTGCGTAGATGTTTATTATGGTTATGTCTTCATGATGGATCCTCCCCTTAATCATTATATAGTGTCCTTCTTTGTCTTTTATGGTAGATTTTGTTTTAAAGTCTATTTTATCTGAGATTAGAATTGCCACTCCTGCTCTTTTTTGGTAGTTGTTAGCTTGATATATTTTTTTCCAACCTTTGACTTTTAATAAATTCACATCTTTGTTTCTAAGGTGTGTCTCTTGTAGACAGCACATTGATGGATCCTGTTTTCTTATCCATTCTATCACTCTCCGTCTCTTTATGGGTGCATTGAGTCCATTAACATTCAGTATAATTATTGATAGATGTGAGTTTGTTGCTGTCATTTTGTAGTGCTTTTTTTTGTGGTGCTGAAGTTTTCTTTGTTCTTCTTACTCTCTTGTGCTGAGTTACTTTTGTTTGTGGATTTTTTTTTTCATTTCTTTTACTTTTTGTAGGTTTTGCTTTTGCCGAGACTTTATGTTTTCATCTTTATTTTTATGAGTTGGTTTGTTAACTTTCTTTGTAGTTACAATGAATTTTACTTGTACGTTTCTAAGTTTGAAGCAGTCTACCATTACTTGGTATCGCCTCACCTTCCTCTCCATTAGAAAGTTCTATACCTATGCCGTTTATTCCCTCTTTTATTGTTTTGATGTTGTTGTCATTTATTGATTGACTGCTCTGATTCCCTGTTGTATTTCTTTTGGTTTTGGATAGTCCTTGAGAGTTCATTTCCTAGATTAGTATCTGGCTTGTACGATCCTGTGTCCTAGGTTCTGCCTGTGAGCTGAAGCTGTTTGTCCTCAGATCAAAGAACTCCCTTTAATAATTCTTGTAAGTTTGGTTTGACTTTTACATATTCCCTTAATTTCTGTTTATCTAGAAATGACCTAATTTCACCATCAAATTTAAACGAGAGTTTTGCAGGATATATTATTCTTGGTTGACAATTTTTTTCTTTCAAGATTTTATATATGTCATCACATTGCCTTCTTGCCTGCATGGTTTCTGCCAAATAATCTGAGCTTAGTCTTATTGTTTCTCCTCTGTATGTGACTTCTTGTTTTTCACGAGCTGCTCTCAGGATTCTTTGTTTGTCTTTGGTTTTTGCGAGTGTGAATATGATATGCCTTGGTGATTTTCTTTTGAGGTCTCTTCTATATAGGGTTCGTTGAGCTTCTTGGATGGCCAGCTTTTCATCTTTCATGATATTGGGGAAGTTTTCTGTCAGCAGTTCCTCAGTGATCCTCTCTGTGTTTTCTGTTTTCTCCCCCTCTTCCGGAATGCCAATCACTCATAAATTTTTGCTTTTAATTGTGTCCCACATAACTCTCAGGGTCTCTTCATTTTTCTTTGTTCTTTTTTCTGTGTTTTCCTGAAACAGGGTTGTATCCAAGTGTTTGTCTTCAGTTCCACTGATCCTGTCTTCCACGGTTTCAAATCTGCTTCTCAGCCCTTCTATGACACCGTCCATTTCTGAAATCTTGTTGTTTATCTTTTGGATTTCTAATTGTTGTCTTTGTATAATTTCTAGTTGTGAATTTATTTTGGCATTTTGTTCCTGCATCATTTTCCTGAATTCTTCCAATTTTTTGTCTGTATTTTCCATGAATATGTCTATTTTTTCCTCATGTTTGTCAGCTTTTTGCCTCAGTTCTTGGAGAATTCCAAGTATTAGAGATTTGAATTCCCTATGAGGTAGTTCTAGTTCATTTTCTTCCAGATTAGAGTCATCTGGTGTTTTATTTTGGACTCCTACTGGAACCATCCTGTTCTGTTTTTGTAAATGTTTTGATACTGTCTGCTGTTTTCCAGGCATTCGGTAGTTATTTTTCTCATTTATTGATTGTAGATTTGTTTGTTTCATCCCTTTTTTAAAAAAAAAAAGTTTGAGTATGTCTGAGCAGGCGGACTGTGCGTTCTTTGTTGTTTGCTCGTCTGTGCGCTCAATACTTTTCACCTCCTTCTCAAACTGGCAGGGTCAGTCACTCAGATATGGTACAGCAGGGCAGGTCTAGCTGAAGAGGAGTTACTGGGGCGGGTTGTTTGTGACACTTACTACAGCCACCAGGGCGGGTCGGTAATCAGTGCAGGGCAAGTTCCAGTAGGCTGTGCCTATACTGCTTGGTGGTGTGATGTCAAGCGCACAGTGCAGGTAGGCAGGATGCAGCGGGGAGATTGTTATGTGTGGAGCTAAGATGGATATGGGAGATAGGAACAGGAGTGAAAAACATACAAACAGACGAAAAAGAATGCTAGGGGAGCTTTCTGTTGGAATGGATAGATGAGAGACTATAATGGAGAAAAACAGAAGGGGGAAGAGGAAGAAAAGAAAATAATGAATAAATAAAAATCAGAAAGGTTATAGAACTGCTAAGTTCCCAGGGATCCCACTGATGCAGCTATGAGGTCTGGGGAAGTCGCTCTCAGGTGTTGCAGTACAGCCTGGCTAGAAGGCGTAGAGGTATACAACGTCTGGTATTCAGGGATGAGAAAGAGAAGGAAGATATAGAGAGATGAGAAACTGAGCAATGAAGAAAGACAAAAAGGGAAAAAGAGGGAAAAGAAAACAAAACAAATTTAAAAAAAAAGAAGAAGAAAGGCCCCCCCAAAAAACAGAAAAAAAAAAAAAAAAACCAACGAAAAAAGAAATGTCCTCAGGGATCCCTCTGCATGTCTGTGGAAGCTGAAGGTGAGTTCCTTGCCATGCAGCTCCGCCTGGCCAGAAAGGGCTCCCAACTCAAGAAAATGAAAAGAAAACAAACAAACAATTCAAAACGAACAAATGAACAAAAGCCCTGGAATCCCACCAGAGTGGTAGCCCAGACTGGGAAGCAGCTCCACACTCGAATGGAGCTCCGCAGCCCCTCAGGAAGAAGCAAAGATGGCGCACAGAGCCAGGCACTCGAGCAAAAGGAGGCGGAGGCGGCTAGAGGCAAGCAAGAAATCCAAAGAAGCAGGAAAAGAAAAAAAAAAGCAACACCAGCAGCCAACAAATGGCACTCAGAGAGCCAGCTAGTGCGGGCTGGTGTTTCTGGACAAGAGACTGTGTCCACGGGAAGCAGAGGAGGCCGGGTGTGGGTGAAGAAGGGTGGAGAGTGGGAAAGCGTGTATCACAAATTGCCGGCGCTCTGCAGCCCCTCAGGAAGAAGCAAAGTTGGTGCACAGAGCCAGGCACTCTAGTGAAAGGAGGGGTAGGTGGCGAGAGGGAAGTGAGAAATCAAAAGAAGCACAAAAAAAAAGCAACACTAGCAGCCAACAAATGGCACCCAGGGAGCCGCCTGCTTGGGTGTGTGGAATCCAACCAGTGGGTGCTTCCCGGTCAAGAGACCTTGGCCGCGGGAAGCAGAGGAGGCTGAGCCGGGGCGAAGAGGTGTGGGGGGTGGGAAAGCACACACCGCAAATTACCCGTTGTTTTGTCTCCCACTGGACACTCTGTGAGGCTGCTTTCTCGTATCCCCATTTGCTGGTCTCTGATAGGAGTCCAAGATGGTGGATCCGTGCTGCATTAGCTGGTAGGGGACCTCTGCATGAATCTCTCCTCGCTCTCCATTCTCTGTAAGTTTTCTCACTCCATTTGGTGCTTGGCTGAGTTCTTTATCTCTTCATTTGATGTTTTAGGGTGTCAGGATTGTTGTATTCTCTGTTTGGCTTAGTTTTTCGGATCTTTGCTGTGGAGGGACGGTGTGGTGCTTCTGCCTAGAGCGCCATTTTTCTCATACAGCCAAAATATTTTCTTTTTCATTCTCCTTGAGGGCTTTATAGCACTTAAGATTTAAGAGACCTAAAGCCAGGAGAGAGTAATGTTAGAAATGAAATGGAGAGTGGTCCATAATGATAGAAGAGAGGCAGAAAGACGACTAGGACATGGAGGAAGAAGGGAGGTAGATGTCGCTAAGGCCTGTGAGTGAAGTGAAAAAGGAGCAATAAAACCCATAAAGAGCGAGAAGATGAGACAGCAGGCACTCAGGGGTGCACATTTATCCGAAGTCAGACCAGAGAGTGAGGTGGGCAAGACTAACACTGGAACTAATTCCTGAGGGGTGGGAAATAGCACTGGATGGTCTTAAAGGAAGACACAGAAAGAGCAGGCAGGAATCAGAGCTCTGGGCAGAGAAGGGATCAAAAACCCAGGGTACAGTAAAGTCAGACACCAGCAGGCAGAGTATCATATTGTGAGCCTGATTCTGAGGGTCAAGGTCTGGGTTTTTCATTATATATACTGACTTATCATTTTATATTCTGAACCCTTGCAAGTCTGTCTAAGGGTACACATGGCCACAGGTAGATTTGGAGAAGTGGGGGAAGCCCGTGTGCAAGAGTGATTGGTTTGAGCAATAACTTTTTGCTGTTTGGGAACTGGTGTTTAATTTTACAACAAAATTTCAGTACCATGTGAATACTTTATTTCCCCATGGAATTTGGTAAAATGGGATTTTTGTCATCTACAGACACACACACAATAACTGTTTGAACATGCATAAATATGTAAAGACACATCAACTTAGGCAATCATAAAGCATGTTGAAAAATGTGCCCACCAAGAATTACTATAGGGGTATGAAAAAAGCATGCTTAAACATTCTTTTTACACAAAGAACACATTGGAGAACAAATTAGCATAGAAAATGGTCTCTTTGAAGGCACAATAACTATTGTTTCCTTATTAAATCCGGTTTTTCAATTAAGTGGAGCCTCACTGATCCACGCTATGGCTGGGCAGTCCCATAGAGAATTTCTGAGCTTTGTAGATTAGCAAAATACTATAATTGGAAGAAAAAAAATCATGACACAGACTCCAGGAGACTGGAGAAATGACTGTCATTGTGTTCCTTTATGTTGATAATTGGCTTTAGTTTTTAATTATATTGAAATGCTTCATAATGGAGTAGTAAACATGCTGTATGCTTTTGTAAAATTAATGAAAGGATGGGAACAGCGAATTAATATATCGAGTACCTACTAAGTACCAGGCATTCACTGTACTACTATCTATCTTGTTTGATCCTGATAACACATCACCTTAATAGCCATTGTTATGATTCCCAGTGTACAGATGAAAATACTGAGATGCAAAGGGGCTAAATGATTCACCCAGGGAGCACAGCTTGTAGGTGGCGGAGCTGATATTCCAGTCTTTTCTATATCATAGCAAAAGTTTAACCATGTTTTAGTTTTTGCTTTGTATGTCAATTTGAAAAAGAATTCTCTTCATTTTTTTAAATTGGGTGTTGTGAACACTATTAAAAATTGGCATTGCTGATCTTTGCTTCAGTGACAACATTAAAATAGATCAAAACCAGAATAAGAATGTTTTCATGTGGCAGGCTTTGCAAAGACCCATGTTGTTGTTGGGTGGCATCAAGTTGATTTCCGACTCTTAGCCACCCCATGTGACAGAGTAGAACTGCCCCATAGTGCTTTCTAGGCTGTAATCTTTATGGAAGCAGATCGCCAGGTCTTTTCTCCTGTGGAGCTGCTGGGTGGTTTTGAATAGCCAACCTTTCAGTTAGCAGCCAAGTGCTTAACCATTGTGTAACCCGGGCTCTTAAATACCCATGATGTCCAGCAATTGTACCATTTCCAGGGATAGTAGGTAATTGCTTTACCACAACCAGTAGAGGATTACTGTAAAAAAAAAAAAAGTAAGAGTGATGATAAAGGCTATTTGGCAAAATCTCCTTGCACTATAGCATGACCCAAACCTGTGAATGTGCTTTTAAAAATTCTTAAAATCACAAACTGATCATGACAACTCATTCAGTTAGCAAACACTGATGAAATGCCTCCTGCATACAAAATCTGTGCTAGATGTTGTGGAGATGCAGAGACGAAGGTGATATTTACTGAGCACCTACTATGTGCCAGGCACTTTATCTACATAGTGATATTTGATCCTCATAACAACCCCATGAGATTGTTGGTATTAACACAAATAAGAAAATTAACACTCAAAAAAGTTGAGCACTCGTTCAAAGTCAAATAGCTAATAAGTGATATACTCAGGATTTCAATTGTCGACTTACTGCCAAATTCCATGTGGTTTGCACGATACCATAATCCTGCTCTCAAGGAACTTGTAGTCTAGGAGAAAGACTGACATGTAAACCACTAACTAATAATACAAGACAATGAAATAAAAATGCTGGTCGAGGGATAAGCAAAGTTTGGGAATGATAATTCCAACTGAGCAATTGGGGAAAGTTTCCCAGAAGAGCCTCCCAGGGTGAGAAGGACCCAGATTGCCGGCAAAAGCAGAAGAGCATTCCAGATTGAAGAAACAACATGCTTGGGGGCAAGGGCATGATCAGTTGTGTGCAGCTGGAGTGCAGGGGTAATGTTGAAAAGTAGTATAAGAAAAAGTTGAAAAATAGAGTGTGTCCAAGCTATGGAGGGTCATGGATGCCATGCTAAGGAGCTGAATAGTTCTATGCCTCCTGGGTTGTTTAAGATTTTTTAAGGAGGTTAATGACCTGATTTGACTAGCGTATTTTTAAAGATAACACTAAAAAATTTAAAGACCGTTGTCGTCAAGTCAATTCTGACTCGTGTGTCAGAGAGTAAAGCTGAGTTCCATAGGGTTTTCAATGGCTGTGATATTTCAGAAGGAGATTGCCAGGCTTTTCTTCTGAGGCACCTCATGGTTAGTAACTGAGCACTTAATTGTTTGAGCCACCCGGAAACTCCCAGGATAACACTGTTGTTGTTGTTAGGTGCCGTTGAGTCAATTTTGACTCATAGCATCCCCATGTGACAGAGTAGAACTGCCCCTTAGGGTTTTCTAGGCTGTGATCTTTATGGGAGCAGATGCCAGGTCTTTCCTCTATGGAGCTGCTGTGTGTGTTCAAACTGCCAAACTTTTATTTTGCAGCTGAGCACTTAACCATTGTGTCACCCGGACTCCTAAGATAACACTAAAGGTGGGAAAAGTCTAGATTAGCTGTCAGAGTTAGGGCTAACAGTCATAAAATTGTTGCAATAATCTAAGGAAGAAATTTTGAAAGCTGGAGCTGGGCTACTAACAGTGGGAATGAACTTGGGGTGGGAGGTGGGGTGTGGCCACAGTAAAGAAAAAATTTTAAGTGGAAATTCTGAGACTTGGTGATATGTTGTATGCGGATGGAGAAGGAGGAACCAAAAGTTATGTCTCTTGACATTCTAGTATCAGTGACTGAATGGAAGGAGGTACCAGAGAAAGCACAGGTTGTTGGTAGAAGGAAGACGCAGAAATAAAATCAGAAACATACTTTGTGTACTAGCTGCCCATTCTATAGTGCTCATCACTAAGTTACCTATAATTGTGATGATTATGTTCTTAAAATATAACATAAAATGGGTGGAAGATATTCCATTTTTGGCTTACACTCTTAGTAACTCCTGAATCATTTCAACAGAAGTATATTATATTTTGGAGCCCTGGTGGCATAGTGGTTAAGAGCTCAGCTGCTAACCAAAACACTGGCAGTCTAAATCCACTAGCCGCTCCTTGGAAACCCTGTGGGGCAGGTCTGCTCTGTCCTATAGGGTTGCTGTATAGTTGGAATCGACTCAACGGCAGCACGTATATTATATATTACAGTTTTTGACAATCACCTTAACTTTCGTGTTTCAAATTAATGGTGCAAATATTTCATTCCAGGTGGTGACAATCCATATTACACCAGTGGATGACCAACTTCCAAAAGAGGCTTCTGGAGTTTCTCGGCATTTGGTTGTCAAGGAAACTGAGGTGGCCTACATAACTAAGAAACAATTACATTTTATAGATACAGAATCCTATGACAGGGAGCTGTTCTACACAATAACGACTCCTCCATTTTTCTCCTTTAGCCACAGGTATCTCTATGAGAAGTCATCACCTGGGTTACTAGTTGAGACTTAAGTTCTAGGATTAGAGAGTTGAAAATGTCAGTATATAGCACTATGGTTGAATTACTTTGCTTACTCAGACATAAATGTATACCCACAGTTTAGCATTTACTTTTTCTCAAACGTGTCTTGTACTTCCCTTCAAAAACTATACTAATTGGTAAGTGACCAGCAGTTTGTGGTATCTTCAACTTAATGTAGACTTAAAATAGTCTTTATTCCCCCTTTTCTAAATAGAATGCTTTTCTTTTTTTTTTAGCAAAATTGATTGAGGTCCTCATAAGGTTATTTTAAGTTATCGTAGGGCATGTAGTGGTCATATTCTTTGATCCCAGTCCAGAAAAGTGACATGAAAATACCTTAGGCTAATGTCATGTACATGTCATGTACATTTTTAGGATGAGAATAATGATTCCCAATCATGATGTCAAGGCAGAAAATTCTGTACATGCTTTTGCAGTCATGATGGGAATGGCATTGATGGTATTGGACTTAAGACTAAAACCCCCCAAAATAAAGAGGGACTATAAAGATGGAGCATGTTATTTCTTCCCATGATGAGGTCTTTAGGTGTTGAAAATCTGGTTTTTGAAGATTTAATTTTTCATACCTGGAAAACTAGCTAATTTATTCTTTCATATTTCTGTTTAGACATTTGGATGCTGGGAAATTATTCCTGGTGGACAGCATACCAAAGCTAACCAAAAACCCTGCAGCCCTGGGGCTGAGGTCATTCACTCAGGTATGATAATATGCTAGAATATTGACAAACATGATTGTCTTCTAAGAAGGTATGGCGGGGCCCTGGTGGTGCAGTGGTTAAAGTGCTCAGCCACTAACTGAAAGATGGGCAATTTGAACCCACAAGCCGCTGCACGGGAAAAAGATGTGGCAGTCTTTTTCTGTAAAGATTATGCTCTAGGAAACCGTGTGGGGCAGTTCTACTCTGTCCTGTAGGGTTGCTATGAGTCAGAACTGACGCCATGGCACCAGATTTGGGTTTTTGGTTTTAAGAAGGTGTGGCCTTGCTAGTGTTGCAATCAGGAAATGTTGGCCTTTGTCATCTGTCACAAATGCTGCCTGCTCATTTCCACTGAACAAGCAACAGCTATGTGAAAATGTTTGATAAAGCTGGATATGATTTCAAAATCATGTCATAATTCACCACAGGCTTTTATGCTATTTTGCAAGTGGTGGGATTCTGGTTTAGGGACATGGTATGTAAGTCTCTATTCCACCAAATTCAGTTCACCCAATATCCTACTACCATCCAAATCCTTCACCAGGCCCTCTACCTCCTCTTGCAGACACAACAGGGGACTACCTCTGTGGTTTGGGGCTAGTTATGTCTAACATCATTGTAGTTATAAGTTGTAAATGTGTATGTCAACGCTGTGTGGTAGGTACTATTATTCATTATACAGATAAGGAAATAGAGGCCTATCAAAGTTTAGCAGCTTGACCAGTATCACACAGCTACTACATGGTGGAGCTAGGTTTGAAATGCAAGTCTCCTATCTTTCATAGAATTGAGGGGCTTCAAGCGTTTGGATTCCTGGAAATTTATGTAATTTCTTTGTCCTTTTCTCTCCTGATTTGTAGAAAATGTAATTTATAAAATAGAACTCATTGGAATCTTCAAATTGATGATGTGTTCAATATCAATTAACACAGCAGTTCTCTGGGACCTGGATCTCTGAAAGTTCCCGATTCTTTTACCCACGTGTCCATCTTACTTTGCTTTGCAGCATGCTGTGAACTATATGAAAGTGGCCTACATGCCACCCATGCAAGACATAGGCCCCCATCTCCGACACGTCCAGTTCATATTTTCCGTCAGTAACCAACATGGTGGCACTATGCATGGGATCTGCTTTAACATCACCATTCTCCCCATCGACAATCAAGTTCCTGAGGTACGTACACTGTTTGATGTAGAGGAAGAAAAGAAGGGAGGGCTTAAGGAAAGAAAAAGAAAGACTTTAAGAGTTGCTGGAAATGATAACTTTTCTTCAGGCTATTTTAAAGAACTTCTTTTATTTTCAACTACAGTGTAGGACAAAAAGCAGGGGTGGGGGGCGGGGGAGAGTCTCTCACCTCTCATGGGACTTTCTCTCTAAAAGGTGAGATTTCCTAGTTGCTGAATTTGGCATTATTTTCAAAGCTTTCTCAAAGTCTCTTTCATTTCCTTTCCTTTCTGCTGAGTTTCACGTGTTGATCAGGGGAAGAGGATTAAATTATGGGTCTCTTAGCAACCAGAGGGGCTTATTTGCTTTCACCACAGGCCAGCTATGCTGCTCTGTAATCCAAAGAAGCTCTTTAATTTTCCAAAATGAATGAAGATGGAAACTTCCATCCTATCCTGTCCCACTGCCCAATGTTTTTGTAAGCCTTAAAGGACTTGGGTCTCTCATTAAAACAGAACTATAAAGACAATGCTACCTTATGCATCTTATTGGAGAGATTGAAATTCATATTGAGAGTTTGTTCCATTGCCTGCCCACTCACCCCCCATCAGAGTGCTAGACTTAATTAGTGTGGCTATCGCTGCTCTCATTTTTTTTCTTTTATAAGCAGAAAGACAAAGTAGCATTACCCATTCCTTACAAGCCAGAGGGGGCCAGAACCTACACATCCCTCCTCCCTAGGGAAAGGTGACCTTCTGGAATATCTGCCTGGAATATGGCCAGGAAAGCATGGGTATTCACTCCTCGTCATCTCTACATCTGGACAGGGTTGTGGGGCAGAGGCCTCACACTGAGGGCCCACCCACACAAGTGTTCCGATGGGTCTAAACAATGTCTTAAAATAATTAACTACCAACACTTAGACATCAGAAGAGTTCTGGCTTCTCTTAAAAATCTGGATGCTTTAGCAGCACTGAGTTCACACACCTCTTGGCAGCAGTTGGGCAGGGTGTGTGTTCCCCAGTCCACCACAGTCCCACCCAGCTCTCCACATTCATTCACATCACTGACCTGAACCCTGAAGCCTGTGAGTTGTTTGCAGTCTTTGGTAGAAGACGCACCAAAGAGCTCACACAGAGGAATCTAAACTAGCTTTGTTCTTTCATACTTGCCTTGTCTGAGGCCAGATCATATTCTTTGTGGTGAAAATGGTTTAGAACCCGTGCTGAGTTTATTAGATTAGATTTTCTTCAGACCATCCTTTTCTATGCAGGAAATATAGGCTCTGAAATAGCCCAGCATCTAAAGAAGCTAAAGCTTTTGCCAGAACAATGAGGGAGAAATGGTCTTTTATGCAAAGCAGTCCAAGCCTCTGACAAGAGAAGGATGATTTGTGAAGGAACTTCAAAAAGGGCAACGTGAAAAGTGGTCTTCCTGTGAAGACACATCAAATAGTTATGACGATGTGGGGCTAAAGTGACATGATTTCTGGCTTTTTTTTTTTTTTTTTTTTTAGAGAATGTGGACAAATAGTACCTTAGAGAACTGAGAATACTAGAAATAAGACTAAATTAGTAGCTTCAGTGAAACCAGTCCCAGGAACCATGTTGTGATGTGAAGTCTCCACTGATAGCTGGGTTGAGTGATACCCGAAGAGGATTTTGACACCAGGCTAACCTGGAGTCCCTGAAATCTGAGCGCTAGATCCAGGAAGGGACTGAAAAGCTAAGGGTTAATGAGTAGAAGCAAGATAGTTATATGCTTTTATTCTTTTGAAAGTTGCCCTAAAATATTTTTTTAAATCACTTTATATAGCAAAGTATATTTCTAGGAACATTAACATCTCAGGATATTAATGGATGCAATTCAGGGGAAAATGAAGCTGGCAGGCATGGGCTTTGGTTCAAATATAATAAAACCAGTGGCCGTTGAGTCATTTCTGACTCACGGCGACCCCATATGTGTCGGAGTAGAACTGGGCTCCATAGCGTTTTCAATGGCTGATTTTTCAGAAGTAGATTGCCAGGCATTTCTTCAGAGGTGCCTCTTGGTGGACTCAAGCCTCCAACCTTTTGGTTAGCAGCTATACATGTAAACTGTTTGTACCACCCTAAACAAGAGCTCTTTATCTTTCTTACTCCTGCAAGCAGTGAAAATGTCGGCTTGGCAAAATGAGACTGAGATGCTCGGGAAGGAAGGGGTGGGGGTGGCTGTAGGATGAGAAGGCCACTGTCTTTCTGTTTTCCTTTGCTGGTATAAGTAGTTTATTAAAGAGTAGAGGCAGCTGTCTGAGGGCTGTAGGTCTCATAATTTCCATTATCCAGGGGGCTGCCCGTGGGACACGGATGGTTGCACTGACAGCTGTGGGATTGAGTTCCAGTCCACAGTGTGCCCACTGGGCAGGAGAATAGGGCAGAGGTCTGCTGCTGTTTCACCTGCCAACTTCTCTTCCCCCGCCCATTCCTCCAACCCCCTTTCCCAACTCTTCTTTCTGGGAGCAGCAGCTGCTGTAGGGAGACCAGTTGCTTCCTTGGAGAAGGCTGCGCACTCACGTAGGTAGAGCACTCGTCCTGGGCCATCTGTGGAGCCCTCACAGCCCACGATTTGCTATATCTGCTCACTTTCACCTGTGTGCTGTACAAATTTGGGGAAATTATGGGCTAAAGAGTTAACAGAGTTAACGGCAGGGTTTCAGGGCCTTGAATATGCTTATGTGCCTTATAAATCTCCAAGGCGAGGCTATTTTATGTAATTGTTTTCTGAATGTACTTGACCATGGAACATGTCTTGCCAAATACTCCATTCTAGCTAGCTTTTCATCTGTAAACAAATTATTAGTCAGTTGAACATTGGATTTTTCTATTAGAGAAAATTAAGTTTATGGCTTTAATATTTGAATCCAGTGTTTGTATAAGTCCATTTCCTATGAAATCTTTAAAGCTAAAATACTGCAACTGAAACTTAAAAGCCCCCAATCAATTTCTCAAACATGTAAGAATTTTTAAGGTGGAGAAAAGAGTTGGATCCTTTTCCCCAGGGAAGGTTGACATAGTTTTGTTCATTTTGTAGATTAAAGTATATGTGTGCCAAACAGTGGTCAGTGTGTACATGATGATGAAAGTTAATTTTTTCTCATTTAGCGTTACAAATAGTAACCAGTTTGATTGCTGGTTCTACTATAGAGGGTCTGAGATAAATGAAATTGAGATATTTTCTGGTTTATAGATCTGTCTTCTTTTATATATCAATGCTTAGAATCTGAAAACATTTAGTAAAAAATATTCTTTTGGCCAAAATGTCTAGCTATGAATTTGTCCCCTCACCACATTCTTGACAAGATATTGGCATGGAAGGATGGTACTGGAAATTTTATATTAATTTGCTGAACTTTGTCTTCAGAGTCCCTGAGTGGTGCAAACAGTTAATGTCTCAGCTGCTAACTGAAAGGTTTTGAGGTTCAAGTCCACCCAGAGGTGCCTTGAAGAAAGGCCTGGTGGACTACTTCCAAAAAATCAGCATTTGAAAACTCTAAGCAGCACAGTTCTACTCTGACACGTGTGGAGTCACAATGAGTTGAAATCAGAGTTGGTGGCAACTGGAACTGGTCTTCAGGGATAACTCTTGTGACAAGGCTTTGTTTCCTTTTTTCTTTCTAGGTATTTACCAACCCTCTGAGAGTGGCAGAGGGAGGTCAGTGTATCATCAGCACAGAACATATTTTGGTTTCTGATGTGGATACCAAGCTGGACAATATCTACCTCTCCCTCCAGAGACCACCTCTCCGTGGAAGGGTGGAACTTAATGGATTTCCTCTAAACACAGGGAGCACATTTTCTTGGGGAGACCTTCAAGCCTTAAAAATTAGGTTAGAACTTTTCATCACTTTTTTTTTCTTTATATGCCTTGACTCCCCATCTGGACTCAGTGTGAGGTAGAGTAAGAGAAAGTTTGTCTAATTCCTTCAGGGGTATCAACTTGTCATTTAATACTTTCAAAAGTTCAGTTGAAGCTAAGAAATCATACATTTTTTATTGACCTCCAGATATTTTATTTGCCTTTGGCTTGCCATACCAGTGGGGATGACTTTATGGATATTGGAACAACAAAAATTAACGACCATAAATATTAAACTTGCTGAAACTGCACATATCACAAGAAGTGATAGTCACACTAGATGAATATGAAATATACTGTGAGGCTACTTTACATGATTGAACTTGACTCTAAGGAAAGCCATCTTCATAACCCTGGAAACTCTGGGATAGAACTCTCTTGACCAATGTCTTTAGTGAACATTTGGTATAACCTTTTATTCCATTCTACTGAGGTAGACATTTGCAGGTGAACAAGTAGGGTAGGCTGGGGAGGTAGAGCATGGAGTAGTTCTTGGGTCTGTGTCAGTCAGGAATGGAGCAATCCCTGCCTCATGATCCTACAGCAGTTCCCCTGATCTCTCGTTTCCTCTACCTAATGCAATGCTATAAGATACTTTTCTCCAAAATGTAGTAAAATAACTTCTCTGTGAAACAATGCAAGTTACTCAAAAGCAATGGTCAGGTAGACAGACATACTGGCTAATTTCTTACTCATAAGTTCAACTTATAAATGGGAATTTTGGCTCTTCTGTTAAAGTATAACAAGAGGCATTAGGCATCAAATGCTTAGCTCCACACTTGATTAGGAATGAGGCTTTGTGCACAGGAAGATCAGTTGAATCTCCCTACAGTTTAGTAACATCATTGATTTACAGTCCCAGCCAAACCAGCCCATGCCCCTCGGTGGAGTGATTTTATGATCCTTTCATTATGTGCCGGCACTGGGGAAACTTGGAGACATCACCTAGCATTGAAAAACTCTTCTGGTGTTGTAGATTTGTGGGAAATAAACTGAGGCTGCTGTGCAACGTAGTCTCCTAGTTTGCCCACTAAAATTAGTACTGTGGGGCTTTCAAAGATGCGGCTCTCAACTATGTGTTAGGAAGAGAACTCTGTTTAAGTAATTCTTACTAGGAAGTGAATGATGAGTAGGAAGAAGAGTACCAGCGTTTGCCAGTACATATAATTCAAACACTGTGCTAGAGCTTGCAATTATATTTTTATATTTAAGCTTCCCAGCAATCAAGCCCAACAAGATAGATGGTTGTAGTCCCATATTATAGTTGAAGAACTAAGGTTCAGAGAGATTGAGGAATTTTCCCAAGATCACCCAGCTAGTACATGGAGGAGCCAGGTTTTGAAAAAAATATTCTTCGACCCACTAGCCCTTTTAGGGGTATTGGCATGGTAAAAGAGGAGTAGTATGTTATATATCAATGGATTATTACTTAAAACAATCGGGAGGATACCAAAATAAAGCATAGGAGACAGTGTGTGGGAGGGATATGGGGGGTATGGGCCTTCCTCACCATTAGAATGGAATCCTAAACCTGAGTTCCTACTCAGCCTATGAGTGAGAATAGTTCTGAGTAAATACTCTTTAGCCCTGGGATTATTTTTTCATGTGTAAATATTCTGTATGTTCAATGTATATACTTTTTTAAATGGGATTTTTTTCTATTCTCAAGAGTTATTTTCACTCCTGAGTATCTTGAGCAGATTATTGACATGCTAAAAATCTGGCACAATTCAATTTAACAGTTATTTAGAACTTACCAGGTAGCACTGCAGTGGGCTGAAGAATGAGTGGAAAACCAAGAATTGAACAATTCTTTGAAGAAACATGGCTGAGAGTTAAAGGAAGATATGGCCAAGGCTAGACCTAAACAAAAAACAGACCAAACCCGTTGACATTGAGTTGATTCTGACTCATAGCAACCCTATTTTTAAGACTGGGAGAAATTTAAGGATCTTTATATGTTGAAAGGAAGAGGGCTAGTAAATGAAAAAGTATAGGAGAGAGGCAGTAATTCACAGAGCAAGATTTTAGGGAAGAGCTGAAGCAAGACTGAGCACAGGTGGAAGGATTAGCCTTGAAAAGGGAAGGGAGGCAAGAATCATCAAAATCCACCCAGTGTTTCACTTCCCCTTTTACTGCTCATTCTCGGGGTCCCCCTGGGCCCAGCCAGTGTATTTTATTGGTAAGCAGAGCTACACCAAATGGTTCCAATGGTCACAGTGGCAACCTGAAGAACTGCTTTTTGATCTGGGGACAGATTACAAATGTATAAAGCACATTTTTCCAGGGTGATAGAATCTTCTATTCAGAGATAGTTTAGTAGTTAAATATGTGACTTCATGATTATGTTTGTTTTTGTTCTGTTTTATTTGGTTTTGAACCCACAAACACACAGCCTCTCCAGTCCAAGTCCAGGGATGAGCTGTTATGTTGTTCATCTCAAAGAACTCTCACAGTGGCCTTGGATATTAGTGACAGGTATCCTTCCCACAGGTTTCAGCATGATGGATCTGAGGTTCTTCAGGATGACATACTTTTGGAGGTCACAGATGGCACAAATTCCGCAGAATTTGTTCTACACATCAAGGTAGGTAGAAGCTTTCCTCCCTGTGTCATAGAGAAATAAAACGTTTGGTTTGGAAACCTCTCCGTGTCCCTGATAGAACATGAAACACAAGGACTCCAAAGCAAGAGGATACCTGATCACATCTTTGCAGGTCTCTGACCAAGCAATGGAGAGTAAAGTTATGTTAGTGAGGTGAGCATACTGTTCTCTCTCTCCAATCCGTGTAAGATATTACTCACCTCAAACGCTGATACTCAATTTAAAAGGTAATTGATTCCATGTACTTCTAACTTTTATGAGTTTTAACACTCAAAATATTTATTTAGCAACTGGGGGGGTTATGCCAGCTTCACTGAGGTTTTCCCTGTTGTCCTAAGAATCAAGTATGGGTGTATGTGATGCCCATAGACTTGGCATGAGATCTGTTTGACATCATTTCTTTCCTCTTTTGACAAATGAAGAAGACTCTCCACATAAAGGTTGAATAAATGCCCAAAGGTCTGATGGGAACCCCAGAGCTCCTCTGTTGAGTGGCTGCCCGAGTCCATGAGCATGACTCATAGGATTTGCAGGTATTCATAGTTGGTGACAAAGGAAGATCTGCAGAAAGACTTATGCTGCTTGAAGAGCTACTAGGTATTCTCAGTGTACTGAATTCTATTTCTGTTTGAATTTTGTCAGATCTTTGTGATATGAAATTACTATTAGTGGCAATAATAATACATTTATAGATATTTTACAGTTAATAATTAATGAAGAATGCTTACATACATCATTGTTTCAAGGGGTAGAAAGGGAAAGAATTATCCTCATTTTATAGCTGAAAAACTGAGGTCCAATAAGTTTCAATGACTTACACAAAGTCACTTCACTTAAAAATGGCAGGCCTGTTGCTGGCATCTCCACTCCCTGGTACTGAAGCTGGTCTTCTTTCCTCCTTACCACTGCCATCATTCTGAATTACCAAGTAATTATAATTATCATGCTCACTAATATTCTCTGAGTACGTGTTTCATGCCAGGTATATTGAAGAGCCCTTGCTTTTCATTTTCTTGCTTTAACTCCTAGCCTTTGAGATCTAGGTGAAGAGCAGTATGTTATTTAAACTTCAGAAATGAAGTTTTTCTTTTCCTTTTTTTTAAGTTCCTTTTTAAAAAATTTTATTTGTTTTGTTGTTGTTGTTGAGAATATTCATAGCAAAACATACACCAATTCAACAGTTTCTACACGTACAATTAAGTGACATTGATTACATTCTTAGAGTTGTGTGACCATTCTCACCCTCCTTTTCTGAGTTGTTCCTTCCCCATTAGCATAATCTCCCTGCCTCCTAAGGTGAATTTTTTCCTTGATTAGCAGACTTTTACATATAGAGGCAGCTTCTCTGAATTATTTTTCCCTCTGAAAAGCACATTTCAGGGAAAAAATAGCTTGTCTTCCATCCAAGTTCATTTTCTTATTACTGACAATAAGCAGTGAATTTGGGGAAAACAATCTGTTTATTGGTACTTTTTAAACAAAAACACATGGTCTTAGAAAGTCAGTCAGAGGTATAGCCAATTTGTGGACAAGTATTTGTGATTTTTTTTATGCAGGAGGAATGTTCTTAATTCTTTTGTTTTTGAAATCTATTGTCCAGTTGAAAGCTGAGACTGTTTTGTGAGTTGATGCAAGATGGCCATCATGGAATTTATTGGTGAGATTCCTTAGGGTCAAGAACAGTAAGAAGATTTTTAATGAATGTACTCAGAGGACCTGAACAAAGATTTTGTTTCCTAAGAAGCAAATAAAAAATAAAGAATAGACTATGATGTGCTTTTTTACCTTTGATTCAACAGTTAAGCCTGGGCTTCTATCACCCCATCCCTCTACCCATTAAAGGAAAGTTTCAGCATAATTACATGTATATCGTAGAGTTGTTTTTTTCCAGTTGCCATCAAGTCAGTTTCAACTCATGGTGACAACTGATGTGTCAGCGTAGAACTTGCTCCATAGGGTTTTCAATAGCTGACATTTTGGAGTAGATCACCAAGCCTTTCTTATGAGGTGCCTCTGGGTGGACTCAGACCACCAATCTTTCGGTCAGCAGCTAAGTGCTTACCAGGGACCAGTTGCACCAACCAGGGATCTGTTTAAATAGCAGGGTAACTGTTACCTAAATGTAGGTCCTGCCTAGTGCAGCTTTGAGTCAATGAAAGTACATTGAGGTGAAGAAATGAAAGGGCGTTTATTGCAAGCGTGCAGGCAAGGAACAAGGAGGTGTAAACGTCAAATCAAGCTCTCCAAACAAAGGGAGAGAGAACCTTTTATACCATCCTTCACAAGGAAGTACTTGCAAACATCATGGACTACACAGATTATCATGGCGTATAGGTGCAGTAAGACAAATTGCATTTCTTTTTCCTTTAGTATGTACAGAAAATGGGCATAAGTCCCCCCTTGGGTGGAGATTTTAATATTCAGTTAGATCTTAATGTGGCTTAGGTTGCTTTATGACACTTTTGAGGCTAGTAAACTGATTTTGACTAGTTTGGGCAGAAGCTGAGTTATAGGCAGTGCTCAGGGTCTTGATGATAATGGACAGGAGGAGCAGGTCTTGCTTGATAGTGGCTCAGGAGCTGCTGACTGCACTCACTATCATAACCAGGACATATATACGTAGTTACATTTGTTCAGCATTTCTTCAACAAATGTTTAACTAGTGCCCTCTGTGTGCCATGTCCTAGGCTAGAGGTTTGGGATCTGATGACGAACAAGACAATCAATGTCCCCGTTCTTCTAGAGCCTACAGCCCAGCTTACAGGCATTAAACATATTGCCATCAAAATAATCAATTAAAATTTGGATGTGTTCTACAAATAAACAAGGTGGTAAAAGAGATTAAATAACAGAAGGCTTCCTAAGTGGTCCAGGAAGGATTCCCTGAGGAATCCACATGAACCTGGCTCCTGGAAGAGGAGTTAGTCAAGCAAAGAGCGTAGCAGGCAGGGGAAGAGAGATGAGACAAAGGCTCTGAGATGGGGCCAATGAGATGTGTGGGGGTGAAAATGGAGTGGGTGGCAAGAGCACCCTAGAACATGGGATAAGGCTGGAGAGATCTAAGAGAAGCTCTGGGATTTCAAGCCACTGAGGATTCCATAGGGCAGTGGCTTGAAATCCACACCATAATGAGGTCACTTTGGCTGAAGTGTAGGGGAAGGAAATGTAGGGTGGAGAGTATTCCCAGGCCAGACTTGACAAATAAACTTGCAGCACACACTCAGTTGTGGGTGTGAACTCAGAGGCGCGCTGTCCTTCATTCCTGTTTAAATGACGTGCTTTTGAAAATTTCTACACCATCTTTTTTAAATTCAGAGGGTTGATGCGATCCCATGTTGCTTTTCTTTCCTTTCTGCTTGGAGCTTTGTTTTCATGACAATGTGGGAAAAACATTTTGTCAAGTTAAAACCTGGCATTGATTAAATGCTTATGTGGTTTCAAATTTAACTCAAAATGTTTGAAATGCAGCTGCTGCTTATTGTGAGTCCAGAGTAACTTCCTGGGTGGCAGGAAGTTGACGGTGGAGGAAAGCTTTATAATCACCAAGTAATTTTAAATAAAAATAACTTTGATGTGGTAACTGTAAATGCATTGGACCGCAAGGACCAGATTTCCTCTAGAATATGTGTGAATTTAATGAAGGAAGACAGAGGTTTGGGTGAAGAATGCTTTATATTACATTTATAGTTTGTCTGTCTAGAACAAATAAGAGTTTTGAGTCCCAAACCATAATCATACCCTCCCATTCCTACTTAAATGTCTCCCACATGGGTCATTTCTTGCAAGATGGTTCATATGGGGAAAGTTATAAGATGCAGACTGCTTGGCCAAATTCCGTATCTATTGTTCCATGTGTCTGGAAGATCGAAAATGCCTGTCATTCTGACTATGAGCTATGGGTTACCAGTTGGGCAATTTCTCATCTCTTTCTTTTTCTTGAAAACATGTATTTTTTTCCCTGCTTAGGTATTCCCTGTAAATGATAAGCCCCCAGTCCTAAAGGCTGACCTCATCCCTATGATGCATTGCTCAGAGGGTGAAGAGGTGGTCATCACCTCTGAGTACATTTTTGCTACCGATGTGGACAGTGATGACTTGAGACTGCTGTTTATGATTGCGCAGAAACCTCAGCACGGAGTGGTGAGGAAAGCTGGAATTAAAACGGATCAGTTCTTTCAGGGAGATGTTATCTCAGGGGCTGTGACGTACAAACACACAGGTAAGTGATAAAGGCATCATGACTAGTTTGGGTTAGGAAATGCAAGCAACACAGAAGTTCTTAACCCCATTTCCCACTGTTGTTCGAACTCCTAGCCACCCTGTGTACAACAGACCAAACACTGCCTGGTCCTGTGCCATCCTTAAAATCATTATTATACTTGAGCCCATTGTTGCAGCCACTGTGTCAGTCCATCTCGTTGACGGTTTTCCTGTTTTTCGCTGACCTTTTACTTTACCAAGCATGATGTCCTTCTCCAGGGACTGATCCCTCCTGATAACATGTCCAAAGTATATGTATGAGACATAGTCTTGCCATCCTTGTTTCTAAGGAGCATTCTGGTTGTACTTCTTCCAAGACAGATCTGTTCATTCTTTTGGCAGTCCATGGTATATTCAGTATTCTTTGCCAACACCACAAGTAAAAAGCATAAATTCTTCTTCAGTCTTCCTTATTCATTGTCCAGCTTTTGCATGCAACATGGCTTGAGTCAGGCGCACCTTAATCTTCAAGGTGACGTCTTTGCTTTTCAACACTTTGAAGAGGTCTTTTGCAGCAGATTTGCCCAATGCAATGTGTCTTTTAATTTCTTGACTGCTGCTTTCATGGGTGTTGATTGTGGATCCAAGTGAAGTGAAATTCTTGACAACTTCAATCTTTTCTCTGTTTATCAGGATGTTGCTTATTGGTCCAGTTTTGAGGATTTTTGTTTTCTTTATGTTGAGGTGTAATCCATACTGAAAGCTGTGGTCTTTGATCTTCATCAGTAAGTGCTTCAAGTCTTCTTTACTTTCAGCAAGCAAGGTTGTGTCATCTGGATAACATAAGTTGTTAGTAAGTTTTCCTCTAATCCTGATGACCCATTCTTCTTCATATAGTCCAGCTTCTCAGATTATTTGCTCAGCGTACAGATTGAATAGGTATGATGAAAGTATACAACCCTGACACACACCTTTCCTAACTTTAAACCATGCAGTATCCCCTTGTTCTGTTCGAACGACTGCCTCTTGATCTATGTATAGGTTCCTCATGAGCACAGTTAAGTGTTCTGGAATTCCCATTCTTTGCAATGTTATCCATAATTTGTTATGATCCATACAGGCAAATGCCTTTGCATAGTCAGTAAAATACAGGTAAATTTCTTTCTGGTAGTCTCTGCTTTCAGCCAGAATCCATTTGACATCAGCAATAATATCCCTGGTTCTACATCCTCTTCTGAATCCGGCTTGAATTTCTGGCAGTTCCCTGTTGATACAGCGCTGCAGCTGCTTTTGAATGATCTTCAGCAAAATTTTACTTGGCGTGCATTATTAATGATATTGTTTGATAATTTCCACATTCGGTTGGATCACGTTTCTTGGAAATAGGCATAGATATGGATCTCTTCCAGTCGGTTGGTCATGTTGGCTGTCTTCCAAATTTCTTGGCATAGATCAGTGAGCACTTCCAGCAGTGTATCCATTTGTTGAAACATCTCAATTGGTAATCCGTCAATTCCTGAAGCCTTGTTTTTTGTCAATGCCTTCAGTGCAGCTTGGACTTCTTCCTTCAGTACCATTGGTTCCTGATCATATGCTATCTCCTGAATTGTTTGAATGTTCACCAGTTCTTTTTGGCATAGTAACTCTGTGTATTCCTTCCATCTTCTTTTGATGCTTCCTGTGTTGTTTAATATTTTCCCCATAGAATTCTTCAATATTGCAATTCAAAACTTGAATTTTTTTCTTCAATTTTTTTAGCTTGAGAAATGCTGAGCATGTTTTTCCCTTTTGGTTTTCTATCTCCAAGTCTTTGCACATGTCATTATAATACTTTACTTTGTCTTCTAGAGCTGTCCTTTGAAATCTTGTTTAGCTCTTTTACTTCATCTTTCTTTCTTTTGCTTTATCTACTTGATGTTCAAGAGCACGTTTCAGAGTCTCTTCTGACATCCATTTTGATCTTTTCTTTCTTTCCTGTCTTTTTAATGACCTCTTGCTTTCTTCATGTATGATGTCCTTGATGTCATTCCACAACTTGCCTGGTCTTCATTCACTAGTGCTCAATGCATCAGATCTATTTCCACCACATGCTCTCATAATCTAATGGTCTTAAAGCTTATTTCCATTAGAAAAGTAGCAGTATTAGCAGCCTGCATACCAATTTTCAAGTATAATCACCATATTTAGAAGTTAATTTCTGATCTCAGTATTATAAAAGAGCTCAAAGAATGGAGAAAGAGCAGGTGTGACTTGCTGTCCTGTTCCTGATGGTACCACATACACTTTCAATTCAATCTGTGATTCTCTTCTTCTCCGTTTTGGTCATTTTGAAGACTATTTGACAATCATAGCTTGTTGTTATTGTTGTTGGGTGCTGTTGGGTCTGTTCAGACTCATAGAAACCCCATTTGACAAAACAGAATTTCCCTAAAGGGTTTTCTAGGCTATAATCTTATAGAAGCATATTGCCAGGTCTTTCTTCCACAGAGCCACTGGGTAGGTTCAAACCACCAGCCTTTCAGTTAGCAGTCAAGTTCTTAACAGTTGTGCAACCAGGGCTCCCCATCATAGCTTACCCAAACCAAAATCCATTGCTATCAAATTGATTCCAACTCATAATGACCCTATAGGACAGAGTAGAACTACTCTATAGTGTAAATCTTTATGGAAGCAGATTGCCACATCTTGCTTCCATGGAGTGGCTGGTGGGTTCAAACCGCCGATCTTTTGATTAGCAGCCTAGTGCTTAACCACTGTGTCACCAGGGTTTCTTTCTATTCTAGCTTATGGATCCATAAATCATAATAGAAATATCTGAGGTAAACTCCTTAAGATAATTATGGTATTACGTTTAAAAATCTATTGGCCAACAGCTAGTTCCTAAGAAGCATCTGATCTATTTGTTGGGTCCCTGAAAAGCAAAGGTGATGTCTCACAGGTTGTATGACTTGCCCACAGCACACAACCATAGTGAACAGAGATTAGATATACAGTAAACGCTTGCTTCTTAGCACCATGCTTACGTATCTGTCATCTCATTAAACTGTCACCCAGGTGGCATTTTTTCCCCTTGTGAAATGTTCAGCCAAAAAAATATATTAACTCAGCATCCAATATCTGCAAGGCACAGCAGTACGTATTGGGGGGCTACAAAAGAGTGTTACCTAGACCCTGCTGTGAAGGGCTTTCAACTGAAATAGACAAAACTCATTCCCCTCCAAGGATGACAGTGTGACACAGTCGTTCATACACACATCATCACAGCAGCTCCTCTCGTACATCTTCTGAAGTTGAGGTGGGGACACTTCCTCAATAACAATACTGTAGCTTCCTCCAGCTGGCTTTTCTTAAACTCTATCATAACTTCCTAGTTACTCTTCCATTACCCCTGCTGTTAGTTGACATCAAATCGATTTTCGACTCATAGCAACCCTATATGACAGAGTAGAACTGCTCCATATGATTTTCTACGCTGTAATCTTTACGGGAGCAGATTGCCCAGCCTTTCTTCTGAGGAGCTGCTTGGAGGGTTTGAACTGCCAACCTTTCAGTTAGTAGCTGAAAGCTTAACTACTGTGCCACCAGGGCTCCCGTTACTCTTCCATATGCCTCTTTAAACTATAAATTCCATAGAGGAAGTATGATTCAGTATGTAAAGCCAGGTGAGTAGTACAGGAAATAAGAGCTATCAGAATTCAGATCATTTTCTTAATTGAAGAGACATAGAGATTTCCGGCAGTGGGGAGAGGAGGGAATGCGCTAAGGATTAATTTGGAAATGAGAGAAAACATTTTGACATAGTATTTTTCAGATGTATTTTGTGAAACAATGATTTGTTACGACAGCAGTTGTCTCATGGGGTAATCCCTATAGGGTGAAAAAGAAGAAAACTAAAATACATGCTACTTCTTTTCCAGGCATTCTTGCTTTTTTTTTTTTTTTAAACATCTTGACTAATAAATAATGAGGAAAATACTGAAACACGTGGCTAAAAGGAGTATTGTCTTTGTATTTCACCTATCGTCTTCTGTTTCTCATCACAACTATGTAGTTGATGGTTGTTCATTTAAGGTGGTTAATGCCAATGGGATGACAAGTACCAAAGGGACAAGGGCGCCTTCTTGCCTTTACCTGAGATTGGTCCAAACACTAAACGCTTAAAAGGGAAGAATGAAACCATCACTAGTCAAGGTTCCTGCCTTTCCCTCATTCATTTGTGAACTGTCAGACCCTTGTTAGCCCCGTTTTGCCTCCTCCATATGGTGATAGGTAGCTGGCAGCAATTTCATCAGAGGCAACAGATGGGCAAGTATTTTTGCATTATTTTTATGGCCATCTTTAATTTCATAGTGATAACGTTGGGTTTTACGTTTACGTGCAGGTTACTTTCCTTGCCGTTCTGTGCCTAGAGGAGAGGGGTGAGTAGATCCCATTTTGGTATTCTATATCTTTTTTAAAAGTCAGGTTTCAGCTATAGTTGTGTCTTCCAGGTGGTGAGATTGGCCTGATGCCCTGTTTTGACACCATTACATTGGTGGTTTCGGATGGACAAGCTGGCCCTTTCGTGAATGGCTGTTGCTACAATGGGCCTCATCCATCTGTTCCTCTTCATGAGTCCTTCCCAGTGTATGACCTCAACATCACAGTGCATCCAGTGGACAACCAGCCACCTTCTATCACAATTGGTGAAAATGACTTTTTCTGTTAAAGTCCTAATACCTCGCCTAGTGTCATACCTCTGGTTTAGTGAAAATAATATACTTTATGTGTAGTCAAAATAGAAAACCATCCTACAGAATTGCCCCCCAATAATTGCCTCAACACAAATTTGTGGATAATTCCCAATCTATGAAAGATTACAGGGTGAAAGAATTTACTTGCTTAAAAATTTAGATAATTCAGTATGGGGTGCAGGTCGGGGGATGGGGGAGAGTGCGTGTGTTGGGAGGAGAACCCATTGGAATCCTCAAATATTCTGGTTTTATTTCACATGGAAAAATATTATTTACCTTCTGGAGAGAGAGTAATTTATTTTATCCATAGTAGTATCTATTAGAACAGAACAAGTATAACAGAGAGACCGTTTATATATATTTAACCTTATTTGCTTCTCAGAAAGTCATCTCTTCTTAGGCATTATGCATATGTTCTGTCTCTCAGAAAAAAAATACAAGCATATGTATGAATGTTACTGTAATTTGCAAACTATCTCCCAAGCAATGTTCTGGAAAGAAAGCATTATCCCAGCAGAATAATTAAGCACCAAGGCATGAAAAAAATATTGGTTATGAGCAATTCATAATAGCTCTCAGGCAATTAACGCTCTGACAGACAGAGGTAACAACTGATCTTGAAGAGTACATAAACTACATTTACTGGGTTATCATTAAAACAGTTTGGCAATACTTCTTTCCATTTGTCACTTCTATAGGGACACAAGGAAAATCAGAGTTGCTTGAGAATGACTAAAGGGCTACATAAGAGCATTTAGCATTTCTGCTGTCTTTCCATTGTTGTCTGGTTGCTTGTACTAGAAAAATAATATAATTCCATAAGTCAAATTAAATTCCACCCATTCCCCCTGAATATTTTTCCTGTAAGGAGAATTATACCAAAGGAAATGAACATCTCCCATGGAAGTATATTTGCATATGGGACGCTTCCCTGAATTGGAATTTCAATCACTCCCTTTTGTCCTTGCTATTCTGATGAGAGGATTCCACGCTAAGTCATAATTGTGTTATTATTTGTATGCAGGTACCATGCTCGTTGTAGATGAAGGTTTCTCAGCCGCGGTAACCATTAACCATTTGTCCGCCACTGACCCTGACACTGCAGCAGATGACTTGGAGTTTGTTTTGGTTTCTCCTCCCCAATTTGGTTACATTGAAAACACCCTCCCTTCTGCAGGTTTTGAAAAAAGCAATATGGGCATAAGTATAGGTAAGTTATGGTTTCATGATGAGCAATGACTCACCTATGTTCATGGATCTGATTGGCCAGGTCATGTTTAATAACTGGATAAGGACTTCAAAAATATGTGAAAGCACCATACACATTCAAGGAATTATTATTGTAGTCGATACTTTAGAATCCTATTTGTTCTTTTTTTTAATTCCTCATTTCTCCATGCATGTGAGTTTACTTTAAAAATAAATGGAAATTTTACTTAAGAAAAATATGAGAATAAACTTTTAAGAAATGTTTTAAAAGGCCCTCATAGCAACACAGAGTAATGGATAGAATAAATCAGGTGGTAACTGACAAGGCCTCATTCTCACAACCTTTTAGCATTTTAATTGATATTGGTAGAAAATATTGAGAAATATACCATAAGTGTAACAGAGAGAGAAAGTCTCAAATGTTGACACATGACATTAATTCTGAAACCAAAATGTGACTCAGATACCTAAATAGCTCTTGTATTTCAGACAAAACAAAAACAAAAAGCAAAACAAAATCTTCTAAAGATAGTACTTTAGAAATAAATGCTTCTCCAAAGCACCATTTGAGGCATATCTATTTTAAATACATGAGATGCTGGATTTAAGATTAATTGCATTAAAAATCAAGGTTACCCAATTTCTCCTGAGGCCTAATGCACAATTTATTTATAGCAATGTTAAAAATACCAAGCATTGGATCAGCTAAGTCTACTTAGTCCAATCAGTTGCTTGATATCTACACAAAGTAGGCAGATGATGGACTGGCTGTTGTTTTGCCTTATGTAAAAGAGCTGGTCTCTTTCTCATCCAAGCATGACAAGAGCTGCTCATGCAGAAGCAATGGTTTTAATCAAGGGAAGGTCTCTCTGACATTCATTCCAGGTATCTGAAAAGTGGCCATCACATCCCTATACATCCTAGTTATCAGTTATCTCCCTTCTGTTCTCCAATCAAATTTTAATCCTTCTTTTTGATCCATGGATATCTGCTTTTATATTGATGGTTGGGAATCATTAAAGCAGCCCCTGGTAACTGATATGTATGTCAAATGCTATGATCTCTCATTTGCTTTGCTGGGTAATAGGTTATTGGGCTAAGGATTGAGGACGAGTAGCTTCAGAAAAATGTTTTCTTCTTTACCTGTTCCATGTTGGTGTGCTCTAGGTTCATTCCAGTGGAAAGACATGAAGGCATTGCACATTAACTATGTGCAGTCAAAGCATCTGAGGATAGAACCAACCGCTGACCAGTTCATGGTATATGTCACAGATGGGAAGCGACGCTCCTTGGAAATACCATTTCATGTTATAATCAACCCCACAAATGATGAAGCTCCTGACTTCATAGTGCAGAATATTACTGTAAGAAAAGAATCAGACTTTCGGTTTCTCTCTTATCACTGTTTGATTTTGATTTTCTTCTAATCCACTTGCATTGGTGAAGGTGTACTGAACCCATTAAGTTGGTGAGGCATGGAGAAGGCAGTATTTTATGTCAAGTAATGCAATCACCTGAAAAATATTTTAATAATAACAATAATGGTAAAGATAATAACTGCCAACATACATGTAGCACTTACTAGGTTGTAGGTACCATTCCAAGCTCTTTACATGTATTCGCATTTAATCCTCACAATAGGCTTTTAGGGTGGTTGTATTATTATTCCCATTTCCTAACTGAAGAAATGAGGCACAGAGAGGTCAACTAAGTGATCCAAGATCACAGAGCTTGTAAGTAAGTGCTAAGTCGGGACTTGCACCCAGGCAGTCTGGCTCTACATCATGACCTGTTAACCAATGCTGTAATGGCAGGAACTCTTAATTCACAAATTACAGGCATCTTTCTTATATAACCATCTATGAAGATACATGAGATGGAAAAAAATACAATTTGGACCATGCTTTTTAAACATTTAAAACATTTTAAAATGTTTTTATGCAATAATGTGTTAATTAAAAAAAAAAGATATATATATTTAAAATGGTCCATAATAACACTTCTCAGATAACGCTTGTTGACTTTAAAAAAAAAACACAATAATAAATATATGTGGTTAAATCAATTTGAATGTTGAGAAACATACAATGTGTGAAATATGAAATTCTTCTTCTCTAACAGCTCAATCCCTAGTCACTCCCCATTGATTGAGCTTTTAGTAATTTCTTTTTTTTTAATATTTTTACTGTACTTTATTATTTTTTTTATTGTACTTTAGGTGAAGGTTTACAGAACAAATAGTTTCTCATTAAACAGTCAGTACACATATTGTTTTATGACATTGGTTAACAACCCCGTGACATGTCAACCCTCTCCCTTCTCGACCGTTTTTTTTTTAAATTAAATTAAATTTAATTTTTTTTTTATTGTACTTCAGGTGAAGGCTTACAGAACAAATAGTTTCTCATGAAACAGAAGTACACATGTTGTTTTATGACATTGGGTAACAATCCCACAACATATCAACCCTCTAACTTCTCAACCTCTTTTTTTTTTTTTTTGGTGAAAATACACATAGCCAAAGATACACCATTTCAAAAATTTCTACATGCACAATTCAGTGACATTGACTACGCTCTTCGAATTGTGCTGTTATTCTCACTTAAGATGAAAGCTTACAGGACGAAATAGTTTCACATTTAACAGTTACTACAAATGTTGCCCTATGACAATGGTTAACAACCCCACTACATGTCAACGCTGCCCTTACTCAACCTTGGGTTCCCTATCACCAGCTTTCCTGTCCCCTTCTGCCTTCTAGTCCTTGTCCCTGGACTGCTGTGCCTCATTAGTCCCGTTGTGTTTTATGGGGCTGTCCAATCCCTAGCTGAACGGTGAGCCTCGGAAGTGACTTCACCACTGAGCTAAAAGCTTTTAGTAATTTCTTCCACAAAAATAATTTGTGCACACACCAGTGATGCATATGTATGTGTATGTATGATTTTCTGGGTATTTTTACTTTCAAACAAGGGACCATACTATACCTACCACTCTGTACTTTTTTACTTAATTATGTATCTTGGAAACCTTTCCATATCAGCATATATAATTATTTTAAACATTTCTATTTTTATATGGATGATTTAATCCATATGTATGTATAATTTTGATTAAATGGAATGAGCGCAGACTTTGGAATCAGAGAGACTTCAATGCTGCCATTTACTAGTTATAGGGTCCTGAGCAAATTATTTCTCTCTATGCTTCTCTTTCTTCATCTAAAATTTTGTATCAAATCTTCTGTCAGGGGTAGCCATGATGATCAAAATGATTGGGCACAGGGTAGTCCCCTAATAGTTGCCATTATTACAACTATTAATGTTACTCTGTTATATTTCTTATGAAATTGACTAAAGCAAATATTAGCTATTTCAAAATAATTATTTTGCCTTCTTTTTTACTAAAATCATTAAATTCTAAATGCAAAAAACAATCATTATTTGGCTTTAATTTTCTACTGAATCTTAACAGTATATGAGAGTCATCCTAGAACTACCTGAGGATGGAACTTAAGAGTCAGCCCCTGCTTCCCCTTTTCCGCTGGCACGTGGGTTTCTCTGGAGAGCCCTTCGGTAATTCTGAGGGGAGAAAAATCTGCAAATGGTTCCTTCTATACCTGCCCCTGTTGTCTTGTATCTGTCTAGGGGTTGGGCCTTTTAAATAATTAGACCCCCAGGAGATTGTCCCTTGCTCGTCTCTGAAAGTAATCACGCCCATTCCCTGTGCATTTCTTAAAGAAGCCATTGAAGGATAAAAAATATGAAGCCCCACGTGTTATTGGCAGAACTTATTTTAAGCTTCAGTTGATTTTCTTTAATTGGCATATTTATTTTCTTGTGAGAAAATTTATTTATTTTGTAGTTAATTGAGCTTCCATCAAATTGTGCTGCAAAAAATTTTGAGATTTTCGTTTGAGCTCTTATGCTCTATTCCAAACATTTTGTGTGTATTGACCTGAACTTTTTTTGTCATAATCAATGAACAATTAAATCTGCAAAAAAGAACCCCACATTTTTTTCAATAAAATTTCCCAGTGATCTTGTGTACTAATTTACCATGTTGCAAATGAGAAAGGTCGCTATACTGTGAGTCAGGGAATCCTGCCCGAGCTCTATGAAGGAGGATAATTAGAACATCATTTTAGGTTGCTTGAAAGTCCTTGAGGAAAAAAGGCAAGTTACCATTGAGGGAGATTTCATAAGTGTGTCATTGTGGATTTCAGCATGATGACTCCTTAATCCTTAAGATGTTGGGCCAGATGAAAGAAAATCATCATTTTAGCCCAAGGATCATATATGGTGAGTGATTCTTTTTTATGCAGGTTCAGTAAAAAGTGGTTGCAGGAGGATTTCCTTCTAAATCAGTAGGAGAGGCTGAAAAGAACAGGCATTTCCACAACTCTAAACCACATGTATCCTTCAAGGCTCCAATACCCCTCAGCTACGAAGACATTTCTGGTCTCCTCTACTCTTTTGCATGTCTTGTTTATCCCTATCTGGTCGTACTAGGCATTTTCTTCCTTGCACTGTAGTTCTTGATGAACAGGCCTTCACAGTTTCGTTTGACTTTATGGCTCTTGAGGATATTTGTGTCTTCACGCATGTAGCACAGTGACTTACATATTGCAGTTCCCAGTAATTATGTGTTGAGTTTATATACTTTTGTTGTTTAGATCTTGCCATATTTCAAAATAGGAAGTAGGAATTTTTTTTGTTCTCCCTATTCTTATTATGCAAAAAAAAAAAAAAAAAAAAGACCAAGATAGTGAAGTACTATATCCTCAAGTTCTAGATTACTAGATCCTACATGAAATGAAAAACAATCAGCTCTCTTTGTGCTTAAAAGATCATGAAACCTGAAGTGGGACGTGGTGAAGGGGTAGGAAGAGTAGTTTAACAAAATTGAAGGTGTGGAGATTGGGGAGAGATGAGGGGCCCAGAATTAAAATATACACTATGATCCATCTAGAAGCATTCTTCTCTATTTTTGTTGACTGTAGTTTAAATACAGAAGTTTTTACTGTGATGACAAAAATAACAGACACCCCCAGATTGAGTAGCAGATATTGTATTATAAGAAACAGAGGAATTATGAAAGCAGTGAGGCGCAGGGGTTAAAATCACAGATTTGGGATCTGAATGTAAAAGTTCTAGATTCAGTTTTACAACTGAATTTCTCTGTGACTTCCAGAAAGTAAGCATTCATTTATTTTTTCCCCCAACCTTTAAATTATGAACAAGATGTATTTTTAAAATTATACATCCTTTGCACTTCATGAAAAATAAAGTGCTTTGAAATCTGTAGAACAAAAAAATGTAAGGAGTTAATAGCTTTTTCTTCTCTTTTAAGTTTATCTTAAGCCAGCAGTTTCTTTCTAGGACTAGTTACAAACTAATTTCATGGAAAATTTGAAATAGGCTATCTTAAAATTATTTCCTTTGTGCAGATTTTACTTTGCGCACAGCTGACTTTTCTGGCTTGTTCTCGTTTAGGTATGTGAGGGTCAGATAAGAGAGCTGGGTTCTTCTATTATCAATGCTGCTGATCTGGATGTTCCCAAAGACCCGTTGCTGTTCACCATCACTCAAGAACCTCGCCATGGTCTCCTCATCAATGGAGTGTTTAGTGAAGGCCTCCCTCAGTATAAGCAGCCAGCAAACCCTGACCAGAAACATCAACTTGTTCACAACTTCTCCATGGAATTTCTCAGTACTGGTATATCATGTTCCACGTCCATTCATTTGTTGTTTATTTAATAATTTAACCCAGAAAATATGATAATAAATCACAGAAATAGGGGATAAAGAAATAGCATTCATGTACTTTATTCATTTATCACTCAAGGGTTTCATCTGGATTAATATAGGGCATGAGGTCCCAGCTAGAGATAGTGGGTAATGGAAACTCTCATTAAAGATGTTTATGATTATGGATATTTTAGCTTATGCTTTTAATCCTTTTTTAAACTATTGAGATCATAGAACTAAATCTTAAAAGAATTTGTCTGCCAAGTTTTCCACTTTTGAAACAAATATAGAACAACATACAAATAATGCATTATTCTCTGAGGAGATAATTTGCTCTTCAGGAAAATGACACATCAGGATAACAGCCTGAATTTTTTTTTTAATTGTTCTTTTTTAAACCGCTCATCCTGTTTTTCCATATATAAAAATACTTTTTTTAAATTTGAGAAAAGTATGCAGTTCTAGAATCCCTGCCTACCCTCACTCCCCTTCCTGCCTTCATGTGTTCTGTTTTCTCAGCCTGGAATGTCCTTATTCCTCCTGCACTGGTTTAGCCTATGCTGCGTTTTAGAAGCCAGTTTATTGACCTTCTCCTTGGAGCCCACCCAGATGCCCCAAGCCATACCTCCCCTGTGCTTGCCTCATCTTAACACTTGTTCAGCATTTTTCATACTGTCTTTTAATTATTTTCCCCCATCTAGATGATAAGCTCTCTGCCCCAGAGCTGATTTTGTCATTTCACATGTGAATCTGAAGAACTAATTCATATACTTCTCAGTTTGTATAATTTGAAAAGAAATAATCCTGAAGTTTAAAGGATAATATCATCAAATCTATAACAATGTGTAGCAGAACTAGAATGGGTTGTTACAAATATTTTTTTTAAGACAAAATAAAAAGGAATAATAACTCAAACTTTATACTCAAAGTTTTAAAAAAAATAACACTTATTCATTATTTTGGGGTTAATAAGTACTATATGCTCATTTTATAAAGTTTGGACTATATGGTTACCTCAAAGAAAAATAAAGATTGTTCACATGAATTAATATTTTATTTTTTTGTGAAATTCTCAGAAATTAGATTTTCACCTCTCATTTAAGTTCATTTATGACTACTCTTTTTTTTTTTTGCTTTTGTATATTCTCACACACCCATACAGACTCAAACATATAGAACTTATTGCTACCATATTATATGGTCTGTTTTTTCTTGTCAGTTATTGTAAGCATCTTCTTACAGTTTAAATATTGATTGAAAACTTTTTTTGGTAACTCTAAAGTGTTTTATTGTATGGGTGTACTTAAGTGTAATTTTATAGAACTGTCTTTTATTTTCAAATATCAAGATAGCTTTTCATTTCCTGCTGTTATAAGTTACATATCAATACACATATTTCACATAAATCTTGGTGCACATGTCTCAGTTTTTTTTTAAATAACTTTTTGCAGTCAGATCACTTGGTAAAAGAGATGAAAAAAAATTTTAAGACACTTTTGGGAAAAACTGCCATTGCTACTGTGTGCATGAGCACACCTGTTTTCTTAACCAATAATGGATAATGCTATTCTTAAAAACCTTTTCAAATTTGATAGCTAATAGAAGTCTGTCATTGTTATCTTGATCTGAAATTCTTAGATTATTATTGAGATCAAACATATTTTCATATGTTTATCGAACATTTCTGTTGCAACTTTTGTGAATTGACTGTGTCCTTTGCCCATTTTCCCACTGGAGTATGATTATTCATACTAATTTATAAGAGATCTCAACATACTGATGATTTTTGTCACTCATGTTACTAAGTTTTTATGTGTTTTATTTGCCTTTTTAATTCATGTTTTTAAATATAGAAATTAAAAACTATAAGTAGTAAAATTTATTATTTTCCTTTCACTTTCTTCCTTTGTTTTTATATTTAGAAAGACTTATATCCAGAGATAAGATATTTACTTCTGTTATCTTCTAAGTTTTTTTTTTTAACAGATTTATTGAGATATAATTTACACGTCATAAAATTTACCCATTAAAGTACACAATTCAGTGTTTTTCAGTACATTCGCAGAATTGTGTAACCATCACCACAATCAATTTTACAGCATTTTCATCACCCCAAAAGAAACCGTATGCCCATTAGCAGCACCCCCACACCATCCCTCTCTTCCGCCAGTGCCTGGCCACTGATTTACTTTCCGTCTGTAGATGTGCCTATTCTGGAAGTTTGATATAAATGAATTCATATGAATGGAACAGGTGGGCTTTTGTAACAGGTTTCTCTCATTTAGGAAAATGTTTTCAAGGTTCAGCCACATTGTAGCATGATTCAGTACTAGCTGAATAATACTCCATTGTATGGATATGCCACATTTTATTTACCCGTTCATCAGTTGATAGACAGTTGGGTTGCTTCTACTTTTTGACTTTTATGAATAATACTGCTGAGAACATCCATGCACAAGTTTGTATATGGACATATGCTTTCATTTATCTTGGGTATATACCTAGGAGTGGAATTGTTGGGTCATGTGGTATCTCTTTGTTTAACATTTTGAGGAACTGCCAAACTGTTTTCCAAAGCAACTGCACTGTTTTACCTTCCCAACAACAGTGTACCAGGGTCCCAATTTCTCCACTTCCTCGCCAGCATTTGTTATTGTCTGTCTTTTTAAATCATAGCTATCCTGTTGGACAAGAAGGATAAATCATGGTGGTTTTAATTTGCATGGCCTAATGACTAATGATACTGAGCATTCTTTCATGGGCTTATTGGCCATTTGTAAATATTCTTGTATCTTCTTTAGAGAAATGTCTATTCAAATCTTTGCCTGTTTTTAAATTGAGTTATTAGTCTTTCTGTTATTGAGCTGTAAGAGGTCTTTATATGTTCTAGATTTTAAACTCTTATCAGATATATAACTTGCAAATATTTTCTCCCATTCTGTGACATATGGTTCAATCATAAGAAAGATTTACTTACTTTCTCTCTTTTTTTCCTTCTTCCAGGAATGAGGTTGCTGTATGTGCATGATGATTCTGAGAGCCTTGCTGATGACTTCACAATCCAGTTGTCAGACGGGAAACATAAACTGCTTAAGACCATTTCAGTAGAGGTCACCCCGATTAATGATCAGAAACCAATGCTGACCAAGTAAGCTACCTGAAGAGTCCCTTGTCAGATTTTCCATAAAATTCTATAAGATCTGAAATGTCAGATGCAAATGTCCTGTGCACCCACAGAGAGAAGCGAGTCTTCCACAGCTCCCATCTGTCACAATTTGTCTCATCCACTTTGCTCGTCTAGGGCCCTTGGTGCAAATGTTAGATGTTAGTTAGTGTAATCTCTCCTTAACAATTCTCAGACTAGCTATGTAATGATTTGGTTGTATTTTAAAAGTTCTGCTTGGTTGTGAATGAATAAGCCCACCTTAGGTAAAAGAGGCTAGAACCAATGTGTTTGGGCTTTGGCTTCTTGATGCCAGTTGGTGTTATTCAAATATCCTTTATCTGAATTCCAAGGAAGCTTCCTTTGAGGCTTTATCAGACACAAAACTGTGAAATTAGAAGGAGTTAGACTATGTGTGATGACTAACCATGAGCTGGAAACACTGGTAAAAAGAGGCTCTTTCCTCACTTTGGTGAGACCAGACCATATTGGGCATGAAAACAGTGGCCATAGAGGACCTACAAAAACCACAGCAGCTGTGACCATGGGAGAAGCAGCAACTGCTTGCCCTACTCCAGTCCAATTGCCATTGAGTCGGTTCTGGTTCATGATGACCCCGTGTGTGTGAGAGTATAACTGTGCTCCATAAGGTTTTCAGTGGCTGATTTTTGGAAGTAGATCACCAGGCCTTTCTTCCAAGATTCCTCTGGATGGTCTCGATCCTCCAGACTTTCAGTTAGCTGCTGAATTCACTAACAATTTACACCACCCAGGGGATTCAGCTGCTTGCTATCCCAGTCCATTTGCCAAGATGCCAAAGGCTAATATGACAACTTTAGCACCTGGAAAATATGAATTGCTGTGAAGAGAAGACCTGCTACCCAGAATACTACCAGGGAGAGGGGGAGTAATTTAGAGGGCTGGAGAAGACCTTAAATATCACCAGACTCAGAGTGGCATATCATAAAGTGTACTGGGACACCTGTGGATAAGTTATTTAATCTCTTTAAGTAAGTTTCTGTCTGTAAAATTTGGACAGTAATACCTAGTCCGCTTACTTCATGGAGCTGTTGTATCAAATGAAATATTAGAAACAAAATCACTTTGTAAAATTAGTTATAAACCTTATAAAATTGTGAAGTTCTGTAACATAAGCAATTGTTGTTGGGTGCTGTCCAGTTGATTTTTGACTCATAGTGACCCCATGTGACAGAGTAGAACTACCCTGTAGGATTTTCTAGGCTGAAGCCCTGGTGGCACAGTGCTTAAGAGCTCAGCTGCTAACCAAAAGGTTGGCAGTTCAAATCCACTAGCTGCTTCTTGGAAACCCTATGGGGCATTCTGCTCTGTCCTAGACGGTCACTATGAGTTGGAATCAACTCGATGGCAACGGGTTTGGTTTTTGGTTTTAATCTTTATGGAAGGTAATCTTTATGCCAGATCTTCCTCCTATGGAGCTACTGGGTGGGTTTGACCTGCCAACCTTTCCCTTAGCAGCTGAGCACTTAACCATTGTGCCACCAGAGCTCCTTTCTGTAAGCAATTGTTGTTGTGTGCCATCTAGTCAATTCTGACTCATAGTGACCCCATGCAACAGAGTAGAACTGCCCCATAGGGATTTCTAGGCTGTCATCTTTATGGAAGCAGATCGCCAGGTCTTTCTCTCACACAGCCATTGAGTTAGAACGACTGCCCTTTTGTTTAGCAGACGAGCACTTAACCATTGTGCCACCAAATCATAATTATGTAATTACTTTATACCATTTTTATTGCTGCTGTCTCAGTGCCTTTTTGGACTTTGTCATGCAAAGTGAAATGAGAGCATATTTCACATGGAAGACACATTGTTTCCAGTAGTTTGGATATTGAACATCATCCCTTAATTATTTGAGGTTGGGAAACTGTGATAGTCATTATAAGTGTCACCTGCAAAAGCAATAACTTCTATTTTTATATCAGTTCAGGCATTTTCCTTTTTCCAGGAAGGCGGAAATTGCGATGAATATGGGTGAAACACGTATTCTTTCTAGTGCTGTTCTTTCAGCCACAGATGAAGATTCACCTAGGGAGAAGATCTACTATTTATTTGAAAAGCTTCCCCAAAATGGGCAACTTCAGCTTAAGGTTAGTGGCCTTTTTACTTTTATTTTTTGAAACAAATATAACAGGTATATGTTTTCTCAATATACAAATTTCTATAACTGAATTTAGTCTCTAAGATCCACATTTTGCCCAAAAGTAGAAAATTTAATTTTCCTAATTCAGGGTGAACTAACACCCTTCTAAATTTTCTTAGTCAACTCAGGGTAAATTCAACCAACATTAAGGTTCTTCATTGCTCCCCACCTCACATCCCAAGGATTATACCTAAATTCTGAGGTGTGGAAAGCTTAGGGAAGAAAGCAAATTGTCTGGTTTTGGATGAGAATCCAGCATCCTTTGAGATCATCTCGGTTATTAAACTTCTTCAGGTGTCCCAGTTCTCTCTCTCTCTCTCAGCTAAATTCAGACTGTTCTCAGGAACATGAGACATTTAATGCTTTTTTGCATGCCTCTCAGGCTGGAGACAGCCCCCTCTGCCCTTAATTCCCAGTGGCCATCTCTGGTCCCTTGACACTGTGGGCAGCAGTACCAGGGCATCTGCCCCCCTGTCCTTTAGACTCCAGAAATTACCTGAGTATCATCACCTCCTGCCTTCTCAAAGAGCCTATGCAGTGAGCAGCTTTCTTGTTTCCCTTCCAGTTTTTTTCTTCCGCCCAGTGCAGGGATAATCCCTATCTCTTCTCCAGGGAGACACCTCACTCAGCAAACGGTCTACCAAATTGTTCTGTATTATATCTGAGATGAACTTCAAAGTCAAAAGGTTGTTGCCTCTATTCTCCAGTCCCTCTTCCCCTTGGGGCACCAGAGACCTCTTTTTAAGGTCTGAATGGACAAAGTCTTGAATCAAAAAGTAAGAGTTGGGGGAAACTTCATGATGTCATCCTGTCCTGTTGTCAGATTTTAACAACTGCCATATTTGAATATAGTGAATTGCATGGTGTAAAAAATTAACATTCCTGGATTTGTGTGTGTTCTGGAAATTTTTTGCTTCAGTGGAAAGCAAGTAAGCATGGACTCTTTAGATACTAGGGGTAGAGACACCTGGGTTCTATAGCTAACTCTCCCAACAGCTTGCTTTGTGTTCTGATAATACCTCCTTGGCCCACTTCAGTCTGGCATAGCAGAATTTTGATCTGATTCAGACTGTGTGCTTGATGCCCGAGGATTAGATGAACCCAAATTATAGATCAGTCACTTGTGAAGGTCACTTGAGTAATCAATCAAAATGTTTATTTGAATGATAGATTAAGACTAGCAACAACAACTACCAATCATCCCCAACGTGACTATTTGATTGAACACTTAATTTTTAATCTAATGTAAACAACAGTCCTAGAAAGAGTGGCAGGGATTCATTCTGTGTGAAACAGCTTAATAGTCTTAGACTGTAGGCACCTTAGAGAATCAGAGTGAAGAGCAATCACTGATTTGAATTGAGGTACAGCTGTGTCCTTATTTCATTTCAAAGAGTAATGAAGCAGAAATGCAGTGAAAGCTCACACGTTTGGGCGGCTTGGAAACTGAAGTGTTTTGGATATGTGAAGATCCAGATGGGCCCAGGTTCCCAGTATGGACCCAGTTCTCTCCCAGCTCTCCAGGGGTTCCCCGAGTCTCTCCCAGACGGGGGACTAGGCCCTCAGTCCTTCTGGACCTTCTTAAGGGTCCTTGTTTTCTTGTTGACTTTCCTTAGCTTTCCTCACCTTGACTCTGACTTTTATTTTCTGTCTCCTTTTAGGCCTTCAAATGATTCTAGCAAATCAAAGCTTGCATTTGGGGGTGCAAGTTAAATAGAATTGCAGGCTGTCCAATTTAAAACCTGAAAGGGAACCTGTTTTAAAAATTATATTTGCAAATAGATCTTATGATGAAAATAAGCAATGAGCTTAAATATTACAGTAGAATTAATTTTCACCCCATAAGCCGTGGGACAGAACATACCTGTCTACAAATATGAGAGAGCCAAAAGTGTTAAAGAGGAGGAAACTTTATCAAATAAATTACATAAAAAAACAAACCAAACCAGTAGCTGTTGAGTTGATTCTGACTCATGGTTGCCCCATGTGTTACCATAGAACTGCTCCATAGGATTTTTAAAGCTGCAACCTTTCGGAAACAAATTGTCAGGCCTTTCTTTCAAGGTGCCTCTGGATAGGTTTGAACTACCAACCTTTTGGTTTAGTTGTTGAGTGCTTAACTGTTTGCACCACCTATTGTGTTCCATCAAGTCGATTCTGTCTGACTCATAGCAACCCTACAGGACAGAGTGGAACTGCCCCCATAGGGTTTTCAAGGAGAAGCTGGTGGATTTGAACTGCCAGCCTTTTTGTTAGCAGCCTGAGCTGTTAACCACTTCACCACCAGTGCTCCTAGCACCACCTAGGGAAACCAAATGATAGAATGGTAATACGCTGGGGGAGGAGGAATAGCAAAGCTTCTTTATCAGGCAATGGGAGTCTATGGAATAATGCACCAAGGGAAATAGAATGTAAATGATTTAAATTTATGTGTTAGTTTGTTAAACCAGACAGGAAAAGCACAAGAGAATATCATATAGTAAATTTTTAAGATGATGTTTTTCTTGAATTATGTCAAATTACTTTTTATGAGCTATTCTTAGGGAAAGTTATATATCTTGAGAGAATAACAATAGGATTATTAAGCATATACAGATTTATTATTACATTTTCTAATTCAATCAGTTGTCAGCACCTGCCCCCCCCCCACCGCCCCCTACCCTGCTCCCCAGGATAAGAACTTCTTTTAATTGAAAATGTCTCAGTTTCTGCACTAAGTCCTGAATGGAATATATGCTTAACAAGTGTTGGTTTGTTTCTAGAAGATTCTGCTAAAAATAAAATATGATATTTGCAGTTTATATTTTTTGCTGCCCTAGTATATAAATGTAGGGAGTGATAGGGATTTTGAACATTTTTAGAGGACTATGAGTTGGAATTGACTCAATGGCAACAGGTTTGGTTTTTGGTTTTAGTAAGGCTGGAAGTAGATGGATCCATTCTGTTTTGTTTTGCCTCCTTTAGATAAGCCATCTAACAACCCAGTTTGAAAAAAAATAGGTTTGATTAGTTGTATAATGACATGAGCCGAAAAAAAAAGATACACATTTAATTTTTTAAGAACGATTCCAGCAGCTAGATTACCCAGCTGCTCTCATTAATTGGAATATTTAATCAGCTCTGATTGCTTATGATAAATACCTTAGAAGTAACAATACCATTGAATTGCCACATGACATAGTCACAAATCCTTTTGGTTGAAGCCAGTTTTTCCCCAAGGTCTTAAATCATTTTAATATACTTCTTTTTTTCCTTGAAAAAAAAATGTGGTAAAATGACATAAAGTAGATTCTAGAATTTCCCTAAAACATTATATTGGAGGTTTTCAGGGGATATGGAAAGTGTCCACTAAAACAATTGGAAAAAAAATCCTGGGCAGCTGACTAATTCTGGCACCTTTCAGATAGGGAGGGACTGGGTCCCACTCTACCCTGGCATGAAATGCACCCAGGAGGAAGTGGATCTGAACATGCTGAGATACACACACACTGGGGCAGTGGATTCCCAGAACCGAGACAGCTTCACCTTCTACCTGTGGGATGGTGACAACAGGTCACCAGCTTTTGACTGTCATATCACCATCAAGGACATTGGAAAAGGTAAATGCATGCTCTAAACCAAGGTTGATTGGTACCAACTTACATAATGGTAAGTGAGCTGGTATAAGCACTCAACAAATGTTTTCTCCTTTCCTCCCTTCCTGAAACCCTATCATTCATAATCCAATCAATGCCCCCTGTCCCCTTGTCCCCCAGCCCAGGCCCGTTTTGCCTGGGATCTATGAGGTTCACGAGAGTAGAATGGCAATTCATTTGTTATTTTCAGTATTTCAAATAGCCCATGGGAAATCCGGCCTTGCCCACAATATGGCTGCGCAGGCTTCTTAACTGTCAGATGTTTTGGCTTTAAGTAAAATTTTACCAAATCAATATGATAACTTTAGTTTTGTCTTTAAGAAATAAGTTATTACTTGAAAATAGAGTTTTACATGAAAAATGTTCCCAATATAATAAGAAGAATAATGATAAAGGAAATAAAAATAAATGCATTTTAAAATAAAAAATAATTAAAAGGAACTTTGTCATTGAAAAGATTGGAAACTACACTTTTTCTACTTTGAAAATGCTAATACATGCTCTTTTGAGATGAGAGTGAACTCTCTAATATAATATTCTCTTGAATTAATTGAGCAGTCCCATTTACATAATAGCATGTAAGTGGCAGAAGGAGGACAGTTAAAAAAATACTAGAAATAAAGTTAGCAGAGCATGTAAGCCTTGATGCCCAACTGTCACTACCCTGTAATTTTGTTTAGAGCCCATGTGAGGAGGGTAAGTATTATACCTCATTCATTTATATAGTCCTAGGACCAAACATACCCTTAGATCCTTTGTACGTGCTTGTTGAATGATTGACTGAATCCTTGTTTTTTTGCCTTGACTACCAGGAAGCTCAGAGATAAATGGGATGTTTAAATGCAGTAAAACTTATTTCACGTGCATGGTAGAATTATAATTGTCCTTTTTAAAACTTTATGTCAACTTGTTTACTATTGTGATATTTATTTTTGGATATATAATAATATATTTTATTTGCTTGTTTTCTGGCTATAAAATGTGTTCCTTGCATCTGTCTAAGAAGTGACTTTAAAATAAGTTAGGTATTATTGTATGCCTTTATTTTACAATGCAAAAGTAAGACTATGCTCATGATAAGTGTAAGTTCAGGCAAAATGTAATACAGCTAATGTAGTAGGGTAACAACTAATGTATTAGGGTAGACTATCATCTTAATAAGTAGCCCTGGTGACACAGTAGTTAAGCACTGGGCTGCTAACCGAAAGATTGGTGGTCTGATCTCACCAGCTGCTCTGTGAGAGAAAGATGTGGCAGTCTGCTTCTGTAAAGATTACAGCCTTCGGAACCCTATGGGGAAGTTCTGCTCTGTCCTGTAGGGTCACTATGAGTAGGAGTTGACTCAACAGCAACGGGTTTTGTCATCTTAATGGCTTAGGACAATGCAGTTTCTTGGAGGTGGAGGAGAGCTCTGTTTCATGGAGTCATCTGGAGACCCAGGCTCTTTCTATCTAGTGGCTCCTTCTCTGAGAGGGTCTTGGAGTCACTCAGGAGGTGAGATGTGGAGGAAAAACGAGAGGATTTCATGGCCTCTGCTTGAAGGCAGTATACCTCTCTTCTACACATTCCATTGGCTACATTGCAGTCATGTGCTACGTTAAGGGAGATGAGCAGTAGAAACTCTAGCTGTGCACCTAGGAAGAAAAGCAAATGAAGTTATTGAGCTCCTAGTTAGTCTCTGCCATAGCCGACGTGATTACTTTCTAAAAAGGATTTGTGAAAACCTACACTGATGAGACACATTGACTTATTAACATTTCCAGAAGTTTAGATTTTTTTCTCCTTTTTCTTTGTGCATAGTGGTGCTTTATTTCTATACAATGTTGTATCCTCTTTTTTTTTTTCACTTACAATGAGTTTTCTCAAATTGTCGTATAACTTTATAACCATAACTGTTTATCTCTACATCAGGCTCCACTGAATATTTAGACTTAATCATAAGCCTAATATTGAGCATTTGGGTTATTTGTATTTGGAGGCTATTATAAATAACATAAGGCCTTCCACTTTTGCTGTATCTTCTGATTTGCACAGTGGCAAAAACGACATGGAATGTTTGAGAGAAGTTTAGAAGGACATTGTCTATAGTTGACCCTAACCCATACTCTGCACTTAGAGTGCTGAGAGACTGCATAGAGGTAGGTGCAGACACCCTTCCTTCCCTCACACTCATCTTCTGCTCCTGGGGAAACATTTTGTGGGTGCTTTTATGTTTCCCCAGCCTTACTTCTTCTTCTTCCTTGATATATTCATCTTGCTTCCCTCTGTAGCATCTGGGGCTCAGGTTTTGTCTTAAAATTACGATGGTCTTTGATCCTGTGTGGGCCTTAATTTGCATAGTATTTTGAGATAGAAGCATGCTATACCAAAAAGACCAATTTGGTCATCTAAAATAAGGTTTCTTGATGTTGGCACTATTGACACTGTGGGATAGGTAATTCTTTGTGTAGGAGCCTCTCTTGTGCATTGTGGAATGTTTAGTAGCCTCCCTGGCTATTACCCACTAAAAGCCAGTAGCAACCCCCAGTTATAACAGCCAGAAATGTCTCCAACCCATTATAACCAAACCCGTTGCCGCCCAGTCAATTCAACTCATAGCAACCTTATAGGACAGAGCAGAACTGCCCCATAGGGTTTCCAAGAAGCAGCTAGTGGATTCAAACTGCCGACCTTTTGGCTAGCAGCCTGAGCTCTTAACCACTAAGCCACCAGGACTCCATGTATTAAGATGATAGTCTACCCTAATAGAACTAATAGTAGAACTGCCCCATAGTATTTCCAAGGTGGTAAATTTTTATGGAAGCAGACTGTCACATCTTTCTGCTGTGGAGCCACTGGTGGGTCCAAACCACCAACCTTTCAGTTAGCAGCCGAGCACTTAAACACCGTGCCATCAGGGCTCCTTCTAAATATAAGAACTAAAACCATAAATCTCTTAGACGATACATACATATAATGGACTATCACTCTGCCTTAAAGATTTATAAGAACTACCTATCTATTAAAGAGGGGAAACAAAATAAGACAGTGTTAAAAGCCTGTGTTCTTGTGTCAGATGGCTTGAGTACAAATTCTAACTCCACCTTATATTAACTGTATAACCATTAGCAAGTTAGCGTTTCTGTGCCTTAGTTTCCTATTCATATCCTGGGTAATATGATAGCACCTTTCCTCACAAGACTGATGTGAAGAAGTAGGAGTTCTTGCCTTGTGCCTGACAGGAAGTAGAAGCTCTATATTTTAGTTATGATCATTTTTAATGAACCTTAGGGGAGCAAAATTAGATTATAATCCTTGGTTTGTGAAATACTCTATCGTTGGTCCATACACGGCCCACTTCATTCATTCATTCATTCATTTTAAAATGTATAATCAACACTTGTGACAACACCACACGATTCAAGGACTGGAATATTAACAATAACAGACATCTACCTTGTGCTCTTCCTCTCTCCAGAGAAAAGCACAATCCTGAATTTTGCGTTCATTGTTTTCTTACTTTTGTTTTTAGTTTTATGGGACTTGCTAATGCAACTAACAATGTTAGTAAGTTACATCTGTGTTGTTGCCTGTAGCGGTAATTCATTCATTATGCTACTATGTAAGGTTCAGTTTGTTTACACATTCACCTTTTGAAAAGGCATGTGGGTTGTTTCCAGTGTTTTCAATTGCAAACAGTGCTGCTATGACCCTTCTGGTACATGGCTCCTGTGGTGCAAATTCAAGCATTTCTCCCAATACACAGATGGGGTGGAATTGCTGGGTCAAGGCCTATGTGAATAGTCAGCACTTTACAAAAGAATTCCAAATTGTTTATCAATTTACACTCCTACCAAAATCTGACACAAGCTCATCTCCATCCACATCCTCTTCAACATTTGTACTATGAAACCCTGCATTTTTGCCCTCAAAGAGGTATAAAATGGCAACTTATTCTGATCCTGACTTGCATTTCCATGGTCATTGATGAGATTGAGCTTCTTTTTGTATCTTTATTGGCCATATGTGTTTCCTCTTCCGTGAAATATCTGTTATGTCTTTTGCCCATGATTCTTTTATTAATGATGGTTATATAAACCTTCCTGTGCATATTGGTTTTCATTTTTGCGCGGTCTGGCCTTTGTCTTTTACCCTTCCCTTTGGCATTGTATTCTTTCACACATTTCTTGACTACAGCCTCTTCTGCCATGCAGGTGATATTGTCATCCTTGCAAAACCCCTTGTGGTGTCTAAAGGTGACAGAGGTCTCTTGACGACCACCACTCTCCTTGCTGTGGATGGAACAGACAAGCCTGAGGAACTGCTCTATGTCATCACTTCCCCCCCGCAGTATGGCCAGGTTGAATACGTCCGCTATCCTGGAGTCCCCATTGCAAGCTTCAGCCAAATGGACATAGCAGGACAGACAGTCTGTTACATACATAAGAGCAACGTGGCTGCCCCCAGCGACACATTTAGGTGAGTGCCACGGAAACTTTTCAGAATCCCTGGCCTGGATTAATGCTTAGAAAGACAAAATGAGGGGGAGAAAAGAGTCCCTTTTCAGCTGTGATATGTTCTTTTTCTACTGCCCAGCTATGAAAGGTGCTCTAAGCCCCAAACCCATTGCCATCGAGTCAGTTCCGACTTATAGTGATGCTATAGACAGAGTAGAACCGCCTCATAGGGTTTCCAAGGAGTGGCTAGTGGATTCAAACTGCCGACCTTTTGGTTAGCAGCTGTAGCTCTTAACCACTGCACCACCAGGGCTTCTATGAAAGGTGAATGCACACGAAGCAACAGCAGTAAAGCCAGACATTAGGGCCTGTTTCTAAGCATTGCTGTTGTTAGGTGCCATTAAGTCGGTGCCGACTCCTAGCGACCCTACGTACAACGGACTGAAACATTGCCCTGTCCTGCGTCTTCCTCACAATCGTTGCTGTGCTTGAGCCCTTCATTGCAACCACTGTGTCAATCCATCTCTTTGAGGGTCTTCCTTTTTTTCACTGACCCTCTACCAAGCATGTTGTCCTTCTCCATGAAGGTATAAGCACATCTAAATGCAAGCAGTTTTTGAGAAGGAATGAGAACAGCTGATAGTGCTCAGTAAGGAGAGACATAGAAAAGCAATTTACTGTTCTTTTTTTAAATATGTTTTTCTAGCTGATGAAAAGGCATTTACTAGAAGCATTTGGCATAAGCAGATTTTGCCTTTTGACACGATGTGTTCTGGTAACTATATCATAAATCATGTTGTCATAAAGTGGATCGTATTTCCCCATAGAAACAATGTTATAATTTGGGGCTGTGCACCTGTTCAAGGATTCCTTATCAAACAAATCAGTGGAATGAATAACAATGTGGTGAAAAAGCAGAAATACAACATTAATGAAAGTCTACATTCATTTAAAATGCTAAATCTGTTTCAAGTTACATAAAGGATCTGTCAGCTAGCAGGTCTCAAAGTTTTCACCGTATCACAATCCACCCCTCAAAAGGGTGTCATAACATAAATGGAGCATATGCCTATATTATTCAAGGGGTCCCCATAAACCATAAAGTATACCTAACACTCATGTTAAATCCCAGTCTCTGTCATATATTTTATCTATCTGAATTCAATATGCCTGCTATGATAAACACTGTATAAATGTCATTAAAGGTGATGTTGCTTGCCTTTTTAGTGTTCAGGATGAGTTATGAAAAATAATTTGGATAGTTCAACTGTTAAAATATCCAGGGAAGTTTGAAGTAATACATTCTTTATTCTTTTGATAAATGTCCCCTAACAAGCAGATAATCAATGATCATTTGCTTGATGAATATCATATTCATCAATGCAGTGATTAGGTGTTGCTAGGCATTACCTAAAACGTTGTTGTTGTTGTTAGCTGTGGTCAAGTTGGCTCCCCACACCCTACTCCTGTGCACAACAGCATGAAACACTGTCCAGTCCTGCACCATCCCCATGATTGGTTGTGGCTTGGAATATTGTGATCCATAGGATTTTCGTTGGCTGCTTTTCAGAAGTAGATAGCCAGGGCTGTCTTCCTAGTCTGTCTTAGTCTGGAAGCTTCACTGAAACCTCTTCAGCATCACAGTAACATGTAAGCCTCCACTTACGTGCAGATAATCATTTGGTTGATCAATATCATAATAACGCAGAGATTAAGTGTCGTTAGGCATTACCTAAAGCATTAGATGTGGGAAATCCTTTCATGCTGGTGCTTTTACTTGAGAAGTGCTGGAGTGTAACAGTTAAGGTACAGACTTGGGGTCAAATCCTGCCTCCACTGCCCCCAACTGTGTGGCCTTTGTCAAGTTATGCAACCTCCTGTGCTCCTGTTCTCTGTGAAATGGGATGTTGCTAATAGCTTTTAGTTTTTAGCAGTTAAAAGGTTTCCTTTTTTAAGTACATTTATTTATGTAAAAAAGTGAGTTGATGTAAAGCAAAATAACAAATCATAGAAGTACAGGTAGTACAGGCTAATGGAGCCATGGTGGTGTAATGGTTACACACTCAGCTGCTAACCAAAAGATTGGCAGTTTGAACCCAGCCAGCGGCTCCTCAGGAGAAAGACCCGGCAATCTGTTTCCATAAAGTTTATAGCCAAAAAAAATCCATGGGGCAGTTCTCCTCTGTCACACGGGGTCATTATGTGTCAGAATCGACTCAGTGGCACCCAACAACAACAGTACAGGTAAATATTATGAAGGTGGTATTTGAATAACTCAAGATGAGGAAACAGGTCTAGAAGGAGAAAAACAAACAACAAAAGTGGAAAACCACTGATTTAGTCCAATCCCTTTATTTACACGAAAAGCTGGTATTTTTGAACACCTGCAGTGTGTCAGGCTTTGAACACCTGCAGTGTGTCAGGCAGTGTACCAGATGCTTTTTGTATGTTATTTCCCTTATTATAGAGAGAGGGGGTTGCTCCCATTTTGTGCATGAGAAAACTGAGGTTCCAAGAGGCAAAGCAAGTGACTTAAATTCACATAACTGAGTGTCAGAGCTGAATTTGGGCTAAGCACTCATTTCCACTGGAGAATTTTGTGTGTGCGTGTGTGTGTGTGTGTTTTCCATTATACCTCATTGTACCAAAAATATGTGGGGAAAATGTGTTTATGCGAAGAAACCTCCTCAAAGTGTCATTCTGATGTTTGGCCAGCAGCTTTACATATTTATAATGGAAGCGCCTAGCATCTGCCGAAGACTCTCGTTTTAATCTTGTCATTTCACTAACCCAATCAGGGACCGCCATGGTGTTTGTCAAGTGGCGCTAAACCAAAGCTGAAAGCCTGTTTTAATGAAAGTGTGATCATGGTGCTTTTTAAAAATTAAATATATGCAACCAATCTAATCACCTAAATTTATGTTGCTTGCTGTTCAGTCTGGCAAGGAATTTGGCTGTGGGGAGAAGAGAGAAATTCTGTGGCAGAGTTTTTTTTTTCTTCTTCTTCCCCTTCCCTCCTTCATGTAAGATACGGCAGCATTAATTAAATGGGGGAGTTTAATGGTCAGATTTTACCTTCTGCAAAAATATTTTTTGAATCATAAATTTCTCCTTCATTGTCTGGTGCTGCTGGCCTGGAAGAAAGATTTGGCAGCACGTTCTAGGACAGATGACACCAAGTGATTAGCAAGCTGACTTCAGCTGCTGGCAGCCAGGTACTAAAAGAACATGCGAACCTCCTCCATTTTGACATGCCGGCTGGACTTCTTCTTTCTTTCCGAGGAGCTGGCGCTATTTATGATTCCATTTTTTATCTTTTAAATGCCATGACAGATGGCAGATTCTTCAGCTAACTCCATTGCCAGGAAATGCAGAAAGCTTGAAAGCACTGTGGTAATGGTGAAATCAGACCACGCAAGCACCCCAGACAAATCTGAGAATCATTCCCCAAATTTCATGAGAATGGTGGTCACCTTGGCTACTGTGTCTCCTCGGGGGCGGGGGTGGAGGGGCAGGGAGGAGAGGATGTAATAAAGGGGATTAAGCAAAATGGACCCACGGAAGGAGCTGCTATCCTGATACCATAGCTTCTCCACCTCAGAATGGATACCATTATAGCAATGGCACTATTGTTTTAAAAACTTAAGAATATATATGGAGGGTTTTTAAAATTATTTTTTTTTTTTTTGGTGGGGGGAGCATTTGGAAGATTATTTGGACAACTTTTGCAGAAACAAGTGGCCCTGACCTTGTTTCACTTGTTCTGCTGGATTTATTTTGACGGAGAACCCAAGCACAACCACGCACCCTGTCTTCCTCTGATAACGTTTCTCTGCTCCTGAGCGGTTTACATCATTACTCATGAAAGCGGAATGATGCATTTGATCTAGTCATGTTTAGAAATTACATTCTCTTCACCACTGTCTTATTAGCTTTAGGTCAGTGCCGACAGCTGCCTCGGTGTCCCAGCTGGGAACCCTGGCCTCAGTAAACATATTTCTTACTCTTCTCTGGTCCCTGGCCTGCTTGTCCTCATTCCCATCTGTCTGATGGCAGACCACCTATTTCCAACATGGTCGGAGCCTAATCACCAGGCAGGCAGGCCAGGCAGGGTGGTCTGGATCATAAGACAACTTCGGTGTCCTCACAGAGGTCATGCATGCAGAGAGGAACTGCAGTCATCCTGAGACCGAGCCTTGAGAACCCTGTCAGGCATTTTGAATTTCGGTCTCCAGAGAGGAAAATCAGAATGAGATACTCAAAATGGCCTCCTCTGATGGTGCCCTTGGCACTTAATTTCACATTTAACCTTGTTGTAACTGATAGTCTCTCCTTGTCCCTCTCTTTCCTTCTCAGCTGATATTTGACATACTTTTGATAGGAGTACAGAGTCTTTAATCCCACAATTAATGGCAATGCTAAATATATACATACTTAGACTTAAATTTGTACAGAACTATAAATAGCTGCTTTAAAAGTCTCCACAAGTGCATATTTTGATATAGGGACCTGGAGGGAATAGAGAGTCACTTTATTTGTGAAAGAAGGCAGAAGGGGCGAGGAGGGAGTAAAATGTGTTTCTGGAGGCATAAAGTGGTAAGAGGAGAAATTGGAGCCACAGAGGGAATGCAAATTGATTCCAACTCTTAGCAACTCTAGAGAACAGAGCAGAACTGCCTCACGGGGTTTCCAAGGCTATAAATCTTTATGGGAGCAGACTGCCACATCTGTCTCCAACAGAGTGGCTGATGGGTTCACACTGCTGACCTTTTGGTTAGCAGCCAGGTGCTTAACCACTGCACTACCAGGGCTCCTTAATTAGAGCCACTGAGGGACTGCTTAGTCTCCCTCATATTTTATCTTGAGTCAGATGTTAGCCTCTAGAGAGGAACCATGAAAAAGTAACAAGAAAACAACTGAATAAAGATATAATTTCATGAACGCCTCTGCCTAAGAAATAGACCTTAATTTTTATACCTAAAAATACATCTTACTTGACTAAATTAAGTAAAAAGTTGAGGAATACACAGATAATTTTCTGAGTACACTTGTAACTTTTTTTTTTGATAGGTAACTAATTTCATAAACGGAGCCCTGGTGGCACAGTGGTTAAGTGCTCAGGCTGCTAATTGAAAGGTCAGCAGTTTGAATCCACCAGCCACTCCTTGGAAATTCTATGGGGCAGTTCTCCTCAGTCCTACAGGGTCACTGTGAGTCAAAATTGACTCGACAGCAATGGGTTTAATTTCATAAACACTCATATCTAGCAGTATTTAAAACCATGAAATTGCCCAATTATCTTAGAATAAATTTATTTAAAATTTAACTTTACGAAGAGAAAACTGTTTTGTTTGAAAAAAACTATATGATTTTGCTAAATCTGCAATTCTAAAGGTAATCCAGTACCCTTACTCAAACTGTAAAAATAATTCTGTGGGATAAGGCAGGTTACAGTCTTTACAAGTCTGGGTGTGTGAAATGTCAAAATTTATTTTATTATATTTTACTTAGCAACTTTAACTTTTGGGACATAGATTCCTTTTCTATGCATCATATGTTTTCCTCATAGGTGATCTTATCAACTAGATAAATAGAAAAACTCAAAAATCTTAGACTGTCCTTCAAGGCAAAATCTGCACCGAGACACTTACCTTCTTTGACTTTTTGTCCAACTGCTATTCTCCATGAATCCTTTGCCTCAGGCAGGCTGGTCCACTCATTGTGCTCACTTATACCACCTGGTTTCAGGTTCCTTCATGGTCAAAAGCAAAGCTGTTGTTGTTAGGTGCACTCAAGTTGGTTCTGACTCATAGTGACCCTGTGTACAATAGAACGAAACACTGCCTGGTCCTGTGCCATCCTCACAATCTTTGTTATGCTTGAGCCCATTGTTGCAGCCACTGTGTCAGTCCATCTCGTGGGTCTTCCTCTTTTTTGTTGACTGTCTGCTTTACCAACCATGATGTCCTTCTCCAGGAACTGATCCCCCGATAACATGTCCAAAGTATGTGAGACAAAGTTTTGCCATCTTCGCTTCTAAGGAGCATTCTGGCTGTACTTCTTCCAAGACAGATTTGTTTGTTCTTTTAGCAGTCTACGGTATATTCAATATTCTTTGCCAACACTGTAATTCAAAAGCATCAGTTCTTCTTCGGTCTTCCTTATTCATTGTCCAGCTTTCACATGCATATGAGGTGATTGAAAACACCATGGCTTGGGTCAGGCACATCTTAGTCTTCAAGGTGACATCTTTGCTTTTTAACACTTTAAAGAGGTCTGTAGCAGCAGATTTGCCCACTGCAATGCGTCTTGATTTCTTGATTGCTGCTTCTGTGGGCATTGATTGTGGATCCAAGTAACATTAAATCCTTGACAACTTCAGTCTTTTCTACATTTATCATGATGTTGCTTATTGGTCCAGTTGTGAGGATTTTTGTTTTCTTTATGTCGAGTTGTGATCTATATACCACAGGCTTTGGTCTTTGATCTTCATCAGTAAGTGCTTCAAGTCCTCTTTACTTTCAACTCTCAAACCCTGAAGGTCAAGACACATTTTGCCAAGAATAAAGAACTTGCTAGTTAAATGTGTCAGATCAGTAAAGAAATAAAACCCCCTACCTTTTCTAGTTAAAAAAAGAATCTCCAAAGAGAATTTTTATATATTATAATGTTTCTACCAAAACATTATTTTTTTCTATTACATTACCATTTTATTATAAAACATTAATATTTTATTTTACATTAGTGGAATATAAGAGTGTATCTTACATGACTATTTCTAGCAACTATGATAAAAAACCCATTGCCATGGAGTCAATTTCGACTCATAGTGACCCTGTAGGACAGAGTTGAATTGCCCCACTAGGGTTTCCAGGGAGTGGCTGGTGGATTCAAACTGCTGACCATTTGGTTAGCAGCCACGCTCTTAACCACTGCACCACCAGGGCTCCAGCAACTATAATATGTGGAGAGAAAACTACTCCATGATTATCTCTTTGGTCTATGGTGAACTTGTTGATCTCACTTCCTAGCAGTGGTTTCCTAACTTTTTGGAGTTTTGATATTGTATCTTGTTTCCTTAGTTTCATAATACTCTCAATTATCCTTAAAATAAAAATTACATATTGAAATGTTCTAAAGGTCATTTAAATTAGTTTTATTTTGAGATTGGCAGTGGTGAGTGAAACACGATTTAGTCATCAGTATAGCCCTGGTGACTTAGTGGTTAAGAGCTTGGCTGCTAACCAAAAGGACGGCAGTTCAAATCCATCAGCTACTCCTTGGTAACCCTATGGGCCAGTTCTACTCTGACCTGTAGGGTCACTATGAGTCAAAACCGACTGGAGGGCATCTAACAACAACAACAACAAAAATATAATCAGAAACACCTTGTGATATCACAAATCCAAAATTGTGAGAGAGATTTTGCTTACTTCAGATTTGTATCTTTTTCTCTCTTATAGTTCTCCAGTGATGCTGAGGCACCACATCTCTTTTTTGGTGTATTGCTAAGTCAGCATTTATTAAACACTCTGCAAGAGCAGAGGGTGTGGTGTCAAAAGACCTAGGTTCTAGTCCCAGCTCTGTTTCCTACCTGACTTATGGTGTTACACCAAGTTTCTGGACTTTTCTGCTGTAATTTTCTTTTTTTAAAAGCAAGGATAAATATCTTTGTCTAACATAACTCCCACAAATCTTGTAAGGATAAAATATAAAAGCACATGTAACTGTAAAGGATTTGAAGCTCAAATGATATTTTAGGGTTGGATATTACTTAGCAACTATCTGGTCCATCTTATTCATTTTACAGAAGATTAAATATAAGGCTCAGGAATGGAGATGGGTTAAGTAAGATTACATGGCTGCGTAGTATGATATGCCCTTAAGAAATTCACCATGAAAATGTGTGAGTATAGTGGATTAGCCAAATTCAGCCTATTTAGCACTTCATTCAATTGCCCCTGAGTTATCAGTTTTCAAAGTTTAGCTTATTATCTTCTGAAGAAGATACAGTTGCAAAATTACAAATATGTAAAATGAGTGTACTCTTCAAACTCATTTAATAGGTCCAGTTGGATGTGAAATTCTTATCTGGGGCAAGGACCTATGTTAAACACTGATGAACCTGAAGAATATTGCCTGAATTAGCCTCCTCCATCACTAAGTCTACCATCAGTGTTGTGGAAAAAATACTTTTGGGCATAGAATGGTTAATGTATGTGTTATTTGGTGATTTGTTTAACAGCAGAAGGGCATCCTTCGGAAAGAACTATCCTTGATTTTTCATTTGAATCACAGCACGACATATACTTTAGTAAAGGTGTGTATTGTTATCATTTCATTCCAGTAGATGGTGAAACAAGAATCCATGCTGAAGGCTACCTTGCCTCTCTTTGCCAGATTCATTGTCAGCAATGGACTGCGGACCAAGCATGGGGTGTTTGAAGTCACACTGGAGACTGTGGACAAAGCCTTGCCCGTGGTAACAAGGAACAAGGGATTGAGACTGGTCGAAGGGGCCACAGGCTTGCTTTCCCCTGACCTCCTCCAGCTGACCGACCCTGACACTCCACTGGAGAAACTTACCTTCCTCCTGGCCCAGCTCCCACAACATGGTCAGCTCTACCTGCAGGGGACAGTGCTGCTTCAACCCAATTTCACTCAACAAGATGTGGACAACAGGAATGTGGCTTATAGGCACTCAGGAGGGGACTCCCGGATTGACCGATTTACTTTTGTGGCCACAGATAGGACAAACCACGGCTTTGTTGTGGATGGGAGAGTGTGGGAAGAACCTGTTCCATTCACTATCCAGGCAAGTATGGCAGACAAACAGTTCATTGCCAGAGATGTGACTTCACAGAGAACCATCTCCTTATTTCCTTTCTTCTTTCATTCAAATACATATTGTGCATCTAGAGGCTGCCAGGCATTAGGCAAAGAACTGGGCACATTATCATGAATAAAACAGGCATGGTCCCCGCTTATGGGCTAATGGATTCACGTTGAGAGTCTGTGGTAGTACAGGTAGTCCCCAGCTTACAACAGGGTTACATTCTGTTGACCTCATTGTAAGTCGCTTCTGACGTAAGTCAAATACTTCTTTTTTTTTTTTTTTTTTTAGTTTTTATTATTATTGCCTTTTATTATCAGTATTTTATAAATCCAATCTTTATTTGTCTTTGGGGGTTGGAAACATTACATATAAACATCTGTAAGTGAACATCTGAGAATGATAACATCAGCAGATTATGCACTGTAGCACTGTAGCTCATATTACTAACAATAAGATGTAAAAAAAAAAAAACAGACAGCTGTAAGTGTGACTCGTTGTAACTCAAATAAGTTTAAGTCAGTGATTAAGGAGCAAAATACAATGGTCTTTGGAGTTAGATGGACATAGGTTGGAATTTCTGCTTTGCCTTTTGTTAGTTGGGTAACCTTAAAAGAATTCTTTAACTCTTTTGGATCTACTTTTCTTTCTTTGAAAAATATGCATATCTAGGGCACTAGCATATTGCCTTGAACATATTAGATATCCGATGTCTAGTAACTACTGTTATGATGGAGTCCTTGGGCGATCCAAATGGCTAAAGCACTTGGCTGCTAACCAAAAGGTTGGAGGTTCAAGTTCATCTAGAGACACCTCGGAAGAAAGGCCTGGTGGTCTACTTCTACAGAATCAGCCATTGAAAATCTTACAGAGCACAGTTCTAGTCTCACACATATAGGATCACCATGAGTGGGAATCAACTCGAGGACAACTGGTTTACTATTATGATAATGTTTGTTGGGTCATGTTATCTACTGGCATTTTAATGGCTTTCAACTAAAGAGATGAAAACTTATAAGGCAGCATCAGTATCACACATGTAATCGTGAGGGGGATAATAATAGCAGCAGCTACAAATTTTTTAGTGTTTACTGTAGATCAGACCCACTTTATGTCAGGGCTTCAAACCAGTTCAGTCATGGCTGATGAAGCGAAACCAGAACAGACCCAGATTTTAAAATTGGGTCATCTGGAACCGTAACCAAAAACCCACGGCCGTCGAGTCAATTCCTACTCATAGTGACCCTGCAGGTCAGAGTAGAACTGCCCCATAGGGTTTCCAAGTCTGTAAATCTTTACTGAATCAGTGCTACATCTTTCTCCCACAGAGCAGCTGTGGGTTCGAACTGCTGCCAACCTTTGGGTTAGAAGCTGAGCACTTAACCACTGTGCCACCAGGGCTCCTGAACCATAACCAGAATGGGAAAAATTAATGGATCAAAGCCCTGGAACAGGAGACTTGAAAGAGGCAAAGTGGCCCTTTCAGGAGCCTGATGCATGAGACTGGATTATTGCCAGGCCTGAAGAGAACAATACACATTCAAAGTGGTGCGGTTGGCCATAGTCTCTGAGCAGGGCACTGCTGTTTCCAACTCTGCACAAAATTCTACGGGCAGGAGATTCAGTTGCTATGCAACATGTACGATGCCCTTTTTTTCTAAAAGGGAGATTTTCTAGCAGGACTTTGACCTGTAATTTTTCCTGTTCCAGTTATGGTTCTGGTTCACCCAAATTTTTAAAATCTGGATCTGTTCCGGTGTTGCTTCCTCAGCCATGATTGAACCGGGAAGAACTGGTTCAAACCCCTGTTTTACGTGAATCTCATTTAATTCTCATAAAAATCCTATGAGTTAAGTTTTATTATTTCCATTATAGAATAGGGAACTGAGGTTCAGAGGTTAAATAATTTGATCAAAGACACATAGCTATTAAGTGGCAGAGCTCAATTCTTTTTGATCCCAAATTCTTTGTCCTTTTGGAAGCACTACACTGCCACATTTGTGTCAACTATTTTATGATTCTTGGAGAACTTAATGTGTTTTTCTTTTTTTAGTCAAAATGCCTCAAGCATTTTCTGGCTCTCAAACCCTTAAATCCAATTTCCTTGGATGTAGTTCACCCTGTACAACACACTTCACCATTACCTACAGGTTATGTAAAATAATCAGATTTCATCCTGAGTAGAAAGATGAGGAGTCATGATAACACAGAGTGGGTGCTAGGTGAGTTTTTGGCACCAGAGACCCAGAAAATGTAATGAAGTTATGGTTTACTGGGAAGAGAGAGAAGGTATTGATGACATTGACATAGTATATAAGAAGTGCTTTGTACATAGTAAAATTATTGTTTCTGTTAATTTTTATTATGTTTTAATTACTATAATCCTACCTCACTCTCTAGTCTATTAATATCTTTTTCTTGACTCCTCCCTCCTCTAGGTTGAGAAATGTCACTCTACTGTTCAAACAGGAGTAATTTCCTGGCTCTATTTGGCTACAAATTAGTAGTAGTTATGAATCCTGAGTGTAGGCATAAGAGCTTCCTACACTCCAGAGCAGAAATGGTAAAGAGCGTAGAGGTTAGAGAAGGTACCAGAACTTAAATCAGGTCTTTCCCAACACCAACACCCATCTTAAAGAGCATGGTTATCCAAGTTACCTCTTGGAAGTTGTAGAATTTACTGAAAGGAAAGTATTGAATAAATGTTGTAAAGATTTTGTTTTCCCATCAAAAGTAAAAAGTTTTCCTTGTCAAAAAAAAAAAAAAATCCTAATGTATAAAATCCTCACAAAGAAAGCCTCATTCTCTCATCATTCCCCTAAGCCCCCGGTCTCTGTAAGCAAAGAGGTCAAGTGGCTTAGGAAGTGGCTGATGCCCATCAGCAATCAAGAGAGACAACACCGTCAGTCTTTTGCCTTCAAAAGCTTTTTCTGGCAAATCGATAGGATGGCATTCGCTAGTGAGTAATGAATTGGTCCAAATAAATCTCTCAAGTGGAGATGTACTACTCTTCTGGTCAACATGATGGGTACCCAGGTATCCAAGGGCAGAGCTACTGGACTTGGCAAGTATAAGACACAGGTGTGTTTTATTGATATCAGCAGGCATAACCTGACATTCATTTTGTAGGAAAGCCATGTTTGTCTGATCAAGATACTGCAACTGATTCCTGGGGTCTTTCTTTAAAGGGGAGGGGGCTGGAGGGTGAGCGAGAAAGGACCAGCGTCACTTCTTCCTATACTATGGTATTTCTGTGATGATTTTCCATAAATCTAACATGAGTTATTGTAAGGATGCAGCCTTCCTTAAAAAAAAAAAAAAAAAGTTTTATATGCCAACATTTTGGAATGCCTCTATTATGCTGAGCCCAGAAGACCTACTTTTGAAGAAGCTAGAAGTTTAATAAGCCTGGGATGCATTTTAGGGAAGGTATGACCAAAGTCATAACAGGAGGCCATGTAACTAGAGTTTAGATCTTAACACTTTTTAAAAACAAATGATCACAACAGATGTTTATTACTTTTCTAACACTCTTGTTTTTTTAAGGAAAATAGGACATAAAAAATAAAACTGTGTTGAGCTGTTTATCAGCTTTGAGGGTATCGTACATGGCTTGAGGTATTTTTGATTTTCCTCTCCTTCCATTGTCCCTCTTACCGGTCCCCAGTGTTGTGGTGGTTTCTTCCCCAAAAGCCATGAGGACTGTTTGACACTTTGCCTCCCCACCCCACCCCCAACTTCACAGCTCTGAGTGTTGTCACCCACACTTTTCAGGAGAGGAGGAGAAAGACTGTGACTTTCTAAGTGCTGCTGTTTTAGTTAATAAAATAATTGATCATTGTTAAGAATTTATAAACTACAAAAGACAAAAAAAGAAATTTCATAGTCATACCTTGCAAAGATAACTATTGGTGGTTTTCCTTCCATTCTTTTATTCCATCTGTGAAAGAACGAATGGGATAATATTACAGGTAGTATTATGCACATGCCTGCTTCCACTCTTCATTATATTATGAACATTTCCTTATGTCATGAAATATACCTTGAAAACATGGTTTTTAAAGGCTGCATAGCACTCAGTCTCAGGCAGAGATGGTTTATAAATCCCATGTTAGAATTTTATGGTTTTGGGAATTTTTTGCTAACTACTATTGTAAATAAAATTCTAGTGAACACTCATATATACATATATGTATTCATATGTAGTCATACACACACACACATACATATATGAAGTCCCTGGGTGGTGCAAACGGTTAGTTAATACACTTGGCTGCTAACCTAAAGGTTGGAGGTTCAAGTCCACCCAGAGGCCTGGTGATCTACTTCTGAAAACTCAGCCATTGAAAACCCTATGGAGCACAGTGCTACTCTGACACGCATGGGGTCATCATGAGTTGAAATCAACTTGACGGCCAATGTCAAGTTTGTGTATACATTTTTGTGTATATATCTAATTGTCTCCGTAGGATATATTCATAAAGTAAAACTTTTGGCATAAAGGATATGTACATTTTTAAGGTTCTCTGTGGCGCAGTGGTTAAGAGCTTGGCTGCTAACCAAAAGGTTGGCAGTTTGAATCCACCGGCCACTCCTTGGAAACCCTATGGGGGCAGTTCTGTTCTGTCCTATAGGTTTGCTATGACTCAACAGCAACGGGTTTGGGTTTTTTTGGTGTACTTATTGCCAATTTCTTTCCATAAAATTTTCACTGATTTGTACCCTTACCAACAAAATATAAAAATATCTGCTTCTCCAATCATTTACCACCATGGTGTATGATTATTTTTATTTTTAGAAAAGAACTTTGCCAATTGGAAAGAAAAAAAAAAAATGTTTAGTTGTGACAAATTCCATACAGAAATACACAAAGGAGGAGTTGTAATTTTTCTACACCCGAAGATGAATGTACAGTTTTGTGCAAATGTTCCCAGACTTTTGCCCATACAAATACCTTTGTATTTAACAAAAATTTTTACAGTCATTTTCTATTCTATAATTTGCTCCCCTCCCCCCATCAACACTAAATTGTGTACATTTTTAAAGTCCATTCTACATGTTATTCTTTTTAATAGTGGCATAGTAGTTTACTATACCATAATATATAAAATGGAAACCCTGGTGGCGTAGTGGTTAAGAGCTACGGCTGCTACCCAAAAGGTCAACAGTTCAAATCCACCAAGCCCTCCTTGAAAACCCTGTGTGGCAGTTCTGCTCTGTCCTATAGGGTTGCTGTGAGTCAGAATCAACTTGACGGCAACTGGTAATGTATAAAATATATTGTGAGATTAGGAGAGAGGGGAATGAAGGTAGTATTCTTACACGTGTTTTCTAGTATCAGTGGTGGATTTGTGCTAATCTATTTAAATTTGCTCCATTGTAACCTACAAGTTATTTGCAAGATAGACTGAGCTCCATACAGGCTACCATACCTGAATGAGGCCTGTTACAGTGTTTGAACATATCCCCTTGTTTTAACAAATGAGTAATTTCCCATCCACCATCTTTACAAATTGAACCCACCTATTAGTTATCTGGAGCCCTGGTGGGACAGTGGTTAAGAGTTACGGCAGTTTGAATCCACTAGCCACTCCTTGGAAGTCTTATGGGGCAGTTCTACTCTGTCCTATAGGGTCGCTATGAGTTGGAATCAACTTGACGGCAATGGTTTTTTTTGGTTTGGTATTAGTTACCTGGCCCTCAATGTAACAAATATTCATATGTTGCAAATAATCACCTTTTTTTCCCCTTCTTTTTATTCAGCATTTTTGCCAATTGAACAAAGACATACAAAAAGCTGTATACATTTTTAAACCCTTACAACTCTATTTCTGTAATTCACTGAACATTGGGAAAATGGGGAAATATATCTTTGAAGCCAACACTAATTTTGCAGTGCAATTCTTGGGTCCAGTTAAAATCATTCATTCAGCAAATATTCATTGAGCTATTGTTTGGACAGTATGCCAGGTGCAGGGAATAGAGAGAAAAAATAAGGGAGAAAATTGGGACAAAGTTTAAAATGGAAAGTTGGCCTCTGTTGCAGGCACTGTGACATGCTGAGGATGCTGTGAACAGGACAGAGGCTTTACCTTCATCTTCTTCATCCTAGTCTTCAGGTGAAATTAACGAAAGAGGAGGATAAGGAATCTGAAACTCAGGAGTTTGACTGTCATTGTTGGACCATTAAACTCTCCAGTGCATGGGGGTGAGAAGCCTTTGTATAACAGTGCATGTAACTGTTGATGATGCAGGTGGACCAGCTGGACAAAACGGCACCCAAAATCACATACTTGCATTCTGCCTCTCAAGTGGGACTCCTGAAAAACGGCTGTTATGGGATTTACATCACCTCCCGCGTGCTGAAGGCCTCTGACCCTGACACTGAGGATGATCAGATCATCTTCAAGATTTCACGAGGCCCACAACATGGACATCTGGTGAACACAACAGGTACTGGCTTCCTTAATCCTTGTAATTGCTCACTTTAAAATACTCAGTGGCTGACAGCGAGCACTAGAGAGTAATTTAATTAAGTGCATGCCAGTTGGTAAACACTCCCTAGGGCTTACTGATAGATGCAGTTTATGAATCAATATTGGTGCTAAAGAGAGTTTGAAGCCCAGCTTTCCTAAATTCATCATGAGTGGGAGAACCAACTACTGATACACAGCTGTTTATTGTTTACAACTTTTTTTTTTAATGACCAGATTGTAATATATACAGAGGAACACAGAGTGTCAGGACCAGATTCATATTTTAACGAATTTTTGCTTCTATCATGAATTCTAAATGATGTCAGTTCATAAAAAAAATTTTTTTTTCCTGATGATTTCCCTGGATTGTGTATTATTTCTAACTTTGAAGACAATGATTATATCACTAAACAGGACGGTACAGAATTATTTATACATTTTATAAGATAGTTGCAACAAGGTTAATTGCTTAAAGAAAAATGTACTTTGGACTTTAAAGCTGTATTTAGAATACAATAGCCATACAGTTTTATCAGCTCTTATTTAATGTTTTGTGTGAGTACCCATGAGATTTATTTATTTGTTTTTTTGTAGGTGAATTTATCCATGAAAAATTTACCCAAAAGGACTTAAACAGTAAGACCATTCTTTACATCATAAATCCATCTCTGGAAGTAAATTCAGATGTCGTGGAATTTCAAATCATGGACCCTACAGGGAATTCTGCCCCTCCTCAAATGTAAATTATTTTGCTTATTCAATAGCCCTGCATGTAATGTTCAAAATGCATCTGATTAGGAAAAGTGAAAAGTGTCTTTTGCAAACTGAACCTGAGAGGATAAACTAATAGACCATTTCACAAGCTCATAGGATTTATTTTGGAAAGGGAATTTTTTTTTTTAATTTTACTACTGCTTGGTAGTGGAACAGCCATTAGCTTTACAGAATATGGAAACATTCAAAAATTAAGTCACGTGGTGCTGGATCATCCATGTCGTACATGCCAGTGCACACACTGTCACATATAGAGGCTTCTGTCTGATAATTCACTGCTGTCCACGTCTGAGCTTGCAGGCTCATGTATAAATGGTGTAGCAAGAGGTAACTCTAGGGCCGTGTTAGTAACCACAGACTTCTAAACTGTCTAGCACTGGGAAAAATGAGATAGGAAGGGTTGGGAAAATATCTTCTCTTTCCCATACAAAGAAAAAAAAGAACAATTACTTGCAATTGCTTTCCATCCCACGTGAGATGAAGACAGTGTAGAGAAAAATAGGCTTGAAGAAGTGTTCAGTAGCACTTAGAATGTGTGTAATACATGTGACCCAGAATTAAGAAGAGTAACAAATCTTCTGAATTAACCAGATTAACAGACCATAGTACTTACACCCGCTCAGTCCCTATTCTAGACTTTTCTTGAATGTAGACCTTGAGTAATAACTTACCAGCTCTCTGCTGATCACAGAAAGGTTAATCATAGCTTGGTTCTCCTCGTGTTGTTTTCTTTTTTTCATTTGATGCCCTTCCCAGTCATCTTGGAGAAAAGTTATTCATTTACAATAGTTTCGGTATTCACCATGTCCTCGCCTTACTACACACCATAGTGAGTACAGCCTCATTATTGTCCATATGGTGGAATCTGGACAAAGGAAGAAAAGATTGCTGAGAAACAGACCCCTGGGTTTTTCATCCTTGCTTTTTCTTTCCGATCCTGAATTGTAATCCCACCATTCGCCAGGAGAGGTCTCTGTAGTCATTGTTAGAAAAAACTGGCTTCCCCTAACAAACACATCCCCAGGCCCCGTCTCCATTGCCCAGATAAAGTGTAGTATCCGGCTATCTCCAGCTTCAGATATATTAATTCCATAGATTTGTATTGAGTGGTTACTATATGCCAGGCGCACAGTACCAGAAGCTGGGAAGTAAGAGTGAAAAAGGAAGACCTGGCCCCTGATACTAAAATGTGATCTTGAGATTATAAGAACTAAAAGGGATGACCACCACCTATTATGATGCTATTGCCTAAGAGGAATGATTCCTCGGGGGCAAACTCTTTATAGAAAAATATATCTATTACTTGCAATTCCAGACATACGTTCTCCAGTTCTCAAGAAAATGTTTTAAAAAAATCCAGCTTCAAATACATTAATAAATTGATACCACTTTTTTTTAACAATTTTTTTTTAATAGTTTAACTAAAAAATATGAGCATATCGATCAGACTTGCTTTTGACGTAATGCTGACCTCTGGTCCTCCACATGTAAAGAGAGCATGGCTGACAGAGAATTTTTTTACTAGTAGGGGCGCTAGACTGATACCACTTCCCCACACACCTGTTTCATTCCTCATTGTTACCAAGGGCATTGCTTTTGAAGATTTATGTTTTTAAATAAGCCCTGGTTGCACAACGGTTAAGTGCTTGGCTGCTAACCGAAGGTTGGCTGTTCGAATCCACCCAGCGGCTCTGCGAGAGAAAGACCAGATAATTTGCTCCTGTAAAGATTTACAGCCCAGAAAACCCTATAGGGTAGTTCTACCCTGTCACTTGGGATTTGTATGAGTCAAAATTGACTCAACAGCTCCTAACAACAAGCCAATAAGTAGAATCACAGTAGAATTTACTTAATGTAATTTAACCTTAATTGAGATAGTTTTAAACAGGCTCCTGCCTTTGTTCTGTATCAGTTTTATGTGCCTAAACAAGAGATGTTTCTAATTCAACTTGAAATGATTGGAATCAATAGAAGAAAATAATGCAGATAACGCCTGTCAAGGGTTACTTACAAGTTTGATTTGATTCTAGTATATATTATTTTCTTTGGAGTGGATGGGGGGAGGAGGAAGGTGGAAATTACTCAGCACTTATCTTTATAATTTTTTAATGGTATAGTTGTCCCCTAACTTTCCACCTCATTTGTAAGTAGGTTTTTTCTTTTTTTTGGTGCTAGGAGTACATTTTGCAGTAAGAAGCAATCTTATGAGTAGTAGGCCTCCCAAGACAGCCAGAAAGAGCCTGGTTACATTTACAATATAAATCACATCTGGTACATTTGCAATGTAATTGTTTTCTGCTTTATTTCACTGCTATTCAAAACCACCTAGGAGTTAGGTACTATTATAATCCAGAATTTACAGATGAGGAAACTGAGGCACAGAGATGTGAAGTGACTTTTCTAGGCTCATTTAGAAATTAGTGGAGCTAGGATTCAGACCTAGTAAACGTGGCTGTTGTCTGAGCCCATGGTCTTCCTCACTACACTGAAGGCCTTCTTGGCTACTCTTAATGACTGTGCTAAACTGAACTAGAGGGAGCAACCGACTCATCTCCCTTCCTTCTCTCCAGACATTGGCTGCAGGTTGCAGAGTACCGGTATTAAGATTAGTGGGCATTCCGAGTCTACCACACTGGAGTTATGATATAGATGATAAACCATTGGACTTGGAGCCAAAAGGCAGGATTTGAGCTTTGATTCTGACATTAATTTAGGTGATTGTTCAAGTCTTGGTTATCTCATCTGTAAAATGAGGGCAATATCACATTTTGTTTAGGGGAACAAATGAGGTAAAATAGATGAAAGCATGTTGTATACTGTAAAGTCCTTAACAAATGTAACTTGCGGTGTTGATTCTATTGTTGCTAATTCATGTGGGTACAATGATTGACCATTTGAAGAAATATCCTGGAAACATTCAGTGGCCAGCTAAAGCTCACCTCTAATTAGAAATTGATTCTGAGGTGATTCACAAAGTAAATCAATGTGCTTATTAATAAATAAGCGAAATGCTGTGGAACTTTGTTTTCTTTGGCTTAGACTGGGTGAATAGATTTATATTCTGCATATTTGAAGGAGCAAAAACCTACTCTCGTAAAGCCAAAGGAACAAATGGGAGCAAACTGGAACAAAAAGAGACTGTTAAGAATGAGAAGGACCCAGGTTCAGTGGGTCCCAGGATCTTGATTGCTACTGAGTTTTTGCTGTTGCAACATTAATTACAGAATACCAGTCCTGAAGAAATAAGAAGTGTTCCGTAAAGAAAGTGTTAGAATATGCTAGTTCTGACAAGATTAATCACGTTGTTGCTATCTAGCTTGCTCGCATGCTTATTTAACTGCATCACATCCTGAAGTCAGCAGATGCTTGCCTGGATTGGGAAGCTCAGAAAGGGATTATACAGTAAGCAGTTTGCCTCATCTCTCAACCTGATGTGACTACAGAACCACCTCTCCCACTCCCCCTGAATGGCTCACGCAACAATTTTTTCATAGAATACATTTGCTGAACACTTTATTATAAATGAAAACTATTTTATAACACTGAAATCCGTGGGCATTTGCATAAAGATTTCTGTTTGTCTAAGTGCCTAAGTTTCAGGTACTGTGCTAGGTGCTTTTACGTACGTTATCTAATTTAAGCTGCAAAACACAATCCTCTGAGGTAGAAAAGGAAATCAGCTCAAAGTGTTTAAGTAATTGTCCAGAAGTCACTGAGTGGGTGAGGGGCAGAGCCAAAAGTGTACCCTCGCCTCCTGACCTCAAAGCGAGGCTCCTAGTATTGGCTTATGCTTTGGCATAACACATTCACAAGCCCGTGTCTGTCCACTAGTGAAATGTGAATCTCCCAGATGATCTGCAGAACTCCCAATAAGTTCCACAGGTCCGCATCGTTCATTAGAAACACCTTTGCAGACCACACAGTGTAGCTAATTCTGACTAACGTGGTTCTCCTAATACATTTTCCACACTGACCTTTTTCTTGCTCCCACTGAACAACGTGGCATGAAAAGAAAAGTTGACCTATGCTGAAGTTCTTGATAACTCAGTGGCAGCTTCTCTGATTCTTACCCTCCCTCTGTTGTTATTAGCTCTACCCTTAAGTGGGTCCCCTATTCGTGGTGACCCCATGCACAAAGCCATCCCCATAATTTGTTGTGGATTGGACCGTTGTGATGCATAGAGTTTTCATTGGCTGGTTTTCCGAAGTAGATTGCCAGGCCTTTCTTCCTAGTCTGTCTTGGTCTGAATGCTCTGCTGAAACCTGTTCAGTGTCATAGCAACACACAAACCTCTACTGACAGACGGGTGGTGACTGCTCAGTGGCTGGGAATCAAACATGTGTCTCCTGCATGGAAGGCAAGAATTCTGTCATTGAACCACCAGTGCCTACCCCTCCCTCTGGCTACGTATATTCTAGTTGTTCCAGGATTCATTCTTGACCTTAAAAGAGAAGGAACAAAAGAAATAAAAAACAAAAGGAATTTCTAACAGGTGAACTGTGCAGTGTTTTAGCAGCTTTTATGAAACACCTTGTAGGGGAAGAGGTTGAAATGATTGGCTAGATAAATCTTCCACATTACCTGCAAGTCAAGAGTTAAAGTAATTGTCTCCAGACTAAATTTAGGAAAGCACACAGAAAGGGAAGGGAAATAGCACTTATTAAGCACCCACTGTATACAGGTGCTTTATGCATATTAACTAATTTTAATTTTAATCATTTGACGTGAGTATAATTCTCCTCATTTTACAGATAATGAAAACTGAGGCCCAGAGAGACTTAAGTAACTAACTGACCGTAGTCACACGCTAATAAGTAGTTGCAAGGTGTATGTGACTCTAAATCACTTGTTTTGGATCCTCACTCTGCTGCCTCCAGGCTAAACACTGTTTTCTCATTATTGTGAGGAAAAAAAAAAAAAAAAAAAAAAAAAACAACATCGAAAACACAGGTGTTCATCACATTAGATAATGAGGCATAATAGCGTCATCTTTGAATGGATAAATTTTAGATCAAATACTTGGAAAAATATTTTTTTAACATTTTAGTTTTCTTAAGTCATAAGCTACTTGATTATAAATGAAGACTGAGCTAAAAGAATAATAATTTCACTGCAATTTTAGCTTCTATAAAACCTTTCACTATGACTCTCAGAATACTTAATGAGCACTCATTAAGGTTCATTTAACCCCTTTGAAATACAGACTCATCATTATTACCCTTTGGGAAACGAGGAACTGGAGGCAGAGAGAGGCTAAGTATCTTTTTTCACAGGCCCTTGTTAACGCGGATTAATGTCCCAAACCCCAAACTAGTTTTAACCTCAGATGTTACTTTCAGTTCATAGTTCCTTCGTGTAAATGAAATAAGTAGTCACTAAATAAAATACCAAAAGTATATATTTCTGAATCAAGAACAGTTTCTCAACCTCAGTGCTGCTGGTGTTTTTTGTTGTAGGAGGCTGTCCTGTGCATTGCTAGATGTTTAGCAGCATCTCTGGTCTCTACCCACTCAATGCCAATAGCAACCCCCCTTCAGTTGTGATGACCAACACTGTTTTAAACATTACCAAATGATTAGGACCCCTGCCTTAGAAAATAACCACACATACACAAACCAAATCCATTGCCGTTGAGTCGATTCCAACTCATAGCGACCCTACAGGACAGGGTAGAACTACCCCACAGGGTTTCCAAGGAGTAGCTGGTGGATTCGAACTGCTGACTTTATGGTTAGCAGCTGAACGCTTAACCACTGCACCACCAGGGCTATGTATTTGTTAAGAAACCACGATTTATTGTAGAATGCTCATTTATCAATGCCATCTTTCTACTCTGATAAAGTCTAACAATAGTCAAAGAATCCAGAGTAAGTCAGGGTTAGAAAGAACGTGGGAGGGTCATCCAGCTTAGCATTTTGTAAAATGTGTGAAATATCATGACGTTAATAACGTTGGGGAGAAAAACAGCTTTAGTGGTCAACTTAGCTTGGGAAATAGTGACTGATTCTTGCTTAGAGATCCCAGGAGCCCTGGTGATACAATGGTTAAGCACTTGACTGCTAATCGAAAGGTCAGAGGTTCAAACCCACCAGTGACTCCAGGGGAGAAAGACCTGGCAATCTGCTCCTGAAAATATTACAGTTTAGGAAACCCTATGGGGCAGTTCTATGAGTTAGGATTAACTCAGTGGCACAAAACAGCAAGAGATTTATTCAGTTGAACAAATATTTATTGAGCATTTGCTATGTTTTAGGTACTCTAGAGGGACTTTGGGATATATCAGTGAACCAAAGATTCCTGTCTTCTTGGATCATAGATAGTCCATGAGTAAATTAAATAGTACGTTTTACATGATTCATGTTTTGGAAAATGAAAAAAATGTTTCAGGATAAGGGGACTGCAGCTGCTGGGCTTTGCGGGGGAGGGGTTACAGTTTTACATTGGGTGTTTAAACAACTTTTCTTATGCATGACTTCTTAGAGTTAGTGAGTAACAGAGGGGCCAAAACCTCATGATTTCTAATCAACTTTTGTTTTACTACCCTATGCTATGTCTTCATTTGCAACAGTGGTTGTCAGGGACCAAAATTGAACTTTCTCACTGAATCAGCTTTTCTGTTGCGGTTAGCACCCCAGAACCACCTAGGGAAGTAGTTCTCAACTCTGGATGATCACTCCCCCGGGAAACATTTGGCCGTGTTTGGAGACAGTTTTGATTGTCACGACTGGGCAGAGAATGATACCGCTAAGTGTCTAGTGGGTAGAGGCCAGGGATGCTGCTAGCCATCCTACAATGCACAGGACAGCCCCCATAACAAAATGTCAGTTGTGCCAAGGTTGAGACACTTTGACTAGGGGCTTAAGGAGTATTCACCTTCTGCTAAATAACTGAAATGATGGCCAAATGGGTTTCACATAAACTGTCCTAAACCTTCGTTTCTGACCTTAGAACAGGCGTTACTCAATGGTCACAGGAGAATGGAGAGACCATTAACATATAGAAATATGACTCAACCCTCTTGTCTGTGTGACATCTACACATCCAGAACGTTGCAAAGTTCCCAGTGTCTGTAGCTCTCTGGTGGGCTTCTGCATCTGAATATTTCCACGATGCCAAGCTTGCAGTTGTTTGGCTTCTTGCAGAGAGAATGCCCAGGTGATTGACTGCATCTCTTACTTTTCTTCCAGGTGTTTGTGTAGAGTTTCAGCAGCCACAGTCTCAGAGTAGAAAGGTCTTCTCAAATACAGTACTGACAAAACAAAAAACAAAAAAAAAAGCACTTTTAAAACATGTTACACGTATCCTACAGGTATGCAAGGGCTTTGCCATTTAAATATTTTTCTAGAAAATATATAGCCTGGCTTAAATGTCATGGCCTTTCATTAGGTCTTTATTATTTGTAGTGGAAGAAAGTTTTTATTAAGAAAATAAAATAGAATATTGTGGAATGATAACCTTCACCTCTAAGCATCATGCAGACTTCTAATGGTACACGGGGAAATACACACATGTTCCCAAACACTAAGATCCTTTATGCTTTGAAGCTGAACATCCTTGTGAATGATTCCCTTCTGAATCTAGGTCAACAATCAAATTGCATTTAGTTGTAGGCCCTAAAGTCACCTGGATCTGCGAGTGACATTGATGAATTTTTGCTCGTCACAGCATTAACAATGGATGGATTCTCGGAAGAACTGGACATTGAAGCTCATTTGAATTTTACTGAAACTTAGCTGAAATCTGCCCAAATTTATCTATTTCACTCTTGTCTTCTGCCCTCCTTTCCTTCCCTTTTCATCTTTCTGTCCTCTTCCCTAGTCCCTCTTGCTGATTTTTTTTCTCTTTCTCATTTACGTGGATCTTTTAGGAATTCTTAGCAACGTGTTATTTTCTTATGGCTTGTTAACTTGTAATTCTTGAAGCATAGTCGTTTATTTCTTTCCTTCCTGATGTTTCATGCCAGAAATGAATTCAGTTGCATCAGAGACTTATGAGGATCCCAATATTTTTTAATATAAAGACCTCATTTTTATGTCAAGCATTTTATGAAACCCGGCATGCCAGGTTTAGATCTATGGATTGAGTAAACATGTAAGTTCATGAACCTCTTGTAATAATTCCATGCTCCTAACCTATCAAGAATTTCATTTTAATTGGATCCACAATCAACGCCTATGGAAGCAGCAGTCAAGGAATCAAAAGATGCATTGCACTGGGCAAATCTGCTGCAAAAGACATCTTTAAAGTGTTAAAAAGCAAAGATATCACTTTGAGGATTAAGGTGCACTTGACCCAAGCCATGGGGTTTTCAGTTGCCTTATATGCATGTGAAAGCTGGATAATGAATAAAGAAGACCAAAGAAGAACTGATGCCTTTGAGTTGTCATGTTGGTGAAGAATATTGAATATACCATGGACTGCCAAAAGGATGAACAAATCTGTCTTAAAAGTACAGCCAGAATACTTCCTCGAAGCGAGAATGATGAGACTTCTTCTCACATACTTTGGACGTGCTATCAGGAGGGACCAGTCCCTGGAGAAGGACATCATGCTTGGTAAAGTGGAGGGTCAGCAAAAAAGAGGAAGACTCTCAATGGAATGGACTGACAAAGTGGCTGCCATAGTAGGCTCAGGCATAACAATGATCATGAGGATGGCGCAGAACCGGACAGTGTTTTGTTCTGTTGTACATAGGGTCACTATGAGTCAGAACCAACTCGAAGGCACCTAATAACAACCTGTCCCCACCACACTGGGCTGTGACCCTTGGGTTGGGAACCAATGTTACTGAGTTTATTTTGCTAGTGAACTTAATCTATAGGATGTGACTGTGACACATGGTCATTGCAAGGACATAAAATGGTTATTTGAGATAAACTTACTCTCTAATATGAATGGCCCCCAGGAATGCCTAGAGGGTGCTGTGAAGTTTGAGAACTCCGCACTCTACAGAGTGGCTCCCACAAGTCTAGTTCCGCAAAATAAACTTAGAAAGTAAGAGGACGGAGCCTAAAACCGATTAGAAGTTCTGAAAGTACAATAAGGCAACCACTGAGGGTTTTGTAAATGTAGAATAAAAGGGAAATAAAAGCAATTGAAGTCTGTTAAATGATCATAGTGAAGATCACTTGTGTCTTATATTGCTAAAGGTTACAGGGGGTAAAAAAAAAAAAAAGTTAACATGTTTGGAGAGAAATGTTCAGGTGAAACATTTCAAGTTCTCTCACCTCAAAAAGAGAAACATTTCAGGGTAAAAATAAAATAGTATCACTCTACTTGAGCTCAAATAGGAGGAATCATGGACTCCAATTAGGAAGCAGAGTGGAGGGGGGGATAGAAGTTTGGGCATCGGATTTATGCTGGAACTTCGTCTCTGCAGCCTACTAGCTTTGTCATAGCTGTTTGCCTTTGAGCTATTACTTAACTTCTGTGAGCCTCAGTTTTCTTATCTGAGTGAAAGAAAGGTCCTCTTGACATTATGGAAATTAAATAAAACAGTGTTCATCAAATGCTGGGCTCACTATATTGTGGGAAGAAGACCACCCTCTATGTGTCAGGTTTATTCAGTTGTGTAGCTGCATCTAAGCCACATTTTATATGCACAGAAAGAGGACCAGATAATGGTTACAAGACACATACACATTTTAATTCCTAGGCACATCTGCAAGGATGGCTTGTTATTATAGTAAACTGAACCACGTTCAGGAAGATCTGTGGCTGGAACACCAGCAAGGAAGCCCAGAAAATAAGAGATGAGATTTCATATCAATGCGTTCCCAAAAATGAATGTTTCTTTGAACTTAAAAACTGCTGCTGCTTCTCCCTTCAGAACGCTCACACTTGAGTCTCTTTTTCTTTTCTTTCTTTTTTTTTTTTGTCATTAATAACTGTAGGACCTTGAGCAGGTCTTTTAATCTTAGCTTCTCCATTTGTACAATGGAATTCTAATATTTGCCCAGCCTACCTCACAGGGCTGTCATAAGGATTGAATGAGATGTTAGTAAAAGTTCTTTGTGAACTGAAATGTACCAAACAATTTTAAGGAATTTTTATCATTGGTATAGGGTGATGAACTACCTCGCCACCATGATGTAAGTCAGTGGCTCAGTCTCCTAGTCAGCAGAAAATCCCTAAAGGCATTTGCTATGCTTTACTTGTAATTTTCCCTTTTCTTTTTCTTTCACGCACAGTTTGGAATTGAAGTGGTCTCATATTGAATGGTCACAGACTGAGTATGAGGTCTGTGAGAATGTGGGCTTGTTGCCCTTGGAAATCACCAGAAAGGGATACTCCATGGACTCGGCCTTTGTGAGTGTGAAGGTAATAACTCTCAAATGTAAATTGTCAAATTCAAAATTACATTACTTGTTGGTGCCATCGATTATTTTCTTAGAAAGATTCAGAGTGACCAAGGAAATGTCAAACTCCAGAGGTGTCACAATATTCTGAAGATTCTAAGTTCAAAATCCTCTTGTCCCTCCATCCTTCATCTATGTTTATTACCTCCTAGATATGTTTTTTTAAAACCAACTTTTAGTTTTTAAATATGGTTATTTGTTTCTATAAACAATCTAAATTATGAGGCTTTATTTCACAGGAAGATATATCCAACCTAGTGAAAACTCTGCTTTGGAAAGAGAAGTTGTATGCAAGAGATTCATCAAGATGTGTCTCCTTTGTGGGGTACTCAGAGAAAAGTTCAGTCCCCAGATAGTTTCTTTAGTATGGGCCAAGATCACTTCCCCTGGTATCAGTAGATTAGGTAAATCAAGAGACTTAAATCCTATGTTAAAAGTATCCAAGTCATGCAAAATTAGGAGAATATAATCAACACAGGCACCACAAATCATAACGAATATTCAAGTAATCTTCTCTTTTGGATTAGTCAACCCACTTTTCCTTTCCATTCACATGAACCATTGAGAACAGACTGTGGCTTCTAGAATTGATGGATATTTTTAGGAGTCACTCGAACAATAGCCCTGGGTGGTATAAGCAGTTAACGCACTCAGCTCCTAACCAAAAAGTTGTAGGTTCCAGTCCACCCAGAAACACTTTGAAAGAAAGACCTGGTGATCTACTTCCAAAAAATAAACCATTAAAAACCCTGTAGAGCACTGTTCTACTCTGCCACACATGGGGTTACCATGAGTTGGAGTCAACTCGATGGCAACTGGTAAATAACAACGGCACTTTGAGAAAATGAGTGTGGAAAGCCTGGACACACTAACAAGAGACAATGAGCCTTAAAGATTCCCCTCCTCAAGCCAATGAAATAGACACTGACATTGTCTTCTGGGAGAAGCGGCATCTTGTTTAGTCTGAATTATAATAATAAATTCAAATCTCTCTTAGAACCTTATGCACCTAAATTCTGTGATGTCCAGATTTGGTACTTATCTTTCCAGCCGACGTAGACTCTTTCCCCCAGATGTGTTGGTGCCCTATTGTTACTAAAACAACAGAGAACTTGGTATGCCCTATAATTGTCCAACAGATTGTTTATGGAAAAAGAAATAATCTGCCTGGGTGGTTGTCTAATAACCCTCTGGTCCTCCATAGAAAGCACCATATGCTCCAGTCTGGAGTTTTGGGCCACACGACCATTCACCTTGCCAGGTGGAAAGAGCATATGTGGTGTTACATGGAACTTTTTGTTTACCTAAGCAGAATGCACACCATGAACCTGCCAGCTGAGTGTGCATACCTTCATCAAGTGGAGCCCCTGAGTCTTCCAGGGACAACGCTAGCCAGAGCACAACTTGCCTTTTTTACACAAGAGCTTATTGGCTACTTGACTGGGGCAGGGAAAAGAGAAGACACTTTTGCCTATGCTGTCTGTGCTGGTTTGAATCATACACCTTCACCCGACAGATTTCTCCAACCCCCTTGCCAAACGCCATTCCCTTTCCCACATAGGATTCTGTAAACTCAGTGGTGCTAAATACTAGCCAATTGCAAGTGCAAGAAGCATGCGGGGAAATGGAGCTTCCAGCATATGGTGGTTACGGGTGTACAATGGACTGCCTTCTCACAATGAGAGGCTGTGCAGGAGGAGCCTTGACATTGTAGACAGAGAGCACATGGAAGCTTAGGACGTAATATCCTTCTTCAGCAAAATGCTTCCACTGTAGGCCCATTAGTAGCTCTTCAAGACCTTTGATTTGAAATGGAGATGGTGTCTAAGGCCATAGATGTGGGAATTTTTAAGTTTTCAATAGTGTACTTCATTCTTTTTTAATAACATAAAGAAACATATTAACCCACTTTCCCAAACTTCTTAAACTGCCTTTTGTGCTTACAAAGGAGCCCTGGTGGCACAATGATCAAAGCGTTCAGCTGCTAACCGAAAGACAGTTCGAACCTATCAGCAGCTCTGCGGGAGAAAGACCTGGCAATCTGCTTCCATAAAGATTACAGCCTAGTAAACCCTATGGTTTACTATGAGGCAGTTCTACTCTGTCATACGAAGATGCTATGAGCTGGAATCTACTTGACAGCATGCGACAACAACATTGTACTTATAAAGGTTCTCATTCAATGACGTCTTTTCAAACTAGTCAAAGCCACTGTATTTAATGCATTTTTTAGGCACCCTCTGGGGTAAGTTATGGCAACTGATTCCTTTAACCACCTCTTTGGTTTTTTTAGCTCTGGAGTAGGACAGCAGGGTAGCAGTCAATAGCCTCTTTAAAAAAAAAAACAAAAAAACTCACTGCCATCAAGTTGATTCCCACTCATAGCAACCCTGTAGGCCAGAGTAGAACTGCCCCCACAGGGTTTCCAAGGAGCGGCTGGTGAATTCGAACTGCCGACCTTCTGGTTAACAGCTGAGCTCTTAACCACTGTGCCACCAGGGCTCCAATAGCCTCTTTAGACGAGGGCAATTTTTTATAATTCACTTGATGGGAGCCTCTTAAGCCCTTGGTTCTGGATGTGGATTGCCTTTGCTTGGTTGTTCACCATGTCTGTCAATCCCACAAAGCCCTCATTTATGTCCGTGAAGAGTGATGGTTTCATCCAGACACGGAAACGGACCAGACTTGGTTTAGTTAATCTAGTCTGAAGGCTTTCAGCACCCTGGAGTTTGCAGGACACTCAGAGCTGGTATAATACCTGTCCTGGTGGGTCAGCACACAGGTGGTCAAGAGCTTTGGCCTTTTCTTCTCTTCTTTACTTCTCCTGCCCCCTTTCCTCCAACATACTATCTTAAAGCCAGGTTGGGATGGAGGGAAGGCAATGAAATAAAATTTTGCTTAAAACAAAGAGAGAAATATTGTTTAAAATTCATGTGATATTCTCCACTAACTGAATCATTTATAAAAGAGAAGCAAAAAAGTTTTACTCTCTCATAGTCTAGCAGAAAGCTATCTTTAAAGAAGATTGTATAGCATGGCTCTAAAATGGTTTATGACAACAACAAAACAAAAAACACTGTATTAACAACAGACGTAAGAGTGTGAGGTTAGTCTAGTATAATGATGGAGCGGCTAGATGGTTCTCTGTTATACAATATTTACTTTTATTTAAAAAAGACATTTTCCTCCTCTTTAGGTCAATCCAGTGTCAGCTACGGTTGGAAAAGATTTCACTGTGACTCCATCTAAGCTGATTCAGTTTGACCCAGGTACATTTGTATCTACAGTTTGTTTTATGTTTTTGCAGGAAACTCTGGGGATCATAGAGAAGATAGGAATATAGTGTAACTTCAGCCGACTAGGAACTCCTCAGGGAGCTGTATCATTCCTCTCTGAGAGAGAGAGAGAGGAGTTTGGACTTGAGATTTTGTCCCTTGTATTTTTTTTTTTTTTCCATTTAAATAGACTATTTTTTTTTTTCAGAGCAGTTTTAGGTTTACAGAAAAATTGTGCAGAAGGTGCAGAGATCCCATCTACCCCCTCTCCCCTGTTTCCCGTTACTAACATCTGCATTCCTGTGGTACATCCGTGGTTGGGTTCACTCTTGGCATTTTATAGCCCATGGGTTTTGACAAATGCATAGTGTCATGTGTCCACCATCACAGCATCATGCAGAGTAGTTTCACAGCCCTAAAAGTGCCCTGTACTCCCCCTGTTCAACCCTCCCCAGCCCATCCCTCTGAACCCTGATCTTTTTACTATCTCTATAGTTTTGCATTTCCCAGAAGGTCATATAGTTGGAATCACACAGTATGTGGCTTTTTCAGACTGGCTTCTTTCACTTAGCAATATGCCTCCAAGGTTCCTTAACACTGTTTTATAGCTCATTTCTTTTATAACTGAAAAATACTTCATTGTATGGTTGTACCAGTTTGTTTATGTATTCAGCTATTGAAGGATGTCTTGGTTGCTTCCAATTTTTGGCAATTATGAATACAGTTGCTATAAACATTTGCATGCAGTTTTTTTGTGGACATACATTTTCAACTTATTTGGGTAAATACCTAGGAGGATGCTTGCTGTATCATATGGTATACCCAACCTATGTTTAGCTTTGTAAAAAACTACCAGCCTGTAATCCAAAGTAGCTATATCATTTTGCATTCCCACCAGCAATGAATGAGAGTTCCTGTTGCTCCACATCCTCACCAGCATTTGGTGTTGTCAGTGTTTTGGATTTTAGCCATTCTAATAAATGTGTGGTTGTATCTTATCGTTGTTTTAGTTTGCAATTCCCTAATGGCATAATGTTGAGCATCTTTTCATATGCTTACTTGCCATCTGCATATCGGCTTTGGTAAAGTGTCTGTTCAGATCTTATGCCCATTTTATAAATGGTTGTTTTCTTATTGCTGAGTTGCAAAAGTTTTGTATATTTTGGATACAAATCCTTTATCGGATATTTGTTTTACAAATATTTTCTCCCAGTCTGTGCCTCATATTTTTTATTTCAAGGGAAGACTCGTTTAAAATGAGAAGAAAAATCATAACAAATGACAAATTTCTAAAATATCAAAACAAACATCAAAAAATCCAGAAAAAAATAATTGTCTCATGGAAATTTTTAAAACGTTATATTCATATAGGTTCTAAAGGGCATTTCTGAATAATCCCTCTTGGTATAGGATCATAGGAGAAGACTCCAGGGGAAAATATTACTTAATTCAATAGCATATATTTTGCTTTAAATCTGTGAAAAATTTTTGCTAGATGTAGGGAATACAAAAGTATGGTGCCCACTCTCAAGGATGTTCCATCTTGTGGGGAATAGTGACATAAAAACAACTCACTAATGGTACGTTGGGATCAAAGTATGAGCTGTTATTCTGGCTAAGGAAAAACCTGGAAGGCTTCCCAGGGGAGGTGGCATTCTAAGCTGCTAGGAGCAAAAGAAGGGAACTGCAGTCTGAAGGCTGAACACAAAAGCACTCACACACCATTTGGGGACTGTGGTAAGATCCCTGAGGCTGGAGCCACAACTTCTTTCCTGGCTCCTATGAATGGGGGCAGGTAGCTCTACATCACAGCACTGCATGGCTTTCTCTTCCTGTGTCTGGGATGGTCTGGGATCACCAGTCCAGAGGCAAATGGAAAAGACCTTGAGAAGCAGCCAGGGCTCGTGGCTTTGTGCTTTCCTGCAAAGGAGGCTTTGTGTACTCTGAGAGCGTTCCACCGAGCCTAAATTCTTACCACTTTAACATGTTTCAGACAAAGGCAAAATCAAACCAAAAACCAAACCACTGCTGTTGAGCTGAATCCAACTCAGAGTGACCCTATAGGACAGAGTAGAACTGCCCTATAGGGTTTCGAAGGCTGTAAATCTTTAGGGAAGCAGACTGCCACGTTTTTCTTCCGCAGAGCAGCTGGTGGGTTCAAACGGCTACCTTTTGGTTAGCAGCTGGGTGCTTTAACCACTGCACCACTAGGGCTCCTTAAAGACAAAACAAAGTGGCCTGAGAATTGACAACCATAGCATTAAACATAGAAAAAGAAATGCCTTTTCTGTAGTTCACCACAAGTAGCATGACATGTGATGAGCCTTAAATTTCACATGCATCAGCCCCTTAACTGTTATCAGCCTCTTTCCTATGGTATTTGACTTTCTGATTTGCTTAAGTCAGTTCCTCAGGCTGACCACACTGTGGGAAGAGCTATTCCCTTTATGTATTTGGTTTACCCTGAGGTTGCTACGGGCTCTTACGTTCTGTCCAACCCTGAGATGAGAGGGTTCAGTGCATTGGCACCATGTACTTTTCTGTACTTCATGTTAAGGCAGTTCCAGTTTCCTTACTTTCTGATGGTCAAGCGTCTCTGCCATATGTTATCTTTATTACATGAGGCCTTTTTGTCACAAGATCAGGAGTGATTTTGGCTTCTAGTAAGTTTGGGGCAGCCCACCAGGTGCTCTGTTTGGATCGATAGGAACTAGAATGTATTGCAACTAGGGGAGGCTTCTGAATCTACCTCCTTGAGATTCTCCTGGATAAGATAAATACCTGTGTGTCTAGGAGAGTTTGTATGCTGTTTGAGTAGATACTAATGACTTTTGGGGGCGCTAAATAGTCTTATGATTTAGAGATTATTTAGACTTTTTAGGAAATATTATAAGCATACCTTATAACTTTTTTTAAAAAACCCACTTGGTTGTTCATTATTTTAGAATTTATTAGCCAGAAAGAGTTTCATCGAGTAAAGTCTTGCTTTAGAGAATTTCCAAGTTCCCCATGTCCACAGGTCCTGTAAATATTTATTGTTTTATTGTTTCATATTGTGAAGCCTTGCCTCTTTTGGGTCCTGTGTTCCTCCTCCCTTTTGCCCAGAGAAGTCTGTTCACTTCTTTAAAAAATAGCAACTTCCATGATTGGCAAAGAAATAGTGAGCAATCAAAGTCTCTGGGATATTATGCATTTGGGAAACTCTTGAGGGGAGCTGGGAGATGCTGAGTGACTTTCTAGTCTAGTAAGTTATACCCAAGTAAGCTTGCCTTGCGGGTCTTGTGCGAAATCAAAAGCTAATCCTAACTACCTTGCATTCAGCTGTTGTGACTTATGTTAGTGGAAGTGTAAATATCCTTAAGAAAATGATTGTTTTCCCTGAAAGTATGTGTTCTTGAAAGACTTGCTGCATACTTAATTAGGATTTTATCATTCCTCAGCGTCAAATTGTTTTCCAGTAGAACAGATCGCTAGTGTGGCGTTTACTAAGAAACGTTTAGAAAATGTCTTTCAGTAGAGAGATCTGTTTTGCAGGAAAATATCCAGGAATTAGCCTATCCTGTAAAGTGGATACGTCTGCATAAAATGTCACTTCCTCTCTCCTCTTCAGCACCTTTTGTTTTGCGGGAACAGGAGGTCAGTTCAAGCCTTCTGAAACTGCTTTCATATCTCAGTGTCTTAACAAATACTTTGCACCTTGAAAGTGGGAGCGGAAGGAAAAAAAAACAAGAAAGTTCTTACTTCCAATCTCATTAACCTAAAAATAATGGTCGTGTGTGCACACCTGGTAGACACAGAAGTGAAGCTGAAATGCAGACAGACAAATCACTTAAATGAAACTTGGAGTAGATCTTCTCTAACCATCTGGTTCTACTCCATAGGACCCAAACAAACAAAAAGTTTTGTTGCTGTTTTGGTTTTGGTACTATAATTTTTTTTTCCCATGTGATGGTTAGAATAAGAGGGCAATTAGTTGAGGGCTGGGAAATATTTCTTGGTATTGGATTTCTAATTGAATAATGCTTACTTTGAGTTTTAGGGGTCAAAATGGTTCTCTGAGTACTGGAAATCTTAGTATTTATAGACATTTTTGGTTGTCCAGCCCGTATCTCTATGTGGTCTCCCAACTTCTAGACTCTCTCCCCATCTGCCTACGCTGCCAAGTCATCCTATGTAACATACTCTGGTTTATTCTTCCAATTGTCCACTTTCAGCATGTCACTTCATTCAAGAGAGTTCCCCATTACCTCTGGCTTAAAGTCTGAATCCAGCCATCTGGTTTCCAGGGCTCTCTGCCATCTGGGTACAAACTGCTTTTGTAGCCTTAGCACCTCCTGCCCACCAATGTGACCTCACTATGCCAACCAGCTAATCTACTCACCCTTCCCTGATCAAGGCCTCTCCAGTGCTATCTTCCTGCCTTGGCTCATGTTATTTTCTCATTTCCCTCTCCAAATCCTTCCCACTCTGGAGCCTCAAATGCCCTCTTCTTTCTCTGAATACATATAGTATCTACTATACAGTCTGTATCTTTTGGAATCCCTGGGTGGTACAAACAGTTAACATGTTCAGCTGCTAACTGAAAGGTTAGAGTTTCGAGTTCACCCAGATGCATCTTAGAAGAGAGGCCTAACAATTTACTTCCAAAAAATCAGCAGTTGAAAACCCTAAAGAGCACAATTCTAGTCTCACACACACAGGATCACCCACCTTGAGTCAGAGTCGACTCAACGGCAACTGTTTTTTGTTTGTTTTTTTACTGGCCATATCTTTTGGCAGCTAATCATGTACAGCCTTAAATAATTGTTTGACTTTTCTAGTATTTACGTATTGTCTGCTCAATGACATTTTAAAGTCCTTTAGGTGAGGGCTTAGCTGATGTTACACTTCTTGGTATTCTCCATAGCACCTAATGCAAGGTAAGTACATAGTAGGTGCAAAATATATATTTTGATGGATTGATTCTCTCAACCATGAGATGGGAATTATATAGTATATACTTATAAAGCTTCAACTTCTATTTTTGCAAAGATTGTGAAAGTAATTGATTTAAGAAGTCAATTGATACTCAAAGTTTAACAAATTAGCTGTTAAACTTACTATTTGAAATATACCTGTGTGTAGCCAAGAGTATGATCAGAGGAAACAGGTTCGTCTTTCCATTGGATTTTGTTGGTTATCAATGAGATCTTGATTAGATCATGAGATCTATATGAGGCATACTTTCAAAAAAGAGGCCATCATAGAGATGGTAAAGTTGAGAGGCAAAAATCTGCAGAAGGTATCTGCAAAAACAAAGGAGTATACATTTTCAGAAGACAAGGCTAGGAAAAAAGAATGTTTAAACACCTTTATGGAGTTCCTGTGTGGCACAAATGGTTAAATGCTCAACTACTAACCGAAAGGTTGGCGGTTGAAACCCACCCAAAGGCTCCTCAGAATAAAAGCCTGGTGATCTGCTTCTGAAAGTTCACGTCCTTGAAAACCTTGTGGAGCATAGTTCTCCTCTGACACATATGGGCCACCATGAGTCAGACAGCAATTGGTTTGGTTTGGTTTTTTAACTGCCCATGTATAGGAGTTTATGGGAGTAAAAGCACACGCAAATAATCAATGACTGAATGGTAGAGTATGGTTTTCAAAACTCAGCCCTAGGTGGTTAAACCATAAGTTTACTGACCTTTTCCCCCTCTTAAACTTGTGCCTTCTTTCTCCCCCAAACAGTACTTCTGCCACCATATTCTCTTCTAAATAAACTCAGGAGGATGCCCTGTAATTCAGATTGTGGAAAATGGTCAGGATTAGGCAATCTCATAGGTCCCTTCCAGTCTTAAAATTTTCTGTTTCTGGGGTTGCTTTGCTTCCCATCTTAGCAGTGATGGATGGCTGGGGATATGTTCATGATGTCAGAACTGTTACGTATTAAGTTCACAAAATTAAGTGAACCAAGCTTGATTATAACTCCATAAATAGAGGCAGATATAAAGGGAAAAAAAGGCTCAGTCTATGTCTAGAAACCCCGCCCATAAATTCTCTTTAGGCGGATATCAAACTACTGGGTATTACCTCATCAGAAAAAGCATCTGTCAGCTAGAGGCATTTCAGGAAGTAGGGCAGCCGATGGAGGCAGCTGTCTTTAGAAATCCATCATTTCAAGGGTTCCATGAATAGCACGAAGTACCATCCAATAATCACTCCTAACTGCTATATCAACGTCTTAAGATTTTTGAAGTATCAAGATTTTAAGATTGCAGTACTTGTTTATTCTTGAGAAGGGGCAGGTCAGGAAAAAATTAAATCTTGGATCTCATCTACTAACCCCTCTTTTTTTTCATCCCTTGAATAATGCAGCTTACGTTTTTGTTACAGTGTTTGCATTTAAACGGAATCATCATTGTCCAGGAACAAGTGTGCTCTTTTAAAGTTATTTGGAAGAACAGCGGGACTTCAGGCGGTTGGTAGCAGTACAATAGCTCACTCAGGCTACTGCAGTCTAGCTGTAGACATGTTAATTAATATATTTCTCTGACACCTAGGTGATTGAAATAGCAATTAAAGAGTAATTAAAATGTTTACTTCTTGTAGGAATGTCAACTAAGATGTGGAATATAGCAATTACCTATGACGGATTAGAGGAAGATGATGAGGTCTTTGAAGTAATTCTGAACTCCCCTGTGAATGCAGTTCTTGGCAGAAAGACAAAAGCTGCAGTGAAAATTTTGGACTCAAAAGGAGGTATTCTTTTGATCCTCATCTTGAAATCAGGAGCAGCCCTGGCAGTGTAGCTGCTTGCTTTCAACAGCCAACGTGCTTGATAATGCCTTCAAATCAAAATACTTAATTTCTTGTCAAGAAAGCCACCTTCGTCATGATGTAGGCCCTTTATTCTGCCTTCTGCTGCATGTGGTTTTCCTCCTGCTAAGAACTCTCGCTTGAGAAAAGCAACAAGTCAGTGCCGTAGTTGTTTTTCTCCCCCTCCCTGTTTGTTGTTCTCACCGAGAGGAAAACAATGTTGGTGAGAAAATTATTCCCTCCCCCACCCCCCACTCCCGAGTTAGTAGGGCTGTAATTATCTTCCTCAGTTAGAGGGAGCTCTCAATGCCTAAAATCCAAGCCCCCACTGAAGTGTGACCAGGAAAATTCTAAGAGAGGAAGGAATTGGAGAAAAATAGATGTGAAAGACACAGCTGGCCTGGGCATTCAGGAGCAGCTGGAGCATATTAATGAATGACTTTGGGCTGCAGAGCCAAACAGGTCCTGGGTAGTGTATCCTAACGAACAACCTGTGAACTAAACAAAATAAAGACCAGCCAAAGTCCTTGGTGGCTCTGATATTTTTTCCTGCCAAACACCCTATAGTTATTTGTCTGTTGAGCATTTGACAAGTGTTCTGTTACCAGGCTCACTCTTATACCCCTATTTTCACACCTGTCATGCCCTGTGGTCCATATTTGCTCCTTATCTGGAATCTATTATCACCTCTTCTCTTTCTCACCCTGTAATAAAAATTAGCACTCTCCTCTTTCCTTATAATATGCATATTTCCACATCTCTCTCCACTACCTTTCCTTACTAAATTAATTTCTTTCCTAGCAGAAATTTCTGATTCCCATGAAGGGCATAAAGTACATGAAGTACATGCTTTACAAGTGAAGTGTGAAATACCAGAGGAGGGTTCTAATCTCAGATTTTTTTGCATACCTTCCCAGAAATAATACTTAGGTAGGTTTCCAACACAAGCAGCTCCACTGAGATTTACTAGGTCTTTGGTCTGTAGGAGTTGAGTGCTCATTTTTAAAACTGGCACTTGGTTTCACTGACATCTTTAAACAATCCCAGCTTCTGCCTCTAGGAGACCAGGGAGAGGACTGGATACCTTGCAGTGCTTGTGGAATGATACTTGATCAGTATATAAACTTGGTATATCGAGGAGCACTGTAATAGGAAAAGAAGTCAGGCTGTTTCCCAAGTATATGGTACGATTATAAAATCTTGACAATGATTTCCATTCGTGGTTTGTGCAATCAATTGCATGACTTTATAATCACCCTGTAGATGTGCAGAAGGGCACAGTTTTCCCAGAGGGAAACTAATGAAGAATAAAGGAGCTTCTGGCAAATGGCAACCAGGCAACATCTGGTAGGAAAACCATCCATCTAAGTTTAGTGACAAGCTGCTCCAGGGGCTGTGTCGATGTGATCACTTATCTGTTTGTATAAAATGAACTGACCCTGCCATCTTGTGTGCCTCCAGGACAGTGCCATCGTTCATATTCCCTCAACCAAAACAAGCACAACGCATGGGAGAAGGGCATTTGGCGTCCGCTGCTCCCAGGGTCTTCCTCACCCACCACTTCTGGTTCCTTTCATCTGGAAAGAAAACTCCTTCCATCTTCTACGAGACTAGCAGTCACCAGAGGAGAGAGCCCGTGGGGCTTTGAGTCTATGGATCTTTCTCGAATGAGGCTTAGGCCCCGTGGGAATGTCAGAACAGTAAGAGCTGGGGACTTCTGGGAGTTGATGCGTTTAAACCCCAAAACTAAACCCATTGCTGTTAAGTTGATTCCGACTCATAGTGACCTATAGGACAGAATAGAATTGCCGCATAGGGTTTCCAAGGAGCAACTGATCGATTTGAACTGCCCACCTTTTGGTTAGCAGCCCAATGCTTAACCACAGTGCCACTGGGGCTCCCAATGTGTTTAGTACATGTTAAAAGAATCAAAAGATATTAATAAATTCTCTGAAATACTGACAAAGCTGTTTTGATTCTCATAGTGAGTGGGGGCCATGATCCCTTTATAGCCATGCATTGCCTTTTGTATACAAAGACGTGATGCTGTCCTCACTTCATTAGTTATACTAATTGAGATGATAGATATATTAATTCATACACATAATTTCTCCCTTGGTTCCTTTGTAACCAAGACAGATAGGGAATGACCAGTAACTCTGGATTAGAGTGAGATTAAGTGATCCACTTGAATGTGAAAGCCATGGCTCTGACCTTATTAGCACACCATTCTAACCAAGCACAGGCTCATGAGTGTGTGTGCGCACATGTGTGTATGTGTATGAGTGTGAATGTGTGTATGTGTAGGGGTATGTGAATGTGTATGGGTATGTGAATGTGTGTGAATGTGTATGTGTGAATGGATGTATGTGTGTGTGGGTGTGAATGTATGCATATGTCTGTATGTGCATGTGTGTCTATGCTTGTATATGTGTGTATATGTGTGTGTGTGTGTGTTTTCTTGGACCTCTGTGTGCTACAAACCCATTACTGTCAAGTCGATTCCAACTCATAGCTACCTCATAGGACAGAGTAGAACTGCCCCAGAAGGTTTCCAAGGCTATAATCTTTACAGAAGCAGACTGCCACATCTTTCTCCCATGGAGCAGCTGGTGGGTTCGAACCACCCACCTTTCAATCAGGAGCAAAGCACTTAGCCACTGTGTCACCAGGGCTTCTCTGTACTATAACAACAACAAAAAAGACCAAACCTGTTGCCATTGAGTTGATTCTGACTCATGGTGACCCTACAGGACAGAATAGAATTGCCCCATAGGGTTTCCAAGGAGCAGCTTGTGGGTCTGAACTGCCAACCTTTTGGTTAGCAGTCAAGCTCTTAACCACTGCACCACCAGGACTCCTGTGTATACAGATGTATCAAAAAAGTAAGAATGTCTTTTTTCCCTAACTGGGATTGTTAATAGGAGCCCTGGCAGTGCCCTGGTTAAAGCACTGAACTAGTAACCGAAAGGTCGGTGGTTGTCTAGCCGCTAGAGAAGAATGATGTGGCAGTCTGCCTCCGTAAAGATTTATAGCCTTGGAAACCCTATTGGGCAGTTTGACGGCAGCAAGTTTGGTTATTTTTTAGGACTGTTAATGCAGAAACCAACATTGATACATTGTGATTAGACCTAGCAATTTATAAAATTCTAATGATTTGGACATGGAGAATGTTAATAAACATATGTTTTAAAATTTTTCAGATATTAACAAGATTTTACTGGAAGGTTTTTACGTTATTGCTAAATATTCCTCAAGCCGGTTCAGTCTTGTCACTAAGAGAAAGCCTAATCATAGTTTGTTTTCTGTTGATTTCAGATTCATCCCTCCTCTGTTTCTAGAAATGGAACAGACATCATTTATAATGTAAGCATAGTTTGAGGGGATTGCTAATTTCCTTGTATTTATAGATGCAGAATATTTATAGAAACAATTTCATCGCTTTCATATTTATATATTTCTCCTGAAGACTTGTTTTGAAATGTTTTTTTAGAGGATTCAGTGGTCAGAAGGAAACTTTCACCTTTTTGCTTTGATCCAATTTTAGAATTGCTCATCTTTACCACAAATTTTTTTCTTTGCCATCTTAGTGTTTGTTTTTCCTTATTGTTATTGTTTGTTGGTTTCCTCAAGTATCATGGGACGGTTTCCCTGAAACTGGAGGATGACAGTTCCTCAGCTCACAAACAGAAAGCCAAAGTCTCCGTCATCAGTTGGCCACAAAAGACGATCAAAGTGGCAGAACTGCCTCAAGCAGATAAGGTGGAATCCACAACTGACTCACACTTCCCCAGACAGGTATGGAAATCTTTTTACTTCCTACTCACCTTAAAACAAGCTGTTTGTTGGGCCATAAACACACAAAATAGCCTCCAAGTGTTGGGGACAGTTTACTCAACACAAATGCTACCCAACAAATGAAAACTCCGAAGAGATAAGTGTGTGATCAACTTGCATTTAAGTCAGTTCTAAATTGTGTTTCCTTCCCGTAGGACCAGTTGCCCTCATTTCCAAAGAACTGTACTCTGGAATTAAAGGGACTCCTCTATTTTGAAGAAAGCCTCCAAAAGCTGTATCAGTGCAATGGGACTGCCTGGAAAGCCTGGAGCCCCCAAACCAAGGTGGGACACAGGCTGAGAGCCAAGTACCTTTACCAGCAGTGTCCCCTATGATAAGCCAATAGAGAGGGGACAACCTGATGCATCACTGTCAACTCATGCTACCTCTGCATGCCCTTTTAACACTTTGAAGACACAGAGGGGACCCAAATCAGCTTTTTAAAAATCATAAAATATATTAGTTAAATCAGTACAATTTAAGAAGATGTTTACTTATTATTTTTTAATTTAATTTTTTTGTTGTTGCGACTGTATACAGCAGAACATAGACCAATTCAACAGTTCCTATACGTACAATTCAGTAACACTGATTACATTCTCAAGTTGTGCAACCATTCTTACCCTTCTTTTCCAAATTGTTTCTCCCTCATTAACAGAAACTTGCTGCCCCTGAGCTACCTATCTGAACTCTCAAGTTGCTGTTATCAATTTGACCCCATATAGGTATTTCTTTAAAAGAGCACAATGGTCAAGGCAGACATTCTTTGCTAATTAAGCTAAACTATGGTTTGGTTTAAAAGACTTTAGGGGATATTTTTGGTTTAAGGTTTAAAGATTATCACAGGGCACTAGTTTTAGAGGTCCATCCAGCCTTCATGGTTCCAGAAATTCTGGATTCCATGAGAATCTGAAATTCCGTTCTGCATTTTCCCCCTTTACTTTGTTCTTTTAAAAACTATTATATTGTTGAGGTGTAAAATGGAAGCATTGCTGAACTTGATAGTGTTCTCTATAAGAAGCCATTGCATTTTGTAGAGAATTGGGATTAGGACTGACCCCATATCTGGTGGCCAAAATGACTCTATTCAAGGTAGGAAGCTGATAGGACTCCTTATGCTGAGGGCAGACCGTGGGTTATAAAGATCATTGTGATGTGGACATGAACACTGCTTTTCAGGAGGTGGAAGACAAGTCCTGCCCAGCTGGGTGGCACCATCACTCAGGCTACTGCCACTCCTTGATCATGGAGCGGAAACGTACCTGGACTGCAGCTGCTCAAGCTTGCAGGGAACAGTAAGAAACCCTATTTCACATTTGATTGATGCTTCTTCTCGGTTTTATTTTTCCATGTGTAAATATGTTTTCTACTATTTCTCTATTTTCTCGTGGAACTTTGGAATGGCTTCATTCATTCAACAAGCACTGAGTGCCTAATATGTGCCAGGCTTTGTTCTAGGAACCCAGAAGGAGTTCTACAGTTCAGAATGGATTCGGAACTGATCTTGATTATGTATTCTGATTTAGTTCTTATCTTTTAAAGCATGCCGTTGACACAATTCTAATTTTTTGCCTTTCTATCTCAGTGTTTTGGAGAAAGTCAGAAGGAACTTATCTGAGTCAGCAGACTTGCAGGTTCTAATAACTTTTTTATGAGATAGGGATTCTTGCCAAGTGATTTGAAAATACATAGTAATGAAAGGCCTTTTAGCGTTGTGGTTGGCACTGATGATTATGAAGCTAGACAAGTTGGACAAAGGCTCCTTGGGTAACAGAACACTCAATGAACAATAACCTGTGGTCAGATAATGGCAACAATGCTTATCTAAGCCATAAGGACTTTAAAAATGCATGTGTGACTATCCCTGATCCTCCTTTTGGCCAACCTGGATATTATCCAAACAGTGCAATTAGATTAATATGCTCTGTGGCTGGCAATTGAGACTAGAGAAGTCTCTGGCAAATATCAGTCAGATCATTCACTTCATCAAATTTAGAAAGTTATGCTCGTCTAAAGACACCATCAGAAAATGAATGGGCAAACCACATTTGAGAAAAGCTATTCTCAAATCGTGTATCTGATAAAGGTCTTAAAACCAGAAAATACAAACAACTCTTACAAATCAATATGAAAAAGGCAAACAACCCAATAAAAAAATACCAAATGACTTGGACATTTGACAAGAAAAGGTATAGAATTGGTCAATAAGTACATGAAAAGTTGGTCAAAACCATTAGACCTCAGGAAAATGCAAATTAAAATCCCAATGAGATACCACTTTATATCTACTAGAATAGCTAAAATCACAAAGATTTACAATACCAAATGTTGACAAGGATATAGAGCAAATAGAGTCGTCATGCATTATTGGCAGAAGTGTAAAATGGTACAACCATATAAAGTATGTCTACCCTGACAATTCCACTTCTATGTATTTACCTAAGAGAAAGATATATGTTTATTTTAAAAAAAGACATGCCCAAGAATTTCATAGCAATCTTACTCGTAATAATAACAGTTTGGGTTATTTATGCTTTTTGTTGTTGTTGTTGCTATTATTGATTTGTCGTTCTTTATATTTTCAGAAACAGGGAAATAGATAGTTTTATAAGCAATAAGATGGAATTGAACTACTGAAACCTTGAACAAAGTGGATAAATCTTAAAACTTTATGTTGAGAAAAAGCAGACTGATACAAAAGAATGAGTATTGTATTATTTCATTTATATGAATAGGAAACATTAATCTATGTTATTAGAAATTAAAATTGATTATCTCTGGCAGGGATTATGTAATGACTGGAAAATAGCACAAAGGAATGTTCTAGAATACTGTTCTATATATTTTTCTGGGTGGTTGTGACACAAATGTATATAATTGTTAAACTCCTCAAATAGAATACTTAAAAATCTATTCATTTTATTGTATGTAAATTATACCTCAATTTTTAAAAAGCTAATAAAATGTTTTAAAAGTATATTTAAAAACTAATCAAATTAGCCACCTTTTTCTTCACTGATGTGTTTCACATCCTAAGTATGAGCACAGACACTGTAGAGGATAACAAGTGGCCTTCAGGTTTCTTGTTGATAAGTTGGTGGTATAAAAGAATTTAAAAATATTTACAGTAATTATTGTTTGTGTACATATATGTCCCTTGTGCTAGACATTAGAGGAGTAAAAAGACATTCTTCACCCAAAGAACCAGATGTCCTACTTTAATTGAAGGTGTCCTACTTTTAATTAAAGTTTGTCTCAATGCCTAGAAGGCTCAGGTAGGAGTAATGGTATAGCTCTTTTTTCCCTCCTCAATGAAAGGGCTTTGATGGAGAATCAAAAACTATCTGAACCAGCAAGGAGGAGATTGCAATATACTACAAGGGGAAAATATCATGGTTCTTCCACTGACAAAAATGAGGGCAAGGGCAGTTATACTCTAGCCCAGGTTTACCAAAATTACATTGCTGCTGGGGTTTGTTGCTAAAATACTGATGAGCAGACCAACAGAACCCCCAAACCTTTAGGTGGAAGCAGCTTTCTTGTTCATCTTCTAGTTGTTTTCAAAGGACAATTCAAGGAACTGTAGCTGGCCTTTAATGATCCTTTCACTGGTCCTCAGTGTTATGAGAAAAATAAGAACAATGTATATTGAGAGATCTTCCATCAGTCCGTAGGTGTTGGTGTAAGGTTGCACCAAGTGTCTTTTCTTAGATGGACTGTTCTTTATTCTGAGACTGTGATCATCCAGGTTTGTGTGTGTGTGTGTGTGAAAATCTTTTCTTTTTTTTTTTAAGAAATAGTGGCAACTTACAGTGATATTGTTGATGTCTTCATGTTGACAACCCTACATCAGTCCCTCAATATCTTTTTTATTTTACTGATCTAGTTAATTACAGCTGGGTTTTAGTGATGAACACAAAGAGTAGCAAGGGTTTCTTTGTATAACTATTAATATTGTAGAATTCACTCATCCCAGTAACAAATTTGAAACCCAGATTAAAAGTACAGCCACTTTCTCATGCAATTAACCTAAGATTTCACCTGTAGCTTGGTTTAAGCACCTTGATACCATGACCCTTTACACTAGCCTGACCTAGTTCCACAGGCCTCCTTGCCAATAATGCCTTACTTTATATAACACTTTATAGTTTACAGAATTCTTTTGCATATATTAGCTTATTTTATCCTCCCATCACTTCTGTGAGGGAAGTAGGTATTATCTGCATTTTAAAGACTGAAAAAAAAAAGAGGTTCAGGGAAACAATATCATATGCTCATGGTTATACATATAAGTAAAAGGAAGAGACCAGACTTAATTTCCCATTACACCACTCTCCAAAGATAACCCTATAAGTATATGGGATTTCTTATCCCAGGTGTGTTGACAAGTACACCTATTTAACCTTGTTTTGGGATAACCTAGATTTCAAACTTCAAAATTATGTGTTAAAAAGTTTGCATCTCTCACAGCAAAGACATATTAAGATTCGTATTTAATTATAGATCCTAAGTTTCCTATGGATTTAAATCAAACTAACCTTGCAGAGTAAACCTAAGGTACAATCAAGATCCAAGTTTATAGGTGCATTCTTTCAACAAATATTTATCAGGCACTGATTATATGGCAGGTACTGAGAATGTCTAAGGAGCCCTGGTGGCACAGTGGTTGAGCTCTCAGCTGCTAACTAAAAGGTTGACAATTTGAATCCACCAGCAGCTCCATAGGGGAAGATGTGGCAGTCTGCTCCCATAAAGATTACAACCTTGGAAACCCTATGGGGCAGTTGTACTCTGTGCTATAGGGTCGTTATGAGTCAGAATCTACTTGACGGCAATTGATTTTTTAATGGGGAATGTCTAGACCAGACCATATATTTGAATATTTATTATTTCCCAGTATTGGTCCCAGTTGTGCAGCCCAACAGCTAAATCATTCCTTGTTCAACAATGAGTTTCAAAGAAATGGACACAAAAACTCTCCAGATCCAGCTGTTCTATATGGCGAGTCCCAACCTCTATATTTTACATCAGTAAGGCCCTCATACAATCTTGATAATGCCTTCCCGCATCTCCTTCCCAGAGAGCTCTATCAAAAATGTGAAAGTCACTGAATTTAAATGATAGCATTTAGCTTTCACTGAGTCAATGTCTTACTATAAAAAAACAAACCAAACCCGTTGCCATTAAGTCAATTCCGACTCATAGTGACCCCATAGGACAGAGTAGAACTGTCCCATAGGGTTTCCAAGGAGCAACTGTGAGATTCAAACTTCCAGCCTTTTGGTTAGCGGCCGAGCTCTTAACCACTGCACCAGCAGGGCTCCAATGTCTTACTGTAGGTAAGAATTCTCTCCACTTAGACATAAAAGTATGAGTTGCCAGCAATATTCAAAATTATGTAAGAGTATTTGGTATTTGTTGTTGTTGTTGGGTGTCGTCCAGTCAATTTTGACTTGTAGTGACCCCATGTGACAGAGTAGAACTACCCCATAGTGTCTTCTTGCCTGTAATCTTTTCAGAAGCAAATCACCAGGTTTTTATCCTGTGGAGCAGCTAAGGGGGTTCAAACTCCCAAACTTTCACTTAGTAGCTGAGAGCATAACCATTTGCTGCCAGGGATCCTTAAATGCTATGAATAGAAAGACGTTTTGTTCTGGAATAAACTGTTATAAAATCTATTATAATACCTGAAAATTTCCCACCCCCTATTAATTCAACAAATCAAACATGATATTATAAGCAGGTTCAGAACTACTTTATTCAAATTATTTTGAAGTTATTTTGATGAACTCCAGTCTCAGGGAATTATTTAAAGCTATGGTACCATGACTTTTTTTTAGATGTAAAACTGACAGATTTTTCAGAATAAGAGAAAGTTTTTAATGACAACTGGGACTTTTCCAGAGTTTTAGGAAGCAACTGATTATATATCTATTAGTAACGTAAAGTAATATACAGTCTTTCAAATTACACATTACCTATTTAATCGTACCTATATTGTTCCTGAAATTAAAACATCTACCAAATGGAATTTCTGTTGGCATTCCAGGGTGTGTAAGGGAGGAAAAGAAAATATATATGGTGTGAGATGTTTAAATGATCATAAAAAGCTTCAAATTTTAAAATTTCAATAGAAAGAATGGATTTTTTTTTATCTGATTGCATTTGTATGGTACTTCAGTATATATTTTATTTCAAAAAGACAAGAACAATTACCCCCAAAACCACTGATACTAATTACAGGCATTTCAGAAAAAGTCAAGCAGCAGATTGAAAGCAAAGAATACTGCATATACCATGGACTACCAGAAGAATGAACAAATCTGTCTTGGAAGAAGTACAGGCGGAATGCTCCTTAGAATGGAGGATGGAGAGACAATGTCTCACGTACTTTGGATGTGTTATCAGGAGGGACCAGTCCCTGGAGAAGGACATCATGCTTGGTAAAGTAGAGGGTCAGCGAAAAAGAGGAAGACCCTCAACGAGATGGATTGACACAGTGGCTACAACAGTGGGCTCAGACATAGTAACGACTGTGATGATGGTGCAGGACCGGACAGTGTTTCGTTCTGTTGTACACAGAGTCGCTATGAGTTGGAACCAACTCCACGGCACCTAACAACAACAACATGCATCTAGTATGTTGTTTTATTTGGTCTCAGGGACCATTATTAGGGCCATCTGGGTTGTTTTCTTTGGCCTCCTTGCTGGTGTATGTATCCGAAGGTCCCATACGGAGTGTCATTCACAGCACTCATGTCTCAGTAAGAATAGCAAATTTTGCTTTATCCCTTGTCCCTAATCAGATTGCCAGCTCAACTCAATCTTTATCTCCAATCTCCTTTCCTCTCCATTGGTGTTTTATTATTTTTCTAACCCAGAGGAGCCAGACTCTTAGATTAAGCATTTCTTGAATTTACATATTATAATCTCATCTGCTCATTTCCTTTGCTGGTCATTGTACATTTGGTAATTCTATTATTATAGATCATTATCTAGGAAACCATGTTGTTTTCCACAGGAGTGTCTGGAACCCCTGCTGTCCTATCCTTAGAGGTTTTACTCTGAAATATACTTGTGTTGTTGTTGTTAGTTGTAAACAAGTCGATTCCAACTCATAGTGGCCCTTAGTGTACAGAGTAGAACTGCTCCATAAAGTTTTCAAGGCTGTGACCTTTTGAAAGCAGATCACCAGGCTTGTCTTCTGAGGCACCTCTGGGTGTGTTCAAAAGGCCAACCTTTTGGGTGGTAGTTGAGCATTTAACCATCTGCACCACCCATGGACTCCATGAGATACACTTGTGCTTAATCAAAAAGTCTAAAAGAAATAGATGTTTATTTCTGTAACCAGGAAAGTGAGTTTCCATTTTTAATACTACACTTCGAATGCCTTCAAATTTCAGAGCTGTGAAAAGATTCTTGTTTGTATATGTGTGCCTATGTATTTGATTTTTATATCTGTACATGCACATATCTATACAGATAACATCCATATTTATGTGTGTATGGACATAAAAGACAAACATGCTATTTGTATAAAATAATCAACATATAAATATCCAAACATTTATTTTGTGAATAACTATGCTCTAATAATTTACCCTAAACACAGCTGTTTCCCCATCTCTCTCTTTTGGGGCTTCTTATTTCTTGGGGAAGGGGCCCTGATGGTGGAGTGGTTAAAGCACTCAGCTGCTAACCCAAAGGTTGGTGGTTCAAACCCACCAGCCATCCCATGGGAGAAAGATACGGCAGTCTGCTTCCATAAGGATTTACAGGACATTTCTACTCTTTCCTATAGGGTCGCTATGAGTCAAAATTGACTTGACGGCAGTGGATTTCTTTTTGGTTTCCTTCTTGGAGAGTCAAAAAGAACACCAAAATAGTACTTGAGCCGTTAAAATGGGTTTTATAAAGTCTGCTTTAAAGATAGTTCCAAGAATGTGAAAGCTAGAGAACATGTTAACTATCCTGTAATAAAGCTCTGTTATTTCCTGATGTGAGTCCCTGGGTAGTGCGAATGGTTAATGTGCTCTGCTGCTAACTGAAAGGTTAAAGGTGGGCAGTTAAAGTCCACCCGGTGGTGCCTCGGAAGAAAGGCCTAGCAATCTATTTCTGAAAACTCAGCCATTGAAAACTCTATGGAGCACAGTTACAGTCTGACAGACAAAGGGTCGCCATGAGTCGGAGTCAACTCAACTGCAACTTTTTTTTTTCTTCTTCTGATGAAATAGGGGCAAAGCAGAACGAACTAGAACCCTGGCATCCCATGCTCTGTCCAGTGTAAGTGTTGACTAAGACAGCCCTCAGCCTTTTCTCAGACCATGCCACGCTTAGCACAAGCTTAATATTCTGGTGTTCTAAGGCCACCACACATTAGAATTAGCATGCTGGATGTGAAGCGAAGAGGAGGAAATACTGCTATGGTATCTGTGGTAGTTGTCAGACAGGAGCTGACAGTAAGTAATGAGGTCAGAGCCAGTCACAGAACCCAAATCCAGCAGCCTGAGGCCATTCCGTGAAGGGGCAAAGACCTTACATATCTCAGGAGGCCTATAAATCACTGCTGTGTTATAGAACCACACAATTACTGGTAGTGTTAGTGGAAAAAAATCATTAATAAGTGGATAAATTATGTTCACCATCGGTGATCTGGAAAAACAGGGAAATAGATCTAAATTTTTTAATTCAACAGGTGTCTAATTTTATACAAGTATTGCTATTTTTGTTTCCTACCTTATTTTCGTGTCAATGGATATTAACCAAGCAAAGAAATAATGGTGGTTTTACTTGTTTCTTTTTTTTTAAACTTTCTATATTAAAAAAAGAAGAAAAGAATAATATCTGTTGACATTTCACTTGAAGCATTTTTAAGGGCCTAATCAGCACTGAGGGGAATTAGGCACAATCAAATATTGCTTATAGGAATAATTCAGGTAGCTGCAAAAAGAATTCATAAAGAATTTTATTTTGGATAAATATGTTTGGAAAAACAAGGGCTTTGACTTCAGCATGATACATGAAGTTTTGACAGTGGGGCTGGACTCATTTCACTGGGTCGCAATTATTGGATTAGTTGACTAAACAACACCAAGCTCCAAATGTAGGCCTCAACTAAATTCATTTTATCCAAGGAATTAGTTCGGGTTACCTTACTGATCAAATTGTGAGGATGGCGTGGGACTGGGCAGTGTTTCGTTTGGTTGTACGTAGGGTCGCTATGAAAGACCTACTTGAAAGACCTAACAACAACTGATCAGATTAACTGGAGAATTGCTAGATTTCTATGATTTAGAAATACACTTCTTTGGAGAGCGGTAAAATTTTGGTATTAAATAATTAATCTTTATAAATAGGCAGTTGCTGAATTTTCAAAGATGTTTAAAACCTACTGAACTTGTGTGTCACAGCCTAGGTATTGTAACAAAATATCACTTTCCTTGCTGCCACCTACCACGACCCTGCAGATAATTATTAAAATGAAAATATAGTATAAAACTCTGGGAAAGGACCAATAAGCAACATCATGACAAACAGAATATATTGAAGTTGTCAAGGATTTCAGTTTACTTAGATCCACAGTCAATGCCCATGGAAGCAGAAGTCAAGAAATCAAACGATGTATTACATTGGGCAAATCTGCTGCAAAAGATCTCTTTAAAGTGTTGGGAAGCAAAAATGTTACTTTGAGGACTAAGGTGTGCCTGACCCAAACCATGATATTTTCAATTGCCTCATATGCATGTGAAAGCTGGACAATGAATAAGAAGACCGACGAAGAATCGATGACTTTGAATTATAGTGTTGGTGAAGAGTAGTGAACAGAATGTGGACTGCCAGAAGAAAGAACAAATTTGAATGAAGAAGTACAGCCAGCGTGCTCCTTGGAAGCGAGGATGGCGAGACTTCGTCTCACATACTTTGGACATGTTATCGGGAGGGACCAGTTCCTGGAGAAGGACGTCATGCTTGGTAAGGTAGAGGGTCATTGAGAAAGAGGAAGACCCTCAACGAGATGGATTGACATAGTGGCTGCAACAGTGGGCTCAAACATAGCAACAGTTGTGAGGATGGTGCAGGACCAGGCAGTGTTTCGTTCTGATGTTACATAGGGCTGCTACAAGTTGGAATCAACTCAATGACACCTAACAACAACAACGAATATTTGTTGTTGTTGTTGTTAAGTGCTGTTGAGTTGATTCTGACTCATAGTGACCCCATGTGACAAAGTAGAACCGCACCGTAGGGTTTTCTTGGCTATAATCTTTACAGGAGAACATCACAAGGTCTTTCTCCCACAGAGCTGCTGGGTGAGTTCGAACTACCAACCTTTTGGTTAGCAGCCAAGTGCTTAACCATTGTGCCACCATCTTTCATTTTTTTTGTACTGTGGTGGCTTGCGTGTTGCCGTTATGCTGTAAGCTGTGCCACCAGTATTTCACATACCAGTAGAATCACCCATAGTGGACTGGTTTCAGAGGAACTTCCAGACTAGGACAGACTAGGAAGAAAGGCCTAGTGATTTACTTCTGAAAATTAGCCAATGAGAACTCTATGGATCACAACAGAACATTGTCCACTGTCATGAATTGAATTATGTCCCCCAAAAATGTGTGTCAAGGTGGCTAGGCCATGATTTCCAGTATTGTGTGATTGTCCACCATTTTGTCATCTGATGTGATTATCCTATGTGTTGTAAATCCTACTCCTTTGACATTAATTAGGCAGGATTAGCGACCGTTATATTAATGAGACACGACTCTATCTACAAGATTAGGTTGTGTCTTAAGCCAATCTCTTTTGAGATATAAAAGACAGAATCGAGCAGAGGGACATGGGGACCTCATACCACAAAGAAGCAAGAACCAGGAGAATAGTGTGTCCTTTGGACCCGGGGTCCCTCGACTAAGAAGCTCTTCAGCTGATGAAGATTGACTACAGAGGCCTTTCCCCAGAGCTGACAGAGAGAGAAAGCCTTTCCCCGGAGCTGGAACCCTGAATTTGGACTTCTAGCCTCCTAGATTGTGAGAGAATAAATTTCTTTTTGTTAAAACCATCCACTTGTAGTATTTCTGTTATAGCAGCACTAGATGACTAAGTCATCCAATACAGTACTGAAAGATGAGCCCCCTAGGGAAAAGGTACTCAAAATACAGAGTGGCCACAGCAATGGATTCGGGTGTACCAATGATCATGAAGGTGGTGCAGGACCAGGCAACATTTTGTTCTGTTGTACAGAGGGTCTGCATGAGTTGGAGCCGACTTGACGACAACTAACAACATATCTGTTTAGTTTTATTTTTAATGATTTTTATTTCTCTTATGTATGGCAGCAGAAATGTTGAACTTCTTATCACTAAGGCTCTCATTTTCATTTGTTTGCATGTAGACACCTGGGCAGCCTTGTAACTGTCCTCACAAGGCAGCATATGCGATGGCTCTGGGATATCAGTGGAAGGAGGCCCTTCTGGATAGGCAAGTATCTGTGCTGCACATAGGTGGCAGGCAAGGACACCAAGAGACTGGACACCTCCCACTGCTCGCTTCCATGGACCAATGTCATTCTGGTCTACCAGTAATGACCAATGGCCTAGCTATGTTTGATGGTTTGACAGTCTGTCTTTTAAAACCTCTCTTAAACGTTTTGACACAATGCTTTCATTTTCAAACATCTATCCCAAAGAAATAATTAGTGATGTGGTTAGATTTATAGGTAAGAGAGGTCACCACAATTTCTAAAAGTAAAAACATTAGAAATAGCTATAAATCGGGGAGGGTTAAATAAATTATAATATAGCCGTATGAAGGAATATTTAATATTTAATGCTTGGGCCTTAAGTATTAAAGACATGACAAAATGTCTTTGGTGTATTTATTCATTCAGTAAATATATGTTAGATGTATATTATGCTATATATAAAACATGCAATTTATTGCAGTTGTAGCAAGATGCTAAATAAAACAAGGTCCACAGCCACATAAAACATGAAATAATTTAGAATGAAAAAATTAACTTATATGCATGTAGTGTATATTTATATCAAAGTATTAGAAATGGTTTACATCCAGGTGGGAATTAAAGGTAATCTGAATTGTATTTCTTAATTTCTGAGTTTTTTAGTATTTTCTACAGTGTTAACAACAATATAAATCTTTTAAAGCCATTTGAGAAATAGAATTCTCATGGCACATCAAAGTCAGTGTTCCCACCACCTTCCCTGAAAAGTATTGTATTTGAGGGAACTATAAGAAACATAGTGTTGGCTTCACAAAATTTTTGTAATACTCAGTGGGTCTCTAAATTCTGAAATTATCTGAGACTATTAAACTGTTGGATAAGTTTTCTCTACATCCACAATGCCTGATTTCAAGGCTCCATCCTCACAAAATAGTTAGCATACCATTATCTGATCAATAATTCAAGGAAATGTTCCAGAAGCAGATTGGGTGTTGCTAACCCAGTGGATTCCATTTGAATCCACTCAAAAATATAGACTGAGAATCAGCTGAGGGAAGGTAGTATGCTATGTAACTAAGACTATTCACACTCAAGTTGGGTTTAGGAGCTAACAGACCATGCTGTTCCAGGGGATTCCTTCCTCATTTCATTCCTTTTTATTTCAATTAGGAAAGCTAGTGAGTGGGAGGAATGCTTCTTTAAGAAACTATTAGAACAGCTTTACAGCATTAAAGTGCAATTTGCAAAAACTGCCAGTGGGAGTAGGGGGCAAGTAGAGGAAAGCTGCTCTGTATTGGAATTGTTCCAGACTAAAAATAATACACAGAAAGCTGCTTTCAAATAGGAAAACCAAGGTATCTAAATCATGAAGAACAATAGACAAGAATGTATCTCTTTCTCTGTGGTAGGAGTTCTGTGTGTAGGCTAATACGAATAATAATAGCTGCTATTTATTAAATACTTACATATGCCAAGAGCTTTACATGCATTATCTTATTTAAATCTCAGAACAGCCTTTGATGTACTATTTTTATCCCCACTTTTTAGATGAGTTTCAGAAAATTCAGCTTAAGTTTCTGCCCAAAGATGCTGGGATTTGGACTCTGGTCTGCCTGACTCCAAAGCCTTGTGCTCTTAATTGTATCTTATAGGATTCCCAACTCCTGTTACTTGTTTTAGAGTCTCTGGGTGGTGCAAGCACTTAACACGCTCAGCTGCTAACCAAAAGGTTGGAGGTTTGAGTTTACCCAGAGGCACCTTGGAAGAAAGGCCTGGCCATCTACTGCCAACAAATTAGCTATTGAAAACCCTGTGGATGACAGTTCTACTCTGACATACACATGGGGTTGGTGAGTCGGAATCTACTCGATGCTAACTGGTTATTACTTGTTTTAGAACCTGGGTCCAGAATACATATGATTCCTGAGTTTAGAACAACAGACTGGATATGATGTCTAAGTATAAAGGTAATAAAAGAATTTCACACCTTTTTTTTTTGTTTACATTAGGTTTGAATGACCAAGTGCATGCTGGCCACTGGGAGTGGATTGGTGGTGAGCCCGTCACCTTCACCAACTGGAGGAAATTACCCCGTCAACATTCAAAGCCTGGAAAGAACTGTGTTTTGGTTCATAGACAAGGGAAATGGCAGGCCAAGGACTGTAGGCAGGGCAAACCCCACAATTATATATGCTCCAGGAAACTCTAAATGTAACTGGCCTTCTAGGTGCCCGCCTGGGGTTTCTCACCTATTTATTTATAGGATTTGTGAATATTGCTCAAGAGAAAACCAGTTGTCATGACTTACTTCTTACATTTTTAAAATCGTAGTTTGTAAGTGATCCTCTCTAGTTAAAAATGGAACAAAAATTAATTGTTCCAGAAAGATTGATAAATGAATATTTCTTATAAAATGAGATACAATTTTTGCATCTCAATACCTTTTAAAGTAAAAGCCTGCAGTATTATAAGATGTAAGATTTGTTTATTCCAGGTGACACCCCCCAGCCCCTAAATCTCAGGCAGCACCAATATCATGGTCCTTGGAATTTTTTTGTTCTATTACTTCAAATGAATCCTTTCTGAAATCTATATTGCAGGCACTCCTACCATTTCAGTCTGAATGAAGTTAACCCTTCCAGTTCATTTGACCAAAGGTGAACTGCAAAAGGTTGGTTTGTCCCTTTGGAGTCCTTTTAAATGTGAAACCTGAGATTAGAGGCTGTGGATAGAAAGAAAGGAGAATTCTTTCTCTAAAAGATGTTGTGGAGAAGGAAGGCTTTAGGTAGGGGAACCACTCTGTGGAGGCTCATCTGCAAGGCTTTAGTTCAGGTAAGCATTCAGGGGGCTCCTTGTACCTCCGAGGTCTACACATCACTATTCATTAGACAGATCACCTTTTCCAATAAGAATGCTGACATCATACCATTCCAAAGCTAATGACTGGGCTTCCCCAGCCTTGCAGAATCATGAGAAATTTGAAGTTCCATGAGTCTCTTTCTTCACCTGCATGTGTACGTAGTACTGACTGGCATTTCTCGAGGATGTTTGAAATAGTATATATGAATGATGGTTGACATATGGAAGAAAAATACTGCTTCCTCAGAAGTGTATCAGTGAACTGTGCTGATGAATCAAAGAAAAGTAATACTGAAAACAGAGCCCTTGAAAGCCTATATTCTTGGAAAAAGATTTCACTGCAATGTTAAGCCCTTAAATCTTTAATCTTTGCAGAAATGCCATACTAACTTGATTCTCTAATGTAAAGGTACCTTATTAATTTATCATCTCAGCTGAGTGAAGCATTTTGTAGCAGTGAAGCATGTTGCAGCCTTACCAGTCTGAAATTAAGGTTCTAATTAGAGGAAATTAGAACTTTATTTCTGAAATATGTACTCCAGATTTTTCTCTTTTCCTAATCAGTGAAAAGTATAGGTGTGCCAAATGTAACCTTCTACTTGAGCATCAGTGCAACTTCAGGATCAAAACTGGTTATTAAGTAGAGTTTTGGTGCAGGTTTTATTATAACCATAGCTTGCGTGAAAATTAATAATGTTTGAAAAAATTCAGTCCAGCTTTGGATATTAAAAACATGACAAGCTTCCTTTATTTCTGCTTATTCATCAAGCATTTGATTAATAGAAAAATTTACAAAGAGAGGTTAGGATAAGACTCAGATGTTCTACCTCTTACTTAAATCTAAACATCATATGGAGTCAGGCAGCTCCTTACCTTAGATGGGAGACTGGTATAATGTACAGGTCTCCTGTGTCACACAGGTAGTCTCTGGTGTTTAACCAAAAGGTGTCAAATCCATCCTCCTGGACCAGCTCCAATCAGATTCCTTCTGATCCACTAGCTTTTGCAGTGTGGAAAGATGGGATGCAGGTTAGAGAGGAGATGAGTTGTTGACCTGAAGGATTAAGTCCTAGAAGGAAAAGCAAAAGTTCAAGGAATGAAGAATTCAAGGACCAGTCCTCTCTACTGGAATTCTAGAACTATATAAACTGTTAAAACTGGAACTATAAAGCTCTGTCAACTATGCAAAACCCAGTCAGCATGGTAGTTTTATCATACATTTCTGCAATGAAAATATTTAAATACAATTGCAAATGTTAGCATAAAGAGAGAATGTTTTGATTTTTATAACAACTAGAGGATAACTACTATAGCTGTAGTATAAAAACTATAATACACTAGAAGAATATGTTAAAATATTCTTGATCATGAAAACATCAATTTAGTTGTAAAATCTAAGTAATTGAAAGAAGATGCAAATAAAAAATCGGGCAAGTTTGGGTGCTAGGCAATTATGACCTTCATTTCTTCCTCATGATTGGGCTTTGGACTGGGGGGTGGGGAGCAGGAAATAAATGGTTAGCATGATTCCTTCTATCTTGATATTCCACTGCCACCCTCCAGTTTCTGGTGGGAGTGGGAAGAGAAGACATGGAATAATGGGTAGAATGGAAATGGGAGATTAGTGGAGAGAAAAGGAAAGAGAGGAGAGAAGGGTTGAATATGAGGGGATGGAGGCAGATGGTACCTAGGAAAGAGAGCATCAGGAAGAAGAACCTGAATGTCACCTGGGCCCCTCTTTCCAAACTTGAATACCGACTGAGGAAAAGTCTTACTTTATCCACAGACATCAGTCCAGCTCAATAGTGTGTAGCTTTTCAGAATCTTCTGATTTTTGGTCTTTAAAAAATACACAGCATATATTTGCGAAAAAACAAGCTTAAAACAAGATATGATAATCATTTCACCTCCTTCCAAAATATGGTGAAAATGAACCAGGTGACATTTATTTACGATTCTGTTTGTGTTTAATACAGCCAAGAAAATATATACATGTCTTTTAATTAACACTATTAAAAAAACCAAACCTGTTGTGTGTAATTTAAACCATAAACTGGTGCTGATTAATTTTCTTCAACAAGGCAGCATATTAAATGTACTGTATCCAGTGTTGTATCAAAATTAATAAAATATACTTGTTTCTAGTTTTGATCCATTGTTCCTTAAGTTTTTAACATTCTATGTTTTTCCTAGGTACACATGGGTTTTATATTTTAATGATTTTACCCATTGTAAGAAGGGATGGGGGAGAAAACTCAGCATGTCTCTTTTGCCCTTATAACTTAAACCAGCCTTTAGTTGTATGGATTGCTATGAGTCAGAATTGACTTGATGGCAATGGGTTTGGTTTGGGTTTTAGTTGTATGGCATCCATCCGTCCATCCATCCATCCATCCACCCATCCATCCACCGTTCGTTCAACAAATGCTGAATAGGGAGTGCCAACCCTGCCCCTGACATTGCTCTAGATGCTAGAGAGATTGTAGTGAATAAGACAGGAGTAAGAGAATAAAAGTATAAAAGCATAGCTCAGATATGCATATTTCTTGTAGTTTTTTTTAAGCCTCAAGTTTTTACCAGGGAGGAAGTCGAAATCATTGATTACATTATTCTTTAGCATTGAAGAGGAATACATAGATACAAACAGCTTAGACTGCCTTTTGTTATGTTTCTCTCCTGATTAAGAAATGGGTGATAACTTCCTGAGTTTATAATCAGGTTAAAATGCTATTGACAGAGTTTGCCTCAGATTTCCTGTCTCTAAAATCAGGTTAGTAACTAAGGTTTTTAAATCTGGCTAAATGATTTTGTAACAATCCATCCCCCACACCCTCCCCCCGCACCCCCCCCCCCCCCCAGAAAAAAAACCCAGTGTGTGTCTCTGTTATCTTGGAAATTTATTTTTGGAGTAACAGAAGTAAAAGAGAGAGACCTTTGATACCATCTTGTTTAATACCATTTTTATAGCAGAGAAGACTGAGGTCATCAGGAATTAACATATATAGGAAACATTATGCTAAGTAAAAGAAGTGAGACACAAAAGACCACGTATTATATGATTCCTTTTATATGAAATGTCCAGAAGAGGCAAATCTATAGAGACAGAAAACAGGTCAGTGATTGCCAGGGCATGGGAGAAGGAGGAAATTGGGACTAACTCTTAATAGGTATAGCGTTTCTTTTTGGGGGAATGGAAATGTTCTGGAATTAAATGATGGTTGCCCAACATAGTGAATAGACTAAAAACCACTGAAGGGTACACTTTAAAATGGTGAATTTTGTGTTATGTGAAATATATCTCAACAAAAAATGCTATAAAAATTCACCATATAAAATTTATTTTAATAAGGTGTAAATGGGTTGATGTATTTGCTGTGGGTTTACCCAACTTGTCCAAGATACATTTTCTAGACTTTGCCTCATGCCTCACCCAGGTTTTAGTTTATTTGTTTATACAGTTAATTGAGGGGAAGTGAATGCTGATCAGACATATTTTTTTAAATTTGTAGTACAGCTCCATTGATATTCCTCCCTCTTCTTCCCATCAATCATGGGAGAACTGCCACTGAGGACAGGGTGTGTCTGGATGTCTGTAATGTCTAGGACAGTATGACTTTCTTAAAGTTAACTTTACAAGCCTTTAGAACAGGATTGTCCAGGAAATGAATATACTATCCTCATAACTTACTCATATAGCTGTTCGTTTCAAACAGTTTTTATAGATCTTATATTCTGGTAGGCAATAAATTTTAGTTTCTCTTAAGACAGAAAGGAACAAAAATAAACTAACCCTTCCATTGAAGGCCTCATGGTGACCCATATAACACTTTTTCCAAGCAATGACGTATAAATTCACCTTTTGCATCTATCCCCATCTGTATTTTTGCTTTCCATAGGCAATCAATCCCAACTTACCCTGTAGAAGAAAAATGTGTTCAGACCCAAGTATATGCTGCCTGCAAAAGATACACTTTGAATACCAAACCAAAACCAAACCCTTTGCCGTCAAGTTGATTCCAACTCATAGTAACCCTATAGGACAGAATAGAACTGCCCTATAGGGTTTCCAAGGTTGTGAATCTTTACAGATGCATACTGCCACATCTTTCTCCCGAGGAGCAGCTGGTGGGTTTAAACCGCTGACCTTTTGGTTAGCAGTTGAGTGCTTCACCACTGCACAACCAGGGCTCCTCACATTTTAAATATAAATACTCAAATACATTAAAGGTCCAAGAATGGAAAAAGACACAACATGCTAAAACTAGTCAAAAGTAAGCTGAAATGGCTATATTAGACAAAGTAGATTTTATAGTGAGGAAATGTACCAAGGATAAAGAAGGTCATTTCATAATGATTAAGGGATCAATACATCAGGAAGACACAACAATCCTACACATACAACAAAGCTTAAAAATAACATGAAGCAAAACTTACAGAATTGCAAGGATAAATAGACAACAGAATAGAAACAGAAACAGACACATGGTTAAGAGCTTGGCTGCTAACCAAAGGGTTGGCGGTTTGAATCCACCAGCCGCTCCTTGGAAACCCTATGGGGAAGTTCTACTCTGTCCTGTAGGTCGCTATGAGTTGGAATTGACTTGACGGCAACGGATTTTATTAATATATAAATATGTATAATTTTATATACAGAAATACACAAATCTATTATATATAATTATAGTCAGAGATGGGAATATCCCTCTTTCTAAAACTGATAGAACAAGGAGGCATAAAATCAGTAAGGATGTGAAAGATGGACACTTTTAACCAAATTAACCTGACGTTTCTAGAACACTCCACCCAACAACAGCAGAATACACATGCCATTCAAGTGCACATGGAACGTTTACCAGAGCGGACCATATTCTAGAACATAAAACAAGTCTCAGTAAATTTAAAAATATTTAAGTCATACAAAGTATGTTTTCTGACCACAATGGAATGAAATTTGAAATCAGTTAACAGAAATATCTTTGGAAATTGCCCAAATGTTTAGAAACTAAATTAGACATTTCTTTTAAGACATGGGTTAAAGAGGAAATCAAAAGGGAAGTTAGAAACTATTTTAACCAGAATAAAAATGAAAGCACAACATATCAAAGTTTGTGGGATGCCATTAAAGCAGTATTTAGAGGCAACTTTATACTACTAATTGCCAACATTAGAAAGGGAAAAGGTCTTAACAACCTCAACTTCCACCTTGAGACTCTCAAAAAAGAACAAAGCAGAAATAAGGAAATAATAAAGTCAGAGCAGAAATCAATGAAATAGGAAACAGAAAAACAATAGGAAAAAAAAAAACAGTGAAACCAAAAAGTAGTTCTTTGAGAAGATCAATAAAATTGACAAACCTCTGTAGCCAGACTGATCAAGAGAAAAAGAGAGAAGATGCAGACTGCAAATACCTGGAATGAGAGAGAGAACATCACTACAGATTCTATACATATTAAAAGGATAATAAGGGAATAATATGACCAACTTTATGCCAATAAACATGACAAATGAAATGGACAAATTCCTTGAAAGACAAACTCCCAAAGCTTAATCAAGAAAAAACAGGTAACTTAAAAAAAGCTCTATATCTATTAAAGAAATGGAATTTGTAGTTAAAAATTTTCTTACAAAGAAAACTCCAGATTCAGATAGCTTCACTACCGAATTCTAGAAATATTTAAGGAAGAAACAGCATCAGTTCTACACAAACTCATGCAGAAAATTGAAGGGAAAGAATACTTTGTAACTTATCCTATGAGGTCAGCATTACTCTGATGCTAAGGGAGACAAAAGTATTACAAAAAAAGAAAATGACAAAACATCCCTCATGAATGCAAAACTTTGAAGCAAAATTTTAGCAATTCAAATCCAATAATACATACAAATGGATAATACATCTTGAGGAAGACACTGTTTAGAGAAAGACAAGCCATAGACTGGAAGAAAATACGAACTATGGGTATAACTGATAAAGGACGTATCCAAAGTATATTTAAAAAAACTTCAAAATTCAAGAATAAGAAAACAGACAACCCAGTTTTAAAAATGGGCAGAAGATTTGAAAAAATACTTCACCAAAGAAGATATACGAATGGCAGATAAGCACACAAAAGGATGCTTACCATCATTAGTCGTCGTTGTTGTCAGTTGCCATGGAGTCGGTTTTGACTCATGGTGACCCAATGTGTGCACAGTAGAGCTGCTCCATAGGGTTTTCAAGGCTGTGACCTTTTGGAAGCAGATTGCCAGGCCTGTCTTCCAAAGCACCTCTGAGTGGGTTCAAAGCGCCAAACTTTCAGCTAGTAGTTGAGTGCTTATTAACCTTTTGCTCCACCCAGGAACTCCCCATTAGTCATTAGGGAAATGCAAATTAAAACCACAGTGAGATACCACTATACACTTATTAGGATAGCTAAAGGTAAAAAGATTGACTGTATGTACCAAGTGCTGGTGAGGATGTGGAGGAATTGGAACTCTCATACTGTGCTGATGGAAATAGAAAATCCAATTTTGAGAAATAATGAGTGTACACCTTCCATATGATCCAGTCATTCTACTCCTGAGTATTTACCCAAGACAAAATAAATCATATACCCACATAAATTACACAACATGATGGAAAACGATTAAAAAAAAAGAGTATATGCATGAAGATACACAATTTAAGTTCCAATGATAGAAAATGCTTAATGGAATAATTCTTCCATTAAAATAATAGTTCTATCACATAATTTAAAATAGCAAAATATAAAATAATAAATGTACCACTATAATAGCTATGTTACAATAGGCAAACTGAAAGGTGAGAACAACATGAGATGGGTTTCTATCTCAACCTGCATCACTTGCGAGCCATGAATCCTTAAATTCCCTAAACTCAGATTGTCTCATCTATAAATGGAGAAAAGAATTACTTCCTAGAAGAATTTTTGTGAAAATTAAACATAAAACTATAAAGAATATACTTGGTACATAGTTGGCACTCAATAAAAGGTACCTTTTAAAAGTTACAGCGTATTTGTAGGGGAGAGGGACTTGTAGCATGCAAAGCCAGCATCTGTACTTGGAAGAGGGTAACAACTTCAAACAGAGCCTGTCCTTGGCAGTAACTAACCTCAACAGAGAAGGAGGAGCTTGGGGTGGGAGAATTGGGATTTTCAATTTCCACATTTCAGATGAGGACGCACTCACATGTTAGGACATGTGTAGACTTTGTATTGAACATGGAAATGTTTTCAGTTTGTGGAGAAATCCAGATGACTAAAACCAAAAAATCCCGTTGCTATCGAGTCAGTTCTGACTCATTGCTATCCCCTAGGACAGAGTAGAACTGCCCCATAGGGTTTCCAAGGAGCGGCTGGTGGATTCAAACTGCTGACCTTTTGATTAGCAGCTGAGCTCTTAACTGCGTCACCAGGACTCCGGATGACTAAGGGAGCCCTTTTAAAAACCACATTATGCCTTGCTTTCAGACATGATCCAAGATACGCGAATTTCATTATAAAAAGAGACAAATTAGGGGGCAGTTTTTCATGACAGAAAAGATCGTTTGCTTTGCTAATGGATTGAGTGAGAAAGTGACTCATCCGTGGAGCCACATTTCCAACGTTTCCTTTGCATTCAGTGTTTAAGCAACACACGGGTTGCAACATTGAGTAAGTCTGTGTTTACTAATCAAATTACTAAATGATGAGGTACTAGTGGTTCAGTGGTAGGAGTCTCACCTTTCCTGTAGGATCCCCTCATTCGATTCCCGGCCAATGCACCTCGTGTGCCACCACCATGTCTATCGGTGGAGGCTTGTATGTTGCTATGATGCTGAACAGGTTTACAGTGGAGCTTCCAGACTAAGATGGACTAGGAAAAGGCCTGGTGAACTGCTTCCGAAAAATCAGTCAATGAAAACCCTATGGACCACGATGGTCCCATCTGCACCTGATCATGGAATGACACAGGACCAGACAGCATTTCATTGGAGTTGCCATGAGTTGGGGGCCGAATGGACAGCAGCTAACAACAGCAATAACATGAATGAAGAGAAAGGCAGTTCAGTGTGCAGGGGGAGAAAGTAAAGATTCAGGGCAGAAGCTAAGGAACAAATAGGACCAGCAGGAACTTTGGGCCACGCTCACATCTCAGCCCACTGACCACTCCCAGTCAGTCACTTCCTTGCCTTTAGACTTCATACCCCTGCTTTAGTGTCAGGCTAGCGACTAACCACAATTAGTAGTAGCTTTCTTAAAGTTTCAGATTTGAACTAAGATTTGAACTTTTTTGCAAATGAGACGTAATGCTTGCCCAGCTTTACAGCAAACCTGGACCCAGCTCCAGGTACACAACAGAAGGCAAGCCTGGCTGGAAAGTTTTGCTTTGCTTTTGCAATTTATTGTCACTATTTTTCACAGTTTGTCTCATGCCACTTTGTTACTTAATTCCCATACCTTGGAGGGAAAAATGTGTAATATTTTAATATTTATGTTACAGATACTTAACATTATGTTTCTGCATAGGTGTTGCCAAGATAGTCAAGCCAACCTTTATTTATAGAGGGTAGAAAATATAAATCTGTCTAAAATCATTCATGAAATGAAAGTCTTAATATTTCCAAAAAGTGTATTTTGGTTCCTACCCTTGGAGAGCTTTTGAGAAAGGTTGTCAATACAAGGCGCCATTGTTGCAAGTTTCTCTCTCTGTCTTGCATTTTCTCCAGCTGCCCTCTCTCTTGGCAACTTCTCCTTGCATTCTGTCCTACATTTGGCCCTGAGTCAGTTGAAAGCTTTGCAAGTTGATTTTCCATTCCCATCTGAATTTTAGCTTAGCTGTGGAACTGTTTTCCATGTGTTTTTAATCATTTGTCCATGTGTTATGAGCTTATAGGGACAATATGGTTCCCCCAAGCTGCCTGCATTGTATAAGCAGAAGCTGGTGAAGTGGCCAAAGGGGAAAGATTTTTCAGACAGATGCCCCGCACACTTATTTCTGTTGTGACACACCACCCCCATCTTCCAACTGGAGTAAAGCAATTTACAAGCTGCGTAAAGTTACTTAACACACATAAGCTCTCCGGCATGAGTTGCCTTTTCAAGGAGCGTAATTTTCTTTCAGGAGAGACTTCCTTGGGAACTGTGGCTGGTGTTACAAAGTTCCGAGACCCACTCTGAGACTGGCCAGACTGGGAAAGAAAGAAAGATTTATTCTGTGTCCTCCTAGATTCAGTGGGAAGTTGATTTTAAAGTTGTGTCTCCACACAGAATTAGGGATACACTCTCCAGACAAAAGTGATACCTATGAGAAAGTAAAGCACAACAAGGACCAATGTCTACATTTTTATTGGATTTGGTATCTTAAACATTCATTAACCTCCTAAGTGTAGAACAAGGTGCCAGGAGTGCCCAAATTAAGCCCAGTCTGAGGCATTGCTGAAGAACTGAATGAAGAAGGAACACAACTATTGGGGACCAAAATAAACCCCAGTGGAATGAGTGTGACGGGTCCCTTGTAAGTCCTTACTACCTAGAAAACACGCTGAATGGTAGGTCTGCTCTTGTAGCTTCAAACTTGAGAATTCTCATAGCTCTTTTGTCCTTTCTCGCCTTCCGTTCTCTCTCCATTTTATTAAGGACAAATTTAAAAGAGAAATGAGTAAATGCTGCAGAGAGTTCAAGTAGCTACAAGCCCTGGGTGACCCTGGGGAGAAAGTTTTAAAGGAATGTTGGGAGCAAAAGTCAGACATCTGAAGGTTGATACGCAAGTGGACGTGAGAAAGTGGAGACTGAGCGTGGGCAACTTTTTCCAGAACTGACTGTGAAGGCAGAAAATAACACTGACAGGCAGAAGCTGATTTTTTTTTGTGAAATCAAGAGAAATTTTTAAAAGATTTGAAACAAATGAACATTATGTAAATGCTGATGGGAGGCAGTCAGTAGAGTGGAGGAGTTTAAGATATTGGTGGTGAGGGAGGAAGACCATTCAATAAAACCCATTGCCGTTGATTCCGACTCACAGTGACCCTATAGGACAGAGTAGAACTGCCCCATAGGGTTTCCAACGAGCAGCTGGTGAATTCAAACTACTGACCTTTTGGTTAGCACTGAGCTCTTAACCACTGTGCCACCCAGGCTCCATTCCAGGGAATTTAGGACAACTTAATTCAGTAATTACTTGTATAATTATTCGTTGGACTACTGTCCCCTCCCAGGTAACCAGGCATATTCTAGGTGTCAGCAACAGGGCTGAGACTAAGGTAAGGAAAGCCAGGAGCCCAAGTTGTCACGTTTAAGGAGGCACTCAACTCTTAGGCATCAACTTTGCACTTGCCGGAGCCTGAGAAGAAGGGCCTTCTTAAATATTGCACCCTGGGTGACTTGCTGGCCTCACCCTAGTCTATCCCTTGCTCAGCAAATCTAGTTAATGAGTGAGTGAATAAATATATTTACAAACTGTTACTCTTCATGGGAGTTGTGTACATTTCTCATCAATAGTGGCTGTGGCTTTGCCTGAGTTAGCCTCCATTGTTTTGACTGTGACTTTGCCATGCATTTGTTTAGGTGAGTTGTAAGCATCAATGTGACCCATTGTAGCTGGTTAGCTAGAATAGTAAAGCTAGAAACAAGGCCCCTTCCCATTGTCTCCAGAGCTGCCAGTTACCACCTTTCTTAGTTATCTAGTGATGTTGTAACAGAAATACCACAAGTGGGTGGCATTACAGAACAGAAATTTACTTTCTCACATTAAAGAGGCTAAAAGTCCGGATCAAGGTCTCAGCCAGGCCATGCAGATTCCTTCTTTGTCAGTAGCCCTAGGTGTTGCTTGGTTCCTTGGAGTTCTGTGGCTTGTAGATGATCCTCTCATGGAGTCTGTCTTCCCTTGTGTGTGTGTCTCTGTGTCTATTCTTGTCTTTAACTCAGAAGTGATTAGGTTTAGGATCCACCCTAACCTGGTATGACCTTATTAACATAACAAAAAGAAAACTCTATTTCCAAGCAGGATTACATTTATAGGTGCAGGGGTTAGGATTTCAACACATTATTGGGGTGGGCGGGGTTGGGGGTGTGGGACACAATTCAATCAATACTACTGCCTGATGTGGAAAAGTTTCCTTTTTGAAAATACAACCATCAGAGAAAAACAATGAACTTTTCATGCTTGGTTGGATACTAAATTTCTCCTCTTTCTAAACTTTGAATATCTGTGCTAACTGCAAACTTAAGCTCGACTTTCTACGTTAACCAGCGAGCTCCTGGAAGGAAGCACCTATGTCATATTCATTTGTAGTCTCCAGTCTCCCACCTTGCCTGGAATATAGTCTGAGCTCAGTAAATATTTCAGAAAAAAAATAAATAAATAAAAAAAACAAGAGTGTTACCCTAATTCTCTCCGTGTTAGCAGAGTAGGCCCAAGAAAGAGGTGGACATCTTGTAGTGGCTAGAGGAAAGCTGGAGAGGAGAGAACAGGTTTTATTTAGACTTTATTTCTGTTGGTTGCTCCATGACAACTACTGCATTAGCACAAAACACAGTGAGGCAGTCCACTGTGCCTTTGGGATTTGGATCTAGCTGAAAGTCCCTGATTAGCACAGGATTGGTCCTGCCTACGTTTTTCTTTTGTAGTTTATTTGGAATAAACTGTTGTTGTGTGTGCCATCCAGGTGATTGTGACTCATAGCAATGCTATAGGACAGAGTAGAACAGCCTCAGAGGCTTTCCTAGGCTGAAATCTTTATGTGGGTAGATCACTAGGTTTTTCTGGTGGGTTTGAACCACTGACCTTTCTGTTAGCAACCGAGTGTTTAACCATTGCACCACCAGGGCTCCTTTTGAATAAACTAGACTCTCCCAGTAGATTGGAAATTATACAAGGCCTGGACAGGGACAAGTCTGTTTGGTTTGGGCTGACTATTCTATCCCCAGGGCTTAGCACAGAGTTGGCACTCGACTATCTACTGTATGAATGACTGAATGAGTCTAGTAAGTGGAGCAGCTTTGGGGAACGAGACCCTTCCTATGTCTGTTCCATAGAAAGGAAGTGGGGGAGGACTGCGGGGGGGAGAGTTCTAAAAGGTTTAGGGGAACACCATTTACCTTAATTTGTCCTCTTCCTTGTTCTTTGGAAAAGAGGAAAAGGATTTATCTGTCTTCTCATGAGGTGTTTTCTTTTCTTTTTTTTTTTTTTTGTATTAATGTCAACTCCAATGTCACTATTGCTGTTCTTTTTCTGAGAAGAGAGAAGTTACATAACGATGGCATACACCCCAAATGGATGTCTTCCACAGATCCATCAGCCCAAATGCCCTTTTCTGTCCCTCAGCTGTCCTGTTTAACTCTAACGCCCATTCCCTACCCCAATCACCTTTTGTTGACTTAGGCCTGGAGTTTTCAGTAAAGAATTTAGCCTCTCTAAGTTTCCCTCCAAGAGCATAAGAGCCCTTCTTAGCTCCCTTCTGAGAATCTGTCAGAGAGACAGACAATGTTTCTATTACTGTCCTGTCCCAGGCACATGGCCAGTTCTGAGAAGGCACTCAGACTTACCACCACAACATCTCTCTAAGTCATTGGGTTTCATAGCCCTGCTTCCTTGTCCATTTTGTAAAAGTGCCACTAGCATATGGAACATAATTTTACACAGTTTTCTTCCTGAAATTCTTTGGGATACCTGGAGACATCTTGTTGTTGTTAGCTGCTATTGAGTTGGCCTCTGACTCATGGCAATGCCATAGAACTGTCCCAGAGGGTTTTCTTGGTTGTAATATTTACAGAAGCAGATTGCCAGGCCTTTCTTCTGCTGTACCACTGGGTGGATTCAAACTGCCAAACTTTTGGTTAGCAGCCAATCACAAACTGCTTGTACCACACAAGCTCTTTGAAGACATCTTAGTGCCTAAGAAAACCAGGAAAAGTTGAAAACAGAGAGTCAGATCATGCTGATCATGAGATGTAAATTGGAATGAGTGAATTTTGAGATTGGCCCCTCTGGCTCTCATGAAGGTCTGGGGACTTGGGGAGCTTGTAAACCTAGGTCTGCCTTTCACTGCGGCATTTGGTGCTCTCTTCACACACAGCTTCCTGCTGTTCTGCTGTGTCTGGAGGCCTCCTGACCTAACCTTCATTGGGTTTCAGCCAAATTTGGAGGCAACTAGATGTTTGTATCAACTGGAGACCAACAGAGGCAGCATATTTTTGTGAAAAGCTACAACATGTTTGTTTACGTTCTTAAAAGTAGAATATAATGTATCATGCACATAGCTTTAGAATTGATGAAAAGATGTAGTGGTGAAAGGCAAAAATCATCTGTTCTTCGCTGTAGAAGACAGGGGATGGAAACACACTTATGTTCAGTAATTCTGATCACTGCAGGCTTTGTTGTTGTTGTTGTTGTTCGGTGATATCAAGTCTATTTTCCCCAGGTGACAGAGTAGAACTTCCCCATAGGGTTTTCTAGGCTATAATCTTTATGGGAAGGCGCCCTGGTGGCTCAATGATTAAGCACTTGGCTGCTAACCAAAAGGTCAGTGGTTTGAACCCACCCAGCCACTCAATGGAAGAAAAGACCAATCAATCTGCTTCTGTAAAGATTCCAGCCTAGGAAACCCTGTGGGGCAGCTCTGCTCTGTCATATAAGGTTGCTATGAGTTGGGGTCGACTCAACAGCACACAACGACAACAATCTTTATGGGAGCAGTTTAAGTGTTTCTCCTGCGAGCCTCTGGTGGGTTCGAACTGCCGACCTTTCAATTAGCAGTCAAATGCTTTACTGTTATGCCACCAGGGCTCCTTGCTCTCTGGGATCCTTGAACATTTTCTCAACAGGAATGACAGAACAGTAGAAGTTTTTTAATAGCATAGATTTTTAAATAGCATAGAATAACACCATAATTCCGACTAGAGGAAGAGGAATTACAGGACTAAAGAAATGTTGAAAACAGATAACTAACATCCCTATGGACAATACAATAGAGCTATAAAATGTGTGCTACCACTAGACTATATAACTTGCTTGAGGACAGGGACCATGTTTTCATCATTTTCTATCACTGCTCAGTATCTAAGTGTGATGCTTCACCCACAGAGTAGGCACCTTACAAATTTCAGCTCCACTGAAATTACTGGAACTGTATCCTGTGTTCAGTCATTCCAGAGCTGAGCAACCTGAGACCACCCAAATGGAATCTCCGAAACATTTTCAGTTATGAGGAACGCTAGCTACTATGACCGATAGCAATGAAAGTTCAGTCACTGAAAAGTTTAAAAGTAATCAGGAAAGCTATTAAAGCTGGTTTCTGCGCCATGTTTATAAGCAGGGAGTAGAGCCCACTGCATTGGATGGATGAGGGGAATTGAGAAATTCAAATGACAGGCAATTAAAAAAAAAAAAAAGAAAAGGTCCTTTGAAAGAAATGGCAAATAATGTTTCTCATTTAGTATGAATCAACTGTACTGTAATTAGCAGTAGCATGGATTCGATGGATATTTAGTACAAACAAAATCGATCTCTTCTGATAGAATTCTGGCAATATGATGGTACATTTTTAAATAGTTCATTGTTCTAGGTAAAGGGACTTATTTAAGGCTTTATCTCAAAGCAATCAGGCACTACTATTAATAAGAACACAAGTTCCTGGAGAAAAGATTCCAATGGGTCATATCTTGGGAAAAAAAGAAAGAAAAGCTTAATCAGTACTGCAAAAAGAAAGACATGTTCCAGGATTATTAGGAACATATTACTGAAAGCAAGGAATATGGTTATTAAATAAAAAGGAGAGAAATATAAGCAAGTATTGGATCAGTTCCCAATGGAGATAATGCTAGAATGCTGTCACGAGTTGATCAGACTCAATTCTAGGGTTGAATTTTTGTGGATGTGTTTCTTTCTCATATCCTTGGCTGATTGATGACATTTTGGAATGACAGTCATTTAACAAATTTTCCTTTGGATCCCAGAAGGTTCATGTTTGTTTCAATCTTTTTTTAATCTGGTCATCAATTACTGTAGAATTGGGGTAGAGGATGTGGATTCTGGAATGGAAAGGAACTGACCAGCCAGCTTCATGCCCAAAGCTGATCAAACCTGGCTCTTAGAATCCACCTTCTCAAGTCTGGCTCTTTGTTCAAAGGGTGGCTTGAGGGAGACATCTGCCCATCCTCACCGAAGACAGATGAGCTGTGTGTCTATTACTTTGGATTCTGTTGGGAAATTTGTGAACAATTGAAAGGATTTATCTGACCAGTTGTGAAATTTAGAACTGATTATTTGATTCTTACTGTGAGGGGATTAACTTGGGAATTATGAGTTTTCATGGGTGGAAATGGAGAAGGTATTCCCTTCACTCTGTTACCATACACAAATAAAAAATCCCAATCCATATGTAAGAGACGCTGTGTCCTCTGCTTAACAGGTAACATACCTCTAGCTCTTGCTTTCCTCCTTACAATTTTGATATACTTCTTCCTTGGTCCCACGTGTGTGTGTGAATATGAACGTGTTAATAGCCTTCGTAAAGTCCTGAGCTTTTGCTAAATGTATACCTTTAATTTTTACCAGATATGTTTTTCTAATAACAATACGTCATTTCTATCCTAATGCGGATACACAGCAAATGTTAGTTGACTCTAGTCCTTCTAATAACAGTGGTGGGAAATTGTGGCAAAGAATGTGTTGTTTTGGCTAATACTGCTCTTTAAGTCTCAGACAACAGCTCAACTGTCAGCTAATTACCCCCTGGGTCCCAGGCTTTCACTAAAATACACAAACCAAAGTGAATGCAGGATGCCATTAGCACTACATAATTCAAGTAAACAATAAATCTGTTTACTCTGCCTGGCTACTGACCACCTGCCTCCCCAATCCCACAAAGCAGGTATCTATATATAGGATTTCCTTGTTTTAAGTCCTGCAGAGACTGAGCCTCTCCTTGGGCCTCATCATCCTTTGGGCCCCAACAGGATGCATCTCCTACTACTTCAGTTGCTGGTGCTCTTGCCTCTGGGGAAAGCAGGATGGCACCAAGATGGCCACCAGAGTCAGCGTTCTTTCTTCCCTGCACCTGTAGAAAGGAGTCGCAGAGAGCTCCCAACCGGCAACCACGAGGAGGCTGAAGAGAAGCCAGATCTGTTTGTGGCAATGCCACACCTGGTGGGCACCAGCCCTGCCGTGGAAGGCCAGAAACAGACAGAGAAGATGCTGTCCAGGTTTGGCAGGTTCTGGAAGCAGCCTGAAAAAGAACTGCACCTGCCTGGGGATTCCGTCAGTGGGCGCTTCCCACCTGGGACCCAGGCCATCACTCAGCCAGTGGACGGGAAAGAAATGGAGAAATCTCCTCTTCGGGAAGAGGCCAAGAAATTCTGGCACTACTTCATGTTCAGAAAGAGCCCGGCTTCTCAGGGGGTCATCTTGCCCATCAAAAGCCACGAAGTACATCGGGAGACCTGTAGGACAGTGCCCTTCAGCCAGGTGTGTGTTCTGGGGGAAGAGGGGATAAATGTTTACTGGAGGGCAGTGGAGAGCTGGGAAGGGTGTAGGGTAAGGAAAGAGGCTGCCAAAAGCCTGAGGATAGCCCAACTCCTAGATTTGGCCTTTGGGCATTCATCATAGGATTTGGCAAAATATGGTCATACATTCTAAATTTCCTTCTAGCCTTTTCATTGTTTCTTGGTATTCTGAAAATAGTGCAAGAAGGGTATGATGGCACTGCCAATATCAGTAATAATTCATATTTATGGCAAAAAGTTTTGTTTTATGGGATTTTGTTTATTTTTATTTTGGGGGTGGTTTATGCAGAGAATAAGTGATACTGAACCCTCAATTAGGCAACTGGGAATTGGACCAGTTGCCGGAACCTGTCTCTAGTTATATCTCTGTACCCTATTAAGAGGTGGATGAGCAGGTCAACACTATCTGTAGATAAAGTGGGGTACATCGAACCCCTCCCTGAACATCCCCACACACATTTATGATGGCCAGATCCTCATATTTCACACCTCATTGCATCATAGGTTTATAAAGTATGTTGAAGTTCTCAGATAAAAGTTACCATATCATTTCTAGTATTCCTGTAGCTAAAATATATTGGGTTTAATTTATGTTTTCATAAGCTTTCAAAAAAAAATCTCGATGTAAATAAACTCATAACATTGAAAAGAGCAGGAAAAGAGGGCTACTCATGAATGAGAAGTTTCAATAAATTTAAATAGAGGACCTCCAGAAGGTGCAATATTTGACTACTAGAAGTTTCAGAAAGGGGGAACAGAAAAGGTGAAGGGAAGTAAATAACCAGAGAGCTCAAGGACACCATCATACTTGAGATAAAAAGGATCCATGAAATTCTCAACATGAGGGCTGAAAAAAGACCCATCTTTATGAAATTTCAGAACTCCAAGAAAGAAAAAAAAAAAATATCCTCACATTTTCCAGCAGGAAGGGAAAAACATAAAGCTAGTTTATTCACAGAGACAGAGAATCAGACTGGCATCAGTCTTCTCATCAGCAATATTGACGGATGGAAAGCAAGCAGTAGATTTCTTACCCAGACAAACTAACAAACAAATTGTGGTCAGAATTTCGAGGAAAAGTAAAATTTTTTGGCTTACTTAAAAAAAAAAAAAAAAAACTTGATGTGAAATTAAACCTCCTCCCCTTACAAACACGTATCTCTTAATTCCTGTTACACTGACTGATTTTTGGTTATCGTGATCAATGCCAGACTACTAAGACAAAGGGGCATTCTACTGTGTACTTTCCCCAGTCTGGGCACTCCCTACACCCCAAATGTTAAATTAAAATCGAGAAATTGCATCAGATCCTAAAATATAAAGATACTGAACCAAAAGCAACACAGGGCAGAATAAAACTTTATAGTCTGGTAATGCTACCCAATTAAGCAGGCAGTATTATGAGGTCATTGACTGTGAAAGGCACTTAAGTATTCTGCTTGAAAGGCAAGGATATATAGCAATGATAAGTCAATTATCAAATAATAATGACTGTTTTGTTGGCCCATATGCAATTAAAAAATTGCTGTTAAGAGTCAATCAAATTTCCTTTGAAATTATTGTTTTTAATACTATTAACAATTAAATTAAAATTAAAGTGTCTGACTCTTACGTATTTTGAAGGGCACATACAGCTAGGTGTATGGAGTTATGGGAGAGGCAACAGTGATATGATACATGATGATTTGCAGGCATATGTGTTGCTGCTTTGCTCTACAGAGTTGAACGCACTACCAAAAACCAAATGAAACCTGTTGCTATGGAGTGGATTCCAACTCATAGCAACCACATAGGACAGAATAGAACCGCCCCATAGGGTTTCCAATGCTGTAATTTTTATGGAAATAGACTGCCACAGCTTTCTCCCTTAGAGTGGCTGGTAGATTCAAACCTCTGACCTTTTGGTTAGCAGCCGAGCACTTAACCGTTGTGCCACCAGGGCTCCTTATAGGTAGGATACCCATACCCGTTGCTGTCAAGTCGATTCCGACTTGTAGCAACCCCATAGGACAGAGTAGAATTGCCCCATAGGGTTTCCAAGGCTGTAATCTTTATGGATGCAAACTGCCACATCTTTCTCCCGCAGAGTGGTGGGTGGGTTCGAACTGCCAACCTTTCTGTTAGCAGCCAAATGATTAACCACTGTGCCACCAGGGCTCCTTTGAATGTATTACAGGCCCTGCAAAATAAGAGTAGAATTAAACTCATGATGTTCTTATCTATTCTGCAATCCATTCAACAATCATGTACTGAGAACCCTTTATGCACAATGCACTGTGAGGATTAGAAAGGCAAGACACACCATATAAGAAGCTAGCCATTAGAATTTTTCCAATTGGTAATATCCAATTAGACAAAATTTCTTAGAAAGCTTAGCATTTTAAATATAGAATAAAATATTTTCATATTAATCTAAAAACCAAAAAAAAAACCACTGCCATCAAGTCAATTCCAACTCATAATGATCCCATAGGACAGAGTACAACTGCCCCATAGGGTTTCTAAAGCTGTAAATCTTTATGAAAGCAGACTGCCACGTCTTTCTCCCGCAGAGTGCCTGGTGGGTTCGAACTGGCGACCTTTCAATTAGCAGCAAGCAGTTAACCACTGCAGCACCAGTGCTCCTTATATTCACCTAAGCACTTCCTAAAGGCTAATTTGTTAATTTGGAGTCCCTGGATGGTGCAATGGTTAATGCTCTCAGGTGCTGACCGAAAGGTTAGAGGTTCGAGTTCACCCAGAAGTGCCTGGGAAGAAAGGCTTTGCAATCTACTTCTGAAAAATCGGTTATTGAAAACCCTGTGGAGCATAGTCCTACTCTGACACGTACGGGGTTGCCATGAGTCAGAGTTGACTCCTTGGCAACTGGTTTTGTTTTTTAATTTATTAATTTACTCAACAAAGAAATTTTAGTTGAGGCAGTCCTGTGCCCTAACACCAAAAACAAAAAACCAAATCCATTGCTGTTGAGTTGATTCTGACTCATAGAGACCCTGTAGGATAGAGTAGAACTTCCCGATAGAGTTTCCAAGGAGTGGCTAGTGGATTTGAACTGTCAACTTTTTGATTAGTAGCCTGAGCTCTTAACCATTCAGCTACCAGGGCTCTATGCTATCTATGCCCTTATAGACACCATCATTCAGACACTGTAAAATGCATCAAAAATTAGAAAGATTTTTAAGTTTTAGTCTAAGTTATCTTCAGACTTAGAGTCGATGGCTTCTGCATGGTGAGTAAATAAAGAAATGACTAAAGATAATTTAAGGAAATATGTTTGCCTTTTAGACTATCACCCATGAAGACTGTGAGAAAATAGTTGTCCAGAACAACCTTTGCTTTGGGAAGTGTGGGTCTGTTCATCCTCCTGGAGCTGTGCAGCACCCCCATACCTTCTGCTCCCACTGCTTGCCTACCAAGTTCACCATGATGCACTTGCAGCTGAACTGCACTGGCCTGGCCCCCGTGGTCAAGGAGGTGATGCTGGTGGAGGAGTGCCAGTGCCAGGTCAAGATGGATCCCAGAGATGGACACCTCGAACAGGCTGGCTCTCAGGCAGAATTCCACACTCAGGATTCCTTTATTCCTGGATTTTCAACTTAAAAAGATATCCCATTATGGCCTTTCACAAGCAAAACCACAACAAAGTTGCTGATTATTAGTCTGGAAGTATTAAGCAGGTACATGTATTCTAAGGGAAAGGTGGTTTAAAAAGTAGTTGTAAGATAGTACCATGTAGAGGAAATCGTATTGGTCTAGTTATCAGCACATGTTTGGAATCTACCAGTCTTGGCTTTCCTACTAAACTGGCTGTAGGATGTTCAAAGTGAGTCATAGAAGCTTGCTCTTCCTCAAGTGTTTCATCTATAAATGGGAGGATGGAGCTAAGTGATTGCTAAAGTCCTTTCCACTACTAATATTCCATGATCTTTTGTTTCCAAGTTTTGGTAAATGCTCTCCATCTAAAGAAGAAACAGACGGAAACATAAAGATGTGCTTCTTTAATACCTTGTCAAAGCACCAGCAAAAAAGAGTTGAGATATTTTTAGAAAGGATTCCTCATACCTGTGGCTGCCTCTGCATTCTAGGTGGTGTATGATTTGACTTCTATCAAACGGTTAAGTATTTTCATAGATGTAAGGAGTAACTTGTTTGGTTGCCTCCTTATTTTTGATACTCACCATATAAAGTTCTTAATATCAGGTCTCCAGCTTTAAGAAGGAACAATGAAGTTGCTTTTAGTGGTTTACTGAGGGAAGAGGAACAATCAACAACAGCCAAACAAATACCTATATTACGGAGGAAGGAAAAATACATGGCCAGTACCAGGTTTACAGGGCAACCCACCGACAGTAATGAAAGTCATCGGGGTATTTCAGTAGACCATGAATTGAATAAACTTCAAATAATTTAAAATTGAAACAAGTCACAGGTGAAATCCTTTATGCACCTCCATTTTGGATTAGGTAGTAAATGAAATTTCTGTTTGAATGACTGGTTTTTGCTACTGTGGAAACACATTATGTTATGAATTTTATTCAGCAAATGCTACAATTACAAGTTCTGAAAATATTCTGAATACTTTAAGCATTAAATTTAGTGTATGAAGCTTTCTGGGAACTTTTTGTGTCATTCAAATGTCTAATAGTTTATCCTCATTTCTTTTGTCTGTCTCAAGATGTAAAGACATTATCTGGAGATTAGTTCGCTAGAAGCTTTTGTAAAAAGACTCCATAGGCTTATGACTTTGGACCAAGATTTCTTCTAATACTGCAGGCAGCATTCTGCTAAGGTCCTTCAGTCACTCTTTTAGCCATTGCATTCCTCTTGCCTGTATTTATTTGTACGCACACATTGTATGGAACTTTCCCCAGCCCAATTTCTTTTTCTGCAGTATTTCTCTAAAAAATTGTTTTAAAAAATTATTTTAGTTATTTGCACTCCTTTACTTCCAGTACAGGCAAAGAAAGTTTCCTAGCATAATTACTAGTTATTATTATTATTTTTTTGGAAATCAATTTATATTTCAATCCTTTTCCTCTTCATCATACCATCTAACATGGTGTTCTGAAGAGTAAATGCATTTCTATTTAGTGTATATTCTACAACACATCAGTGTAATAGATATATGCTACACAGATACGCATGTAGTATTTACATCAGAATATATTGTACCCTTTGGTGGTCAAAGACTACCTAATTGGCCAAGATGTGGTCGTAAGGATAAAACTGTTAAGCGTTAATGATATCCCAGCTGGTCAATATATTTTTGTGCCAAAAGCTATCGAGCAGCTATCTAGTTTGCAATGCCTAACCCTGATTATGTAAACCTGTCTCTGTCAACTGGACTATCCTTCTCCTCCTTACCAAAAACCAAAACCAAACTTGTTGCCACGGAGTCGATTCTGACTCCTAGCGACCCTATACGATGGAATAGAACTACCCCATTGGGCTTCCAAGGCTGTAAATCTTTATGGAAGCAGACTGCCACATCTTCCCACAGAGCAGCTGGTGGGTTTAAACCACTGACCTTTCAGTTATCAGCCAAGTTCTTAACCACTGTGCCACCAGGGTTCCTCTTCTCCTCCTTAAACACTTGCAAATCCCTTTTATCTATCCTTGCAAATAGACTCTCAAGCTCAAGCCCCAATCATCTGTTTTCTTCAGACTCTGGTCTGTCCTTCCCTTGCATGTGAATTTCAGACAAGACAGGTGATAGTGGTATCAGAGCTTATATTCATAGAGTAACAGCGAACGTCAAGAAATTGCCCTCATTCAACCATTTTTACCTACAAAAATGGTAATTTCCAATGGTTCCATATAATATATAGGGAACATGAGGAACCCAGAGGAAATACACTAATATTGAACACATATTAAGTGACAGATATTGTGCAGGGTCTTTTACATAAATAAATTATATAATTTACTCCTCACAAATACCACGTGAGGTAGGTAATCACCCTATTTTACAGGTGAGGAAACCAAGCCTCAAAAAGCTTAAGCAACTTGCCTAGATCATTTGGAGCATACATTCTATTTGTATTAAAGACCTGAATAAAACGAGTTATGTCAAGGCTAGCTGAATACTGGAATAAAATCCTTGTTCTGACAAGGGATAAAGGGGAAACAGCTATTGGGTAGGCAAGTGGAAGTGTCTGCCACAACTGTTGCCATGTTTTAACTTACGTTATCATTATTTACTTACCTGTCTTATCTTTCTTTGTGGAGTCCCTGGGTGGTGTAAACAGGTAAACACTCAGCTACTAACCAAAAAGTTGGTGGTTCAGATCCACCCAGAGACACCTCAGAAGAAAAGGTCACAGCTATTGAAAACCCAATGTGCAGTTCTACTCTGAAACACAGGGGGTTACCATGAGTTTGAATTGACTCAATGGCACTGGCTTGTTGTTTTTTTGTTTTGTTTTGTCTTTCTTCCTAGATTGTAAGTTCCTTAACGGCAACATCTGTTTATTATACATGTTTGTTACCCCACTGTTTCTAACATAATATTCACCAAAAGGTAATGCTCAATACATGTAAGCTAAATGAATGAATTCCAGGAACTGCTCTTGAACGGTATATTAGTCAAGGTTCTTTAGAGAAACAGAACCAACGGGAGATGAGCGATAGATAGATAGATAGTAAATAGATAGATAGATAGATGATAGACAAGGGGATATTTATTATAAGGAATTGGCTCATGCGATTGTGGGAAAGAAGTCCAAAGTTTGTAGGTCAGGTGGTAGACTGGAAACTCTGGCAGAAGATCCGTGTTACAGTCTTGGGGCAGAGTCCTTCTCCTTTCTGGAAACCTCAGTGGTTGCTCTTAAAGTTTTCAACTGATTGGATGAGGCCTACCAGATTATTGAGGATAATTGCTTTTATTTTAAGTCAACTGATTGTAAATGTTAATCATATCTACATGACTTCATAGCAGAATTTAGACTAGTGTTCAACCAATTGGGCACCACAGCCGGCAAAATTTAGACTAGTGTTCAACCAAACAATTGGACACCACAGCCTAGCCAAGTAGACACACAAAATTAGCCATCACAGCAGGATAGGTAGTGTGCATAGCGTGGGAGATTTGGATAGCATTCAGTGGGTTTTAGGAATGTTTTTGGCAGGCAATGAAGAGGTTTTTCATTCTTTCTTTTTTTTTATAGGTTTTTGAGCAGATGAGGATGGTATTGGTCTAAAACAGTAACTTCAGAGAGGTCCATGAACCCCCTGAAATTTGTGCAAATGTTGTGAAAATATGGGCATATTTCAGGGGAGAAAGTCTCAGATTTTCACAAGCTTCTCAAAGGTTTCTATGAGCCAAAAATTTTTACCACTAGGTACAATAAATTGGAGCGGAGAGAAAAAGTGAAGGTCAGAAGAGCTGGAAGAAACCTTGGAAATCAGGTGGCACAAACATCTTTCAGCTACAACCCAGGAAAGTCCGAGTTTTCATTTTAGGAGCAGAGAATGAATTTTAAATCCTATCAGTGAGTTCTCTTCACCCTGGTTAATCTAATTTTCATGGTCAAAAACTTATCTTGGTGAAATACGTGAATAATAATACCCTGAGCAAAGGAATAGATTTTCCTGTAATACTGGTTTTCCAAAGACAGCCTTCACTTATCCACCCACACTTCTGGGACAGAGCTCAGATATTCATTTTATTGCCTTCCTTCCTCTTACTTGGTTTTGTTTCTCCTCCTTCCCTCCAAATGAAACAGTCACCATTGACCCACCTGTGGGTGGGGACCGAGGTTAATGTTTTTCAAGGAAATTATCACAACTTCCTCTTGTCTAACAGCTAGGGTCAACACACCTCTTTTATGTCCAATATCCAAAGAACAAGAATTTCCGGTAAGCATATTTTTATAAGTCACATTCACATTACTCAAAGGAAACTTGTGTCCTGCCCAAACCTCAGGCAAGAAACAGGTGAAAACTTAAATGGATAGACAGATCCTACATCACACTCCAGCTCAAGTAAGATACTGGGTGCCCCTTTCAGGGGGCCTGGAATCCATGAGATTTAGCTTCTGGGTGGTACAAACTGTTAACACGCTCAAGTGGTAACTGAAAGGTTGGAGAGGCACTTTGGAAGAAAGGCCTGGTGATCTACTTCCAAAAAATCAGCCATTTAAAACCCTATGGAGCACAGTTCTGCTCTGATATACCTGGGGTCGCCATGAGTCAGAATCGACCTGACAGCACCTGGTTAACTGGTTTGAACATAAAATAATAACAACAATAATAGTAACAGTAACATCCTGTAGCTTTTCAGGACCATGAGAACACAGTTAGTGTGAGCTTCCAGTTGAAGGGTCTCCCAATTGTACAGATATTAAAATGAACATAAAACAATAACAATAATAATAATAGTAATGTTCTGTAGCTTTTCAAGTCCATAAAAACAGTCAGTTTGAAGCTACAGTTGAAGGGTCTCCCAAATGTACAGATATTAACAAAAAGAGATTCTATGTCCCCATTCTTCTGCTGGTTCCTATAAGAGATTATGAATCCTGTCATAGCTCTAAGGAAAATTGTGAAGCAGGTGGAATTGTCTTTGGGTCCACTTTTCCTGCTTTCTGCCTCTAATCTCATCCTCAGGCTCCCTTCTCTCACTCATCCTCATTTCAGGATGTTCAAATTATCTACAATTGCCCAGGATTCCTAAGTGAAATTCATTCATCTATCTAGCTGTCTATGTATTTATTCAGTTAGCACTTATTTAGAACCTATTAAGTGTCAGGCACTATGCTGCCAATTGGCGTACCAACATGGCTCTGACAGCATCCTCCTTGAGGAGTCAGAATTTGCCTGGATGAAGAATTTGGGCTTCATTCCATGGGCGATTGCTTCTTAACCTTGGCTGTGTCTTGGAATTACATATGAGCCTTTAAAATACAGACATTCTGTCCCAATGGATGGAGGTGGCGGGTAGGGACAGCAGGCATTAGTCTCTATATTTTTAAAGCTCCACAGGTGATTTGCTGCAAGGCCAGTAGGTAGGGAGGTGGGGAGTCACTGAAGAATTCTGAACACATGCTCAGGTTTCTTCTAGAAAGAGAACGTTGTGTTGTTCTCCTGACCCTTCTTGATCCTCCTGTTGTTCTCCTCCAAAACTCTCTTCCATGCTTTCAGTTATATGCAATTAATAAGTATCATTACTCCTATCCAGTAAACACAATTGCAATTTTCACCCAGAGGAAATAGGGGTATTTAACTGGGTTGGTTTTTCTCGTCAGAATAAGTTGCTCTTTTATCGTATTCTTACTGCACTTACTCTTCTATTGGCATTTAGCACTAGAGCTCAGTAACTGTCAAATATTAATGTGCTTAAAAGGCTTCAGGTGCTCACTAGCAATGCCCCTTTCTAGGTACCACAGTGATTCGTGGGTTTAGGGTATGCTCAAGGATCTAAATTTGTCCAATTTTTTCATTATGAAAATTTTCAAAAATACCAAAAAGTTGAACAATAGTACAATGAATGCCTTTATAGCCTTGACTTAATCCAAAAATTGTTGATATGGTGCCATATTTGCTTTATCTTTCAACATGTATGAATGTGTGTATAGGTATTTGCCACATATTTTACGTTGTTGAACCATTTGCAAGTAAATTGCAGATACCATGACACTTTACTCTTAATACTCCAGCATGCATCTCCTAAGAATAAGGATATTCTCCTACATAATAAGCATAATGATACCATTATCACCCCTACAAAAAATTAACATTATTTCCAGAATATCATCTAATCATTTGCATTTTAACAGACACCTGCTGGACCTAGTTCTTTCTCCCAAATACAGTGGTGGAAGTTTCAGACATAATGGTGGGCCAACGGAAGAGATCTTTGGGGAACAAGCAGGATACTTATGGGGCAACAAAAATTAGTCTCAAGTTATCCCTGGGTAGATTTCACAAAGCAGGACAAAGGTCCTATCTTGCCAGAATGTCCATTCCACTTGGCACCCAGCTTAAGGTCATATACCTCCTAAGATGCACTCCTACACCCCATAAGAAAGATGAAATGTCTTCTCCTGCCCTGGGAAACGTCAAAGAAAATCCTCCTGCTCTCGTTTTTACAATAGAAAGTTGACTGGTGAGTACACAAAAAGGCATCTAAACACACCTTGGTTTAAGGGATAAGGTTTGCTTCAGTGTAAATGATTAGTCAAATGACTCCCTGCTGTGATTAAAGAGTTAAAATTGTGGTCCAGCGTCATGCTTCAGGGGACCTATAAGAAACAGGGATCATGGAAGTTGTAGTGTGATACTTCCTCACGCTCTCTATTATTGTCTTCATAAAACAGCATCAGCTACTGCTGTACACGGTGTAATTTTAACATGCTGTTTTAATATTTACAGGGTGCCTGTAAAAGGTTTCATGTTGACAGCTGGTGGTTCTCATGGCAATTAATAAACAGCATAACTGTGATCAGACAGGTTTAGGGACGAGTCTGTCACAGAACACTGGTTTTCACAAATCCAGGCCTGGGATGATTCCTAAGTGCAGGATTTTCCACACCTAAGGTTGGCTCCAATTCCTTATTTGCCTAGTTTGTACCTTAGGGCCACAGTTCCAGGTTCTTCTCAAACATCAAGAAGTGGGATAGAAGGAGAAGTGAATGAGGAGGTTGCTTGCTAGAACATCTATGAGCTTGGGAGTGACTTTTTGTTTTTGTAATGCTGTCTTAGTTATCTAGTGCTACTGTAATAGAAATACCACAAGTGGATGGCTTCAACTATGGAGGTTCATTGTCTCACAGTCTAGTAGGCTAAAGTCCAAATTCAGGGTGTCAGCTCCAGGGGAAGGCTTTCTTTCTCTGTTGGTTCTTTGTCATCCAACTTCCCGTGGTCTAGGAGCTTCTCCGCACAGGAACTCTGGGTCCAAAGGATGCACTCTGCTTCTGGCGCTGCTTTCTTGGTGGTATGAGGTCCCCATGTTTCTCTGCTTGCTTCTGTCTTTTATATCTCAAAAGAGACTGGCTCAAGACCCAGTCCAATCTTGTAGATCGAGTCCTGCCTCATTAACCTAACTGCTGCTAATCTCATCTCATCAACATCATAGAGACAGGATTTACAGCACATAGGAAAATCACATCAGATGACAAAATGGTGGACAGTCACACAATACTGGGAATCATGGCCTAGCCAAGCTAACAGACATTTTTGGGGGACACAATTCCATCCATGACACAGTTACAGTGAAAGTTACTTCTTGACTAGGAGAGCAAAGAAAAGGATATGACCAATAGTGGTGTATGGGCATGTGTACAAAGTTGGCAGCTGCTACTGTCCAAAGGAGCACAGGTATTTAGTAAAGCCAAAATGTGGTCAGTGCCTTCTAAGTAGTTGGACCATGAGTTCCACTGGTTGCACTGAATTCCTCAGTGATGTGTTTGTTGGCCCGATACTGTTCTCCATCACAACACCCTGAGCCTGCATTCCTTATGGAGTTTTCACAGTCGCACTCATGTCAACCACTTTTTTTGCCAGTTAAGGCTGTGGCTTCCTACCATGGCATGGCAGGGTGTCAAAAGGTGAGTTGCCATGTGGCTTGAATTTTTCCATCTATTAGATATGGACACTGTGAACCTCAAACGGGTCAGTCAAATTAGTATATTTGGAAACCAACAAAAATTCATTTGCCAAAGTGTTTTGGAACCGTCAGATGCAGTCTGTGTTTATTACCCCTGGGACTTGGAATTTCCTTGAAGGACATGTGCTCTCAGAGATTGTTTTATTCCTCCAGCCAGCATTATCTCCACGTGTGCCTTGAGGCTGGATTAGGAAAAGAGGGGATTAACTAGGGATAGGGTGCTGTCATAAGGCAAAGGTGGCTGAAGGATTGGGCAACCCTTGTAATAAATGAAAATGATAAAGCAATCTGGTGCGTCATTGGTAAGAAAGCAGTAATCACCCAGAGAGGGGGCCATTATGGTATTTTACAACTGCTTCATGACTTTGGAAGGAATTGTTTTCTGTTAACATTGAAGCTGGCTTTATCTGAGTCTGTCCTCCCAGCCTGCTTAATAGCGGAGGTTTCTCTTTTCGGTCTAAGCAGATTTTAACTCTTTCAGGATGCCAGGGTCTAAACTCACCTGAACATTCTCCAGGATACATTTCCTCACTGGCACTTACTTAACCAAGTATAAGAATCCCGGGTTCGTCTGTGTTTAACTTAATAGAAACTTTTAGAGCAGACATCAAGCAACCCTAAACAGTTAAGGTGAAGCTATATCGTTTCATTAACAGGTTTCAATTTAGAATATTTAGAACCTTTCCAAATGCCCCACCAGTCTGTATTTTGATGATGCCACTGCTCTAACAGTTTTTTCCAGCTCAGATCAGTCCTTCCCCTTCTCTGAAAGGTCAGTGGCCCTTCATTGTAAATAGCACTGTATTTGAGGCTCACCACACTTGGATGCTGCTTTTCCTTTCCATTCCCCTCTCTATCTTTCTGTCTTAGTCACCTAGTGCTGCTATAGCAGAAATACCACAAGTGGATGGCTTCAACTAACAGAAATTTATTCTCTCACAGCTCAGTAGGCTACAAGTCCAAATTCAGGGTGTCAGCTCCAGGGGAAGGCTTTCTCTTCTCTGTCGGCTCTGGAGGAAGGTCCTTGCCATCAGTCATCCCTTAGTCTGGGAGCTTCTCAGCGCAGGAACCTCAAGGTCCAAAGGATGCACTCTGCTCCTGGCACTGCTTTCTTGGTAGTATGAGGTCCCCATGCGTCTCTGCTCGCTTCTCTCTTTTATATCCCAAAAGAGATTGGCTTAAGACACTATCCAATCTTGTAGACCTCATTAGTATAACTGCCACTAATCCATCTTATTACATCATAGTGACAGAGTATACAACCCATAGGGAAATCACATCAAATGATAAAATGGTAGACAATCGTACAATACTGGGAATCATGACCTAGCCAAGTTGACAGGTATTTCTGGGGGACACAATTCAATCCATAACACTTTCCATGTATTTTACACCTGAGCCACACCATATGGATCCTTGTACTTCATGTCTTCATGTCCTTTCTCACTTTCCCTCATCCTGTATTTCTTTCCTTCCTTTGTCCCAATCAAAATTCTATTCTCACCTAAAGAAGTGCAAGAAACTTTTTCTACAAGAAGCCACCCCTAAACCACCCTGTTGAAACTACTAGCTTCTTCTTTAGCACCCTAACAGCACTTTGCTTGTAATTCAGTTTTGCATTGCTTTCATTTGGTCTCCTAGGCACACAGTGGTTTTTTAGATTGTCCTTGACATTTGAAGAAAAATTTCATTTTATCTGCTCTCTATGTCCTAGGGCAAGAGATGCCTCAGAAAAGATGGCTGACAGTCTACTTCTGAAAGATCACAGCCATTGAAAACCCTATGGAGCATAGGAGCATAGTCCTACTCTGACACATATGGGGTCACCATGAGTTGGAATCAACACGATGGCAACTGATTCTATATATATATATATATATATATATAACATAATCTCTCTCTTCATATATATATATATATAACATGTATGTTCTATAACACATACATATTATATAACTATATATATATTATTGCTGTTAGACGCCGTCGAGTCAGTTCCAACTCATAGCAACCCTATGTACAACAGAACAAAACACTGCCCAGTCCTGCACCATCCTCACCGTCATTGCTATGTTTGAGCCCACTGTTGCAGCCACAGTGTCAATCCATCTTGTTGAGGGTCTTCCTCTTTTTTGCTGACCCTCTATTTACCAAGCATGATGTGTTCTCCAGGGACTGGTCCCTTCTGATAACATGTACAAAGTATGTGAGACAAAGTCGCACCATCCTTGCTTCTAAGTATCATTCTGTCTGTATTTCATCCAAGATAGATTTGTTCATTCTTCTGGCAGTCTGTGGTATATTCAATATTCTTCATCAATACCCGAATTAAATACATTGATTCTTCTTTGCTCTTCCTTATTCATTGTCCAGATTTTGCATTCATATGAGGTGACTGAAAATAGCATGCCTTGGGTCAGGGGCACCTTAGTCCTCAAAGTGACATCTTTGCTTTTTAACACTTTAAAGAGGTCTTTTGCAGATTTGCCCAATGCAAAATGCCTTTTGATTTCCTGACTGCTGCTTCCATGGGTGTTGATTGTGGATCCAAGTAGAATGAAATCCTTGACAACTTTAATCTTTTCTCCGTTTATCATGATGTTGCTTATTGGTCCAGTTGTGAGGATTATTGTTTTCTTTATATTGAGAGCTAACCCATAGTGAAAGCTGTGGTCTTTGATCTTCATCAGTAAGTGCTTTAAGTCCTCTTCGCTTTCAGCAAGAAGGTTGTGTCATCTGCATATAGCAGGTTGTTCTGAGTCTTCCTTCATTCCTGATACCATGTTGTTCTTCATATAGTCCATGTATATTTATATATAGTATGTTTGTGTTTATTTGTTTACTTGTGTGTATATGTGTTTGTACTGTTTGCTCTGGAGAAGGTTTACAACTTTCATTGGATGCTCCAAGAGATGTGTAACCCAAAATAGGTTAAGAACAACTATTAGAACAATAGACTGTTGTGGAATGGGCACTCTGCCACTCAAACAGATGGGGGAGATGACTATAAGCAACCAAGAAATCATGAATGTGCATCAAATGTGGGTGCTTAGGGCATGGTACCCAGCTGGGCAGGTGGAGAATGCCATCCACCCAAAGCTGCCAAGGGCTATTAGCCAGTGCTGATTAAACTCTGGACTGCTCTGACTTTTGGAAATAGCAGTAAAATCCAGTCCTCCCCAGTCACGGCACAGAAGCACAGTATTTGGCTGAGTTTGCCCACATAAATGCCCTGGACTGTGCCTTTGTTGAGAAGCTAAGTTGGCAGTGGCAGCAATGCAACTTGTCCTAGTCTACTTTTTCTATTCCCAGATAAACAATAGTTTGATTAATAATCACATTCCAGTCAGTCGCAGGCACCATGAAGTAGACTAGAAATCTGGAGAGAAAAAATAGGGCATGACATATTTCTTCTTTCCATCCTTAAAGTAAATAGAAAACCTCCTCAAAAGTATCACATGATGCCACATCTCCCCCACTCCCTCATTATGACTCAGGTATCTGAGAATATGTGTTGTGATACAATACAATACAATACAATCAAGGTTTAGTATGAATGATATAACTACATGACTTGACCTTTAGTGTAAGGGGTACCTAAGCCCCTGATTATACTTAACTGCCCATGCTAGAAAGGCTCATGATTTTGAGAATGATTTTCCTGCCACTTCTTTCTTTCCATGCCTTTTCCTAGAAAATTCTCTGTGGAATTGATTTGGTCGGTAAGAGACAGGCTAATTCATGAAAAATACGTACAGTTCCAATTGTCATGTGCATCCATGTGCCCATCAACTAATTCTTGTTTTGGCACTTGTTGAAGTCATTTGCTACAAATTATTCCATCCACAGTGGTATGCCATGAGAGAGCAAAATAATACTTGACTCAGGTACCTGAATTTATGGGGGAAAACTCCACGTGCCCCCTTTCCCCAAAGTGACTCCTTATCCATATTATTTTCTTCCTTTCAAACAAACCAACTCACAAAAGTCCCAATTCTACTACATCAAATGCATAATGAAAATCAAACATTTTTCTTCCAAAAGCATTTGTGACAGGCTTCCAACTTAGCTATGCATGAATAAACCAAACCCAAACCTACTGCCATTGAGTTGATTCCGACTCACAGAGACCCTATAGGACAGAGTAGAACTGCCCCATAGGGTTTCCAAGGCTGTAAATCTTTACAGAAGTAGACTCCATGAAGCACACAGTTCTACTTTGACACATATGAGGTTGCCATAAGTCAGACTCGACTTGATGGCAGTTGGTTTTTATTTGTCAACCCAAAAGGCAAAACTTGCATATAGTCAAATCAATCCCAACGAATGGGTCACTTTGAGGGTGTGAGACAATATTCCAGGTCAGCAGTTCCAAAACTTGAATACGCATTAAAATCACTTGGAAGGCTCATGAAAACACAGATTGCTGGGCTCTACCACCAAAGTTTCAGATATAGTAAATCTGGGGTGGGAATTGAAACATGCATTTCTCACAAGTTCCCAGCCAATGCTGATGCTGCTGGCCTTCAGACCACACTTTGAGTACCCTGATCCAGGACTTTAAGGTCAAGAAGTGTATTTAGTTCACAAACCAAGACATAACCCATTTTTGAATAACTAGCAATACAAGGGAAGCACTGGTGGTACAGTGGTTAAGTGCTACCGCTGCTAACCAAAAGGTCAGCAGTTTGAATCTACCAGGTGCTCCTTGGAAACTCTACAGGGCAGTTCTACTCTGTCCGATGGGGTTGCTATGAGTTAGTATGGATTCGACTGCAACAGGTTTGCTTCGGTTTTTTGTTTATCAGTACAAGGTAACCTAAAGGCCCCAACAAGCTACAGTGTGTACTAATGTAAGTGCCTCGGTGAGTGAGAACTCGGAGTTGGTGGAATTTGAACTGACTCCCAAATTTGGATAGGATTAAGATCACCAGAGAGGTAAGACAGAGGGCATTCTAGGATGGGGAAGTGAATGAAGTTTAGGAAGGAATGTGCAGCCAGCTTAGACTGGAAGTTCCTGCTTGTTGGAGTAAAGACTGGAGAAGTAGGTAGGGGTCAGTTTGTGGAGGGAGTTTCAATGCCACGATGTAAGGAGTACAGATTTTATGCTGAAGGTACTATTTCTTCCATCCACACGCTATCTCCTCCGGGGGCAAGCAGGCAACAGGTCTGAGCTCCACGTTACTACAAGCATTTTTAACTTTCCCAAAGTGTCTTCAGCTGAAGTGAGGGGGGGGGGGCGGGGGGAGAAAGTAAAGCTGGGAAGGTATTCCTATATTTCTGGTGTTTGACGAAGATACCAGTTTAGAACCGGAGGTATGGATTATTAGCAATGTTGAGTCAATTTATTTTTTCTAGGTTGCAAGGGTAGGAAGGCCGCCTTTTGGATGTCTCCTGAAATACTAAGTAATGCCTGTCTGGGGTATGGATTTAAGTTGCGACAGGAATAAGAAAAATCTTGGATGGCTGGGTCAACTTTGGCCCCACAGCGGTCAATACCTTGCGCTAGGGCGCAGTACTTTTCAAGTTTTAAGGTTCACAGCAGGAATCACTGGGAAATTTCGTTAAAATGCAGATACTAGTTCAGCAGGCCAGCGATTGTGCATTTCTGTCAAGTTCCCAGAGAATGTTGATGCTTTGGACTGCACTTTGCAGCAAGGTACCATGAGACATCCAGAACGCTTTGGAGGAAAGAGAGGAGTATTGGCCGCGTTCCCTGACGGAGAAGGAGGATAAATGCAATCCTTAGAGACAGGCCCCTCTCCTTTCCCTCCGGACAGGGGGACAGTGCGGGTGTGGGGGACAAAGCGAAAGCTGGCCAGAGCAGAGCATTGAAGGCGGCTGCAGGAAGGGCGGGGGCGTCGAGGTGCGTCAGGTGCGCGTGTGCCGGGGATGGCACTCCGGGGGCACGCGGCGTGGGGGCTGCGGCGGGTCTCCGGCCACCCTCGGCGCGGTTTCCGGTCTTTCGGCCCTCGGCGGCTCCCATCGCGGCGGCTTGGCGCAAGGCTGAGACATTGGCGGCGGTGCTCCCTCCGCCGCTCGCCGAGCGCCTACTGGGCCCGGCCCTGGCGCCCGGCTCCCGGAAGCGGAAGGGGAGCGCAGCCCAGCCTGGGCGGCGGCGGCGGCGGCGGCGGCACTGGAAGAGGAGGCGGAGGGCGAAGATCAGCTGGCGGCCGCGAGGGCAGTGGTGACCGCGAGAGGCGAGCCCGCCGGCGCCGGTGAGTGTGTGCAAGCGCGGGGCGACGTGGCCGTCCCCGCCAGCTTCTCCCCCCAGGCCAGGCACGCTTACCTGTCCCCGCGCCGCCTGGACCCCTTCTTGTCCCCAGCCCCCGCCCGGCGGGCCTGCCGCCGCCCCGGGTCACAGCCCCCGGCCGCTTGCAGCCCTGTTTGTCCCGGATCCTGCCTCTCTCAGAACCACCTTCTGCCAGAGCTGCAGCCGCCCGCAAACTGCCCCTCCCATAACGTGCTGGGTGGGTTCCTGCCCTAGTCGAGATGATTTTGGGGTAGTTAAAAAACAAAAAAAATCAGTACCCCGAGTTCCCCCCTTGTAAATCTCAGTTTCGCTCTGTGCACACCTCCCACCCGCGCTGCCGGGAGACCTGCCCGGCAATCTCGGATTTCTCCAGGCTTTCACGGAGCCTTGCCTTCTTTTCCAGACCGCGGATGTGAGGCTGCAGAGGACTAACAAGAGCTTCCTAATTGACCTTAATCTCTCCCCGCCTCCAGTCTGCATCCGACGCTTGTTTCGAGAACATGGCTTGTTGATGGCATCAGTTTGCACTTGTTATCATTCACTATAATAGGTCGCTGGAACTTCAGTGAGGAATCCATTTAAAGTTATCGTCTCTCAAGCTATATTTGGGTCACATTTTAAGATCCCTTGTGAATCAGTGGAGGATGTCTCTATCTCCAGGGCTAAGAGGACCTGACCAATTATTACTTGCAAATGTTGGGATATAGCGTCCTTAAAATTACAAGAGGAAAAAAAAATATCAAGGTCATTGTGGGCGGGTTGTAAATCACAGTGTGAAAGTTACAGTCTAGAATAAAGATGACTGCGGATAATTAAGTGCAAGTTTAAAAGGTGTGTAATGGATTCACGGTCTTGTACACTAATATGTGTGCTTAAAAAAATCACTACATTCCTTGCAAAAGCAATAATAATAATAATAATAATATACTATTTGGTGGTTGCTTAATATGCAATACCCCTGTACTAAAAGGCTTATTTCCAAGATAAGTTTAGAGAGGTGTTCTGTTTTGTCTTAGTTGTGCTATCTTAATGGCAAAAAGAGTTTTGAAGAAGAGATGAGGTGAGAAATCAAGTTGGAGAGAAAGAACCCGGGGAGAGTTGGAAAGAACTGTATTCTAGTGCCATTCCTGTCACTAGCTGTGGGGTCATGAGTAAGTCAGTGACTCCTGCTGTTTTCTTTTCACTGCAACTAGGGAGTCAGACTAAATTCTTTCAGGTATATTTTAGCTTTTCCATGCTCACTTGCTATATGTTTATATGTAATTTAAGACTCTTGAACAAGTCAGATAAGGAGCCTTGGTGGCGCTGTGGTTAAGTGCTTGACTGCTAACAGAAAAGTCAGTGGTTTGAACCCACCAGCTGCTTTGTGGGAGAAGGATGTGGCAGTCGGCTTCTATAAAGATTTACAGTCTTGGAAACCCTGTGGAACAATTCTGCTCTGCCCTGTAGGGTCGCTGTGAGTTGGAATCAACTCGAAGGCAACGGGTTCGTTTGTTTGTTTTTAACATGCGAGATGATACATTTAAAACATTTACCTGAAGAAGTGTTGTTGTTGGGTGCCAACCAGTCCATTTCGACTCATAGCGACCCCATATGACAGAGTAGAACTGCTCCGTAGGCTTTTCTAGGCTGTAGTTGTTATGGGAGCAGATCGCCAGGTCTTTCTCCTGAGGAGCCTCTGAGTGGGTTCAAACCGTCAGTCTTTCAGTTAGTAGCTGAGCACTTAACCATTGCATCAGTAGGGCTCCTTGAAAAAGCATTAGTAAATTATATGAAAATATAACTAAAAATACTTAATTCCGTAACTGTTTTGGTGTAGAACTATGCCAGTATTCATTTTGGATGTAAAGCAATAGGGTTATATTAAGTCCCTTCAAACTGTTGAGATTTCTGTTCACCATAACACTTTAAAAGCTGTGGTTGGAATTAAGGAAATAGAGCATATTTTAAATAAAATGATGAGAACTGTGTTGCGTTGCCTATTTCTAGGATTTTTGCTTAATAAAAGAAATTTAAGTATTTTTCTGTGTATAGAAGTAGTCATCAGCTTAACAGGTACGTTCTAAAACAGCAAGAAGTAATCAGTGAATCATATAGTTTTTACTTCTTACTGCCCATGGCTCGATACCTTTAATTCACAGGGACTGATTAAGAACCTGTGGAAAGGTGCATGGGTAATTTCAGTGGCCTGGCATTTAGCATAATGCCATGAATTAGTGAAGAACCTGATTGAGAAGTCAATAATGGCTCCATGGAGCTTTTTTCTGGAATTATAATTGAGCATGAGTCAATATAAACTTTTCGGCATAGAAGGCTGCATAGTGGCAAAATCAGTACTATCAGGTATAACAGGAAAGGCAGAGGAGAAGCCATTTTTATTTCTGTGAGGTTGTTCCCTAAATTCAGTTTTACTTTTATATTAAGAAATGCAGACATTTTATATTGCAGTGATGGTTCAGTGGTAGCATTCTTGCCTTTCATGAGGGCAATCTGAGTTCAGTTTCTGTCCAATGTACGTGATGTACAGCTACCACCTGTCTCTCAGTGGAGGCTTGCATGTTGCTGTGGTGCTGAACAGGTTTCAGTGGAGCTTCCAGACTAAAATAGACTAGGAAGAAAGGCTTGGCAATCTACTTCCTAAAAATCAGCTAATGAAAACCCTATAGATCAAACGGTTTGATCCTGTTGTGCATGAGGTCACTATGAATGTGGGGCCAGCTCCACAGGAGCTAAGAACAAAATAGAACATTAGGGCTGAGATTCAACTTTTCAATTGCACTAGATATAAAGGCACTCAAACATCTAGGAAACTAATCAGTACATTAATACCTTTACTTAAAATTGAAAATATCTGCACTATTTTGACTCAATAAAAAATATAAGTGAAAGACAAGAATAAATAGAAAAACACTAACCAGAGTAGTGATTTGTTGATTAAGAATCTCTGGTAAGTTGAGTCTGCCCAGTTTAAAAAACACGTCTTTATGGACATGTCAAGCTAAACTGTCATTGGTAGCTGCCTGACCAAAAATGGCTTAGTGGTATGGTAATTTATTTATTTACTTATTTCCCTCTTTAGATCTACCATGGGCAAAATGTAACATTTTCCGTTTGTCTTCTACCTTCCCAGTCTCCTCTTTTTCTTTGCTTTTCCTCTCAGGGTAGATTAATCTTCTCGGTTTAAAAGGTTGAATCCACACTTGGTCTCTTCACCTGTCTCTTGTCCTTCCATAAAACAGCAGGTGAGGTAAAAGTTAGTTTTTATACCATTCGCTGATTAATTTTAGTTCAAACTTATGCTTATGTGTGATCTCAACCAGCCTTCTGATTTTAAGCCTTTGACCTGTAATTATGGAATGAAGAACTTTTTCACCTCACTGCAGAATTTTCAGCTTCAGCAAGTAGGTGAGGAAAGATTTTTCTTTTAGTGTTGGTGCTCTTGAATCATGCCAGCCCTGGTAAAGCCTGGTGTGAAAGCAGTTTACGTTATAAGTTACCTTTTTCTTTTTAAAGTCTCTTTTGGTGCAATAGGTACTAGAAGATACGTAGCTGGCTTTCCCTCCTTCTTGGAAGAACATGCCTGGTTCATGCCCAGGAACACCCTGAGCCTCTTATTGCTGGCTCTTAGCATATCTGAAGGCTTTTTCCTAGAACAGTTTTCCCTGAGCAAAGGTTATCTATCGCGTTCTGTCCTTACCCTACACTTAACTCCATTTCTTCTCTTGCCCCACTTGTTCCTTTTCCCACACCTCGGCCCCCTAAATGAAGATCCCCACATTGACATTTTGTACTGACTAAAACAGTAGTTAGTGATTTTCAGTTCACATCATCCCATACCTTACAGGTTATTTCTGTTTTTTGTTAGGAGATTTCTGATGAAGTATGTCACTGGAATGTAGTGTTGTTAATAGTGCTGTTAATTTACATTTGTTTTTCACTTATGAGGCAGGTACACAGAAGAGCAAGTTTGTGTGAAGAGCAACGGCTATGTTCAGTTTTGTCCAGAATGTAATGATTTAAGGACTCGCTCTAGGAAGTGGACTCCCGAAACCTTTGATGGTGCAAGTATGTTATGTTTTGACACTTTGTCCACCTACAAGTTTACAAAGGCTTCCTGGAGAACACACCAATGGATTCCAAATTCCCTGCTTTTATTATGGATTCCTCACTAGCTTCCAAACTCAAGTACTGTTTTTCTCCCATGCTTCATCCCATAGCTCACCAGCCCTTCTGCTGTTACTTGAGAGTGATTTTGTTTAGGGGCTTTAGTTCAGACCCTGTGTTTTAGATCACATCTGTAGGCCTGGTTTTCTGGTTATACAGAAACCTACACGCTCCCTACATGCTTATGATACTTGCTGAAAGTATGATACTTAATGTAAAGCTTTAATAACAGGTTTCTCACCTCTGACAAGTAGTCCTCAGACTTTAGAGTTAGAGAAAGTAAATCCCTGGGGTGTGGTTAAGTTGTATCACTAATAATGTTGTTAGGAGGGACCAGTCTCTGGAGAAGGACATTATGCTTTGTAAAGTAGAGGTTCAGTGAAAAAGAGGAGGACCCTCAAAGAGATGGATTGACATAGTGGCTGCAACGATGGGCTTAAACGTAGCAACAATTATGAGGATGGTGCAGGACTGGGCAGTGTTTCGTTCTGTTGTACATAGGGTAACTGTGAGTTGCAGTCGACCTGACGACACCTAACAGCAACAGTGATGGGGACCCAGAAGCATTGTTTCCTTCTGGAGTTAATAAGACTAGAAGTAAAACTCTGCCTCCCCCCACCCCACCTCTTTCAAGTTACCATTTTTTAAAGTGCTTACCATTTGCCAGGCAGTTTTTCATTTAAGCAGGACAACAGTGCTGTGAGATAGATATTCTTATCCCCATTTTATAGGTGGTCAAACAGAAGCTTGGAAAGCTAATAATAAGAGCCCTGGTGGTGCAGTGGTTAAGTGCTCAGCTGCTAACTGAAAGGTCGAAGGTTTGAACCCACCAACCGCTCTGTGGGAAGAAGATGTGGCAGTCTGCTTCCGTAAAGATTTACATCCTTGGAAACTCTGTGAGGCAGTTCTACTCTGTCCTGTAGAGTCTCTATGAGTTGGAAGAAACTTGAGGACAATAGTTTTTTTTTTTTTTTTTTTTTAATGTTATAGTTTGAACCTGGCTCTCTGTTTTTAACCTCTGTGCAAAATTAATTTCCTACTCTGTTGATAATAAACTGAATATGTGATATTTTAAAAATTTGATTATTCCATTAGCTAATTATTAGGTGCCGCTATATAGCCTGGTATTTTAGGTAGAATTATTTAACTGTTAGGCTTGACCAGTTGTCAGTGTGGAATAAAATCAGAAGTAAAATAGCTTTATAAATAGTTTAAAGGTATATAGCTGTTGTTTACTCAACTGATTTTTTGCTGTAATTGTTAGATTTAAATTTAATGTATTTCTCTAATATATTAACAATTTTTTTGTCCCTGTTGCAAAAAAAATTTTTTTTTGGTTTGAAAACTTGCCCTATAAATTGTTAATTTTATTCTTTCAAACAGTGCAATGTTTTTTAAAAAAAAAAAAAAAAAATTAACGGCATTTTATAGTACTGAAACTTTCTAACATTCTTGTCATCCCAGAATTTCTTGTGTTTTTATGCCGAGCATTACTTTTATACCACATCATTGGCGATTTGATTCCACTGTGATGGTCTAGCACTGAAATGTTAGCCTCATTTTGGGTGTTAACACCTGCATCGTAGTTCTAATGACTGTCAATGTAAAAGTAGGAGTTTTCTTGATTTTAAGCCAGTAAGTGACTGGAATTTGACTCATGGATGGTTGACCTGTGCTATTTATTACCTAATGTTAGTGACAGAAACTACTGTTTTGCTGTAGGAAGCCAGCCTGGAGTCATAGCCTTAGCAACATTACTGACTTTGGCCATGATTCAGTATATTCATGATATACTACATTTAATTCTGTTTGAAACTTTTTCTGAAAGAAGATGAATTTGCCATTAGGGTAGTAGTTCCTTTACTTTGTCATTCCAAATTTTGTCTCTGCTTATAATCAAAGGTGTAGCCAAGGAGGCCACTTTAAATTAGCTTAGAAAATTAGAGTAGGAACAAATTAATATTTGGCAGTCTAACACTCAGGAACCCTAAAAATATTGACCCTGGGAGAAAATATACAGGGTTTTTTTTTTTTTTTTTTCCCCATCTAGAAAGGGAATGGAAATGTTACGATTATGATTTTCATGTGTGTTTCATGTCCTTAATATGTAATAGTTTGCTGTTGCTGTGGTCAGCAATACACTTAACAAACTCATGTCCTTCATTTCCTGTCTTGTCCTTAACCAGAACCTTGAGAGCCATCCTAGAATTTGCCCTTTGCTTCTAGTCGATCATCAAGTCCGATCAGTTTTACTCGTAAGGTCTCTTGAATCGGCCCGTTTTCAGCATGCCTTAAGTATTCCTGCCACACCCCCATACTCCACTTATAAGTTACCATTTTGGGGATGCTTATTATATGCCCTCATCATTGCTCACCCGGCTAACAGTGAGCCTAGCTTATTGCACGTACTCAGTCTTGGTGCTTTATCCACTTATCCAAGTTCATTCTTCAAAGTGTTGCTATTCTTCCTGAAATGCAGATTGGTTAATGGGCATTTTTCTGTCTGAAATCTTAAGAGTCATTCCACTGTGGCCAGGGTGAAGTCCAAACTCCTTGGCATGGCTTAACAGTATTTTTCCAACTGAGGATCGCTCTCAATTTGTGCATTATGAAATGAGTTTAGTGGGCTATGACCAACATTACATATTTTTATTATAATGAAATAGAATGAAATAAAATAGAAATACCAGTGCATCACATCTGGTAAGCGTAAATACAATTTAATTAAACTCTTTCAGTGATTCATATATTTACGTGTGTACCGGTAATGTTATAAAAAATATTTCTTAGAGTTGGTTGTGGTCAACAGGTTAGACGTGTCTTACCCCATTCTTCCACATGCAATGACTCCAGTCATTTCAGTTTACTTAGGTTTTCTCTGCCTGCTTTCATACCTTTGCTTATTGTGTTCCCTTGGTCAGAAGAGCCTTCCTCCATTTTTCATTTAGCTTACTCCCAGTCTTCACTCTCTGTAGGAAGGTTTTCATGATGGAAGCTTACCATAAGAACTACATTTTGTAACACAACTTGGCATATACATAAGTATTTGCTTAATAATGATCTGACCTTTCTGTTTGATGCTGAGTGCATTAACCACTTACACCACTGAGGGTGAGCCATAAAACCCATTGGCATCAAGTCAGTTGTGACTGACAGCAACTGTATAGGACAATAGAACTGTCCCGTAGGGTTTCCAAGGAGTGGTTGGTGGATTTGAACTGCTGACCTTCTGGTTAGCCCCCAAGCTCTTAACCACTGCACCACCAGGGCTCCAGGGTGAACCATAGTATATATATACTCTATAAATGTTTATTGAATTAATGAAATATTGAAGTGGTACAGGTTATCTAGAACTCTTTACAGTGTTATTATTTAAGCTGTAGAAACTAACTTTTATGGTTGACTCTCCTAAAGGTTTCATTACAGGAAGATAATTTAGAAGTTGACTCTCTTAATGGTTTTATTACAGGAGGATAAATGTTTTAAAAACATTTTAAACTAAAACTTGCTTCAGTTTGAAACTCTTTATTCTGTTTATCATTTGTGATTAGAGACTTCTAGCCTCACCAGTGTCATCTTGAGAGATTTCATTGCAGTCTGTCACATCGATGATCTATTGTCATATTGCGATTTGTGTTCAAGGAAGTTTGATGAATCGCAGATGATGGACTGGTTGTTAGGTACCGTTGAGCTGATTCCGATGCATAGTGGCGTGTAACAATGAAATGTTGCCTGGTCCTACACCATCCTCACAATCGTTGCTTTGTTTGAGCCCATTGTTGAAGCCATTGTGTCAGTCCGTCGTGTTGAGGGTCTTCCCCTTTATCCCTAACCCTCTACTTTACCACGCATGATGTCCTCCAGGGATTGGTCTCTCCTGATAACATTCCCAAAGTAAGCAAGGTGAAGTCTTGCCCTCCTTGTTCTAAGGAACATTCTGTCTGTACTTCTTCCAAGACAGACTTCTTCATTCTTTTGGCAGTCCGCGATATGTTGAATATTCTTTGCCAACGCCACAATTCAAAGGCATCAGTTCTTCTTTGATCTTCCTTATTCATTGTCCAGGTTTCACATGCATATGAGGTGATTGAAAATACCCTGGCTTGGATCACGTGCACCTTAGTCCTCAAAGTGACATTTTTTTTTTAACACTTTTGAAGAGGTCTTTTGCAGCAGATTTGCCCAATGCAATATGTTGTTTGGTTTCTTGACTGCTGCTTCCATGGGCGTTGATTGTAGATCCAAGTAAAATAAATCCTTAATATGATGGACACTTGATGCTAATTTGATTTTATGAGAATTGGGTGGTTTCAAAAGAGAACTTTCATGTATAATGGTAATCAAGTGCAAAGTTTTTGGAGGTGGGGCTGGATATTAAAGCACAGAATCAGGTGGGATTGAATCATCTTTTCTGATTCTTTCTGAATTTAAGAGACTTGTAATTAGCATTTTCACGGTTAGAATATTTAGCTGCTTTCAGTTTTTGTCTTTGTGACATACCATTATTTGTTAAACCATTAACAGGTATTCATGGAGAACTGTTACTGAGAACAGCCATTTGGTGGGATATAATTGAAAAAAAAAAAGGATGAATCAGAATCAGGATAAAGGCTCTAAATGCTGATAGTAGAAAAATTACAACACATCTCAGTGAATTTGCAAGTGGTAAGTTTGCATTTATTTTTATATAGGGATATATCTGAATTATGTGACATAGTATCCTGGAATGTTTGGGAAGATACATAATACGCGTATAAAGTGAGTCAAGTCTTATGTTTAGATGTACTTAATATTGTTGATTAGCAAAAAACGTAGTTACGTTTATTTAAATTTCTTGATATTTAACTTTTAACTAAACATTATTTTTAAATGAGACTTTTTTCATGGGGGATATAAATAATATGAGCTTCAGAAATGTCTTTCTGAATGTTAAGTCTTAACGTGAGTTTATTTGTGTATATATATTCCAGAAAGTTCCCTCATGCCCCTTCCTAGTCTGTTGGCTGCCCCTCAGCAGGCAACCACTGTTAAGATTTTTCCCCACTGTAGACTCTGCCTGTGTAACTTAATTTTTTCTCTTAGCAGTGTGTAGTGGATAGTCATATGCAGATTTAGCCTATCTCCTTTTTTCTATTTTTAAAAATTGCAGTAGCTTGGAAATAAAACCTCTTGCCATCGAGTTGATACCAACTCAGCCACCCTATAGGACAGAGTAGAGCTGCACCATAGAGTTTCCAAGGCTATAATCTCTTACGGAAGCAGACTGCCACAGCTTTATTCCTGCAGTGCGGCTAGTGGATTTGAACTGCTGACCTTTCATTTAGCACCTGAGCATTTAACCACGGTGCCACCAGGGCTCCTAGCTTGGAAAAAATGTATGCTATGAATTTGTTATATTTTATTTAATCATTTATTTCCCTCTATATGGATGTTTAGCTTGTGCCATACTTTTGTGATTCCAGAAAGTGCTCTGTGGAACATCCTTGTATGTATATGTACCTGTGCACTTTCATGAGGACTTTTGTAGGTATTACTAGAAGTAAAACCGCTGAGTTATTTTGATAGGCACTGCCAGATTGCCTTCTGAAGATGATTGCATTAGGGTACACCCACATCGGTAATGCATGAGAGTGTCCTTTTTTCTGTGTCCTCTCAACATTAGATATCATCAGTCTTTCTACAGTTTTTTCAAAGACCAGGTGAAGAATGTACCTAGTTATTTCACGTTTTCCTCTTTATTTTGTTTGTTTGCCTCTTACCAGTCGTATATTGTAATATTTTCCCCAGGGATGCTTTTTGTGCCTTTTTAACTTTATTTTGGGTGTGTTTTGTGCTTTAGAAATTTCAATCTTCATGTGGTTAATTGTGGTTTATGAGTTTCATTCTTGTGGGTAAAGACCTTCCTTATTCCAAAATTATAAAACCACTTGATAATTTTTTCTAATAGTTTTGTTTTTTATTTGGAATTTAGAAGAGACAGTGAAACCACTGAAAACTGAAGTACCAGGAAGAATATAATGTAGAGAATGAGATTCAAATTAGCCTTGAAGTATGAGTTTAAATAGAGTAAGCAGAAGGGTAGAGACGTTTCAGACAGGACGAATGGAAGATGGAATATGTTTCATATGTGTGGACCAGTGATAAGACCAGTTTGGCAGGGCTGGAGAGTCATATGTAATAGTAAGTTTAGAGATACAGGTTTGGTTAGATTTCTTGTTAAGTATTTTGGCTGATCCTTATGATTTTCTAAATCTGCTTTCAGGTGTTGCAGTTTTCTGTCAATATAGTAGTTTTCTGTCATTTTCTTTTCATAGTGACTTGAGTATTTTTCCTGAGGAGAATATGTGATGAAATATATATAGTTGCCTTAAAAGATGAAAGGTAGTATCCTACCAGAATAGTTTGGACATTGTAAATGTTTACTTAGTGTAGTTTAGTAGAGTTGAATTATAATTTCTTTTTGAAAAAGTTTATGCTGTAGTAATTTACATCATTATGAAATTAATTACTGCACTCTAGTATAGTTACCAGATAGCAGTCTTAAAAAATGTTGAAGTACCAGTATGTCTGCTGCTTACATCAAAGTTTGAGTTATGAGCTCACTATTTAATATACAGATTAGTATGTTGGAATCTCTAGCCAGTAAAAAAGATATTTCACAAATCCACGCTTGCTTAAGACCAAGTAGCAGCATTGTAGCCAGTTGGGTTGTTGCTTCTGATGTGTAATAGTTTCTGTTCAGCCATAAGCCATGCCTGGTAGGTATTAGCTGAGTAGAGTAATTCTAATTCTGCAGCACTACCAGTTACTTGTTTGTGGCCATAGTCTGACTTGGAGCTCTTGGAAGACCACTGTTTACTTCTCTACAACTCAGGTATTATTATTTTTAATAATATTCAACATCCTGTTTGTTCATTGTTCTGTTTTTCTCTCTTATGCTTGCTTTTCCTTGGGGCTGCCTGTTCTTTTAGATCTTGTCTTCTACCTGTATTTATATCCAGGAAGAATTGCCACATTTTTAAATATTCTCTTTCTTCCCTGTCTGATACTTTCTGTTATGAGGGATTTCTTCTGGTGATTAGGAAAATTTGTTATTTTCTGGCAGAGGAAAACACAAATAGAGTTCAAAAATATGCATAAGTATATGATAATTTTGTTTTGCTGGCGTTCGTGCTTTACTGTTTCTAGTGTTAATACGTTCAGAAGTAAGTAATAAAATTGCTCTGTCCTATTTAGTTATTGGAGAGCCCTGGTGGCACAGTGGTTAAGAGCTTGGCTGCTAACCAAAAGGTCAGCAGTTCAAATACACCAGCCACTCCTTGGAAACACTGTGGGGCAGTTCATCTCTGTCCTGTAGGGTTGCTATGAGTCGGAATCGGCTTGACGGCAGTGGATTTGTCTTTTTCTTTTTCTTTTGGTTATGGAAGATAGGATGGGGGAGGGTAGTCTTTTAAAATGAAGTATTCCCTAATCTTTTTTTCTTTGTTCTGATAGATTTATAGCTTTGAAGAACATTGGCAAGACCTCTAAGGGAAAGTACCCTGAGTTTCTTCAACCGATGATACACTATTCTTAGAATGAAGTGGTCTGGGATATAAACCGAAAACCTAAGGGTCAACCTTGACTCTCTCATCTGTAACCCCTAATAGCCAATCAATCAGTAAGGCTGGATGATTTGATTCAGTTTCTTGAGTTGGTCCCTTCTCCAAAACTAATTTTGCCTTTTGTCTTCTCTGAGCTTCCTAACTGATCTAGGCCTTTAATTTTATCCTCCATATTAGAGCTTCAGTAATTTATTTAAAATACAAATTTTATGTATCTTCCAGTAGCTTTCCAATGCCTATTAATGAAGCATTAGCATTCTGACATGGCACCTTTAAGCCCTTCATAATGTAGCCCCTTATTTCTTACCACTCTCACCACTGAAAACTGTGCTTTACTATTTAAAAAAAAAAAGTTACTGTTGAGTTAACCTTAACTCATGGTGACCCCATGTGTTTCAAAGTAGAACTGCACTCCATAGGGTTTTTAATGGCTGTGACCTTTTGGAAGTAGATCGCCAGGCCTTTTCTCCGAGGCACCTGTGGGTGAATTTGAACCACCAACCTTTTGGTTAGTGGCTGAGTGTTTAATTCTCTGCACTACCCAGGGACCCCTATGCGTTACTGTAGGCAGCTTATAATACCTCCCACATTCTTTACTGTTGTGTACCTCTTGCGTTTCCTTCTGTTTGTGGTATCTTTGTTACTTTTCTTTTCTTGGATAACTTTTACTTATCTCTTTACACTGAAGCCAGAGTTGACGTCCTACAGGAAGTCTTGCTTGAACCCTAATTTAGTGAATCTCCATCTTCTGTGCCCCAGTAACATCCTGTGCATGTCTCGTATTAACCATATTGTACTAAACTCTTTTTATGACTCTTTTCCCCATTAGACTGTTAGCTCCTGTAAGCAAATACCGTTTCTTATTCATCAGTGTATCTCCGTAACCGGTATGTAAGCCTGTTGCCGTCAAGTTGATTCCAACTTGTAGAGACCCTATAGGACAGAGTAGAACTGCATGATAGGGTTTCCAAGGAGCAGCAGGTGGATTCGAACATGCCTACCTTTTGATTAGCAGCTGAGCTCTTAATTGCTGCTCCACCGAGGCTCTGACTAGTACATCCCGTTGCCATAGAGTCGATTCCGACTCATAGCGACTCTATAGGACAGAATAGAACTGCCCCATAGAATTTCCAAGGAACGCCTAGTGAATTTGAACTGCTGACCTTTAGGTTAGCAACCATAGCTCTTAACCACTGTGCCACCAGGGTTTCCAAAGACTGGTAACATAAGGAAGCCTTAATGAATATTTGTTGAACTAAGTGACTTCAGCTCATTGCTGTGACATTGAGGTCTTAGTGAAGTTTCTTGGATCAGTGGTGACTAGATACCAGTCGGCTGTATCAAAAACATCTGTAGAGAAATTTTTTTTAAAATTATTGATTTTTGAGCTTTATTCCATAAAGAATTGTGATTCAGTGACTCTGGAATGGGGCCTGGTAATATATATTTTTTAAAAAGCTTCCTATTTGATTCTGGTTTGTTCACAGTTTGAGAACCATTGTGCTAGTTTATTATTGTATGTATTACATTATATTTTATGTGAAAGGTACACCCTAGATCTCATACAGTAATTTATTGTTTAAACTTCAGAAGTTGTGTCTACTAAAGTATAGATATACCTAAGTCATGTTTTTGGTACAATATTGACGGAAGTATCTTAAAGTTTCTCCTTTGGAGGTCTGTTGGCAGTTTGTTAACTCTCTACTGAAAAAAAAAAAAAAAAAAAAAAGATCCCATTTAAACAGGAGTCTTCCTGAATTGATAGTAAGTAATAAGATGAGCTGGGCTTCATTCCATGAATTTAAATATTTTTGGCAATTTGTAATTACTTTTCACTTTTTATTACAATTTTTCAGAATGATTTTTAAGCTTTTTATTGTGGCATAACACGTACATTAAGGAGCCCAAATCTTAAGTGTACAGCTGAGTGAATTTTTAAATTTGAGTGGTTAAGAGCTCGACTGCTAACCAAAAAGGTCGGCAGTTTGAATCCACCAGCTGCTGCTTGGAAACCCTGTGGGGCAGTTTTCCTCTGTCCTATAGGGTTGCTGAGTCAGAATTGACACCCTGAGTCAGAATTGACTTGATGACAACTTACCATTTATTTTTTTAAATAATACCCATAAAGCACTCAGGTATAGAATATTTCTATCTATAGACAGAACATTTCTAGTCCCTCAAAGGTTCCCTGATGTCTATTTCTTGTTAATATATAACCCTCCACCAAAAGATAACCACTATTTTGACTTATAGGCCATCAGTTAGTCTCATGATTAAAGCTATTAAGAATTTTTGTACATATCTTTTGGTAGTATATGTAGTCATTTCTCTTGGATTTACACATGGAATTGCTGGATCATAGGATAGGCTTGTGTTTACCTTCAGTATATAATGCCAATTTACATTATTGATAGCAGTTTACAATGAAAAATGGAAATTAAATTATTTGAAGCTGATGGTGAAATCTGAGTATCAGGAGACTTCTCTTTGTTTGCCAGAGTCATTTATATTATCATAAAAAGAACCCAACACACAAAGAAAACTAAGTAAGCCATTTTATAGGTACCATAAATGTAGTTTTGTTTTAGTCAAATATTTTTTTTTCTATATAAATAATTTTGTTTTTTTCCTTCTCCTTAGGCCCATCTTTCCTTGTGGGTTGGCAGGCAGATAAATAAGGCTGCGGAATGGGTCTCCGGATTCACTTTGTTGTTGACCCACATGGTTGGTGCTGCATGGGTTTGATTGTCTTTGTCTGGTTATACAATGTTGTTATAATTCCCAAAATTGTCCTCTTTCCTCACTATGAAGAAGGACATATTCCAGGCATATTAATAATAAGTAAGTTTCTAGCTCTTTATATATTTCCTTGTATAATTAAAAATTTTTCTCACTGTGAATGTTTTTGGAGTATAGTGCCACTATGATAAGCTTCGTTTTAATACTACTGTGTTATTAATATTAAATTATTTACTATATTATGGAAGCTTTAAAAAAAAAGAATGATCTTTATATATTTTGCAGGGTTAGATAAATGTGATCTATCTCCATATTCTCTAACCCTGCAAAATATATAAAGGTCATTTTGTTAAAAAAAAAACAAAAAACAAAAAACTGGCACAGCAGTGGTGTGTGTATTTTGGAACCCTGGTTACGCAGTGGTTAAAGCGCTCTAGTGCTAACTGAAATGTTGGTGGTCTGAACCCAGCAGCCACTCACGGGAGAATGATGTGGCAGTCTGCTTCTGTAAAGATTACAGCTTTGGAAACGCTATGGGGCAGTTCTACTCTGACTCATATGGTTGCTGTGAGTCAGAATCGACTCAATGCAGCGGGTTTTGGTGTGTATTTTTGATGTTTCTGTTTTGTACTTGCAAATATGGAGTTTTAAGAATGGAGATGGTATACATTACTGGGAAATGAGAATTTCATGATACTAAAATTATTAATTATAATGTTACAACAGTTTGAACTTCTGGATAACTCTTTTCTGCCATAATCTGGCAGTGACTTTCTAATGGTTAGAAGAGTCTGATCAGAATAATATATTTCACATGTACATGGCACTACAGTTTCCGTGTACATGGCCTCATTTTGACCTCATAAGAGCTGTGAGAAATCTCTGTATTGTACAGATGAGGAAACTAACCAGCACCATGTGGGCAGTCCTGGAGCAAGCAGGCCAACTGTGTTTCTGTTCCATGTGCCTTTTCTTTTGTAACAAAATGGCCTGTGTTCTTACTGATTTCACATGTAGAATTGTGGTGACTGAGTCTATTCCCTCGCTGTCAGTTTTTCTGGTTTTTCATTTTAAAATTTAGAAGTTTCTGTATTCTTTATTTTCAAATTATGTATCTTAAGATCCATCAGAAGGGGCAGCTGAACTTCACTAATTCAGAGTAGTGTTGAAGATAGCCAGTTAGAGTTAATAAAAAAGTTTAAATAATTGACGGTGTTTTGATCCATTCAAATATAGTACATATAGTAATTAGTAGGGAACCCATTCATTTATGTCATTACTAGTAAGGAATTTCTGTTAATAAAGACTCTGATTTATAACAAGGTTATCAGTTATTATCCTGCAAAAATAAGTACATTAAAGATAGTTTTCTTGGCATTATTTGTGAGTGAAATGGACTAGTCATTAAATTTTTTTCATCTTTCAAAATTATTAATTCTGATGGTACTAATTAAAATACTCATTTTAAACTTTAAATATGCTTGTTGATAAAATGTTTTGAAGGGTAACTGATTTGTTTCTTTCTTTTAAAGTATTCTATGGCATTTCCATATTTTGTTTGGTTGCCTTATTGAGGGCCTCAATAACCGATCCAGGAAGACTCCCTGAGAACCCTAAGATCCCACATGGAGGTATGGTATTCTTCAGATTTAAGACTTTTATTGATGCCAGAAGTATCTTTTTAATGTATTTCATTGACTTTAATATGTCTTAGTTACATACATGTTATCTAACGCTACTTTCAAGCCTTTGCTCAGATATTCCCTTTCCAGACTTCTCTGTTTAAAATTAAAACTCCCACCTGACTCTTCCATCCCCTCACTCCCTGGCTCTCCTTTTCAGTTTACTTGTTTGTTTGTCCCCCTCCTTCCACTCTATAGCTCTCTAGTTAACTCTGTGAGGGTGTAGATATTTTCTTTTGCTTTCTTCATTTGTTCAGTGCTATATCCCTAGTGATCAAAACAGTCTCTGTTACTTAGTAGATGCTGGGTATGTATTTGTTGAATGGTTACATAATTACCTGAGAAATTATATTTTAATTTAATAAGTGAATTTTCTTGATGTCATTTATCGTATGGTAGTATAAATACATTACTTGGTAAATGTCTGTAGTATTATGGATACTATTGCCTATATTTCTCCAGATTCTAACAATTCAATGAAAATTTTGAAAGCCTCTTTTATTCTCATTCCAATTGAAGAGAATATTTGATCATCCTAGTGCATAATAATCATTCCACCCACAAAAATGAATTGAAAATGTATTTTTTTGTTTTATTGTATGCCAGATATAGTACAAAAAATCCAAAAACAAAACCCACTGCCGTCGAGGCAGTTCTGACTCATAGGGACCCTCCCTGTAGGGTTTCCAAGGCTGTAAATCTCTACAGAAGCAGACTGCCACATCTTTCTCCCTCAGAGTGGCTGGTGGTTTGGAACCAGTGACCTTTCAGTTAGCAGGCAAGCGCTTTAACCACTGCAGTACCAGGGTTCCTTCATTTGCTATATAAGCTGTGAGAGCTCTGCACTTTTTTTGTTGTAAGAAATTTATGTGTCTTTGACGTACATTACAGAGCCAGAATACTTTTTATAGTGGTTCCCAAACTTGCTGCACATTAGGATCACCTGCGGAGCATTTAAAACTTCCCAATGCCCAGGTGACACTCCATATTTATTAATTCAGAATGGGGGGCGGGGGGAGGGAATGGGAGCCAGGTATCATTTATTTTAAAGATCCCAGGTGATTCCAGTGTGCAGCAAAGTTTGGGAACTGATGTAGTAGTTCTTCACAAAATCAGTTTGAAGGGGAAAGTCACTTATAGAGACTCTTGAGTTCCTGTTTGTTGTTTTTTGAGACCCATCGTTTTAAGGGGCTTACTGGGCCTTGCAAGTTTAGAGATTAAATGGGAATGACATGACACTGGTGTTTATGTAGCTGCAGCGGTTTCTCAGAATCTCTTCTCTACACAACTGGCTTAACCAAAGGCTCTCTAAACTATTGCGTACATGTATTACCTACTTCAAGTCGAAAACTCAGTGGCCCCAGAAAATGAGCAGGCTGTTGCTCATTTAGAACCCATTTTAAATGAACTCTTTAGTTCACAGGGGTCAAAAACTCAACTGCCTGTATGTGCCAGACACTACAAGTCAGGAGAAGGGCCAGGTAGGAACTATTTCATATTGAAAGTCTCATACTTTATCTAAAGGAAATGACTCCTGCACAGCTGCAGTGAAGTTGTCGTGTGTGCCTGATAATATTAGACCTTACAATTTTTTAAGAGAAAACAGAGCGTCCCAATTTTTATGGAACATTTCGTGATTTAAAAAAAAAAATGTTGGCAACTAATTCAAAATTTTAAAAAGATTGTGAAGATAAATTTTAATTATGGTTCCGAGTCTTCATCTAACCACTGTGTTACCTTTAGCTTATGGACTCCAGGGATTGAAAACACCGTGGCATCTTGCTGACTATTTGGATGTCTGCATTATATCTTGTTACTGTTGCCGTTTGCCCTATTTTCCTATACTGAATCCAGAAAACTTTCTTTTTGCCCAACTGAAAAAAATGCATTGTTTTATCATATCTTAATGTTTCCAAAGTCTTTTGGGACCTCATATCATATGATCCTCATGGTAATTGTATGAGATGGATAGTCTGGGTAATCATAGTCAGGAGCATAGATTGTCCTTTCTAGATCACACAGCTGGTTGCAACAGAGCTGGGGTGAGATCCAGATCCTTGTCTCCATCATCTTTCTACTGTGAATCTGCACACAGATGAATAATTTTAACTCTTCATTCACCTGTGCTTTGATTCTGGGGAAAACTGAAATCATCACATGCTTTTTGGTTATGGTTACTTGATTCATTTGTAAATATGATTTTAACTTAGTAAAAAAAAATAAAACTTTAACTGTGAAAAATAATATAGCCTGACGAAAGAGTTGAGGCTGTAAAATAGTGGTTTGTTCAGCAGGATTGAAGGTTGAGCAGTTTCATATCATTGAATTCTTCAAAAAAGGAAATGTTTATGATTTTAACCATTTTTATTTAATTATTCTGAAATAATTTTACATACCTTTCTGTTTTCTTAGACAGAATAACTTGTATTTTGAGACCCACTATACGTATATGCCCAAATATGAGGCAATTTGAGTATAAGCAAATGCCCCATTTTCCCAGTGATACCATCCCTAGAACTTGATTATATAAACTTCTGGGCATATAGATGAGATAGGCAAATGAAATAGTTAAATATCTATTCATATTATTCAAATTATTCTGTAGTTACACATGCATGTTTGAAATAACAAAAACAAAATAATACTTTAAGTTAAAAATATTACCTTTACCACTTTGACATTTTATGAAATGATTTTATTCAAGATCTTTAAAAAACATGAGTATAATTCATATAAAACCCAAAAACCTACTGCTGTTGAGTCGATTCTGACTCATGGCTGCTCTGTAGGACAGAGTAGAACTGCCCCATAGGCTTTCCAAGGCTGTAAATCTTTATGGAAACAGACTGCCGCATCTTTCTGCTGTGGAGCGGCTGTTAGGTTTGAACTAGTGACCTTTCTGTTAGCAGTCTGTTGCTATAAGCACTGTGCCACCAGGATCATAATTCATATACCATATATAATTTACCCATTTAAAGTGTACAATTCAGTAGCTTTTTAGTATAGTCACAGAATTGTTCGACCATCACCACCACCGATTTTAGAACATTTTCATCATTAAGCTCTTAACTTGCATGTTTGAGTGTTTTACGTTACTAGAGGCACTTTAGGAGCCCTGGTGGTGCAGTGGTTAAGAGCTATGGCTGCTAACCAAAAGTTTGGCAGTTAAAATCCGCCAGCCGCTCCTCGGCAACCTTATGGGGCAGTTCGACTCTGTCCTACAGGGTCACTGTGAGTTGGGATCGACTTGACGGCAACGGGTTTAGAGTCACTTTTGACACAGTATTACAGAGCAAACGTCTTAATTCCACTTAGGTTGTTTTAAATATAGCATGTTTTGAATTTGTCTGATGCTGTCCCTCACAATTTTGCCCCAGGTTGTAAGTGTGCGTATAATTGCATATAATAAAGATCAGTGTCAGGTATTCACTCGTATTTTTGCTTTTTTCCTTCCTTTTCTATTAGTTTTTAAAGGTGATATGTAAGATACTTGTTGACAGTGATTTCCTACACTGGCAACTGATTCTGTCAGGGGACCTCTATTAGGACCCAAACCTTGTACTGATTTTGGTAGTTTCAAGTTATATTTTTCTCCCCAAAATATTACTTTGTGATTTAAGATAAAATAATTGAAAGACGATCTCTTAACATGAGAGTCTTTTAAAAGACTCAGTAGAAGGTGACACCTTCCTTTCTGAAGGATAAAGAAAACAGAACAAAATGAAACCTTTTTAATCATTCAGGCATTTAAGGCATTCATAAGGATCCAGGTTAAACAATATAATGCTATTTTGTCACATTAAATATCTTCAGTCTTTTATGGGGTTTGTCTTTTTTTTTCTTTGTTTTATGTTTTGATTTTTCTTTCCCTAAAAAAAATTTATCTGTGTAATGAAACCCTGGTGGTGTACTAGTTAAGCGCTACAGTTGCTAACCAAAAGGTCTGCAGTTCAGATCCACCAGGTGCTTTTTGGAAATGCTATGGGGCCCGACTCTATCAGGTCGCTATGAGTTGGAGTCGGCTTGACGGCAACGGGTTTGTTTTTTTTGGTTTCTATAATGTATTAAGTTTGCTATGGTTACTGCAAATTATCAGTTAGAGTCTCTTTCTCAACGCTGAAGAGGGAAAAGGAAAAGACTAAGAGATGGTGTATAGATATGTAGGATAGATTAAGATTGGTGGTATTTTTTTTTTTTTAATTGCTACAAAAAAAATCATTTTATGTCCCGGGAACCTTAAAATCTAAATTTACATTTTATAGATGATACTTAAATTGAATTTCTAGATTTTTACAGTAATAATGTCTTCTTTGTTTCCAGAATACAGTGTGTGTGTGTGTGTGTGTGTGTGTGTGTGTGTGTGTGTGTGTGTGTGTGTGTGTGTGTGTGTGTGTGAGAAAATGTGAATTCACATAGATGTTTCTTACTTTCGATGCTAGATTGGTATCTTAAATTTAGCCGAAGGAATGGTTCAAGCTCTTTGTTTAAACACATTTGTTGTCTAGACCAGAGATTGGCAAACTTTTTCTTTTCTGTAAAGGGCCAGATGGTATATATTTTCAGCTTTTGGGCCATACAGTCTCTGTTGCAACTACTCGGCTCTGCCATTGTCGTACAAAAGCCGTCATAAATGATATGTAAATGAATGGGTGTAGCTGTGTTCAAATAAAACTTTATTTATGGACACTGAAATTTGAATTTGATATGATTTTTACATATCACGAATTATTTAAAAAAATTCTTTCAATAATTTAAAATAATAAAAACTCTTCTTAGTTCACAATTTGTACAAAAACAAGTGATGGGCTGAATTTGCCCACAGACCGTACCTTAGTTTGCTAACTTCTGGTCTAAACTGCAGAATTGTAGGCGTTCTCTGACGGTAACCAAATACTCTCTTCTGAGACTACAGCCTTTTAGGTATGAAAGGAAGAATTCATTTTCTAGAATATTATGTGTTGCTTTCTTTGAAATTGCGAGTAATGAATACATCATATTTTTGTTTTAAGGGACTAGTTTAAGAGCATAAAGTTTGTATGTTGTCTTTTCAGTGAAAACTGGGTAACTGTGTTAGTAGTATGAAGAATCTACTTCATGTCTGTATTCTTTGCAATATACGAATTCAGAGTTTTAGCCTAACATTGGGATGTTTGGGAGCATCCAGCTAAGTGGGAAAAAACTGACATGCTTGTTACATCACGTTATATTACATATTAAATGAGTTTCCATCTCACAGTTTATCTCTAAATTAAGCTTTAATATTGTTGCTCTTTCACATGATATTGTTTTCATTAAAAGAAGAACTGTTAGTAAGAAATCAAGGAGGATTTTATTTAAAAATGAGACTTTAAATGTAAAAGATAATTTCTCAACTTTTATATTATTGGAACAATTATTTTGACATAGGTTTTATTCACATTTTATTGATTTCTTTAGAGACGTCTGTATCTATTGCTGAGTCGGAGTAGAACTGCCCCATAGGGTTTCCAAGGCAGTAACCTTTACGGAAGCAGACTGCCACATCTTTCTCCCGCGGAGCAGCTGCTGGGTTCAAACCACCGACCTTTCAGTTAGTGGCTGAGCACTTAACCACTACAGCCAGGGCTGTTACAGACATCTATAGCGAAATGTTTTTTCTAACACTTTGCTGTATAAAATTGCAGCATATTGATGTCACTTCTGTCCAATAAACTAAAAAAGTGGAATTCAGATAAGAAAAATATCTTTAGACAGTTGAAGACTACCTACTAGTATCTTCTTTTACTTATATTTAGAATATTTCATTTCTTAGTTGTAAACTTTTCATACTTAAGTAAGCATTCAGTGAGTGCCTCCTGTGTGTTTCTTTTTAATGAGGTTATGTGGTAGTTTAAATATAACTGATGGAAGGTATAAGGATTTTGTACAAGTACTATCCCATTTCAACAAATATGAAAAACGTACATTCTTCATAATAAAGCAGTTGTCTTATCTTGGTGGATGACTCTTCTATCTAGTTTTTATGTGTCTACTTACAGCAGTTTATAATGAAAACAAGTGCTTTTTCTCTTTATTTCTGAAAACTTAGTGTTTCTAGCACAGAGTGTTATTGTGTGCTCTTTTCACTTTAGGCTGGAGGAAACTGTTACTTGGCCCTAGGGCAGAGTTTTGTAAAGAACTCCTTTCTTCCGTTAAATAGCGGTTGTCTTCTAACCTTCACTACCGAAAGTATTGATACCTCCTAAACTCATCTGACATCCTTCTCCAGCCCCCATACACAATCCAGACGAATCCACTGATATTAAAAAAAAACAAACAAATGATTTAGAGAAACCAAAAACCAAAACCAAACCCGTTGCCATGGAGTTGATTCTGACTCATAGCGACCCTATAGGACAGGGTACAACTGTCCCATTGGGTTTCTAAAGAGCAGCTGGTAGATTCGAACTGCTGACCTTTTGGTTATCAGCCAGAGCTCTTAACCACTGTGCCACCAGGGCTCTGATTTAGAGAAAGAAGGGGAGAAATACCATGTATTTTTCAGTGAGTTTATAGTGTTGTCTAGATTTATTAATCTACTACAACCAGGGCTCAGCATCATTTCTTTTTTAGTGTGCTTAGATAATGTTATTTCCAGAAATTAATTCATTTAAATAAAATTCTCTTTAATGCAATACTTTAGTTGTACTTTAGGGTTTTATCATTGAATTTTACTTATGTTTTATTTAGAAATATGTCCAAAACCCAAACACATTGTTTTCTTTCCCTTACTTTGACTATAATAACAATAGTATCTTATTTTATAGTGTTTAAAATTAGAAAATACAAAATAATATACGCATGGAATGGAACAGCAATGTTTACAACGAATGCATTTACATTGGAGATGCAGAAGAAGTAATATCTCTCAGATATATTTTGAAGACTTTCTGTGAAACCTTGTGAACATTTTATAGTTTTAGTTCAACTTTTAGTCATCTGCTTTCATTAAATGGATTTTAATTTCCTTCTATAGAAAGGGAGTTCTGGGAACTCTGTAACAAGTGTAATCTGATGAGACCAAAGCGTTCCCATCACTGCAGCCGCTGCGGACACTGTGTCAGGAGAATGGATCATCACTGTCCGTGGTAAGAGAAGACTACTTCATTCTTAGCAAAAGTAAGAAAGAGTAGGAAAAAATAAAAGTTCTTAGCAGGTTTAAAAAAAAAAAAGTTGTATTAAAATAATACAATTTAAAGAATTTTTAATAAGGAATACTTTTACATGATTGTATAGTTCTATCAGCTTCTCTCAAAGTCATTTTTCCAGAGGTCCTATCTTTCCTAAGAAGGAGAAATTTGAGCAGAGAACAGTAAGAATTAATGTGCACGCAGATATTGCAAAATAATTATGGTGGTTGTGTTAAATGAGACAGTGTGTACAGAGCAGTTAATACAGTATCTGGCACATAGAAAATAAAAACACTTAAGTAATAGCTGTAATTATTTCTAATTGTAATTAATAAACTACATATATCTTATGGTTTGTATCCCCCTTTACATTTGTTTAATTTGGTAATCTCAGATTCCCTGATACCCCCTTCCTCCCTAATTAAGCCTCTTTCAGTATCAAACATTGGATATAGGCATTAACACTACATGCATGTTGGATGTGTGTGAGTGGTAGATGGCTGATTCTGCTGTTCTGCCAATATTTTTCGTTAATAGGGGGCTCTCGTAATATTTAAACAAAATGTTCAGTTGAGAAACAGAATTTTTAAAACAAGTGCAGTGAGAATTCTGCATTGTATCTCATTTCAAAGCTGTCACAAAAATCTGTGAATAAGATATTTATTTAATTCTGTTTTCCAAGCATTGGATGGATCTCTGTATAAATATTTAAGTTTGTATAATGTAGCACTTTATAAATATATCTCTATACATGAATATTTGTTTTATACATACATGCATGCATATATGTGAAGTTAACTACATATAACTAAATTTATCACTGCATTTATCTAAAATTGGCTCAAGGGTAGAGTTTAGCTTTCCCTAATAATTATAATCAATTTAGAGTTTCCCTTATTTTTGATAACTTATTTTTATAGCATACCTAATTAGTTTTAGTGGAAATTTAGTTTTTACTATAAATTGATAATTTATATAAAAGGTAATTTCCTGAGATTAGGAAAAAGAAGACTATTTTAGATAAAAGCACTTTATTACTGTATAAACTTGTAAAAATAATGCCTAATTTTGTCAACAAGAGAGTAGAGTGTATAACAGGTAGTAGGTATTAAATAAATGTGCCTTCATTAATTCCCAAGTGATTTTTCTAAACCTCAGTGATCTGTTTACAATCATAATAGTCATAGATTAAAAAAAGCAGGTGAAATATGTAATCAGATAAGTGGTGATCACACTGAGAAACTCAGTTTCATCCTTTTTAGCGTAATATTTCCGACTAACTAAAAATATAAATGTTCACGATACGGTTGGAAATTTATGCATCTTTTTAAAAGAATGCAATCATTTATTTTTAAGAAGAATTAAATAAATTATCAACTAGGAAATGTTTTGTACTATATAGAGACTAGTGATGGTACTTACGTGTTTTTAAGGAATAAAGACTGACTTGGTTACAAAATAAGGTGCTGTTTAACCTAAATTCTAAGATGGGGCTGACTTCTTCGTTTCTAGTCCTTGTTTCCATAGTTTTAGTCGGGTTCTCAGACTATCGGTGGGAGGGAGATGGGAAATTGAAAAGTTTGGAGGATAGAAAAGGAGAGTAGAGTAGGGACTTAAATAAATTAAGCAATCTTCCTGCATATTGAATTCTCTAGTAGAACAGTGCTGAGATATTCGGAGGGTGAAGGAAATAAATGTACAGTATGAATTGGAAGCAAGGAGAATCTTTGATGTTTTAAAAAATTGTATTATCTCAGTTGCCTAGCAGTTTTAGATTCAGGGTCAATTCTCAGATTGCCTCAAGGTTTCTTAAATATTTCTGACTCTGATCACTCTAAGTAGTTTAAATGCTACAAAAAGAACTCTTACTTATAGATTGAGTACCTTAGTGCTGCTTTAAGCTCTGATTAAGAATACTGTGATCATAGCAGTTATTTCTCAGACTTTGGGGACAGGAGGAATGGGACAAGGAGAAGTCATTTTTCAAGCAACAGCGTTTACCAAGCATTTTTTGAGTGTGCAGATAAGCACACTTTTCTGGTAGCACTGCTTAAAAATAGCAAACCACAGTGTGTATTTTCTTGATTACTAAGCATGAGCTCTTGACTCCCAAGAAATGCCTTTTGGAGGTTTTTAGTTCTGTATTTGATTTGAAAAAATAGTTTAACAGTACACCTCAAAAGAACAATTTAATTTAGGAACCAAACCTATTATATCTTTTTTTTTTTTTCCAACAGTGACAACTATTTTGAAATTAAATAATTTGTGCAAGATAATTTATAGTTTTGAGCTAGAGTTTTCTGCCAGAATTTTAAAATACTTTGAAAATTTTGAGTTAAATAATTAAATTTTGAACAATAAAATACTGAACTTTAATTAGCTTTGAAAATTTGGGGATCGTAACATTTAAATCTTTTCCCTTGTTAGAGTTCACTATTATATTGACGGATGTGTAGCTTTTAAGTATTTGTAAGTTGTTTTAAATTTATTTTTTTATTCTTAACAACCAACCAAGGGTAGATTTTAAGAGTAAGAAAAGTTGTGAATGTTTAACAGTTATGTTGGAGAGGCAAGTCTAAGTTATGTTACCTAGTGCACTGTAGATTAGTAAGTAAGCACAAGTAGCCTGTGCGTACCTTACTTATTGGGTAATCCATCCCTGGTAGCGCTGTAATGGAAGAGTAATATACGTAAGAAGGTTCTTGTTTTCTTGGCTGCTGTCTTTTCTAATGGTTCATTCTCTTGCATCCTGTTTTCATGCCAATAAAACAAGGAGACTACCTTCTGCTCTTCCTGCCTCACTGGCTTGCTGTGAGTTGAAGTGGTATCATACACATGGACTTTGCTATGTATTATTGGTTTTCGGTTTAAGAGGCTTTAGCATATCTCTGTGAAGTTGAACCGAAGTGAAGTTGAGTGTGTTTATTTTTAGTTTCATAGTCTTACCAATCCTAAAATTAACACCTTACTGATGTTTAAAATATTGTCTTTTTCATTTTTTCCCTTCAGGATTAACAATTGTGTTGGTGAAGACAATCACTGGCTTTTTCTGCAGTTGTGTTTCTACACAGAACTTCTTACTTGCTGCGCACTGATGTTTTCTTTCTGCCACTATTATTACTTTCTTCCACTAAAAAAACGTAACTTGGTAAGAAATGTTTATATCCACTGATGTTAGAGCAGCTATAGCATACAGTTACTAACATATGTAGTTCCTTTAAGAGCAGAATATTGCAATCAAAAACAACAACGAGAAAGGCTTTTTCCTCTTGACTTTTAATGGTAGTGGTAAGATCATTGTTTAGGGTGCTTTAAAAGGTTGTCCTTACGTACACCATTTGAGGCAGTGCTTTTCCTATTTTGTAGCATTGCAGTAGATGTTAGTAAGACTTGCCCAAGATATGATGACAGCAGCGACTAGAATGTGTGAGTCCTTAGCTGTGAGCTGTGTGTCTGTCACTGTGCTGTGGGCCTGGGATACATTCGTATTTTAATGCTTATAACAGCAATATGAGGTAGGTACCATCCCCGCTGCCCCCCATCCCATTTTTCTAGATGAGGATACAGACTAATGGAGATTATTGAAGGCATAAAGCTAGGAAATGATTATTCAGCTGGCTCTAATACCAGTAGAGCTGGAATTAGAATGCAATATTCCATTTTTTTTTTTTTAATACTAGTATTCTTTCCACTGTATTTGATCTTAGATTGTGTTTTCTAAAAATACTGTGTGTGCATATGTGTGTGTTATGTACAGAGATTGAGAGGAGAGGGTAAAGAGGGGGAGAGAGTGAGAGCAAGCAGGTGAACATAAGAGTTCATGTGAGGGAGCAAGGTAGAGAGGGAAAGAGAGGGAAGAATAGAACCCCTGATGGCAAAAAGGCTTTTCTTTCCCATTTATACCATTTTTTACTGTATAAATCTTTTCTGTTACAAAAGTAACAAATTTGGTGGTGGTTTTTGGTGTTTGGTGCTGTCAGGTTGATTTCGACTCATAGTGACCCCATGTGACAGAGTAGAACTGCCCCATAGAATTTTCTTGGCTGTAATCTTTACGGAAGCAGATCTCTAGATCTTTCTCCTGCAGAGCTGCTGAGTAGGTTCAAACTGCCAACCTTGCATTTAGCAGCCAAGCTCTTAATTGTGTAAATAGTATTAATTGTACCATCTTACTGTTTCTGTTTGACCCATCTGTTCTTTCTTTGTTTCTATTTTTCTCTTTTTTTTTTTTTTTTTGCCCGTTTCGGGATGTCAATTTAAAAACAAAATTTTTAATTTATTTCTTCTGATGGCTTTTCTTCTTTTACTGTTCTTTCAGTGGTTTCCTCAGAGATGAGAACATCTTCCTTGATTTTTTGGAGTCTAATATAAATTAGTACTTTTTCCGTTTACTAGCTAATGCAGTGACCTTAGAACATTTTAACTTTATTTACTGCCCCCTACTGTCATCATTTTTGGTATTGTGGAGTTTCATATAGATACAGAACTAAAACACATGACAACAAGACTTTATTGTTGCTTGTGTATGTTATGTGTTATAATACACACGTTACATGTAGTCAGTATTCATTTTGAAGTATCCATCCATGTATTGATGCTTTTCTGTCTGGGATTGTTATTTTCTGCCTTTTAGTATGTTTGCTGGAACAAATTCTCCCAGTTTTGGTTTACCTGAAGGTGTCTTTATTTCCCCTTCATTTTTGAAGAGTGTATTTGCTTATCATAGAATTATAGGTTGGTGGTGGTTTTCTTTCAGTTTTTAAGAGATATTATTCTTTTTATTGTGGTTTTTATCATTTCAGGTGGTTCTTACGTATGCATGTACATTTTAACCCAATCCCCAGGTGATTCTTATGTATCAAATGTAGATTTGATTCAGTATATATGGGGTGAAAGGCCAAATTCTCAGCAGGGGGTCGAACCAGAATGAACCGGTTCAAACCCCTAATGACATGCCTTGGTATTGTTTTCTTTGTATTTTTCCTGTTTGAGGCGAATAACTTTCACTCTCCTTTTTCTGTGTTTTCCTTTTTTTCTTCCCTCTGTGCTTCAGACTGGATATTTTTTACTAATATATCTTCTGGATTATTAATCATCTTTTCTGCTCTGTTTATCTACTGTTAAACCCTTCTACTAAGTTCTTTATTCAGTTATTTCTCACTTGTAGAATTTTAATAGCTCACATCTCCGGTGCAGTTCTCCATTTTGTCATCTATTTTCTTGAACATTTTAATCAAAGCTATTGTCTGATAGCTTCAATATTGAGATCTGCTTACGAGTCTATTTCTGTTGTCATCTTTTTTTTTTTTCCTCTCTCTCTCTTCGTTTTCAGATATATTGATCTTGTCCTCTGACATGCCTGATAAGTTTTTATACTTGGCATTGTATATGATCAGTTGTTGAGGATCTGGTTGATATTTTCTTTCTCTAGTGGTGATTCACCTTTTTTTTGGACAGGCAGTAAAAGAAAGCTCATCATGATCCAATCAGATGTTTGTATAGCAAATATTTCTAAGGCTAATAAGCGAACTTTGATCTTACTAAAGCAGTTCATTTGAAGGTGGCATTTATTGAACTTACTGACATTTGTAAGGGTTTATGCTTGTTGGGTTTTAGTCTCTGTTAAGGACTAGTTTCAGTGTGTCTTACTCTTCTGGTGTAGCCCTTTTCAGGGGTCTCAGCTGAAAAACAGGTGTTTAGTGCGGGCTGTGCCCTTCAGTTTTTGCTTCCCCAGCCCTCTGAGCCTACAGGAAGCTCTGAGCCTCCACTTCTACCTGGCCTTCATATAGCAGTGCTTATGGAATGGCAAGTACCTTGAAGTAAAAAGAAGTGCAGAATATAGGGCTCACCTTAATGCATTTCTGATCTCTCTAGGATCTTGCCCGTTTAAGTCCCATCTGCTTTCCATTGTCTTCCAATAGCTGTTTACTTATCAGTGATTGGATTTTATCTGGCTTTTAGTATATTGTTGGTGAGAGAGTTGGTCTAATATAAGCTATTCCCTCAAGGATGTCAGTGGCAGTAATGTTTTGTTTAAAAATCTTCTCAGGTGATTTTAATCAGTTCTACCTAATTTTACAACTCCAGGAGGTACCATTCATGTCATAGTCTGGGTAAAAATGGCATCCCTTGGAGTTGTGCACTGCAAAGCTCCTGTGGTCGTAAAGTTTAAGAACTGCTGTGCTATAGGAAATGAGACGCAAGATGAATTTTATAGGGCAGGTAGAGATTAGCCAGATGGAGAGAAGGAGGAAGTCATTGCTGGACAAGGGAACAACAAAAGGCTTGAGGCAGTTATTGGAATAACTGGTCTTAAGGTGAAATTTGTTGTAAAATATCATCCATGTATCAAATATTTTTAAGGCCGACAGAACACCGTACTTAACTACAGCAGATCTTTTTAAGATAAAATTTGTTGTTATTTTTATAAAGGGAGGAAAAAATGAGTATTACCAATAATTTTAGCACAAAAGTCACCATTATTACCATTGGCCTTTTAAAAAAATAGTGTTTTACGGTGGACTATACTTCAAACACTCCCATACACCATCAGTGGTTTTTTAGCGAGTATTTGCCTGTGTCCTTTTCATTTTTCTCTAAAACAAACAAAAACAAAAAATATATCCAGCTGTTGATTATGTGTGTAAAGATGACCAGAGCCTGATTCACCTTGTTACTGTTTCCATTACTTGGGATATGGAATAAAGTTTCTCACAGGTCCCTAACTGTCTTTGGAGATTGCATTAATGAGCACTCTGCATCCTTCCTTTGGGAATAATGATGCACTTAAAGTATGTCATGGACTTTGACCCTAGAGTCTTCTGTCAGCCAAACTGAAGTGAAGGCTTGAGTCTGCAAAAGGATCCTTTTTCTTTATATCCTTTCAGGTAGCTAGATGGCAGCATAGTATCTTCTCTAGCCCATCTTTAAATTCCAAAGCTCAGTGCTTGTTATGTAGCTTGTTTTAATGTTTTTAAGGGTGAGAGGTTGTGTTTTGCTTTTTTAATGTAAAAGTATTCATGCAAAGAGGTTACCCTTTGAACTTCCTTGTAATGGCACTTAACTTGTATTCAGTAAGTAATGAGTACATTATGGTTAAACCAGTACGGGGTTGCTATATTACTGTTAAGCACATGGGAAAGAGAGAGTTGAGAGCAAGCAGGCTTTTAATGTTGTTGTTGTTTAACTGATAGCCACCCTGTAGGACAGAGTAGAACTGCTCCATAGGGTTTCTGAGGATGTCGTCTTTATGAGAAGAGATTGCCGTGTCCTTTTCTCCTGTGGAGTGGCTGGTGGCTTCGAACCACAAACCTAATAAGCAGCCAAGTGCTTACTTAACATTGTACCACCAGGGCTCCCTAGGCTATTAGTAAATTCTAGGAAATGAACAGTTTGGGGAGTCTGCTTTTCTTCCGTTTCTCTCTTCTTCCATCTTGTTTTCTGGGGAGCTCTTTCTTAGCTGGATTATTTTAATTGCTTTGCATTTGTCCCATTGTTTTTAGAGCAACTCATTGTTTTTAGATTTCTTCCTAACCTTTACTTTTTAACTATCCATCTGTCATGGACTTTCAAAGATTTATATGTTTTTACTATGTGAAGTTTTGAGGAAATATTTAATATATCCCTATTAAGGGAAGGAAGGAATAAGAGGTAAAGGAGGTAAGGAATTTATAGTTTGTTGTGAAGCAGTCCCCAGATTTGGCATTTATTTTTTATGTTGTAAATTTTGATTTATATGCTAAGACTTATACTAAAGAAGACCCCCAAACCTAAAAAGAATTAGTATTACCATTTTTGAAATTAGCTAACTAAAATCACCCCAAAATTCTCTGTATTAAGAAGGAAAATACACCTCTAGAAAAATGGTAGAAACTTGAATAGTAGCTTTCATTTAAATGAATGTGGATAAATTAACTATTTTTAGTTAGAAGCTTGAGATGTTTGGAGAAGTTTTTCAAATGCTAGACATGAAGTTAGTTTGACTGTCGTTTGCATTTATTATGCCAGTATAATACTGAATTTTACTTAAAATGAATGTCTTGGCTGTAAGTAGTGATTGGAATGGAAATTATTGTAAAAATTTCAAAACCTGTAGAGTAGGGAATGATTTGGCATTTTTAATGAATAGAATAGATGGATATTAAAGAAATGAATTTTGGCTTTTGACCAAGGTCCGTATTTGACTATTTTTCACATGATGATTTTAAATGTTTATGAGCAAAAACCTGGCCGTTTGGTATATTATTAAATTATAATGTATTTCATTTTATTGAAGCTGGTTGTTTGCCAAAATCAATAATGGAAAATTATAGCCTTTTAATGTAATATGAAGATAGGTATCACTATACTTAAAGAGTATACGTCCTTAACCTTAGTATATGTTGATCTGTGAATATTTCACTAGTTATATATTTTATGATTTTTTTCAGTATTACTTTGGATTTGTAAGCACTTGATTAGCGGAAATTGCCTAATCATTTAAAATAGCCCTGAGATAATAAATAGTTCTCACTGTACAGATAAGGTAACTGAGATTCAGAGAGGTTCAATAACTTTCCCATCACAGCATAAGCACTTGGCAGAGGTGTGGTTTTTGTGCATTTCTCTCTGTCCCTAAGTCATGTTCTTTTTATATTACCAAGCTGTTTTTCCAACTTTTTGCATTTTTTTCTTGAGGAAATTTTTTAGCAATCTTATTATAACATTGTTTATTTTCCCAAAAAATACATGGGATTAAGAAGTATTAAAGCATCATAAAATCTGCTCTACAGAGAGAGCTCAGGTTGGTAAATTCATAATACTTCGCTATTTTCATTTTTCATTGAGGCAACCCTTAGTACTAGTTTGTCTAACGTAAGGACTGTCAAAATACATCTTATAAAGGCATTATAGTAGGTTAAAAACATTAAAATAATACATGTCTGCTGGGAATCAGATATTGTTGGCAATGCTTACTATTTCTATTTGTGAAAAAATAAGTTTTGTTTTTTTTTTAATTTGTGGCTATTAATGTCGTCAGAGACTGTGCAACTAATCATCAGTGGCATAACTCTTTAGTTCTAAAGTTATGTCTTTTAAATTGTTTTTAGATGAAGTAGATTCATTTGATTTCTAGTTTCTTTTATACTTATTTTTGGATAAAGGGTAAAAACTAACATACTAACTACATTTATGGCTATGAGAAGAGGGGGCTGACAGAAGGGGAAAGGGAGAGAAGAGAATTTTAGTAAAGGGATATGCTGCCAATATTCAGAAGAGGAAGATAAATAATGTTTAGCAGTCCAGCCAGTTCTTCAGCTAGGAAGATACATTATTATTATTCCAATTGGCTTGTGTCTAATAGCCTTGTTAGAGATTTGATGTAAGATACAACTGTACCACAGAATTACTCACCTAGCCCTTTGGCTAACAAAGAATATAAATAGCAGAAGACTGGGTTGTCCTTAGAATATTGGTAAATCTATTGTGTACTTTATTTTAATCTTTTCATATAATTGGTCTTAAAGTATCCTGAGTACTTCTGGTATTTATTGCTATTTTAAAAAGATATTTTAGACTTTAGTTACTAGCTTTGGTCTTCTTAATATCTACAGTAGTTTATTGTGGTCACTGAATATGGCTGAAATATGTTTTTGACTTTTGGGATATTTGGCAAGAGTAGCCAAGAATAGTCAGAAATTAAGACTATTAAAAGATTAGTATGAAATGAAAATTACTTTTAATGGTGGCCTGAAAGTAATTTGGCTTTTTTGTTCATGTATTCTGAAATGCTAGTGGTAGTATCTTCATTTGATAACCTTTTTTATTTTTTCTTGAAATGAATAGTGTCATGTATATAATTAGTTTATAGAGAAAACCAGGTTAAGAATACCCTGTTATTCTAATTGTCAGTTCTGTGTCATTACATCCCCTATTCTTTTAGTGACAGATGGAATACAGAAACCTTGTAATAAGTCTTGACCTACAGCTCACTAAATTTGCTTATATAGTCAATGACTTGCAAATGTTATAGCGTTTAGCGTATTTTTACTTCTCTGTAAGACTGTTTCCATCATTTTGAGCTGGAATGGTTGAACCCTGAGCAGCAGTTTTGTTGTCTCTTCTTTCACCAAACACTGTAGCACTGCATTTGAATGGTAAACGTATCAAGAAAGTATTTTATCTTGTTTTCTTATCGTATTGCCCCCCCTTTTCTAGAATTTTTACTGCTAAAACATGGGAAGGCAGACAAAATAATTTTTCTGAAATATTTTACCCTCAGTCATGAACCTGGCAGTCAGGTGCCAGTGACATTTGCTCCCTGAGACAGTTCTATACTTTTTTGTACCAAAATTTAATGTATAATTCTGAACACTCAGGGGTAACCATTAGAGAAATGTGAATAGTGATTTTTCCCTTTAAAGATGTTAATTTTCATTACGATGTAAGAAGACAGAAAAAGTACATTTTACCTGGGGGCAAGGGATGGAGGAGGGATGTATGGAATAAGCATGTAGGTTGTTTGCTTGTATTTTGGAATATAATGATACAACTTAAGCATTTTTCAGCTAAGGCCCATTCCCAAAAGTGCTAATAATCATACAGATATAAGAGGATTTTATTTTATGTGAGAGTAATTGCCATATGAACCTGCCTTCAATATGTGAGGTTGGTTACTTAGCCCTTAGATTTTTCAGATGTGATCTAAGTTATTTCTGTTCTTTAAAAACATAGAAAAACCAGATCCCTTCCAGGGGTGTAGTACTTCTCAATGGGGAGAAGGAGGATTTTAGGATTTTGTCTGTCCACCCCCCCTCGCCCCCCATCCACCGGGACATTTAGTAATGTCTAGAGAGATTTTTGGTTGTCACAACTGGGATAGTGTTGGTATCTCATGGATAGAGATAAGGGACACTGCTAAATATTCTCTAATGCACAAGTCATCCTCCCCCCACCCCCCAAAAAAATGATCCTAGCCAAAATGTCATTAGTACTGAGGTTGAGAAACCCTGCAGTAGGAGGAAGATCACAAACGCACATATTCTTTCTCCAGTCTCGTAAAAAATATGAAAGAAGATAACAGAATAGTTTTATGGACAGAAATTTCTTCATACTGATTGATATAAAACTATTATAATTTTTATAAAAGATAATTATTTTCAGAAATTATGAAAAACATTCATTGAGTCATTCAGAAACATTTACTGAGTGCCTACTCTGTGTGGATCTTTGTTCCAGGATCTGAGGATGCATCAGTGAGCCAGAAAAAGTTCCTGCTCTTAAGGAGCTTACATTCCAGTTGCAGGAGACAGGCTATAAATAAATATATAGTATACCAAAAACCAAACCCATTGCCGTCCAGTCGATTCTGACTCATAGCGACCCTGTAAGAGAGTAGAACTGCCCCATAGGGTTTCCAAGGAGCAGCTGATGGGTTTGAACTGCCAATCTTTTGGTTAGCAGCCAAACGCTTAACCACTGTGCCACCAGAGCTCCAATATATGGTGTACAAGATAAGTATTATGTGGAACGATACAGCAGGAGTGATCATTGATGATACTGTCAGAGAAGGCCTTTCTGATAGTGACAATTGAGCAGAAACCTGGAACTCAAGCAAGTCATTCTGATATTGGAAGGAAGAGCATTCTAGGCAGAGGGGAAAACCACTGCCAAGACCCTGAGGTGGAAACATGGTTGACATTCTCAAGGAACAGCAAGAGGCCAGTGTGGCTTGAATAGCGTGAGTTAGGGTGAGAGTAGTAGGAGATGAATTGAGAGCGGTGGGGGGTTGGGATTGGAGGTAAGTACTATTCTGTTGTGATTTTTAGTGGTTGGGACTGTTTTGTTGTGATTTTTAGTGGTTGGGATTTTGGAAGCTATAGAGGGTTTTGAACAGTTACACTATCTCATTTACATTTTAGAAAGAAAACGGATTGCTATGAAGAATAAACTGAGGGATAAGAATGGCAGCAGGAAGACCAGTTGCTATGCTATAGAAATATCATCCAAGCGTGAGATGATTATGGTAGTGGTAGAAGTGTTGAGAAGTGGCTCATTATAGTTAGGAGAACTAACAGGATTTGATCATTATTTGGCTATGCAATATGAAATAGAAAGTGGAAAGTCAAGGGTGCGAGATTTCATGGCCTGACCAGCTGGAAGACTGGAGATACCATTTACTGAGAAGGGAAGTCCTGGGCAAAGAGTAGATTTTAGGGGGAAGTTAAAGATTTTGGTTTTACATGTTTCATTTGAAATGCCTATTAGACATCCAGGATCCCTGGTGGCTAAGTGGTTAAGTGTTCAGGGGCTTACCAAAAGGTTGGGAGTTGGAAGCCACCAGCCACTCCTTGAAAACCCTATGGAACAGTTCTACTCTGCCCTGTAGGGTTGCTTTGAGTCGGAATTGACTTGATGGCAACGGGTTTATTAGACATCCAAGAAGAGACATTTACTAGGCAGATATTGGAGTCTGGAGGTCATTGGAGTGGTCTGAGCTAAATACATAAATTGGGAACTTTCAGCTTCAAGATAATATTTAAAGTCATAGGACCTGTTATGAGATTTCTTTGGGAGTAAGTGTTGCTAGAAAAGAAGCGGTCTGAAGACCAAGCCATAGGACACTCTGAATTTTAGAGGGCAGAAAGATGAGGAGGAACCAGAAAGGTGACTAAGAATGAGCAGCCATGAAGCAAGAGGAGAACTGTGGTAAGAAAGAGGGCAAGAGTTAATAGTATGTTGAAGGAGAAAATATGACAGTGGTCTATGGAATATAAACAAGTAGGAAGCCAAATGAAGGTATAGGGAGGGAGGAGGGGAGAGTGATGGACAGTGAACTGGTGGTTGAGTCAATGGTTTGGAGGTCCCGTTGAGGTTGAGAATTTGTTAGTATTGAGGGCCTACATAGAATTTGGATTGAGAATAGGATAGAAGACAAGATTATTGGAAGAAATGAATTCAAGAAATTCACAGACCTGGTATTGGAAGACATAAACATATATATATGGATGTTAAAGTCATTAAGAGATAAGACAGGAACTGTAAATTATTTGCTGTGTTGTAAGTAGCCAAATCTGATTTTTTGGCTGATTTGCATTTTGCTTGCATCAAGAGTTGATGTCCTCACTACTGCTCAGTTTTGTAAAATTTTGAAATTTTAAATAGTTCAAGGAGTGGAGGACTCAATACTATAAAGTGTCATCTTCAATGGAGGCCTTGTGAGAATCTCGTCAGGTTATATGTGCATGTATGCGTAAGTGTGTGGTGAAACTTAAAATCCTACTTTTAAAAATTTTATGGAAATACAGATTATTTAGAATCACCAAGACATTCTTGAACAAGATGGCATGACTTGGCCTACCCTACCAGGTATCAAGACTTACTACAAAGCCGTATTGACTAAGATGCGTGTCACTGCACAGGGATAAACAAATAAATGAAGGGAACAGAATGGGGCCCAAATCACCCATGCATGTATGGACACTTGATCTGTGATGACTGAGGAAAGCTTTTTTATTAAAACGTCTTGGAACAATTGGGTTATCTGTATAGTAAAGCGAAATCTTGACCCCTGTCTTTCACTGGGTGCAACAGATAAATTCCTGGTGGATTATTTACCTAAATGTGAAAAGCAAAACTGTAAAGCTTTTGAAGGCTTTAGAAGATAGTAAGAGGAGAATGTCATTATTACCTGAGTTGTGAAACATTGACAGAATATAAAAAGTACTAAAGGAAAAGATTCATAAATTGGACTACATTCAAATTAAGAACAAAAGATAACCATGAAGAGGGTGAAAAGTTAGTTTCAGAGTGGGAGAAGGTGTTGGAAACATAGTATGAAGAATAAATGAAATCCTTTACTTTCAGGGTAGAGGTGAGGAAAGGTTATGATTGGGAAGGAGCACACAGGGCCTCTGGGTGCTTTCAGATGTTCCTGTTGTTGAGCAGGTAGTGTGACTTTTCTTTAAACTGAGCAGGTGTTTACGCATTTATCTGTGTATAAGCACATTCCTTAACCAAAAAAATTGGAAGAAATGAAAACAACGAAGAAATACAGTTTGTGATTAGGTAATAAAGATCTTAAATAGCAAATGGCTTCTTGTGACTTTGGAGACAATTTCCCAAGCCAGTTTTTTTTTATTCAAAAGTACTATATCTAAAAAAAATCTAAGACAGAATTAAGGATGTGCTCTGGAAACCTGTGCTAAATGACTCAAGATCTAGTGGATTTAGTGTTGATTATGTTAATTATGCATGTGTAAGCAGTTGTTTTTTGAAAAGGTAAGAGCAGTAAAAAAAATTTCTTGATGAGAGTATTTTATATACTCTTAAATATAGCTAAATGAATAAATTTAATATTATAAGTAGATCTCTTAGTTTCATTTCCATCCCTAACATTTATAAATTCTAGTTGGCCAGAAATATATCATTTATTAAACCTTTTCACTGGGAGAATGGAGGATGCATTTTATTTGGTCGTGTTATTTTTGGTACAGTAGGCTCTGCTATAACGTGATATATGGATTTCTAAAAATCACCACACTGTGCAAAATCGTGTTCTGAAAACCACAGGGCTTATGGGAAAATGTGGGACACCCAAAAACTCCATCAGTGACACTTAAACGAATAAGAACCTAATAAAAATGACAGCCTAGCTTTGTACGTGTTAAATGGGAAAGAAATACATAAGTCAGTATACCTGGCCCTTGACCTTGAGAGAGACCTGAAGTTGTCTTGTGGTGTTGGGCATCAGAAGGGTTACGGTATGTGAGTTTTGTGAAGTGGTGGAAAGAGGGTTGGCAGAAATCAGAGGGAAAGTTGTAGCACCAGATGTAGATGGGTGCGGCTCGTAGCACACGCAGTAAACTGAGGTAGCTGGTAGGCGTTTGAGGTGTCTGCAGCGTGTTTTCCGTGTTCCTTCGTGTCTTCTTTCAGCTGCACGCAGTTTTCTTTGTTCATTTAGTGTCTCTTGCTGATGAAATTGCACATAATCAAACACAAAATTCTTTTTTTTTTTTCCTTGTGCTTTAAGTGAAAGTTTACAATTCAAGTTAGTTCCTCATACAAAAATTTATACACATATTATGTGACCCTAGTTGCTCTCCCTATAATGTGACCCCGATCTCCCATGTCCATTCAACCAGCTCTGACCCTCTCTACCTTCTCATCTGGCCTCCAGACAGGAGCTGCCCAGTTAGTCTCATGTATCTACTTGAGCTAAGAAGCACACTCTTCACGAGTGTCATTTTATGTCCCATAGTCCGGTCTAATCTTTGTCTGAAGAGTTGGCCTCGGGAATGGTTTCAGTTTTGGGCTAACAGAGAGTCCCTGGGCCATGTCTCCAGGGTCCCTCCAGTCTCAGTCAAACCATTAAGTCTGATCTTTCTACTAGAATTTGAGTTCTGCACTCCCACTTTTCTCCTGCTCTGTCAGGGACTCTCTGTGGTCAAACACAGAATTCTTGTGTTCAGGTTGTTCTTTAATGTATCAATCACGTTGGAACAAATATGCGTTTTTAAACGTGTTACAGCAGAACTTACTGTACGTAATTTTTTATAGCAGTCACAGCCCCCATCTTTTCATTTTTACGTGTTTTAATGTAGGGATTCTGAATTAGGCTCTTTTTACCGAAATTTTGAAATAGGACTGCGTAATGTTTGACTTATTTATAGGTGGTGCAAATAGTTGACATGCTCAGCTGCTAACAGAAAGTTTGGAGGTTCGACTCTACCCAGAGGTGCTTTGGAAGAAAGTCTTGGCAGTCTACTTCCAGAAAAGTAGCCACTGAAAACCCTGTGGAGCACAGTTCTACGCTGACACACATGGGGTCTCTATGAATTGGAATCAACTCGATGGCAACTGGTTTACTGGAAATATTTGTCTGCTGCAAAACACTTTAAGTATCTTGGTGAATTTTAAGTTTTTCCAGGTTAACGGATAAGTGATTTGAGTGTGGTATCAGATTTGTGCTTGAGACGGTAGTTGATCACTGTGATACACTGAAAAGCATCAATTCTTCTGTTTTAAGTAAACAGATGATCTTCGGTGACCTCCATGTTTTTGGTGTTGCTACCAGGGTACCTTTAAGCGTTAACCTGATTGAGTACTAAAGAAAGCATGTGGGTGGTTATGTTTTGGGGATCTTTCCCATTCACTTGTTGCTTTTATCTAGGGTGACTCTTTTATTCTAGAGCTTAGCTGCAACAGGTTTCCAGATTCTTTTCACCTCTCTCTCACTCTGGGCTATTGGGCTGATAACAGTGAGGTTAATGAAATACTTCTCCTTGTTTTCTGTCGTCCACCAGTTGCTTTGGTTCACTTTCAAGACCCTCATGTCCACGCCCTGAGCCAGAGGTCAGCCTTCCCTCACAGCATTACCATCTCCCTCCTGTGTAGGCATTCCTTTATGTTTCTGCAGTACTCTACATATATCCCTGTTACAACATACATCCCATTGTTTTGATGTTTTGCAAAATTGGGCGCTTTTTCTCAGTAAACTGTGTATGTCTTGAGGACACAGACCATATCTGTAACATTTGTACATTTCTTCTACATAGCACAGTTTTTCACAGTGGTGGTTGGGTGAGTGGATGAATGAATGAATGAAGTGGGCTTGAAGAGACCTGTCCATATGATTCTATCGTATACATCAACCCCTCGTTTTGACTAAGACACAATCTCTAGGTATCTTGGTTACTTGAACTTGATTAATATGACTCATTATGCTTATGCATTCAAGCTGTTTAGCAATACAGTAATAAAATTTCCTCATGTGAGCGAAAGTTTGCACACCATCTGGGTTTTTTTGTTTGGCTACAGATAGGTTAAAAAACAAACATAGTTAAAGAACATAGCTAACTTGCAATCAGGATTGAGGGGTTTTTTGATACAATAGAGTAGTAAAATTCTGTAATTTTTCAGTTTCCTATTATGAATTAAAAACTGTTATTTTTGACATTTTCAAATACTTATGTATTGATAAAGTGGAACCCACTCAAAAAGAGGGGAAATGTAATTACTGTAATAGATAACAGGGGGAAGTGTTGTAGCTCAATTTTTTATTATTATTGCAACTCTTAAATAACCTCTTTAAGACTTCTTTAAAAATCTTTTTTTTTATAGGACCTCTTTGTCATTAGACATGAATTGGCCATAATGAGACTAGCTGCCTTTATGGGTATTATTATGTTAGTTGGAATAACTGGACTCTTTTATACTCAACTAATTGGCATCATCACAGTAAGTATGTCTTTTGGTGTAAAGTAATGTATTTATGAACATATTTCCTAATTATAAACTTATTTCTAAAGAGTTACAGGAAGTTTAGAAATAAAAGGAGAAAATTACCCCATAATCATTTGTGTATTCCCATTTCCATATGCGTGTGTAATTTTAAAGCAGTTATAATCTGTGTGTAGAGTGTACATACACTTTTGTATCCTGCTCTTAAAAATTAACCGGATGTATTTTTTATATGGCTGCATAATTCATGTTTATAGCTTGTAATAGTTGCGTATACTGTGTGTAGTGAATATATCGTGTTTTAATTAACCATGTTCTAGCTGACTGGCATCTAGTGTGCAATCTTTTATTTTTCTATATTACAGATAACGCAGTTTTCAACTTCTTTTTCTCCTCTTTAAACTATTTATTTAGGGTCAGTTCCCAAAAGTGGAATTGCTGGTAGAAACATTTTATAGTAATTAAGTCTTATGTTTTTGCCTGTATTTATTATTGATGTGAAAACTAACTTAAGTGATTGCTATTATTTATCCAAATGTCAGAAAGACTGACTAACAGCTCCTCATTTTATAGTATTTGATATGGAAAAGACATGAAATAATATCGAATCAATTTTGGTTTTTTTTTTAACATGAAAAGTGTGCTTATAAATAATATTTACCTGTTTATTTTCCTTTTTCATTATTACTCATATTGGACTGTCTAAGTAACTTTCCCCAACCACCTAACTGGGGCAGTTACATCCAACATGTGGAGCATGATATTAGGTACTAGTGCCCTCATAAGTGCGTCCATTTCATGAAGTGGATAGTCAGTTTGAGGCTTCAGGCACAGAAGTTACCAGAGATAAGGTTGAAATAGACATTGTAGTACCAATCTTTCTTCCTAATTAGCCAAGTGAGGTTCCTTTATCACAACCAAAAAGATCAAAAAATGAGAAAAATCGTAATTGAATAAGGATTAAAAAGTTCGATAATACACTGCATTGCAGAAGATGTATGGCAAACAGCCTTTCTCATACATTATTGGTGGGGATATAAATTGATACAGTCTTTTTGCAGGGAAATTTTTCAATGTCTTTCAAAATTTTAAATTCACAACCGTTTTGACCACCTCTACAAATTTTTCCAGGCTGTTTATTATCATGTGTGTAAACGTGTATGTTAAAAAGGTGTCCATTTGACAGCAACTAACAACAGCAGTAAATTACTATACTGTGTATGACAGATGTATTGTTTATGAAAATATAAATGTTTACTGTAATATATTCAGTGGAAAAAATGTATGTAAGAAAAAAATGCATCAAAACTTAACTATACACATCCAGTAGGATGACTGTTAATCAGGAAAACACAAAATAAGTTTAGGTGAGGTTATGGAGAAATTGGAATGTAAAATGGTTCAGCCTCTATGGAACACAGTTTGGTGGTTCCTCAAACATTAAACATAAAATTACCATATTACCCAGCAGTTCCACTCCTAGGTGTATATACCCAAAAGACTTGAAAGCAGGGATACTTGTACACCAAGTTCATTGCAGCATTATTCACAACAGCCAAACGATGGAAACAAGCTTGATGTGCATCAACAGATGAATGGATAAACAAAATGTGGCATACACATGCAATGAAATATTATTCATTGAGAAGGAGAAATGAAGCTCTGATACATGATGCTATATGGATGAACCTTGAAATTATTATACTGAGTGAAATAAATTAGAAACGAAAGGACAGGTATTCTATGATCCCACTTACATGAAATAGTCTGTTATTGTTAGATGTCCTAGACTCATTATCAATTTATAGTGACCCCACGTGGCAGAGTCAGTCTACCCCGTAGGGTTTTCTAGGCTGTAATCTTTACAGAAGCAGATCGCCAAGTCTTTCTCCTGCAGAGCCACTAGGTGGGTTTGAACTGCCAAACTTTCAGGTAGCAGCTGAGTGCTTAATTGTTAACGCCACCAGTGCTCCTTTCTTTCTCTCATTTTATGCTTTTTCCTTGATGGTTAGCTGCTCTCTCAAGCAAAGCAGCTGGTAGGACTTCTTGATTAGCTCTATTTTTCTGGTGTATAAGAAGAAAAATCCAATCTTCCTATTGATAGTAGAAGATAATCATAGTAATGATAATCTGATGTCATTTTAGACCTAGCAAGAGCGGATTATCTGTGACCCAGGTAAAATAATTAGAAATTACTTGAACTCAAAAATAATGGATCTCTAATCTTATTCCAAGGTTAGAAAAATCTCAACACAACCAGATGTTTCTATTGAACAGGCTAATCTGAAACCCAATTTTAAAGGATTATTTTAGATTATTTTTAGATTTAATATCAAAGATTTAAATATGTTTTTGCATTTTTACTAAAATTAGTATCAAAGTTAAAATGTTATTTTCAAAGCAGCCTGCTTTGAGATAGTCCCTTTTATTCAGGGGAACAGATTATTCTGATTATTCCGTAGATGGTGCAGCCATTTTGTTGTTGTTTCTGAGTGAAATGGATAGTGATGTGGTTATTAATGTAATTGGTTTTGTCAGAATTTCTCATTGAGCAGTAGTTCACATACAGCCAAAAATAATGTGCATTCTGATGAGCAGCAAAACTAATGGTGCTGGGTGATTGTGTTAGTCATGTTTTCAGTCACTGGGCTGGGAGAGAGTTCATCAAGAAGCTCTGTAACAGCTGGTGCAGTGCGTTCTGGTGAGCCTCTGACAGTGAGCTATTGTATTCCATGACACTGCTCTGACAGTTTATCTAAGTTTTGTATACAAGCATTTTTGTTTGCTGGGCACCGTGGAGTTTATGTAATAGCTGAAGCTTTTGATGATGTCTCTGGAGCTTAGTGCTTTTCTCAGTTGTGGTGGGGTTGGGGGTAGGGTGGGGAAGATATATTTAGTTTTTAAAGAAGGCTTTTAAATTCTCAGAGTAAAATTTGATGGCTGCTTTTTGCATTTGGTCTCACAGGTACTATTGTTGGACACTATTTGAGTTAGTAAAGATAATTTAACACAAAGCTAATCAAGTTAAAAGGGGAAAGTACGTAAATACTCATGTTTAGCTTGCAATGTTAATGTTTATTTACCTAAACAAATACAGAAAGAATCACAAATGCATGAGTGACTTAATTTTGACTTGGTTATCTTATGTGATAAACAGTATCTTGTGTTCAAAATGTTAAATCAGTTTAAATGAGATTATCCATTAAGTAGCAATTTCATTAGACGATTAGTGGATTTACCTGCCTTTTAATATATACCCAGAAATATAAAGTCTAGGGATTATTAATCCTTATAATTAAATTTTGCCAAGTATCCAACTGAATCAGTGTGGTAAATTAGCAGCATTCAGTATAATCTCTTTACAAATTATATTTGGTCTACTCTACTTCAGATCAGCATTGCAAATATGGAATTTATTGCTAATTATGCCAAACCCATTTTACCTATATATCGTTAAAGGGAGCTCTATGCAGCATTTTATTTTCCTTTCTGGGTTTAATTTTATTTAATAAAAAGGAAATAAACACATTTCTAATACAGTATTTCCAATTTTGATATTAAATGAAATATCTTCTAAGTAGCTTTTTAAAACCTAGAAAAAGCATTAAAATTTACAGTCAGTTATTTTCATATACTTTTTATGTCATACACTATTATTTGACTGTAATAGTTGTTTAAATTTTGGATACAGTAAAGAACTCTATAGAAACTAGGTTTTTTTTTCTTCCAAGGAGTTAGTTTAAATACAGGCTAAGTTATATTGCATTACATTCTTTTTAAAAGTATTTTGCCTATCACTTTATATTTCATTGTAAAAACCATTTTCTTAAGCATAATTTTGAAAGTTGCATTCTGATATAATTGAGATATCTCTAAGTCCTCTTAGAAAGTGTTTAGTAGGTAATATCTGTATTTTACTGAGGCGTTTTTATGGACTTTAACATATATTAACTCAGTAATCCAGACAATAACCTGTGATTAAATATTATTTAGAAATTGATGTATAGAGATTTAGTGTCTTGCCTAAGGTAATACAGCCAGAAAGCAGCTTGACAAAGAAGTATGGGAATTATTTTGGGCAGAGATGTGTAGTGGCTACAAATGTTAGATCTACTGCCTTTTCTCTTTAGTTCCATGATTGGTTAAATTTTCAGAATATTCAAAATGTTAAATCAGTCCCTAAGGAGACAGCCGGTCCTCTGCTGGCCTGTGCTCTGCTGGAGATGGGTGCTTAAAGAGCCATTCATGTTAAACTGCAATATCGAGTTCTGGCTTCAAAGGAGAGAGAAAGCTAAAGTGAACAGGAAATTTCTTTCAGATGGCAAAAAAATTTTAAAAATAAGAAATCATGCTGTTTCTGTCCATGTTCAATTAGTTTAGTACTGCAAACATATATCGAGTACCCACTTTGTACAACGTACAAAGGTGCTATGGAAGATGCAGAGTTTAATGAGATGCTCTTCATTTCCTTTAGACGTTCACACTAACATGCCAAGCAGAAGTGCTAGGAAGCCAAACCAAAGTTTTCCTTAGAATTAGTAGAAAGTAGTAATAGATAAAACAAGTATGTAATTTGCAGTAGTGAAACACTTTCCTAAATACTATATTTTTTGCAAATAATGCTCTCACATGAATAATGTGACTACACACAACGCGCATAGCGCATCTAGGAAAACAATATGCGAGGGGGTTGCGGGTTGGCAAAAAAATGTGTAAAGTTTGTGTTATTTGCATAAAAATATTGTAGGGTTTTTAACTCCAGATTAAATCAACAAAGAGTCATTGGATAGATATATACAGGAGAGTTAGAATCATTAACAAGATCTATAATAAGAATAAAGAGCACAGGTGATCACTGAGGTTAAATTGAACTGTCTTCAAGGAGTCTAGCTGATGGAATATTCTTATTTTCATGAGGCCACTGGGTCTTCAGTATGACAGGTCTAGAAACTCTATTTTGAAAGTGTTTCCAGGGTTAATCAGGCCCATGATTGTTATTTCCAGACTCAAAAGAGGTAGTTATATAAACCAGATTGACTGTTTTTTCTTTGATGTGGGGTTGTCAGGTGTGCCAGAGGAATTCTTCAGCACATTCTCCCTTATGGCAACATATGTGGCAAAGTGTTGCTTGGTGAGAATGAACTCAGAGCAGATGAGTTAGTTTGATAGATTGTCATCAAGCTAGCTATGCCAAGAGACTGGGTTCTTAGGTCTGCTAACTAGGAAACCTCTGAAGATAAATTCTTGTTCTTTGCCCTACCCCATCCCCATTTTTCTAACATCCAGCTAATACATACCTCCCTCTCTCTGTTTGCCAGGAACTTTCTTTTTTCCCCATCCCAGGTATAATCTAATTAATTAAGATCCAGTTTTCTTTTATGGTCAGACATATTTTGTTAGACTAAACCTAAGAGGGCATATCTTAGGGTAAAATCAACCATCAGGAGAAGATAGAGTATTGGTTGGTAAAATCAGTAAGGCATATATTTCTGTAAGTCTTGCTGTTTATAGCTTATTTATTTTTTAAATAAACTTTTCAGTTTTTAAAATAGAAAAACATTCTCATACATCTCTTTAGTTATACAGACTGATGGAAGCCTTAGCTATATTAATCAGTAGATTGTAAGCAAGGCCTAAGTATTTCCTGGAAATATGATATCCTAATTGTATTAGTTGGTTACAATGGACTGACCTTGCAGTTACTGTCCTCACTCTGAAATAGTTCTCAATTTTTAAATGTTATTCACAACGGTGATTTTAGGCTATGCATGCACCTTTCCTGATAGCACTTCTTGACTTCTACCCCATCTTTTCCTCTGTACCTTTGCACATACTGTCTTAATTACTTGGAACAACCTGAACCGTACTAGACTCTAAGAAACTATTACAATTACTTCATTCACTTCCTTTATAGATATAGAAACTGTGACCCAGTGTTCCTCTAAGCCCCTAATCAGTGGTCTTATGTATTTACAGACTGTGTTTTCATAATGTAAAATAGTGTTTGGGGGACATTATGCAGCATAGCAGAGAAAGGTTAATTATAAATAGAATCGTCATTACCAAAAAAAAAAAAAAACCTGTTGTCGTCGAGTCAATTCCGACTCATAGCGACCCTATAAGACAGAGTAGAACTGCCCCATAGGGTTTCCAAGGAGCGCCTGGTGGATTCGAACTGCTGACCATTTGGTTGGCAGCCAAACTCCTAACCACTGTGCCACCAGGGTTTCCGAATTGTCGATGGATACCGTGGATTTCAAAGCACAACAGGAAAACTGATGAATACAGAATGTGTAGCTAATCTGTTAACCCTTCACAAATCCCTGGAAAATCCAGTAAAGAAACTCAGTTATTGTTCACCAGTCATCTAAAAAATAAATTAGTTTTCCTTTTGTCTGAGCTAACTGTAGTTGTTCAACTAATCATACAGGAGAATTTAAGTATGTTATAAACTAGATGTCCATGTAATTTCTGTATAGAGATTTTTAACGTAAAGGTGCTTTTTATTAGTATCACTGGAAAAAAGTTCTACAGCCACAGAAGTTGGATTTGAGTTGTAGCCACAAGTATTTGCATGAATAGTACTGTCAAATAAGAGTACGGCCCACTTTCTACCCAAGTGTGAGAAAGGTATTAAGGTAAAGTAAAGGGATCAGGTGGAAAACCTCTCTTCACTTTTTTGTATATTTAAAAAACATATTTTCTTTTGTATCACTTTAAAGTACTTTAACATAAATATATATATCTAAAAACATGCTTGTATAATTTATGTTTTGATTATTTAGATATCACAATTTATCAATCTAACAATAGATCATCTAGTAACGTGTGTTAAACTAGCATGTCTAGAAGTTATCTTCTGTTGGTTGAATTGTTTTTCCTATATATTTCTGTTAGAGCCTTACAGATACTACATAATAAGAAATTATATTATAAAAGTGATTTTTCTGTTAAAAAAAAGAAATAGTTTTTATCAGATAACACTAGCCAGTTATTTTTAATTTTCAGATTAATAGATGGCGCACTATGGTGAACTCATGGCTCTCCTTGCTGAGTTTGTTATTGTTGTTTACAGAAATCCAGACTAGTAGCATTCTTTTACTCTTGGCAGTTTTCTGTCCAGTAATGTCTTCCAAATGTCATTTTGGCATTTATTTTTTAATGCATAGTGACTAATAGCAGAATTGAAAATAGATACTAGACTTTTAAAGAATTATCAAGAAAGCAAGTTTAATAAAAGTTTACATTTTAATGGAGTGGGACTCCCACAATTTTTATGAGGTTTTGTATTTCAATAAAATTTATTTAGCATAATGTAATATTGATTCTGTTTTTCCAAGGGAATTCCAGCAATGTATGTAGATAATTTAAATTCTTAGTACCCACATATAATGTGCTTAAATCTTCAGAATATTTTCTGGGTAGGATTAAAAACATCACAAAATAGATATAAAACAGAGACTTGAGAACTTCCTTTATCTGAATATGTATTTTTTTTAAATAGGATACAACATCTATTGAAAAGATGTCAAACTGTTGTGAAGAAATGTAAGTATAAAAGTGAAATCTATAGTATTCTTATTTCAAGACTGGAACAACTGGCCACATTTGAGAAAATATTTATATAGAGAGAGGAAAAGTGATATTAATGATAGCTTTTTCTTGGTACTTTGTCTGAGGCCTGAGCTAGACAAGCATATCCCAGACTTACAGTAGGGGTCTTTTAGCCATGATAGTTTTCAAACACCATAATACTGATCATTCTTGTTCCTTGTCTAACTACAGTAACGTAAGTTATTTGTCCTGAAAGTACATCAAAAGAGATTTGCTACTGAGTTGTTGACACACATTCTGGTAATCCTAAGATTCTCATCTGCTTCAAAAGTTGTCTTAGGTTGATTGACGACACAGATACAATATCTGCTATCCCAAGTTAAAACTCAGCTGCGTGCCGTAATGAAAAAAACGCTGTTTGTGATGCTGGGATACAATTCATCAGAGTCCAGTAATGGATCCCCAGCCAACCCGTATTGTTTTAGCTGACTGAAGAACACCATGGGAGTGCTGTCTTTCACTAATAATGCTGTCTTCTGTAGATCGAGGCCCAGAAAGCCATGGCAGCAGACCTTCTCAGAAGTTTTTGGCACTAGTTGGAAGATCCTGTGGTTCATTCCTTTCAGGCAGAGGCAACCACTGCGAGTTCCCTACCACTTTGCCAATCACGTCTGAACAGATGGATGGTGGGCACAGATGGGTCCTCCATGCTGGAAATGTGCTACAGGTTTTATGATAATAGAACGATGACAGTCTTCAAGTCAATTAAAATCCACCCACCAATCTTAGGCATCACAGTGTGCCCCAGGCTTTATTTTAATAGTGATCTTGATCCTGTTGTGGGACTAATGTGTGATCTATATTTAAGTTTTAGAGCATGTTTACTTTCAAATTAGCTTTCCACAGGGAAAATGCTTTTATTATTAAGCTCAAAAGGCAGTGATTGGGATGAAATAATTGTGCATAATTTGTTTTAGTACTGATAATGTTACAGATTGTAATTTATGGGGAAATTTCAGATGTTTACTTAAATTTTTCACTTTTAAGCAGTACTAACCAAATCTGAATTTAATTCTTCAGGTTTTACAAAAGTTGATACACCTTCTTATATTATGTGTAAAATTGTCTCTTTGAATACAATTTAAAAGACTTAACAGTTCTTTTTATATGTGCTGCAAGATTTCTAAAAATGCTGCATAGGAGTGAACATCAGCAAAAAGGGCCGTGTTTTCTTAGAAGTAGATTTCTAATGTTTTCTCCTTTTCCTCTTTACCAAAACCAAAATAAAAACACCACTAAAATAAAACACCAACTACCTACCTTATTGTAAAGAAAAGATTAAAATATTTTTCAGCATTAACTTTCCCATTTCTTTCCCTTTTCTGTTCTTATTGATCGTTGTTAAAATATTTGCTCCAAGGAGAAATTTGTGACCAGTGGACATGTATTCCTATTTGACCCTAAGATTTTGTTGGGCAAAAAGCGTAGAGAATTTGCAATAATTCCACATATACCTTTTCTAGTGCAGTTATATTAGAATGCGTATGTTTTTAAAATGCTAGTATGACTAGATAATATATAATGTACAGCATAAAGAGGAATCTTATGCCTTTGAAAAAAATATATATACTTTTTACTTTTATTTACCTACTAGTAGATCTAAAATTACATGTTGAAGGTTTATATAATAGATATTGGCCAACTAATACTGAAATTTTTTTATAGAAAATTGCTGTTAAAAGTAAACTTTTGGTGTACCTATAATTACTGAAATTGAAATTAAATTTTAATTGGCCAATTATAATTTGGGTTGAGAGACCTTTTATTAGTAGCTAATGTTAGGAAATGACTTTAAAATGAGAAGATATAATGATCTGTATTTATCAGTAGCCTTACACAGTTTTAAATTGCTAATGGTGATGGCCTCTTGGAAAACATAGAACATTTGTGTGAAAAGATATTTAGCATGCTTTGAAAAAAAATTGAGCTTTTTATATTTTTTCCATTAGAATACTACAAAATCCATATATCTTTTATAAAATATATATATACTCACAGTATTTCACTTGATAAGAAGATTAAAGGAGATTACTGTTCTTGAAACATATTAATATTTTACTTGCAGTTAATTTTCATTGTAAGGAATTACACATGGGAAATCATAAAGCAGGAGTTTACCTTGGTCAGATAGTTAACTATACTGTGGTTAGTTCTTTCAGAAATTATAAATATCTTCTAAAATGTTCTGAAATAATACAGTAAATAAGCCCTTCTCAGAAATATTAGCACCCATGTTTTTAATGTTTTGACTGTAATGCTGCAGATGAAAGTATTTATTGGTGCTGATAAGATGCTTAGTAAGTTTAATATAAGAAATATATTTATAAAGCTTAGTGAAACACAAAATTAGTATGCTTGTGTCAGGCAAATGGGTTGAGTTTTGTGCAGACTAACATATTGAGCAAATTTGGCCTGGTGACAGAATAGTTGGGAGGAAGTAAGGTATAGGTAATACAGATAGATACTAGTTTAATCCCTTATGTTGTATACATTCTTCTCAAATGAAGACCTTGAGAAAAGAGCAGGGCCAAGTAAAGACTCCCTAAATTACTGTATGGATATATTTATACTTCATGTAGTAATAGAAGCCACCTCGAAATGTACTGGGAGGTACTTGAGCTAACCTGTGCCTCAGTAATGAGAACAGGAGGTGGACCCGCTCCCACACTGAAGGTTTGTGTGTGTGTTTTTATCCCCCTTAGATCTACCACCTCTAGGGCATATTTTCTTCCCTCGTTTTTTTTCTTTACCCTTCCTGCCCTGACTCCTCCTGCCTGGTTCCGCTAAATTACTGGACTGATTTACCAATGGACCAAGCAGGCGACGTGTTTATTTTGTTTGAATGACAGAAATGCTACATATCAATATATCTACATAAGAATATAAAGTATGTTTATATATCCTTATAGTGTAACTTTCAGTATTCCCTAGTTAGCACACCTAACCTTATTGTGGGGGTTGTAATTCTTGTTAGACTGTAGAGAGAAACCAACTGGCAGTTTCCTAGGTAGTGCACAAACTCTGATGTTTTCTCTACGCCCCCTTTTGGCTAATTGATGTAATTATACTGGCTCAAAAGAGATTTACTGCCCCATAAGTGAACTGTATAGCCAAAATCTGAAAGTGTCAGAGGTACAACGTTAGCAGTGTTATATGTACAAAAATGTAAAATTTTATGAAAATGGATGTGTTCCTGTGTCTGATACGGATTTTTAGTTCATAAGCATGTGATGTGTATTTTGCTGCATTTATGTATATTCTTACTCTGTTTTTCACTAGCAGTCCCCAAATTAGATCAGGGTAAACTAATGTAAACCATTTCATAAATTTTATTATAAACATTATTTTGGGAATTAAATCCTTAGAATTAGGAAAAAACCTTTATTTTAAAAGTACCGATTTATTACAAAACACAGAAATGTATTATAGTTACAGTGGCAAGCAGGTATCTACTATGTTTTATTGAGTATCTAAAAATATGTTTACTTTTTTTTAATCTCAGTTTTGGAATTTTTTTTTTTACTGGCTCTATTGCCTTAAAATAACTAGTAAGACTAGTGATTCTTTCTGTGCTTTCTCTTTTCTTTCGGTCTTCTTTTTTTAAATTTTACCACAGTTATACCTGTAGCTTTATTAGCTAATTTATTATATATTCTGGATAACCATGAAAATAACTAAAGGTGCTAAGCGTCAGAAAATGATTATGAGCAGTGAGATTACTGATGTAATCTATATGTTGGACTAAAGTATTCTTTAGAAACACTCCATTTCATTTTAAGCAAATGTATGTTAAAAGATGTTCTCTATCAGTGAAGCCGTTTATTTGGCTTCTGGAAAAGAAAAGTTTTTCTCTAGATATTGCAAGTTATACCTACTGGACAATTATATCTTCTCTTGTTCTTTTCTGCAAACAAAAATGTCAGTGGGCTCAGTATGGGCTCACAAATAGTTGACAAAATTGAGTTCAGAATCCCCAGACAGTAGGCATTTAGTTAAAGCGCTCTTTGTACTTTGTAACCCAGGCTTAGTTTAAAAATACTAAGTGAGCTGATGTTCCATTATAAGAAAATTACTATTTTGCTTAAGAGTTGTATTAAAAATATTTTGGGGTAACTTATGAGATACATAAAATTGTAGTTACATATTAACCTTTTTTTAATAGAAGAAAGCATAGTTTACTTTTAAGTAATGGAAGTAGAGAACATAAGCACACAACTTAGATGAAATTTCTGTGAGAGTTAACATCAGTGCATTTCTGCTAATGTGTAGGTGTATTTTTTTCCTCTAAGAATGGTGGCTAATTGTTAACTATTCTTTGTCAGACTTTATCAAGTCACTTCTATACAAGTAACTAGTTGCTAAAAAATATCTTTTACCCAAAATGTATTTAGTTGTGAATGCTAATCATAAAGACTTAAGGTAGAACAACATTGCCTATCAGGAAGTATGGACAGACTAGATTACAGACACATTTTTCTATGTGTTAGTCGTCGGACAGTTTGAGTGTTCGCTCATGTATTGCTGTAAAATCACAACGTGTCAGGCCCTGGTTTACAGTGGCATTAATACTCATTAACAGAGCTGCTGGTCACTCCCTGGGTTTGTCTCTAGTCTCTGACTACTTCCCTTGTGCTTCATGTAGGAATAGATGACCTAGCTCACGTTTACTAAACTATAGCTACTTCATTAAAGTTTTTGATATCTCCTCTAACATATGTATTTATATTTAGAGTTTATTTGGTTAAGTTTTCCCTTACAAACTTTAAGTAGTATACTAATAGGTACAAGTATTAGATTTTTACCCAACTCTGCTATTATTGATCTAAAAAATACATTAACGTATTGGCAAATGTAGTTAATAAGTGGTCATGGATGTTTAGTATGTTCTACCTGCTAGTATTAGTGATCATATAGTTAACTAATGAATGACTGCATTATCCCGTATTTGTTATCTTCCATTCTAGGGATCATCCTCTGATTTTATCTGTAAATCACAAATTTTATTACATCTGTATTTAGCCATTCTCAGTTGAATTCTAGAATACAGTAGAATGTGAGAAAGTAATAGAACCAACTTGATTGAAGTATTTTGAATGAATATTGTTATTCTAAATGTCAGTCAATATTTGGCATTTCTTCTACCTTTGGGATAATGATGGCTTAACTTCAGGAAAGTGCCCATTTTCTCAGACTTCTTTTATTATTGTGCAATATTTAAAAAACAAAATCTACATTTTTGTTTGCTTTTCACATGTTGCATTACTGCCTGCTAGTGCTAATTCGAAATAGAAATAACAATGGTATTTAAAATTCTTAAGTTGTTGGAATTTAACAGTCTTTTCCATTATATTTTTCTACCATCAAAATGTCCTTTTTCTCTTGTCTCATCGTAGAGGACACGTACAGATGACTAGTGAATAGCCAAAAAGTTGGGTGAAGACAGTAGGGGAAGTTTATTGAGATGGAGAGAGGCTAGCTGACACACAGATTATCAGCATCTCAGCAACAGAGTTGACCGGATATTGTTTCTGTGACATCAGATAATCCCCTGCTGTGTGATCATTTTAGCCTCATCTCCCTGGTGGAGTAATGGTTCAGAGGTGTAGCTGCTGTCCAAAAGATTGGCAGTTCATATCCACCAGGTGCTCCTTGGAAACTCTATGGGGCAGTTCTTCTCTGTCCTGTAGGGTCACTAGGAGTTGGAATCGACTCGATGGCACAAGTTTGTTTTTTTCGTGATGGCGTTTTACTGGAGTAGTTGTTAATGCACATAAGCATTTAGTTTGAGGTATTTTGAATAAGGGATTTATATTGCTGTTTTTCTTCAGTTGGTCAGATGTCTTTGAGAAATTATTATGAATTTTAAATATCATAATTGTGTAGTGTATGTTAATGTGAAATTTTAAGAATAATGTGAAATGTGCAGCTATTTAATGCAAAGGAGAAATGAATAGTTTGCCCAAAGTTTGATTGAAAAAACTGGGACCTTTTCTAGGAGCCTCCTTTTGCAAAGAAAGGATAATAAGTGTTAAAGAAAATTTTGTCACCAGAGTAAAAATCAGTGGTTTGTATGTATATAAAGGGTGATTTTCATTTTATAATTTGGGATGTATGAGAGTTCTTGATATCTTGAAGGTCTCCATTCCTGTTGGTATTTTGAATACCTGTAACATGTAATGTAATGCTTACCACAGTTGTTTTAACACTCTGATCTTTTTGGTATTGATAGCTTTATATTTAAACAAAGATAGGAACAAAACAGCAACAAAAAAATGTGTTTCGTTTGGTGGCTTTGCTTACCTGTTTGACTGAATACAGGGTTTATTTGTAGGTTGTTAACTAAAGGAAAAGCTTGTCTGCATATTGCAAGCGCTGTATTCTTGCCTGTATGCATTGGGTGATAGTTTAACCTAATGGTGCCTGAAGTTAGTATTTTACAGCCTCAACAACTAAAACAGATCCTGGTGCTACTCACTTTAGCGTTGAGTGACATTTTTAATTCCTGTACCAAAGAGTTAATTTTCTTTTTGATTGATTGAAATTTTCTTCTCACATTCTTGTGTTTATAAAATAGAAATTAATGTTACTAAGAACAGTTTGCTTAACAGATCTTAGTTTTTGCACACTTCTGCCTCAATTTAATTGGTTTTAAATGTCTCTTGTTTTGAATATATTTTTTTTTAAGTTAGGCAGATTAAATTTGATTATTTTAATATAGCTTGGCTACTTTAAAAGATAGTTTAATAGACTAAAGTTAGAAAACCTAAGTTACAATTGAAGCACTTTTCACGAGATCTTTTTTTGTTTTATTTCTACATAAGGATTCTACTTTTATTTCTGTAAACAAACTATATAGCTTATGGAGCCCTTTTAATGAATGCTGAAACAAAAATGCTAAAATAAAAGGTTGAGAGTCCATTTTGATTACAAATCAAGAATTCTGCGTCTCTGTGTAATCCTTGGTGGCGTTCAAGGATTATATTGCCGTTTGTCTCTTTTGCAAATAAAGATAAAATTACTTTATGTATATATTTTATCTTTTTTTGCAATATATGTAAAAATACATATATATTCCTTGTATTCCTTATGTTAATATATACATATCAAGTATTCTTTGCTATATTAGCACATTCTTTCCCAAGAGGAAATGCAAATGTACTTTGGTTTAAGCAAAACTGCTAATAGAAAATTGAACTTTAACCAAAAAAAAGTGCATGTTGTTACTCACTTTACACGAAAAGTCAGAGTAAGATTATTTCAAAAATGACCTTTACTTAGTGGTTCATTTTACAAAAATGAGGGGAGGGGACTCTTTAGATGTACTTGTAATTGTTCATATGTAATACTGCTATGTGTACTTTCCTTGGTTCTCTATTCTCCCCCACCCCCCAAACTCTCAAAACACTCATTTGGTGTCCTTAAACCTGCAGCTGAGGTGGTTGGTCATTCAGGCGAGAAGATAACAGTGTGTGTGTATTGAAAAAGTAGACAGTCACATTTGGGAATGTTTTGCATTATTTTCAGTCAGCTAAAATTAACCTCTTCTTGAATGTAGACACAGTATATGGTTTTGCAGTGAATTCTGAATGGAAAGAAAGAATCAAGTCTGAAACTTACGTGAAATGTAACTTAAGATCATGTGAATGATATATAGAAATCCATATGTACATGTCATTCGTGGTAAAAGCAAAGTTTATTTGAAAGCAAAATGGGACAAAACAATATGTCATTCTCTCTGATCTGTCGACAGTATTTTGTAGATCATGTTGCCGTATTGATTTGGGGTTATTTGGCTTGTTTATGCATTATTTAAGTTAATGCAGCTGAAATGCAGTTATTCAAGTTTTTGGGTAGTAGAGAATTCACCACTGTCCCTTGTATCCTGAGATGGATATTAAAATTAAAAAATGGTACGTTAGCATAGGTAGAATAAAGCAGCCTAGTGATATCATGGGACCGATTTTCACCATGTTCATAGATACTCCAACAAGTGAGCTGCAGATCTAACCTGGAAGGAACGAGGACAGGCCATTGGGAGGATCTGCAGTATGAGCTTGCTGTATGTACTTGAATTAGTCTTTTTTTTTTTTTAATCTGGCTGGCAAGTTTTAATGATTGGGCAAAATCTATGTCAACACAAAATTGTGTCTAGCATTATATCCTTAAAATAAAAGACGTTCTTTTAATAGTGGTATGTTCTAAGTGCCATATGACGATCGTATTTTTCATATGGCATTTTGCATTCAATGCATAATATGTTTAAATCTGAGTGCTGTTTTGTTCTCGTCTGCTATTTTACCTGTCTGTTCCTGTAAGAGTGTTTTAAGAAAGTCTTCACTAATATTTCTAGTGCTAATGGTAATAAGGAAAAACAGTAGTTGAGAGATAGAAATGTAGATTGAGAAAATGGGTGAAATGACAAGTGGGAACAATGTATCTGAGCTGTCTATACTTGTTTAAGTGGAAAGCCTACACTGGTTCTTAAAATGGAAAAAAAGATGTATCTACCTTGTGAACAATGTTTTTTTTTTTTTAATTTATTTGAATGATTTAGTTTTATTCGTGTAATATTTGTTTTCTTTGCATATTGTTTTAATTTAAATTGTGGAATTTTTAGAATGTATTATGTACTGTATTTTTAGAAATCTTATTTTTAAATAAATATTTTTTAAAAACATAGGACTGTTTTTTCCCCTTATCTCCTTATTTACTAAAGTCAACTAATATTCTAGATTTCAGTACTCCTAATGTAATGGGCACATATTTTAGTTTTATACAATTTGGGTGATTATTCCTAAGTAGTAGCCTTAAGATACTTTTTTACCATGATCACAAAATTCATTAAGAATTCAAGAGCTCAGTATATATGTACTGGGATTGAAACGGACAGCGGTATTCTAGTTATGCATATTGGTCTTAGAGATGACTGAGATGGCTAGATTTAGTCACCCACTTTATTTAACAAGTATTTATTGTTTCAGACATTATTTTCTGGCAATATGTTTTCTTTGAGGACTAATTTACATACAATAAAATGAGACTTTAACTATACATGTATGCACCATTTTAGATGTAGACGTATTGCCAGAGTTACATTCTAAGAGAGTCTTGCATAGCTTTTTGATTTCTTAAGCATTGACTAAATTGCTTTACCTGTACATGAAGTAGTCACAAAGGAGAAGTTTATATTAGTTTGAATTGGTCAGAAGTTTCTGTTTTGAAAAGATAAATCAGGTATGTTTTAGAAACAGTAAAGGAATAGAAAGAAACTGCCCTACAATTGAACGACGGGCTTACTTTATTTTTTAAATTCTTTCTTAAATTTTAATACAAAAGGAATTTTGATAAATATTCTGGATTAACAGATAAATGAGAGGGTAGACTTGTATATAAACTGTAAATTTTACCCCTTAGGTAAATCAAAGCAAATCTGTTGCATTCTGTCAAACTTTAAAGGACTGCAAAATTTTAATCTTGTTCGTTTTTAAGTTTCCATTGCTCTGATTCTAAACAGCATTTACTATGATTCTGCTTTCTTAATGATGATAAATTGCTGTTTGATTCTCAGACTTTTTGGTCTCAGGACTCCTTTACACTCATAATATTATTGTGGGCCCCAAAAAGGTTTTACTTATGTAGGATTACCAATATTTAGTGTATCCTAAATGAAAACTGAGAAAAAATTTAAATGCTTATTAATTCATTTGAACATATAAACCCATTACATGTTAAATAATGTACCTTTATTTAAAAAAAAAAAAAAAAACTTTTCCAAAACAGAAAAGAATTGGTAAGACTCATGATTTTATGTTTTTTGCAAGGCCCTTGAATAGCTGGCTTCTTAGAAGAAAGTTGGATTCTCATACTGCTTCTGACTTCAGTCAGTTGCTTTTTGTTATTTTAGTTGAAGTATATGAAGAGCCCTGATGGCTGAATGGTTAAGAGCTCGGCTGCTAACCAAAAGGTTGGCAGTTCAAATCTGCCAGCTACTCCCTGGAAACTGTGGGGGCAGTTCTACTCTCATATAGGGTCACTATGAGTCGGAAATGACTCAACGGCAGTGGGTTTGGTTTGATTTTGTATAGGCAGTCTGGTCTCCTGCAGACACGTAGTTAGAGAAGGGGAGTATTTTAATAGTCTTTTCAGGTAACTGTGGATATTCGATACTACATGAAAACAAGCGATAGTTTCTTAAAGTCTGTTTGCAGTGTGCAGTCTAAAACAATACCAAGGGACTTTTCATACTGTTCAATTAAAATCCATTGGTTTCTTTTGTACTTTGATAAGTTCTCTTAACCAATGCATGATTTTGTGACGCCATTTATTGGTCATTTGGAAAATGTTGGAGTTATACAGATCTTCCAGTGTTGCCACATCTCATTATCCAATATAAAAAATAAAATTCATTAACATTGTTACTGATCTTGTCAAAAAAGTAAGTGTTGGAAATCTGTTAAGCTTACAATGGCAGATACACATTTTTCAAAATTCTCATTTTCACTTGAAAGCCTAAATTTTATCATTGGCAACCAGACACTGTCCAGTTGTTTTTCTTGAAGAGATAGGTTCACTTCATTTTGGAGAAGATGTCTGCCATATACCCAAGTCTGAAAAACCATAGATTGTTTGTCGGTCAGTTTTGCAAGTAAAACATGGTGCTCCATGTAAAAAGTGGCTAGTTCAGCTTGCAACTCAAATAGCCACACTAGTGCTTTTCCTCAAGGATAAGCCATAATACTTTGGAAGGCAGTTGAAGTACTTTATGTGTACTTCCTATTTTGTCAAACAGAACATTAAAAGTGTATTCAAGGATCAAGATGTAATAAAATTTGATATTACTGCTTCATTAAGGACATTATTAAGTGAAATTGCTCTCCTTTTCAACCTGAAGTTTGATTGAATCTTGTTAATTTGATTTTTGGGGGGGGAGGAAACAACAGGGGAAGAACAGAACCTAGTGTGCATTGGAGACTTGATTTCATTTACTCTGTATTTGATAAGTGAAAAGAAAAGTCAGCTGCTTAAAAAGAGTATTTGTATGTTCCTGATGTTGAGCACTTAAAGTGTAGCTTCCTTTCAGATTCACAACTATTTAGCCTTGTTATGAAGAGAGAAAAACTAAAAATACATGATAGTGTTAGAAGACTACAGAATCATTTGAGAAGCTGCCAGATACTGTAGATGAACAAATGCACCCAAAGTCTGCTTTCGGCTGACCAATTATCCATATAAGCAGCAATTATATTAGTGTGCAAGGGCAATTGGAGGGAAAATTGGACCCTGTGGACATCCAGCTGAGCAAACAGGACTGAGGAAGGATGGAAGATGTATGTTAGTTTGGAAAAAAATACATCTAAGCTTACTTAAAAAAATATTTGTATCAGTCACAGCACATTCTTTGTATGTCCTCTGGTTGCCTTGTATTTTTCAAATTATCCTCTTCAAAAAACAAAAGCTCCTCTGCTTAAAGATCAAACATCCAAATGGCAATATGTTTTACATGTAACAAAGCCAAAATAATTCAGGAAATAGAAAATTTTGAAATAGACAAATCGAAACATTCAGATGTTACTGTAGATAGGCACTTGAGTGTGTCTTTAGTTTTAAGTTCAATTCTGGCTTGGCCTGGATGATACTTATTATTCTTATTACTGAAATTTACTGTTTTTCTGACTTAAAGTGTTCCCTAATATAACGTGATGGATGATTCTTAGTTGAGGACCTACTATGTGTGGAGGTTTTATAGTTCCACGTGGAAATTATGGGTGAGTAATCCTTTATGAGTAAGTAATGATGATCAGGTTAATGAACTGTTTTTTATAATGTGTGCAAGATGTGTAGCTAGCTATAGGCCAGTTACCCTTACTCCATTGAACAGGTTTATGTTTTAATGGCAACCAGAAGTAAACCGTATCGAAGATTTTTGGGTGGTCTGCACTTCTTACAACTTTGTGTCTGACTTAAAAATTTCTTGAATGTTCAAAAGCATTTGAAATATTTTCAACCTGTAGAAATACCAACTCATCCAATTACTATTCTGGGATGCTTTGATTTTTACCATTCATTCTGCATATGTATTGGTATTTGAAAGCCTCTGTAATATTTTGGTAATTTTCAGATTGTTTATTGCTAGTATATAGAAATAAAAATGCTACTTATATATTGATCTTTCATCCTGTGACCTTGCTGAACTTGTTTTTTAGTTTTAGTAGATGTGTGTGTGTGTTCCTTAGATTTTCTGCATACAAGATCATGTCTGCAAATACAGTTTCACTTCTTCCTTTCAAATCTATACTTCTTCCCTCCTTCATCCCCTGCTTCCTTCCTTCCTTTTCTTTCTTCCTCCCCCCTTCCTTCTTTTCCTTCCTCCCTCCCCTCCCCTGTCCTCCCCTTCCTCCTTCCTTCCCTCCTGTTTTTCCTTCCTTCCTTCTTGTGCTGGCTAGTGCTCCTAGCATAATATTGAATAGAAGTGGAGAGTGGACATGCTTGCCTTGTTCTTGACAAGGCAGAAAAATTCAGTCTTCAACCATTAAGTATGATGCTAGCTGTAGGTTTTTCATAGATGCCCTTTGTCAGGTTCAGGATGTTCTATTCCTAGTTTGATGACAGTTTTTATCATGAATGGGTATTGAATTTTTTAAAATGCTTTTCCTGCATCTAATGAGATGACTGTGTGCTTTTTATCCTTTATTTTATTAATATGGGGTATCACGTTCATTGATTTTTAGATGTTACCTTGTATCCCTGGAAAAAAATTCCTCTTGGTTGTAGTGCATAATTCAGTTTATGTACATCTGGGATTAGATTTGCAGACATTTTAAGGATCCTTGTGTGTATGATCATGAAGCATATTGGTCTATAGTTTCCATATAATGTCTTTGTCTGTCTGTTGTATTTGAGTATTGGCTTTAACGTAATAAGTTGGAAAGTGATTCTTTCCCATTTTCTGAAAGAGTTTTGAAAGATTGATATTACTACTTCTTTAAATATTTAATAGATTTCACTAGTGATACTATCTGGACTTGGCCTTTTTTTTTTTTTGCTAGAATATTTTGGATTCCTAATTCAATGTCATTACTTGTTAGAGGCCTATTCAGATTTTCTGTTTCTTCTTGAATATGTTTTGGGAATTTATGTCTTTCCAGGAATTTGTCCATTTCATCCAAGATGTCTAATTTGTTGATATAAAGTTCCTAGTATTCTCTTGGGATCCTTTAAATTTCTTTGGGTCAGCAGTGCTGTCCCCTGTTTCATTCCTAATTTTGGTAACCATTCTTCTTACTTTTTTTTTGTTAGTCTAGCTAAAAGTCAATCTTGCTGATCTTTTTAAAAGGCATCCTTTTGGTTTGATTGATCTTCTCTTGTTTTGTTTTTGATTTCATCTCTAACTTCTCATTTCCACTCTGTTTCTTTACTTCTAATTGATTTTGGTTTAGTTTGCTCTTCACATTTTGTTTCTTAGGGTGAAATCTTAATTTATTGATTTGAGACCTTCATTCTTTTCTAACATAGTTTTTCAAAGCTACAGATTTCTCTCTAAGCACTGCTTTAACTGCATCCCATAAATTTTGACTTTTTTTTTTTATTAAAAAATATTTTAATTTTCCTTTGATTTGGTCTTTGACCATGGATTATCTAGAAGTTCATTGTTTAATTTAAACATTCGGGGATTTTTCAGACTTTTTTCTGCTGTTTTCTAATATAATTCCATTGTTTTTGGAGAACACATGTATGATCTCAGTCCTTATAATTTATTGAGACTTGTTTTATGACTTACCATATGATGTATCCTAGAGAATTTTCCATATGTGCTTGAAAATAATGTGTATTCTGCTGGTTTGGGGTACAATGTTCTATAAATGTCAGGGAAAGTTGATTGCTACGCTGTTCAGGTCTTCTATATCATTAGTGATTTTCTGTCAGTTGTTCTATCAGTTATTTAGAATAGGGTATTGATATGTCCAGATACCTCAAGAGATTATTGTTGAATTGTCTGTTTCTTGTTTTGATTGTTTCAGTTTTTGCTTCGTGTATGTTAGGGCTCTGTTGTTAGATGTATATAGATTTATAATTGCTGTATCTTCCTGATTGTATAAAGCAATAATTATAACACTGTACTGTTGGACTTATGAATGTTTATATGGGCATTGGGGTAGGGAGGGTATAGTTTCTTTTCCTGAATATTCACTCAAATGTCACACTTTTCTGCCAGTTCTTCCCTTGTATTAATAGGAGGCTGGGAGCGGGTTAGGAAGACTGGAACCAGACCTTTGAGTAAACTTAGAATTTGTGCCATCACCTTATGCTTTAGCTGCAATTCCAGGATTAGAGAGGATAATGTCTGTATTGAATACTTATTATATGCCATGCATGGTGCTGAGAGCTTTACAGGCATTATCTTCTCTGGTCCTCCGAGCAAGCCTATGAAATTGTTACTATTGCCTCCATTTTACAGGTGAGAAAATTAAGTAGGTTGGCCAAAGTCACTCATTTATTAAATGGTGGAGCCAAAATTCAGACCTAGTCTGTATTTTTAACCACTAGTGCTAATTTTTCCCACATTGTGGCATTTAGCTGTTGGCCAATCTTTGTGATACAACTGAGAGTTTCCATTTTCAGCTGCATCTTCATATTGATGAGAAATTGCAGTGTGCTGGTAGACAGAAGCCATTCTCAACCAGAAGTCTTGTTTTCCCCTTGGAATCTTTTTAACTCTAGGAGTCTATGATTCATCCATAAGTAATAAATATAGTTTTGTAGAGGTTGATAGGAGTCCCTGGGTGGTACAAATGGTTAATGCACTCGACTGCAAATAGAAACACTGGTGATTCGAATCCACCCAGAGGCACCTTGGAAGAAAGGCCTGGCCTTCTACTTCCCAAAAATCAACCATTGAAAACCCTATGAAGCACAGCTGTACTTTGACACACAAGGGGGGTCACCGTGAGTTGGAATTGACTCCGCGGCAATTGGTTTTAAGAGGTTAATAAAGCACTCATTGACTTACTGCCATTTTTACCGTAGGTCTGGTTTCTATGGTTGTTCTCTTAGGGAATGACTTAGGGAGAGAGGCTTTGGGAATTAATTTCTCCACATGGGATTGAATTAGTTTCCGTCGGTCCCAGAATTGTAGTCTAGAAGGGTTCATTTAGCAAATGGCACTCAGCTTTTCTCACCCTGGTTTTCCAACGACACTTGGAGGCTTTGTTTGAACACAGGCAACAGTACTGGCTGGCAGATGTTTGCAAATACCGGTGGTTTAATGGCTCAGGCACTTACAATATATTTTTCTCCTAAGCTGTAGAAAACACATCCTTCATCAGCTTTAAAGCAGAGTGCAGCTTTGAAGGGCCATTTGGGCTGCCTTTTCTCCTTGTGCGTTCGTCCAGACAGATTGAGTGAACAAAAAGAAGGGAAAGGGGAAGCTGTTGGCAGTTACCCTCAGCTATGCCTCTTTATAGCAGCAGCAATATAGAAATGAGTACGTTTTCCAATCTCCCCTCCCCCCGTCCCCAAAAAAAGTCAACTGGGAAGTACTCACAGCTATCAAACTGAAGAGACAGTGAAGGAGGAGGGTTACGTGGTGTCAGCCTCCCTGGCAGAACGTCGTCCAGCATCTGCAGTTAGTGCCTGAATTCGGAGAATGTCACAGAGACCTGGCAGTGCCTCCTTGGTTGGCACAAGTGCCAACGGAAGGTTTACGTGGGCCCAGTAAGAGTGCCCAGCGTGGCCTTTTTCACTCTTTGCAAAGTGACTTCATTCTCTGACACGTGCTGCAGAGCCCCTGACATTTGCACCTGGAATGGACATGGTCCATGTGTGGCAAGTTGGTCTGGGTTTCAGATGCATGGGAATGAGACTTCCAGAACTTCCACCGATGATGTCTTGTAGCCACAGACTCTTCCTGCTCTTCAGGTAATATATGAATCTGTGTTAGGGAATTTGGGAGAAAAATGTTAGGAGGCAACGTGAGGGAGACTTCTAAGGCAGCTGTTCTAAAGAGAGGATGGATGAAAAATACAGATGAACTTGCAATTTAAGAAAATATCACAACTTTGGCTTCTGTTACAACATTCCACTAATAATTAGAGGAGAGGAAAACGACAGCCTCTGGGAAAAAAAATACTCAAGTCATTTCCAGCCCGGACACCAAGATTCTGGAAACAGCTAGTAATGCACCTGGCTACGCATGGCCCTTATTGTATAGATAAACAAGACGGCTTCCTCATAAAGACACAGTATGCAGTGTTCTCTTATTAAATGCTTCACTTCAAAGCATTCATCTTATCTCCAACTGATTACAATAAAAGGACAACATTCTTTTGTTTTCCCTTCTTATTTCTCTCACTTTTTTTTTTTTTTTTCCAAGCTGCTGTCTCTATAATAAGTTACAGTGATGGTCAGATTAAAATTGACCCCTTCAGAAATAGTCAACATTGAGGTATTTGAAGAAGGTATGCAAGCTTCTGGTTAATCAGCTATATGGATATGGTAAGTCTATCGTGTTGTTCTGGAATAAAACCAGGTTATATAAACTGTCAACAGACTGATTCAGCTTGTCCATACATACTTCTGATCTCAAAAGAGACTAACACACACACACTAAAGCTAAAATAGTACAGTTAAAGTGAATCAATCCTTGGTTCTTTTATTGAGGTACCAAGACCTACCCTTCTTGGGGTATATGGAAGTCTCAACTGTTTTATGATTTTGATTTGTGTCTGCCTTTAGATGCTTTTGTCTCTCTTTTGGTACATAACTAAAGTCAGGAAAGAAAAGGCCCAATGTTTACTTACTCAATCTCTCTACTTCATTCAGGCCTTTACAACTTGAAAGACCCTGTTTGTCCTATTTTTAAGTGTTGTTTTTATTTAGAAGATTGTAGAAAGTGGAACAGAGTCATTTTATTAATTTTTAATTTTTATTTTTAGTATAATATAACCACATTATAGAAAACCCAAATTAAAAAAAAAAAGGACAGCATCACCCATAACTTCATCCTAAGAGAGACTACACTCTTTATTTTGATGTATTTCTCTCCACTCCTTTTTGGTGATGGACGTTTGTTACATAGTTGTACTCACAATCTAATACAATTTTGCATTTTTAAAATTTTATATCAAAAGCACACATTCATTCTCCATGCCTTGTCCCAGGCACTGAGAGATTTCCCACCTTGTCAAACAAGGCTTACTGGAAGTTGGGAAGACTAGGATTTCCCTCCTCTCGAAGGAAACACACTGGTTGGTTGGATCTTAATCCGCCTCTGTCGTGTTTATGTTTCTTCTGTAGTAGTTGTTGTGTGTCGTCGAGTCGATTCCCACTCGTAGTGACCCTATAGGACAGAGTAGAACTGCTCCATAGGTTTCCAAGGAGTGGCTGGTGGATTTGAACTGCCACCCTTTTAGCTAGCAGCTTGAGCTCTTAACCACTGCGCCACCAGGGCTCCATATTTCTTTTTTTTTTTTTTTAAAGAAAAAAAAACAACCTGTTGCTGTTGAGTCGATTCCGACTCATATCACCTGGTGGATTTGAACTGCCAGCCTTTTGGTTAGCAGCTGTAGCACTTAACCACTATGCCACCAGGGTTTCCACATTTCTTCTGGTGCTTTAAAAATACATACTATGCCACCATCCAAGAAAACTACTTACCTTTTCTTCAACAATGTGATAGCTCGTTCATCTTTGGAAAATCTGAAGAGATGTATATTCTTTATGCCTCCTTACCACTCATTACCTCTATACTTGCTAAAAACAGGCTTGGAACTGGGGTTACTACATACTTCAGCATTAGCTAGAAATCAGTCCATGGGTTGCCTGGCTTGTACAAAGATTACAAATAAGGCTTGTATATTCATTTCTCATCATTTGGCCATGGTTGTGCCAAATTGGAATCTGAGGCTGTGTTTCATCTCAGTAGGATGGAATGTAATGATTTTTGTATCAGTGTCTACCTTAGACACAGGAGGGGAAACTTATAGCACACATGCCTAATATTTGCCACTCCTTAAGAGAAGTATTTAAAGCCTAATGTGTGCCATGCACTCTATATACATTATATGATATATTCCTTATAACAACACATTATCCCATGTGGGCAGTATAAGAGGGCAAAACTGAGGTGCCCACCTGAACTCAGAAATTCAGGAAGTAAAGTTACCTCAGACACTTAAGCTGGGAAATCAACATAAAGAAATACAGAGAAGGAACTTAGAACTTTATGCTAGAAGAATCCCATCAGAATTACTCTTTGGATGGCAGTATTTTCCAATAACCATATTTAAATATATAAGCATATTTAAAGGTCAGTCAGAAGAGGATTTGGTTAATAATGGAAGCTTAGAAAAGGGTATCACTGAATCCAGTGTTGGCTGTACATACCTATGCGAGGCTATTTAGTTATATTCAGAAAACATGTATTGAATGTCTAGTGTGTGCCATGCATTGTACTGGGTGCTGGGCATGCAAGGATAAATAAGATACAGTACTTCAAATATGTTTGTAAAGCAATTTGCCAATTCTAGACCCTACCTAAACACTCCTGAGAGTTTAGCTATAGGCAGAAATTTTTACAAAGAAACTATATGACATACCATTGTACACTGATTAAAAAAAAAAAAAAAACCCTAAATGTCCACTAATAAGAGAATGAATTATTAAATTACAGCATATTGACAGGATGTAATAGAAATGGAATTCCTTAAAAATAACTATGAAGAATATAATTCACCAACTTAAGTCAACTTTGCCAACAAGTTCTTTTAAGGAACAAGACTTAATGGCTAAAATAAGTAAAACAGGGAATAACAGGAGAAAAAATTGCCTTATGAATTGGCTGTCACTTAACCTCCCCCCCCCCCCCCAATATATGAAGTATCTTCTGAAGGCCAAGCACTGTGGCCAGTGCTTCCAGTACAAAAAATAATTGAGATTTAGGCTGACCTCAAAATGCTTTCCTAGGAGGAAAGGCAGACAATTAAACAGATAAATTACAGACCAACATGGTTAAGTGCTATGGTGTGAATGCAGGGCTTCAAACCACTTCATTCCAGTTAGAACCTCTGCTGCAAATTTGCATTTCTACCCCAGATATTCTGAATCAGAATCTACATTTTAACAAGATCCTCAAGTGATTCTTACGTACGATAGATTTTGAGACCCACTGCTCTACTAGTAGTTCTTGGAATTGGTCCTTGACCAGCAACGTGTTAGAAATGCAAATTCTCGGCAAGGGTTCGAACCTGAATGAACCAGTCCGAAGGCCTGTGTGAATGTTTTCCTATCAATGTTTTAATAAATGTATGTTTCAATAAACTAGTCTATAAGCACAATTATGAAAACACATAGGGTCGAACCATGGACTTGCCTGGATGATGGAAAAGTCTTCAAAGGAGAAGACATTTAAGGAGCGTTTTTTAAAAATAACTTTTTCTTTCTTGCAAAGCAATGCGTGTACATAGTTTAGTATGTCTAGTAGTTGTATAAGGCTTTTCACAAAATCAGTCAAATCCTGTTCTCAACAACTCAACGACAATGATTTCCAGGACTTTTAGTTCTGCTACCAATATATTTCTAAACAATATGCCTATAATACTATTTCCTGATTGTTTTTCAAAGTATATATTATGTATTGACTTATTTCAATGGAAAACCTGGATTTTAATTTCTTATTACCCAACTTCCACCACCCACCTCCCCTTTTCTTTTATTGGCTGGTTGGTTTTGTTGCTGTCTTTCATACTTGAGTCTTTGTTCAAAGGTCTCCTGACACTTGGCAAACCCATTCTGACTCATAGTGACCCTATAGGACAGAGTAAAACTGCCCTATAGGGTTTCCAAGGTGCAGCTGGTGGATTTGAGCTGTTACCTTTAGTTAGCAGCCAAGCTTTCAACCACTCTGCCACCAAGGCTCCATGACCCTTAGCAGCTGTTCCTATTTAAAACAAGACACTACGAGCTGCTTGAAAGCTTTGTACGGAAGGAGTAGGCCTGTTGACAAGACTTCACTATGGGGAAACCAGACAGGTATGCTGACATTTTACTGGGCAGCTCACAGATGTCATTGTTTTTAGGTCTTTTCTCTTGGGCTTGTCAATTTCCCTAAGGAAGAATCCTGCAGTCTCTTGCTTGGAGGATGTGTAAATCTGGCTGCCAGCTTTCTCAGAGCCAAGTTGGGCATGCAACTGAGAATTTCACCTTTCAGTGTGTAGACTTTTTGTTGTTGTTAGTTGCCATTGAGTCAGTTATCACTCATGGTGACCCCATGTGTGCAGAGTAGAACTGCTTCATATCGTTTTCAAGGCTCTAACCTTTTCAGAAGCAGCTCACCAGGCCTGACTCCCGAGGCACCTCTGGGTGGGTTTGAACCACCAACCTTTCAGGTAGTGGCCCAGTGCCACTATTTGTGCTACCCAGGGACTCTCTGTTTTTTCTTGAACCCTCTGCTATGAGCTACGCCTCCTCTTTCCAAGTTCAGAGTTCCTCTGGGTTAACCTCCAGGAATACACTGTGGTGCATGGCTCTCCCCACACCTGTAGGCACTTATCTTATTCTGGTCTGCTAAATTGGATACCACACATCTGCTTTCCATATTCCAAAGTTTTGTTGAAATGTTTTATAACCTGTTATCATCTATCCTCTTTGCCCTTGTGGGTTTATGCATCTTTCTAAAAAATCCTCTTCATATCCTTTTATTAGGATTTCTAGGATTTCAGGAGGGAGTAGAAGAGAATGCATCTTCAATCTGTCCCCTTTAACTTGGAGGCATAAGTTGTATTTTAAAGGACATTATAAGGGTGAAGGCATGAGGGAATGAAAAAGGTATTTTAGGAGGTGGGGCCAACATGGTGGAGTAGTCAGATGCTTCTGGTGGTCCCTCTTACAACAAAGACCCGAAAAAACAAGTGAATAGATTGTATCTGGGGGCCCTGAACATCAAAGGCAGAGTTGAGGAATCAGACTGAGTGGCAGGGGGAGGGAGAGATGGTTCAGAAACAGTGAGGAGTTGCAGACCTGACCCAGTGAGAACTAGCACCCTGCAGGTGGGATCGGCTGGTGTACGCGGTGAGGCAAGCAGACATGTTTTTCACATTGGGAGAGACCAAGTGGCGGAGAGTCTACTCAAGCCTTCAGAACCAGTGAAAAACAGTGTTCAGTCTGCAAAAGATATATACATGCATCTAACCTACCACACAGATCAATAAACACCCCATTTAGGAAGAACCTCTCTCCCATTTACTTGCTCCTTCCCTGCTCTGCACCAGGTCCTGGGCCAGCTTCAGTGATTGCTGTGTCCCCTGGCCTGGAAGTAGGACCCATCAGATGCCCTGAGCCATTCTCCCAGCCTTGGGAGAGGGAACAAATTAACAAATGGGAAAAAATAATCTGCCAGCTCCCCTAAGTCAGGAACTCAGGGTAGGCACATCTCCTTTGTCTAGGCACGGGCATAAGGAGTCCATGGACTTCGAATGCCTTTTACCCCTGCATAGACCTGTGTGGGCCCATTTCAACAGTGTAGGCCCTCATTAGCACAGTACAACAGGGTATATACCTGAAGCCTAATTTCAACTGTATCAGCTATATGGTGGAGTGGCAGGTTTGTGACATTTGACACCACTGTGCCTGTTAAGCAGGGTCCTTACCCACATCAGGGGCCTGAGAACTGGTGGCTCCATCCATACTACCTAGCCACCTGTGACAGGGATCCAAGAATAAGCGGTGCCTCCCAGTCCTTACAGCCAGTAGCACTGGGCACCCATAGTCTTGCTGCAGATCCCACCCACCTATGTGTTCTAGGGAAGAGGGACACGCTTTCCTCTGAGACACTTAGGGGCAACCATCAGCCCCCTGCCTTTCATAGCGCGTGACCCCCTACTGCAACCAGATACCTGTGCCTACACCAATCACCCCTGCCCTTCTAGGACTGTAGGTGAGAGCCTGCACCACACACTTGGTGACCAACTACCTGGATACCTGAGCTGAATCCATACAATAAAAGTAAATGTACTCCTGGGCTCACATACCTAGTAACAGATCTAACCACCTGGTGACAGGATGTTAGAGCTTCAAAGGTGCCAATAAGTGAACTAGCTCACACAAGCAGCCTATTTAGGCATATCAAAACAAAACAAGGAGCTAGGGCACAGTAAGCAAACAGAAAACAAATAAATACAATAACTTATTGATGGTTTGGAGACAACAGTCAATATCAAATCACATAAAGAGGCAGACCATGATGGCTTCAGCAAGCTCCCAAAACAAAGAATCAAGAAATCTTCCTTAGGAAGAGAACTTCTTGGAATTACTGGAAATAGAGTACAAAAGATTAACACATAGAACTCTTCAAGAGATCAGGAAGGCGATCATGCAAAATACAGAACAAGCCAAGGAACACACAGACAAAGCAACAGAGGAACTTAAGAAGATTATAGAAGAGCACAATGACAAATTTAACAGGCTGCAAGAATCCATAGAGAGACAGCAAACAGAAATCTAGAAGATTATCAATAAAATTTCAGAATTAGACAACTCAATAGAAAGTCATAGGAGCAAAATTGAGGTTAGAATTAGTGAGATTGAAGATAAAGCACTTGACACCAACTTATCTGAGGAAAAATCAGATAAAAGAATTTTAAAAAATGAAGAAACTCTAAGAATTATGTGGGACTCTATCAAGAGGAATAACCTACGGGTGATTGGAGTACCAGAACAGGGAGAGATAACAGAAAATACAGAGAGAATTGTTGAAGATTTGTTGGCAGAAAACTTCCCTGATATCGTGAAAGACGACAAGATATCTATCCAAGATGCTCATTTAACCCCACACAAGGTAGATCCCAAAAGAAAGTCACCAAGACATATTACAATCAAACTTGCCAAAACCAAAGATAGAGAATTTTAAGAACGGCTAGGGATCAATGAAAAGTCGTCTACAAAGGAAAGTCAATAAGACTAAGCTCAGACTACTCAGCAGAAACCATGCAGGCAAGAAGGCAGTGGGATGATGTATATAAAGCCTTGAAAGAAAAAAAATTACCAGCCTAGAATTTTATATCCAGCAAAACTGTCTCTCAAATACAATGGTGAAATTAAGGCATTTCCAGAGAAACAGAAGTTTAGGGAATTTGCAAAAACCAAACCAAAATTACAAGAAATATTACTCTGGTTAAAAAATCAATAACATCAGATAACAACCCAAGACTAGAACACAGGACAGAGCAACCAGATATAAATCCAGATAGGGAAGTCATGAAAATAAATTACAGCTAAAATGCTGAAAATAGGGAAAGAGAGACTTCAATACGTAAAAGATGACAACATTAGAACAAAAAGGTATTTTAGTCAAAGAAAATAGAAAGTCTCAAAACATAGATTTCTGAAAGGATCTGGCATCATGTTTGGAAAATGGGGATTACAATTTGGCTAGAGTATAGGACACAGAGGGCAGGGGGATCTAAGGGAAGCAGGCCCAGCCCCTGTTTCAGACTGATTGCAAAAATGACTCCAATTATTTCCCTCCTTGGACACACACTTCTTGCAAGGTGACTGTGCAGTTTCCTGAGTCAAGAGAGAGAGTCTCTTCCCTGACCCCTTGAATCTGGACTTCTTTGTGACTACTGTGGCCCATAGAATGTGGCGCAAGGGATAATGCACCAGTTCTGATGAGGCCTCTAGGGGCCTTGTATGCTTCCTTTTGCTACGTTGGAACCTGCCCAACTGCCATGAGAAGAGGCTTGGGCTAGCCTACTGGAGGATGAGAGACATAGGACCAGTCAGCCCCAGTATCCCAGCTGAAGCCTATCAACCCCTAGACGCAGTCACTTAGCTCATCTGCAGTGACTGCTCACACGTGAGCAAGCTCAGTTACAATAAGATAACACATCCAACTGAGACCTGCCTAACTTGCCAACCTACAGAATTGTGGGCTAAATAAATGATGGTGGTTTTAAGTGACTATGTTTTGGGGTGGCTTGTTCCTCAATAATAGCTAACTGACATAGCCCCCAAACAGAAACGTGAAGAAGCATTGTACAGCCAAGGAAAGGATACTGGTTATAGTTATAAGATCAAGTTCTAGTTCTTCCTTTGCTGCTAACTAGTTAAATATTCTTGGGCAAGTCAATTCACCTCAGCCTCGCTAGCTATAAATTAAAGGCACTGGAAGGTGGCCTCAAGAAGTGGGTTTCAAACTTCTTGACCCATGTGAACCACCTAGGAGCTTGTTAAAAATAGAGAGTCTGCCCCCCGTCCTCAAAAATAGGAACATCTGTAATTTTCATTAGCTCCTCAATGATTCTGACGTGGCCAGGACAGCACGCATCCCAGATAGCAGAACCACTATACCATGACATCTTCAAGGTTCCTTCCAAGTTGAAAATTCTGTGTGTGTAAGTCACTTTAGGTCCCTGGGTAGAGCGAACAGTTGATGCGCTTGCTATTAATCGAAAGGGTGTAGTTTTGGGTCCCCCAGGCACCTTGGAAGAAAGGCCTGATCTATTTCTGAAAAATCAGCCTCTGAAAACTCTTTGGAGCACAGTCCTACTCTGATGCACATGGGGTCACCATGAGTCAGACTCAACTTGATGAAAACTGGTAAGTATCTCTGTTGAGTTTTTCTGTGACTTTAGATGTTTTATTCTGCCTCTACCAAGGTGCCTAGAATTTCTTCCTGAAAATGTTCCTCCCTGTCTTCCTCCCACCCCTGGGACCATATTGCTTGTCACCTCTCCTGCTTCTCTGGCCCAGCCTACCCCCGGGTATCTGTTTAAAGTTCACAGTCTCATTTCCAGGACAATGACTTTGTTACCAGGTATGTAGTTTACAAAGAACCATGGTGGGGCAATGGTTAAGCTCTAGGAAAAAAACCTGGTGATCTGCTCCCATAAAGATTACAGGTCAGGAAGCCCTATGGGGCAGTTCTACTCTGTCCTATAAGGCCACTATGAGTCAGCAGCACATAATAACAACAAAAACGTATAATTTACTAATGGTTCTCCTGTTTTCACTCATTTCCACGTTCACTTCTTAGGTGTGCAAGAACTCTTTTGATTATTAAAGAAAAGGGTCATGCTATCAGGGCTGTCTTTATCCCTTAATCTAAGGGAAACCAGTTCAGCCTTCTCATACCCTTCAAACCACCAATTCTGTGGCTCCTGGGATTCGACACTAGATTTCTGATAAACAACCCCAGGTTTCCAGTGTTTTTAAATTGGCAATCCCACGTAGCCTTACACCTTGTTCAATCAGCTTTTTCATTCGGCTCTCTGAACAAGTTTTTCTACAAACCCCCAGTCTTCTGCCCCTTGACATCCTTCGTCTTCCGTCTGGAATGTTCTCTCCTTGGAAACAACTTTTCCATGGCCAATATTTCCATCTCTCAAATCAAATAATAAGCTTTAGTTGGAACCTTATTCTCAAACTACATTTTGGGTTGTGGGCGTGGGGACGAGAAGGAAGACTTTCATTAAACAGGTTTCATATATGTATCCCCTTATCCTGGAAAAAATTATCCCAAGACGTCAGACAAAAACTGTAAGGCAGATGGCAAAACCTAAGTAGTTCGAACCTTAGGACAGTGGGTGGGGTTTGCAAGACACAGGCCTCCTGGGAGCTGGGGGGTGCCAGGCTCAGGGAGATGAAGGACACACCCTTTGTTATTGCTGGGTGACCTGAAAGTCTGACCTTGTCTGGCACTGAACAGTCTTTTGTCTTCAGCTCCCCTCTACATGGGGAAGTCAGCTCCTCATGACCACAGTAATTAGCAAACCTGGACAATTTGCAGATAGGTTTTAAGACCTGTTCAGGATTTAAAAACCAGTAGGGGTCAATAAAGTTAATTTAACTTTTTTATTGTGAAACTAGGATGATTTATTAGATAATGCACTCATAGCATAATGCACTCCAGAGCCTGCCGGCCACTGAGCATAAGCCAACGTTGATAAAATAAAGTGGTAACAATTTCATTCTTTTTAAACACCATGTGATCTCGATAAAATTGGCCTTTTCATATTTTTTTTTAAACTCAGTTTCTTCATTGTTTCGTCATAAGTTTACCTGTCTGTAGTTGAGCAGATCCTTGCTAGCAATTTGCAGATGACTCCTTTCAGATTGTTTCCTTTCAGGGGTGCTTGTGGTTGGTGTTAGCCACCTGCTAAGTGGCCCCAGTCGTGCAGATCCATGCGACTAAACAAAACTCTATCCAGTCCTGCGCCATCCTCATGTCGGTTGGGGCTCAGACTGTTGTAATCCACGGGGTTTTCACTGGCTAATTTTCAGAAGTAGATCTCCAGGTCTTTCTTCCTAGTCTGTCTTTGTCTGTAAGCTCTGCTGACACCTGTTCAGCATCACAGCAACACGCAAGCCTCCCCTGACAGACGGGCAGTGGCTGTGCATGAGATGCGTTGGCTGGGAATTGAACCCAGGTCTCGCAGGGATGTCAAGAATTCTACCACTGAACCACTGTTTCCTTCATGGGTCCCTACATATGTCTTAGTATGACCTTCATATTCCTTCTTTCAAATACTACCATAAGCCCAGCAGTGCTAGGTAAAACTCCGCAGCTTCACAGATTGAGTGGTGCACCCGGCCAGCTGGGCGGTAGCCGGCTGAGTGACCCAAGGCAATTCCTTTAACCTCCCTGCATCTTGTGTTTCTCATTCATAAAAAAAGGTGTGGCGTCATTGACCTCCAGAACTCTTTTAGCTCCTACATTCGAGCAGTGAACATACATGCTTCAGTGCCAGGCGAGAGAGAAGACTTTGGAGGTGATTGCCCACAGGATTCCGGACTGACTGGTAAAGCTGTGGATGGTATCTTTTCTCCTGCCCTACCATCAGTCCTGGGTTCCGTTTTTTACCTCAAGGGAAGATTGAGACCTTCTGATTTTTATCCAAAAGAATCTCTATACTAATTAACCTTAATTTGTTCATTTCTCCAAACATGAGAGCAAATAACATTTTCTCGTTTGATCCTCACCCTAAGGGGAAATCTGGGCAAGGATTAGCACTGTTATCTGACCAAAAAAACCAAAAACCCATTGCCATCGAGTCGATTCTGACTCACAGTGACCCTATAGGACAGAGTAGAACTGCCCCATAGGGTTTCCAAGGAGTGGCTGGTGGAGTCAAACTGCCAAGCTCTTAACCACTGTACCACCAGGGCTCCTCCATAAAGATTACAGCCTTGGAAACCCTGTGGGACAGTTCTACTCTGTCCTATAGGGTCACTATGAGTTATCTGACAGAAAAGGAAAATAAGATCTCCCAGCACTAAGTCACTTGCCTAGAGTTGTGGGGCTAGTGATGGTGAAATCAGACTGGAATTAGGGCTTTAGACTCTTAACCAGAGCCCTTTACACCACACTCTATCACTTCGTGAAACACTTCGTGAAGCCACCCTGGAGAGTACGTTCTGTCTTTCCCTCACAGATACTTCCTAGGACTTGGTTTGTAGTAATTATTAGCAATTGTAACTATATTTTCATTTTCAAATGAATTGGAGTTGGAGAGATGTGGAGAAAAACTACAGGAAAATCCCTGCAAAATGAATACAGTCTTTCATCCTTCCAGCAACATTCATTCCTTGGACAACAAGCACAGAAACTTCTCTGTGCCAGGCTCGGTGCCAGGAACTCAATGTGAATGGACACAAGGGGCTCAACAGCTAAGTAGGGAGTAGGCAAGACCACTACTCACTTTAACACAGGGGAGGGACTAGCTTCTTCCGGTTAGGGTGATTGCTGCAGGCTTTAGGAACATAAATACATTCCTCAAGGGCATTCCTTCTCCTTAACCTTAGTCACTTGTTTGTCTAAAAACCACAAAGAAAGTGGGGTGAGAAGGTCAAAACCATTCCACGTTCTCCAAGGCAGCACAGGTCAAAGGAAATAAAATGTGAGCCACAAGTGTAATTTTAAATTTTCTAGTAGTCACATTAAGAAAAAGTAAAAAGAAGTAGGTAAAATTAATAATAACCAGTTGTCACTGAGCCAGCTCCAACTCACAGCAACCCCAAGTGTGTCAGAGTAGGACTGTGCTCCATAGGGTTTTCATGGTGGATTTTTCGGAAGTAAATAACCAGGCCTTTCTTCTGAGGTGTCTCTGGGTGGACTTGAACTTCCAGCCTTTCGGTTAGCAGCTGAGCACATTAATGGTTTATCTTATTATACCCAATAAACCCAAAATGTTATCACATCAGCATGGTAATCAATACAAAAAATTATTGAGACATTTTACATTCTTTTTTTATTGTACTCAATCTTCAAAATATAATCTTTTAAACTGTTAGTGCACCTCAGTTTGGACTAGCCTCATTTCAAGTCCTCATTTCAAGCTGCCTTTGGCTAGTGGCTGCCATATTGGACAACTTGACCACTGGGGTTGCTTCAGGGTATAGACTGTTAGGCAACAGGGCCAGTCTCTCATCATCTGTTCCTCCCTGCTGGGCATCCACCCCAACTCGTCCTGAACAGGTGCCCTCTGGACTCCTGCTCTGAATATGTTTTCAGGGAGAGGCTGCATCACTGCCCCTGTGGTCTATCAGCAACGAGAACCTTCACCTCCCTCCAGTTGCAGCCTCCTGCAGGTTCCTTTCCTTATGATGAAACATGACCGCTGGCCCAGCCAAGGCTGCAGGCACACCTCAGAGCAAGCCCTGTTTGCTGCTCTCATGAATTGCTCTTTCTTTTCCACAGCCACGAAAATACCTCCCTGACTCCTTTTACTCCGTCACAGCATCCGCACAGCCCGCGGAGGGAGGCACACAAGGCGCCCTTTGTTTCTCAGCTTGGAGTGGTACAATGTACCTGCTTGAGATAAAAGTCTTCCCCTGAAAAGCTGCATTTTTTTTTTGTCCCTTTCCTGCCTTTCCCGTTTTTACAGAGCCAACAATCAAACCTTCACTTTCAACATTTAACCTTATAAAATATGAGCAGTTTGACTTTGGAAGTGGATTTGAGAGTTTCCCAGCTCCTCGGCCAGGGTTTGGCTTTCTGAGAGGAAGACAAAGAACTGGGCATCTTTCTAAAGGCTCCAGAAATCCCCTCATGGTCTTCCCTTAACCCCCTGACAGTGTGGCAACCCTACATTGCCCTCTGTTCTTCACAAAACGCTTTCCTGACTTGAGGGGGAGATGCCCTTTACAGCAATGGGTTTGATAAAACTACTGAGAAGTAAGGCAGTTTCTAACCTCAAAGAGAACCTGGAAACATAAATGGATGGACATAATGCCAGCCCTCAGGATGAGAGGTGCCAACGTTTGTACTTGAGAACTCCAGCCACTCCCTCACCCCACCCACCTCAGATAACCTGCTCCCAAGGGATGAGTGTCATGTGGGCCTTCAGGTCACGAGCAACTGTGTTCTCTTATTTTAAACCTGGAAACCTTATATTTGCACCATATTCAAGGACAATTGGAAACTCAATCAGAAGATTTCCTAACATCATCATAAGTACACCTTAAAATAAAAAAAAACCCCAAAAACCAGAAACACTGAAAACAAAGGTGCTCTGCGGACAATAGAGAAATGAACGTTTTTCAGAAGCTTATTACACAGTTCCCGGACATAGGTTACTCTTAATGTAGGTGGTTGGAGCTTTTCCTTTTTGGGTAAAGCCTCAGTGTAATTAAAACCACCTTCCTATGAAGGAAATAATGTTTTGTTACCCCTTTTCCTGTCTCCCTCCCCACTTGAGTCACTACAGGCTCAACCGTCTCCAGGAGTTTACCATAGTCAGTGAAGATGTATCGAGCACCTATGATTTACCACTCATAAGACTAACTAATAGAGATGCAGAGAAAGTCTTGAAAATGCTCTCCTGTTAAAGTGTTCACAGGCTCTTAAAGTGGGCTAAATTTTTATTTTTTAATAATCATTAGCCTTGGTGGTGCAGTGGTTATGCACTCAGCTGCTAACTGAAAGGTCAGTGGTTCAAACCCATCAGCCTCTCCTCAGGAAAAAGATGGGGCAATCTGCTTCCATAAAGATTTCAGCCGTGGAAACCCTATGGGGACAGTTCTACTCTGTCCTATAGGGTAGCTAGAAGTCAGAATTGACTAAATGTCAGTGGGTTTGGTTTAGTTTATTACCCCCTGAATCTCCAGATTCTAGGGATGACAAACTATATATGGTGTGAGGGTCAAGTCTAGCCAGTATCCTGTTTTTGTAAATGGAGTTTTATTTGAACACCTCCTTGGCCATTCATTTACATATCATCAGAAAGGCCTTTTTTGCACTGGAATGGCAGAGACCATGTGGCCCACAAAGTCTAAACTATTTGCTGTCTGATCCTTTATAGAAAAAGTTTGCCAACCCCTGATCTAGATAACTGAGAACTGATTATGTAAGTGCCTTTCATCTTGTTAAAATAATAACATCTTACACATTTCACAAACATTAATACATGGTGCCAGGCTGCGGTGTTTATGGATGAGGAAACTGAGATTTGGGTTCTTGTTCTTAACCAACTCTTATTCTCATGCCTCATGGCAGGGGTTTGAAACTGTTTCTACTCTGCTTAGGCTGTCTTATTTTAAGATCTTCCCTCACTTTTCAGAAATGACTTTGCCTCTGGTGATGGAAGCTCCATCAACACATCCAAACTCTCTGAGGGATCAAATTACTGGGCTATGGGGACCATGGTCTAAGGGAACATCTAGGTCAATTGGCTAACATAGTTTATAAAGAGAATATTCTACATTCTACTTTGGTGAGTACCATCTAGGGTCTTAAAAGCTTGTGAGTGGCCATCTAAGGTACTCCACTGGTCTCACCCCATCGGGAGCAAGGGAGAATGAAGAAAACTAAAGACACAGGGGAAAGATTAGTCCAAAGGACTAATGGACCACAACTACCACAGCCTCCACCAGACTGAGCTCAGCACAACTAGATGGTGCCTGGCTACCACCACCAACTGCTCTAACAGGGCTTACAATAGAGGGTCTCAGACAGTGCTGCAGAAAAATGTAGAACAAAATCCTAACTCACAAAAAAGACCAGACTTACTGGCCCGACAGAGACTGGAGAAACCCCGAGAGTATGGCCCCCAGACACCCTTTTAGCTCAGTAATGAAGTCCCTCCTGAGGTTCACCCGTCAGCCAAAGATTAGACAGGCCATAAAACAAAATGAGACTAAATGGACACACCAGCCCAGTGGCAAGGATGAGAAGGCAGGCGGGAACAGGAAAGCTGTTAATAGGTAACTGAAGGTCAAGAAGGGGAGGGTGTTGACATGTCATGGGGTTGGTAACCAAAGTCACAAAACAATATGTGTACTAATTGTTTAATGAGAAGCTAGTTTGCTCTGTAAACCTTCATCTAAAGTATAAAATAAATAAGTAAAACACTGATTGAAATAAAAAATAAATAAATAAAAGAAATGACCTTCACAGGGGAAAAGAATGTAGCACGGAGATGAGTTTCTCCAAGCTCCCTCCACACCAAACTTAACTGCTTCCTTCCTTGGTTTCTGTCTCAATAGGACAGCTCCTTTCACCTGTCTAGCAATTCCATCTCATCCTGTTTTCCCTAAAAACACCATCAGTCATCTTCTCCCCTTGTATGTTTAGCCTTTCTCTTTCCTGGCTCATTTTTCTATGTTTTCAAGCAATGATTATTTCCCAGAAGATATGGAGACATGGATGGATGGATAGATAGATGGTAGATACTGATAGACATAGATAGATACAGATATCTTCTGGGAAGCAAGCACACTGTAGATATAGATCTCTCTCCCGCCTGCCTGCCTTCACATCACACTTTCTATTAGGACTTTTTTGGTAGCAAGTGACAGAAAAAACAACCTAAGTGAGTTTAACCAAAAAGAGGGATTGATTCGAAGGACTTGGTGTCTTGGAGAACTGAAGTGGAAGCCAAATGAGTTGGGCAGTCAGACTTCAGGAAGAGCAGCCCAGCACAGTTCAGGTTCCCCAAGGACCAGAATCACGGGCTCTTTAGGTCTCTCTCTCTCTCTTCTTCTCTCTCTTGCTCTTCTCTGCTTTTCTCTGTGGGCTTCAGTCACTCAGACTGTATTTCTCCACCAACTGGAAGCATGGCTGTGGGCGTCTCCCAGGGTCATATCTTTCCAGCCTCACCATTGGAAAGGAGCAACCAATCTTCCTTAGTTCCTATTTAATAATCTCCAGGGAAGGGCTCCATTTGGCCTTTCTTGGGCCATTCGCCACCCTGTGGTGGTTACCAAGATTGCAGCATTCTGTTTGTCGTGTGGTTAGAGTGGAGGGTAGAGCAGTTAGTGAAGGAAGCCGGGTCTGCTGTAATCGGAAGACAGGAGGGGCACTGGGCAACAAAAGTAAATGGATTTTCATGATATGTGCAATTTTCTTACTTTCCTTTTCTTCCAAAACTCTTGAAGGCGTTGCCATACTTTTTGTATCTACTTAATCGACTTTCATTCACTCCTCAACCCAATTCACTGGGACTCTGTCCTTACCCTTCCATCACTGCAAACGTCTTGTTAAGGTCACTGATGTCCTCATTCCCCCATCCTTGACTTCTGTCTCAGGCTTTTGACCTGGTCAAACCCTCCTTCCTTCTCAGAAATCCTCATTTGTTGTGGCTTCTGCAGCCACTCTCCTAGTTCTCCTGCTTCTCTGCTTGCATTTAACTCTCTTTACTGGCCCCTCCCCAGCTGATTATTTCTTTAAAATTTCTGTTCCCCAGAAGAGGTCCTTGTCCCGTGCCATGTACTTAGCTTGGGCATTGCGACATCTCTGGAGGCTCTGATCACCACGTGTAAACCAAAAAACAAAACAAAACAGAAAGCCCTTTGTCGTCGAGTCAATTCCGACCCATGGCAACCCCCTATGTTACAGAGTAGAACTTCTCTGTAGGATTCCCTTGTTTGTAATCTTTATGGAAGCAGATGTCAGATCTTTCTTCCACTGTGCCACCAACTGCGTTCAAATTGCCAACTTTTTGGTTATTAGCAGTGGAGCGCAAACCATTTACGCCATCCAAGGTCCTTAAATGTAAATCAGGGACTCCCAGATCTCTATCTTCCAGGCCTTTCTTCATCCTGATCTCCTGATAGCATTTAAAAGTTCTTCCTTGGGAACCTCAAATGTGTACAAAAACAGACTCTCCATCTTTTCTCTTTGGCCTCTCCTCTAGAGACCTGCCTCTCCTTCTGAAGTCCCTTTTTGTTAAGGCACCACCATCCTCTGTTTCATAATTATATGATATTGTTGTTGTTAGGTACCGTTGAGTTGGTTCCGACTCATAGCTACCCTGTAGGACAGAGTAGAACTGCCCCATAGGGTTTCCAAGGAGCGGCTGTTGGATTTGAACTGCTGACCTTTTGATTAACAGCCAAACTCTTAACCACTATGCCACCAGGGTTTCCAAAGAAACTATAGTCATACCTAATATCATATGGAATATCTTTGGAAACCCTGGTGGCATAGTGGTTAAGAGTTTGGCTGTTAATCAAAAGGTCAGCAGTTCAAATCCACCAGGCGCTCCTTGAAAACCCTATGGGGCAGTTCTACTCTGTCCTATAGGGTCACTATGAGTTGGAATCGATTCAATGGCAATGGGTGTTTCTTTTTTTTTTTTTTTTTGTAGTTTCTTTGGATGATGTGATACAATAAAAAGACACTCAAATACAGAAAACGTTGAACTCTTTGTTACTCGCAGCTCCTAACACAAAAAGGCTGCCACACGGGGTCACACAGGGAGTTGCATCCGGGGACAGGGTAATAGCAGGCTGGAGCTGTAGGACGTAGCTTATGTATGGCAAAAGAATGAGGTTAGCTAGGGTTCACAGGCTTCCTGTGCGTTGGGTGTTTGAATAATTCCACAAGCCCAGGGAAGAAAGGGCTGTCTCTGGGTGTTAGGCATCTAGAAACCTCTGGCAGTTGGTTATGTGTATGGTAACCCAGGAGGGTTAGAGCTGGATAAAGAAAATAGTTGGGGTGTTGTTGTCGTTGTCAGCTGCCTTTGAGTCAACTCCAACTCATGGTGACCTTATACACAACAGGACAAAATATTGCCCAATCCTACAGTATTCTCACAATCGTCCATCATGGAAGCTATAGTGCCAATCCATCTCATGAGGGTCTCCCATACGCTCCTTGGTTCTCTATTTCACTGAACTTGATGTCCTTCTTTAGCAATTGATTCCTCTTGATGACATATCCAAAGCAAGCAAGTCGGACAGTATTCTGTTGTTATCCATAATAAGGTTTTTATTGGATAATTTTTGGAAGTAAGATCACCAGGCCTGTCTTCCTAGTCTGTCTTAATCTGGACACACCACTGAAACCAGTCCACCATGGGTGACCCTGCTGGTTTTGAAATACCAGTGGCATAGCTTCCAGCATCGTAGAAACACACAAGCTTCCACAGTATGATTAGGTAGGCTTAGCAAACTGCCCATGAAGGTTAATTGAGAGTTTTTAACCAGGACCTCAAAACTGGCTTAAGATAGCACTTATGAAATATTGTATTACATCCTCCCAATTTGCTAAACCAAGAACCTGTGTGTAGGGGAGGTGGGGGTGCAGGGGGAGTGGTCTTCATTTCATGCTCTCAGTCTCCAGCCCATCTGATACATGTCACTCAGATCCATGTTCTTGGTCAATGTCTGCATCCACTGCTTTGGCTCTGAAAGTCATCACTGTTTGCCAGGACTATTGCAAAAATTTGTTAACTGCTCTCCCTGTCTTTAGTTCTTCCTAGTCCCTTCAGGATTGTCTTCCATTTACTATGTATTTTTTAAAATTTTTTAGGAAGACCCTCAATGAGATGGATTGACACAGTGGCTGTGACAATCACTCAAACATAACAACGATTGCGATGATGGCACAGTACCGGACAGTGTTTCGTTCTGTGGTACCTAGGGTCACTATGAGTCAGAAGTGACTCCATGGCACCTAATAACAACAACAACATTGCAAAAGTTTACAAACTGGTCTCCCTGTTTTTAAGTTCTTCCTGCTCCCTTCAGGATTGTCTTTTATTTGTTATACATTCTTTAAAATTTAAGGCATATTTTTTTTTAGTACAATCTGACCCTTTGCTTAAAAACTGGCATTTTGCCTGGCCTTCAGAAGCCCTCCATGTGGGCCCAACCAAAGTCATTGGTCTCATACTTTGACACCCTGCCCCCCACCATTCTCCTTATGTCTTTAAAAATAATTAATGCTTACTAATATCAAATCATACATGTATATAGCTTTTATAGTAAAAAATTCTAATTTACAAGATTTATTGTGAAAAACAGTAATCCTCTGCCTTTTCCCCCTTCTTAGAGGCAACCATTTTCAACTCTTCGCTGTTTCTTTTGCCTTCACCTCCATATTTATAAATTGTTGTTGTTACTAGGAGCCCTTGAGTCAATTCTGACTTATCGCGACCCTATGTACAACAGAACGAAACACTGCTCGGTCCTGTGCCATCCTCCTCATAATCATTGCTATGTTTGAGCCTATTGTTGCAGCCACTGTGTCAATCCGTCTCATTGAGTATCTTCCTATTTTTCACAGACCCTCTACTTTACCAAGCATGATGTCCTTCTCCAGGGATTTGTCCCTCCTGATAACATGTCTAAAGTACTTGAGGCAAAGTCTCTCCATCCTGGCTTCCAAGGATCATTCTGGCTGTCCTTCTTCCAAGAAAGATTTGTTTGTTCTTCTGGAAGTCCATAGTATATTCAATATTCTTCTCCAACATAATAATTCAAAGACATCAATTCTTCTTTGGTCTTCTTATTCATTGTCCAGCTTTCACATGAACATGAGGCGATTGAAAACACCATGGCTTGGGTCAGGTGCACCTTAGTCCTCAAAGTGACATCTTTGCTCTTTAACACTTCGAAGAGGTCTTTTGCAGCAGATTTGCCCAATGCTATACCTTGTTTGATTTCTTGACTGCTGCTTCCATGGACATTGATTCTGGATCCAAGTAAAATGAAATCATTGACAATTTCAATATTTTCTCTGTTTATCATGATGTTACTTATTGGTCCAGTTGTGAGAATTTTTGTTTTTTTTATATATAAAATTTTATATAAAAAATTTTATTTTTCTATATACCAGTCAGTAATTTGGTCCTAAGCTCATCGCCAGAAGTTAAAATATTCTCTCTCTATATTGATACCTGTCAGGTAAAATCCATCTATTTTATTTATATTTCTGGACTCCATCTTCCTGAATCCCTGTCTCCTCATATGACTTTCCTGTGGGGGGAGTGGATGAAGATGAGGTTAGGAGAAGGCAATCAGAAACAAAGTATATACATCACTCTGACATTTGGAGGGAAGAGAAAACAATTGTCCCAAACATCTTCTCCACTTACTTAAAAAAAAAAAAAAAAGAAATCATTGTATCAGTTTCTTCCCTAGGTCCAGTTATTGCATATCCCCTTGGATTATATGGCCTGGGATTTGCTCTCTAACTAGTCCATGGCCACTTACACATGGCTGGAACATGTAGCCTCCGCCTTCCAGATATGGTGGGGTGGTGAAAATGCTGGTGATGATGATAATGACCCTACTGAAGATAATGAACAAACATCTTTAAATTATGTCCATTTTGATCTTGCAAAGGATATAGTACCCCTCACAGTCACAGAATGGGAACAATCTGCAGGGATGGTTTCTTTTCCTGTGGAGCTTTGCATCAAGCTCTGAGGAGCCCCATGGTTCTTCAGTGGAACACAGAAGCACAGCTAACATGCCTGTGATCACGGCTTACATTTCTCCAGTGCTGACCACTTGCCAGGCAGTAAACTGAGCCCTGCATTGACTCACCTAACTTACGCAACTGCCAAGAGAGGTTGAACTGTTAGTACACCCCTCTTACAGGGGAGGAAACCCTGTTAACTTGTCAAAAGGCACACAGCTACTATTTATAGGACTCAGGATCTGAGCCCAGGAAGTCAGACTCTAGAGCCCCCATGCCTCCGTCTGTACTGCTCTTGATCTTAGAAGTGATATAAGAGGTGCAGAACCTTTGACAGGGTAACAAATGTTAGAGGTGAACACCAACAGGTGTGTAGAAGAACAGTGTGCTGACTACATTGCAAACATCCAGACAGTGGGGATCTTTTCATAGTTTTCTGTGTGTCCCAAGCATTGTTGTTATTGTGTGCCATCAAGTTGATTCCAACTTGTAGCAACCCCACGGGACAGACTAGAATTGCCCCATAGGGTTTCCTAGGCTGTAATCTTTACTGGAAGGAGCCCTAGAGGCGCAATGGTTAAGTGGTTGGCTGCTAATAAAAAGGTTGGTGGTTCCAACCCACTAGCAGCTCTGCAGGAAGACAACCTTGGAAACCCCGTGGGGCAGTTCTACTCTGTTCTATAGGGTCGCTATGAGTCAGAATTGATTCAATGGCAATGGGTATTTTTTTTTTTTTTTGGTAGTTTCTTTGGATGATGTGATACAATAAAAAGACACTCAAATAGAGAAAAGGTTGAACTCTTTGTTACTTGCTTTTTTTTTTTTTTTTTTTTTTCAATCTATAGAGGGGCAGATTGCTAGGTCTTTTCTCCTGCAGAATGGCTAGTGGGTTCGAACTGCTGACTCTTTGGTTAGGAGCTGAGTGCTTAACCATTGTTCCACCTGGGCTTCTTCCCCAAACATTACACTGGGAATATCTGCTAAATTTGAATGGAGCCCACCATTTCCATAAATATGTCAGCAAATGTTCTCTCTATGAAGGAGAGAGAAAAAAGACACAAGAACTACCAGGTTCTGCAAAATCAAGCTTAGCTATTCTCTCTGATGTCACCTCTAGGCCCCAGCTGGGCACATCCTATATTCCAGGATATTAAGCTCCTTTGTCAGTCTCTCACCTGGCCATATCTTTTATGCCTCCATACTTTTGCATATGCTGTTCCAGTGCCATGAAATTCCTTCTTCTCTGTGATGGTTAATGTTATGTGTCAACTTGGCTAAGCTGTGATTCCCAATATTGTGTAATTATCCTCCATTTTGTGATATTATGTAATTATCGCCCAAAAATATGTATCCCCCCAAAACATACCTGTGGTTATAATCCCATTTGGGAATGGATTGTCTCTGTTATGTTAATGAGGTAGGATTAGTATAAGGTGTGTCTTGAGTCAATCTCTTTTGAGATATAAAAGAGATTAAACAAGCAAGTGAGAGAAGCAGAGACAGGGGAAGAGAGATGCCAAACCACATGAAGATTACCCAGGAGCAGAAGCTGAAAGAGATGAGGACCTGCCTCCAGAGCCGACAGAAAGCAAAAGCTTTCCCCTAGAGCCAGCACCCTGGATTCAGACTTCTAGCGCCCTAAACTGTGGGAAAATAAATTTCTGTTTGTTAAAGCCACCTACTTGTGGTATTTCTGTTATAGCAGCACTAGATAACTAAGACATTCTCCTTCTCCACCTGGCAAATGCTTATTCACCCTTAAGACAACTAGATATCCCCTCCTGTAGGGCCACTTTCTATGAATAGTTTCCCAGAGGATTCCCTCCTTCATGCTATGAACAGATTTGAGTTATCTTGCCTCTACCATAGCCTGTCTGTGGCCTCTACCCTGTGAGAGTCCTAAAAGTGCGTCTTGATCTTTGTATGTTTCCCATACCTAGTATAGTGCTTAGGAGACCTGGTGGTGCTGTTAAGTGCTCGGCTGCTAACCAATGGGTCGTCAGCTTGACCCCCCAGTGGCTCTGGGGGAAAAAGACCTGCTGATCTGCTTCTGTAAAGATTACAACCTAGGAAACCCTGTGGGGCACTTCTACTCTGTCCTGTAGGGTCGCAGTGAGTTGGAATCAACTTGATGGCACCTACCAATAACAACAACAACATAGTGCTTGGTCCTCTGAAGGTCTGTAATAAAAGGCTATTAACAAATGAATGAGTGAATGGATGGAATGACTATACATATAAACTTTCTCCACGGACCAAGAACTTTTCAGTTCTCCAGGACCACTTTCCCTGAACGAGAAATTCTCCCAAACTCTTCCCTTTGTGGTTTACCTTTTCCTATCTTCATTTTTTTCATATTTATTAAAAACATTCCATAATGGAAAGTGACTGACCCTTAATTTCTAACTGTTTTTATTATGCCCAACTGAGTACAAATATTCTATTCTATTACTTTGTTATTCTTTTCAATATTCAAAATACATATTACTCATAAAAATGTGACTTCCTGCCTTATTTCTAGGGTAATACCTGTGGGCTCCATAAAATCCAGCAGAGAAAATGAAATGTAGTGCAGACAGAAGATTTTATCTATTCATGTGGCTCCCCTGTCGAGTTGTATCATGTAATTCTACTTAGCACTTCTGGGCCCATTTCCTTCAAAGGACTTTCCAAGCATTACCTAAGTGGTATAGTATATACAAGGGGATGGGACACCAGGAACTTGAGCCTTAAATGCAGAACTGTTAAACACAGTTCTGAGGAAATTAGATTTTAGAGTTGGAAAAGAAATATGGTCCTGACACCAATACTCTGTCTCACTTCAAATTACCCAGCCTCCACATCTCCTCCAACAGCTCCTCTGTGAGGACAAGAGGGATATTATATTAAATGGAAGGGTGACTGAGAAGTGGTGTTCCAAAGATTATGAAATCTGCAATCCCTGATGGGCAGTTATGTTAAAAGACACTTTTTTTCCAAAGTTGTTGGAAAAAGAACTGCCATCACCTCATAATCAAGACATAGTGTTCGACAACTGGAAAAGCCACTAATGGTTTGAAAACAAACATTTTTTAAAAATTGTTTTGATAGCAATTCTATTTATTAAGTGCCTACCTGCGATATGCAGATGACACAACCTTTCTTGCTGAAAGTGAAGAAGACTTGAAGCACTTACTGATGAAGATCAAAGACTACAGCCTTCACTATGGATTCCATCATAACATAAAGAAAACAAAAATCCTCATAACATCATGATAAATGCAGAAAATATTGAAGTTGTCAAGGATTTCATTTTACTTGGATCCAAAAATCGACGTCCATGGCATCAGCAGCCAAGAAATCAAACGACGTGTTGCATTGGGCAAATAGGCTGCAAAAGACCTCTTTAAAGTGTTAAAAAAGCAAAGATGTCATTTTGAGGACTAAGATGTGCCTGACCCAAGCCATGGTATTTTCAATCACTTCTTACAAATATGAAAGCTGGACAATGAATAAGGAAGACCAAAGAAGAATTGATGCCTTTGAATTATGGTATTGGCAAAGAACATTGAATATATATCATGGACTTCTAAAAGAATGAATAAATCTTTCTTGGAAGAAGTAGAGCTAGAATGCTCCTTGGAAGTGAGGATGGCAAGACTTTGTCCCATGTACTTTGGACGTGTTATCAGGAGGGACCAGTCCCTGGAGAAGGACATCATGCTTGGTAAAGTAGAGGGTCAATGAAAAAGAGGAAAACTTTCAACAAGATGGCTTGACATAGTGGCCGCAACAATGGACTCAAACATAGCAATTGTGAGGACTGCGCAGGACCAAGCAGTGTTTCGTTCTGTTGTATTCTGTTGTACATAGGGTTGCTATGAGTCTGAACTGACTTGATAGCACCTAAGAACAACAACAACGCTGTGTGCCAGGCATTTTACGTACAGTATAGTATGTTTTATCCTTTTCACAATACTCAGAACAAGATAACGAACCTATAAAATTGAAGAGTATTAACCAGTCCCATCTCTATGATCCTTTTTAGTGTCACTCTAGGAGAGGGTCTATCATACAAGGACACCTTTTAGATAATGCCACCAAGCGGAGAAGAAGACCAGAGGCCAAATGAGGGATAGTTCTCACTGAGTGAACTTTTCAGAATTAGTTTTTCAATATCATGGAAAGGTCTGGAAGGTTTAAGTTAACACAGTTGTGACCAATGGGGAGTGGGATAAGGGAGTGTTGGGAGAGGAGTTATTGTTCTTGTTAGCTACTGTCCAGTAGGCCCCTGTCTCATGATGACCCCATGCACAAAGGGAGGGAAATGCTGCCCAGTCCTGTGCCATCCCCATGGTCAGTTGGGAACTTGACCTTTGAGAGAGGAATAGCTTTCAGTTATTTATAGACTTTTATATTGCTTGTAAAAAAAATTTTTTTAATAATAAGCATATGATTTAGGACTTTTAAAATATTACAATAAGAAAAAGGCATACAGATCCTTTATAATCCAAGTCTGATATTCATGCGTTGCTTCTTCCTCCCAGTGTGGTGGCATTTGCATATTTGAGTTGCAGTCTTGCAGTTCTTCCTAGGGTGGGGCTTGATCTGTCTGGTTCATCACTGTATTTAGGGCACCTGGCAATGGCTGGTACATAGCAAATGTCTTAGTTATCTAGTGCTGCTATAACAGAAATACCACAAGTGGATGGCTTTAACAAATGTTTATTCTCTCATGGTTTAGGAGGCTAGAAGTCCGAATTCAGGGCACCAGCTCCAGGGGATGTCTTTTTCTCTCTTGTCGGCTTTGGGGGAACGTCTTTGCCATCAGTCTTTCCCTGGACCGGGAGCTTTTCAGCGCAGGGACATCCAAAGGGCATGCGCTCCTGCTCTTCTTTCTTGGTGGTATGAGATCCCTATGTCTCACTGCTCGCTTCTCTCTTTTATATCTCAAAAGAGATTGGCTTAAACCATAACCTAATCTTGTAGATTGAGTCCTGCCTCATTAACATAACTGCCTCTAATCCAGCCTCATTTACATCATAGAAGTAGAATTTACAACACATAAGAAAATCACAGCAGATGACAAAATGGTGGACAATCACAATACTTGGAATCATGGCCTAGCCAAGTTGACACATATTTTGGAGGACACAATTCAATCCATGACAGCAAGTATTCAAATATTACTTTTTAAATGAGTTCTCTACAGGAATTTAAAATTTTCCATTTTCCTTTCAATTACAGTATAAAAACTGAAATGTTCTAGTTGTCTTCACACTGAGGTGGTATTTTGCTGCCAGGTCCTGCTCCATCCCAATGATCATTTGTAGATTGGACCCTTGTGATCCATATGACTTCACTAGCTGAATTTTGGAAGTAGATCACCAGGATTTTATTCTTCGTCCCTCTACTGAAACTTGTTCAGCAACACGACAACACGCAAGCCTCCACTAACAGGCATGTGGTAGAATTGAACCTGGTTTCCCGCATGGAAGGAGAGAATTCTACCACTTATCCACCAGTGATCTCATTCCCTATACATACATTCCTTACAACGTGACAGCATAGATTCTCTCATTAAGAGGTGGAGTCTATTTCTCCACCCTTTCAGTTGCTGTTGGACATGTGACTTGCTTTGGCCAGTGGGACATTAGTGAATATGTCAGAAGCAGAGGCTTGAAAAACTCTTGCACATTGAGGCTTATTGTCTTGCTGTTCTTTGCAACCCTGAGACCACTATGTGAACAAGCCCAAGTTAGCACACTAGAAGATGAGAGCTTGTGTAGAGAGAGGCCCTAGCCGGTTCTCTCAGTTTCATCATGGAATCATGAATTTAAAAAAAAAAAAAAAAAAGCTTATTCTTTTAAGCCACACAGCTTTGGTGTGGTTTGTCACACACAAAAGCTAACTGACACTTGCAGTATTATTTGTGATTGCAAAAAGAAAAACCCCTATCGACCTGTATGTCCAACAGAAGGAGATGGATTAAATGAGATAGCATTCCTTCATACAATGGATTGTGAGACTATCATGAAGAATGATGATGTAGATACATACTTACTCACATGCAAAGTTATTCATGATGTGTTGTTAAGTGAAAAAAGGAAATTATAACATAGCGGGTAGAATATGAACTCTTGTGTAAATAGAACAAGCTATTAGTATGTCTGACGGGTTATACTCCCATGTCAACGGTTATTCTGATGACTTTTTAAATTTAAAAAATAGATTTTGCTTATCTGTATTGTTTTGCTTTGAGCCCTGGTGGTGTAGTGGTTAAGCGTTAGGCTGCTAACCAAAAGGTTGCCGGTTCGAATTCACCAGCCACTCCTTGTAAGCCCTATGGGGCAGTTCTAGTCTGTCCTGTAGGGTAGCTATGAGTTGGAATCAACTCAATGGCAACGGGTTTGGTTTTTGGTTTGGTATGTCTAGTTTGGGGTCCCTGGGTGGTGCAAGTGGCTAAGCACTCGACTGCTAGCCAAAAAGAATGGCAGTTCAAACCCACCCAGAAGTGCCTTGAAAGACAGGCCTGGTGACCTGCTTTCAAAAGGTCACAGCCTTGAAAACTCTGTGGAGCAGTTCTACTCTGCACACATGGGGGTCACCATGAGCCAGAGTTAACTCAATGACAACTAACAACAACAATAGCATTGTCTTAGTTTGTCTATCTGGATTTAAAAAAAAAAAAAAAGGTTTTCACACAGATGTATTGAATCCTGTGTCTACCTACTCGCCTCCTTTCCTCTCTGTGGTTGTTTGCCTCCATGAAACATTTATTTTAATTTTGTTACTCTGCTTCTGTCCCTGTCCCTTTCTGTCTCTACTCAGGTTCCCATGCATGATCTGTGCTTGTAAATGAAACCCGAGAGCACTTGGCTACAGACGTACTTTTGTCTTCTCAGTAAGCGGAGTAATGTGAGAAGACCCAGCATGAAATGAATGTTACCAAGTATTCAAGGATGGTACTGATACGGGAGGTAGGAGATGGCCAAATACGTGGATGGGCAAAAATGCCTCCAGGCTCAGTGTCAGAGAGGAATGAGTGATAACAAATTCCGTAACTTCCCAGTCTTCCAATGCCTACTTATTGTTTATATGTGCCTTTTACTAAGACATTTAATATCATTTCCAGGGTGTTTTTAAATTCTGATTAATCTCGAGGCACATAAGCAGACAGTCCCTTTTTACTGATGGAAACTGAGTATCAGAATGACTAAGTGACATATCCTAGAGCAGAGCAAAATCTTGTTTTCTGCTGTCGTCAGATTCTACCAGTGGGCTAAGTACTTCACGCTTCCACAAAGAGAAACTCAGGAAGGAACACTGTGGCAGCCCTGCTGGATGTTTCTACAATTAAAATATCATTTTGCGATTTCCAGAGGCAAGATGGCGCTCTAGGCAGAAACACCACGCCGTCCCTCCACAGCAAAGATCCGAAAAACTAAGCCTAACAGAGAATCAACAATCCTGAAACCCTAGAACACCAAATGAAGAGATAAAGAACTCAGCCAAACACCAAACGGAGTGAGAATACTAAAAGAGAACGGAGAGCGAGGAGAGACTCAGGCAGAGATTCCTTACCAGCTAACGCAGCGCGGATCCACCATCTTGGATTCCTATCGGAGACCAGCAAACGGGAGAGCAGCCTTGCAGAGCATCTGGTCGGAGACAGAACGACCGGTAAACTGCGGTGCGCGCTCTCCCACCACCCACCCCTCTCCGCCTCAGCTGGGGATCCCCTGCTTTCCGTGGCCAGGGTCTCTGGGCTGGGGGGTGCTGGTGCTTGGGTTCCGCGCGCCCGGGCTGGGGGCTTTCTGGGAGCCGTTTGCTGGCACCTAGCGGACCTTTTTCTGCCGCCTCCCCCTCCTTTTGCCTGGGTGCCTGGGTCCGGGTGCTGTCTCTGCTCTCTCCTGCGGGGCTGTGGAGCTGCGTGCGGGCGTGTGGCTGCTTCTGGGTCTGGGCTCCCGCGTGGGTGGGATCCCGGGGCCTTTGTTCGTTCGCCCCTCTGCTTTCTGTGGCCGGGGTCCCTGGGCGGGGGGGCGCCGGTGCTTGGGTTCCGCGCGCCCGGGCTGGGGGCTTTCTGGGAGCCGTTTGCTGGCACCTAGCGGACCTTTTTCTGCCGCCTCCCCCCCCTTTTTGCCTGGGTGCCTGGTTCCGAGGGCCGTCTCTGCTCTCTCCTGCGGGGCTGTAGGGCTGCGTTTGGTCGTGTGGCTGTTTCCAGGTCTGGGCTCCCGCGCGGGTGGGATCCTGGGGCCTTTGTTCGTTGGCCCCTCTGCTTCCCGTGGCCATGGTCACTTAACCCCGAGACTATCGGCTTCTTGGAATTCGCGCCCCTGAGTGGGGGCTCTCTGGGTCCCATTTGTAGGCACTGACTGCTGGTGTTGCCCTTTTTTTTTTTTTTTTTTTTCCTCAATTTTATTTTTCTTCCTTTTTTGATTAGTTTTGTCATATTTTACCTCTTTTTCTCTTTTGTCTTTCTTCATTGCTTAATTTCTTGTCCCTCTATCTCTTCCTTCTCTTTCTGATCCCTGAATACCAGGCGATGTATGCCTCTGTACCTTCTGGCCAGGCTGAGCTGTGAAAATTGAGACCGACTCCCCCAGACCTCATAGCTGCATCGGTGCGATCCCTGGGAACTTTGCAGTTTTTTAACTTTTCTGATTTTCATTTGGTCATTCTTTCCTTTTCTTTCTCTTCCCCCTTCTGGTTTCCTCCATCCCATAGTCTCTCATCTGTACATTCCAACGACAAACTCCCCTAGCATTCTTTTATGTTTGTACGCTTTTTGCTCCTCCTCCTCTCTCCTCTCTCCCATATCCAGCTTAGCTTCACACATAACCATCTTCCCGCTGCACCCTACCTACCTGCACCGTGCACTAGACATCACATCACCAAGCGGTGCAGGCACGCCCTATTGGAACCTGCCCAGCACTGACTACCGACCGTCCTGGTGGCTGCGGTGAGTGCCACAAGCAACCCATCCCAGTGGCTCCTCCTCAACTAGATCTGCCCAGCTGTACCACAAGAACGAAAAAAAAAAAAAAAACTACAATCAATAAACGAGAGAAATATCTACTGAATGCCCCGAAAACAGCAAACAATATCAAAACATTTACAAAAACAAGACAAGATGGCTCCAATAGGCGTCCAAATTAAAACACCAGATAACTCTCCTGTGGAAGAAAATGCACTAGAAGTACCTGATACGGAACTCAAATCACTAATACTCGGAATTTTCCAAGAACTGAGGCAAAAAGCTGACAAACATGAGGAAAAAATAGACAAATTTATGGAAAATACAGACAAAAAATTGGAAGAATTCAGGAAGATGATGCAAGAACAAAATGCCAAAATAAATTCACAACTCGAAATTATACAAAAACAACAATTAGAAATCCAAAAGATAAACAACAAGATTTCAGAAATGGACGGTGTCATAGAAGGGCTGAGAAGTAGATTTGAAACCATGGAAGACAGGATCAGTGGAACTGAAGACAAACACTTGGATACAACTCTGTTTCAGGAAAACTCAGAAAAAAGAACAAAGAAAAATGAAGAGACCCTGAGAGTTATGTGGGACACAATTAAAAGCAAAAACTTACGAGTGATTGGCATACCAGAACAGGGGAAGAAAACAGAAAACACAGAGAGGATCATTGAGGAACTGCTGACAGAAAACTTTCCCAATATCATGAAAGATGAAAAGCTGGTCATCCAAGAAGCTCAACGAACCCCATATAGAATAGACCCCAAAAGAAAATCACCAAGACATATCATATTCACACTCGCTAAAACTAAAGACAAACAAAGAATCCTGAGAGCAGCTCGGGAAAAACAAGAAGTCACATACAGAGGAGAAACAATAAGACTAAGCTCAGATTATTCAGCAGAAACCATGCAGGCAAGAAGGCAATGGGATGACATATATAAAATCTTGAAAGAAAAAAATTGTCAGCCAAGAGTAATATATCCTGCAAAACTCTCATTCAGATTTGATGGTGAAATTAGGTCATTTCCAGATAAACAGAAACTAAAGGAATATGCAAAAGTCAAACCAAACTTACAAGAATTATTAAAGGGAGTTCTTCGATCTGAGGACAAACAGCTTAAGCCCTCAGGCAGGACCTAGGACCTAGGATGCAGGTTAACATGAACCAGATACCATTCTAGGAACTGAACTACAGACGACTTTCCAAAAACAAAAGATATACAACAGGGAATCAGAGAAATCAATCAAAGGATGACAACAACATCAAAACAATGAAAGAGGGAACAAACGGCATAGGTATAGAACCTTCTAAAGGAGAAGAAGGCAAGGCGATACCAAGTAACAGTAGACTGCTTCAAAATTATAAAGATAAGGGTAAAATTCATGGTAACCACAAAAAAAGTTAACAAACCAACTCATAAAAATAAAGACGAAAAACATAAAGTCTCAACAAAAACAAAACCTACAAAAACAAAAGAAATTAACACAAAATCCACAAACAAAAGGAACTCAGCACAAGAGAGTAAGAAGAACAAAGAAAACTTCAGCATCACAAAAAAAAGCACTACAAAATGACAGCAACAAACTCACATCTATCAATAATTACACTGAACGTAAATGGACTCAATGCACCCATAAAGCGAAGGAGAGTGGCAGAATGGATAAGAAAACAGGATCCATCTATTTGCTGTCTACAAGAGACACATCTTAGAAACAAAGATGTGAATTTATTAAAAATCAAAGGTTGGAAAAAAATATATCAAGCTAACAACTATCAAAAAAGAGCAGGAGTGGCAATTCTAATCTCAGATAAAATAGACTTTAAAACAAAATCTACCATAAAAGACAAAGAAGGACACTATATAATGATTAAGGGGATGATCCATCATGAAGACATAACCATAATAAATATCTATGCACCCAATGACAGGGCTCCAAAATACATAAAAAAAACTCTAACAGCACTGAAAAGAGAAATTGACAGTTCCACAATAATAGTAGGAGACTTCAACACACCACTCTCAGTAAAGGACAGAACAACTAAAAAGAAACTTAGCAAAGATACAGAAGACCTAAAGGACACAATCAGCCAACTGGACCTCATAGACATATATAGAACACTCCATCCAACCGCTGCAAAGTACACATTCTTTTCCAATGCACATGGAACGTTCTCCAGAATAGACCACATCTTAGGCCACAGAGCAATCCTCAACAAGATCCAAAATGCTGAGATAATTCACAGTATCTTCTCTGACCACAATGCCATCAAGGTAGAAATTAACACTAGAAAGAGCAAGGAAAAAAAATCAAACACATGGAAACTGAATAATAATCTGCTTACACATCAATGGGTAATAGAAGAAATCAGAGATGGAATTAAAAAATTCCTAGAATCAAATGAAAATGAAAACACATCATACCAAAATCTTTGGGACACAGCAAAGGCAGTCCTCAGAGGACAATTTATAGCAATAGATGCACATATCAAAAAAGAAGAAAGGGACAAAATCAAAACATTAACTACAGAACTCAAACAAATAGAAAGAGAACAACAAAAAAAGCCTACAACCACCGGAAGAAAGGAAATAGTAAAGATCAGAGCAGAAATCAATGAAATAGAGAACAGAAAAACAATAGAAAGAATCAACAAAACCAAAAGTTGGTTCTTTGAAAGAATCAACAAAATCGACAAACCACTGGCCAGACTGACAAAAGAAAAACAGCAGAGGGCACAAATAACCCAAATAAGAAATGAAATGGGGGACATTACAACAGACCCAACTGAAATAAAAAGGATTATAACAGAATATTATGAAAAACTATATTCCAACAAATTTGAAAACCTAGAGGAAATGGATAAATTTCTAGAAACATACGGCCTACCCAAACTACAACAAAGTGATATTGAAAATCTGAACAGACCCATAACAAGAGAAGAGATTGAAAAGGTAATAAAAAAACTCCCAACCAAAAAAAGCCCTGGCCCAGATGGCTTCACTGGAGAATTCTACAAAACATTTACAGAAGAGCTCGTACCAGTTCTACTCAAGTTATTTCAGAGCATAGAAGAGGAAGCAACACTTCCAAATTCATTCTATGAAGCCAGCATAACGCTGATACCAAAACCAGGCAAAGACATCACAAAAAAAGAAAATTACAGACCAATATCTCTCATGAATATAGATGCAAAAATTCTGAACAAAATTTTAGCCAATAGAATTCAGTATCATATCAAAAAAATAATACACCACGACCAAGTAGGATTCATACCAGGTATGCAAGGATGGTTTAACATTAGAAAATCCATCAACGTAATCCACCACATAAATAAAAGGAAAGAAAAAAATCACATGATTATCTCAATTGATGCAGAAAAGGCATTTGACAAAGTCCAACACCCATTCCTGATAAAAGCTCTCAATAAAATAGGTATAGAAGGGAAATTTCTCAACATCATAAAGGGCATCTATGCAAAACCAACAGCCAACATCATTCTTAATGGAGAAAGGCTGAAAACATTCCCCCTGAAAACAGGAACAAGACAAGGATGCCCTTTATCACCACTCCTATTTAACATTGTGCTGGAAGTTCTCGCTAGAGCAGTAAGGCAAGAGAAAGAAATAAAGGGCATCCAAATTGGTAATGAAGAAGTTAAACTCTCCCTGTTTGCAGATGATATGATACTATACATAGAAAACCCTAAAGACTCCACGAGAAATTTACTGGAAGTAATAGAAAGATTCAGCAGAGTAGCAGGATACAAGATAAACATTCAAAAATCAGTTGGATTCCTATACACCAGTAAACAGAACGATGAAAAGGAGATCAGGAAATCAATACCATTTTCAATAGCCCCTAAAAAGATAAAATATTTGGGAATAAATCTGACCAGGAATATAAAAGACCTATACAAAGAAAACTACAAAACACTGCTGCATGAAACCCAAAGGGATCTACATAAATGGAAAAACATACCATGCTCATGGATAGGCAGACTCAACATTGTGAAAATGGCAATTCTACCTAAAGCAATTTACAAATACAATGCAATCCCGATACAAATACCAACAACATTCTTCAAAGAGATGGAAAAACTAATTATTAACTTTATATGGAAAGGGAAGAAACCCCGAATAAGTAAAGCATTACTGAAGAAGAAGAATAAAGTTGGAGGACTCACACTACCTGACTTGAGAACCTACTATACAGCTACAGTACTCAAAACAGCCTGGTACTGGTACAACAACAGAGACATTGACCAATGGAACAGAATTGAGAACTCAGATGTAAATCCATCCACCTACGGTCACCTGATTTTTGACAAGGGCCCAAAATACATCAAATGGGGAAAAGACAGTCTTTTTAACAAATGGTGCTGGCAAAACTGGATATCCATTTGTAGAAAAATGAAACAGGACCCATACCTCACACCATATACAAAAACTACTTCAAAATGGATCAAAGACCTGAATATAAAGCCTCAAACTATAAAATTCATAGAAGAAAAAATAGGACCAACACTTCAGGCCTTAATACATGGCATTAACAGGATACAAACCATAAACATCAACACAAAAAACCCAACAGATAAACTAGATAATTGGGATCTTCTAAAAATCAAACATCTATGCTCTTCAAAAGATTTCACCAAAAGAGTTAAAAGAGAACCTACAGACTGGGAAAAAATTTTTGGACAGTACAAGTCAGACAAAGGTCTAATCTCCATAATCTACAAGAAAATCCAACACCTCTACAACAAAAAGACAACCAATCCTATCAAAAAATGGGCAAAGGAAATGAACAGACACTTCACCAAGGAAGACATTCAAATGGCCAACAGACACATGAGGAAATGCTCGCGATCACTAGCCATTAGAGAAATGCAAATTAAAACCACAATGAGATACCATCTCACCCCGGCATTACTGGCACGAATCAAAAACACTGGAAACAACAAATGTTGGAGGGGCTGCGGGGAGACGGGAACTCTTATACACTGCTGGTGGGAATGCAAAATGATACAGCCATTTTGGAAAATGATATGGCGTTTCCTCAGAAAGCTAGAAATAGACGTACCATTCGATCCAGCAATCCCACTCCTAGGAATATATCCTAGAGAAATAAGAGTCATCACTCGAATAGACATATGCACACCTATGTTCATGGCAGCATTATTCACAATAGCAAAACGATGGAAACAACCTCGATGTCCATCAACAGACGAATGGATACACAAACTATGGTACATACACACAATGGAGTACTATGCAACGAGAAAGAACAATGAATCGGTGAACCATCTCATAACATGGATGAAACTGGAGGACATCATGCTGAGTGAAATAAGTCAATCACAAAAGGACAAATATTGTATGAGACCTCTATTGTAAAAACCCATGAAAAAATTCACATGCAAAATGTAACAATCCTTGTTGGTTACCAGGGATGGGAGGGGGGGGGGAATACTAAATAGGTAATAGGTAAGTGGTAACTTGGGTGAGAGATGAGATAGTACATAGTACAGGGGAAACTAACACAACCTGCACAAGGAAAGGTCATGGAGGCCCTATAGACACATCCAAACCCCCCGAGGGACTGAGTTGTTGGACGGAGGGCTCTGGGGACCATGATCTCGGGGAACATCTAGCTCAATTGGCATGACACTACTTATAAAGATAATGCTCTACATTCTACCTTGGTGAGTAGTGTCTGGGGTCTTAAAAGCCTATGAGCGGCCATCTAAGATACTCCACTGATCTCATCCCTTCGGGAACAAGGGAGAATGAAGAGAACAGGACTCAATGAAAAGATTAGTCCAAATGACTAATTGTCCACAGCTACCAAGGCCTCCACCGGACTACAGCTGGATGGTGCCCGGCTACCACCAATGACTCCTCTGACCAGGATCACAACAGAGGGTTCTGGGCAGAGCTGGAGTAGGATGTAGAGTATAATTTTAACTCCCAAAAAAAAAAAAAAAAAAAAAGAAGACCAGATATACTGGCCTAAAGAATACTAGAGAAACCTCGAGAGTGTGGCCCCCAGACACCCTTTCAGCTCAGAGGGGAAGTTACCTTCAAGGTTTGATGTTAAGCCTGGGAATGGACACCCCAGTAAAACTAAATGGGAGTAATGATGTACAGGAGTCCGGTGACAAGGGCCAGAAGGCAGAGGGAGAGTAGGAAACTGATGATAAGGAACACAAATTGAATAAGGACACTGTCGATGTATTGTGAGATTGTTGACCACTGCTATAGGGCAACATTTGTAGTAACTATTAAATGGGAGGCTGTTTTGTCCTGTAAGCCTTCATCTTGGGCGAGAATGGCAGCACAATTGGAAGAGCATAGTCAATATCACTTAAATGTGTAAGTAAAAAGTTTTGAAATGGTGTTTAAATAAAATAAAAATAAATAAATAAATAAATAAATAAACAAATGAGACTAAAGAGGTACAATAGTCCACTGACAAGGTCCAGAAGACAGAAGGGGACAAGGAAGCCCCCTGGTGATAGGGAACACAAGGTGGAGTAAGGATATTCTTGATGTGCTGTGAGATTGTTAACCATTGTCATAGGGCAACATGTGTAGTAACTGTTAAATGAAAAACTATTTTTTCTGTAAGCCTTCATCTTAAGTGAGAATAACAGCACAGTTGGAAGAGCGTAGTCAATGTCACTGAACTGTGAATGTAGAAATTTTTGAAACGGTGTATCTTTAGCCATCTGTAATTTTCATCAAAAAAAAAGGTTGAGAATTTAGAGGCTTAATACGTTGTGGGGTTGTTAACCAATGTCAAAAAACAACATGTGTACTACTATTTCATGAGAAACTATTTGCTCTGTAAGCTTTCACCTGAAGTACAATAAAATATATATTAAAAAAAAAAAAATATCATTTTGCTATTGAAAATTTTAAACCCCAATGAACAAAAAAGTAACAATAAATGGGCTTAGATTGGAAAGTAGCAATACTATTTGTCTCTTCTTTCCTAGCTACCTGCCTATCTATCTTTTTCTGACTACATATCATGGAACCAAAAAATTTTTAAATGAATAAAGGTACCATGTGCATGAGGCATTTGGGGCAGTTTCTGGGCCCTTGTGTCAGATTTGGCAAACCAAACACTCACTCAGAATTCTTGCTAAGTAATGCAGTGTAAGTACGTGGTTTTGTGAGCTTCAGGATTGCTTTTATTTTTTTAATTAGTTCAGCCCCATGTTTTCCCTAATGGTTACAAATGATTAGAGGCTTGGAGCTAGGAAATCTGCTTAGTGGAAAGTAATCCTGCCCTAGTAGCCATTCACTCTGGCCGGAAGGAAAAAAAAGGCAAAAAAAAAAAAAAAGATCACATATTATCAGTGTAATGGTTGTACGGGATGCTAAACTACAGCATCTATTAACTGTGGGTGTGTGTTAATCTATAATTACAGTTGAACCACTTTCTTGAAGTAACCAGAGCTTTATCTATTTTGAGTCCTTTAATACCAGGCGGTAAGGATGGAGATAATCAGACTAAAGCACATTTCCCTTAAATGTGTTCTCTTAAATATGTATGCTTAACTCTCTGTCCTTAGTGGAAATCCATATCTTATTGGGTCGTGCATTTTCTCTGACTGTTTTTCTTTATAACTTACCCCCTTGAAGTCTAAATGTATTGAAGAGTAGGTAGCTATGGTAGTGATATTAAAACTGGTCTGTTGGTTCTAAAGCACATAAAACAGAGCAATGTTGAGTCATCTTTCCTTTCCTCCATGTCTATGCTTTGGGGGTGAGAATGGGGAGAGGAAGTGAGTTCCTTCCAAAACATAATCTTAACAGTTAATATGCGGGGAGGGTTCTGTCTAGAGCCAACCAGTCATATGAATGGATTTTGGCCTGGGGGTATAGCAAAGAAGGGAAAGGAAGGGTATTTTTTCCCCCAGGTGTTGTATAATCTGCAAAAATTAAGTGCATAAATCAAAAATAAAATGGGTCTCTGTTGGCCCAAACACTTGTGGAGTTCTTTGATAAGAGACCCTCGCACCTGTCTAAGGCTCCAGAGACTCCTGGGAGGCAGTATGAACAGGAGATGGTGGAGGCTGAGTTTCTTGATGATGCAAGGAGATGGGAGCAGAGGAAGACTCTTGTGTCTCTTCTATCATCTTAGAACGTTGAGAGTTAAACTGCAGCCTCATAACACCATTGTCAGATCCCTTACATTTGTGTAATGCTCCACAGGTTCCTCACCTGGACCTTATAACAGCTGCATGCAGTGAGCAGGTGCAGCTTAGTAACATTCTCCTACCGGTGAGGACCCTGCAGTCCAGGGGGTTGAATGATATGTGTAGATCAAAGCTCGTATGTGGCAGAGCCTGGTCTTGAATCTAGGTTCTTCTGATTCAAATCTGCTTCCCTTTTCTCCTATGGTCTGTTCTACAGTATATGTCTCTGTAATATGATTTAGTTCGTGCACAATTGGTAAAAGGGAAATTATGCTGGTATAATGAGGAAATTGTTTAGGGTCATACATGATTTATCCTAAACAAGGGACCTGAAATAATGAGAGTGGAATTACAATCTTCAGTGCGAGAGTGACGAAAACCCTTGGCTTGCATTGCTACTCTGGCAGCAGGAGCCCCTACCAATTGTATTTTTAAATATCCAAAAGAGGGCCTGCAGAATGAAGCTAGAAATTACTAACAGAAAGACAACTGGAAAATACACAAATATATGGAAATTAAAAAACACACTATTAAAAAACCAATAGATCAAGGGAGAAATCAAGATAGAAATCAGAAAATACTTAGGATTGAATGAAAATGAAAGCACACCATACTTTTGGGGTGCAGTGAAGGTACTGCTCAAAAGGAAATTCGTAGCCATAAATCAATAACCTAACATTAATAAAGAAGAAAGATTTCAAATCAATAACTTAACTTCACATCTTGAGGAACTAGAAAAAGAAGAGTAAACTAAACTCAAAGCTACCATAAGAAAGGAAATAACAAAGATCAGAGCAGGAAATAATGAAATAAAGACTAGAAAAACAACAGAGAGAATCATGAAATTAGAAGTTGGTTCTTTGAACTAGATGGTGCCCGGCTACCACCAATGACGGCCCTGACAGGGAATACAACAAAGAGTCCCTGACAGAGCAGGAGAAAAGTGGGGTACAGAACACAAATTCTAGTAAGAAGATCAGACTTAATGGTCTGACTGAAACTAGAGGGACCCTGGAAGACATGGCCCCCCATCTCTCTGTTAGCCCAGAACTTAAACCATTCCCGAAGCCAACTCTTCAGACATAGATTAGACTGGACTATAAGACATAAAATGATACTCGTGAAGAGAGGGCTTCTTAGCTCAAGTAGATACATGAGACTAAATGGGCAGCTCCTATCTGGAGGCAAGATGAGAAGGCAAAAAGGGACAGGAGCTGGTTGAACTGAATGGACACGGGAAATCTGGAGTGGAAAGGAGGAGTGTGCTGTCACGTTTTAGGGAAAGCAACTCGGGTCACATAACAATGTGTGTATAAATTTTTGTATGAGAAACTAACTTGAACTGTAAACTTTCACTTAAAGTACAATAAAAAAAAAGAAATTGGTTCTTTGAAAAGATCAATAAAATTGACAATCCGTGAGCTAGATTGACAAATAAAAAAAGAGAGAAGAGGCAAATAATCAAAAATCAGAAATGAATGTGGAGATGTTACAATTGACCCTACAGAAATTAAAACGGGTCATGATAGAACACTGTGAACAATTGTATACCACCACTTTTGATAACTTAGATGAAATGGACAAATTCCTATAAACACATAAACTACCTAAATTGACTCAAGAAGAAATGGAAGACCTCAACAGATCCATAATAAATAAAGAGATTGAATCAGTAATCAAAAATCTCCCAACAAAAAAAGTCCTAGACCAGATGATTTCATGGGGGGAGTCTACCAAATATTTTAAAAAGAATAAACACTAATCCTTATCAAACTTTTCCAAAAAACAGTGGGGTGAACACTATGGAGCCAGCATTCCTCTGATACCAAAGCTAGACAAAAATACCACAAGAAAACTCCAGACCAATATCTCTTATGAATATAGATGCAAAAATTCTCAACAAAATACTAACAAACTGAATCAAACACCATAATAAAAGGATTGTACATCATGAACAAGTAAGATTTGTTCGAGGAATGCAATACACCACATTAACAGGAATTAATAGAAGTTTGGTGCTGTGTTTACAAAACTGAATAGGTTTTGAATGGTCTGCCCCTAACCTTATTTTTCTCATTAATTCTATTAATCGCTCAGCTTCTGATAATGAACATTCACCTCATTAACACTTCACACACATTATTTCATGGATTCATCATAACCACTGATCATGTAAAAGGATTTCCTATTATTCCCTTTTTACAGTGAGAAAACTGACAGTCTGTGAGGTTCTCTTTGAAGGGCTAGAAGTCCAGTTTACATAACATAAAAAGAAACTTCTAAGGAAGACAAGGGTGTGACCTCTGGCAGTTGTCTCAGCAGGATGAGAAGATTTGCCTGGAGCAATAGAGAAAAAAGGAGAGTCAGGAATAGGAGGAGGAAATGGACTGTGTGGCTAATTCCCTCCATGAACAATTGACTCCTTTGCCATGAGACTAGAAGAACCGGATGGTGCCCGGCTACTATTCCTGAACATTTCCATCAAAGATTCTATAGACAAATCCTGATCAAAAGGGGGAAAATGTAGAAGAGAATTTCAAATTCTTATGGAATCCAGGCTTTCTGGAGTCATGGAAGCCAGACGATCCCCTGAAACTATTGCTCTGAGGTAATCTTTAAACCTTAAATCAAAAATATCCCCTGAAATCTTCTTAAAACCAAAGAATAGTTTAGCTTAACTAGTTAAAAAAAAGTCTGCCTTGAGCATTATGCTCTTTTAAAAACTATCTATATGGGATCAAATTGACAACAGCAACTTGAAAGATTAGATAGGAACCTTGGGGGCAGTGAATTTATGTGTGGGAAAGGAACAACTCAGAAAAGGAGGGTGAGATGGTTGTAATTAATGTCACTGGATTGCACATGTAGAAACTGTTGAATTGGTGTATGTTTTGCTGTGTATATTCTCAACAACAGCAACAACAAAATAAAATTAACAAAAAAAGAGTAGGGGAAGGCTGGGGACATGAAGACAGGGACAAGAGATTCAAACTTTATAAAGGATCTTCTCTAAAAGCATCCTAATCTATGCCAGAATGACCATAAAATAGCATTTTCTTCCTTCCTCATTGGTACTTAACACTTAGTACCAATAGTTAACTTCCTTAAAAGATAAAATACTGCATCAGACCTCTTAAACCCTAGAATGACTGGACTTTTCCGAGATAAAATATTTGAACAAATAGAGGAATTATTTTAACATATTTTTATGATGTATATTATTGAGGAAATGGAAGAAGGTGAGAAATATTTTTTGCTTTACATTTCTTTGATGTGTATGAGATTTTTTTTTTTATGGCCTAGGTACCAAACTCTTCACCTTGAAAGCTGTTTTATTTCTTCCCCCAAAAGTCTCTGGAATCAATTCTTTGATGTTGTACCTAGAACTGGAAGATTGCTTTTGCACATGGACATGCTAAGTTATGCCTCTTAGTCCCCAGTTTTCCCCATCCAGTGGTTTACCTACAAAGTGTGATATGTTTTCCTTTAGCCTCAAAATTGTGTAAAATTTGTATATGAAGTATATTTTAAAAATTTATACATATATATTAAAGAGTTTACATAAATCAAAGACTTTACTTTTTATGTACTCAAAATATATTTAAGGAGTAACCACTGTATATGAGAGAGATTAAGAATTTAAAGTTGAATAACATATTGTTTTGCCCTTTAAAAGGCTCAGTCTACTCTGGGAGACAGATATCGAAACAAGTTGTTGAAATATAAGAAAATGCTCAAGATGATAGAAACAGGTACTGGGCACACTGCTGTCAATTATTGTCAGGTAAGTTCAGGTGTATTAAGAAAAGATTTATAAAAGAACTAAATTCTAAAGGATGAGTAGGAGTTTTTCAGGCAAAAGTGGTAAAGAAGAATTCCAAGCATCAGAAACAACATGTACAAAGCTTGGAATCTGAAACAATATAGTGGAGGCAGGAGATTCAATACAGTAATATTGCATTGTCTGGGGGACCAGTGATAAGGAGGGGAGTTATACGTGGTGCAAAGAGCTGACAAAGATCTGAGGACCTTTCTATCGACTTGGAGAGGTTCAGTTTCTCCTGCCCATGGAACAATTAAATAACAGCCATCTGTTGCCATTTACCACGGGTGTTATGGTATCAGTTGGATTTTCTGGGGAACTGATGTTGAGATGGAGTTAGGAGTGCAGGGAGCTTTTGTGGGGTAACACTTGTAAAAGATAAAAGAGGTGAGGAAGCAGGATTGGACAGGGAAAGTCTTGAGTTTGTGATGCAGATTTGACAGCTGTAAAAAAAAAAAGAAATGAGAAAGGTAGTAGGATAGGTCAGGGAGAGCCGTGGACCCCAATCAGATCTGATAAAGACACTGCCAGCCCACCCCAGTGGGGAACTTAAGAGCAAAAATTGTAGGCCCTGGTGGATTGAGGGTGCTTTCATCCCACCTCTTCCAGTCCCAGAACATGTCCGCTGTGCCACCTGCTTCTAAGGAAGACCAAAAGCTCAGACATAGTATCAGCTTCTGAGAGAAAGGCAGTGCTACCTGCTAGAAGAATTATTGGCTTTGGAGTATGATAGGCCTGGTTTTAATTCTCAGCTCTACCACTTAACCCTGGGACAAATTGCTTCAACTCCTGAGTCTTGACTTCCACTCTGGTAAAGTGGAGATAATTACTCGTCTCGAATGTTATTGTGAGTATTAGTGTCAAGCTCTCTCCTTTTGTCACTTTTGTGAAGGCTTCTGCAATTTTCCTGACTTTTGTAAACCAACAGTCTTCCCAGTTACACTTTCTCAAAGTACGTCTCCTTACAAGAAAAGTATCATAGTTGTAATCTCGTGTGTACTTGTATGAATATGGTGATTCATGTCACTGTCCCCCCAGACTGTAAGCTCCTCCAGGGCAAGGAACCAGGTGTATTTTGCTTGTTGTTGTTAGGTACCATCTAGTTGGTTCCGACTCACAGCGACCCTATGTACAACAGAAGGAAACACTGCCCCGGTCCTGTGCCAGCCTCACAATCATTATTTGTTTGAGCCCTTTGTTGCTGCAACTGGGTCAAACCAGCTCATCCAAGGTCCTCCTCTTTTTTTGCTGACCCTCTACTTTACCAGGCATGATGTCCCATCTGATAACATGTTCAGAGTACTCAATATGAAGTTTTGCCATCCTCGCTTCCAAGGAGTACTCTGGCTATATTTCTTCCAAGACAGACTTGTTCATTCTTCTGGCTTTGGTGGTGTTGTTAGGGGCCATCAAGCTGATTCCCACTCATAGTGACCCTGTGCACAACCGAATGAAACACTGCCTGGTCCTGCGCCATCCTCACAATTGTTGCTATTCTTAAGCCGATTTTAGCAGCCACTGTGTCAATCCATCTTGTTGAGGATCGTCTTTTTCACTGACCCTGTACTTTACCAAGCATGATATCCTTCTCCAGGGACTGATCCCTCCTGATAATGTGTCCCAAGTATGTGAGATGTAGTCTTGCTGTCCTTGCCTTCAAGGAGCATTCTGGTTGTACTTCCAAGACAGATTTGTTCATTCTTCTGGCAGTCCATGGTATATTCAATATTCTTCACCAACACCACACTTCAAAGGCGTCAATTCTTCTTCGGTCTTCCTTATTCATTGTCCAGATTTTGCAAGCATATGAGGCAATTGAAAACACCATGGCTTGGGTCAGGCGCACCTTAGTCCTCAGGGTGACATCTTTGCTTTTCAACAGTTGAAAGAGGTCTTTTGCAGCCGATTTGCCCAATGCAATACGTCTTTTGATTTCTTGACTGCTGCTTCCATGGGTGTTGATTGTGGATCCAAGTAAAATGAAATCCATGACAACCTCAATCTTTTCTCCGTTTATCATGATGTTGCTTATTTTGTGAGGATTTTTGATTTCTTTATGTTGAGCTGTAATCCATACTGAAGGCTGTAGTCTTTGATCTTCATCAGTAAGTGCTTCAAGTCCTCTTCACTTTCAGCAAGCAAGGTTGTGTCATCTGCATAATGCAGGTTGTTAATGAGTCCTCTGTCAATCCTGATGCCACCTTCTTCATATAGTCCAGCTTCTTGGATTATTTGCTCAGCAAACAGATTGAATAAGTATGTTGGAATGATGCAACCCTGACCCGCACCTTTCTTGATTTTAAACCATGGAGCATCCCCTTGCTCTGTTTGAATGACTGCCTCTTGATCTATGTACAGCTTCCTCACGAGCACAATTGAGTGTTCTGGAATTCCCATTCTTCATAATGTTATCCATAATTTGTTATGATCACACAGTCAAATGCCTTTGGATAGTCAGTAAAACACAGGTAAACATCCTTCTGGTATTCTCTGCTTTCAGCTGAGATCCATCTGACATCAGCAATGATATTCCTCCTTCCATGTTCTCTTCTGAATCTGGCTTGAATTTATGGTAGTTCCCTGTTGATGTACTGCTGCAACCTCTTTTGAATGAACTTCAGCAAAATTTTACTTGCATGTGATGTTAATGATATTGTTTGATAATTTCTGCATTCTGTTGAATACTTTTCTGTCTTCCAAATTTCTTGGCATAGACATGTAAGCAACTCCAGCTCTGCACCCATTTGTTGAAACATCTCAATTGATATTCCGTTAATTCGTAGAGCCTTGTTTTTTGCCAACCTTCAGTGTAGCTTGGACTTCTTACTTGAGTACCATCAGTTCTTGATCATATGCTACCTCCTGACATGGTTGAACACTGACCAGTTGTTTTTGGTACAGTGACTCTGTGTATTCCTTCCGTCTGTTCTTGATGCTTCCTGGGTCATTTAAGATTTTGTCCACAGACTCCTTCAAAATTGCAACTTGAGGCTTGAATTTTTTCTTCAGTTCTGTCAGCTTGAGAAATGCTGAGTGTGTGCTTCCCTTCTGGTTTCTAATTCCAGGTCTTTGCACATTTCATTATGATATTTTACTTTGTCTTCTTGAGCTGCCTTTTGAAATCTTCTGTTCAGCTCTTTTACTTCATCATTTCTTTTGTTTGTTTTAGCTACTCTGTGTTCAAGAGCAAGTTTCAGAGTCTCTTGGAAAATCTGTTTTGGCCTTTTCTTTCTTTCCTTTTTTTAAAAGAACCTTTTGCTTTCTTCATGTATGATGTTCTTGATATCTTCTCACAACTTGTCTGGTCTTTGGCCATTAGTGTTCAATGTGTCAAATCTATTCTTAAGATGATCTCTAAATTCAAGTGGGATATACTCGAGGTTGTATTTTGACTGTCATGGACTTGTTTTAATTTTTTTCAGTTTCAACTTGAACTTGTAGTCTGTTCTGCAGTTGGCCTCTGGCCTTGTTCTGACAGATAATATTGAGCTTTTCCATTGTGTCTTTCCGCAGATGTAGTCGATTTGATCCCTGTGTATTCCATCAGGTGAGGTCCAGGTGTATAGTTGCCGTTTATGTTGTTGAAAAGAGATATTTGCAATGAAGAAGTCTTTGGTCTTGCAAAATTCTATCATGAGATCTCCAGCATCATTTCTATCACCAATGCCATATTTTCCAACTACTGATCCTTCTTCTTTATTTGCAACTTTCACATTCCAATTGCCAATAATTTTCAATGCATTTTGATTGCATGTTTGATCAATTTCAGAATGCAGAAGTGCGTAAAAATCTTCAATTTCCTCTTCTTTGACGTTAGTGGTTGGTGCATAAATTTGAATAATAGTCGTATTAACTGGTCTTCCTTGCAGACGTATGGATATTATCCTATCACTGACAGCATTGTACTTCAGGATAGATCTTGAAATGTTCTTTTTGATGATGAACACAACAACATTCCTCTTCAATTTGTCATTTCTGGCATAGTAGACCGTATGATCGTCTGATTCAAAATGACCAATACCAGTCCATTTCAGCTCACTAATACCTAGGATATCAATTATTTATGCATTCCATTTCACTTTTGATGACTTCCAATTTTTCCTAGATTCTCTCGTACATTCCACATTCTGATTATTAATGGATGTTTGCAGCTGTTTCTTCTCATTTTGAGTCGTGCCACATCAGCAAATGAAGATCCCGAAAGCTTGACTCCATCCATGTCATTAAGGCCAACTCTGCTTTGAGGAGGCAGCTCTTCCCCAGTCATATTTTGGGTGCCTTCCAACCTGAAGGGCTCGTCTTCTGGCACTATATCAGACAGTGTTTTGCTGCTATTCATAAGGCTTTCACTGTCCAATTTTTTCAGAAGTAGACTGCCAGGTCCTTTTTCCTAGTATCTCTTGGTCTGGAAGTTCTCCTGAAACCTGTCCACCAAAGGTGACCCTGCTGGTATTTGAAATACGGGTGGCAAAGCTTCAAGCATCACAGCAACACTAAAGCCACCACAGTACGGCAAACTGACAGATGTGTGGTATTTTGCTTACCAGCACTAGTACAGTGCCTGGCACATGGCGGGTAAGCAAGGTTTACTGGAGGAATGATGACTGCTTGATGAATGTTTTTTTTTTTTATTATTTTGGTGAAAGATTCACAGCAGAATACCCCATTTCAACAATTTCTACATTTACAGTTCAATGACATTTGTCACATTCTTCAAGTTGTTCTACCATTCTCACTACAGTATTCTTTTCCACATTAGTCTACCACTGTTATCTTAAACTCACTGCCCCCTACGCTTCCTATGGATGACAATTTTTGTTGTAATCAATTCCTCTTCAGCCTTGGCAAAAGTAAATAAAACCGTGAAATGACTGTTCACCCTTTCCTTCTTCCATAATTCCAGATATTCATACCCTAGACTACCTCTGGGGGCCTTCTTTTTCCCTTTGTCATTTCCCTGAGTTTGTTGGTATCAAATCTGACCTGACTTACTATATGGGCTTATGGCAAAAGGATGGGGAAAGGGAAGAAAGCAGGGTGGGGTGTTTTTGGCACACAAGGAGATTTGCCTCTTAATGGCAGCCCTGGAGAGATAACCCTGCCCTTAAGGATTCCAGCAGTGGGAGAATTTGACACAGTCATTAAGAAGTCTGCAGCCGTCTTTGTTCTTTCATAAGAACTTTTACACTGCAGGGCACTCCAGGCTGCCTATCACCATTTTCCATCAGGACTCTGGGAGTTTCATGTTTATCTGTGTTATTCCTATGTTCAGCCTTCCTGAGTGTTCTTGGGAGCCTTATTTTCAAAACCTGCCTATCTTTTGGCAAGATTTTCCTTGTTAAAAGGGGCAACATGGCAATATATTGTTACTCTACCTTCACTACCGCTTTCATTTTTTATCTCTTTCTCTGCCTTCTGAATGCCTGGAGGGTGAATACAACTCTGACCACTTGGACAAGGACTACGTATAACACTGGGAAGTCCTCCACAAAGTCTATCGGTTGCTGCCTTCCTGCTTAGAAGTTCACATATTTAGATGAAAAAGCATGTATTTATTTAATTTTGATTTTTTAAAAACTTTTTATTTTGAAATAATTATAGAGTCACAGGACGTTGCCAAAAAATATGCAGGAAGGTCCTGTGCATCCTTCACATTTCCTTTTATTTTTCTTTACAAATGCAATGATGAGCATTCATATTATACAACATCAAAGATTGCAAATGCAGATAAAAGTGCAAGTTCCATTAATAATCGAGTCAATAGCCTTCTAACATTTTTTCTATGCATAACTGAGCACATGAATATGATTAGTCTGATTGTCAAAAATGGGATCATCCTGTCCATATGATTCCACAGCCTCCATTTATTTACCCAAAATCTAAGGTGAAACGCTTCCTAGGCCAGTAACCATAGCTGCCCCACATTCGTGTAAAGAGCTACGTAAGAGAGAAAATGTTCCAAACACTTATTTTCAGAATGTAGCATTCTTTTAGAAACTTGCCAAAGAAAAATGAGTATAATTTAAAAATGAGCGTGATTTAAACTCAGACTCACCTCTCTGAAAAAAAAAAAAAAAAGAATTGCATGTTCTAAGGGAAGTTCAGATTCTGTTCCTGGTTTCAATCAAATTATCCTTGTCTGGAAACCAACACCTGCCCCCGGGAGAAGCTGAGGTGGATCGTTACTGGTGTGTCTCTGACTTCAATAATTAGTTGTTTCCATTCTTGTAAGGGCTCAGTCTCCCCATGTGGGAAAGTGAAAAGTCTACTACTTATCTTAAAAATGTCCTTTTGCCCAGGATGCTGAACAAAGCTTGGAGCCTTCCTTCGGGAGCCATTAGGAGCCGGCGAGATTGGTTGACGTCAAATCCCAAGGGAGGTAATCGGAAGGGCTACCGGAACCCAGTGCTGCAAGTAGGTTGGCAGGGGAGTCCTGCCTAAGGAGCAGGCGCCTCCCATGGCATTGGATTGATACAGTCCAGTCTTCCTTCCAAAGGAGACGCCACGTGGCTGCCAGCCCTCTTCGGATGGCATCACCAAATGAGACGGTGAAGGCATATCATTGGGGATAGTACCAGCTGGCTTTATGGTCTCAGGCACTGGAGATGAGGCCAAGTGGCGGGAAAGCCTCAGGGTCTGCATGTCAGATCCCTCTCTTCTGTGCAGAGCTTAGACTAGCAGGGCCCTGGTTTAGGGGGTTGCAGTACACTATGGGAGTTCCTGGGTGAGGCGGACAGTTAACGCACTCAGCTGCTAACTGAAAGGTTGGAACGAGGCCGCCCAGAAGCACCTCGGAAGAAAGGCCTGGTGATCTACTCCTGAAAAAAATCAGTCACTGAAAACTCTGTAGAGCACAGTTATACTCTCTGACACACATAAGGTCGCTGTGAGTCAGAGTCGACTTGATAGCAACTTGTACATGATGTGTATGATGACAGAACCAGAGAGTTGGAAAATAACTCCTAAAATGGCCACAGTCTCTCCTTGAATCCTCAGAGAGGAAACTATGATGGCTTCCCTTGTAGGAGAGTCAGTGATTTAATATTTCTTTGCCCCCTTCCACCTTGTATAGCGTAGATTCTCCTCTCTGCAACCCTCATGCTGACCGTAGTCCCAATGAAAGCCTTACCTGAATTCCCTTGGCCTGAGACCTTATCCCTTTCAGGTCTAGGGCAGTAATAGGATATATGTCTGACTATTCCAAACAGGTTCTTAATGGGTGCTATTTACTTCCTACTATTAGCTGGACTCGCCATGCTTCCATTTTTTTCAATTTTGGATCCACCCAAACCCCCAAATCTGAATCTCTGGAGTCATTGTAGACACTTGTCTCCATCAGCCCACACACCCTGTACTTCTGTCCTTCCTGAGGTCTCTCCATCCCTGTCACCACTATCTGAGTCCACTCATTCATTTGACGAATACTTGAGTGTTGGCGCGCCAGGCTCTGGGCAGGAGGAGTAAACTCAGAGCCTTGGCTCCTTCCCTCCCAGAGCCGCAGTGTAGGCAGTGAAGGTCTTCATCACTGTTTCCCAGGCCTTCTCACTGGGTTTCTCTATTTGCACCCTGTTTATTCTTCATGTAGCCATCAGCATATGAAAACACAAACAAAAGATGAATCTTGATCCCGTTCTTCCTGGTAGCAAGAGGGAAGGGGCACTAGATGAAGAAAGAAGAGAGCAACGGTTTAATTTCAGCTCTTCCACTGATCATCTGTTGAGTCGATGTAAGTCTCAGTGTCCTAGTGCAGGCAACCCCCGCACTAAAACGTACTGATTCTAATAATAACTACAAGGAGGGATGGAAGTTCATGACCTTACTGAGTCTTCACAGCAACTCTATGATGGCTATTATTCTCAACTGCCTTTTCTAGGTAAGGAAACTGAGACTCACACAGTTTAAGTCATTTGTTCAAGATGATACAGCTAGCAAGTGGCAGACTGGAACCCAGGTCTAACTCCCAAAAAGGGAACATTTTTTTCACTACACGCTATGGTACAGTACAGCATTGGGTTAGATTAGAATTGAACATCAAGGCTAAAAGGCTAAAAATAAAATAAATCACAATAAAATAGTTTAATAAAATGATTCTCAAATAGCATCTAAACTTGTAAGCTTCCATGGGTCAAGAACCACTTGTGGTCCACAACTACTCCCATCCTTACAGCCAGCGGGAGTTAGGCCAACCCCATAGCTTGGGGGACTGCAGAGGGGATAGCTGGGAAACCAGCAAGAGCCCTGGGGAGGGTCTGAGCCAGCAGAGCAGGGCTTAGGAGGCCTTACACAGTATGGCTTTATTTTCACTCTCTTGCCCTCTGCCCTTCCCTTTCTATTTCTCTTTCTCCATTCTCTTATGAAGGAGCCCTAGTGGTGCAGTGGTAAGAGCCCAGCTACTAACCAAAAGGTTGGGGGTTTGAACCTGCTAGCTGATCCCCAGCAGAAAGATGTGGCATTTTGCTTCCGTAAAGATTATGGCCTAGGAAACCCTATGGGGCAGTTCTATTGTGTCCTATAGGGTCGCTATGGAATCAGCTTGATGGCAATGAGTTTCACATTTTATTTCCTTATATGTATCCCCGTTTCTCTTTTCCTCTCTAATTATTTTTATGTCTGTCTGGTTTTTTTCTTTTTGTTGTTGTTGTTGTTTTTTTTTTTTTTTTGGGGGGGGTGGGGGATGTTTACCTATTCCCCTCTTTGCTTTCTCACTCTCCCTTAACCATTAGCTATATGATTTGGGGCAGATTATGGTCCTCTATTTCCTTATCTATAAATAAAGCATAACAGTAACAACCACACACACAGCTCTTATCCACCAGGCACTGTGCTAAGTGCTATCTTACTTACAATAACTGCTGGAATCCTCATGTCAACTTACAATGCACTTTATTATTACAAATCCCATTTTCCAGATGAAAAAACTGGCACAGAGAGGTTAGGCCCTCTGCCTAAGTTCACACCACTAGAAGTTCACAACACTGGGATTTGAATCCTGGCCACAAGGCTTCTGAGTCAGTGCTCTTGACTGCAGTCAGTGCTGCTTCTGGAAGAGGTGGTTCCTGGATAGCTAAAAGCAGTGCTGGGCACACAGGAGCCACTTTGCAATGTTAGTGTCCTTACACTGAGCACCAGGCTGATCCCTGGTTAATTTGCTGTGAGAAGAGAAATCAAGGCACACCAGGCTGTGAATGAACAACAATCAGTGATGGCTTTGGGCTAAAGAGCTGGCTTTTGTTCAACAGAGTGAGATGTGTGAGCTAAGGGAGGGCGTTTGAGGCTAAAAACACGGGAGGGAGGATTTTGTGGTGGGGAGAGAGAAAACTGGGTAGTGGCAGATGCTATGGAGAAAGGAATTTGGGGGAAAGAGATGAGATTTGGGGTAGTTTAGGGATTGGAGAAAGGTGTGTTGGAACACTCTACTAACCTTCAGGAAAGTCCTCATGAGTCATCCATGCTTCTGGAGTTTGTTTTTTTAACATCTACTTAGCCTTTAAGGAGCCCTGGTAGCCCAGTGTTTAAGCGCTTGGCTGCTAACTGAAAGGCTGACGGTTTGAACTCAGCCATTGGCTCCAAGGGAAAAAGGACTTGGCTATCTGCTCCCATCAAGATTACAGTCTAGAAAACACTATTGGGCAGTTCTACTCTGTCACATGAGGTCCTTATAAGTTGGAATCTACTTGATGGCACCTAACAACAACCACAGTTAGCCTTTAGACCTGTGTCAGGTGGAAGCCAGTCACACCTGGCTTCTACCAGTGAGTCTAGTTTGTCTAATCTCTCCAGTTTGTGAATATATGGGCACACTCTGAAGTTCCACCTCAGTGAAAGACACCCCTGAACCTCAAGTAGAGAGTGGTCAGCCCCGGGGCATGCCTCTGCCAAATCCAAGCTCAGTTCTGAATTTGTCTAAGACATGTTTCCAGTCAGTGATTCTTGTCACCTGTTCTCCTCTGGTTATTCCCTGCTGTGCAGGCGAAGTGCACAGATGGGTCATTTCTCTCCCATTTTCTCTGTTCCCCACAGTTCACGCATTTGTGTATAAATGCTCTGGCCGCTCTCCCGCTGGCTTCTCTTTCCCTTGCTTCCCATCTTTCACCATTTTCCACTTGTCATCAACTTATCAAAGGGGGTGTTCCCACAGTGACAATGGCTAAGGACACTTCCAGCATATACACCTGTGTGTGGGTCACACGACGTGCCACAATCTTTAGAGGATTCCAAGCAGGGGAAGATTATCCAATAGGCAAGGTAAGCACAGTGCTTACCTTGCTTACCAGAGCAGATCATCTGTGGCAAATGATTTCACATTTTTTCACCACATCAAAGATTTTGCTTCTAGATATGGCTGGCATCTGTCTCTCTCCCAACCTCACAGCACCTTCCTACAGAATCAGAGCCTCTTTTCAAATTTACAATCCCTGACAGGGGCAGATGACTCAGTAAGCAAGGTAAGCACGGGCTTACTTGTGCTTACTTACCAATATGTAGTGAACAACTTGGGCAGTGACAGGGGTTGATGGGCAAGGGAGAGGGAGGACACCCGCAGCCCAGCCTGCTTCACGTCCGGGCACACACGAGGCCCAAAGCAAGTGCTCTGTAAATGTGTGTGGGGTGAGGTCTTGGCTCCACCTGCTGCTGCCTCCTGAGCAGCCCTAGGAGGTACCTGCTGGGCATGCCAGGAGGGAGGGAGGCCCTGCCACAACAGCTGGACATCCTACCTGCAGTCACTGCTTTGGGTGAACACAGATGTGAGTCTGTATTTTAGTAATCTCTGCGCCCTCAACGTCTACTGTGATGCCTGGCACATAGTAGGCATGCAGTCGATGATGCTACCATCTGAGAAAATTAAAACTGGAAACTATGGTTACCCTTAATGAATCTATTATCCAATCAATGATCAAAAGAAAAAGAAAACAAAATACAAACAAAGAGTGAAGAATGGGGTGGTGGGGGGAGAGAACAAGGAGGCGACAGGATCATGGGGTCCTTCAAAGGCAGCGGCCTGGGTAGGACATTGCAGCAACCCGCCCCCCTCGCCGCCCCCCCCCCCAACTTTCCCACCAGAGAATAAACACCACAAACTGTAGGAGGATGAAATAGAAGAGTCTGGGGCCACGAGAGGATCAGCCAGTCCAGGAAGGGCAGGCTATTTTGCTGCCAGCCCAGAGCCAGGCCACCTTAAGCTCCTTCCCTGCCTGAGACTGTGGCTGACAAGTCTCCCCACGTGAATATAAAAATATTCAAAGGCCAGCGCTCTTACGGTAGCAGTTGCTTCTCATCTTGCAAGCTCATAGGCTGAGACAAGTTGCTTTTGCAGCTTCACACAAACTCCATGCAGAGAAAAGAAAATGCAGGAGTATAGTCAATTTTTTCCCTTTGCTTTGAATCAAATAAGAGTTTATCTTTTCAATTTGCATGCAGCAAATGTAAGTTCTAAGCCTGAAAGTCATTCAGAGAATAATAGCAGTGCCCACTGAAGGCAGAATGACAAAACGCAATGAGAGGAGTCGCTTGGTTTGGTGGTGTGCTGTCTGGGCTGGGGAGATCAGTAGCACCACTCTGAGAGGCGTCCTGGTCTTTTTGGTATTTTAGCAAAAGAAAGGGCAGGAATACATCTGCATTTTTTAATTATAGTGATATGACTCCTTAAGATTCTCCTTGAAGTATTCAGATTTTTATTCTGAAGAAAAGAAAGTATTCAGAGCAGATTGTTTTATTAGTAAATAAAAGTTAGCTCATGCTTTCGGAGTGTGATTACTGGAAGAACTAGTTTAAAGTCCAGGATGAAGCAAAAATGATCAATGCTGAGAACATGGATTTACTTCCAAGAGGAGGACAGAGAAGGAGCAAGAGAGGAACTAAGTCTAGAGGTGGATTATGGGAGAGCTTGCCCTTCCCTCCTCACCTGTATCTGCTCTGCCCTAGATGAAGAGAATAATGTTTCTAGACCATCTACAGAAGGGAGCTGCCTCCTTACTGAGAAACTTCTCGAGGCTGAATTATCCTTGTAGACGGCCAGGATCTGCAAGGATCTTCTTGAACAATGATTTCAAGGAGTTAAACTGCTTCCATATGTCCAGCAGGAGAAAGGAGTTTGTAGCCTTTGGCAACCTCAGCTGAATCCAGCTGCAGCTGCTACCTGTGTGTTCCACTGTGTGTGTGTGTGTGCGCGTGCGCCCGTGTGCTCAGTGACATCTGAACCGTGCTCCGACTGTGTCAATGAAACTGTTATGTCTTTGTTGGGGGAGATATTAATTCGGAGCAATTACAGCTCTCTCTCCCCTCTCTCCCTCCCACCTCCCCTCCCCTCCCTTCATCTGCTCAACAAGGACCATGGACCATGTCAAACAATATACAACAGAGAAGAATGCAAATAAACTTTAGTCGGCATAGCCCAGAAAGCAGTTAGCCGCCCACTTGCAAGATACTTAACTCTTGTACACATGATACACAAAGAAAGCTAGCTACTTTTCACCAATCCCTTTAGACTAAAAAAAAAAAAGAAGAAGAAGAAAAGAAAAAAGAACTGATCCTTGTCTTTCTATCTGTGAGGTTGCAATTCCTCCTGCTAATAAAGGAGCTTTTTCCCATGATGCATCGTGATAAGGATTGGCCTACATGTAGTCCAGCAAGCCACCGCTGATGTGTTCTTGATTAGGTGTCTTATCTTCCATTGAGCTGCATCTGATGAAGCTTGCTGACAGAATAATGGCTGGGAAAACGTCGGACAGCTCCATAAAATGGCAGCTCTGTTATGACATGTCAGCCAGGACCTGGTGGATGGTAAGTTTGGCGTGATAGCATTTTTTTTCTCACCAACCCCCCGAAACTTCTCCCCTTCTTTCTTTTGAACTCCTCCTTCATTGTTCCACACACGTGTTAGAAAGTTCGCCGCCTGCGGAAAGTTCCAGCCCCAGTTGTGGGAGCCGGGGATACCTCCGCACACCGGTGTGCTAGATAGGATTTCCCGCTATGGTGGCAAGGGCCATAGGCCTGCTTTTTAAAAAGGCAGCGTGAGTTTTTGTTCACTTTTTTTTTTTTTTAAAGAAAAATGCAAATGGTACAGTCTGCCCCAGACCGGCTGGTATGAGGATGTATGGAGGTGGTAGGCAGTGGGGGAACTGGGAGCCTTCTTGACTAATTGTTCTTGCGTTAGTTTTAAAACAGAGTAATGTAGTTCTTTCAGCGGCTTTTCTGAATAATGATTTAGATAATGCATTGTATCATGTTGTGAGCAGTTCCCTCATCAGTATGCGACTGTCCCCCACGCTTCGCCTTAATTTGGAATCCACCTCCCTTTCGATGAATACTGTAACTGGAGCAACCACTGATTACTATGCCACTCAGCGTAATTAAATTTAGTTAATGAGGATATGCATATTCAGTTCATTATTTTTCTTTGCTTGGGCAAATGTGTGTGGGGTTGTTGTTGCTGGGTTTTTTGTTGTTTGTTGTTGTGGTGGTGATTTTTCCCCCCCTTTCTGCTCATATTTGTCCAGCTGCAAATTTGGGGAAGAGGAAAAAAAAAAAGGATAAAAATTCAGAACATTGATGAATCCTGTGTTTCAACGTTAAAATAATACTGGGAGGAAAGAAGCTGCAACTTTCTTTTACCAGAATGCTGAGATTAGGTGCGGTAGTTTTGGGAGAGACAACCGTTCACATCCCCACAGTGCTCCATAAAGATGTTAATATACTGATTTCTGCTGTGTGGACAGTGGTCTCTTGTATGCAACAGTCGTGACATGAATGGGGAAACCTTCGCCGGCAGGCATTCCAACGTGAACCTTAAATTCATCCTTGGGTTAATTCATCGAAGCGTTTATTTTCTTATCCCCTTTTTTTTTCTTTTGCCTGTTGCATTTATGTCTTGGTGGCTTGGATAATTATTATGTTTATTGCAAGGGCTGTTTTTTCACAATTAGTACTGTGCGAGACAATGGACACTTTATTCTGAATACGGGGTGGCATGGCTAGTCCTGGTGGCCAGCCCATCGCCAGTGCCTGAGAGAAGGGAGATCTCTCCGATTAGCCCTGGCTTCTGGCACTGCTGGGCAAGAGGGTTTCTTATTAATGTGTTTTGAATTTCCCGAAAGGCGGACTCTATGCTGTTGCTTCTAGCTCCTTCTGAGAGCCCCCCGTGCGAGGGGACCACTGGGCACTTCAGTTCTCCTCCGTGCGCTTTCTCATTTGTGAGAAATATAAGCTGGCAGGAAAACTTTTCTGCCGCTACTGCTACTTGTTGCTGTTTTGAGTCCTCTGTTTCAGAAAGAAAGGCTACTTCCTCTAGGAGAGACAGGGGTTTCTCTCTTCTCTCTCTCCCATTTTTTTCAGTTGGAGTACATTTTACAAGTGATGTAAAGTCTACAGTGGCAGATTTTCATTTATGCTTGAATCTCTCACTGGCCTTTAGTACTGTGTGTGTACATGGGTGTGATGAACTCTTTAAACGACTGGCAGATGTTTGGGGAAAGATACTGCAAAATGTTTGCATAAAAGATTTGCTTTCTGTGACTGTACATAGCATAGGCAGTGATGTTTTAATAGTTATGGTGCCTCTTAGCTGTCATTTTAGGATGTTCTAAGAAGTGAGTTTTTAAATCATTTTTTTTCACTAAATGAACTATTTTTCTGCTGGAAAAGAAGTGACAAGCTTTATTCTAAGGAATTCTCTTTAAAAACTGGAATTAATATGGGTAAAGTGAGCTCGCCACTGTAAATATTTTGCCATTAAATCTCCTCATTCTAGTTCTGTACAGAGAGATTATAGATTTTCAAGAGAAGTTGGTTGTGAATATTATTTTTAAAGATTTGTGTTAGCTGATTCTTCTTTTTTTTCCCCCCAATGTTCTTTTATTGCCTGGGAACGTGCATAATATGTACAGGGACAGGTTCAGAGGTAAAATATTAAGCCAAACTTTTTTTGCATAAATGATTTTCATATTTAATCTTCATTGGATAACAGGGATAGTATTTAAATTTCATATTAGGACTGTTTGGTTTTAATAAACTTTGTTAATGTGGGACAGAAGTGTCCAAGATGATATTATTTATTGTGTCATTGAAAACTTGGAATGCCAGCTGCTTTGTGGAAAGCCTAATTAATCAAACCAAAATGTTGCTTATCCTTTGCAATATATGGTAAGAGAGAGGAAAGTGCATGGGGGCTACCATAATGGTATCAGGGTTTCCCTGTTTCAGATTTAAGGAATATTTTTTAAAGGTGTTTTAAGGTTCTTACAATCCAGTTACTCTGACTTCCCTCTCACCACCACAAGGATTCTTTTATTTTTACAATTACTCTGGGTTTGTATAAGAAAGGATATTGTATCCTTATTTGGCTTAATCAAATGAAATTTTAGTAACCAAACCCTGAATTCCAAGCTGCAGTGTTAAAGTATCCCAGCAATTGCTTCCTGACTTATTGTCTGTTTCACTTAGATTCTCTTCGTGTGTGACAATGATCATAAATTCTACTTGACAGGGAAAAAACCCAAACAAGACAGAGTTATACAATTCTACATCTGTTTTCCTTCCTAGATAGGCATGTTTTAGTAAAACAGAGGGAGAAAAAAACATTTTATTGAGACAGCTAAAAATAAACAAGCACAAGAAGAGTAAACGTGTGTGTGTGTGTGTGTGTCTGTGTGTGTGTGTATTAAATATCAGCAACATACGTAAGCTTTTTAAATGATGCATCCTTATGTGGTTTACTCCGTTAGATTATTTTGCATGTAACTTCTTTCAAGAAATCATGTAAGCAATTTAAATTGGCCGTATTTAGTGTTCCGTTGATGACATTATTTTAAATACCACTTAGAATGCGTTAAGGATAGATTCTGTAAATAGCACCGGTCCGTTAATGACCATTGACAATGTTATATGTTTCCTTTTTAAATATTGATTAATAAAATTAACAAAAACAATTTCATATTGCTTATTTTAAAGCTCTCTGAGAGACTTATTAGAACTTCTTTGTTAGTTATTTGGAACTTCAGTGTGACTGGTATGCACTAGCCTTTTTTTTCCTCTCTAAATTTCATAAGTCTAATCCTTTGATCCCATCTGAACAAGGCCAGGACATTTATAAGTTTACCTTAATCATGAAGGGTAATTATTTAAATATTAATCCATAAAATTAATTTGAAAAACTGATTGCCAGTCTGTGCAACTTAAAATTCTCATATTCTTGTAGATATTAAAGTGGACGGGCACATAAACGTAAAAACAAAACTAGATCTTATATTATCAAAAGTACAAGGTGATTCTTGGTTGAACATCAATTAATCTACTCAATTGTACTTTTTATTTTTTCTTGAAAGAAAATAATCATTACTTTTTGTAAGAATCGGTATGTTAAAATACTGGACAGGTACCTTACATCATTTTATCGTTTGGTTTATGGCAATACTCGTAAGTTGACACATGCGTTACTTATTTGATTATTGTAACAATAAAATTTTGTTCTTAATACTAATTTTACTTAAATGACTTAACAAATGTCAAGTCACATTTAAAGAGACTTTTTTGCATCAAATATTTCTGTACAGTCTTTGAGAAGTTGAGGAGAACTTGGGTTTACAATTGACTATCTTTAACTGAAAATCCTAAAATTAATACATTTTCTTACAAATGTTGAAACTAGTATATTACAGACTGTGTTTTATTTTACTTTACTATAAATAAGAGTTTCTAAACAGTCTAATAAATATGCTAAAAATATATATGAGAAAACTTCTGCCTAACCTAATGACCACATTTAGACTCCTATAGTAATCTACCAACCATGCAAAGATATATCTGAAAACCAAAAATCAATACTTATTTAATTTAAAATTTTATTTCCTTAGTAGAAGTGTAATTGAAACAACAGACACCATGGAGATAATAACCACGTTAACTAGTTGCCTGAAGATATCACGTCTATTCAGTGAATCTATTTCTAGAATTAGAAGCTGTGAAATTTATGCTTAATTCAGCAAACATTTGTTAAGAACTTATTATATGCCAGGTACTGTTCTAGGTGCAGGGAATACCAAGGCTATCTCTCCTTTGGGAATCAAATCCATGTCCCGGTGTTACCGGTGGGGGATACCCAACATATTAATGAGGACTTCTGAATGATTTCTATTTTCTCTAAAATGTTGGTAAGTATGTAGATATTACATTTGCAAATTTGTCACTCAGAATCAAAGGTAGTTAATATGTTTTAAAAGTATCTTTTCTTACTCTCATAGGTGAATGTTAATGTTACCATCATAACCTTTAAGCCATCTCCTGTAAAATTAATGATGTGGATAAAGAATAATAGTTTATTAAATAGCTGTTCTTGAGTAAAAAACATTAACAATGATGATGATGTCTGAATAAAAAAATATGATTTTAACCTCTGTAAATAATGTTAATACTTTTTTAACACGTCAAAATTTTCAGAGTTGCATTTTTATTACATGTCTTCTATATCTGTATTCTTTAGTGATGCATTTTTCTTTGTAATACCATTTTAGCAGATTAAAATAAAATAGATTGTATGGATGCTGTGATACAGTGTCTTGCAAGAGACTTTCTTATATGGGAACCATATTCATTTCATTCTCCATGATTTATTTTCATTTACATGCTTGCATAACAAATGCAACACATAAACTTGGGATAAAGAAAAGTACCTCTTGGATCCTGTCTTAATAAACAATGATTAAATGGTTATTAATTTAATCAGGGAGCAAGGAAACACAAGTGCCTGCCTATCCTCGGTTCTAGTTCTTTTTTGGAAGCAAAGGGTCATGTTCTCAAGGAGTGTTATCTCTTCTATCTATGGGAAAGCTGGTGTTGATTTTCCAGTTTAGAGACTAGTTAACAAAGAGAGATATCTGATGCTCACAGTCATTGAAACTGCAGCATATTTCTGTAGCATGGTTGCATGAAGTCAATCACTACCTTTAGGTGTTTTTTAATTCCCTGAGATTGTTGTTATGCAACATTTTCTACACCGAGATTTATAATATATATTTTTCTGAAGAGCTGAGAAAGTGGAATTGGATATAGGCCAATATACCAGTAAAAATATATCAGTCCAGTGAAAGAGAATTATATTCTTCTGTTGCATCGCAAAGTACAAAATAGGCAGGGTAAAGACTTCCAGTGCAAAAGGTCTTTTCACGAGAAGCTCTGCTAAGGGATATATGTAGCTATGATACATTATTTCTATTAATTTTAAGCATTTTCGGTTTTATTGCATTTTAAGTGATTAGCACAGAGCCAGGAAAATAGAAAGTACTCAATAACAGTTATCATAATAATTATTATTTTAACTTACAGTTTGCATGCTTTATATTGAGAAACATTTAGCAGATCACATCCTCGACAGGTTTTAGTTTTCATTTCTCACTGTTCTAACGTAAATTTTAACTCAGCACTTCTCCAAAAAATGACTATTCAGAGAGCTTTTTTGTTTTTAAACGTCTCACCTACTATGTTCATTTTTTGAGATTATAACATAATGGGTATGTTTATGAGCGTGGGGCTGGATCCTGGGAAATGTAGATTTGGTGAACTCTGGCAAATGAATTTGCTTCTCTTTTGGCTGTTACAGCCAGCTGTAATGTGCAGATAATCGTGCTCATTACTTGTAGCTCTGACCTGTCATAAGGATGAATGAGATGGAGCCAGGGAGGTACCTGGTGAATACAGTGTATGAATATGTACCCAGAGCCAACAGATACCCGAGGGGGATGATACAGTTGTGACTATTTATACAGAGTCAACTCTGAGCACATAATAGGTGCTTAAAAAATACTTTTGTTGTTGTTGTTATTGATGTTGAGTCAATTCTGACCCATGGCAACCCCAGGAGTGCAGAGTAGCATTGCTCCATAGGGTTTTCAAGGCTGTGACCTCTCAGAAGTAGATCACCAGGCCTGTCTTCGAGGTACCTCTGGGTGAGTTCAAATGACCAACCGTTCGTCTAGCAGTTGATCACTTAACATGGAGAGTGTTAGTTGAAAGTAACTGGAAATTTTCTATGGCCTTTCAGAACCATACTGACTTCAAAAAGAAAAAGAAAAAGAAAAAGACTATTTTTTAGAGCAGTTTTAGACTTACAGAAAAATTGAGCAGAAAGTACAGAAAGTTCCCATATATTCCTTTCTTCCATCTCTACTTCCCCCAGACTTTCCTGTTATTAGCATCTTGTTTTGCGTGGTATATGTGTTCTAATTGATGAGCCAATGTTGATATATTATCATTAAAGTCTGTAGTTCCCATTAGGGTTCACTCTTTGTGTTAACAGTTCTGTAGTTTTTCGAAAAATGCTTAATGTCATGTGTCCACCATTACAGCATCACACAGAATATCTACTCTTCTGAAATTCCCCTCTGCTCCATCTATTCATCCCCTCCACTGACTTTCTGATTTCATATAAACATTTCTGTGGGAGGTGGGTATATTAAATGAATTATAAAAACTCAGTATTTTCCATTTCAAATTGTAGCAGATTTCTTAAAAGCACAATCTCCTCAAGTGTTTTCTTAAACTTATGCCCAATCCCGTGGCTGATGTACATTAGCTTCATTTTAATCATTAAGTACTATGATTTTAAGGGTGAAAGAATCCAATGACTATTGAGGGCCTCCTATTTGCCAGGTGTTTGCCAGGTACTTCGGGAGGCAATTTATCTAAATTATCGCATTCAGTCTTCCACACAATAAAATAGGTATTACCAGCCCCACCTTACAGATGAGGCCACTCAACTCAGAGGTTAAGCAGCTGGTTTAAGGGCTCTCCTCTCACAAGGAGAGAAGGAGGGGACTTGCATTTAAGATGACAAGCACTAAAGGTTGCTCTGCTTCTTCCCCAAGCCCCATAATAGACTGCTTCATCCATATGACCTGGGTTGTGGCTAATTATTCATGACCAAGACAAGGTGTTTTGCTGCTGCCTGCTCTGCCTTCCCCTCCAGCTTCATTTATTGCCTCTCCCTGAGGCTCAGCTCTCCTGGTAGGTTAAATGGGCCAGGTCATTTGCTCCAGAGCGCAGCTGAGAATTGTAGAATTGAGAACTGTAGCTCCGGAATTGGAGGTGGCTAAATTCTTTGGAAATGTGATTCCATTCATCTTTCCTCAAAACAATTAGACTCGCTATAGTCATAAGCCATCTGGGAGAAATTTTTTGGAAAGAAATTGGCAAGCAAAGCGTTTCCATTTTCAGGTTTTGATGGTATCTGTTTACCTCATGGGGCTCTTGTGAGGCTCCAAAAAGATAATATGTAGTAAACGATTTGAAAACTGTAAAATGCAAAACAAATCTAAGGTATACAAATTATTATCTGGTGGTATGAAATATGCAGAGGAGAAAAAAGCTTCCCAGAATTTTGCCAGGCAAGAGAGGATGTGCTGGCTGTCTAAAATATCATGATACTCTTTTCAAATTCGGTCAATGAGCTCAGAACGATTAATCCTTCAGACGACATTGCACTGCGAGTTCACCAACATCTCATGCAATTGCAGTGATAATAATACCCGCCACCTCCTCTTGTACATTTAATGGAAAGGCGTGCCATAAAGAAATTTGCCAAAATGTCATCTGTACCATCTTGCAGTTCAACTGTAGAATTTTTCATTGATATATGTTTACTCTTTCATTTGTATCATAAAAGACTCATATCATGATTATTTTTCAGTGAAGTTATTATTTTAACTCACACTTATCATGCACCACAATTGCACAGATTTAGCTTATCATATAGTGGGTGGCACATTATGTTGTAAATGGAATTTTTTTTCCTCTTTCTTTCAGGATGGTTATATATAACAAAATCACCGTAAATTTTGAGCTGAAACACCTTAGCACATTTGGTGTGTTTTGATTGTGTATATGTAGGTTGTAACCCTATGGGGAAGTTCTACTCTGTCCTATAGGGTCGCTATGAGTCAGGTGTATATATGTATGAATGGTCCAATAAGACAATTTTATTATATGACATTTATCATGTATGGCTATAAAGTTTGTCTTGTATTGTCTTATTTACATATTATTTTTCTTAAATCATGTAACAAAAATATAAGCCCCAAGAGGATGGAGACCAGGTCTTATTTCCCAGCCCTAAACAGTATTTTGCACACGGAAGACCCTTATTAAATAATTGCTAAATCACAGCAAGACTGCTGTTATCATGTTTTACCAAAACGGGCACAGTGATCTTATGAGTTCTCAAGTTCCAAGCTGATCAGTGATGATGGGTTCTAAATCCATGGCCGAAGGTATAAGTCACCATGCCACCCCTTTCAAGATAAAACTTAAAGGCGCTAGAAGTATGTAGGTATTATGATGACATTAGCAGCAAAATTTTAAAGCTGGGAGTAAGAGCGGGAGGAAGGCCCAGAAGCAAAACCAGTAAATTCGTATTTCCCTCCACGCAGACAGGCTCATTGTTGTTTCCAAGTGGTGAAGCAGTAGACAAATGAACTGTCCTTGTCCCAACTGTCATCTCCTCCGTTGTCCATTCTACCTTTACCACAGTGACTAGGACTGTTCAGGGGTCTAATAAGTGAGAAGAGTCCCTGGGAGGTGTGAACAGTTAATGCACTCAGCTGCTAACTGAAAGGTCGGAGGTTCAAGTCCTCTAAGATGCACTTTGGAAGAAAGGCCTGGCAATCTACTTCCAAAAAATCAGCCATTGAAAACCCTACAGAGCACAGTTCTACTCTGGCACACATGGAGTCACCATGAGTCAGAGTCAGCTCGATGGCAAGTGGCGTTTTTGGTTTTTTTTTTAATATGTCAGAGAATTTGAAAAAGGTTCTTGTATTTTTGAGGATAAATGACCAAGGTGACTTTGGATTAGATGATCTTTTCTTTTGCTTAGTTTCTTATTTTTGATGAAATAAGGTCCATTTAAGAAGGTTATTTGTTTTTCCACCCTACAGTTTTAATTACTATTCCATGCTTGTTACCAGCTTTAACTCAGTGTTGAGAAGGGCTTCTGGAGTGGACTGGCACTTCCACACTCAGTGGTTGGTGAGGGCTCAGGGGAACGTGTGCAAGGAATAACAGAAACCAAAAATAGAAGGGGAAGAATATGGAGGGACACAGGTTTTGGAAAGTGAGAAAGACGTCACCTAAGCCGTTAAGAGGTAACTGCTTCTAAATGATGTTTCGAAGAAGGTAGGAGTTAAAGTGAAAATTTCGATTCAACTCCGGTACCGCTTCAACCACTGTAAGTTGGTATCTGAATGAAAACCAAGAACAGGGCCTCCCCACACTGGTACTAAGTGCAAAAAAAAAAAAAAAAAAAAAAAAAAAAAACCTCACTGTTGTCAGGTCGATTCTGACTCGTAGCAACCCTATGGGACAGAGCAGAACTGCCCCATAGGGTTTCCAAGGCTGTAATCTTTATGGAAGCAGACTGCCACATCTTTCTCCCATGGAGCAGCTGGTGGGTTCAAACTGCCCACCTTTGGGTTAGCAGCCAAGCGCTTTAACTACTCTGCCCCCAGGGCTCCCACTAAGTGCACTGGGGTGCTATAAATTCTGTAGCCAATCTACAGCATCTGGGAAGTCACCCGTCCGGGCTCCTGTGACCTCTTTTCCTCAGGACTGTCGTAAAGTGAGTTTGGCAGAGTATTCTGGAGCCCCCTGCAAAAGTATGAGAGCCCCTTAGTTGGACACTACCCCTCTAAGCAAGTATATTCCTAGAAACTAGCTATATAACAACTGCTTTTGTTTACTTCACTCCTCCCACGCTTATTTTCAGATACTTTAATGTCAAATGCTGACAGGCAGGCACGGGAGGGAGAATTGATTGTGGAGCATTACTTTTGCTCCCAAACACCACAGCTACAACCAGGAACACTCTTCTTCCTTCTAGAGCAGAGCCTTTGGCTTAAAAGAGCAGCAAAAGACCTGTGACCACAAGTTTAACAGGCTTCACTTTACCTTCCAGGGGCCTTCAATTGTTCTTACCAACTTTCAAGATTTCATACTAACGCTGACAGCGGATCTGGTGGAAATTATGCAAAGTGAAATAAACTTGTTTTTCTCAAATTTTGGCGTTGGGCGGGTAGAAGTAGGACGCTAAGAGACTACAAATAACATTATATATGTAGTAGCACGCATTGCTGAGGATAAAAATGTTTGTAATTTTCCTGAATCACAGGCAGTTTGCTATTATTGATGGAGTGGAACAACCTGAAACAAACTTTGTTCCCCTTCTCTGTAAAATTTCCTCCAGCTTGCTCTTAGGTGGAATTGTAGACTATTATGTCCAATTTGGGGCAGTTCTGCTCTGACTTATAGGGTTGCTATGAGACAGAATCTACTCAATGGTAGTCAGATAATGACCAAGACTTTATAAGACATATCAAAGCTTGTTTTTTTATCCCCAAATACAGTAAAACCTGCTAAAGCTGGAACCGGTGTAAGGTGAAAACCTGTCAGGGAAGGAAAACTCAAATATTTTCCACTAACAGAGAGTGATAGAAAAGTAGTGAGTCCACACCCTATCAAAGGTGGAAAACTTGCAAGACCAGGAAGAACAAGGCAGTCCCATTGAGTTCTGGCTCTCAGAAGTTTCGCTGTATTAAGGAGTAACACTAAATTGCCACTTTATTTTTCCAATAGGATATTAATTATCTTCTGTGGGGCTATTCATCTTATTGGCACCAAAGATGTTTACAAGTGGTACCCCACATAATACAAACTGCATGTTTATGTAGCATGAATGTTCGATCAATTAGTTTACACACAAGAAATCTGGAATATTGATGACACGTGTTAGCTTTTAGTGGGAAAAAAGCCAACCGAGCTCATTTGATGCATTGATCTTTGGGACATGCACACAGATGTGAACCTTTGACTTCATCACAAGTGATTTGGCTGACAAACAGTAGCTTGTCTATTGTTGCACCATCATAAATTAATTAACAAATCAATCAATCAGCTCAGAAGTGGCAGCTCAGCTACATTTGTCAGTTTGGGATGTTTCCCTTTGCCTTCCTCACATATGCTTTTCTTATTAGACACATTGACAACATTTCCTTGTGCTCGCTTGGCTTTTTCCTAAGCTTTAAAAGGGAGTCCCAAACAAACAGAAATGTTGCTGATGTTTCCATCAATATTCTCTAGACTTTCGGCTGCAGGACTCTCTACAGGCATTTTTCTGGGTAAAGTGAAAAACTAGTGAGCGTTCAAAAGATTTCGCCCAAAGCCCTCTCTCCAGGCAAGGATTAGGAAGACAGCATCCCAATCTCTAGGCAAATAGGCAGCATTCTGGGGCGGAGTGATCGCTCAGGTAACAGTTCCCAACCTTTTCCCAAACCGTGCTTCTTGGGTCAAGTTCCCACTGCAGCCTCACGTGCTGAAAGATTCCATTAACTGAACAACTTGCATGTACTGAGTTGAGAGCTGTTACTGCAGTTTTCAGACACCATGGTGTATTGAGCACTTCAGTGGTTAAGTGGTATGACTGCTAACCAAAAGGTTGGCAGTTCAAATCCACCAGCTGCTCCTTGGAAACCCTATGGGGCAGTTTTGTGCTGCCCTATAGGGTCGCTATGAGTCAGAATTGACTCCACCGCAACGGTTTTCTTTTTTTTTTTTTTGTGGGGGAGTGGTTTAGGGTCATGATTAAAAATCAGGTCATCAGTCCTTTCTCACAATATGATTAATCAAAGACATCAAAAAAACTTCTGAACAGCACATTACAGCCCGTGTTACCAAATGAAGATGTAATTCTAGATAAAAGCAAAAAAAAATTGACATTTTAGTTAGCTGGCAAAGCCTTCTTCTGGATAAAGCTACCATTTCTGAGACGCTTTGTGAAATATTTAAAAATAGTTTTTGGCTACCTTTCTCTAATCTACTCTGAAGGAATTCAAAAGGGTGGGAGACCTCTGGAGCATTTTTTTGCCCTGCTCTCTAAAGCCTCTGTCTCTGTTAACTCAGAAGCAGCATCTACTGCTGGGTTAACAGGGTGTTATTGCTTTCTTTGGTTTGGCTTCATTTTCTTGCCCTGAATTAATGAGGGGGCAGTGGAATGACATGAGAGGCATTGGTGGCTCAGAGGTAGAATTCTCACTTTCCATGCAGGAGACCCATGTTCAATTCCTGGCCAATGCACCTCATGGCCAACCACCACCAATCTGTCAGTGGAGGCTTGTGTGTTGCTATTATATTGAATAGGTTTCAGGGAGCTTCAAGACTAAGATGGAGTAGGAAGAAAGTCCTGGCTATCTACTTCTGAAATCAGGCAATGAAAACCCTATGGAGACTCCATTAATAACTGCCTCCTCTGCCATGAGACTAGAACTAGATGGTGCCCAGCTACCATTACTGAACATTTTAATCAAAGATTCTATAGAAAAATCCTGATCAAAGGGGGTGAAATGCAGAACAGAATTTCAAATTAGCATGGAATCCAGATTTTCTGGAGCCATGGAGGCTGGATCAACCCCTGAAACTATTGCCCTGAGGTAATCTTTAAACCTTAAACCAAAAATATCCCCTAAAGTCATCTTAAAACCAAACAATATTTTAGCTTAAATAGTAAAGCTAAAAGAATGTCTGCCTTGAGCATTATGCTCTTCTAAGATCTATCTATAAGGGATCATATTGACAACAGCAACTCAAGATTAGGTAGGAACCTTAGGGAGCGGAGAGTTTATGTGAATGGGGGAGGAACAACTCAGAAAAGGAGGGTGAGAATGGTTGCACAACTGGAAGAATATAAGCACATATCTTCTGCTGTGTATATTCTCAACAACAACAACAAAATAAAATTATTTAAAAAAGAAAACCCTACGGATTACACTGGCCAGTCATGGGGATGGTGCAGGACCAGGCAACATTTTGTTTCATTGCATGGGATCACCACGAACTGGTGGAATGACAGGTGCACCATCAATCAAAAGAACTAGATCGTCATCCCTAAAATGGCCTGCAAGCATAAGCAAGCCCTTTAACCTCCAAAGCCTGTCTGATTCTTCCAGCCACTGTGAGAAGCAAATGAAATGCAGTGACTTCCTTTTTTTTTTTTTTTTTTGCCTCAGATTGTTACCTGACACACACGTGCATAAATTGATAGAACTAAAACAAAAATTCATAAAACAGTCCTCACCCTGTGAAATGCACTTTTATTGGTTTTATTAAAATTTTATTCTATTACACCTTTTAAAACAAAAGTCTTTCTAATGAAATTGATCTCTGTGCTGCTAATGTCATGATACATGGTTTGAAAAATACCAAGTGAACGCACATTCTCTGTAGACGTTGAATTCACTGTCTGCACAGAAGTGCTTTGAGTTCTTGTGTTTAGAGGCCATTCATCATCTCAGCCCCACCTTTTAAAGGAGTTTCGTATTCATTGCAAGAGAGCGAGTATTTTGATGATCGTGGTTTTGGTCTGTGGCCTCATTGTAGAACATTCCACTGGGGTGTTTCTCCTTTGAGCTACCGTAAGGACAAATGAGTCCATTGGCCCTTGGAAAAAGCATGGGTTGGGTACAAAGTAGGTAATAGTTACTGAGGTGGGTCTGTGTTTATAATGTGTATTTAGTTCCTATCTGCGTTAGTTAAATCACACCTGTTAGGGTAGGTCCTTATTTTGCAAATAAGGCGGTGGAATGAGATGGAGAGTTTGAGGGAAAAAAAAAAAAAGTATGGTTTTTAATGTTTAATGGCCCACTGGAAACCTAAAAAAATAGCCTTCTGGTAAAAATCAAAGCAGATGGATAGATTGATGTTTTCGTAAAGAGTTTTTTTTTTTTTTTTATCCCCCCCGAAATGTTTAGTGGAAGTCAATCTTAGCTACTAAGTAAGGTAATATCTAATGCACTTTATGTATCCTTATGAGAATGGAGAAAAGTTAAAAATTATACTGTCTTTAGAATATTGAATCTTAATAGTCTTACTAATCTGCATTTTGTAATATAAAGTAGAAAACTGAGGAGAGACTAAAATTAAAATATAAGAGAGTATAGGTCATGAAAACATCTTTTGGAGTGTTTCAGATTACGGTGAGAGGCAGAATAGTATCGTGGTTAAAAACCTGGGCTTCTAAAGACAGACTCCAAATGAAAAGCCAAACCCGTTGCCGTCAAGTTAATTCCGACTCACAGCAACCCTATAGGACAGAGTACAATTGCCCTATAGGGTTTCCAAGGAGCAGCTGAGCTCTTAACCACTGTGCCATCAGGGCTTCAAAAGCCAGACTACCTGAGTTCAAGTGCCAGCTATGCTATTGACGCTCAACTTGGGCAAATGACTTAACCTCTCCGTGCCTCAGTTTCCCTGACTGTTCTATGGGGATAGTAGGATTGCTTGATAGGTTGTTATGAGGACTAAATTAGTCAATAGACATAAGATACCTTGCCAGGTATATAGCAAGCCCTCGTGTTAATATCAACTACTCACCGCAAATAAAATGTAATTAGACTCCTTTACAATAAATAGGGTTTAAAGATAAAGAAAATAATGAAGATTTTGTAATAGTAAGGTTATAAATAAGGTTAAGATCAAATACAAAACCCCAGAAACTACCTATGGGGGAAATGATTTTTAGCCATCAAGCCAGCGGCTTTAGGATCAACTGAACAATTAGCTCAACACAGTTTCACGAAGACTTCCCTGACTGTTCATTCTGATGGAGGGATTGTTCTAGATTCTGAGCTCCTGTGCATTTTATTCTGTGTGCTGCTAATGCCATTTACTTCATTTTTCCCCCTGAAATCAACAGTAAATTTCTGGAGGGCAGAGAACCTGTCTTACTTCACCCTTCCTTTCCTCTCTTGGTCTCCTCCCAGCCCTCAGTGCCCTTGTCCAGAGGGTCAGTCCATTCGATTTGTTGAATAAGGCTGAGCTTCCTTTAAGTTCTAGTTCCTCAGCCCATCCTTAATGCTGTGAGAGTCCAGGACACCTAATTTATAAAGTCAGTCCTGTTTTTCCCACAGACACCCTCCCTCCAACTTACAAATGAGCTGTGCCCCCAAAGCTCACTCTAAGCCAGGAACGGGCAGTTTTGTAACATGTGCGGTCGGTTCCTCAAAGGACCCATCAAGAACAATTTCACCCACAATGCACCAGGTGCAGTAATGGCACCAGCAGCCCGGGCCAGGAGCATAGCATCTTCTGGGGAAGGGCCCTTCCCTTTCATGACAGCCTCTTCTTCCACGGGGGAGTATGAGAATCTCCAAGCTACAGAGAATAGACTCCACTGCTCTAATCCACAGAGTCAAGAATTGGAAATTTGGCCTGAGGTCCCTGGAAGGTGTGCAGAGGGTCCAGTGGGGCCAGGACCTAACCTCTACTCCCCCTCCTCCCCATCCCCTTCCTTTCTCCTTCTTCCATTATAGGCAAGGAGGAGAGGGAGTAGTCTTGCAGATTTTGATTTGGTTTCCCCTTTGCTCAAGCTTCCTTTCTCTATGAGTTTTTTTCTCTCAGTTCCCTTGAACCCAGAAACTGTGACACAGCAGTAGTGGGGGTTTGGGCTAAGCATTGACGGTGGACCTAACAGACATCTTCCCACTCCCCTTTCTCATTACTACTCTGTTTCTTTTATTCAGTGAGTCCATCCCTGATTCACCACTGGGTGCTAGATCATGATGAGAGCTGCGGAACCTGGGCTGTCCAGTTGAATAATAGGGGGTGTTGATCAGTAATACTCATACCAGTGGGCCTATGCACTGGTGGAGAGTAGTCACAGAGGTGATACAGAAGGCAGGAAAAGAGTCATTTCTCAAGGCAGCCTTACTCAGCCAGCTGGGGTATGTGAAAGCTGCCCGTGTCTGTAAACGTAACTGCATTGTCCTTCATTAGCTATTTTGCCCAAAAGCATACAGTCATGAATTCAGGGGTTTTTAGCCTCTATACAAAACATAAATGTTGTTGCGATGACCTTGTTGCTAGCATCATTTCGAACGTTCATCTTTACAATGGTATATAGACCCAAACATTTCCTTTCCTAGCAACAGCTCCATTAACAACTGAATAAATCCATTCTGTCAACAAATTTTCATAGCACACTTATAGTGAATGCTGTATGAACAAGGCATCCATTTCTCATGGAGCTCACATCTAGTGGAGGTCCAGAAAACCAGTAGAATGCAATATGGTAAGTCCTTGATCGGTGAGGCATCTCATTCATCTTGGAGGTGCTGCAGATTCCCCAGGGGAGAGGATTCCCTCCTGCAGAGGAACTGACTTGTGCAAAGGCCCAGTGGCAGGAGAAAGCATGGCTTGAAAATAACACGGGAAAGAACGCACCATGCTGAAAGTGAGAGCACTTAAATCAGGCAGAAAAACCCACACCACCATCCCTATTTTGCTGATTGATGTAAAGGAAAAATGTCCAGGAACAGGGCCATGGACTTGTAAATCTCCCCAATCTACACACACACACACACACACACACACACACACACACACACACACTCACACTCATGCACACGCACACCCCACACCACATACCACACATCCACTGCAGGACAAGGATTTCATTATAGTGAAACTTCACAGACGTAGATCTAATGACACAGGACAGGGGGCTAAGCTCAGATGGCTGCTGTTTCTGCAAGTTTCTGGCTTACCCAGCCTATTAGACCTTAGCCAGATGTACTGTGTTACCAACATAATCCTTATCAGCAGCATTCCATCTGTGTCACCCAAGTAGCAGGAATTAGGCAGTCACCCTTTTGGAAAGTGGCCCAAAGGGTAGAGAAAGCAGGTATGCCTTGGAGGCATGTAACCCACATCCAAGTCAGGAAGGAAGAAAAACACAGGGAATTTCTGCCGCAGACCTTCACTCAAATGGCTCCTGCATTCCAGAGAGGGTCGGTGGCGGAGAGATTCAGAGGTTAGCTGTGGGCCTCAGAGTGATGATTACTTTGTAATGGAACAAATTAAATTATGTGAAATTTTAGACGCTTTCCCCCTGCCTTAGCAGCTCCCAATCTATTTAGGGGTAGTCAGGAAAAGGGGACCTTCACAACAGCTGCTTAGCTGCTTGAGCTCAGAGAGGAAAACCATAATTTGTCTGTAATCCCTAATGCCAACAGTTGCTCATTAAGAAACAAAACTAATGTAATCTTGATTATTTGCTCAGATTTCTACTCTATCATGTTTTGTACATCTGGCAGGCTAATGTAATTTTCCACAGAAACCCAAAGCAATCTGGTGCTCAGACAACACCATGCAGATTTAGGTAAATTCCAGGCACAGATTAGCATAATACTAACTAATCACGAATATAATTTGCATTCATTAGAGCGTTGGGGGAAAAATTGTTTCTAAATGGCAGAAAATTGAAAGAAAGATTAAGGGCAAGGGCTTGAAAATCCTGTTTGGCTTTATGCAACTATATTGCAGATTTTTCTCTTCCACAGCCTAATATTTAATGTGGAAGTATTAACTAGAGTATTGAAGATCGCATCTAATTGGAAAAAAACTAAGAGAGATTAAGGACTGGGCGGATGGACTTGCTGTTGCTTGATTCAAGTGTGGGACAGCCAATTTCCCCTGCAACTGCTAAGAGCTTAAATCAGTGAAAGATAGGGTGATTAATTTTTCGGAAAGAACCCAGTTTATTTATTTATTTTTTTTGACATAACAGAAAACAGTTTTTTTGCCTTGTTGGGTAACAAGTGCATTGGTGCCTTGGTTTACATGACGGAGGAAAGAACAGAAACTCAGAAGTCTGGGTTATCCCCAGATGAAGGTAAAACCCCATAAAGCCCACACACTGGGCAAACCTAAAAGTCACAATAATAGACCCCAAATGTTGTACTGATTGAAAAAAAACAAAAAACAAACAACCAGCCTACCCCGCCACCTCCTGGTGGTTAGCTATTTTCCTTGCAAATTTCCCAGGTCCAGTCAGTTGGCATAAACTGAATCGGTTACAGGCTGTGTGCTGGGGTCGATGCCTGAGTGTGGTTGCAGGCAATTGTCTGTAAATCCTGTCTCTCGGCAGCTCGGCTGCTGTGGAGCTAAATTCAGCACTGGCTTCCTGAGGGCTTGGAGCAGCTGCTCACCAATGGCTTTGGCTTCTTCCTCTGACAGATGAGCAAGCCAAAGCGCTTCCCTGGCAAGCAGCCAGGAGAGCAAACATCAGCAGTCACGGCCTGTGAATGCCCAGGCTAGTCTAGCTGCTTGCAGAATCCTGAACTGTTTGGGACTCAAGCTTTGGCCTTCCTATGGGTGAGGTTGGGCAGCATGGGATAGGCAAGTGTGGCCTGGAGGCCAGTAGCCTGAGCATTGTCTGAAAGCTTGCTGGAAATGCAGATCCTCAGGCTCCACTCCAGATCCACTGAATCAGAACCTGCATTTTCACATGGTTCCCAGGATATTTGTAGGCGCCTTACAGTTTGAGAAGTGCTGGTGTATACAGTTCATTGAGCTTCCAACATTCGGGGAGTGACTATCACACCAGGAACTTGTTAAAACTCACATCCTTGGGCCCAAGATTCAGTTTCAGGAGGTCAGCGGGAAGTAGGGTGAGGCCCTGGGTAACTAGAATGCAAGGGATCCCTGGACCATAATAGAGAAATAACTGGGTAGAGGAAAGAATATGACCTCACTTACTGAGTTAGTGGAAAAGTTGTTTAAAGGAAAAAGTTTTCATTCTTTCTTATTTCTATTTTTATTTAAAATTATCGTAAGTAAATTAAGCCTTTACACAAGATGTAAAAACACAAAACAAATCTAACAAGAGTAAGAACAACGAATTTTTTTAAAAAGCAGAAATGGATGATTTAGAAAAAAGAATTAATAGGATTGTTTCTTTGGGGAGAAAAAAGAGAAAACAAACATAAATACATAAAGATAAAAAGCTAATTGCTGTCAAGTCGATTCCAACTCATGGCAACCACAAGTGTGTAAGAGTAGAACTGTGCTCTGTAGGGTTTCCAGTGGCTGATTTTTCAAAAGCAGATCACCAGGCCTTTCTCTGAGGTGCCTCTGGGTGTGTTCAAAACCTCCAACCTTCAGGTGAGCAGCAGAGCGTGTTAATAATTTGCGCCACATAAAGATAGGGCTGATTAAGAGCTGTTTTTAATAACAGAGGAATAATTTATACATGTTTGTGTGGGTATATTTGAAAATCTAGATGGAATAAATGTTTTGTAAGAAACGTGTAAGCTACCAAAAATTGAGTCTACAAGTAGAAGACCTAAGCAATCATATTATCATGAAAATCCTTTAAAAAGTTGACATGGAATAATCTCTATTAGAAAAGAAAAACAAACAACTTTGTGATTACTTGCCTTTGTGGAAAAGTTCTTTCAGTTCCAAAGAATCTCCATGTCCTAGAGCATAGAAAAATATGGCAGGCTTTCAATTCCTTTCATAAAATTAACTTTGATAACAAAGCATAAAAGAGAAAGGGAAGAGGAATAACGAATAGAGGGAGGCAGAGAGGACAGAGGTGGAAGGGAAGAAAAACAAAGGGAAGATAGGAAAAAATTTACTGCACCTGAATTTATAGAGAGGCAAAAACCTAAGGAAAATATTAATCAATTGAATCCAACAGTATATTAAAGGCATAATAAATTAATGGCTCACATAGTTTCCCCCCACCCCCGCCATTAGGCACGTTAGGTTGGTTTAATGTCAAAAAACAAACAAACCCGTTGCCATCAAGTCGATTCTGACTCATAGTGACCCTATAGAACAGAGTAGAACTGCCCCATGGGGTTTCCAAGGCTGTAATCTTTACAGAAACAGACTACCACATCTTTCCCCAGTGGAGTGACTGATAAATTTGAACTGCCAACCTTTCAGCTAGCAGCAGAGTACTTAACCACTGCACCACCTTCTGTTATTTAACCCATTGTATCAGTAGTTCAAAAGAGAAAAAAATATATAATCATTAGATAAATGCCAACAAAGATATGCCTAGAAATATGAGGATACTTTATTAATATGATTATAAACATTTTCCTCAAAGAAATAGACAAAAATCACACATAATAATGAAGTTGTAGGGCAGTATAGGCATATAAATTGGTAGGTAAACCACAAACTTTTTGGAGGGCAAATTGGCGATATATATCAAAATCTTGAAAACGAATTAGCAGTTCATTGTGGAAATTATCCTGGATGTGGGGTATACATTTAGTTACAAGAAACAAGCTAATGTTGTTAAAACTGGAATCATCTGAAATATTTAGCGACGGGGAGTTGGTTAAATAAACCAAGGAGCATCTAAATACTTCTCTGCCTTTTAGAAATAATATTGTAGAACATGAAATACTGTGGGGGAAATCTTCATGATATACTTCCAGCAAGTGAAAAGGTTATAATTCAGTATTTCAATATGATCGCTAAGAAGAAACAAAAACACATGTATGTGTTCATAGACAGACTGAAAACTGCATACCAAATATTTAACAGTGGTTCTCAATAATGGAATGTGGTTTATTTATTTTTTGATGTGATTTTAGGTTTTTAGTGTTTTCCTGAATTCTCCAAAATTTATGCAATGAAAATGCATTTCTCTTTTAACCCGGAAAAAAATTTTTAATTTGTATGAAGACAAAAGAGACATTAGTTGAACCTACACTATGGAATGAAATCTGTATACAGTTTCCTATGCGGCTATGATATACATTATATGCAACAAAAAAAAAAAAACCCCAAAATCCTAACATGTGATGCTGATATTAATATCAAATGTCTTCTCTAAGACTCTGGCTTAAAATAAACAAAACTTTTGTTACAAACTCACACGCTTCAGTCAAGTGTCAAAGAAAATTGTTTGCATTTACTGTATCTATTCCAGAGCACAGTAGACTTCTGGTCTCTCATTGAACACTTTCTTGCTGCTCTTCCGTGCTTCCTTGCTGTTTTTGTCCCAGCCCGTGTATGTCTGCACTAAGATATTACTTTCTTCTATCAGAGTACTTGCTGCTAATTACAGACAATTCAAAGTCCTTAACTCCAACCACTCACTTCACAGATTTAAAATGAGTCCTTCTAACCTCCATTGTGAAGAGAACCTGCTTCCTCAGAAGGCTGGAAAGCTGCCTGCACCTGCTAGCTTTTACCCAGGAAGCACCATTTTTGATGCGGGCTGGGTGCTGTGGCTTTCTGTCTCCTGACTCTTTTCTACCCCTCTACATTTCCCTTCAGAGTGAGGAGGGTTTCATCATTCTCTGGCCTTCTGACAGACAGAATAACTTCCAGACTGAACCAAGAAAATGAAGTGGCAAAAAAGGGGAGCAGAGATTACTGCTGATAAATTTACTCCCAACACAGAGCAGGTTATAGTTGGAATTTTCCAGGTAGCCTGTCTATTGGCCTGTGGTTGGGGTGTCAGTGATGTTGATAAAAATATGCTTTAGAATATACTAGAGGAAAAATCAAGGTAGGAAATCTTAGCTTTTTATCATTAAATCCTGGTGGAATGGAGCCCAATTTAGTAGAGGCAAAAAATGGTAGAGTCCCATGTTCTTCATTCTTAGAACTTAAGGAACTAATTTTTTTTAATTTTTTTTTTATTGTACTTCAGGTGAAGGCTTACAGAACAAATAGTTTCTCATGAAACAGAAGTACACGTTATTTTATGATATTGATTAACAACCCCACAACGTATCTCAACCCTCTAACATCTCAACCTCTTTTTTTTTTTTTTTTTTTTGGTGAAAATACACATAGCCAAAGATCCACCATTTCAAAAATTTCGACATGCACAGTTCAGTGACATTAACTACACTCTTCGAATTGTGCTGTTATTCTCACTTAAGATGAAGGCTTACAGAACAAAATAGTTTCTCATTTAACAGTTACTACAAATGTTGCCCTATGACAATGGTTAACAATCTCACAACACATCAACAATATCCTTACTCAACCCTGGGTTCCCTATCACTAGCTTCCTCGTCCCCTTCTGCTTTCTGGCCCTTGTCACTGGACTCCTGTACCTCGTTAGTCTCATTTGGTTTTATGGGGCTGTCCACTCCCAGGCTGAACAGTGAACCTCGGAGATAACTTCACCACTGAGCTAAAACGGTGTCTGGGGGCCATAATCTCAGGGTTTCTCCAGTCTCCTTTAGGCCAGTAAATCTGGTATTTTTTTTGGGTTAGAATTAGGCTCTACATTCTTCTCCAGCTCTGTCCAGAACCCTCTGTTGTGGTCCTGATCAGAGCGGTCAGTGGTGGTAGCCAGGCACCATCTAGCTGTACTGGACTCAGTCCGGTGGAGGCCTTGGTAGCTGTGGACAATTAGTCCTTCGGACTAATCTTTTCCTTGTATCCTGTTCTCTTCATTCTCCCTTGCTCCCGAAGGGATGAGACCAGTGGAGTATCTTAGATGGCCGCTCACAAGCTTTTAAGACCCCAGACATTACTCACCAAGGTAGAATGTAGAACATTGTCTTTAAAAATGGTGTTATGCCAGTTGAGCTTGATGTTCCCGGAGACCATGGTCTCCACAGCCCTCCGCCCAGCAATTCAGTCCCTCAGGGAGTTTGGAAGTATCTATGGAGCTTCCATGACCTTTACTTGTACAAGTTGTGCTGGCTTCCCCAGTATTGTGTACTGTCTTATCCTTCACCAAAGTTACCACTTATCTGTTGTCTGTTTAGGATTTCCCCTCCACCCATCCCATCCCTTGTAACCAACAAAGATTGTTACCTTTTGTGTATAAACTTTTTCATGAGTTTTTAGAATAAAGGTCTCATACAATATTTGTCCTTTTGTGATTGACTGATTTCACTCAGCATAATGTCCTCCAGTTTCATCCATGTTATGAGATGGTTCACAGATTCATTGTTGTTCTTTCTCGTTGCATAGTACTCCATTGTGTGTATGTACCATAGTTTGTTTATCCATTCATCTGTTGATGGGCATCTAGGTTGTTTCCATCGTTTTGCTATTGTGAACAATGCTGCCATGAACATAGTATGCATATGTCTACTCGAGTGACGACTCTTATTTCTCTAGGATATATTCCTAGGAGTGGGATTGCTGGATCGAATGGTATGTCTATTTCTGGCTTTCTGAGGAAGCGCCATATCATTTTCCAAAACGGTTGTAGCATTTTGCATTCCCACCAGCAGTGCATAAGTGTTCCGATCTCCCCACAGCCCCTCCAACATTTGTTATTTCCAATGTTTTTGATTCGTGCCAGTAATGCCGGGGTGAGATGGTATCTCATTGTGGTTTTAATTTGCATTTCTCTAATGGCTAGTGATCGCGAGCATTTCCTCATGTGTCTGTTGGCCATTTGAATGTCTTCTTTGGTGAAGTGTCTGTTCATTGCCTTTGCCCATTTTTTAACAGGATTATTCGTCTTTTTGTTGTAGAGGTGTTGGATTTTCTTGTAGATTATGGAGATTAGAACTTTGTCTGACTTGTACTGTCCAAAAATTTTTTCCCGGTCTGTAGGCTCTCTTTTTACTCTTTTGGTGAAGTCTTTTGAAGAGCGTAGGTGTTTGATTTTTAGAAGATCCCAGTTATCTAGCTTATCTGTTGGGTTTTGTCCGTTGATGGTTATGGTTTGTATCCTGTTAATGCCATGTATTAAGGCTGAAGTGTTGGTCCTATTTATTCTTCTATGAACTTTGTAGTTTTAGGCTTTATCTTCAGGTCTTTGATCCATTTTGAAGTAGTTTTTGTATATGGCGTGAGTAATGGGTCCTGTTTCATTGTTTTGCAGATGGATATCTAGTTTTGCCGGCACCATTTGTTAAAAAGCCTGTCTTTTCCTCATTTGATGGACTTTGGGCCCTTGTCAAAGTTCAGGTGACCGTAGATGGATGGATTTACATCTGGGTTCTCAATTCTTTTCCATTGGTCAATGTATCTGTCATTGTAACAGTACCAGGATGTTTTGACTACTGTAGCTGTAGAGTAGGTTCTGAAGTCAGGTAGTGTGAGTCCTCCAACTTTCTTCTTCTTCTTCAGTAGTACTTTACTTATTTGGGGCTTCTTCCCTTTCCATATAAAGTTAATGATTAGTTTTTCCATCTCTTTGAAGAATATTGTTGGTATTTGGATCGGGATTGCATTGTATTTGTAAATTGCTTCGGGTAGAATTGTCATTTTCACAATGTTGAGTCTGCCTATCCATGAGCATGGTCTGTTTTTCCATTTATGTAGATCCCTTTGGGTTTCTTGCAGCAGTGTTTTGTAGTTTTCTTTGTATAGGTCTTTTACATCCCTGGTCAGATTTATTCCTAAGTATTTTATCTTTTTAGGGGCTATTGAAAATGGTATTGTTTTCCTGATTTCGTTTTCATCATTCTCCTTATTGATGTACAGGAATCCAACTGATTTTTGAATGTTTGTCTTGTATCCTGCTACTCTGCTGAATCTTTCTATTAGTTCCAGTAGATTTCTCATGGAGTCTTTAGGGTTTTCTGTGTATAGTATCATATAATCTGCAAACAGGGACAGTTTAACTTCTTCATTACCAATTTGGATGCCCTTTATTTCTTTTTCTTGCCTTATTGCTCCAGCTAGAACTTCCAAATAAATAGGAGTGGTGATAAAGGGCATCCTTGTCTTGTTCCTGTTTTCAAGGGGAATGTTTTCAGCCTCTCTCCATTAAGAATGATGTTGGCCATTGGTTTTGCATAGATACCCTTTATTATGTTGAGAAATTTCCCTTCTATACCTATTTTATTGAGAGTTTTCATCAGGAATGGGTGTTGGACTTTGTCCAATGCCTTTTCTGTGTCAATTGGGATGATCATGTGATTCTTTTCTTTCCTTTTATTTATATGGTGGATTACGTTGATTGATTTTCTAATGTTGAACCATCCTTGCATACCTGGTATGAATCCTACTTGGTCATGGTGTATTATTTTTTTGAAATGATGCTGAATTCTATTGGCTAGAATTTTGTTCAGAATTTTTGCATCTATATTCATGAGAGATACTGGTCTGTAATTTTTTTTTTTTTTTTTTTGTGACATCTTTTCCTGGTTTTGGTATCAGTGTTATGCTGGCTTCATAGAATGAGTTTGGAAGTGTTGCTTCGTCTTCTATGCTCTGAAATAGCTTGAGTAGAACTGGTACAAGCTCTTCTGTAAATGTTTTGTAGAATTCTCCAGTGAAGCCATCTGGGCCAGGGCTTTTTTGGTTGGGAGTTTTCTTATTACCTTTTCAATCTCTTCTCTTGTTATGGGTCTGTTCAGATTTTCCACATGACTTTGTTGTAGTTTGGGTAGGCTGTGTGTTTCTAGAAATTTATCCATTTCCTCTAGGTTTTCAAATTTGTTGGAGTATAATTTTTCAAAATATTCTGTTGTAATCCTTTTTATTTCAGTTGGGTCTCTTGTAATGTCTCCCATTTGATTTCTTATTTGGGTCATTTGTGTCCTCTCCTGTTTTTCTTTTGTCAGTCTGGCCAGTGGTTTGTCGATTTTGTTGATTCTTTCAAAGAACCAAATTTTGGTTTTGTTGATTCTTTCTATTGTTTTTCTGTTCTCTATTTCATTTATTTCTGCTCTGATCTTTACTATCTCCTTTCTTCCGGTGGTTGTGGGCTTTTTTTGCTGTTCTCTTTCTATTTGTTTGAGTTCTGTAGTTAATGTTTTGATTTTGTCCCTTTCTTCTTTTTTGATATGTGCATCTACTGCTCTAAATTGTCCTCTGAGGACTGCCTTTGCTGTGTCCCAAAGGTTTTGGTATGATGTGTTTTCATTCCCATTTGATTCTAGGAATTTTTTGATTCCATGTCTGATTTCTTCTATTACCCACTGATGGGTAAGCAGGGTATTATTCAGTTTCCATGTAGTTGATTTCTTTTCCTTGCTCTTTCTATTGTTAGATTCTACCTTGATGGCATTGTGGTCAGAGAAGATACTTTGAATTATCTCAACGTTTTGGATCTTGCTGAGGATTGCTCTGTGGCCTAAGATGTGGTCTATTCTGGAGAACGTTCCATGTGTATTGGAAAAGAATGTGTACTTTGCAGCAGTTGGATGTAGTGTTCTATATACGTCTATGAGGTCAAGTTGGCTGATGGTGCCCTTTAGTTCTTCTGTATCTTTGCTGAGTTTCTTCTTAGTTGTTCTGTCCTTTACTGAGAGTGGTGTGTTGAAGTCTCCTACTATTATTGTGGATCTGTTAATTTCTCTTTTCAGTGTTGTTAGAGTTTGTTTGCTGTATTTTGGAGCCCTGTCATTGGGTGCGTAGATGTTTATTATGGTTATGTCTTCATGATGGATCCTCCCCTTAATCATTATATAGTGTCCTTCTTTGTCTTTTATGGTAGATTTTGTTTTAAAGTCTATTTTATCTGAGATTAGAATTGCCACTCCTGCTCTTTTTTGGTAGTTGTTAGCTTGACATATTTTTTTCCAACCTTTGTCTTTTAATAAATTCACATCTTTGTTTCTAAGGTGTGTCTCCTGTAGACAGCATATTGAAGGATCCTGTTTTCTTATCCATTCTGTCACTCTCTGTCTCTTTATGGGTGCATTGAGTCCATTTATATTCAGTGTAATTATTGATAGATGTGAGTTTGTTGCTGTCATTTTGTAGTGTTTTTTTTTTTTTTTTTGTGGTGCTGATGTTTACTTTGTTCTTCTTACTCTCTTGTGCTGAGTTACTTTTGTTTGTGGATTTTTTTTTTAAATTTCTTTTGTTTTTGTAGGTTTTGTTTTTGCTGAGACTTTATGTTTTTCCTCTTTTTTTTTTATCAGGATGTTTGTTAACTTTCTTTGTGGTTACCATACATTTTACCCTTATCTTTCTAAGTTTGAAGCAGTCTACCCTTACTTGGTATTGCCTTGCCTTCTTCTCCATTAGAAGGTTCTATAGTTATGCTGTTTATAGCCTCTTTTATTGTTTTGATGTTGTTGTCATTTACTGATTAACTGCTCTGATTCCCTGTCGTATATCTTTTGGTTTTGGATAGTGCTCGAGAGTTCATTTCCTAGATTGGTATCTGGCTCGTACGATCCTGTGTCCTAGGTTCTGCCTGTGAGCTGAAGCTGTTTGTCCTCAGATCAAAGAACTCCCTTTAATAATTCTTGTAAGTTTGGTTTAGCTTTTACATATTCCCTTAATTTCTGTTTATCTGGAAATGACCTAATTTCACCATCAAATTTGAACGAGAGTTTTGCAGGATGTATTATTCTTGGCTGACAATTTTTTTCTTTCAAGATTTTATATATGTCATCCGATTGCTTTCTTGCCTGCATGGTTTCTGCCGAATAATCTGAGCTTAGTCTTATTGTTTCTCCTCTGTATGTGACTTCTTGTTTTTCACGAGCTGCTCTCAGGATTCTTTGTTTGTCTTTGGTTTTGGCGAGTGTGACTATGATATGCCTTGGTGATTTTCTTTTGGGGTCTCTTCTATATGGGGTTCGTTGAGCTTCTTGGATGGCCAGCTTTTCATCTTTCAAGATATTGGGGAAGTTTTCTGTCAGCAGTTCCTCAATGATCCTCTCTGTGTTTTCTGTTTTCTCCCCCTGTTCTGGAATTCCAATCTCTCGTAAATTTTTGCTTTTGATTGTGTCCCACGTAACTCTCAGGGTCTCTTCATTTTTCTTTGTTCTTTTTTCTGAGTTTTCCTGAAACAGTGTTGTACCCAAGTGTTTGTCTTCAATTCCACTGAACCTGTCTTCCACCATTTCAAATCTGCTTATCAGCCCTTCTATGACATCGTCCATTTCTGAAATCTTGTTGTTTATCTTTTGGATTTCTAATTGTTGTCTTTGTATAATTTCTAGTTGTGAATTTATTTTGGCATTTTGTTTGTGCATTATTTTCCTGAATTCTTCCAATTTTTTGCCCGTATTTTCCATGAATTTGTCTATTTTTTCCTCATGTTTTTCAGCTTTTTGCCTCAGTTCTTGGAGAATTATGAGTATTAGAGATTTGAATTCCCTCTCAGGTAGTTCTAGTGCATTTTCTTCCACTGGAAAGTCATCTGGTGTTTTATTTTGGACGCCTGCTGGAACCATCCTGTCCTATTTTTGTAAATGTTTTGATATTGTCTGCTGTCTTCGGGGCATTCAGTAGTTATTTTTCTCATTTATTGATTGCAGATTTGTTTGCTTTGTCCCTTTTTTTTAAAAAAAATTTGACTATGTCTGAGCAGGCAGACTGTGTGTTCTGTGTTGTTTGCTCATCTGTGGGCGCAATACTTTTTGCCTCCTTCTTCAACTGGCAGGGTCAGTCACTCAGATATGGTACGGCAGGGAAGGTCTAGCTGAAGAGGAGTTACTGGGACGGGTTGTTTGTGGCACTTACTACATCCACCAGGGCGGGTCGGTAATCAGTGCAGGGCAGGTTCCAGTATGCCGTGCCTGTGCTGCTAGGTGGTGTGATGTCAAGCGCACAGTGCAGGTAGGCAGGATGCAGCGGGGAGATTGTTCTGTGTGGAGCTAAGATGGATATGGGAGAGAGGAGAGAGGAACAAGGGCCAAAAACCTACAAACAAAAAATAATGCTAGGGGAGCTTGCCATTGGACTGGAGAGATGAGAGACTATGAAATGAAGAAAAACAGAAAGGGGAGGAGGAAGAAAAGAAAAGAATGAATAAATTAAAAAAAAAATCAGAAAGGTTAAAGAACCGCAAAGTTCCCAGGGATCCCACCGGTGCAGCTGTGAGGTCTTTGGAAGTTGCTCTCAGGTGTTGCAGTACATCCTGGCTAGAAGGCGTAGAGGTATACAATGCCAGGTATTCAGGGAACAGAAAGAGAAGGAAGATATAGAGAGATGAGAAACTGAGCAATGAAGAAAGACAAAAATGGAAAAAGAGGAAAAAGAAAACAAAACAAATTAAAAAAAAAAAAAAAACAAGAAAGGCCCCCAAAGAAACAGAAAAAAAAGAAAGAGAAAAAAAAAACAACGTAAAAAGAAATGTCCTCAGGGATCCCTTTCCACGTCTGTGGAAGCCGAAGGGGAGTATCCCTGCCATGCAGCTCAGCCTGGCCACAAAGGACTCCCAACTCAAGAAAAGTAAAAGAAAATAAACAAACAATTCAAAACAAACAAATGAACAAAAGCCCCAGGATCCCACCAGCATGGCAGCCCAAACCCGGCAGCAGCCCCACAGTCGAACGGAGCTCCGCAGCCCCTCAGGAAGAAGCAAAGATGGCGTGTGGAGCCAGGTACTTGAGCAAAGGGAGGGGGATGTTTCGAGAGGCAAGTAAGAAATCAAAAGAAGCAGAAAAAAAAAAAGCAACACTAGCATCCAACAAATGGCACTCAGAGAGCCAGCTAGTGTGGGCTGGTGTTTCTGGACAAGAGACCGTGTCCGTGGGAAGCAGAGGGGGCCAAGTGTGGGTGAAGAAGGGTAGAGAGTGGGAAAGCGTATATCACAAATTACCGGAGCTCTGCAGCCCGTCAGGAAGAAGCAAAGATGGCGCACGGAGCGAGGTACTGAGCAAAAGGAGGGGGAGGTGGGGAGAGGCAAGGAAGAAATAAAAAGAAGCGGAAAAAAGCAACACGAGTAGCCAACAAATGGCACTCAGACAGCCACCCGTTCGGGTGTGTGGAATCCAAGCAGCTGCTGTTTCCCGGTCAAGGGACTGTGGCCGCGGGAAGCAGAGGAGGCCAAGTTGGGGTGAAGAAGGGTGGGGGGTGGGAAAGTGTATATTGCAAATTACCGGTTGTTTTGTCTCCCGCTGGAAGCTCCGTGAGGCTGCTTTCTCGTACCCACTGTTTGCTGGTCTCCGATAGGAGCCCAAGACGGTGGATCCGCACTGCGTTAGCTGGTAGGGGACCTCTACATGAATCTCTCCTGGCTCTCTGTTCTCTGTCGGTTTTCTCAGTCCATTTGGTGCTTGGCTGAGTTCTTTATCTCTTCGTTTGATGTTTTAGCATTTCAGGATTGTTGTATTCTCTGTTCGGCTTGGTTTTTTGGATCTTTGCTGTGGAGGGGCTGCGTGGTGCTTCTGCCTAGAGCGCCATTTTGCCGGAACTCCAGGAACTAATTTTTGCTGTATTATCTTGGGTGGGGAAAGTGGGTGGAGGGGGATCTTTGTCACTTGACTCCTGCAGAACACGTGTGGCTGCCCACTGACAAAGATGTCTTAGCTTTCAAAGTAATTGGTATACAACTAACCAGCAGTGCAACTTACCCAGAGCGTTTCTGATTTCCTCTCATAGGAGAAAGATATAAGCTCCACAAGGGTAGGGATTTTGGTCTGTTTTGCTCAGTAATATCCCCAGCACCAAGAGCAGTGCCTGACACAGAGTAAGCACTTGAGAAAGTTTTGCTGAACAAAACAACTCAATTTTAAGAAAACAACTCCTTTCCAATGTTTGCTTTAAACAATGTCTATTCTTTTTCCTGGCGCCAGTGTGTTTGTGTCTCTTACACCCCATTCTCACTGCTCTGAATTACTGATGTGCAGAATATCAACTTGAAGAAAAAACGAAATCATCAAAGAAAGAGTCCTTACTTTCAATAGTTTCCATCTTTTAAGGCTGAAAATCAAATGAATAAATTTTTGTCTGTGAACAGGGTTGAAGCAAACAGGTTTCAACTCTCAATCCAGTATTTTAATTAAGTGGCATATTAGACGGGACTTCCTTGTTTCCAAGTGACCCCTGCCACCTGATGCAAATGAATGTTTGACTCTTTGCAGTCATTATGTACCCCTGCCTTGTGCAACTAAAAATACATTTTGCCGCAGAAATATTGTGTTTGGTCAGAATGCTGCCCTAGACCCACTGATAACCTGCACCATGTGCTCTTTCTAAAATTCAAAATAGTTCTGAATTCTGAAATACATCTGGCTCCAAGGGCTTTGGTTAAGGGGTTGGGGCCTCTACTTGAACTGTCAGTCTGTTCTAAAATTAAAACCTCAATTTCTTATTCAGTTCAAAGTTGCTCTTCCTGGCTAGCATAGTGCAGTGCAATGAATTACTTTTACACAGCCTCTTGCCATGGTCTTATAACTCCCATCAAATGACTGGGTGAGACTATGCAAAAGAGGTACTTGTGGCCCACCAAGAGGATTGGAGAGCTTATTGATACTGCAAATAAGGTGCATGGCACCTTTGTGGGGGTGGGACCATGCAAATAAGGTGTATGGAACCCTAACAAGGGGGACTGGTCAATTTTGCCATCCCGCTAGGATTAAAATGACCATCCCGGAGGTGGACGGGGGACCTCAGTACCACCAAGAGACAAGAGCTAGGAGTAGAGCATGTCCTTTGGACCCAGGATCCCAGTGCTGAGACCTCCTAGACCCAAGAGTTAGACAGAGAGAAAGAGAGAGAGAGAGAGATGTAACCCTGGAGATGGTGAGACGCACTGGCAGAGAAATGGCAGCAGCAAAGGCAGCTGAACCAGGAGACCAGCAGTAAATGGCTTAGCGGATTTCCTAGCCCATGGAGAAAGAAAGCTGAGTGCTTTTGGGCAGGAAGCTTGCTAGCATAGTGTGGTGCCTCCACGCAGGTGGCAGAGCTAGGCAAAAGAGCTGAGCCCCTTTGGGCCAAGGCTTACTGGAGGAGTGGGGTGCCTCGGCACTTATCTGTGGAGCTAAAGAGCTTTATAACACTTGCCCAAGCAGGGCAGAGGCTGGGCTGACCCAGAGGCATGAGGAGCTGAAGGCCAGGGAGAGGCCTGCCTGCAGGCACGTCTGAGAAGAGGCTGTCCTGATTGAAGAACTGTATCCTGCGTCGTTTCTGATCCTGAATTGTAACCTGTTGCTTCTCTAATAAATCTCATAATCATGAGTATGTCTGTGATTTCTGTATGGCCACTGTAATGAATTAATGAACCCAGCAGAGAAGTAGAGAGAGCTGCATGAGGGACGGTTGGTGTCAGAATTGGTAAAAAGGTTGGAGAGAGGAGGTATGACTGACCTCTGCCTCGCAGGAATCAGCTTTGGGTTGATGCTGATTCTCTCTCCTCCTCATGAAGTTAGAGGAGGCCAGATGCCTCTGCCCTGCCATTCTTACACGCAGCATAGGCCTGATTCATAAATTCTGCAGAGAGCAATGGAGAAGATATGAGGAAGTCTTATCTGTTTCATAATTATTCTTCCATCTTGTTCTTCTTTGTATCCCTCCTTACCCCCTCCCATAGCAGCCTCTGACCCCTTCAGGATGGAAGGAGAGGAGGGAGCAGGACAATCACTCATCTGGTATTGTGCTGGGGGCAGTGTCCTCTGTGGTTCTTTCCTTTGTAGTTCTTCAAGGATGGTCCTCCCCTTGGATGCCTCTTGGTGCGTTGCTGGAGCAGTAAATGGGCTCAAGGTCACAGAAGAGTTGAGGCAATTTCTGCCCAGATGGTCCAACATCTCTGTTTAGAATGAGGGGGTCCTTGCCACGTATTGTTCTCAGCTTTGGGGCTTCAACAGAACAAGGAAATGTCCCATTAAAAGCCCTTTTGCACATCCATTATCTGATTTTCAATCCTCACAAGTAACCTGTGAAGTAGGTATAGTCAATTTATTCATGACTATGATCAAGGTGATTTCAAAAGAAAGCAAATTAAAATGTGAAGATTCAGGGAGCAAAGAGCAGAAGGAAGCTGTTAAAATCTCCATACCAAAAAGCTAGAAGGGTGGGTCTGAAGGAATTTAGGCAGAAGAATTATTTGTCTCTTAAGAGTATGATCATAGGAGCAGAAAGAGTGCAGATTCTAAAGAACCACGTTTAGACAAAAGTGAAGAGGACTTGATGAACAGAAACTACACGACTATGTTTTCTGGAACTTTCTGTTCCCACTCACCACTCATCTCAACTCAGAAAAATCTGTAATCTTTAAAAGTCAAAAGTGGGTTTAAGATCCACTGGGATGAGTTTAGAAGCCTCCATTGTGCTCAGAGTGGGTCTAAATTTGGAAATAAACTCAGTCCCACAGATTCATTATACAACTGGCACCACTAGGAGAGGAAATGAAAACTTGCCTTGTCTGAATTTCTCGCTTCTTTTGAGAAGGAGACTTAACAGGAGAGGCTGACATTTCAGAGACATAGCTTAGCTGAGTTTAGAAATTGGGGAGTAGGCGGTTTTCAGAAGGCACCTGTAAACACCATGTAGATTAGCTGTGGGAAACGCGTGAGAGTCCCAAGATGGCATGAACAGAAACAAAGAAGGATATTCTCCTCCAACTAGGAGGAGAAAAATGTAGGACGCTAAGGCGGCAAGGAATGTTTCATTCACTCATTCGTTCATTCAAGAAATATTTATGGGGTTTTTATTTATTTATTTTGTTGTTGCTTGGTTGGTTGGTTTTTGTTTTTTTCCAGGCCTGGACACTGGGATATAGAAGAAAATAGAATGTTAAACAAATAAATCATACAAAATGGGTGTATAACTATAAACTGAGATAAGTGCTCCAGAGGACAGTCTGATTTTTATAATAGGGTGTAACAGAGGAAACAAATCCAAATAGTAGGAAGCCTTCCCTGAGGAACTGGTACTTGAGCTGAAGTCCGCAAGATAACTAGTAATAATGGCTAGCTTTCGGTGGCACAAACGGTTACCACTCTTGGCCGCTAACCGAAAGTTTGGTGGTTTGAGTTCACCCAGAGGTGCCTTGAAAGAAAGGACTGGGATCTGCTTCTGAAAAATCAGTCATAAAAAATTCTACAGAGCACAGTTCTACTCTGACACACATGGGGTGGCAGTGAGTTGCAGTTGACCTGACCACAACTGGTTAACATTAACTGAGCCAGGCATGTTCTAATTGTTTTACATATATAAACTCGTTCAATCCTCACAACAACACTATGGGGCGACAACATGCTCTTGCCTCTTTCTAGAATGTTCTTCTTTTCTATTCACTCACTTAATGCATTGTAATGGGGCAATGGAGTGCAGGCACCAAAGCCAGGCTTCTTGGATTCGAATCCTCGCTGGCTCACTGACTTATTATGTGACCTTGGTCAAGTTACTTGACCTCACTTTGCCTCTTTCCTCATCTGAGGCACTGGGATAAAGATCATACGTCCACATGTAAAGACCTTGTGCTGCCGAAATTTAAAGCAGGCCAGTGTGACTGATCGGAGGTGGGTGTGAGACATGGCTGAAGAGATAAGCAGGGTGAAGATCTTGAATTTAACAATTATTGAGTAGCTACTAGGTGACTGGCACTAGTTAGGGGCTTTATATATGTTACCTCGGTTGAGTCATTCTGTTCAAGAAAACACTCATTAACCTAATGACTGAGTGAGAAAAAAGCAGTTGTGCCTTTTAAGGCTGACTGGATACACTGCCTTCAGCAAGGACTCTTGCTCAAAAAGGGACTGTGAAACATTTTAATCAAGCTCTTTTCTCTGCTAGTTCCAGTGGCACAGTCTTGTGGGTTGAAACAGAAGCAATGAGTACACTTAGTCAGAAGACATGAGCTTTGAACCCCAAAGACTGGAGTTCAAGTCCTGTACCTGCCAAATTTCAGGCTGTGTGAACTTGGACAATCAATTTCCCTGCACAAGCCTCATTTCCACATCTGAAAAATACAGTAGTCAGAGCTGCCACCAAGTTGCTATGATGATCAGATGAGATAATGTACATGAAAATCATTTTTTACAATCCAGGAAACAGCATACAATGTTATAAAATAGTTGCTCATTGAGATCTGACTTTTCCTGCCTCCCTATTCCGGTAATTGTACTGGGCCCAGTCTGGACATCCCATTCTAGTCCAGTGATCAGGTACTGAGATGTCCCCTCAGAAAGGAAGAGAGAGGGGCTCGCTGTCTTCGGCAACCTTCCCATCTCCTATTTTAGAAGCACTTTTTCTCCTTGGGCTGAGTCCTCCATCTATCACCCCTGCTATATCAGTTCTCATCACCAAGGCTTTCTGCCAGCCAGCAGAAGTTCTCATACAGGTGTGGTTATATAAGGAATTACTCCTTCTAGGAGTATTTGTCATACAGACAGCTCTCTTGAAGAAATTAGATCTCTACTGGCATAAATGGAGATTCTGAAACCCTCAGTATCCACACTCCAGATCTCTGTGCTGGCAGGTAGGTTCTTCCAGAGTCTGTTAGTATGTTTTCTCTTCAGGCTCATATTGGCTCAAACTGCATGTGAAATCCACAGCAGACCCTTGTCTGTTTCTTAGTTATATTACAATTCTTGGAGAATTGAAACATCTACAAAGAGTTCCATTGCTTCTCCTGAACTCCCATGGAAGCATCAGGATAGACGAGCACAAACTTTGGAGACAAAAAGATCTGCGTTAAATCCCTGCTCTGTCACTTTTAGGGCAAAACAATTTTCTTCTCTGAGCTTTGGTTTGCTCAGTCATAAAATGAATATAATAGCTCTTCAATTTATCTAGAACTCTTTCAGTTGCCAGTGATATAAACCCAATTCAGACTGGCTTAAGCCAAAACAAAAACAAAACAACAATAACAACCCAAAACAAAACAAAACCCATGTTAGAAATCCATGGCATTCTGACCAGCTTCAGGCAAGGTTAGATCCAGGACCTCAAACAATATTTCAAAGTTCTGTTGCTTTCTCCATCTCTCAGTTCCACTTCTCTCCATATGTTACCTCATTCTGATGCTGCCTGTCTACAAGTAGCAATTTCAAGCCTTTCCCCTTATATTCAGTCAAAAGAGATCCTTGCTCTCCCAGCAGGCATAACTCTCAGAAAGACTCTGCTCAGTCCAGCTTAGATCAAGTACCTGTCTCTGTGGCTCTCTGGGACACAACCTCCCAGACAACTGATGAACTGCCATGTAGTCAGGGTCACCAGGACTTGGCATTGGCCGACATGTCTTGAACATCAAGGCACTTTCTGCAAGGACCTTTATTTATGCATACGTGCCCTTGGCACTTGTCCCATGTTCAGCTCATATGGGGTTCCCAAAAAATTCAATTGAGTGACACTGATAGAATGTAGTAAGTATGAGATAATCCTGAACAAAGTAAACTTTAGCAAGTTTGCTTCCTTCTAACAAGATGAAAAACAGGAACCTAGATACCTAGATTATAACTTAAGGCTCTATTTCCCAAAATATTATTCTATAAAATTTGGCATTCCATTCAAATAGCACTGCCTGGGCAAGGTTAACCCCACATGCAGATTCTCATGCCTTCATGGGCACCTTGTTATGTATAGAATTATTCAATAGTTCCTCTGAGTGTGTGGAACTTTGTGTGGCTTGTTCTTGAAGGACTACAATAAACTAAGCTTTGTTGATCTAGTGAATGCCTCAATTTGTAGAAAAGGAAACACCTAGGGCTCCTTATTGGTGTATCACAGCTAAGTGGGAAACGTAGGCCATTTTATGTTCATAGAAAACAAAGGAAAATTCAGTGGTTGATATTTTATTTCCCAGGGTGTCTAATAAACTCCCTGCCAGCAATTACTGGCTAAGATAAGAGGGCAATCCTTAGGGAGAAACCTGGCTCTGGAAGGGGAAATCCTAAGTGTTTCTAATTAGATGTTTTCTTTGTAGGAAGCAGTAAGTGCCATAGGGATTATGTCGGTATCTCACTCATTTACGGAATATGGAAATGGCTTGGATGGACTATGAAATGCAAAGTGCCAAGGTTCCCCAATGTCCCCACAAGAAGAAAAAGGTGAAAAGGAAAGAGATGAGCAGCACACAGATTCTGAAGATGAAGAAATACATGTGGTTTCACCTCTGCTGAAGTCAACAAAAATCACCCAAACTAAATAATAACAGTAATAGATAATGTTCATTAAATGCTTAGTGCTTGCCAAGCACGGAGCTAAGCACTTTAGATGCCTTGTCTTCTAAGTCTTAAACAACAGCTCTGTGAAGCAGCTTTTATTGTTCCCATTTTATAGATGAAGAGATTGAGGCTTAGAAAGGTTCAACAACTTGTCTAATACTCTACAACCGGTAAGTGGAAGATCTGGAATATAAACTCAGGCAGTTGCTCCTGGAGCCTTACTACTACACCATAGTAATTTCTGAATTAGAGTGGCAGAGTTTAAAATACCCAACCTGTAAGAAATTAAATATAGGGGAGTATATCAATAATGGAATTTTCCAAGCTCTTTAATGTATCTTTAAGTGTAGTTCTGGTCTAGGAACAGGCTTTTCTTGTACACTAGCTTCTTTTGCCTCCCCATCTGTGTTTTTAATAAAGATAATTAGGGTCACCTTGGTTGAACCAGTCTGTCTTATTTATAATTACACTGCACCTGGAAACCTGAAAGAATGTACAGATTCATTTTAGCTCACAGCCAATTCTTGGAATGGTTTGCTTTGCCCTCAAAAGACAAGCGCTCTTTAGTGAAGACATCAGGAAATTGGGCATTGGATCAGTTCAAATAATCCAGCAGTTAGAAATGGTCTCTAGCTCTCTGTGTTTCACATGTACAAAGTTCATTTCTCTTCTCCTCGATCTGCTGCTGCTTTGGTGTTGGAGAAAAAAAAAAAAAGTAGCTCGGTTGATGCTGGGATCTCTGTGTATATGTTTGGAATGTCTGAGATTAGCTTGACTTCTTCACCTTAACCTCACCATGCCTTCCTTTAATCTCTCAGAACCAGGAGCATGACAACCAGAAACGTATGATCCAATAAGCAAGGTATGCACTGGCTTAATTGTGTTTACCTACTAATCTGTAGTGAACACTTTCACATGGGTTTCGTATCATTGATGTGGTGAAAAACAGGTGAAAATGTGCACTACAGATTGGTAAGTAAGCACAAGTAAGCCCATGTGTACCTTGCTTACTGGTTAATCCATCCCTGATGGCATCAGTTACCCACTATGTTTTCCATGGGATTTGGATACGGTCTACTTGCAACATCCACCTACCTTTGACCCAACTGCCTCTCCAGCATTTTACTTTACTGGAAGATGGATGTTAATAGGACTGTTGTGAAGAGAGAAAAGGCTAGGTAGCCTATTCAACCTGAAGACTTTTTTTTTTTTTTTGAATTTTTTTTATTTTTTAATTGTACTTCAGGTGAAGGCTTACAGAACAAATAGTTTCTCATGAAACAGTGGTACACATATTGTTTTATGACATTGGTTAACAACCCCACAACATGTCAACCCTCTAACTTCTCAACCTGTTTTTTTGGTGACAATACACATAGCCAAAGATACACCATTTCAAAAATTTCAACATGCACAGTTCAGTGACATTGACTACGCTCTTCCAATTGTGCTGTTATTCTCACTTAAGATGAAGGCTTACAGAACAAAATAGTTTCTCCTTTAACAGTTACTACAAATGTTGCCCTATGACAATGGTTAACAATCTCACAACACATCAACAATATCCTTACTCAACCTTGGGTTCCCTGTCACCAGCTTCCTTGTACCCTTCTGCCTTCTGGCCCTTGTCACTGGACTCCTGTACCTCGTTAGTCTCATTTGGTTTTACAGGGCTGTCCACTCCCAGGCTGAACGGTGAACCTCGGAGATAACTTCACCACTGAGCTAAAAGGGTGTCTGGGTGCCATACTCTCGGGGTTTCTCCAGTCTGCTTTAGGTCAGTAAATCTGGTCTTTTTTTTTGTGAGTTAGAATTATGTTCTACATCCTTCTCCAGCTCTGTCCAGAACCCTCTGTTGTGATCCTGGTGAGAGCAGTCAGTGGTGGTAGCCAGGCACCATCTAGCTGTACTGGACTCAGTCCGGTGGAGGCCTTGGTAGCTGTGGACAGTTAGTCCTTTGGACTAATCTTTTCATTGTATCCTGTTCTCTTCATCCTCCCTTGCTCCCAAAGGGATGAGACCAGTGGAGTATCTTAGATGGCCGCTCACATCAACCTGAAGATTTTTTGACATTTTTTTTCCTGTTGAAAATTCGAGAATAATGTGTTTCAAATAAGTGGACTAATTTACTCTGGCTTTTAAAAAATTTGAGGGCTGCAGCCACAGTTTGAAAAGAGAAAACAAAGCACTGCAGTACTGCTGTGGGGACAACTTTTATGAGGTGTCTGTGATTCAATTGGAGTCCTGGTGGTGAGGTGGTTAAGAGCTTGGCTGCTAACCAAAAGGTCGGCAGTTCAAATCCACCAGCTGCTCCTTAGAAACCCTATGGGGCAGTTCTACTCTGTCCTATAGGGTCACTATGAGTCAGAATTGACTCAATGGCAATGCGTTTTGTTTTGGATTTGAGGAGTCAATGAGTACAGTGAATGGGGAAAGGCCCATAGTGAAAAGTTTCCTGGGTGGGGTAGAGACTGGGACAACCGGGAATGGTGAGTATAAAGGGCCTCAGAGGCACAAATACCTAGGATAAGCAAGGAAATGACTTGCTTTTGTGAAATATGGCCTTATCCCTGAAGGAAAGAGCACAAGTAGTGTTTGGGGCCATATGACTTTTGCTAAGGTAAAATTATTGGGTAGGAAGGAGTGGAGGTGTTGAGTGCTTCTTTCAGAAATAAAAGCAGAAACAGAGATCTCAATAGCTATAAGAGAAGGAGTTAAAACCATGGAATTATATTGTAGGAAACTCTACTTTGCCAATTTTATGGCACTCCATCTTAGTAACACCCTTAGTATGAAAAGAACATAGTCTCCTGGACCTGCCAAAAAGAAAAGAGCCCTGAGAAATCCAGCCCAGGCTAAGAAGGAAGCTCGCACATGGCAGAAATTAAACACCCTTTAATGGGTCCACAATGCTGGTGGAAAATAAAATGCAATGTCTATGCCTTTTACATGTAGCATGATAAAGAGCCAAAACATGAAAATAATAAATCTGACAATAAACCCCACATTCAAGAAATTCAAAGTTTCCTGATATGAACTTTGAAAATGTTGAGTCAAATATAAGAATGCTGTTTATTAACCTGGATACAAACTCCTTACATGATGGAAGGGTTTTTGGTGGTGGTGGTGGTTGTTCTTATTGTTTTTGTTTTTTTGCTGAATTTAAACATGGAAAAATACTATCTACCTAACAAGTGGCAGGATGGAAAATGTGAACTCCACTCTAATATGCCACCAAACCAAACACAAAACCCATTACCATTGAGTCGATGCTGGCTCATGGCAACCCTAAAGGACAGACTAGAACTGCCCCATAGGGTTTCCAAGGAGCAGCTGGTAGATTTGAACTGCCAATCTTTTGGTTAGCAGCCAAGGTCTTAACCACTGTGCCACCAGGGCTCCCACCAGGAATTATTAAAATAAAAGACAAAGCAGAAAATCCCATTCCCTTAAAAAAAAAATCTCTCATGTGTTGACCAGGTCCTTGAAAAGTTTTGAAGAAGAGGTAATTTTCCACGGGTTTGCTCAATATATTGCCTTTAACTGATGTGAAATTTGATCTAACTTGAAAGAACTGATCTACTTCAAAGGAAAAGCTAGCACTCTCTAATTCTGCCACTTTCATTAATGAGAAATGAATAATCTTTTTGCCTCAAAAGACCTTCCCATATTGTGAAATAACCTTTACCTGCAAAGGGGAGAGATAAGGAGGGAAGAGGTAAGGACACCTCACATGGAAACTAAAGAAAATCTTTTATAGTTTATAATCTGTGCCAGACAAGCTAAGGCATATCCTGGTCCTGGGAAGGGTCCATTCCGCCATAGTTTCATTCATGATTCAATATGCATCCGAGAAACGTTTATGGACACCTAATTTGAGTTGAGTGGGAGAACAAAGTGTTCTGTTCCAAGTGTTGAACAGATAAGGAAGTTATGGCATCCTTGTCCCCAGGGTGCTTGTTTTATAATCTAACATGGCCTTGAAATGCATGACTTACACATTAAGGTTATGCTACTTTTATGGGAGAACTTAACAATGGAATACATTCAGGAATTTTGTCTTGTCAAAAATATAGAGTCACATTTAAAAATTTTTTTTCTTTGCTAAAAATCCGTGAAATCACATTTAGCAAGCAAAAATGTTTCTGCCTCAATTATCAATGTTTATTCCTTGTAATTCAAAAACTGAGACAAAACCTGTAACCTCTATCCATTCATACAGTGGGATGTAAAAATTCAGATCAAAATCATAACAATTATTCCTGAAACATGTTAGGAAAGTGCCAGCCCGGAGACTAGGAGCCTGACCAAATCTCTTATGGCCTTAAATGAGAGTCCTGATTAGGCCTCTACTCGAATGCTTGTAGACATACCTGTGTGGTAACAAAGAGCACCAGCCTTGGCATAAGAAGGCAGGAGTTCAAACCTGAGCTCTGCCCCCTTAAACAGTAATAATAATCACCGCTACCATTTAGCGAGTGCTACCATGGGCTATAGGAGCCCTAGTGGAGCAATGCTCAAGTGCTTGGCTATTAACTAAGCTGTCAGCAGTCCGAACCACCAGCAGTTCCTAGGGGGAAAGATGTGGTAGCCTGCTTCCATAAAGATTTACAGCCTTGGGAGCCATGTGGGGGCAGTTCTACTCTGTGCTATAGGGTCATTTTGAGTTGGAATTGACTCCATAGCAATGGGTTTGGTTTTTGCTTTTTACCACGGGCTAAGAGCACTGGTGGCACAGTGATTAAGAGCTCGCTGCTAACTAAAATGTCAGCAGTACGAATCCACCAGTCGCTCCTTGGAAACTCTGTGGAGCAGTTCTACTCTGTCCTATAGGGTGGCTGTGAGTTGGAACCAGCTCCATGGCAACGGGTTTTAGAGGTCATTGGTGGGTTAGTGGTAGAATTCTCACCTTCCACACAGGAGATTCAGGTTCAATTCCCAACCAATGCACCGCAGGTGCAGCCACCACCCATCCGGCAGTAGCAGGTCGTGTGTAGCTACGATGCTGAACAGGTTCCAGCAGAGCTTCCAGACTAAAGACAGACTAGGAAGAAAGTTCTGGCAATCTAGTTCCAAAAATCAGCCAGCAAAATCCCTACAGATCGCAGGTGACCGATTCCCAACTAATCATAGGGATGTCGCAGGACCTGGGCAGCATTTCGTTCTGTTGTGCATGGGGTCATCATGAGTCAGGGCCAACTTGACAACCGCTAACAACAATAAACAATCATGGACTAAAATCTCATTGAAATTTTACAAAAACTCTACGAGGCATATTTGTCATCCCTTGTCAAATTTAAGGAATGTGAGGTTCAGAGAGGCTAAATAGTTTGCCCAGAGTTACCCAGATAAGAAGTAGCAGAGTCACGATTTAAAGTCAAAATTGACCAGGTTCAAAGTTCAAGTTCTTCAATGGTGCACATACCCCATTTCACGTCATGGCCCTCAGTCCCTTTACCTGGAAAATGGACCTAGCAATGCCTAGCTCACAGCGTTGTCAGGGAGGAGTAATTTAAATGAGGTAATGGACTTGAAAAAGCCGTGTAGACTGTGAAGTTCCATGACAATGTATGAGATTATGAAACTAGTGGAATGAACAATGCTTAGAACATGGATTCAGAAACAAAATCGTGATTAATTTATCCCTTCCTCACCACAGTTTTGATGTTTTGGGTCTCCTTCCTGGAAAAAAAAAAAATATGGAGATTTTAAAAACACACTGGTTTTGTTGGGCAAATAGCTTATGTCTCATTATTTTGGGATTCCCCTGCCCCCGCAGAAATAGGCCTTTGAGTTAATAATTAAACTTCTAACCAGTGCCAAGAAGACAGTTAAAAACTCAAGGAACAATTTCCATATAAGGTTAAGGACGAACTTCTAGGTAGTTGCTCCAGGATTTTGCCCCCTTCAGCATACAGAAAGCTGTGTCTTAGAATGCCACAACGCAATTGGTAGGCTGCAAACCTCTGGCTTTCTCTCAACATTACCTTCTACAGTTCTTCCTCTTGCCTGAGCACTCTGCCCCACAGTGATCCAACTCCCAGATGATGCATATGATGCTACTCAACAAACCACGCTTGGAGTAACAAGCAACGTAAAGCTTCATAGGCCATTGCAAGGAGTTTGGTTTGTAATCTGAGTGGAATGGAAATGCCAATGGAGAGTTTTGCAGTCAGGAAAGATGGGACCTGCTCTACATTTTAAAAGGCTCCCTCTCACCATTGTGCTGAGATTAGATTGTAGGGCAGCAAAAGTAGAATTAAAGAGACAGAAGAATATCAAGGAGGCTGTTGCAGTGAATCAGGAGAGGGCTTGGACTTGGGACTTGAGCATTAGCAATGAAGATGGTGAGAAGTACTTGGATTCTGGATTTCTTTCTATTTTTAAAGCAAATTGGGATTTGCTGATGATTGATATACGAGGAAGGAAAGGCACCAGGGATAATTTCATAGTTTGGTGACTGAGCATCTAGAAAGATGGAGTCATTAAATAACACTGTTGGGCAAATTTTGGTGGGGTGCAAGGGTGAGGGAGGGGGAAATGAATGGTTTGGTTTGGGGTATATTGATGTTGAGATGTCCATGGGATATCCAGGGAGAGGTCTCTATTTTTAGGATAAAAAGTTCGCTAAAACTTGAACAATTCTACATTATTAATTAATTTGATCAAATCCTCTATGCTGTTACTTCTTTTTGGTTGTCTTTAAAATGTCATATACAGAGGGAAAATTGAAATGTCAAAATGAGGAAAGATGTTGCAATACTTATGAGCAGAATGGGGATTCCTACAAATCAGTAACAAAAAAGACAATTCAACAGAGAAAAGGTGCAAACAAAGGGCAGGAAGAGACAATTCACAGAAAAGGAAAAAAAAAGAGTGTTAAATCTAGGAGACAATGTTCAACCTCATTCATAAGAAATGCAAACATTTTACCTACTAGGTTGTTAAATTTGATAATATATCAAATGTTGGTAAAATTAAGGGTGAATGGTCATGGTTGGCAGAAGAGCAAATTGGTAAATAACTTTAGTGGGGGGCAATTTGGCAATCTCTTTAAAAAATTATAATTGACTTGGCACTTGACCTCCAGGAATTTATCCTACAGATATACTCCTGAATAGGCACAAAGGCATATGTACAGAGATGTTCATTTTAGTGTTGTTTATATTAGCATAACATTCATTGCAGCAAATGATTAAAAGCCATCTAATGTTCCTTAATGGGGTTAAATAAACTATGACACATATTACACAGCTGTTTAGAAAGAATGGGGCAGTGTTATCTCCACTATGATAGAATGCTCTCTAAAATATAAAAATAAAAATACATTTCATATATATATATAGAAATATAAAATGTATATAAAATTCATAAAATATAACATTTAGAGGAGAAACACCAAAGATCAGCTGTCATATACTATTATTTTTGTAAATGTGATTCTTTGCATAGAATACCTCTGGAAAGGTACACAAAAGAACTGGCATAGTGGCTGTCCCTGTATGTGGGTACTTGCATCAGAATAGCCTGGGTTGCTATTTTACAGAGCAAATTCCTGGTCCCCATCCCAGGCTTAATCTGTATCTGGGATGGCGATTGGGAATCAGTATGTTTAACAAGCTTTTTAGGTGATCCTTCTATAAGTTAAAGTCCAGCTACATGGGTCTAAGTCCTTTTGAATCTACTGCACTTTTCTGGACCTATCTGCAAATCTGACATTCCTCTGGCCTCAGAACAAGAGGTTTCAAAATGAACTTGGGTCAAGGAGGCTGAGTCCCCAGTTGCCTTGCCTATGCCTCCTGACTGAAATTTTCAGCTCTCCATCTGGAGCATGTATGGACATACCTGAAAGGTTGCTGGTGAATGGAAATTCAAAAGGAAGAGATTTGGCCCAAAGTTTGCAGGAACTAACGATCACCTTAGGAGTCCCTGTGTGGTGCTAACAGCCAATGCACTGGGCTTCTAGCCGAAAGGTTGGAGGTTCGAGTCCACCAGCAGACACTTCAGAACAAAAAATCAGCCATCAAAAACCCTGTGGAGCACAGTTCTACTCTGACACACATGGGGTTGCTGTGAGTCGGAATTGACTTGACAACAACTGATTTTTTGGTGGGGGCATTGGCGGTTCAGTGGTAGAATTCTTGCCTTCCATGTGGGAGACCCAATTTCAAATCCCAGCCAGCACACCTCATGCGCAGACACCACCCGTTTGTCAGTGGATGCTGCGTGTTGCTATGATACTGAACAGATTTCAGCAGAGCTTCTAGACTGAGACAGACTGGGAAGAAAGGCCTGGAAATCTACTTCCAAAAGTCAGCCAGTGAAAACCCTATGGTTCACAATGACCTAGTCTACAACTGCTCATGGGGATGGTGCAGGATCAGGCAGTGTTTTCTTGCGTTGTGCCATGACGCCTTTGAGTGTTGCCATGAATTGAGGGTCAATTCAAAGGCAGCTAACAACAACAACGATTAGCTTGGAAAGCTGAGCTGACTGCTGGGTTAGCCACAGGAGGCGTGTAGGGCATAGGAGGAGGGAAAGAAGAATCTAATTTTCTTTTTTAATCACATGCCTAAGGAGTTAGAGCAAGGGGCTCATGTTCTTTGATGTTCTGTTTTCCAGTTGGAATCCCGCAGTTGTCATCCCCCTTTGACAGTTTGCTAAAGAGTTGAGGTGGGTGGGGTTGGGGTGCTGGGCATCACAGGCTGTGACCACTTAAGTCAGCGTGTCCCAAATGCTGTCTTTGGCCGCCTGAACGTGCTACCGGTTTGTTTCCCAAAAGATCTTAAATTCTAACAGCCTGTTTCTTTCAATGAGATCAGAAATGTGTTTCTCTGCCAGATACAGCCTTTCCTTAAATTTTCCTTAAAAAGAATAACTAAAATGCCCGCTGATCATTTTTCTACCCTTTTGCCAGTTTTGGCTGAAACTCGGCAAGGCAAATGCTACCTTAACTATATTTTTTTAAATTCCAGTTCTGCATGAAAGGAAGACAGGCTATGAAAAGGTCGTTTCCGTATGTGCTCAAACCTTGTCTGAATCCAGGCAAATTTTCAATGTAATAATTACCCCAAATTGGAAGAAGCCTTTCAGTCTCATAAACCAGCTTGTCTTTATTCAGACAAAACTTCCCCTAGTATCCAATCATGTGCAACATCGCTGCTTAGGGAGATTGAAAAAAGAAAGAGAAAAAGCGTTCAGGTAAATTCACAGGGAAATAAAACCACACTTGTGTTTTTGTTCATTGATAAAACAACCCAGCTTTGTAGCTGTGGCACCTGCCATGTCTTCTTTATGTAACAAGTGTCTAAAACTAATTTCACTGCGTCTATCATTGCAAAAATAATGTTCAAAAAAGTAAAATATAGAAACAAATAAAGAAGAAAAAATTGCATATTATCCCACTACCCAGAGATACTCATCATGCAGAGAAAAACATTTTTGTTTCAGTATTTTATAATATGCCCTGTACATATTTAAGGATATGTATGTGTATATATACATAGGCATATACATACACACATATACAGAGTATAGTTACATACACACCTACTACACAAACTGCCACCATTTTGAACACAGAAGATCTCACCTGGGGAAGGCCTGATAACTAGTCAAATTCTCATCTGTCAGGGCCAACAAGGTTAATGGGAACAGGCGGAACATCAAATCTTCCACACCAGCTCTTCCCCACCACTTCACTAAAGCGGCTCTCAAGTTTTTTAGTCACTTCCTCTTCACTTAACCCCTGGGCACTGTTTCCTCCTTTCTTTACTCTGCCCCTCAGCAGCCTTTGACTTGCCCACCACTCTCTCCTTTCGGACTGGTCTCCTGCCTCTGGGTCACCCTCCTGTTGATGATGTTGCCTTTTCATTCTCTCACAACTTACGGTTAAATATTGCTGCTCTGGGAGTGATGTCCTAGGGTCCCCTCTGTCCTTGCTCTCTAGATATACTTGTACCACTTTTAGCTCTGTAAGGAGCTATGCCCTCTCTAAGCACCAAGGCTTCAAGCCTTCCTTTGCAAATGTTCTTCCCTATTTCTGCAACCTCCCTACTGCGCCCCCACCCCCGCCACATACTTACACACATGACTTATGGGAATAACTTTTACTGATCTTTAAGATTTTGGTTTAGATGGCGCTGCATTTGGAAAGCCTTTGCTGACCCCCCAAGTCAGTGTGCTTCTTATATGTATCTATCACCCTACTCTCTTTTCCCGTTTCCTAACACTTACAACACTATTTTGTAATTATCTGTTTACTTGTCTATAGGTCCTATTAAGGAGTCCCTGGGTGGTGCAAATGGTTAACTCATCTGGCTGCTAACCAAAAGGTTGGAGGTTCAAGTCCATCCAGGTGCCTTGGAAGAAAGGCTGGGTGATCAACTTCTGAAAAATGAGCCATTGAAAACCCTGTGGAGCACAGTTCATAGTTCTACTCTGATACACATGAGGTCACCATGAGTTGGAGTCCACTCAACAGCAACTGGTTTTGTTTTTGGGTTTAATGTCCTATTAAACTGTAAGGATAGGAATCGTTCTTACTAGTCATCACGGCATCCCCAGCCGCTGGCAGTGTCTAAACTTAGTAGACTTGCAATAGTTAGACGCCAACACAACTGCTAACCTTGTGGTGTGCTGTATAGTTCAATCTGTGAAGACTGGCAGATTCCCTCATCGTGATATGATAGACCTACGATAAAAACACATTCAATCTCCTCTGAAGACCAAATAAGGTGAATTGACATTTCCCTGTAACCTGAGGGTTTAGGCTGAGTATAAATACTAAGTAGTGAGTGACTTTCAACCAGTAACCAGCCATGGAATGAACTTGTAATATCCCTTCCCTAGAATCCTTTGAATATTGGATGAATCTTCATGAGGACTTTATACAGATAGAGGATCCAAGAACGGCATCAACTCAATCTGTCTTATTAACCACTAATTCCCCCACTGAGTGGTATCTGGCATACCTGTTAAATTAATGAATGAATGAAACCCAGTACATTATTGCCCTGAGGCTGGAGGTGGCAGGTGATAGAAAACTAAAGGACGTGGCCACTTAAGATCTAGGTAGATTTGATTTATTTGAATCCACATAAATCTGTATTGTATTGTATTTATTGGTTTATTCATTTCTTTGATGAGTTTATCAAATCTTAATTTTGTTTTTGCTAAAAAGGCCTTGAGGTAGCTTATACAAACACATACTTTGCAGCAGAATAGTAAAGAAACAGATGGTGAAATTGGAGGCAGTGGCAAGACAAACCCAGGAATAAAATTAGCAAACAAGGGTGTGTGCCATAAGAATTGGAGTCATTTGGCTGTAAACTTCCTAAAAACCAAAGTAGAGAGGTAAAGTGAGGTGGTTATAAGATTTAAAAATAACCCAGCTGCCCAGGAGTTAGAATGCATGCTCCATGACTCAGGGCAAGGATTTCTGTCTGTTTTGTTCACTCTTGTAACCCCGGTGCCTAGAGCAGTGCCAAGAAAACAACTGAGTGAGCAATATACAATTATTGAATGAATTAATAAATATACAGTTTTCCTACTTTTAGGCACTAGAGGGTCTTCAAAAAGAGGAAACTATGTAATAAAGTAGGTAGCATCCTCAAGACATGCCTATGATAAATAAAATATTTCATTTCCTCTGTTTCCTTTTCACCCTTCAGTGTAAGCTGATGGCATGAAATGTGATCCTACAAAGTCAGCTCTACAATACTAACTCTATAAATTCCATTAGTTGTAGCTTTCTGATACCCTTTCTTGAGCCAAGGAGAAAATGTCGACTATCTTCAGGCAAAGGTCCATGAGTATTATTTCTCATAACATTTAATAAGAACTGGACAGCAGAGAGTTTGAAATAATATTCTTTAGCAAGAAACTCAAGTGCACATACTCACTGTTGCTGATGAAGGACAGCCATGTGCTATATCAAACAACTGTCTGTAAGGAAAGGTAGTGCTCTCTAGTACTACTCTTACAGATTCTTATTGCTGGCTTTGATCAGGTAACTTCTGTGTACCAGCTGCTGGGACAAGAGTTTTATATTCATGATCTCCTTTAATGATCATGACAACCTTACCAGGTAGGTACTATCATCAAACCCCATTTTACAGAGGAGAAACTGAAGCTTAGAGAAGGTAATGAGTGAAAATTACAGAACTAGTAGCGTCAGAGGCAAGATTTGACCCACAATGTCTGATCCCAAAGTTTGGCCTCTTGACTAGTACTGATGCCTTTGTGAAAACGGAGAAATTTTCCTAGGATGTGCTAGATCAGAAGCCTCTCCTTCATTCCCCTCCGACACTGACAAGCTTGACCAGTACTTTCAATAAGCAAAGATAGGATTTTCCTCAGAACTCCTTAATGTATTCTCCGTGCCCTGTAGCAACGAAATAAGTGATATGATAACAATGTTGTTGTCAGTTGCTGTGGAGTCAGCTCCAACTCATGGCGACTCCATGTACAACAGAACAAAATGTTGCCTGGTCCTGCACCATTTTCATGACTGTTGGTATGTTCAGGTCCATTGCTGTGGCCACTGTGTATTTTGAATGCCTTCCCACCTAGGAGGCTCATCTTCCAGCACAATATTGGAAATCTTCTATTGTGATCCATAGGGTTTATACTGGCTAATTTTCAGAAATAGATCACCAGGCCTTTCTTCTTAGTCTGCCTTAGTGTGGAAGTTCTGATGAAACCTGTCCACCACTTATGACCCTGCTGGCATAGCTTCCAGCATCACAGCAACAAGCAAGCCACCGTAGTATGACAAACTCACAGATTACAGCGTAGGAAACCCTATGAGGCAATTCTGCTCTGTCCTATAGGGTCGCTAGGAGTTGGGGTTGACTCAGAAGCACACAACAACAGACTCTTACTCAAATGCCATGTTGTAAGAGATCAGTCCTTTCTCCCACAAACAAGACTTTTTTGTCACTGAGCTGAACAAATTCTTCTTCTTAGTTCTTGTATGGGAGGTGATAATAATAGGATATAACAAATTTTGTGTCTTAACAATCTCCTAAAGTATTTTGTTGTCAAATTTTAAAATATTTTTATAGTCACAAACTAAAAGAAACTGAATAGATTGTTAGAAACACACGTTTCTGTTTGTTTTCCAACAGCCGGAGCAGGAGCTTATGATTCAGTCCGTAGCCCAGTTCCAAAAGGGCCATTTTCCTGTGTCTTTTCCTTGAGTAAATAATGCACAAGATGATCATTGTCTGAGTGCAGTATCATAATGGGTTTTATTTTTATTTGAATTTTCATTTATTGATTTTGTTTCTCTTCCACATGAATAATGCATCCTTTCAAAAGACATCCAAATTCACATTATTTGGCACATGAAATAATAAGTCCTTTCTTTTGAGCAGTTACAAATACAAATTATGGAGTCAATCTGTTTTCAAACTGTTTAAATATGTATTTACATGCTAAACCGAGGCATTATTAGAGTTGTTTATATAGCAAGAGTTGTACGGTTGTAAATTGTCCAAATATCTGCTCATGATAATAAAATAACTTTAAATGAGACTGCTGTGGTTCATTTGGGGGAAATCGTGTATTTAAATATTGATATAAACAGTATTCCCTGTAATAACTTGAAGGAGCCCCAACCGTTTAGGTAAACAATGCACGTCCTTAAAGGCTTTGCACAGTTTGTTACACTGGAGTAATGTGTTGCATCATTCTTCCCAAGAGTTCTTTGCTTTGTGTTTAATATACAGAGAACCTAAATAACATTCAAAGCATTTACTCCCAATTCATCTTCCCCAGACCAGTGAATTGCCTATGGGAGGGTTACTGCCAATGGGATTAGTAAAGGAAGCAGGCAGTACTCTAGAGGGGAGGATGCAAGGCTGCGTGGGGAGGGGATGGGCATTATACCCCCTCCTGCCTGACTGCCATCAGAATGGGGTTGGGGCAGAGATGTGGTGATTGTATGGCTAACTATGCACTTGGCTGTGGCACTATATTTGGCAGGGATTTTGTTTGAAAGAAAAAAAAAAACCAGAAGATATTTCTGATACACATAAAGAATTTAGCTGAAGCCAGATACAGGAACTAAGAAGCATGTGTTCAGCTCAGTAACAGAAAAGTCTTGTTTGTGGGAGAAAGGGGTGATCTCTTACAACATGGCACTCAAGGAAGAGTCTGTTGTTGTGTGCCTTCAACTCAATTCCAACTCATGGTGACCCTATAGGACTGAGAAGAATTGCCCCATAGGGTTTCCTAGGCTGTAATGTTTTGTGGGAGCAGATTACCAGGTCTTTTCTCCCATGGAGCCACCAGTGGGTTAGAACAACTGACTTCTGGGTTAGCAGCCGAGCTCTTAACCCTCGTGTCACTGGGGCTCTAGCGGTCACTTTCTCTGGAAGTTGTCCTAGTATTCCACCTCTTAGAAGATGGGAGTAGGGGTCCTGGGGACAGAAAACTTTGAAATGTCTTGGGGGTAATTTAGCCTAGCTGGTTACTGGGGAATCCCTGAGTGGTACAAACAGTTAAGTGCTCGATTACTAACCGAAAGGTTGGAGATTCAAATCCACCCAGAGGCACCTCAGAAGAAAGGCCTAGTGATCTACTTCCAAAACATCAGCCATTGAAAACCCTGTGGAGCTCAGTTCTGCTCTGCGACACACAGGGCCACCCTGAGTCAGAATCGACTCAACAGCAACTGATTTGATTTGGTTTTCTGGTTACTGGAGGCAAACCAAAGGTTAAAATGGAGTCCGTGCAGGGAGTCGGGTGAGAACCCTGCACAGCCTCAGGGGTGAGGGGACCGAAGAGTGCAATTTCTACCTTGCAGGAGTCTCTTCAGCAGACACCAAGGCCCTGTGGGCCTCAGCTTCCTTTCTGCCCCGGTTCTAATAGTCTGTGTGGCCATGTGTAACTTTTCGAGTCGTAACATCCATAGAGACTTAGTGAATACTATAGTCCATTGGTGTGACCATGGAGAGGTGGAAGAGATCACTTAATTTACTGATGGTCAGCAAAACCTTGGGGCCCTGGTGGCACAGTAGTTAAGAGCTTGACTGCCAACCAAAATGTCAGCAGTTCAAATCCACCAGGGGCTCCTTGGAAACCCTATGGGGGAGTCCTACTATGTCCTATACGGTGGCTATGAGTCAGAATTGACTCAACGGCAACGAGTTTGGTTTGCTTTGGCAAAACCTCAGGACCTTAGGAGATCAGTTCCTGTAGGAAAAATTCCAAGGGGTGAAAGAAATCCAAAGACAGCAGGAGGAATAAAGATAAAGGTCTAAAGCTTATTTTCCTAAGGATCATTTCCTTTTTCATCCAGAGATTTTGTGTTTCATCCTTGTCTTAGTTTGATTCCTCCTGAAAGAGACTCTGAGACTAAGATTCTAATGCAAGTGATTTTGGGGGAGATCATCCCAGGAAACAGCAAGAATGGGGAGTGAGATAGGGAAAGGAAAGAAGCCGATAAAGGGCCTTTATAATTCAACTAGGCTGCTAACCAAAATGTTGAAGGTTCAAGTCCACCCAGAGGCACCTCAGAAGGAAGCCCTGATGGTCTACTTCCGAAAAATCAGCCACTGAAAACCCTGTGGAGCACTGTTGTACTCTGACACCCATGCGGTTGCCATGAGTTGGAATTGACTTGACAGCGACTAGGTTTTTATCAAACCAGTTACTCTTCTGGGCAGCTGGAACTCAGTCTCACTAAAGAACTTTAAAGGACAGTGTAGAACATGCCTTGGAGTCATCCCAACCATGGGGCTAGGAAGTAGTGGTGATTATATCTATCAATTCAATTTTTGGCTATTTATCCATAAAATTAGTTATCCATCAACTCAGTCATTGGATGAGAGCTACTTCTGGATGTATTATCTCTCTGGCACTTCCAACTAGCTCTGCCCACAGGTCTATCATGCTCAGCAGTCTGATACAATCATCAGGCAGTGAGTCACAGGGTTCACAGTAAGCATCCAAGGAGTCTGCTATTTTCCTTCATTTTTTTTTTGTGTGTGTTGATTTAAAAATTGGGGTCTGAGATTTCTCAACCCCTCTAGTCATAAAATACTCTCAAGCAGGAGTGGAGTAAGAGGCGGAAAGACTTTGTACTTGAGGAAGAGGGTATGGTTAGAGGCATCAGGGCTTCTACAAAACAGATTTATTTCCATCTCAGCGGGGGACAGCCATGTTTCTAAGTGTTGATTAAACTGTTCTCCCATGGTGGTTCTCTTGTTTGTCTCACTCATGTTGTTCTCATTTACCTCCTTTTGCTTTGGGAATTCGCCCACATGCAACTTGTCTTAACTACACTGATTAGACACAAGCATTTGGCCAGACATCTTGCGGGGGCTCATTAACCCAAAAAAGGATATGGGGCTGAAAATGCAAATAGACCCAGGAAGGTTAAGATGAGTATATAAATATTATATACATAATGGACTGTCCTCAGGCAGGGACATTTCACTTGACTGTTGAGGTTAACATCAAGAAAAGTCTTCAAGTTCTTCCTCAGAGTGTCTCTTGAGAGAAGACTCAATACATTGGTCAGATGTTGCTGAAAGATTCTTATATTTGCTTTGAACTTCTGACTAGGTTGAGAAGCAGCATGGTACAGTTGAATTGGCTCAGGTTAGGAGTTGAGAAGAGTTAGATTCAAATTCTGGGGAAGGTACTAAAACTCTCTAACTCTAATTTTCATAAAAAGTTGGGTCATAATTTCTACATCTCAGATCATTGGGAGGATAAAATATTTAAAGAACTGAAGAGGATCTGATACAGAATGTTCAAGTGATTTCCTTTGCATTTCACTGTCTTTCCAGTTTAGAAAGATGGCTTTCTTTCTTTAGTTCTTCTGTTCTTTCTTTCCTTTCTTTTTGTCTTCTTTCCTTCCTTCCTTCCTTCCTCCCTTTCTTCCCTCCCTTCCTTCATTTTTCCTTCCTTCCCTCCTTTTAAAAACAATTCAGTGGTTTTTAGTGTATGTACAAAGTTATGCAACATTCATCACTATCTTATTCCAGATTTCTTTTTCTTTAGATGTATTGGCAATGTTTTTGTGCCCTGCAGTTTGCAAAGAGCTGTAGGAGAACCTCCTGTACTAACAAAGCCTTACATTCGAACCTCATTTCATGCCACAAACTGCGTTCACATATATGATCTCATGTGCTCTTTACCTGGGAGGCACAAGAGACATTTATAAAGCCCGTTTTACAGATGAAGAAAGTGAGACACTGAGAGGTGACCTAAGGACAGTGAAGGCCAGCGTCTGAGCCAGATATCAGATCTCCTGTTTCCATTCCCAAAATAGTACTTGGTAGTAGCATTTTATTCAAGGAACCTTGCATGTCACTGTCCTGCAGCGAAAGCAGGCTGTAGCTCCCAGGATTAAGGTCTCAGCAGCATAGACAAGTTGTCAGTAGGAACGTGGGCAAAGGCACCGTCATGGTTTGAATTATGTCCCTCAGAAAATGTGTATATCAGTTTAGCTGGGCCATGATTCCTGGTACTGTGTGATTTTCCTGTATGTTGTAAATCCTGCCTCTATGACATTAATGAGGGAGGACGGGTGGCAGTTGTGTTAGTAAGGCAGGACTGGATCTCCAAGACTGGATTGTGTCCTGAGGCAATCTCTTGAGATATAAAAGACAGAAGTGAGCAGTGAGACAGGGGGACCTCATACCATCAAGAAGGCAGTACCAGGAGCAGAGTGCGTCCTTTTGGACTGGGGTCCCTGTGCCGAGAAGCTCCTAGTCTGGGGGAACACCGAAGAGAAGGCTGACAGAGAGGAAAAGACTTCCCTTGGAGCTGATGCCCTGAAATTGGACTTTTAGCCTACTTTGACTGTGAGGAAATAAACTTCTCTACGTTAAAACCATCCACTTGTGGTATTTCTGTTATAGCAGTATTGGATGACTAAGACAGGCACCAGCATACTCACATCACAAATTTAAGGGTGACCCTCTGTTACCCAACCACCTCTTTCGCAGTAGGGGCTTTGTTTGTGAAATCTGCTAGGACAACCTTCAATCCAGGAAGGCCATTTCCTGTAGTGGAATCAACTATACCTGCTGCAGCCTCTATACACAGTCCAAACAAACCTGTTGCCGTCGAGTCAATTCCGACTCACGCGACCCTATAGGACAGAGTAGAACTGCCCCATAGAGTTTCCATGGAGCACCTGGTGGATTCAAACTGCCAACCTTTTGGTTAGCAGCCGTAGCACTTAACCACTATGCCGCCAGGGTTTCCACACACAGTCCAGAGCTCCTGAAATCATGGCTCCTGAAATCAGGGTGTGTGTCTATGCCCCTCCTCTGTGATTCAAGGTCAATGTCACTAAGATTAGGTCTCTACTTAGACTCTGACTAGACCTAGATTTTCTTTTCATTTGTCTGATCAAGTGTTTTGGATGCCTACCCAGCTTTATTTCTTATTTATTTTTTCTGTTGTGTGGGTTTGCAGTGGATTTAAGTTGGCAATGCTTAGAAATCATTCCCTAGTTTGATCCTCAACCTTTAGCTTCTGCAATAATGCTGTAATATAGTGGTGATGTTTAAAACGGATACAAGAGGCTTTAAAAATATGCCTTGTGAATATGCATCCTGTTGGTGGGAGTGAAAATGTGCTATTTTGTGATCAATTTGAGAGAATTTATCAAAATTTTCAAAGTGCATATCTCTTGACCTATAATTCTGTTTCTATGGCTTTTCTAATAGTGATTACTTATACAAATGTGAAAATATATGTGCGCAAGGATGTCCATTGCATCACTATAATAGTGAAAAATTGGAGAAGGAGAGAAACTAAATATATATCCACTGCCCACTGTTGTTGAGTTGATTCTGACTCATAGTGACCCCATAGGGTTACCAAGGCTATAAATCTCCATGGAAGCAGACTGCCACATCTTTCTCCCATGGAGCTGCTGGTGGTTTCGAACTGCCGACCTTTCAGTTAGCAGTTAAGCACTTTAACCACTGTGTCACTAGGGCTCCTTAAATATATATCAATGGGGGTAATTTCTAAATATAATGTGCTACGGAATACTATTCAGTCATTAAAAAGAATAGGGTTAATTTAAATGACATGAATTGCTATCCATGATATGCTGATGAAACACATGAAAACAAATTGCAGAACAATATGTATCATGTGACTCCATCTTATACAATGTAACAGTGCCAAAATGAAATACATATAAATGTAATCATTTTTTTTCTTTATATAGTCACAAGGTCTCTTCAGGGTGGACTCCGTTAAATGGTGTTCTGCTCAGTTCTTTAATGGGTTTAGAGATGCAAATTTTACAGAAAAAAGTAGGGAGGTCTAATTTGTTCTGCATGTTTGAAGTAGAAGAATTTGACGTTCTCTGGGCGCTATGAGTCGGCATCAACTCAATGGCAATGAGTGTGTTTATTTGTTTTTAGCTGGGCAATTGGTCAAGGAAAAGGTGGAGAACAAAAGAGAGCGAGAATTGGTGGGAGGCTGGTGGCATCTGAGACAGAAAGCAAGTGAGATGCCCCCGGGGCAGGATGGATGAAAGGATTTGTAAGAACAGAAATAGTTAAATGACTTACTTTAAATTGTTTGCTGAGTGCTTCACGGTAGGAAATCTGCCCCATAACCCTCAAATCATCAGTAAAGTCACCATTGCTTTGTGTGAACATGCATGTGTGCATGAGTGAGCGTGTGAGCATGTATGTGTGTGAGCGGTTGTGTAGATGTGTGTAAATCCAGAAAGGACCTAAGTTGTCCATCTGAGAGACAGCAGGTATTGAAGCAGTAGTTGGCTTTGGGAACATACTATCCCCTCCAGAAATCTTGGGGAAGGCACTAGACATCCTCAGGTAATGGAATGGGGGAATTTCAAACCATCTAAAAGAGTCTATTTAGATCTCATGGATCTGGAAGACATTAGTCAGCATCAGGGTTACAAATACAGTAGAAAATTTATTTTTTGCTAGATTGTCTGAAATATGACCAGACTATTCAATCTAGATACAAAAGAGCCCACTTGTGAAAAACAAAACAAAACCTTAATCCAGTCCCAACATCTTCTGGATACTTCCTTTAGGTTTCACTTTGCATTATACGGATGGGCTAAGAATGGGATATGTAACACATCTGCACAATTCCAATGCAATCATTCAACGCTATTACTGCTATGTCAGATAAATAACCCCAACCCATCCCAAATCATACATCACGAGAAGAACCACCAACCTCACTGAATGAATCTCCATGGCAACCAACCCATTTACCCTCACCATATACCACACACCACAGGAAATTATTCTGCAATTATTACTTGGCATGATAGTTTAAATGGATAACCATTTTTAAAAAATCCCTTTAGAAGAATTCCATTATTTCAGTAGTGCAGATGCTTAGAAATCTGAATAGGCAGCATTCTACTGTGTAAATATATCCACTTGCAAAGGAAAAGATTTGTAATCTTACCTACTACCATTGAAGAGAGGGACTTTTAAGTTTCACTTTATATACTATTTCATTATTTTATTTTTTTTAATAATAAGCACGTATTATTTTATAACTAAAATAATTAAATAAAATGTACTTTTTTCTCTCCATCACAGCTAACATACCTCAGACTTGGTAGGCAGTCATTCCTCCTGATAGCAACCACATACTGCAATATAGTGTCCTTTCCACACTACCTCAAGAAGAATAAAATGCCACATGGGGAATCAGCTGCAGCTGGATGCTATTTGTTTTAAGAAATTTTAAGCATCCTCTGTCTTTGCATTAGGGTATTTGGACAAGCATTCCCCATAACGATTGCATATATCCCTAAGAACAAAGAAAGAAAAATGTGAATATACTGGTATTTATGTAAAACACTAAGAAATTTCAATGTCTTATATAATAAGGAGTAGTTTTCATCTTTATCAGCTTAAACATTATGAACTAGGATCTACAAAATATTCTATTTTTGAAAATAAAATGTTTATTCTTCCTGTCATTTTGCATTTTGTGGACCATTATCATTTCTTCCAAGAAAGTCCAGGGTTTTAAGCTGAGAAATGGCCTTGGCCTTTAATGGTTGAGGAGATTATGGGTACCTGTGTCACCCTATTTCTCAAGCTGAAAGAACTGAAGAAAAAATTCAAGCCTCAAATTGCAATACTGAAGGATTCTGTGGGGAAAATATTAAACAACTAAGGAAGCATCAAAAGAAGATGGGAGGAATATACAGAGTCACTGTACCAAAAAGAATTGGTAGATGTTCAACCATTTCAGGAGGTACTGTATGAGCAGGAACCAATGGTACTGAAGGAAGAAGTCCAAGCTGCACCGAAGGCATTGGCAAGAAACAAGAACACAGGAATTGACAGAATATCAGCTGAGATGTTTCAACAAACAGAGGCAGCACTGGAAGTACTCACTCGTCTATGCCAAGAAATTTGGAAGGCAGCTACCTGGCCAATTGACTGGAAGAGATCTATATTTATGCCTATTCCCAAGAAAGATGATACCATTGAATGCGGAAATTATCAAACAATATCATTAATATCTCAAGCAAGTAAAATTTTGCTGAAGATCATTCAAAAGCAGCTGCAGCAGTACATCAACAGAAGACTGCCAGAAATTCAAGCCGGATTCAGAAGAGGATGTGGAACCAGGGATATCATAGCTGATGTCAGATGGATCCTAGCTGAAAGCAGAGAATACCAGAAAGATGTTTACCTGATTTTATTGACTATGCAAAGGCATTTGACTGTGTAGATCATAACAAATTATGGATAACACTGTAAAGAAGGGGAATTCCAGAACACTTAATTGTGCTCATGAGGAAGCTGTACTAGATCAGGAGACAGTTGTTCAAACAGAACAAGGGTATGCTGCAAAGTTTAAAGTCAGGAAAGGTGTGCGTCAGGATTGTTTCCTTTCACCATACCTACTCAGTCTGTATGCTGAGCAAATAATCTGAGAAGCTGGACTATACGAAGAAGAACAGCATCAGGATTGGAGGAAGACTCATTAACAGCTTGCAGTATGCAGATGACACAACATTCCTTGCTGAAAGTGAAGAGGACTTGAAGCACTTACTGATGAAGATCAAAGACCACAGTCTTCAGCAATGGATTACACCTCAGTGTAAAGAAAACAAAAATCCTCACAAGAAAACAAAAATCCTCACAACTGGACCAATAAGCAACATTATGATAAATGGGGAAAAGATTGAAGTTGTCAAGGCTTTCATTTTACTGGTATCCACAATCAACACCCATAGAAGCAGCAGTCAAGAAATCAAATGATGTGTTGCATTGGGCATATCTACTGCAAAAGACCTCTTTGAAGTGTTGAAAAGCAAAGATGTCACCTTGAAGACTCAGGGGCGCCTGACCCAAGTCATGGTGTTTTCAGTCACCTTCTATGCATGTGAAAGCTAGACATGAATAAAGAAGACCAAAGAAGAACTGAAGCCTTTGAATTGTGGTGTTGGAGAAGAATATTGACTATACCATGGACTGCCAAAAGAATGAACAAATCTGTCTTGGAAGAAGTACAACCAGAATTTTCCTTAGAAGCAAGGATGACCAGACTACATCTCACATACTTTGGACATGTTGTTAGGAGGGATCAGTCCCTGCAGAAGGACATCATGCTTGGTAAAGAAGAGAGTCCACAAAAAAGAGGAAGACCCTCAACGAGATGGATTGACACGGTGGCTGCAACAACAGGTTTAAGTGTAACAAAGATAGTGAGGAAGGCTCAGGACCAGGCAGTGTTTCATTCTGTTGTACATAGGGTCGCTATGAGTTGGAATTGACTCGATGGAATCTAACAACGACAAATGTCACCCCACCATTGCCTGTTTGTCAGTTTGTTGTACTGTGATGGCTTGCATGTTGCTATGATGCTGGAAACTATACCACCAACATTTCAAACACCAGCAGAGCTACCCGTGGTGGACAGGTTTCAGCAGAGCTTCTAGACCAAGACATACAGATCACAACTGAACATTATCTTACTTGCTTGCTTTGGACACATCATCAGGAGGGATCAATTGCTGGAGGAGAACCTCATGTTCAGTGAAGTAAAGGGCCAGTGAGGACGAGGCAGACACTTAGTGAGATGGATTGGCACAAGAGCCACCATGATGGACTGGAACATGTTGGCAATTGTGAGGATGACACAGGACCAGGCAATATTTCCTTCTGTTGTACATAAAGTCACCATGAGTCGGAGTCAACTCCATGGTAGCTAACAACAATAACATGTCATCTCCATGTTTCATTGTGGGGGTTTATTGGGTTTTCTTGCTGTCTTTTGTTGGTTTTTGGTTTTTTTATGCAAAAACTTAAGCTCCCAATGTTTGTACAAGTGTCTAAATTCAATTTGTAATGTTAATAATAAGAAAACAATCAAGTTTTGCATGATGGCCTTATGAGAAGAAAGAATCCTGAAGCAATGATAGGTCTCCAGAAATTAGAGGATTATTCATATCAGCATATGGGGATTTTGAATCCTTCCACACAATTTACTAATTCCGCTCTTTAGTAGAAATTATGAGAGGATGACAAGCCATTATCTGACCATGAGAAATGGTCTGGCTTACATCACTATCCAAGTTTGCGGAAGTGAGTCAAAGTGACTCGGTTGGGTGCCATTCGTATTTCCTGCTTTGTAATGGATTCAAATATATCGAGTATTAAACTGATTTTCTATTACGTTTCATTAGATAATCCAACTAAATTTGAGGATTCTTTCCCCAATCAATCTTTCTGGGTGAAAGGAAGAACGATTAGAAAAACTTTAGGAAATCAGCTGTATCCTTGTTGTTTGCAAATCAGTCAGGAAAAATAACATTTTCCTTTTGAACTTTTTATATTTGGCTTAGGGAGGATGATCAGAAGTCTCACATTAAATATAGAATTTATTTCATTTTCCTTTCTGTTGAAATTGCTTTCCATTGAGCTGTGACTCTGACTCCTAATTGTACTAACAAGTCCAGAAATGTGTTTCCTGGGTTTGGATTTATTAAGTCCATTTTTCATTGCTGGCAGTCCCAATATCATTGCTAATTAATGGTCTGGGTCCTTCAGCACTAAGGGAGTGAGTTAGAGTAAATGGGGGCATGTCTACTGACTGGGAATTCCTTTCTCCAGTGGTATTTTAGCTAAAGAAAAGGGCTTGCTTATTATATTTTCTGGTGGCCAGGGATGGTTTAGTGGTGAATTGTCACCTTATATAAGGGAGATCCAGATTCGACTCCTGGCCAGTGTGCCTCATGTGGAGGCTTGTGTGTTGCTATGATGCTGAACAGGTTTTGGCAGAACCTCCTGACTAAGGCAGACTAGGAAGAGATCCTGGAGATCTACTTTTGAAAATAAGCTAATAAAAATCCTATGGATCACAATGGCCTGCCGCCAAACATGAGGGTGGCATGGGACCAGACATCCTTTTGGTCAGTTGTGCATGGGGTCACCATGAGTCAGGGACTGACTCCACGGCAGCTGGCAACAACAACAATTACATTATCTAGGCTGGAGATGAAGGAAGTGAGAATAAGGTAAAAACCACTAAATTTTCTGAAAAATGTGACCTTTTTGCCAAAGCAGAATGAAAAGAGGTCTTCGGAAATCTCTGATTTATACTCTTTTCTGGCAGTTTGATAGGTGGGTTAGTACCTACTGAAGCATATGTCCTTGCAAGGTGTTGGCAGAAGTCTGGGAGATGAAACATGTCCTTGAGTGGGAGGGTAGGGAGAGCAAGAGTTTATATGTTCAGTGCTTGACTTAATAGGGTTCATGAAGACTAGAAAGAAAAACGGAGATACAGGTAGTCCCTGACTTACGAGTATTAGTGCTATGATGAACCCCACTTACGATTATTCTTTTTGTGTGTGTGTACATCTATCCTTTCGTTATTAATATGTACTACATGAAATGTTGCAGCACATAATTTGGTGATGTTATCATTCTTGATGTTCAATCGCAGATGTTTAATTTTATGATTTACGGTTCAAAACACTGCCATATAGCAGGCTGTGGCCTGGTCTACAATGAAGTTGGTGTCAGTGTTGGGAATCCTAATGGATAGAGAGTTGGGCAATGTTCAGCTCTAACAACATACAACAGTTGAACCACGCACATGGTCCAACAGCCGTTACAACTCTGACTTTATTGTTATGACATTGATGTCGACTTTATCGCAGACCAGGCCTATCGCGTGATCTTGTTTGGCGTTTCGTGTCATAAGACACATCAGCAGTTAATCTGAAATGAGGCATTCAACTTACATCAGAACTGACTTACGGTGGAGTCTTTGGAACAGAACCCCATTGTAAGCTGGGGACTACCTGTAATTCGAGAGTAGTGCTTCTCAAACTATCTGCGGTGAAAGACCAGCTTTGTTTTGTTATCATTTTCAATCTGTTGCAGACTGGTAGTTTTATAAATTATAATAAAAATGAATTACTGGAAAAATGAAATGAAAAACCAAAACCAAACCCGTTGCCATGGAGTCTGTTCTGACTCATACTGACCTTATAGGACAGAGTAGAACTGCTCCATAGGGTTTCCAAGGAGCAGCTGGTGGATTCAAACTGCCGACCTTTTGGTTAGCAGCCGTAGCTCTTAACCACTAAGCCACCAGGATTTCCTGGAATGAAAAAAACCATACAAAATACAAGCCGCAAATTTTAATGACTAGATTCAATTTACATAAAATTACTCTGTCAAATTGGCATAATATTTCTAAACCCTTCCTCTCAATTTCTGTAGTTATCCCACTGCGGAGCTATAACAAATGTTTCATAGACCCATACCAGTCCGTGGACCATCACTTTTAGTAGCACCAGGCTAGAAGGTATTGAGAACAACAGATTTTCATCCATGACTTAGACCATGTGCATTGTTACTACTCACTTAAATGATCATATCATAAAGATTGTTGTTGTTGTTGTTAGTTGCCATCAAGTCTGCGCCAACTCAGGGCAACCCTATGTACAACATAAAACATTTCCCGGTCCTGTGCCATCTTCATGATCATTGTATGGCCATTGTGCAATGCCTTCCAACCTAGGGGGCTCACCTTCCAGCACTATATGAACAATGTTATGCTATGATCCATATGGTTTTCCCTGGCTAATTTTCGGAAGTAGATCACCAGGCCTTTCTTGCTAGTCTGTCTTAGTCTGGAAGCGCCACTGAAACCAGTCCACCATGGGTGAGCCTACTGGTATTTGAAATACTGGTGGCATAGCTTCCAGCATCATAACAACACACAAGCCACCATAGTACAACAAACTGGCAGATGGGTGGTGGAAAGATACTGTGCTGTAAAGTATTCTTTTGCAAGGGACACAAAATCTACCTCAAAATTTCCATCAATCTGATGAGTAATGTGTAATCCATTTATCAAGGCAAAAGGTCTGCATGATCCTCCAGCATTACTGTGTTTATATTTCAAAAATGCATATTTAAAGGAGTGCCAAGGGCAGTATAATCAGGGGAACTCACTGAGGGGAAAGTGGGTCTGGGATGAAGGCAGAGAATGGAAGTTTGCCAAGTAGCTAGGGGCAGTAAGACCTTGACTATCTGCCTGACCAACGTGTTTTTCGGCACCTACTTCCTCATCAGCAGTGGACTGGTGGCTTCAGGGGCCTCAGGCAATGATACCTTTTTGTCCGTCCTACAGACAGTCTAGACCAGAAATAACCATGATTTCTGTCTGGGCCATCCTGAGGCCGAATGTCACAAATAGTTTTGGTGACTTGGCAACCCAAAATCTCTGGTTAGATTTCAAGGCCCTGCAGGGGGCAATGTAGGGAAGAGATGGTGACCTGAACAGCAAAAAGTGAAAGCATACAAAGCTTAAATTCTACTCATTCCCCAGTGGTAAAATGAACTCTATAGATAAGGTCTGGTCAAGGTGTCCAACAAAAGATAAGCAACTTAATGTTCTTCCTAAACAGCAGCTATATTTTTAGTAACTTTCTAGACTCCTACTGAGTTGATGCAATGCAGTACCGGTAGTGCCACATCTTGTCTAACTTCAGGGAGAATGAGAATCAGCGTCAGCATCAGCCCAAAGCTGATTCATATGAGGCAGAGGTCAGACATACCTCCATTCACCAACATTTTTACTAGTTCTGACACCAGCCGTCTTCCTGACGGCACTCACTACTTCTCTGCTGGGTTCACACAGAACTCACAGATCATACTGACATTTATATGGTTTATTATGGAAGTAACATGGGATCAGGATTAGTTTAAAGATAATAGGAACAGGATCAATATCAGGAAACACACAAGCAAGGTCTGGAGCCTCCCCCAAAGTGAAGAGTACTTTCCTCCCTTCTTTAGTGTAGGACAGCTCTCTTTCTCTCTTTCCTCTTCCCTTTCTCTCTCTCTCTCTCTCCCCCCGACTCTTGGTTGTTCAGGCCTCCTCTTAGCCCCTTCAGGACAGGCTCCTCTAGACCCCTTGAGGACAGGCTTCCCTTGGCCACCTCTCGGGCCTGGCCTCCTTTGCCTGCTCAGGCAAGTGTTACAGCTTTTTAGCTCCACCAACAAGTGCCCAGAGGCACCCTGCTCTGTCAGCCCGCCTCTTGCCCAAAGGCCCTCAGCTCTCTTGTTCCATGGGCCAGGAAGCCCAATGTAGCTGCCTTGCTTTGTGGGCCAGGATGCCCACCATGCTGTCTCGTGTCAGTCTCCTGGTTTTCTGCCACTGCTCCACTATTACAACTGTCTCTGTCTCCTGGGTCTAGGAAGTTTTCATTGCAGGGACCCTGGGTGCAAAGGACACCCTCCACTCCAAGTTCCTCTTCTTGTTGATAGTGTGGTCCCCATCAATCTCTGTGGGATGGGTGCTTATATAGGCAAATGGCTCAGTCCTTTAAGCATATTTTTACATACCCTATTTGCATAATGAAGCCCTGGTGGCAAACTGACAAATCCCCTCTCTGGACTACACTGGTGAATCCCCTTGTAAGGGGCTCTGTTCGTTGCATAATAACTGACATTTTGTGCTGGCAGAGACTGGCTTCTCCCATGATCAAAAGTAACAAGCTCCTCCAAGGGACTAAGGCAACTGTAACAACCCCTCAGGGCCCAGGGAAAAAAATCTTCCAAGCTGTTTTCTTTTTCTCTCTTTTTCATAGAACTAAGGCTAAAGGCCACCTAAAGAAACTCATTTCATCACACTTGGTCATTGGAAAAAAAAAAAAAGAGTCTTCATTTTTCCAATGTCACTTACTGCACACTTCTAGTCCTATAAAATCCATATTTAGCCCACGCCTTGGCAACACTTCTGGGGTGCATTCCACACGTGGTTTGCATTTTACTATCTGGCTTGTTTATAAATAAGCCCAGCTCCAGGATAACGGTGATTAAAGACCAGCCAACACCTCACCTCAGGGAGGAGGCAAATCGACTTAGAAGTAGTTTAACTTTTATCCTGACTTCTCTTCCTAAATGTGTAATGTCAATGATATGTGGAAGGAAGCTGGAGCGTTAGTCATCAATCCTGTTTAAGTGAAAGACTGGATCAGTGATTTTGAGTTTGTTGCTTCCTATGATTATAAAAATTTGTGTTTCATTTCCACAGTATTTTTTAATAGCAACCTTATGCTAATTCAACATATGCATACTGTATAGATAGTTCAGGCTCCAAGAATATCAATACATATGGAATTTTACAGATAATTAATGCTTTAAACTGTGCATCAAGCTCAATTATCTAATCATTTCTGGTCAAGGTCAGATTTTTAGGTACCAGTCCTCTCCATTTTTGTTCCTTTTTAATCCTAGAGCTGGAGAGAAACTTAGTGTTCATCAGCCCCATCTCTCTTGGTTTAAAATGGGAAACTGAGGTTCTTGGGGGTAAAATGAGTTATATAAGGTCTTAAAACAAAAAGGTAGAATATGGGTTACAGTCCCCTGGCTTCTTGTCCAGTGTTCTTTTAGACATTCCCTCCTGGTTTCTGCAGAAATCAGAGTTCATCAAAGAAATTCTAAATGTAATTGATGTGGAATATGATCTTGAATTTATACTGCTATATACTAATCATTGCCTGTCTGCCTGCTCATGCTGTCTCTAAAGGAAATTGCACTACCTCAAGCCCCTACTGTGTCCACGAAGCCAGATTTTGTACCATGTAAACCCTCTACTCCTGCCATTGTTAATCAGTCCAGAGATAACCACCTGGCCCTACGGAGTTCATCCATAGAAGGGGTAAAAGGTAAGATAGGACAATCAGATTCTCTCTCTCTCAGGAGAGAAGACCAAGAAGCAAAGGGAAGTTGCTGTTTGGAAGTGGGATCATAAAGTTGAAATAGGAGTGGCTGAATGATCATAAGATGGCAAACTGAAACCATATAAAATTCAGAGTTGTGAAAGAGCAGGAACTAGGGGCAAGTGGGGAAAGCCAGTGAGTAAAGACAAAAGAAAATGGAGCAGACATACAGAGTTGTACGTAGACTTTGCAGCATGGCCCAGTTGTGATAATAACAGCCACTACTAACTCTGTGCCAGGCTCTATTAGCATTATACCTTGTCTTAGTTACCTAGTGCTGCTATTAGAGAAATACCACAAGTGGATGGCTTTAACAAATAGAAATTTATTCTTTCACAGTTTAAGAGGCTAAAAGTCTAAATTCAGGGAAAGGCTTTCTCTCTTTGTCGGCTCTGGGGGAAGGGCCTTGTCATCAAATTTCCTCTGGTCTAGGAGCTTCTCAGTGCAGGAACTCCAGGTCCAAATGATGTGTTACACTCCTGGCTCTTCTTGCTTGGTGATAATGAGGTCCCTTTCTTTCTCTGCTCACTTCTTTCTTTTATATCTCAAAAGAAATGGACTCAAGATACAACCTAATCCTGTAGCTTGTTATCTAGTCCTTGGTATAACAGAAATACCACAAGCAGATGGCTTCAACAAACAGAAATTTATTCTCTCACAATTTAAGAGGCTAGAAGTCCAAATTCAGGGTGCCATCGTTTAGGGGAAGGTTTTCTCTCACTGTTGGCTCTGGAGGAAGGTCCTTGTCATCAATCTTCCCCTGAGTCTATGAGTTTCTCAGCACAGGGACCCTGGGTCCAAAGGAAGTACTCCACTCCTGGTTCTTCTTGCTTGGTGGTAGTGAGGTCCCTCTCCTCTCTGCTTGCTTCTTTCTTTTATATCTCAAAAGAGATTGACTCAAGATACAACCTAATCCTGTAGAATATATCCTGCATCATTAACATAACTGCCTCTAATCCTGCATTATTAACATCACAGAGGTTAGGATTTACAGCACATAGGATAATGACATCAAATCACAAAATGGAGGACAATCACATAATACTGGGAATCATGGCCTAGCCAAGTTGACACACATTTTGGGGGGACACAATTCAATCCATAACATACCTAGAAGAATTAATTTCAACCCTCACAATAACCTGTGAGGTAGCTTTTACTATTGTCTCTCTTTTCAGATAAAGGAACTGAGGCACAGAGAGGTTAATGAGGTTGCTGAAGGGCATAGAGCTTACCTCACTGCTGTAGTGTCTGCTAGTCTGTTTGGATCCCATGTGGTAATCCCTGATATTGTCTGTTTTAGTTTTTTTATTTTTTAACAATTGAAAATTTAGTTATTTATTAAACCACAACAAAAAAACAGAACATTTGGGGAAATTCTGATTTAAAAATTTCAAGCGTATGATAAAAACTCACTTAACCAGTTGCTGTCAAGACAATTCCAACTCACAGCGATCCTGCGTGTGTCAGAGTAGGACTCTTGCTACATAGGATTTTCAATGGCTGATATTTTGGAAGTAGATCTCCAGGCCTTTCTACTGAGTTGCCTCTGGGGGGGCTTGAACCTCCAACCTTTCAGTTAGCAGCTGAGTGCATTAACCATTTGCACCACCTGGGGACTCCAAAAACTCACCTAGGGAAATTGTAATAATTTATATATTCCAGTCCTAATATTCTTTATTTCTCAATCCTTTATTTGAGTTAGTTTGGATGGGAAACCTTCCTAGACAGAATCAAGAAAGGCTGCCATTAACAAAGAGTGAAGACATTTGGGGTCTAATGGCTGATAGGGAAAGTGAGACAAGGGTATTAAGAGGAGGGTTAAACAGAGGATTGCCCACAAGCCCAGCTTCTAACAAATTAGTTGTGGGTGCCTACTAAGTAACTTTAGGAGCATGCATGCTGAGGGAAGAAACCAGTAAAATGCAAAAGACTGTCATATCCAAATCTGGAAGTGAGCCGATCTTAGACTATGACATGGACAAAAGCAAACGCACCGACTTACTGCCAAAATCACGTCACAGTGGGTGGGATGCAAGAATCCTAAGAGAGCCAGAACCGAAGCTGTGATCCTGAGGAAGCAGGCCTTTTCCAGTGACATTCCAGAGCAGCTCTGAAAAATAGCAACTGAGAGAGCTACAAATTTTTTTTTTTATTGTTGTAGTTTAAGTGAAAGTTTATATTTCAAGTTAGTCTCTCATACAAAAATTTATACATACATTGTTATGTGACCATAATTGCTCTCCCTATACTGTGACAGCACACTCCTCCTTTCCACCCCTGATTTCCCATGCCCGTTCAAACAGCTCCTAACCCTCTCTGCAGCAAGAGGACTACAAAATATAAAATGCCTAGGATTTGGGCAGTTAGTCGTGACGGCAGTGGGAGAGAGAATACCACCATCACCGCTAATTGCTAATGTTTACTGATCACTAAAAACGATGGTTCCCAAACTTTTCGTATGCCAAGTACAGTTGACTCTCCTTAATTGAGGTAGTTATGTTTTATAAAGTCACCAACCCAAGACAAACCCACTGCCATCCAGTCGATTCTGACTCATAGCAACCCTATAGGACAGAGTAGAACTGCCCCATAGAGTTTCCAAGGCTGTAAATGCCTGCGGAAGCAGACTGCCACATCTTTCTCCTGCAGGGCCTCTGGTGGTTTCAAACCACCGACCTTTTGGTTAGCAGTTGAGTGCCTTAACCACTGCATCAGTAGGGTGCCTATAAAGTCACCACAAACTATGAATTAGTGAATACTGAACCTGTTACTGCTAGGGGAAAATAGGGTTACATTCCTGCTAGCCTCTAGTCACATTTTTTTCATCAATAAGTCAATACATAACCTTGCTTTATCTGTTTCTGTTTAAAGACATTTAATACTGTTGAGTCATTAACATTGAACTCATGGCCAACAGCACCATAACTCATGCCTGAATAAGCTTATCTAACACATGTGTTTTCCCTGTAAGGCATGTCATAGCCTTCTTACGCTTGGGAATGCTAGACAGCACTTCAGCACTACACTTGGGGCCATTTTAAACAGAAAAATCACTAACGAAAAGCACAAAAATGCGAGAAACTTGGCACTAAATAGACTGTGAAAAGGACTCTTGTTTATAGTATGAGAGCTTAAAGAAGGCAGAACATCACCTTGTTCGACCTCAGCTGGGAATGTGCATTTGGTTCACCAATGTTATGAATTATGTCCCCCTAAATTAAGTGTTGTAAATCTTAACCTCTATGTCTGTAGTTATAATCCCATTTGGGAATGGGTAGTCTCTGATATGTTAATAATGCAGGATTAGTGTACAGTGTATCTTGAGTCAACCTCTTTTGAGATATAAAAGAGATTTAACAAGCAAGCAGAGCAGAGATGGGGGAAGACACGTGCCAAGCCACGTGAAGGTTGCCCAGGAGCAGAAGCTCAGAAGAGACAAAGACCTTCCCCCAGAGCCAACACACAGAGAAAGCCCTCCCCTAGAGCCAGTGCCCTGAATTCAGACTTCTAGCCTCCTAACTGTGAGAAAATAAATTCCTGTTTGTTAAAGCCACTCATTTGTGGTGTTTCTATTATAGCAGCACTAGATAACCGAGACCAACCACTGCTCTGTGAATGCCTGTGAAAGCACCTCAAATATTGATTATAGAGCTGCAAATAAGTTTTAGCAAGTGAGTGAATTTGTAAATGTGAAATCTGTGAATAATGAGGATCAATTGTATTATAACACTGGAGACTTTAAAAAAAAAAAAAAAAAAAGACTCACAGGCTACAACCCAGTCCCACTGACTCCAAATTTCTAAGGCAGGAAGAATCCCGGTAACCTGTACATCTTGGTGACACTTGCCATCAGGAAAGTTTGGGAAACACCACAGTGATGATCATTAGCCCAGGTTATCCTCACATTGAATTTTCCAGGCTGATTGAATGCTTTTACACCTTGGCCAGATGAAGAAACTGAGCCTTAGAAATTTGCCTAAGGCTACACAGTTTGGAGGTGATAAGAGCCTGGCCTTTAACCAAAGCCTTACGCTCTGCAACTGGAGTGTTTTGTCAAGCCTGTGTGCTGTCCACTGACCAAGAAGAGTCAGGCTGAAGCCCCGTAGTAGGAGGGTTCTGAATTAAATCCATTGCATAAAGGGATTCAGGGTCCTGCAAGAGTCGATAGCCCACAGGACAGCAGGTGTTCCACTGAGTGTGTGCAGAACATGAGAAGCAGGCATTGTTATGTCTGTCTCCTGTCCCAGTCCCACTTATGTTACCGTAGTGTGTGAGTGTGGAGCACGTGGGAATGGGGTTGTGGTTAGGGTTATGGTGGGGGAAGAAGGGGGGTATTGAGCCAGAGGTTGGGAGGTGAGAAGCTATCAGTATTCCTGGAGTTTTTTTTATAATCCATCTAGAAGCCCCAACTGTTTAATTCAACAATTCTTTAGTGCACATTTAGCTGTTCAGGCACTGCTGAGGGCTACTGACACATAAATGAGGAAACATGATCGCTGCTTTCTAGGAGCTTACAGTGTGGTGAAAGAGACATACATAAAAAGAGCATTTCAATAGAAAGTGGTGAGTGCTGGCGCAGGGAGGAGGCTTCTGGATTCTAGGAGGCTTAAAGAGGAGCACTGAAAAGCCTTCTAGAAGGGTGTTATACCTGAGTTGAACCTTGGGACGAGTGGGAGCAAAAGGGAAGAAAGGACATTCCAGGCAGAGGAAAACCCTGAGCAAAGGCAAGGAGATGTGAGCTAGCATAGCTGTCACATCCCCACCGGGTGGCCAAAGGCAACTGCCCGAGTTTGCTATGTCTTCAAGAGAATTCTTCTTCCCAGTGTTCAGAGGCCCCATTTCATTCTATAAGAGGTAAGAAGCCAGAAGTACTCAAGGAGGCCTTATGATTTGAGGTGGGTATGGAGAAAGGCCTCCTGTCACAACCTATCAATCACAACCTAAGCTGCGGATGGTTGGAGATCCAAGGGAGGCAACTTGTTTTTTTTTTCTGAGAAATAGGTGACCTACTAAGATGTAGATACTTCTGGGTGGCCTTAGCTAGTTTTCATTGATATTTATTCAGCCGAATTCATTCCATTTGTATATTCATTGCCTAGCTTCAAATAAATAATGCTTCAAATAAATAAATGCTTCAAAGTGTTAGTGGTCTTTATTCTTTGCCTTAATGTCCACCTTGGCATAGTAATGCAGTCAAAAGAAATACAAATCTGACTCATGAATCTTGAAAACTACCGTAGGTCTTTATCAAATATTCTTTCAGGAGTTTTCAAGGGAGGTCTTCAGATACCCTAAAATAAAATTTTCTAAAAGTCGTTCTAGAATATCTTCTCAAATTTCTGTAACCATCAAATCCGTCAATCCTGTTCTCCCCATCTCTTTCTCCTCACAGACCTTTCTACCATCTACACTGAAGAACATTTTATTTTCCTTCCAGAAATAGCTCCATGCTCTGTCTAAAATTAGATAGTTTAGCCTCTTACAGTTTTTTCAACCCTTTAGAAAATCCGTGTAGGATCTGAGATGTGTGAATAGGAATATGATTAGTGCAGACAACTTGAAAGCTTGGGAGGGTGGGGATGAGGGTAGAACCAGAGGATGAAAAGAAACCCATGAAGAAAGGAAATGAGGAGACTAACTTCCTCAGGGCCAGCCCCATTTATGGAGATGGTATTAGGGATTAGCAAGACCCTAAAGTTATGGTGGCTAGTGCCTATGCTAATGGCATGTCAGAACATGTCTGTTGGAATCCAGCTAGGCTGGAGAGATTTGACTGGAGTTGATTCCTTTACTATACTTTGTTAAAGAGATGGAGAGGCACTGGATCCACTCCTCCCCTAAAAAAAACTTACTTTAGGATCCATGCTAGGTGGCCACCACTGTTATTCAAGCTACCATAGAACAGGGTTCTAAGCCATTGGAGAATATATTAGAAGGTTCCATCTCATATTGAATTCTGTGCAGCAAGCAAGTTAAATTCTGTGCAGCAAGCAAGCTAATTTCTAAAAAAAAAAATGTCTAAAAGGTTCTAAACAATGACTTCATGAATATTCTCATCAAGGTTTGAAAAACACTAATCTAGTAAGAAAATGGACAGGGGAAGAGATAAGAGAGTCTGATGCAGGAGAAAATTTGATGAGCTCCGTGCTGAGGAATAAAAGAGGAGAACACAGGCCAATGGAAAATAGAGAACTTTGTATGATGCTGGACTTTGCAACTCCCTAGTTACTTCCTACCTATTTTGTCCTTGCAGTTAGCCATCAAATTCATAAAATGAAAAGGGCCTGTGATTTCCTTGGGAAAACAAGAGAGGAGGAGGAGTTGGCTCTGTATCTTTCCAGTTATGAGATTCCAGGCAACTTACTTGTTAGAGTCTTAATTTCCTGTCAAAAATGAGTATGATATACCCACCTCTTGAAGTTGCTTTGAAACTTAATGAGATATGTATGCAAGGTACCGAGCATGCAAAAATCACTCACAAATGTTAGTTCCTTCATTGGTAAAAAAATTGAAATTGTCCAGAATTTCATTCTTCTCAGATCAGCAATCAAAGCCCACGAAAGCAGTAGTCAAGAAATCAAATGACAAATTGCATTGGGTAAATCTGTTGCAAAAGACCTCTTTAAAGTGCTATAAAAGCAAAGATATCACTTTGAGGACTAGAGTGCACCTGACCCAAGCCCAGGTGCCTATCTACAGAAGATAGTGCCTATGGTAATTAGCTTTAAATTGCTGAATGACCTCTCACAGCTGGCAATGGAAACTTCAACGGCCAATAGAAAGTGCTCATTAGCACCCCTCCTCAAGCAGTACCCAGGGCACATGGCCTACCCACCATACCTTAGTATGCCTCTGCCCAAGCCATGGTATTTTCAGTCACCTCATATGCATGTGAGAGCTGGACAATGAAAAAGGAAGATCAAAGAAGAATCGACACATTTGAATTGTGATGTTGGTGAAGAATAGTGAATATACCATGGACTGCCAGAAGAACAAACACAACTGTCTTGGAGGAAGTGCAGCCAGATGGCTCCTTAGAAGTGAGGATGGTGAGACTTCATCTTGCTTATTTTGGACACGTTATCAGGAAGGACCAGTCCTTAGAGAAGTACATCATGCTTCATAGAGTAGAGGGTCAATGGAAAAGAGGAACACCTTCAGTGAAATGGATTGACACAGTGGCTACAACAATGGGCTCAAACATAGCAACAATTTTGAGGATGGTGCAGGACTAGGCAACGTTTCATTCTGTTATACATAGGATTGCTATGAGTTGGAGCCGACTCGGCAGCGCCTAACAACATCTTTTGCCAGTTGTCTGTCCAGCCCCTGCCAGTGTCTTACCAAAGTGGATTATATCCCACAGTCCAAACCTTTCCTGAGAAAAGAGGAGCAAAGTGAGAGTTGCTATGAGTAGCACTTTTCAACACTCAGAAGTAGTGAAACGAAATGAAAGCTTCCAGAAACAGATGGAATACCCACTCCTACCCCTCTATCCTACCTGGCTCCTGGTTAACAAAGAATCTCTGTTCATAAATACACGTATTTCTTGTATCTAGGGTGTGCTAGATGTTGGCCATGGCCACCCTCACTGCCTTAGACCCACCTTGTCTTACTGGCAAAGAGGTTTCAATTTAATTAGCTTTTCTCCATCACACACGAAGTGTAAGTCTGAGTTTAGCATTTTATCTGCATTGGTTATCTTTAGAGTAAATTTGACAAGTTCTTCTTAAAAGCTCCTTATTCATTCACTCATCTTGAAGTCCTGCGAAATACCGTGTTATGCAGCTAAGATCTGATAACTTCCTACTTTCTAGTGAACACACATCATTGGACATTTGGTTTGAGTGGGTTTGCTAAACTGGTTGGTTTTCTGCAATCAACACTTTGTGGGAAAATCACTTTGTTCCTCTCTGAGGATAATTTCCATACATAACTTCTGGGGAAAGAGATTGTTCAATTCTTAGTGCAAAGCTGATTAGCCTCCCTCAGGTAAAGTAACATCTCAACAGAATTAAGGTCATGGTTGAAAAGAGTGCAGACTCAGCGTCATCCAGACCTGAGCTTGAATATAGGTTCCACCATTAATTACCTAAAGGTTATTTGGTGTCACTAAGCCTCAGTTTTCTTTATCTGTAAAACGGGGACAGTAATGCCTTTCACATACTTTATTATGAGGATTAACTCAAACGTAAGGTGCCTGGCACACCGCAAGTGCTCCACAGACACAGATCTTCACTTGCTTCACCAGTGCCTAAAACAGTGCCTGGCACACAGTAAGTTCTCAATAAACACTTATGGAATGAATGACTATTAATTCCCATCCACAATTTATAAAACCCTATAGTACCAGGACAGAGACATGCACACCCAGACACTCAGTACCGGTTAAAAACCTAGTTGCTGTCGAGTCGATTCTGACTTGTGGTGATCCCACGTGTGTCAGAGTAGAACTGTGTTCCATAGGGTTTTCAATGGCTGATTTTTCTGAAGTAGAAAGTAGATTGCCAGGCCTTTCTTCCGAGGCACCTCTGGATAGACTCAAACTTCCAACCTTTCAGTCAGCAGCTGAGTGTGTTAACTGCTTGCAACACCCAGGGAGTCCAGACACTCGGTGAGTTGTTAACGGGAAGTGGTGGTTGCAGGTGGCTTATCTGGCAGCCCTGAGGCCATTTCCATCCTCTACCCTCCTTTCTCTGCCTTCTCTACTCATGTTTCTCCCATTCGTGCATCCCCAAATTTTCTAGGCTTCATAACACTGGGGTGACATGCCTGGTTCCATCTGTGACTAGTCAGCTACTGTGTCCTGTCCTGGCTGTGTGGGGAACCAGGACAAGTTTCCAGTGACCCAATTAGGATTCGAGTCACAGAGAAATGTGACATTTATTCCCTTGGGTTCAGGAATAGCATTTTCCTCAAAATCAGGACTACCTGTGGTGCCCTTGCTGATCCAGTGGTAGGGTGAACCTACCAAGTGATGAGCTCTATTTAGATTCTAAACAACAAGTTGTATTTTTTTCAACCCCTAAAAGATTTATTAATTAGTGTGAGGAAGGCTTTCGCTGGTTCTCCCACCCCATTCCCTTGGCATGCTGGGGTTTCATAGCCACCCCCTGTACCTCAAAGCAGCGAGGCCTCCTTTCTAGCTCCTGGGATGGGGAGTCTTTGTGACTCTTGAGTTAACTTTCTAATCCAGATGAAATTACCTGAACTTCAGCGTCTTGGCTCTTTTTCTGACAAGGGGGGTTCAGCCAGGCTGATTTTGTCTCAGTGGAGCTGAAAGCAAGGCCGCCCTCGGGTGTTGTCAAGATCTGAGGCAAATTACACTTGTGTCTCCTGTCAACTTGTGCCCGTTCTGCCCTCCACATCCCACCTATTTTTATCTGGTTAAAATGAACATCAAAGGCAGCCATAAAGGGGAATAACGGAGGAGAAGACTTCACAAAAGGGCCTTGGTGGACAGAGGAGGGAGGGAGGGAGGAGAAGAGAAAGAAAAGAGAGGGTGCTGTGCTGGTAGGACTGCTTCTACCCCTGTGGGGAGGAGGAGGGAAGGCATTCAAAACGGGAGGGTCTTATTGCCCATTGTGCCGCCTGAGCCTAGCTGAGCTCTTCAGGTTTGGCTTTTATGCTGGAAGCCCGCACCTCCCTTGCTTTCTGCCTGCCTTCATACTCTCCTCAGCAGATGGAGCAGGGAGTGTGGAGGGAGAAAGTTGAAGGCAGGGCCCTGCGGATCATGCTCTTCAGAGCGCCACGTTCTTAGACATTCCATCTGCACACTGGCGGTGTAGGCCCCAGATTCCTGTGTGTGCTTTCAAAGCACCCCCCCTCATGTCTGATATTCATTGTCAAATAAGGAAAGACATGTCTCCTGCTTTAGTATTGCCCGCATGCTACCACTTGGCAGCCCTTCAGAATTTTATGAAAAATAGCAATGAATAATTAACAAATCATTTGAGTTGCTACCAAAAGCCTGAAGAGAACAGCACCGCCTCAGCTCTCACCAACGCAGACAGGCCTTGACAGTGTTTCCTCTCTTAATAAAGGCTGGCCAAGATGCAGGCTAGCTGATTACACCCATGAGGGAGGCTGGCATGCAGGGGATAAAATCATCCCTTCTTGCGTACTGCCTCTCACCGGGCTGCTCACGTGAGAGAGACACAAATAAAGCTGGCATCTCCATGACTTCCTCTCAGTTCTGCCACACTTTTCTGTCAGAAACCAAAATTTTGGTGGGCCTGTGAGCTCCATTATAGCAGTAGTTCTCAACTAAAGGAGAATTTGTCCTCTCCCCCAGGGGACATTTGGCAATGTCTGGAGGTGGTTTTGATTGTCACAATGGGGAAGGGAGGATGCTATTGGCACCTAGTGGGTGGCCCCAAATCCATTGCCATCAAGTTGATTCCAACTCACAGGGACCCTGTAGGACAGACTAGAGCTGCCCCATAGAGTTTCCAAGGCTGTAAATCTTTACAGAAGCAGACTGCCACATCTTTCTCTTGCCCAGTGGGTAGAGAGCAGGGATAATGCTAAACATCCTATGATGCACAGGACAGCCCCCCCACAACCGAGAATTATCTGGCCCACAATGTCAACAGTGCTGAGGTTGAGAAACTGCACTAGAGTAACTGAACGATGGGTCCCCCAGCGGATTCCTGTGCGTCCTGGTGCTTGTCATGAGCCCAGGACCAAAGAAACTTGGGCTCCCTCGAGTGGTGACTCATACTATGACAGCCAAGAAGAAAGGCCCAAAGCTGCAGGTTTGGGTAGCAGTAGTGTGTGTGAGTGGTGTGTGTGTGTGTGTGTGTGTGTGTGTGTGTGTGTGTGTGTTTAAACAAGTCATTTTATCCATCACAAAATATGCTTCAGTTGATGGCGACAGCGATTTTCATGAATCATTAATGAGCCATTTTCTTCTCTCCATGCTGTTAATGTCTATGCAGAGCCCTTCCAGAGAGCAGACTGCCTTCTGATTAGTCAGTGAGAGTGTTTATTTTCTGAAATATGTTCTCATTAAGAGTGGCACTTGAGTGCGAATTCGTGTGATTTCTTTTTGTTTGTTTTCTTCCTAAATTGAAACTCCCAGTGCTTTCAGCGTGCTTCCCAATCTCCCTTTTGGGAAGAGAATGTTACAGGCCGCCAGGAAAAACTGCTCCAGATAGTACTTTTTCTTACTGTTCTGAAATGGTAAGGATAAGGGAGTTGGAGGTCATTTTCATACTCTAATTTTGATCATCTGAACCACAAATGGTGCCAATCTTGCAAGGTACAATCAAATGGGTCTACAGTGAAGAATTTGCAAAGCATGTGTTGCCTCTGACAGATTGTTTGGTTTCCCAACCAAACAATAATTTTTACTGGATTGTTTAAAATCTATCTGTCCTATCTCATTTACCTAGTAGCCTGTTGTCTTGTCACTCCCATGTTCGTAATAATAATACTTGAGTAAATTCCATGTGACAGGCACTGGGTCACGTTCATTAACTCATTCAATCCTCATAGCATTCTTATGAAGTATTCTTACAGCATTTTACAGATGAAGAACCAGAGACAGGAGAAGATAAGTGACTTCACAAGATCATGGAGCCAGCGAGTAAGCAAACAGGATAAGACTCAAGGTCTGTCGGATCCCAAAGTATGTTCAATGCCCCACTGAAATTTTCAGGGCTCTGGTCAGTCAGAGGTGTCCCTGGGTGGTGGATATGGTTAACATACCCTTCTGCTAATCAAAAGGTTGGAGGTCCAAGTCCACCCAGAGGTGCCTCAAAAGAAAGGCCTGAGATCTACTTCTGAAAAAGTAGCCACTGAAAACACTGTGGGGCAGAGTTCTACTCTGACACACATGGGGTCACCACGAATTGAATAGACTGAGTGACCGCTGGTCAATCAGAACAGTTCTCTGAGTTGGCCCTGAAGATCTCCCCCAAAGGCTTCACCACCTCTCTGCAGCCTTCATTCTTGAGATCCTCTCATCACAAGCCCTCCACTACTGGTATCATTTCCGATCAGGCCCTCCCACGTCAGCTATGTTCTTTCTCAACTCCAGGTCTGCATGTTCCTTTTTCTCATCAGAAACGCACTCCCTTCTCCTCCCAACACTTCAAATTCTGCTTTTGCTTTAAGATTCAGTCCCCACCTCCACCATGAGGCCTTCCCTAATCTTTTCCATTTTAGGAACACTCCCTGACTAGATGTGAACATAAGACTACCTGAACCCTAAGATTTGGCTCTTTGTGCATTGCCTAAGAGAGAAAATAACTATTTCTGCCACTCTCACTGGTTATACAATTTGGGGTCCTTTGACTCGTTTCTCATCTGTAAAATAAATTAAATAGATTGGATTAAATGTCCAACCCATTTCACAGGATTGTTGCAATAAATAAATGAGCTCATGAAAATGAATTTTGTAAATAAATATAAAACTCTTTGTAAATGGCTCACTTATTAGCCTGGGTTCTCTTTTTCAGCTTTTCATTTTTCTCTTCAATTTTCCATCTGCTGCCCCAGATTCTGGTCAATCATACATCAAGCGGGTCACTAGGAAAGAAAGGGTTAGAGGGGAAGTGATCTTTACTCTTGCTTTGCGGGACTTTCTGCCATAGAAGTGCTACATGGTACCAACAGCCCAGGACTCCATCACACGTATTTTCAGAAAAGAAAAGAACAAATGACTACAGTCATGTAAACAATCTGAACGGCATCTTATAGCCCAGAATATACAGATTTTAATAAAGTACAGGAAAAAATCTATCTAATTGTGCTACTTTGCTGTACGTGTTGAGGGTGGGGTGGGGGGACGGGAGTAGATTTTCTTTATCTTTAGCAGCATCCCCATCGTCACATGGATAGTACTTTCTGGGATATTTATTAAATGCGTAGGGAAAATTTCCTGAAGAAATTCTGACTGAAATTGCATTGATTTTAGAAATTAATTCAGAAAGAATTGACATCTTTACCATGTTGAATCTCTGTATCCAAGAACATGGTATATAGCTCTCCATTTGCTCAAGTCTTCTTTTATAACCTTCTATAATATCTGATAGTTATAGCCAAAAAGATTTTTATATGTATCATTAGATTTATTTCTAAGTAGTTGCAGCTTTTCTTGCTATTTCCATAGACTATTTTATTATTATTATCGTCACATCCTTGTGTTTTGGAAAAACTATACCACTGTATGACTATTAACGTTTGTTAAGTAAATATACACCACACAGGAACCACCATGGTCGGCCTCAGCAACCGTGAATGTGACATGCTCCTTTTTGGGAAGCATGGCATGGCTTTGACACATGATTAAAGCTAAATGTGAAGGAGCCCTGGGGGTGGGATGATTAAGTGCTCAGCTGGGAAAGATTCGTAGTTCAAGCCCTCTACAGGGTCTGCAGAGAAAGACCTGGTGATCTGCTTGCATAAAGATTACAGCCTAGAAAACCCTATGGGGCAGTTTTACTGTGTCATGTGGGGTCGCTATGAGTCAAATCAACTTGATGGCTGTCTTAGGCTGGGATCTCTAGAGGAGCAAAACCAACGAAGTGAATACATAAATACAGGCAGTCCCTGGATTATGAGCAAGCTCCATTTCTAAGTCTGTCTTTAAGTCGAATTTGTATGTAGGCCGGCACAGTTAGATATGGTTCATATCTAACGTCAGCTAGTCAAATGTTTGTCTTAGTATATAGTATACAGTGTACCTTTCTATGCATAAAAAAAATTAAAGCAATACTTCAGTTACATAAAACATCTTTAACATAATAATACAGTAATAATAATGATAATGTTTAATGTGTGTCTCAAAGTAATACCCGTTTGTTATTATGAACCGTTGTATGTACCTCAAATTTTTAATATAATAGGCTTTACAGGGTTTGGTTTGGAACTACAAGTTGGATGTAAGTTGGATGTTCATAATCTGGGGACTGCTTGTATGTATATGTGTGTGTGTGTGTGTGTGTGTGTGCGTGTGTATAACCCAAAACCAAAATTCCCTGCAGTCTAGTCAGTTCTGACTCATAAAGACCCCATAGGGTTTCCAAGGCTGTAAATCTCTAGGGAAGCAGGCTGCCACATCTTTCTCCAGCAGAGTGGCTGGTGGTTTCGAATTGCCAACCTCTCGGTTAGCAGTTGATTGCTTTAACCACTGTGCAGCCAGGGCTTCTTGTATATGTAGACAGAGATTTATTTCAAGGAAATGGCCCATGCATTTGTGGAGATTGGCAATCCCAGATCCATGGGTCAGATGGCAGGCTGGAGGCTTCTCTGGACTCACGTGATTGCAGGGGCTGACAAACCCAAAATCTGCAGGTCAGGTGGCAGGCGGAAGGTGTCTCATATCCCAAGAACTGGAGGTCAAAAGGTGAGGAGATGAATGCCGGACTGAAGAAGAGAACGTGAGCTTTGCCAGAGCATCCATGTGTGTATATATGTATGTATATTTAATATTGGAAGCAGGCCACACACCCAAGGATACTCCCCTTCCCACTGATTGGCTGCTCACATCAGATCACAAAATGGAAGATAATTACGTAATGTCTGCCAAACCACTGAGAATCATGGCCTAGCCAAGTTGACACATAACATTAACCATCACCACAGCACCTAACAACAATAACATAGCTAAATGATAATTAATATAATATTTGTCCTTTTGCATCTGGCTTATTTCACTCAGCATAATGTTTTTAAGGTTCATCTACATCATAGAATTTATCAGAACTTCATTTCTCTCTATGGTTGAATAATATTCCATTGTATGGATATACCATTTTGTTTATTGATCCATATGTTGAAGAACACTTGGGTTTATCCCATCTTTTGGCTATTGTGACTAATGCCACAATGCACAGTGGTGTACATGTATCTGTTTAAGTCCCTGCTTTCAAGCCTCTTGGTATTTACCTAGGAGTAAAATCATACTGCCAAACTGTTTTCCATAGTGGCTGCACTATTTTACATTCCCACCAGCAATGCACGAGAGTTCCAATTTCTCTACATCCTGGCTAACACTTGTTAGTTTTCCATCCTGGTGGTTACAGGTGGTATCCTACATCCTAAAGGTTGTAGGTAGTATCTTATTGTGGTTTTGATTTGCATTTCCCAAATGATTAATGAAGCTGAACACCTTTTCAGGTGCTTATTGGCATTTTATATATCTTCTTTGGAAAAATGTCTATTTAATCCTTTGCCCATTTTTTAACTGGGTTGTTTGTCTTTTTGTTGTTGAGTTGTAGGAGTTCCTTATATGTTTTGGATCTCAAACCCTTATCAGATATATGGTTCCCAGATATTTTCTCCAATTCTGTAGATTGTGTCCCTGCTTTCTTGTTAAAGTCCTTTGATGCACAAATAATTTTCATTTTGATGAATTCCAATTTACCTATTTTTTCTTTTGTTTCTCATGCTTATGGTGTCATATCTAAGAATCCATTGACAAAAACAAGATCTTGAAGTTTTACTCTTATATTTTCTTCTAAGAGCTTTATGGTTTTAGTTCTTAAATTTAGGTCATTATCCATTGATTTTTAATGCCACCTCTTAAACACTAATTTCCCAAATGAGGCTCTGTGTCTTTCTGATTTTCAAACCTCTTCCATTGGTATGTCTGCTGTGTTATTTAGATTTTATGTGTTTTATTAGCTCCCTCACTGTTCTTTTTTGGTATTTTCCTCTTAAGTATTTTTCCATGTGCACTCGAGAATCTTCCAGCCTATTTCCCTCCCCGCTAAAATAATAATAATCTCGTTGGTATTTTTATTAAGATCACTTTCATTTTATAGGTTAACTGAGAGCGAAACACCATTCTTATGATGTTATATTTTCTGAAGTAGCTTCTTAAATGTGCCCCGTCCCTCAGTTTCCTCTTCTGTTCATTCTGCTGTCTGCCACCTAACTAATCTGCCACTGCGTCGTCTTCATTAAATCACATCCCTGAGTTAACCTAATCCACACTTTTTTTGTTTTCATGCTTTTTCCTTTCAGAAATCTGCCGTGTCCTCTTCTCACCCCTCCACTGACTAAAAGCCTTGATAAATCCTCTCGTTCATCCAGTTCATGTCCTCAGTGAAATCTTGGCTGGCTTCTGTGGCTCTCCAATGTTCTCTCCCTTCCATGAAATCACTGCTCTCTCTGCCTCACCAGTTAACACTAGATTGCACATGACTTTTGTTACTAACTTGTGTTTATCTTGAGTGGCTTAGGTTTCAAAACAGATAATTAAACATTTTATTAAATTTACATTAAAACCCAAATGTTGGAATAATGATACATTCTCTCAGGACAGAGTTTTATTACATTGGACCTGCATATGCCTTAACTTCTTATATTTCCACATCATATGTCTCTCTCCATTCACTCAATCTGTCAACAAGTGTGTATTGCTTGCCTACCATGTGCCAGGTACTCTGATAAGTCATTGGACATTTATATCAGTGAGATTGGGCTAAGGTGAGCAACAATAACACATAGCCTCCAATTATAGTGCTTTACAACTGTAATGGCTTGCTTTTTGCTCATGTTGTGTGTCCATCCCCATTTAACTTTGACACTGCTCCAAATCTTCTTTATTTCAGGACTCAGGTTAAAAGAGGAGCCTCTATCTAGGTCGAGTTGGTCTCATGGCAAAGGGAAAGAGCAACGGTGAAAACTCTTAAAGCTTCTGCTCAGATGTAGCATATGTCAATTCTACTCATATGTTTTGGCCAAAGCAAGCCACGTGGCTAAGCCTGAAATCAAAGGACTAGAAATATAATGTTTCAGTAGGAAGGAGCCCTTTAGTGAAAAGCATTGAATATTTTAAACAAATAGTACAATTTACCATAGCAATAAAGTGGTGAAAAAGACAGATACAGTGCTGATCTCATACAGCTTACAAATTAGCAGGAAATATGGACATTAACCAAATAATAGCACAATTGTGGCAAATGCTCCAAAAGAGAAGAAGAGGATGTTAAGAAAACATATAATGGGTAAGCCAACATAGCCCGTGTGGTTTTAAAGAACCTTCCCATCACCACCAAGAGAGATTTGAGAGTTAATGGAAGTTAGCTAGACAAGAGAAAGGCTTACCTCCTAGTCAAATGCTTTTAATAACTTGAAGTCATTAAAAACTTATGGACATACTAATTTGACTGAGATGAGCAGAATTAATATACTTCTATGTTGCAATTTCTCCACATCTACATTAAAAAACAAAACAAACACTTAAAGACTCAACATTCTACAAATCCTTATTAATATGTTTTTTCCCATATGACAAATCAGGGATAACTTTAAGATTACATTATTTTGTTGACATTTTCGCTGGTTTTGAGGGATCTAAAATGAAAACATTTTATTTAGACTGCGGTATACCTTTCTGAGGGGCCCTAGTGGCTCAGCGGTGAAGCGCACGGCTGCTGACCAAAGGTGGGCGGTTCGTACCCACCAGCTGCTCTTTGGCAGAAACATGCGGCAGTCTGCTTCCGTAAAGATTTGCAGCCTTAGAAACCCTATGGGGTAGTTCTACTGTGTCCTGTAGGGTCACCATGAGTCAGAATCGACTCGACAGCAATGGGTTTTGGCAACATGTGAGTATTGATATTTACACTACCAATATATTTGCACAATATATGTAATGTATGTTGTATTTTCTTTGGTCTAAAAATTTAGTGCCATTCGCAAAAGAAGTTGGCAGAAATTATAGAGCAAGGGAATGTTTTAACCATTTCAAATGGGAATGTACCCTATCCCTAACTTGTAATTATTAGACCATTTCCTCTTTCATAAGATGATCTTACTCTCAATTATTTACTGAGATATAAATGAGTAAACTAAAATGATGCTGGGGTCTTAGTCTTGCTTTCCTAATAGAAGCCTCAGAAGAGAGCCTTTGTAATTCCGTCTCCATACCATATGTCTCTGTTGACATTAAAATGCTTAGTTCCAAATGAGTTGGCTTCATTCAAGCATCTTAATTCAAGAGTGGATGATTAGATCTTAAGCTAAAAACCTATTAGGATGTAAGCACTTGTGTTTTTGAAAGGTATTAAGGGAACATCATAGTGTGGTTATAGATAAATCCTCCCTATCTAGTAGTGGGTTGGCAAAAACCTCATTTGATCTTCAAACATTACAGACGAGCTTCATGTCAATGTTAAGCACAGAAGGAGAAATCTGCCAAGGGTTTGGTATAGAATACACATAGATGTCTGTTTTCATCCTTTGCTAATAGTAGTTTCAGAGATCCCATCTCTGAGCAAGGATAGTAAGAAAGGATCAAGTATCTTTCATATGCAAAAAAATACACTGACCAAAATTCCACAGGCACCCACCTAAATAGACTTCTAAAGTCAATGCCACCCTATGATGGGTTTATGCACCCATAATGCTTCTTAACGGGCATCAGGCTACAAAGCAATCAGGGAAACAATGTGAGTAGAAAAGGACAAATCACATGGTAAATACTTATAATTCCTTTCAGAAAGCACATACTGATCTAAACAAAACCCGGTGCTATGATTGTTCCTGCTTTTATTTAACTGCAGGTGTGGTCCAAACTAATAGGATTCTCCCACTCTTCCCCCACCCCGCCCCCAGTTAGTTTGTGTTAGTGCCTGTGTAATCCAGGAAAATTTGCTATAGAAATCCTATCATCAGCAAGGCACAGCGAACTTCATATAGGGAATGTGAAAATCACTTCATAACCATCTGCCTAATGTTTTGGCAGACATTTGTTTAGCTTACAGAGCTACTACCAAGTTGGGACTCCTCATCAAGAATAGGCATGTCTACTAGGAAATAAAACAGAACTTAAAGTCCTAGGATCGAGATTTCCTAATTATGATCTGCCAGGAGACTTGTAAGGCTCCTGACTATACTAGTTTTGAAGAAAGAAAAGAGAAGATTGTTTTATCATTATCTAATTTCAAAGGCATCTATAGTTCATTTGTTCGTTCCTTCCTTCCTCCCTCCCTTCTTGTTCCCCTCTCTCTTTCTTCTTTCATTTATTATGGAAAAAATACCATGGATACAAAGGATCCAGTAAAGGTGGGCTTTGATTTAAACTCCTTTGAGAATCTTAGTGGCTCATATCTCTAAGTACATAATCCCTCAATGTTTTACCCTGGTTGGGCATCAGCTGTTGACAAGCTCTTTGTTGCGCATTAGTAATTTCACTGGTAACCATGCAGGAATAAGAAATAGATGCTTTATAATCAGGAATGTAAATTACTACTAAAAGAGTCAGATGTGTATGTCAAACTACTTACTGACTTAAATTTGAAATAGAGCAGACATCATGGATTAATTTTTATTGATAATGCCTCTTACTCTCTGCTCCCCAAATAGGTTTTGAGTATCAAAAAAGTATTTTCTGGTCCAGACATGCAAATGAAAATAGGAAGATAGGTTCAGAACTTGAAAGAAATAAGACCATGCTTAAAAGAAAGTTGGCTTCATGAAAATAAAAATTTTCATGACAATTCAAAGCACAGCATTCAGAACTGAGACCATAATTGGGGAGCAGGGATAGCTAATAGAAGTTGCCTTACAAGAGAACTATCCCCACTAGGACGCGTTTTCATACTCTAATTTAAATGGAGGATAAACGCAATCTTGATTCACTAGAAGTTAATCAAATTATACAAACAAACTCTAAAATATTGTGATACTAAAGGCACAATTGGAAATTTGGACACTGACTCTATATTTGATGACAATAGCAAATTACTGTCAACTTTTTTTAGGCCTGATATGGTATTCTAGTTTCTTTCTTTTTTTTTTTTCCTTTAAAGTCTTTTAGAGACACATAGTAAAATATTTATGAATAAAATAATATTTTATCTTTGACTTGCTTCAACATAATATTGGGGAGTGGGGATACATGAGGATACACACTAATATAAGAGTTCTGTGGGTGCAGTAGAGTTGGCTGGAGGTTGGGAAGTTGGAAGATCTTACACTGCAGAAACAAAAACCTTCAAATAGAGTATTAAGTCTCCATGGTCTAAAATGTCCTTTGGCCACCTTGCCACGCTGTACGGTTACCACCCTGCCTTTCTTCTCCTACTCTTTTTCTTCTTTGCCCATCTATCAAGAGAAAACAAACAAAAACTTCCCACCATTTGTTTATGCAGAGCACTCTAGTGGTTTCTAGGGTCCTCCCCTCCCCATCTCCAAACTCTCTACTTTGGAATTCCCTTTGCATATCCAAAGACTCACCAATGTCCTCTGGTAAACAATGAAGCATCTGTTCTGGGTAGAGCCTTTTCCATCCCCACTAGATCCTTCAAGGAAAAAGAAGACTATAAAAATATTGTTATCATTCTCGTGGGAATTATGTCAATCCCCTCCCAACCTCTTTGAATATATAAACAGTTAAATTAGTATAGATTTTAAATGGAAAAAAAATTCTTTTCTGTTACAATAATTTAGTTCTTTAATTCAGCCAATTTGTAACTATGCCTGCCATGCTGGGTGCTAAGGGATATGCAAACTAAATGGATGACAAATCTTCTGGGAAGAGTCAGCTGAGTTGAGTAGACAGATTCATAGGACACAGTTGAGTTATAATATAAGAGATTGATTATGTATCCAATGAACCTAACCTCCAAAAATGTATTTCAGTTCATTGGCATTCGCCTTTCCTGTTATCCATATGCTCAAATAATATAATGTTTGCAGAGGACCAGTATTCTTCCGAATCTCATTTATGGCCACGTGTATGGTCAAGCCACAAATTATATATCTTTTTTGACTCTTGTTCAACTTTTCTCTGACTTCACTGGTCAGAGGACCAGATTCACCAAAAACCAAACCCATTTCCATCAAGTCAGTTCCGAAGGCCAGATTAGCGTGGGTAAAAGAAGGAGGATCTTCATTTACAGGGTAGGATCAACCTCCCTTCTGTAAACAATGAAAAATCTTGTGTAAAATATATAAACAGCATCATCTTAAAGCCATCAGGGAACTCTCAAGAAAGAAAAAAAAAATTTTCCGCCCAGGGACTGAACCAGATGAACTTGAACTCCTGTTCTCACCGTTTCCAAGGTGCAAGTAATTGGAGATATATCCCAGGGTCCCACCAAGGCTGGAAGTCCACCAACCTGCATCTGAAAGGGCTACACCCTCAGAGTAAAAGTGAACTAGAAATAACCCTGCTGCTTCTCTCTACCCTCATCCCCAACCTGGAGACTGCAAAGAAAATCCAACCTTGGTGCTGAGCAAAGGAGAGAAAAGAAAAAGAAACCACTACTGAGAAGTTGGAACTGCAAGCTTGACTCAGGTTTATAGCCTGAATTCACACTCCCTGAGTGGTTTGAAAAGCCTCCAGCCAAGAATTTAATTGAGTGATCACAGATTAGTAGTGCCACAAGGTGCAAAGCAGAAGCAAATGTAGGTCCTCTCTGAAGAATCTACCTTCAGAGAATTCTGGGAAATAAAATTCAAAGTATAATGAGCAGCTCACAATAAAAATTAGAAGCACAAGGATAAGGCACCATGAGCAGGAATTATGAAGTCTTTGGATAGCACAGATGGTTACTGGTTCGACTACTAACTGAAAGGTTGACAGTTCAAATCCACACAGAGGCACCTCAGAAGAAAGGTCTGGTGATCTGCTTCTGAAAGGTCACAGCCTTGAAAACTCTATGGAGCAGTTCTACTCTGCAGCATATGGGGTCACTATGAGTTGAAGGCGAATCGACAGAAACTAGTTTGAGTCTTTTGGGTTTTGAGCAAGAATTTAAACAAACAAACCAGCAGGCACAGACTCATAAGGACTTCAGATAATGGAAGTATCAGACATAAACTATAAAAAACTCTGTTTACTATCATTAAAAAAATGAACGACACACTTGAAAATATGTGCAAGGAGCAACAAACTACAAAATAGAACCAAAAAGTTCTTAAAAGAACTGAACTGACTTCTAGAAATGAAAGATAAAAATCTTAAAATTAAAAACTCAGTGACATAAGGAATTGCCATTGGTATTTTTTTCACTGTGATTATAGTATAGTAATTCTGTTAAAAAAAAAAAAAACAACACAAAACCTAATCAATTGGAAATACATACTGAAATGTTTTCACATGAAATATCATTTCAGGTGAAATAACACAATGTCTGGAATTTGCTTTAAAATGCTCCAGGAGAATTATTTTTAAAGTGTATATGTGGAGGTAAATGAAATAAGATTGTTAAAATGTTGACAATCATTGACACTGAGTAATAATCATATGGAGTTTTTTTATATTATTCCCTGTAATCTGGCATATGTTTGAAAATTCAGATAATAATAAGTTTGTCCATTTAAGAGATAGATTGTATTTTATCTGGTTAGTATGGGACCAGATGTTTATACTGTGTCCATTAAATTAATTTTAAAAGTGAATGATTAAAAAACGTAGGAGGGTCTTAAATATTTTCAAGTAATTCTATTATATGTTTAAAATATGTATAAATTTTCACAGGCTCATAAAAACTATAAATAGATGTTATATAGGAAACGAAAAGCTGAAAAGTATGGGTTTGACAACAGATTAATCAAAGATGAAAAGAAAATTAGTGGACTGAAACTGAGATCTGTAGAAGTTATCCAGAAAACAGCAGTGACAAAGCAACAGTAAATACAAGTTAGAGAAAGAGATGTGGATGTTATGAGAAGGAACAACATAGACTTGACTAGAGTCACATAAGCACAGGAAAACTAGAATTAGGCAGAGGCAGTATTTGAAGAGACAGTATTTGAGGGTTTTCCAGAACTGATGAAACACACCAACCCGAAGATTCAAGAAGCCTAAGCTGTATAATTAAAAAGAAATCCACACCCGGAAACATGACAGTGAAACTAAAAACAGAAAGAAAAATTTAAAAAACCAAAACAAAGAAAGAAACTTAAAAGCAGAAAATAGCAAAGGCATGTTTTCTTCAGGAAAGCAACAGTCAGTCTGAGAGTACTTTTCTCGATAGTAACAATGAAAGCTGTAAGCTAGTACAATGCTATTCTAATCTACTGAGAGAAAATAACTAAAAACCTAGAATTCTTACCTCATAAAATCATACTTCAGAAATGAAGGTTAAATCGAGACATTTTCACACGCACAAAATCTGAAGCAGTATGTTACCAGCAGACCCTACTTGGAATACTAAAGAATGCTCTTCAGGCATCAGTAGAAAGCTTCCAGATAAAACGTCTGAGATACAAAAAGGAAAGGAGAGACTAGATAGGAGTAAATATGTAAGTAAATCTAAACAAGTGTTGGTTGTATAAAACAATCCACTACCTGTCTGCCAGTTTGGTGTGGTGGGGTGGCTCGTGTGTTGCTGTGATGCTGGAAACTATGCCACTGGTATTTCAAATACCATCATGGTCACTCATGGTGAACAGGTTTCAGCAGAGCTTCTACACTAAGACAGACTAGGAAGAAAGGCCTGGTGATCTAGTTCTGAAAGTTAGCCAGTGGAAACCCTATGGATCACAACAGAATATTTCCCAATGTAGTGCTAGAAGATGAGCCCTCTAGGTTGGAAAGTACTCGAAATGCACAGTGGTCACAACAATGGACTCAAGCATACAAACGATTGTGAATATGGAGCAGTTTTGGACAATGTTTCATTCTGATGTACATGGGGTTATCATGCATCTGAGCCAACTCAACAGCAACTAATAGTAAGTATAAGAATAAATAATGTCATTTGATTTCACTCAAAAATTTAGCATAAGTCTTAAACAAAACATTAGGAAACCAAACTATCTGTGTCCTGAAAGGAAAATACATCATGACTAAGTTGGGTTTATCTCAGGAGTACAAGGTTGGTTTAACACTAGAAAATTAATGTACATATTGACAGATTAAAAGAGAAAAATTATACAGTCATCTCAATGGATGAAGGAAAAAAACCTATTTGCTAAAATTCAGAATTCATTTCATGATCCAAATTCTCAAAAAGATTGTTTAAAAAGTGCTTTTGCAAACTGGTAATGCAAGGAACTTCTTTCACCTGATGAAGACATCTACAAAAATGCACAAGCAAATATTATACTGAATGATAGGCAAAAGTGTTAAGAGCAGTCCCTTCTAGATCAGGGAATACACTAGAATGTCTGCTATCACCCCTTTTATTCAGCCTTATACTGTCCATCCTAGCCAGCAAAATAAAACAAGGAAAAGAAATAAAAGGTAAAAGAGATGATCAAAACTGTCATTATTTGCAGACGATATGATGGTGAACATAGAAAACTCAAAAGCATATACAGATCAATTGTTAGAATTAACTGGAGGGTTTGGCAATGTTGCCAGATACAAATCACTGTAGAAAAATCAGCTGCATTCCTATATACCAGCAAAAAATAGGACAAAAAAAGCACTATGTTGTTGTGTGCCGTTTAGTCAATTGTGACTTACAGCGACCCTATAGGACCCCATAGGGTCTCCTAGGCTGTAATCTTTACAGGAGCAGATCGCCAGGTCTTTCCTCCCTCACAAGTCGTTGGTGGGTTGGAACTTCCGACCTTTCTATTAGCAACCGAGCACTTAACCACTGTGCCACCAGGGCTCCTGAAAAGCACTATACAGCACTGAAGATGGAACGAACTACAGCTGTTCACATCAACAAGGACGAAGTTCACAAACATAATGACGAGCAAAAGAAGCCAGCCCCAAAAGAATGTATACTGTACTGCTACATTATATATACGTTCAAAAACAGGCAAAATTAAGCAATTTATGGTTGAGGAACGCACACATCAGTGGTAAAGCAGTAGAGAAAAACAAAGGAATGATTATGACATTAGTGAGGATATTGGTTACCTCTGGGAGAAGGCAGAGAGATGAACAACGAGGGCTCATACAGTCATAATTTAGTAGAGCTTCTGTGAGTTTTCATTTTTAATTAATAATGTACATATTCAGAATGTTTCCACTGGCCAGTTCCTTCTGAAGTAGACTGTCAGGTCCTTCTTCCTAGTCCGTCTTAGTGTGGAAGATCCACTGAAACCTGTCCACCATGGGTGACCCTGCTGGTATTTCAAGTACCAGTGGCATAGCTTCCAGCATCACAGCAACATGCAGGACACCACAGTAGGACAAACTGACAGATGAGTGGTGGAACTTCATCTGTATGAAGAAGAACGTGGCATCAGGATGGGAGGCAGACTCATTAACAACCTATGATTTGCAGATCATACAACGTTGCTTGCTGAAAACAAAGAGGACTTGACCCACTTACTGACGAAGATAAAAGACCATACCTCGACATGAAGAAAACAAAAATCCTCACAAGTGGACCAATGAGCAACATCATGATAAATGGAGAAAAGATTGAAGTTGTCAGAATTTCGTTTTACTTAGATCCACAATCAATGCCCATGGAAGCAGCAGTCAAAAAATCAAACGAGATATTACATTAAGCAAATCTGTGGCAAAAGACCTTGTTAAAGTGTTGAAAAGCAAAGATGTCACTTTGAGGACTAAGGTGCACCTGATGCAAGCCATGGTATTTTCAGTCACCTCCTATGCATGTGAATAAGGAAGACCGAAGGAGAACTGATGCCTTTGAATTACGGTGTTGGCGAAGAATGTTGAATATACAACGGACTGTCACAAGAACAAACAAATCTGTCTTGGAAGAAATACAGAGAGAATGCTCATTAGAAGCAAGGATAGCGAGACTTGGTCCCACATACTTTGGACATGTTATCAGGAGGGATCAGTCCCTGGAGAAGGACAACATGCTTGGTAAAGTAGAGGGTCACAGAAAAAGAGGAAGATCCTGAACAAGATTGATTGACACGGTGGCTGCAACAATGGGATCAAGCAGAACAATGATTGTGAGGCTGGCTCAGGACGGGGCAGTGTTTCATTCTGTTGTACATAGGGTCGCTGTGAGTCGGAACCGACTCGACGGCACCTAACAACAACAACACTTTATATATGGTTTTTATACACTTCTGATATGTTTTACAATAAAAAAAAAAGCCAAAGAATAAATGGGACTAGGGAGAAAATTTGGTAAATGTTAAATACCTAGTAAGGAAATGGTAACTAGGTCCTGTGGGTTTTTTCCCTCAGATTACATTTCTGAGCTTTCCAACATCTACATATGAAAACAAATCTTCCTCTCTGGCATAAGGTTGAGTATAATATTGGGGATAATTCACTCTTGTTTGGAGTGTTTATCCATTCTCAGAATTCAACAACTACCATATGCTTATAACTTCTGAAACTCTATCTCCGTTGCTTCCTGTCACCTGAGATGCCTGTGGGACATTCACTGAGGAGAGTGAATAGCTGATTAGAGATATGGGATTGTGTCATCCGAGAGAAGCTGAAGGTGGAGACATTGGTTTGGGAGTCCACTTACAGGAAGTAAGAGTTGAACATGTGAGGGAGGGGCAGGTGTAGGTGAGTGGCATGAGACTGCCAGGGAGGAGAGAGAGAAAGTGATCATTTGTATTGCACACACACAAAAAAGGCTTTGGTAAACCAATTAATCCCAACTTTGCCATAACTAGTTATATAACCTTGAGCTCTGTCTCCCAAAGTTCTGTAACTCTACCTCCTACTAACTAACCACTTGGCCCTGATCCCCCTTTTATCGTAAACAGAGCCCAATTAGTAAACCCCAGGCCAACTCTAGGTCCTGGCATATATCTGCTCTCCTGACACCTATCCCTCCTCCCTGTCCTGGCTTAAGGCTCAGAGCAGCTCACCACCATGTCTGTTTTGACCAAAACATGGTTAATATTTATTAATCATTTACTATGTATTAGGTACTCTTTTAAATATGTTACGTTTATTTAATATTCACAATCATCCTATAAAAGTAGATATTACCATTATCCCTTTTTTATGAAGGAAATACAGAAAGATTAAATCATTTGTCCAAGGCTGTCTGCCTCAGAACCCCCTCCAGTAACCTACGGGGAGGTTTCTTTAAGAAAAATAGCTCCACTGTGACTGGTTGAACTCTCGTGACCAGAAATCCAGAATGCTAACTGGTACAATCTGAATGCTCCTTAGAAGCGAGGATGGCAAGACTTCGACTCACTTTGGACACTCATCAGGAAAGACCAATTGCTAGAAAGGGACATCAAGTTTGGTAAAGTAGAGGGTCAACAAAATCGAGGGGAACCCTCCATGAGATGGATTGACACAACGGCTGTAACAATGGACTCAAATATACCCACGATCGAGAAGATGGCACGGGACCGGGCAGCATTTTGTTTGATTATACACGAGGTCATCATGAGTCAGAGCTGAATGGACAGCAGCTAACAACAACAACAACGGTCGGTCCCCTTCCTGCCAACACTTCCCTTTCTTAAAAACCTCAGCTTCTTATTGTGACTAGAGGAGAAAGCCTGTTCCTGGGGTCAATCCCTGGCTCTCCACTATGAGGTGGTCCTCCTCTACCCCCACTACCGCCTCCTCAGGGTGTCCCATTGCCACCACGTACCCTCCGCACAGAGCCCCAACTGTCTACTGCCCCAGGCCTTCAGCTGTTCTCGGGGTTCCTAGTTTGTCCATTAGCATTAATGGATCAGCTCCCCTCATAAGGTTTCCAAATGAAGGCCTGGCCTGCCAGATCATAAAGGTTAGGCCCTTGTATTCCAGAGGGCTGCGTCAGACGAGGAATTCTACTAGAAAGCTTTGCATCTGGAGTTTTCTAATGGTGCCTTCAGGCAAAAAGAATTAAAATTAAACCACCAACCAACAGCCCCTCCCCCACACCCCCATTCTGACTTTCCCCACAGTGAGATTTCTAAGTTGGTTAAACAGAATTCATTAATAAGCAAGGGGGAAAATCACTCCAGGCAGTTTACTCTTGGAAATGTAAACTGTTAAAACATCTTGTGGTACGAGCATTCTGAAAATCATGCATTTTCTCTAGTGTTTCGTGATTTCACAGGATCAAAGATTTTCTGGTAACGTGCAGTAAACATTAAGATGGTCAGATCTAAGGCCATGGCTTCCAGGGTGATTTATGATGAAGGTGGCCTCTTGTATAAGTTTGGAATCCGGAGCTATCATTTACTTGACCTCCCTCTGTTCTCAGCTACCTGATTTTCTCCTTAAAAATATGATTTATTCCCAGGGGCGTGTACGTGAAATTCTTGGTCCCCTTACATGTATGAAATTGTTGCCCGGTGCTCTCTCTCACACTTATCTCTCTCACTCACACACACACACTGCTCACTGGGGTGGAGGTGGGGTTAAGGTTGTAACCTAGAAAGAACCCTAGAAAGAAGTGGTTTGAAGGCCCCTTTGAAGGCCTGGCTGGCTGGGCCCGTCCAGAGGCAGGACTCTGGCAGGAGGGGATGAGGAGGCTTCTTCACAGAGGGTTCCCAACCTGTCTTTGTCTGAGGAATGGGCACCGGGCCAGCCTCAGCCCCATGGATTGCCGCTCTTGGCCTCCAGCCCAGTGATGGATCTGACTGTCATTTCCCTACCCCCAGTGAGGCAGGAGACAAACTGAGAATGAGGGATGAGGAGGGGAAAACAGAGACCGGTCTGGGAAAAGAAGTGGGCGTGGTGATGCTGGAGGTCCAGTCTGGTTTTATAGGACTCAGCTGGGAGGTGGGGGCCTCAGCCCATCCCAGTACCCTCTTGTCAGCCCCCTTTCTCTGTTAGACTCCATTATGAATAACCAGGGACAATAATGACTCCGTCAGAAGGACTATCTTGTAGTCAGGCAGCCAGAGAGGTGGGAAGGCTGTTGCTCCATCACATGAAACAATGAGATGCTGGTGACGGCCGGTCTTATTTTTAAAGACTTCCTGAAAAGGGAAGCCCATGATCTTCCTTGAGAATGAATTCCAGAGTTCAACACCCCTCACATGCAGGAAATTCTTCTTTACACCCAATTTAAATCACTCAGACAACTCAAATAGCCACTAGGTACTTAAAACATGATGCCACAGACAGAGAAAGAACAAGGCTAACAACACTGAGCAGGCAACAAAATGGCCACTTCTGTGGACTTATGGAAAAAACACTACGGAGAGCTATAATAGCTGCTGGACCGTCCCGCTTTGATTTTTTTTTTTTTTTCCTCCAAAATTTTTATATGTGGTTCTTGTTTGTGAATGTATTTCTCTTGATTAAATTATAGTACCTTAGAGATGTAAAGAATCGGAGAGCTCATCTAGTTCAATTCCCTTTATGTTCCTGATGAGGAGCAAGAGACCCAGAGAGGTTAAGTGACTAGCACTGGTCATACAGGTGGAAGGGGTGGAAAAATGGCTAGAATCAGGCAAACCAGGCTTTTACTCTCTCTTCCCCCTCTCTCAAGTGTCATGCCTTCCCTGCCTTTCTCCACTTCAACCTAGTTTGAAAACTTTATCTATTCCTTTCCATGGCATCCAAGGACCCTGCGTGGTGCAAGCAGTTTACGATTGGCTACTAACCTAAAAGTTGGTGGTCTGAACACAGCCAGTGGCTCGGTGGAAGAAAGGCCTGGTGAACTGCTTCCATAAAGATTACAGCCAAGAAAACCCTATGGAGCTCAGTTCTTCTCTAACACATGGGGTCGCCATGAGTTGGGGGCCAAATCCACACAGCTATCAATAACAAAAACATGAACATTCATGACAGCCAGCTCAGCTCATGTGTGCTTATTCATCTGTATCTCCCACTAGACTGTAAGCTGCATGAAATCATGATCCATGCCTGTCTTGTTCTCCACTGAATCCTTAACACCCAGCCAAATGACACAGCACAGTTAGAAAACTAATAATCAGGTAGTAGATTGCCGAGCAACTGGAAATGCCATGAGGAACCATATTTTGATTCCATTGGTTTTTCTCTCTGTAGTGAGTCACAGGTATTGGTGCTTGTGGAAGAAAGCTGAATGCATATACCCAAGAAGACAGTGATTGGGCATAATAAAAGCTTGGTAATTGTTCAAAAGCCCTTCCCACTCTAACAGGTGAGAACATTTCAGAGTCTATCTACCAGATGACAGGCAATCTTCATATACAGGAGAAGCCCATGTAGACTTGAAAGAAGAGCCTTACCTAGTGACCACCTCTCAGAAGCTGGGCCTCTCTACAGTGTTTAGAGTTGTTATTCCCCAATCATGCCTTCCTTTAGGCATACAGTCTTCCAGATTTCTCCAAGCTGGGGTTTCCCAAGAACAGTATGAGTGAAAATCATTAATGTGGTTCACCAAATATTTCCAACTCTCTGCCCTTCAGGAGCATGGCAGGATTGAACTTCCTGGTACTTTCATAGCTGGATGGAATCATGTGACCGTTCTAGAAAATGAGTTGTGAGAAGAACTTTTAGTTGTTGCTGGTTCCAGTCACTCCCGAGCTCTTTCCATTTGCCACAGCAACCAGCAACATTCCTGAGAGTAGCTGCTCCCTTAGCCTGGGTCCCTGAGTAAGGAGACAGCGAGCAGGGCCCCACAACGGACATGGAGGTGACCAAAGGGAAAACCTTCATAGTTCTAAGCTGCTAAGATTTGGGGGTTATCATACAGGATAACCTAGCCCAGAGGAGACAATGTGTGAGGTAGTTGTGACACAGTGGTTAAGCGCTCGGCTGATAGCCTAAAGGTAGACAGCTGGAACCCACTAGCTGCGCAGCAGGAGGAAGATGTGGCAGTCTGCTTCCGTAAACATTACAGCCTCAGAAACCCTATAGGGAAGTTCTCCTCTGTCCTGTAGTGTCACTATGGGTTGGAATCGACTGGATGGCAATGGGTTTGGTTTTCCGGTTTCAATGGCTGTGGCATTTAATAGTATTGAATCCTGTGAAGACAAAGTTATTCGTTTTTCAGATCTCTTTCAGTCATTCTGGTGAGTCATGGCCACCTTCAATTTTAACAGAGAACAGAACTTGGGCTTGGAGTATGTGGCTAGAATCTAATTCCATTACTTTGTTTTTGCATTTTCTTTTACTGTAGCTTCTATTTATGGAAGGTGGTACTGCATTTTTTAAATATATGGTAATGTTATAAAATTTCCCTTGAAAACGTATTTATTTAGATAGTTAACATTTCTACAGTGCCTACTATGTGATCAGCCTGTTCTAAACTTTTAAAGTATATTTACCTATTTACTCCTCATAACAGTCTTACGAGACAGGCACTCTTACTATCTCCATTTTACAGATGAGAAAACTGAGATGCAGAGATTATGATAAGTAACCCGAGGCCCCCCTTTTAGTAAGTGACAATCAGAATTAGAATCCAGGCACTCTGGCTCCACAGTCTATTTTGTGAGTTGATTAAAAGAAAACTATTATTGCTCTTATTGTTCAGGTGGTATGTCCCTATGGCAAAAATTACGAATACAGAACACAAATGACTAAACTTTGGAAACCGCTCCTTGCTAAGCCAGATCTTTGCCTCTTTGCCACAGAGTGCCCTCTTATCAGACTCGCCCACCTGTGTTCCTGTTAGGGCCAGAGAGTCCTTTGCCCGGGTTCCAGCACAGAATACATGTTGCTCAGGTAGCCGGGACAGTACTCTTCGATGCAACCATAGAAGGGAAAGGTATTTGTGAGAGCTGGAAGGAATACAGAAGGGGCTGTAGATATTCAGAGGAGAAGGAGAGAATGACCATCTGTGTGTTAGTTTTTATCTTCGGGGAGATCCTCCTTCCAGAAGTACTAGAGGTATTGGCACCCACTCAACAGATGAATTAGGTTCTTGCCACCCCGTATACAATGCCAGCTAGCTCCAGCTGCTCCCAGCTCTCTCTGTTTAAAGGGCTTAAAGGAGACACCTGGATAACGATCTACTGATTGGCTATAGATTTTTCTGTATTTTATTTTAAGGTTTTCAGTTTTTAGAATGTATTGTGCAAACTAATTTGTACAAGGAAATTTATAATAAATTTCCCCCTGAAATTTGTTTGCATGGAACGCTCTAGTTTCTTTGTGTGGTAGGTTGCTAATGTTGTTAGAAAGCTTTTCTTTTTGAAATGATTGTGGCTTTAAGACCTATATATTTCTGGGAAAACAATAGCTTTAGGGATAAGTGGGTTTGAAAGGGAGGGCTTTTCTCAGCCAGGGTACACTCACTCTGGCTTTTTCTAATAGGAGAAAAAAGTCTTTCTGATTCTCCCCCATCCTTGGGCCATCTCGTCGTATGTTTTATAGTTGCAGTGCCTAAGCATATGGAAATAAGCCTAGAGCTGGAGAAACCACAAAAGAGGCTCGGAGTCATATATCATTCAGCGCAACATGATTGGTGGTGACGGTTGAGGGTGGGAAAATCTATATTCATTATTGGTTAAGAGTAGAAAGCATGAGTCGGCAGTCTAGTTTCTCTTGGTCTTGTTACCTTGATTACCATTTCCTGGACAGTGAATCCAGACCTAATGCAATTTTCCCAATCAGCCGAGAAGACAATATTGGTTTCTTTTTCAGGCACTTTTTTTTATCGTTCCTCTGAAGAATTAGAGATTGCTGAAACACTACTCCTCTTCCTCAATATTATGAGAATGTATGTATTTAGACAATAGATGGCGGTGTTCCCACAAATTTTGATATTCCAATGGTTCTTAAAGGAAGCTGAGTGCTCAGCTCTCCTATAGCTTGCCGTGATCGTATAGTGGTTAGTATTCTGCGTTGTGGCCGCAGCAACCTCGGTTCAAATCCGAGTCACGGCAGGAGAGGAGAAGGCTTTTGGAAGAGAACAGCTCTGGTCTCAAGCTGTAGAGCAGTCAATCAACATTTTGCAGCCAGACTTACAATAATGAAAATCAATAACGCTGAAACCAGTACAAATATTTTAAACTTTAGCGAGATGACTTATGCACAGTGGCTTTATTAATGCACTAATCCTGTTGCAAGCGTGTTGTGTGTGGGTTTTTTTATTTGCATTGACGGATAATATGATAAAACTGGAGTGTAGTGGGCATGTAATTATTATTAATTACAACTACTTAAGCTCTGCTTTGAGCAGCCTCGTCAAGTCTGCTTGCTTTTGAGCCTTGCCAGGGCTGTACAGTAATAACAACCCTGAATTATTTGGAAAGATGTCAGCAGTAGATGTGGAAATCCTGTTTAACCAGGCATGAATTGTTGTTAGGAGGTTGTTTTTCAGGAAGACAGAGAGAAAATGAACTGTCCCTTATCAGTAATTGCAGGAAACATTTTGTTTCTATGATATGAACTGGCTGTAATTTAACTTTCCTGCATCATTGGATAATGTAAGGAGCCAGTTGTTGCTCAAAACAGAAATCTCTGTAGTGGGCATTTGGGTCTGATAAAGGGAATATTATAAGTAGACAATGGGGCTCAAGCAATAAATAATGTCCATATATGGTGAAACTTTTTTAATGACATTTTCCAAAAGACTGAAGTTTGTATTATAAATGGCTAAATGCTGAATTAATGTGTGTAACGTGGCTTTAATGGGCCTTTCTCCAGGACTTAAAAACATGAACAAAACAGCCTGAAAATGTCAAATATAAGTATGTTGTAATGAGGTTTTATTGCTCTAAAATTATAGCCCGCCATGTTTTAAATAAGGGATCGCTAGAAGGTACTTTTTAGTGCCTCTAACCCTTGTTTCACGGGTGGCCTAGCAAAACCTCGTGTTTGTTATTTATGTAATACTAAAAAAGAGAGAAAAAACTCAAATTAAAATTTGTGCAGAGGGTAGGTACGGAATCTACTCAAGTTCTTTCAGAGTCAGTGAATTCCTAGAAATAACAGCCTAAGAAAAAAATGCAATAAATATCAACCCCTTCCTCCCTGCCCCTCCCCCCAAAAAAGAGCAGTCTCTGATTATGGGCCCCAAAAGGTTGGCCCCAGATTATCAGGAAGTAAGTGAAATGTGTTTATTGTCTCCTCCAAGTCTCTTTCAAACCATTTTCCACTCTGAGGTCCCTTCCTCTCCTTCCTATGATTTATTCCCCAACTCTCTACCCCTTCCACGTACTCCACAGATTCTCCTGTCCTTCCCCAAAGGGCCTAGTCTAGGCTGTACTTCAAGTCTGCGAGGACTTCTCATCAGGATGGTACTAATAATGCTTCTAAGAAGACGGCACAATTGCAGTTGTTCATTAGTGAAAAGCAGCTTACAGAATAAGCCCATCCAAGGTTATTTGCATTTTATTAAGATACTGAAAATTCAATAAATTAATAATTAGAGGAAGAAGATAGTAGGAGTCAGAACTCAGTGGTTGCAAGTGACAGAAACCCAACATGAAGTGATAAAATGAAAAAGAAAGGCATGTACCCAGGCATGAGTACAGCCAGGCCTCAGGAATAATTAGAATCAGGTTATCAAACATACCCAAGACACACTGTCCATTTCTTCTCTCATATTTCTTTCTGAATGTTGCCTTAATCCTTTCTACGTGGCAGGAAACATGGCAGCGAGCAGCAATTCCTGTTATTTATACCTTACAGCTTTGCCTTCAGCAAAGGATCCCCTTAGTTTCAGTTCAAAAAATCCTGGGGAAGGATCTGATTGGCTTGGCTTTGGTGAGGTGTTCATCACTGGACCAATCAGCTATATCCATGGATATAGAGTCGTAGAGCACAAAGAGAGCCCGTAGAGCACAAAGAGAGCCTTTGCCTTGTTTTGAGACCAGTCCCCTAGTGGAGGAATTGCCAGTCCTGGAGCCACCTCCATTGTTCCCCCACAGAAGCTTTCCCACTGCATTACAAAAGCACGCCATTTGGTGGATGTCTACTTCCACAAACACGTGAGTTCAGTCCCTATGCTATTTACATTTTCACCACCCTGTGAAAAATGTTTCCCAAAGCAGTAGGGGTTCAGAATATGACAAATAGCCTGGACTCAACTTGAAGCGCAGGGGCACAGACAGAGGAACTGCTTGAATAATGGGAGCATTTCATGTTCTCTCTCCTCTTGTCTCCATCCAAAGGGAGGCCTTCTCGCCCTTGGTGGCTACTCTCCCAGAATAGCCAGGAAAGAACTCCAAATCACCCTGACTCTGCCAACAAAAATCCACATGCACTTGGGTAAGTTACCTAAACTCTCAGAGTGAAAAAAAAAAAGGGGGTGGTGGTGGTGGTGGTGGTAAAAAAACAGTACCACTAAGATACAAAGGAAAAACACTTAGCACAGTGGCTCATAGTAGAAATGTAACACCAGTACCTAATAGTGGTGCAATAAATAATATTTATTCTTACTAGTCCAAGGCTGCACAGCACCCCCACTTGCCATCCAGTATCCATTGGTAGAAACTCCAGAGCAAGAATTAGAAAAAGAGCTTGTAGCCATGGGTTTCAGAAGAGGTTAAGGAAAAAGTGATAGAGCAGATTCCAAATCGGGGCAGCACAGGTCAGGACACTCTTCGTGACCAGATTCTGCTCCAAGTTTGCAATCTCGGTTCACTCCTTCCTCACATGGTTAACATAACCCATGGTCCATGTACGGGGGTTATAAAAATCAACGGTTATTTTCATCAAAAGAGTTTGTTGACATTGGGTTTCCTATCTGTCTTCTTGGCTGTTGTTAAAATGTGTTGGGCTTTTATTCTAAAATCAACTCTCTGGTTAGTTTTCAGAAATGTTAAAGTTCAGATTATCAGAGGAAATGGATTCTAATTTTTAATTGCATCAACTTTGAGGCAGTATCTGCTTTTAACTTTTTTTTAGTGCATTTTACCAATATCTCCACAGATGGCATTATTATTGCCATGCCTACATTGTCTGTATTTTATTTGAAAGCCAATGCTTGTTAATGAAAAGTCTTTATGAAAGTCTGATTTAATCTTTCAAAAATCATCTCTCCAAAAATGTCAACCTATAAGACGCTTCAGGGCAAAAGTAAGCCATTGTCAAACTAGATTCCCTGACAACTTTTTAACGTTAATGATGAAACATTAAAGAACTAACAGAATCCATTCAACACATCTGGTTTTGACCATGTGGCTTTGACCATATTGAAGTTTTCAGCAATCTGTCACATCATGCTCTGGATTTGTTCATTCAAAATTGTGAAATCATTTGCTCATTGAAAAGTCAGGAAAGCTTTGTTTTCTTCTTTTCCTAGGTAAAGGCAAGATGAAGTCTTAATTCACTGTATTTGTTACCAGTTGCTGTCTAATCAATTCCAATGCGTGGTGACCCTATGTGTGTCAGAGTAGAACTGTGCTCCATAGGGTTTTCAATGGCTGCTTTTTCAGATGTAGACTGCCAGGCCTTTCTTTTGAGGTGTCTCTTGGTGGACTAGAGCCTCCAACTTTGCAGTTAGCAATCAAGTGTGTTAGCTATTTGCACCACCCAAATCCAAAAGTCGTGTCGATTCAGATGCATATAGCACAGAGTAGAACTGCCCCATAGGGTTTCCAAGGCTGTAAATCTTTATGGAAGCAGACTGCCACATCTGTCTCCTGCAGAGTAGCTGGTGGGCTCAAACCTCCGACCTATCGGTTAGCAGTTGAGTGCTTTAACCACTGTACCACCAGGGCTCCTTTGCGCCACCTAAGGACTCCTGACTTGCTGTATAGCCTGTTCTTTTAAGTCCCTCATATTGGTGTGGTTGAAGTGGCCTATTAAAGTTTGTCCAAGCAAAAAATTTTACTTTGAGTAACTGAATTGAAATTTCAAAACTGTATATACTTGCTTGATTAGCATAAGCTGTGGCTTTAGTTATGTACCTCCTTCTTATCCTCTACAATACAGTGGGGCAGAACTATTTCCTGAATCTCCACCATTAACCTGCTGAATCAGAGAAGGTCCATATTTCAATATTTTCTATGAATATATTTTAGTGAGTTTTCATAAATAAAAGAAACCAATGTTTATTTTTCTGATCAAGTCAAATCGAACAACCGAAAAGTAAAGTCATAAAATAAGTAGTTTCTTATTTAAAAACCAACATTTATTCCCTAATTATAATGAGTATAGTTTAAGGTGATTTTGTGCAATAAAAATATCCTAGTGCATAAAAAATGTTTTACTGAATCCATATCTCAATGGATGGAATTGACTTGCAAGGAGCAGGGCCAAGCAGAGGAAATGGCTGGGGTTGTTGCCACTCACGGGAGTGGCAGCTGGTGGTGACTTGGAGGAAAGGGAGCGCTTAAGTGCCAGCGGCTGCTGCAAGCTTATCCACAGGATCTGCACACTGAGGGAGGATGTGTGGCTTGTTTCTTTCTTCTGTAGCTCAACCATAGGAAACACGAGACGCTGAAGAGTCTTCCAGTGCCCCTACTTGTCCTGAGAGTTGCTGTTTATCTCAATAACATCACCCTGAGAGCCTGAGGCTCTATGGCAGAGTCTGGAACCACGGGCCTTCCAGGGAAGTAACTGGCAGAGGAAAATTCCCACCAAAGCTGAATCAGAAAGACAGCTTTTCTAAACAGACCTGAGTTCAAATCCTATCTCTGCTACTTTGGACTGCATGACTTTGAATTTAACCTCTTTGTCTGGTGGTTCATTAACAAAGCGGGGACACTGACCAGCTTAGATAAGGTGCTCTGTATCTATTGTCAATCCTGATGTGCAGTGTTTCCCTTTCCTTTCCTTCCCTTCCCAGGAATCTTTGTTGTTCTATGTTGTCTGCGGGGACGTCCCAGCATACAAAAGTCAACCAAATAAGAATGCCTTGGGTTTGGCCACTCTGATTGGCAGCAGGTTTAACTCACTCGTGTCTTCACTTAAGCTCTGCCATTTCATTTCAGGTCATGTTTTCATCAGAAAGGTGCATGAGTGTTTTCCAGCTTGTTTGATAATGAGCAAGAGCTAGGTAGGGAGGTCACGGTCAAGGAGGTGCCAAGATAAACAAATGGCCACTAGATGGCACTGGTTGTTATTTTTAATTAAAGACAAAACTCAAACCCTCTGCCATTGAGTCCATTCCGATTTATAGTGACCGTATAAAACAGGGTAGAACAGCCCCATACAGTTGCCAAGGCTGTAAATCTTTATGGAAGCAGACTGCCGCATCTTTCTCCTGTGAGTAGCTGTTAGGATCAGACCTCCAACTTTTCAGATACCAGTCGAGAGCTTAACCACATTGCCACCAGGGCTCCTTAATCAAAGACAACTAAACTCGTTGCTGTCGAGTGGATTCTGACTCTTAGCAACCCTATAGGACAGAGTACAACTGCCCCATAGGGTTTCCAAGGAGCAGCTGGTGGATTTGAACTGCCAACCTTTTGGTTAGCAGCTGAGCTCTTAACTACTGCGTCACCAGGGCTCCAATCAAAGATAAGGGACTCCTTTTTCTTTCTTTCATTTTTTTTTCCCCCTCCATGGAGTCCTGGCCCAGGGTGTCAGTAACTAGGAGCCTAATCACACCAGCACTCACTCTTCTGTTCTCTGAAAGGATGTCCTGTTTTCAGTATATTGTCACCAAGGTCTAAGGAACAAACTGACTCCACCTCCAATTTGGGGGAATTACCTCAACAGTGTTGTCTTTATCCAGAGGTGACTTTAAAAGAATATATTGTATTTGGATGTCAGTGTTCAAAGGCTCCGAGGCAGAAAATTTTATTTCAAAAGAAAGTGTGATTAATGAAGTCATATAAATCCTGTGAAGGCTGGAGCAATTTCAGAAATCACACCACACAAATCAGAGGCGAGTTTTTCTACATCCGCTCTCTTTTTCCTGTTCTTATTCCCTCATGATCTTATCCTTTCCTTCCCTCTCTCTCACTTTTATGGTTTCTCAGAAACATTTATCCCAAACCCCAAAACAGGCAGGAACATGATCAGAAATCCTAAATATAATGGACTCCAAGCTCCTGCCACAGCCATTTCTCCTCATTCTTCCCCTGAGAGAGCCAAAGACCGGGTGGAGGCTGCAGCCATCAACTCACACACCTCGCAGAGTGCTTAAACCAAACCTGTTGCTGTCCAGTCGATTCTTACTCTTAGTGACCCTACAGAGCAGAGTAGAACAGCCCCATAGGGTTTCCAAGGAGTGGCTGGTGGATTTGAAGTGCCGGCCTTTTGGTTAGCAGCCGAACGTTTAACCACAGCACCACCAGGGCACCCACGGAGTGCTTAGAGAACCTGAACCAATTCTAGAACTCCACGTGGCCCAGTCCTACATAAGGTGCCTTACTAAAGAAAAAGCAGAATTAAAGAGTAATGCAGATCTTCACAAAAGAGGTGGTGTGGGAATTTTAGACACTGCCTCACATAGAAACATATCCAAAAAGCCCCTTTAGACATCTCTGTTTCCCCCAAATTTCCCACTGACAGCAGCTGCTGAGTGCACTTCCTCTTCTCCCCCAGCTCTTCTCCATCCTCTCTTCCGTTACCCTTCTCTACTCCTACATCCTATTCGCACTCTCTACCCCAAGGAACCCCGGTGGTACAATGGTTAAGCACGCAGCTGCTAACTCAAAAGTTAGCTCTTTGAACCCACTCAGTGGCTCTGCAGGAGAAAGACCTGGTCATCTGCCATATGAAGTCGCTACGAGTTGAAAATCAACTCAATGGCACCTAACAACTACAGCCCTTATCCATAAACTTGGGTTCCCAACCCCCTGTTTTGCTCAGCCCCCTGGAAATGGGGTTCTCCTCAGCCCACTCTGACTATGTCAGCTTCCACCAATGAGTTTACTGATGGTGACTTTCAAAGGAGAAATTCTGCTTCTATCCTTGGTAAGAAAGATGCACAGAAGAAGGGAAGAGAGGGAGAGAGGTTTCTAACACTCGTGCACTGATGTATTTCTTTCCCTGATACTCAAACTGCATTTATTCGTTCCACAAATATTTACTGAGGATTTATTCCCTGAGGCAGTGTACTGTACAGTATAGTACCATATTGTGCAGTATGGTGTCATGTAGTATAATCTAGTGGTTCAGTTCATGGAATCTGGAACCAGATTCCTGTGTTTAAATTCTAGCTCCACCAATCAGTTGGTTGGTGGCCTTGAATAAGTTACTTAGCTCCTCATGCCTCAGTTTATCCATATATAAAATGTGGATCACAGTAGTATCTCTTGTTACAATAGAGTTGTTCTAAGGACTGAATTAGCTAGTGCAGATAAAGCACTTAGAAGAATGTCTGGCCTAGAGAAAGCAGTATACAAGAATTCGCTATGACTATTATCATTATCATTACTATTATTGCAATCATCACAGGCCAGGAATGAAGGTAGGTAAAGAAAATATAACAGTGACTAAAACAGAAAATGTCTTGGCCCTCATGGAGCTTTCAGGCTAATGGAGGAGGCAGGTAAGTCAACTGGGGCTTGCAATTCAGTTTGACAAGATTATGAAAAGGAAAGCCACAAGGATGAGCACACATAGAAAGGGGAGTCCCTGGGTGGTGCAAATGGTTAACGTGCTTGGCTGCTAACCAAAAGGTTGGAGGTTCGAGCCTACCCAGAGGTGCCTTAGAAGAAAGTCCTGGCAATCTGCTTCAGAAAAAGTCAACCATTGAAAACCCTGTGGAGCACAGTTCTACTCTGACACACATGGGGTCACCATGAGTTGGAATCTACAGCAGCTGGTTTGTGTGTTGGTTTGGTTTGGGGGGGTCTAAGAAAAGCTCCCTTTTGGCAGTAAGACCCAAAAGGAACCGAGGAGAGGTCTTCTCAGAGATAGCTGCCAAAACGCGCATCTCTCCCGGCTCTTCTGGGAAGGACACAAGCAGAATGAAGGGAACTTTGTTTCCATTTGTGCCGGGACCCAGCATGGTTCCAGTGCAGTGAGACTGAAGAGAACTCAGTGCCATTTTGTAACGTGAGGGTTTGCATCTTCGGGAGCACTGAGAGGCTCCCAATGCAGGAAAGCAGCATCGTCTTTGAGTGAGTGTGATATGGTAAGGGGACATCACAAAGCAGTCAGAGCAGACAAGTAAAAATGGACTTATTTCTAAACGTCCTCTCGGGTGCTCCCTGAAATACCCAGGCACCTCTTCAGTTAGAGGGATGGCGGGGTGGGCTGAAGTCTATGACATCTGTAGATTCGATGAGCCAGCTGGGCCAGGAAAATGCAAACACCTACACACATTGGAAAGGGAACTACTTCTTTTTCCTCTTCTTAAGGAATCAAAAAATATCCAGTTAAATCAATTAGCAGACATATATTGAATGCCCACACTTGCTGAAGTACTCTAAATATAGGATATGCAATAGTGAAACCCAAAAATGCTCTCAGGGAACTTGCAGTGGAAAGAAGGAAAATAGGCTTGCAAATAACTTCAATTATAATCTCAATAGAATATGTCATCGTAAAGGTATGAGAAAAACCTGGTGGGAATGCAGAGGAGGGTCTAGAAACCACACAGACATGCCAACCTATATCTGGCCTGTAGAGATCACCACGGTAGAAGGAGATAAGGGTGCACAGGGTGAAGGCAGGGAGAGGAAAGGCATTTAGAAATTATCAAGATTATCGAACTATGAATAGAAAGCTCTGCTTTTCTTTATGCCAAAACTTGTCATATAAATTGAAGACTCTTCCTGGTTCAGGAGGGTTTGGTGATGCTCAGAGACGGGATCCCTCCTTCATTCCCCGCTCCAGGGCCACGATTATCTCTAAGGCACTTCCAAGCAAAGAAAGGCAGAGAGAAAAGAAAGCAGTTGAATATGGATGAAGGAGTAAGGAAAGGAAGAAAGGACATGGTACCTCTGAAGAAAGATGGCTGCCACCGAATTCTCCAAAGCAGCCTCATTTTTTTCCCTATAATCAAAAGGAATGCTCAAGGTCCCCCTATAGAACGTCTCCTAACACGCAGAGATTGAGCATATGTCATTCATTCATTCGTTCATTTCTAACTATTAACACTTCTTGAAAATCCACCATATTGAGGTTCTCTTCTATGTATTGGGGATAGACATGAACGCAACTATGCTGCTGTAGTCAAGTAGCTCATGGTTCAGTGGGGAAGACAGAAAGGCAAACCAGTCATTACCGTACCACATGTAAGTATCTGGATGCACTATGGCTATCCTGCAGTTTGAAGTAAAACAAGTCCCTGGAGAATGGGTAGCCCCATATATAAGCTTCTCTAAATACAAAAAGGGAGGAAAAGGAGGGGGAGGGGTGTAACAACATCTGAAATTTCAGTCACACCACAACTCAGATGTGCAGAGAAATTATAGTCTTGTCATGTTGTTTATTATCAATCTGTCCTTTCTTATAAATCCCACCCAGTGAGGGGTGGAAGGGAGTGGTTAACTAAATGTCCAATCCCGTTTAAATTTTCATCCAATCCGCCAGTGTTTAAGTATTCCCTATAAGTAAAGCTTAGTATTTCCATATAGTAGTTCGGTCTCAATTATTTCTTCTCCTTTCCCCCAAATTCGCTATAAAATGGCATCTGGTGCATGGTTGGGGAGGGGCAGGGCTTACTTGATCGTGTGGCCAAATGAGGAATCTCTATGACTCCCATAGGGCCCGTTTTGCCCTTTACTCCTGCGCGACGTAGATGCTGAAGGTGAGGGCTGGGAAGCCTCATGCTCTGGCTTTTCTTACCTTTGTCAGGGTCTAGTGGCCCTTCCTAGCTGGCTCAGCCTCATCCTGGCTCTTTCTCTGATGCTAACTATCCCCTTAAGGCTCTGCCACATGAAGTCTCTGGCCCCATGGAAAACTCCAGTAGCTCTCAAGTCGATTCCAACTCACGACGACCCCACGTGTGTCAGATTAGAACTGCATTCCGCGGTTTTATCATGGCTATGAAGCAGATGGAAAATAATCTCCAGGCCTTTTCTTCTGAGGTGTCTCCAAGTGGGTTCAAACTGTCAACCTCAGCCCAGCGCTTAACCGTTTGTGCCGCCCGCGGAAAGCTCGCTGGCTCTCCATGCATCTGCCTTCTGAATGCTATGAGAACTTTGGGGTGTCTTGCATACCATGTAGAAACCTAGAGCAGAGCCGTAAAGCAAAATGCCCAGCTGTTGTTCTGCCTGTCCAGGCAGCAGGCTGAACCCCAGTGCTCCTAGGTAGGGATTGGGGCATTGAGCACTTTCATATTTATCCAGTACTTCTCTCTTCTCTAGACCAAAGCCCTAAGAGGGAAAATTGGTAAAGATATCATCAATTCACTCTCTACTCTCTCCCTGATTGGCCTCAGTCCCGCCTGCGCTGGAAAGAGGGAGCTTCCCTTTCCCACTTCCTCTTCCTACCTCGATGTCCCCGATGTAAAATTCTGTCCGGCCTTCCAAACTTAACCCCAGATATGTCAACTTGGAGTGAAAGAAATTTGGAAAAATCCTCTCCATATCCATGAAACCTGCCTTTCTTGCCTGTTGTCTTGCTCAGGATGCCAAGTGCCCACCGACCGTGTGCTGCCCCTCAGTCAATAAGTCCCCCAGCTCTGGTCTCTGAGAGACTGCACTGGAACAATGATTTCAGAAGGAAATTAAATTCATGCCTTTAAGATCTCCAAAGAGAATATCTGTTTTAAGATAATAGCCTTGCATTTCTTTGTTTTCTAATTGGGTAGTCCAAGGAATGTCGTTCTGCAGGTTGCCTCTGGGTAAATGATGGCAAGTGTTTCAAGCTCAAATAAATTCAGGGAATGCTGAGTTAAACAAGACAAAATTAAGGTTTACTTAATGGGAAACCATCAGAGCCTTTCATATGCTCATGTGTTCTGTGAATGCTGATATGCTGTGTTTCCCAAACTTATTTGTCCACGGAACACTTTTTAAACATCTCCTGAAAACAGTGTTCTGCTCAATGCAGGAATGGAAGGCAATGAAAATCCCTTGTCCCTAGGATCAATAATACCTCTGTCCTTCCACCCTTCTTTGCAAAATGAGCAAAGCAAAAAGTCTAAGCCAAACTGTGTCCATATCTGATTTGTTTCCCAAGTGGACCTTCCCTTTTCTCCTCTAGACACTCTGCTTACAGAGCTATTTTTAACTAAAACTGCCATTTCATCAGTGTCATGAGCGTGAAGTACCTGGGAGCTAGACACTTGGAAAAACTATAATTCAAAAGTGTTTATCCCAAAGTAAACAAACAAGCATAAACCCCCTATGCAAAAGGAGGGATAACCACCAGCTGCCACGGAGTCAACTCCAACTCATGGGGACTCTGTGTGTGTCAGAACAGAACTGCGCTCCATAGGGTTTTCAGTGACTGATTTTTCAGAGGTAGGTCACCAGGCCTTTCTTCTGAGGTACTTCTAGGTGGACTTGAACCTCTAACCTTTTGGTTAGCAGCCAGTCATGTTAACCATTTGCACCGCTCAGGGGACTAAATTCCCAGGCTTGCTTCTCTGGGAATTCTGCAGTGGAGACGCATGCTGGCCTGTGTTGCCCCTGTGAAAAATGGGGAGTGGATGGCGTTGGCTCATGGTTAAGGAATGCAAAATCAAGATCTCTTGACTTTCGATATAAAAATACACATGGTATAAGATTACGGTACTGTTCCCTACGATCCAAAAGAATGCAAACACTCCCTGCATGGCCTGAACAAGGAAAACAGAACCTGAATAGATAGAACATGGAGCTCAACAGGAAAGTTTTGGCTAAACTGCTTTGCAGAGAACGCAATGATCTTAAAATAGGTTCCCTAGAAGGGGCATTGCCAAAGGAAAAATAATCAGATCTCAGGGGATACAGATGAGTTTCTCAGGAGGACAATGACGGATGAGAGGAAATGGCGGGAAAAAACCCTCGACGGCCAGGATAATGGGCTCAGTGACTCTTTCACCTTCCTCGAACTTTTCTTCTGTCCTTGTATAAACAGAGAAGAGGCCTGTCTGACACGCAAAGTAAAAGCGGGTAAAAAATTGGTATTTCATGTGCAGCCACATGCGGACTGAAAGTATAACTCAAAAAGGAGAAAAAAGCAGTCCGATTGTACAGGTCTCTGTGTAAGAGGGATTGATTTACATGTGTAGCTTTAGCATGAGAAAATATCCTGAGCACATAGGAAAACAGCGGGGAGTTCCCAGATCCCAGACGAATCAGTTGTTACTGGCCGGCCGCTCTGTGCTTTCATGAATTGGAGCCATAAAACATCCTTAAGAATGAAGTAGGAGAACACTTTTTGCCTCAGCCCCCTTGCCACTCCTGCCTTCTCAGATGTTCCCTCAAAGCAAAACATGACTGATGCATTATTTTCTAAGTCAGTCAAAACTAGTATCAGTAGCACTTTTTAAATTTAATTGTACAGTATTGCTATTGGCATGTAGGCACCCTTAATCCTTACAAAGAAGTCAATGGAGATAGAAATGGTCGTTTTGGTTGTCATGGGTCCATATTGCTCTTAAAAAATAAAAACCAAAACCAAAAAAAAAAAAAAAACTTTCCCATACCAAGGCTACTGTTACTGAGAATCCAGGACCATGGAAACACCTCACCTTCCTCTAGACGATGAGGGCTAGTTTTAAATGCCCCGCATTCTCCTTGCCCTTCTTCCGGGAACAGTAGTCATTTCTACTTCCTCCTTCACAACACAGGGGTCTGACAGGGCTGGGAAACACAGTTCTCTGCACTCAGCTAGGCCACAGAAGTGGTCATTGAACTCAGGCTGGGCCAATTTAGTACCCTAACCTTCTAGCCAAAGTGATTAGTCCAAGGTGTGGGCACATGGTCTATGTTGAGCCAGTCAGAATCCTTCCTTGGAATGTTTTGAATTGAAGGCGAGAGGATATATCTTCAGAGCTGCCTTTCCTGTGTTTGGTTTTATCATTAGCCCGTTAATGGGTTTATAATCCTTTAGCCTATAAACTTCATTGCCGTCTTAAATTTAAACTAACTCAAGCTGGATGCTTATCTCATGCATTTGAAAGATCCCCAGCTAATACAGGGACCTTGGAATTATGACAAAGGAGTCTTATTCTAACTAGAACAGTCTCTATAAAAATGTTGACAGAAGGAATACTAAGTGCCAGACTAGAAATACAAGGGTGAGTAAACAGACTCTATTGACACACAGAGGGATTATGGCCTAGTACGGAAACGAGCATTCAATGATTGCTAATACTTAATAAAGTTTAAAAGTTCAGTGTTCTGTAAGGAAAAGTAACCAATAACCAGAGGCCCAATGCCTGGAAATAGGCTTCCCATCCATCCACAAGGAAGTGATGTTCAGGTCCCTGGAGACGGGTAGGGCTCAATCTCATCCTCATGGACCAAGGTCTCCTTTGCAATTTTAAACCTGTGTGGCATGACGGCTACTTAAGTTTTAAAAGTTTCTTCTTCGTTTTTCCCGCTGATTGAGCTAACACCAGCTGCTTATTTAACAGTATTAATAGGAATAGAATGAGTGTACTATACTATCCGTAACGTTGTTAGTTGCCTTCGAGTCAGTGTCTACTCATGGCAACCCCACGTGTGTAAAGTCTGCTCCATAGAATCTTCAAGGCTGTGCTCTTTCAAAAGTAGATCATTTTCGACTAGTAGTTGAGCACTTAATCATTTGTGCCACCTAGGGATTCCTCCTGTAACATTGTCATATAGCAAATACTTAAGAGAAACTTTGAACCTCAATAAAAAGTAGCCCACAAGTTAAAAAGGGCAATTCTAATTTGTCTCTAATGAATTACCTTTGGGGTCCTAACTACCTAAATTCTGAATTATGTATAAATTTTTACTCAATCAAAAATCACAAATATGTAAAAAAAAAAAATTGGATATGTTTTGGCCTAAAGAATATGTACTTTCGTTGAACGTGAACTCTAAAGTGCATATCAGAATGAATCTGTATTGTTGTCATCAGGTGCCGTCCAATCGGTTCTGACTCATAGCGACACTACGTACAACAGAACAAAACACTGCCCAGTCCTGCGCCATCCTCACAATCATTGCTATGTTTGAGTCCATTGTTGCAGACACTGTGTCAGTTCACCTCGCTGAGGGTCTTCCTCTTTCTCGCTGACCCTCTACTTTACCAAACATGATGTCCTTCCCCAGGGACTAGCCCCTTCTGATAACATGTCCAAAGTACATGAGATGAAGTCTTACCATCCTCACTTCTAAGGAGCATTCTGGCTGTACTTCTGAGACAGATTCATTCTTCCGGCATTCCATGGTATAGTCAATATTCTCACTCTAATATTCATTAGTAGTATGTGCTGCTATGCAAATCCTGGGCCAATCCTAGGGTAGCATCCCTTGCTTTGTAGCAATGTTTCCAATTGTGATGGATCCACTGACCATTGGATCGTCCCAGGCGTTTTACATTTGTCGATTGTCGTTTGTATGCAGATATAACTCCTATTGAAAGCTTATATTCTTAACTGCCTCAGTGGAAGAGCTAATCCTGTTTTCAATTTTTATAATGTATGCTATGCATTCCTCTTCAGTTGCTTCAATTCCAGGTAGTTTTTGACTGATTTGTTATTTTCATGTGCTTACATTTTATTTCCCAAAGGAACCTATTCACTCTTTGAAATCAGAGATTAGGTTTTCTGTCCCTCTTCAGGCTTTCTCTACCATGCTCCAAGACATCTCATCCAATAATTAATATTGATGGTTATTTAGGAAATATTTATTAAGCCCTTAACATGCACTGGACACTATTCTAGTTAATAATAATTTGGGAAGTAAATGTTCATTTCAATTGGTGTGATTATTGCGTGTCTCATTTAGCCTTGGATAAGAATTGTCATTGGAGGGAGAGAGAAAAGAAGGAAGGGAGGAAGGGGAGGAGGGAGGAAAGAAGGAAGGGAGGGGTCATGCTTCTCTACCTTTATAAATGCAACAATTATTCATATGGTATGAAATGCCTTTTTTGTATAAGACCTAGAGTTTAAAAATCGTATGATAGTATACTACAACCAAACAGTTCAAGGAAGGATGTGGAAAAAATAAATCAATTGCAATTACTTGTAATTAACTTAAGACCAACTTAAAAATGAAAAAAAAAAAAATCGGCTAACTTTCAGTGATGCTGCTGTTGAACTGTCATCCAAAGGCTTATATAATTAGTGGAAGCATGTTAATTGAATTATAGCAATTAAGTCAGCCTTGAGTCAAGAGGGTCCCTTCTGATTGACGAGATAGTGGTAATTCCATAACACATTCTCCCCTGTTAGAAAGTTTCAGGACTGTGTCTCATCCTGCTCCTTAGTACTTTTAGCTACTATGGTGTAGCCAAAGCTTGATTTCTCTGGTGTTCATTATCCAGTTTGTGGGTTTTCTGGGCCCTTGGATTCTTTTCCTCCTTTCCACGGCGTTACCAGGTTGCCACTGATGGTAGCTGGAGCCATGAAGAGGCCATGCAATTACCATCTGTTATTTGTACTATCAAATATCTTCAGCAGTAAAAGATAAGGTATGGGAGGAAATAAAAATATCTGGGGAGTGGGGAGGCTGATGTGAAGAAAATGATGATCTTTTAAGCTTTTTCTTAAATAAAATCATTTAATTAAAGTGTTGAGAAAAGACTGAAGCAGGGGTTGACGTGAGTTTGGGGCCATTTGGGGATTATAACTGTCCATATTAACCCTTTTTAATAGATGCTCTAGAATGGGCTGGAGTCCCTGGGTGGTGAAAACAGTTAATAGCCGCTAACCAAAAGGAAGTTCAAGTCTACCCAGAGTCACCTCAGAAGAAAGGCCTGGCTATCTACATTAGAAAAATCAGCCATCGAAAACCCTATGGAGCACAGTTTTACTCTGACACACATGGGGTCACCGTGAGTTGGAGTCGATGACAGTTCATACTGGCAGAGTGGGCTAGCAGTGTGTAGATTAGATCATGTTCCTGACCTGACATTAATCAACAAAGTAGCCTTGGGAAATTTCCTTCCTCGCTCCAGGACTAAATTTACTCTATAAAATGAGATTTCCATGGTTCCTTTTAACTCCAAAATTCTACACTTTCTGATCTATTCACTAAGTCAATGCCATGTTTTCTTGGGTTTTTAATATGGGCTGTTTAGCCTTGTATGTCCTGTGGTGAGAAAGCCGCATGGGTAAAATGCATGCCAACCAAGCAAACTGGTGTGAAATGTAGCTTATGCCACTTAGGAGGGTCAGTGTGTCTTTACAGTAGTGGCTTGTGTGTTGCTATGAAGCTGGAAGCTATGCCACCAGTATTTCAAATACCAGAAAGCTCACTCAGGGTGGACAAATTTCAGTGGAGCTTCAAGACTAAGATGGGCTAGGAAGAAAGACCTGACAATTTACTTCCAAAAATCAGCCAGTGAAAATCCTAAGGATCACAGAATATTGTCCCAGACTTTGACTCACTCTGGATGCGTCGTCAGGAGGGTCCTATCGCTGGAGAAGGACATCATGTTTGGTAAAATGGAGGGCCAGCAAAGGCAAGAGAAACCCTCAGTGAGATGGATTGACACCATGGCCGCAACAGTGGGCTCAAACATGCCAATGATCGTGAAAATCGCACAGGACTGGGCAGTGTTTTGTTCTGTTGTGCAAGAGGTGGCCATGAGTCGGAGGCAATGCGACAGCAACTAACAACAGCAACAAGGTGAAAGTTGGAGCTGTAGACTCCTCCAGGGAAAGAAAAGAGAGAAAAAGCCAAAAGGGAAGAAGGGATGGGAGGACCATACTGAAATGTCTGCAGACAGCAGCTCTGGGGAAGTGCTGTGAGCAGGGCCAGCTACATAATGTGCAGGACTCCACACAAAACGAAAATGCAGGGCCCCTTGGACACAAGTTATTAAGAATTTCAGAACGGCTAAAGCAGAGCGTTAAACCAAACGCGAGGCTCGTCTAAGTGCACTCACAGGCCCATGAAGACGGCCTTGTTCACGGGCTGAGCTGGTGGGGATCATTCTGCTTTCCAGAGTTTGAAATCACAGTGACCTGCCTCCCCGGGTCCCCGAATCTACAGAGCTCACTACAAGTCAAGTCTGCTTTTCATTCAGCACTTTCCTTGCTTTTTTTATTTTTTTTTTTAAATAGTGCTGCTAGCTGTATAAATATTTTACAGTTCCCCTATGAAAAGTTTCCAAGGAGTCCATGTTGAGGAAAAAAATCTTTGAAAGGGTTTTTTCCATAGCAATTAAAACCTTTCAAACCACAGAGAGCTCCCCAGTCCCACTTTAGTGCAACAAACCTCGATTGTTTTTTTTTGCCTGGTTTGCGTGGCTCTGGGTCTGAAAATCAGCCAGCAAAGGCAAGGGAACCATTGTTTGGTGACTTTGCGGGTTGCCGATAAACCTTTGAATTTAAATGCATTACATAGATGGCAGAGCTGTAGATGGAACCGGCGGAGGGTTTAGAAATGCTGTGATCCGCAAACTCTAACGCCCTACTTCCTCTATCTCGTTACAGGGGTAAGATGACGACTATAAATCAACCTAAAGTTCCTTTTGGCTCCCCAGATGAAGTCAAATGCACACTCTGACTTATGCATATACATTTTTAGTTAACGCACCAATAAAAATAATTGTGCAAGCCTAAATTTGGAAGTGTTCCCAGCGTTTATGACAAAACTTAATAAAGCCAGGCGCATTGAATGTAATATGGGAATTTTATTGAAATGAAATTAGTCCATCATGTATCCACATTTTCTTCAGATTTCTTGGACTTTATGTGAGAGCTCTCCTGGGGACCCAGATAGGGTCCTGCAAAAGTTCAAATGCAGTGAGTAGAGGCTCAGAATTCAGGCTTTGGCTTTAATGGGTAGATGGTGCACCCTGAGTTCGCAAGCAGCAAACCACACACACTTTGCCCACAAATGCGCAGACTCTCTTGACCCAGGGTCTGCGCAGCAGAAATATTGTTGTGGTTTAACTCAGAACATGGGACTTCTAGAGAGGTGGGGTGGGGACTCATTGGTAATTCTAGTAACAGCAGTATGTGCCAGAGACCTATTATGTAATTTCCCAGGGGGAGCAGCGTGGCAGCGGCCATTGTATATGTCCATATAGTTTGTTGCTTGACTATATTTAGGGATGAAAGCCAGGGGACTATGAGATGCTTTTCTGGCTGCTCAAAGGAGGAGGCAATATTTGTGATTTGAAAAGTAACTTGTCGTTGATTTAGGGTTGGAAGTGGGGGTGATAGTGTAGGGATGGGGAGATTTCAATAAAGGAATTCAAGGTTCTGAGAAGGATGATGCTGCATTGACAATGGCTCTCAAACGTTGATGTGCACATGCATACTTCCGGGGGTGCTTGTTAAAATAGCATATACCTGGGCCCCGCCCTAAGAGACTGAATTCGTTCCACCCATAGCTGGACCTAGAAATCTGCGTTTGAAACAATACCCCCAGATAATGCAGGTGGTCCATGGATCTCAGTTTGGTAAATACTATCAGGTTAGTCATCAACAACAATAAACAAACTTCAAAGTATTTAACAAATGTTTGTTTTTTGAGGTATTACTATGTGCTGAACATAGGGGAAGGTCTTCCAGTCCAACTACTTCATTACATTTGGGCCACTATCCTGATAGGTGTCTAGCCTATTTTTGAAAAACTCATCAGACAGATATTCCACTGCTTCTTTTCATGGCCGGTTTCAGTGCTTCATCACCATTCCTGTTAAGACTTTTCCTTAGGTCTACCCAAATGCCTCCTTGCAGAAATTTGAGCACATCTCCCCCTGTTCTGTCCTCAGAAGGGTTGGGAAATAGTTGGTTGGTGTTTTGATAATAATTTTTTACATATTTAAAAGAGGTTAGAGTTCCACAGCCTCCTTTACGTTGAGACCAGAGGAACTAGATGGTGCCCAGCTAGCACTATCAAACATTCTTATCAGGGATACAATAGATGGATCCTGAGAGATAGGGTGATAGTGTGGAACAGAGCTTCAGATTCTTAAAAAATCCAGACTTACTGGGCCTATTGAGGCTGGAGGAGTCCCCAAGACTTTTGTCCTGAATTACTCTTCAAACCTTGAATTGATACTATCTCCTGAAGTCACCTTTAATTTAAGTAACAATTTAGCTCAAAAAGAAAAGATTGTCACCTTTGAGTATTACATTCTTTAAAAAAAATTATCTGTATAAAACCAAATGGACAATGGCTATTTTAAAGCATAAAAGAGAAGGTTGGGGGGCAGGAAGTAAGTCAATGGGATTGAAACAACTAGAACAGAAGTGATGAGAATGTTGACACAATGTGATGAATGTAATCAATGTCAATGATCATTATGTCTAGAAACTGCTGAATGGGAGTGGGTTTTGCTGTGCATATTTTCACAAAATATAAAATAAGATATTTTAAATAAATACATACAAGCACAAGCATACATAAAGGAGGTTAAAGTTAACTCCCTAGTAACCCACAAAAGTAGATAGATTTGCTCATGGCTCAGGGGCTGGTTTCCATCTTTAAGGCTCCAAGCCAGTAGCACCAAGGATGAATGACTCAGCCTTGGACCTGATGCCGCAATACCTCCCTACGTTGTCCTCCCCAAACCCCTCTTAGAGGGACTCTGGTCCAAGGAGCTGTTCTGGACACTGACGTCACCACTTCTGCCATTCACATGGACAGACTAACTGTCTCCTCTTTGACCTTCCCTTAAATGCAGTTCCTTCTACTTTTCCTCTCCTTTCCTAGGTTTCATCCCTCTAATTAACAGACTATAAAACTTTGCCTGACTTTGATGGTTGGAACAAAAAATGAAACAGGAAATTGAATGGAAATCAAGCAATGCCTTTTCCTGTCTGTGACAATGGTGGACAGCTTCTGAGGTGACCTCCTGTTATGGATTGAATTGTGCCCCTTCCAAAATATGTGTTGGAATCCTACCCCCATACCTATGAATATAATCCTGTTTGGGAATAGGGTTTTCTTTATTATGTTAATTAGACCATATCAGTGTAGGACACTCCTAAACTTAATCATTTCTGAGTAATAAAAACAGCAGACTAGTCACAGGAGCAAGCACATACTGGGGAAGACAAATACCATGTGAAGATTGCCAAGGAACTGAGGAAAGCCAGGCCTACAGAAGCTGAAAGAGATAAGGATCTTCCCCCAGAGCCCACAAAGAGAGAGCCTTCCCCTAGAGCTGATGCTCTGAATCCAGACTTCTAGCCTCCTGAACTGTAAGAAAATAAATTTCTGTTCTTTAAAGCTACCCACTTGTGGTATTTCAGTTTCTGCACACTAGGAAACAAAGATACCCTCATGATCTCCCTCCCCTGGTGTTCATACTTTTGTGTGGGAGGACCTGGGACTTGCTTCTAATAGAATAAGTAAACATGATGGGATGTCATTCTGTGATTACGTTACATTATATAAGACTCTGTCTTGGCAGAAGATTTGCTCCAGAGACTCTCCTTGCTGGATGGATGAAGTAAGTGGCCATGTTGGGAATGCCCATGTGACATGGAACTGTGGGTGACCTCTAGGAGGGGAGAACAGCCTCCAGACAACAGCCATTGAGAAAGCAGGGCCCTCAGTTCTACAATTGCCAACAACCTGAATGAGCTTGGAAGCAGATTCTTCCCCAGTCAAGCCTCCAGATGAGAACATAACCCAGTTAATGACATTATTGTAGCCTTGAGGGACTCTAAGCAGAGGACCCAGCTAAGCCGTGTCTGGACTCCTGACCCACAGACACTATGAAAGAATAAGTGTGTACTGTTTGAAGCTGCTAAGTTTGTGGTAAATTTTTACAAAGCAGTAGAAAACTAAGAGAATTACCGTTTGATTGGACTTATCTGGCAGTGTGTACGGGGAAGTATACAGGTTGATTAGAGAAGACCACCCAAAAAATATTTAGCCTGAATGTCAAGCTTATAGGGAACCTCATATTTTTATATTTATAAATATTTTAGATATTGATGGGTCAAAACAGTGCTTAAAATCTACTATAACATTTACATAAAAGCTATTTCTCTTAAAAAATGAATAATATGATCATCTCAATTGACAAAGAAAAGACATTCTATAAATTCCAGCACCCATTCCTGATAAAAACTCTCAATAAGATAGTGATTGTCTTAGTTATCTAGCGCTGCTGTAACAGAAATACCACAAGTGGATGGCTTCAACAAACAAAAGTTTATTCTCTCATAGTCTAATAGGCTAAAAGTCTAAATTCAGGGCGTCAGCTCCAGAGAAGTCTTTCTAGAGGAAGGTCCTTGTCATCAATCTTCCCCTGGTCTAGAAGTTTCTCTGTGCAGGAACCCTGGGTCCAAAGGATGCTCTGTGCTCCCAGTGCTACTTTCTTGGTCCCCTGCCTCTCTGCTCGCTTTTCTCTTTTATATCTCAAAAGAGATTGACTCAAGACACAACCTAATTTGTAGATTGAGTCCTACCTCATTAACATAACTGAACTGTGCCATAGGGTTTCCAAGGAGCACACAGTGGGTTCAAACTGTCAACCTTTTGGTTAGCAACCATAGCTCTTAACCACTACGCCACCAGGGTTTCCAATCCTGCCTCATTAGCATCATAGAGGTAGGATTTATATCACTTCTATTTAACATCGTGCTGGAAGTCCTAGCTACAGCAATAAGGCAAGAAAAAGAAAGGCTGCGGTCTTAACAGAAGCAAATTGCCAGGCCTTTTCATCCATGGTACCACTGGGTGAGTTTGAATCATCAACCTTTAGGTTAGTAGTTGAGCACAAATAATAAGTACCAAGTAGACAGAAGTAAGGACTTCAGTAATTTTATAAGGGTGGAAATGGTGGGTGATCGAACTCTGGATGCCAGATGGAATTTGTGCAGGCCTACTAACTTTTAGGCAGGCCATTTGTAACGTTGTCTCTATTTTAGTGGCTCTTTTTGGTATATTTTCAGTTTTATTAATATTCTTTTGAAAATGTAGAAATGACAGACTGAGGCTGACATGGTCAATGAAGGGCAATTTTGTGGCTCTCGTGGGTCAGGCTGTTTTTATATATCCTGGAAGGCTATTAAATCACCTTTGGAAATAGCAGCATAACATCCTAAGCTGGTAAGCAGCCTATGATTTACTTTTTTCTGCAGGCCTTAAATTTCATCAAGCATTCCCAAATTCTACTTGCTGCTTTTTTATTTCGTTTGGCTTTAAGAACCCCATTCAGATTCACATAACATGTTTTTAGTGAGAGCCAGGGGGTAATTGCTAGTGTCTTCAATTTACAGATTTACAGAAAATGAGACTCAGGAAAGCTAAAGTATCCATGGTTAAACAGTTAGGAATAACAGATGAGGGATTTGAAACCCAACTACCCTGTTCCATACTCAGGGCCCTGTTCACGATCCCAAGCTGAGTGCTGTGTTTTTCCTCCAAAAAGGTTTTTAGCATAAAATGATAATGGGATGGACCGTGCTTTTTTTTCCCATCCTTGAAAGCACAGAAAATAAAGTAAAAGTTACTTAAATTTGCCTGATAGTGTGCCCAAGGAAGGTACAATTTTTAAGAGCTGTGGGAAGGCTTCGCCTGCCCGAAATGTGTCTTCCATTTTCATCCACACCACTGGAGATTTATTCCTTTGGATCCTAAGGTTTTTCGGTCTTCAAAAGTTCCGTTAAATCTTTATTGACTAAGTGGAGCCAGGGTAAGAGACGAGGCTAGGACCTAGCTGTAAGGACCATGTACGCTAGAACGTTAAGGATTTTTTTTTTTCTTATGTATAGATTTTTAGAGCAGTTTTAGGTTTACAGAAAAACTGAGCAGGAAGTACAGAGAGTTTCCTTATGCCTCCTCGCCCTGCACACTATTTCTCCTGTATTCATACAATATTACTAACTAAAGTCCATAGTTTATATTAGGGTTCACGCTCACATACAGGTGGGTGCTTGATTGCTGGCTGAGAGGTTGGTGGTTCGAGCCCACCTAGAGGCACCTCAGGAGACAGGCCTTGTGATCTGCTTCTGAGGGATCACGGCCTTGAAGACCCCATGGAGCAGTTCTACTCTGCATGAATGGGGTTGGTGTGAGTCGAAATTTGACTTGATGGCAACTAACAACAACTTTGTATTGTACAGTGCTATTGGATTTGTCAAAAAAGTTTAAAAAAGACTTCATCATCTGATTATGAGAGCACAGAACATGCTGGCGGGTGGTAGTTCAGAATGATCCAGGGTTCTTTGAAAACCTCCTACGTACACATATATTCTTTCAGTTAGAGATGCCAGCTGCCATTTAGAGAGGTGTGATTTGAGGAAAGGGGCAAGGGTGCTTTGTAATGTGGGTAGAATTGACAGGGCTGGGCCCTGGAGTAGAGGCGACTGTCCTAGAACATTTGTAACTAGATACCACACCACTTAGAGCAATAACTGAGCTTCTAGCCTCTTCTTAACAAACATCTTTAAAAGTTCCTAAATAAAAAAGCCCCTTGTCCCCACCCTTACTTTTGCTTTGTCCCTTGGTCTGGTTTAATTATGTATCTCATGCCCTGAGCAGCCCCCTCTGAGGAGGGTCTCCCCAGTTTCAGTTTCTTGTGTCTGGGGACCAGAAGAAATTCTTCTTTCTCCCTTAGTGTCAGTTGGGATAACTCACCACAGCTCTAACTCTCTCCTCTGAGTCTAGCCTTTCCCTCGATCCTAAATCACCTCTCTAGGAGCCCCATGGCCAGTGAGAAGAGAGTAGAAATTGACCCTTGTGGTTATTTGGGAGGATGGTAGGGAGCCCAGTTGTTACAGATTAAATTGGGTACCCCTCCCCCCCCAAAAAAAAATATGTGCTGGAATCTTAACCCCTTACCTGTGGATGTAATCCTGTTTGGAAATAGATGTTTCCTTGTAATGTTAATGAGGCCATACCAGTGTAGGATATACGCTAAACCTAATCACTCCTGAGTTATAAAAAAAGCAGATTAGACACAGACACACGCACACAAAGGGGAAAACAGATGCCCTGTGAGGATGGCCAAGGAACCCATTGAACGCCTGGAGCTACTGAAGCTGAAAGAGATAAGGATCTTCCCCCAGAACTGACAGAAAAAGAGTCTTCTCCTAGAGGCAAAAAAACAAAACACCAAACTCATTGTTGTTGAGTCAATTCTCACTTGTAGTGACCCTATAGGGTAGAACTGCCCCCTTAGGGTTTTCTTTTGGCCTTAAGGAGCTGCTGGTAGATTTGAACTATTGACATTTTGGTTAGCAGCCAAGCTGTTAACCACTGTGTCACCAGGGCTCCAGAACAAAGGCCCTGAATTCAGACTTCTAGCCTCCTGAACTGTGAGAAAATAAATTTCTGTTCCTTAAAGCCACCCACTTGTGGTATTTCTGTTATAGCAGCACTAGGAAATGAAAACACTAGTAAAAATAGAAGAAGGAGAAAAATGAGTATTCATCGTGAGTCTCTCACAGTTGGAGAGAATAACCCAGTTTGACCTGGTGTCTTAGTTATCTAGGGCTGCTATAACAGAAATACCACAAGTGGATGGCTTTAACAAAGAGAGATTTATTCTCTCACAGTCTAGTAGGCTACAAATCCAAATTCAGGGCGTCAGCACCAGGGGAAGGCTTTCTCTGTTGGCTCTGGAGAAAGGTCCATGTCATCAATCTTTCCTTGGTTTAGGAGCTTCTCTGCACAGGCACCTCAGGTCCAAAGGACACGCTCTGCTCCCAGCACTGCTTTCTTGGTGGTATGGGGTTCCCGTGTGTCTCTGCTCACTTCTCTCTTTTATATCTCAAAAGAGATTGGCTTAAGACACTATCTAATCTTGTAGACCTCATCAGTATAACTGCCGCTAATCCATCTTATTACATCATAGTGACAGAATTTACAACATACAAGGAAATCACATCTGATGATAAAATGGTAGACAAACATACAGTACTGGGAATCATGACATAGCCAAGTTGACAGATATTTTTGGGGGACACAATTCAATCCATGACACCTGGGTTCTTATTCTTAGCTGGCAGGTCTCATAATACTGTCTCATTGTCTAATCTTGCTTTATTCATTTGTTCAATGGCATTTATTGAGTTCCTACTATGGGGTTGCTGTGAGTCCAAATTGACTCAATGACAACAGGGTTTTGGTTTTGGTATGTGCAAGCACCATTCTAGGTATTAGGGATACAACAGCCAACGGAACTTTCCTCAAAGTAGAAATAGTTCAGTGGAGGAGTCAGATACATAAACAATGATCACCATCTAGAATAATAAATTATGTGGGAACATATAAAAGGACAACCTAATCACATTTATTATTATCTATTGCTGCATAAAAAATTACAAAGCTTAAAACAACAACAGTTTACTACTTCATACAGATTCTGAGGGTCAAGAGTCAGCAAGTGGCTTAGTGGGTAATTCTGGCTCAGAGTCAATCATGAGACTGTGGTCAAAATGTCAACCAGGGCTGAAGTTATCTGAAGGTTTGACTGGGGCTGGAGGATACTCTCTCAAAACTCAGAAGGCTGTGGGCCAGAGGCCTCAGTTCCTCACCATATGAGGCTGTCAATCGGATGGCTCACAGCATGGAAGCTACCCTTTCTTAGAGTGGGCAATCCAAGAGAGAGAGGCAGAAGTTACAACATGTCTTAGTCTGTTTTCCCTAGAAGAACAAAACCAGTGAAACATATATATAAATATACGGGCATACCTCTGAGATATTGCAGGTTGGGTTCCAGACCACCACAAGAAAGCGAGTATCGCAATAAAGTGAGTCACATGAATTTTTTTGTTTCCCAGTACATATAAAAGTTACACTTACACTATACTGTCGTCTATTAAGTGTGCAATAGCATTATATCTTTTTTTAAAAAGTACATACCTTAATTAAAAAATACTTTATTGCTAAAAAACCTAACCATCATCTGAGCCTTCACTGAGTCCTAATCTTTTTGCTGGTGGAGGGTCTTGCCTCGACGCTGATGGCTGCTGATTAATCAGGGTGGTGGTTGCTGGAGTCTGTGGTGTCTGTAGGCATTTCTTAAAATAAGACAACAATGAAGTTTGCCACATCAGTTAACTCTTCCTTTCATGAAAGATTTCTCTGTAGCATACGATGCTGTTTGATAACACTTTACCCACAATGGAACTTTCAAAACTGGAGTCAGTCCTCTCAAACCCTGATGCTGCTTTATCAACTGAGTTTATGTAATATTCTAAATCCTTTGTTGTCATTTCAACAATGTTCATAGCATCTTTATCAAGAGTAGATTCCGTCTCAAGAAACCACTTTCTTTGCTCATCCATAAGAAGCAACTCCTCATCCGTTAAAGTTTTATCATGGGATTGCAGCAATTCAGTCGCATCTTCAGGCTCCACTTCTAATTCTAGTTCTCTTGCTATTTCCACCACATCTGCAGATACTTCCTCCACTGAAGCCTTGAACCCCTCAGAGTCATCCATGAGGGTTGATGTCAGCTTCTTCCAAACTCCTGTTAGTGTTGATATTTTGACCTCCTCCTGTGAATCACAAATGTTCTTAATGGCATCCAGAATGGTGAATCCTTTCCAGGTTTTCAATTTACTTTGCCCAGATCCATCAGAGGAATCACTGTTTATGGCGGCTATAGGCTTACAAGATGTATTTCTTAAATAAAATAATAAGACTGGAAAGTTGAAATTACTGCTTGATCCATGGGCTGCAGAATGGATGCCGTGTTAGCAAGCATGAAAACAACATTAATCTCCTTGTACATCTCCATCAGAGCTCTTGGGTGACCAGGTGCATTGTCAATGAGCGTAACAATTTGAAAGGAATATTTTTTCTGAGCAGTAGGATTCAACAATGGACTTAAAATGTTCAGTAAACCATGTTGTAAACCGATGTACTATCAACCAGGCTTTGTTGTTCTATTTATAGAACTCAGGCAGAGTAGATTTAGCATAATTCTTAAGGACTCTAGAATTTTCAGAATGGTAAGTGAGCATTGGTTTCAGCTTAAAGTCACCAGCTGCATTAGCCCCTAACAAGAGAGTCGGCCTGTCCTTTGAAACTTTGAAGCCAGGCATTGACTTCTCCTCTCTAGCTATGAAAATCCTAGATGGCATCTTCTTCCAATATAAGGCTGTTTCATGTACATTGAAAACCTGTTGTTGAGTGTAGCCACCTTCATCAGCTATCTTAGCTAGATCTTCTGGATAACTTGCTGCAGCTTCTACATCAACATTTGCTGCTTCACCTTGCACTTTTATGTTATGGAGACAGCTTCTTTCCTCATGAGCCAAGCTCTGCTAGCTTCAAATGTTCTTCTGCATCTTCCTCACCTCTCTCAGCCTTCATAGAATTGAAGAGATTTAGGGCCTAGCTCTGGATTAGACTTTGGCTTCGGGGAATGTTGAGGCTGGTTTGATCTTCTATCCAGACCACTAAAACTTTCTCCGTATCAGCAATAGGCTGTTTTGCTTTCTTATCATTCCTGTGTTCACTGGAGTAGCACTTTTAATTTCCTTCAAGAACTTTTCCTTTGCATTCACAGCTTGGCTAATGTCTGGCACAAGAGGCCTAGCTTTTGACCTATCTCAGCTTTCGACATGCCTTCCTCACTAAACTTTTCTAGCTTTTGATTTAAAGGGAGAGATGTGCAAACTTTCCTTTCACTTGAACACTTAGAGGCCATTGTAAGGTTATTAATTGGCATAATTTCAATATCATCGTGTCTCAGGGAATAGGGAGGCCCGAGGAGAGGGAGAGAGACAGGGGACCAGCCAGTTGGTAGAGCAGTCAGAACACGCACAACATTTATTGATTAAGTTCGCCGACTTATATAAGCATGGTTCATGGCACCCCAAAACAATTACAATAGTAAGATCAAAGATCACTGATCACAGATCACCATAACAGATATAATAATAATGGAAAAATTTGAAATACTGTGAGAATTACCAAAATGTGACACAGAGACCTGAAGTGAGCACATGCTGTTGGAAAAATGGCATCAATAGACTTGCTCAATGAAGGGTTGCCACAAACTTTTAATTTGTAAAAAATGCAATATCTGCAAAGCACAATAGAGCAAAGTGCAGTAAAACAAGGTATGCCTGTATATAGAGAGATTTACTTCAAGGAAATGGCTCACGCAATTGTTGGGATTGGTAAGTCCCAAGTCCATGGGTTTGGCGGACTTCTGGAGACCTTCGCTGAGTCATGGGGTTGCAGGGGCTGACGAATTCAAAATATGCAGTCAGGCAGCAGGCTGGAGGCTTCTGCAGGCTTACATCCCAATAACCAGAGGTCAGGAGATGAGAAGCATGCAGGGTCAAGAGTCAAGAGAGAGATTTGCCAGAACATCCATTTATATACTGGAGGCAGGCCACACCCCCAAGAAAACTCCCCTTTCAACTGATTAGCTGCTCACATCAGATCACAAAAGGGAAGGTGATTATATCATGGAAGAGCACCTTGTCCAGTGTCTGCCAAACCATATAAGGATCATCGCCTGGCCAAGCTGACACCTAACATTTACCATTACATGATGTTTTTTAAACTAGCCTCTGGAAGTGACTTACCATCTCTTCTGCTGTATTCTGTTGGTCACAGGCTACCACCCTGATGCAATGTAGGCGGGCATGAATACCAAGGCCAGGTTCCATGGGGCCATTGTGGAGGCTGGCTACCACACCTAGTCTAGGAACATTAGGAAAGGGCCCCAACAGAATCTGGGAAAAAAGGAGGAGTATAATTTGAGCCCCAGAGTCCTTTCATCTTTCATGAAGATTCTAAGGAGCTTTCCAATTTACTAACCAGGGAGAGTTCTCTCCTTTATCAATCTTCTTCCCTCTCTAGATGCTTAAGATGGCCAGGTGCTCCCTTATGGGGATCATTCAGTAAGGCCCTACTGTTTTCTGAGCCAGGAGGAAATTGGGATATAGAATCACTGGCCACTCTGAATCCCACCCACACGCATCAGGAATTTTATCTGAATTCTACTAAGGCCTCTACAATAGATAATTGATAAGTTTTATGGGTCACAAATATGGATGCATATCATTATTTCTAATGCAATGTGGATACCAGGATGATATCAGCCAAACAATCGGTAGCAAGAGCTACCAACTGACAATTGCTAATATCCAGTAGTGTGCATCCACTAAGACTCATTTTTGTCTTGACTTTGTAGTGACTTTGTGAGAAGTAATTGAAGGCTGGGGATGTTTAGAAGATTTCTGAATGAAGTAGCATCTTAATATTTTTACTTATTGTTACAACACTGTCAAAATGGAAACAGACATCTATAGAAGTCATAGTTCATTACTTTTTATCACTCGTTGACATTTTTAAGCATTAATTAGAGATCTGGTAAGAAATTGGCATAACATTCCTTCCAAAGGGGGAAAAATGCTGACATTTGCAAGGTGTCAAAGGTAACAGAACTCCTGAAAAATGACTAATACCAGAGACTGGTTATCTTTAAAATTGATGTTCCCTATATCAACAGAAATGAGAAAGGAAACTAATGAGTCACAGATTTTAAGTTAATCATTTTCTGTGGGCATGTGCAGTCTAAGAGTCTGAATCAGTGTGAGCCAAGCGCTCTGTGTCCCACAGCACAGGAAAGATGGCACGCTTAGGACAATTGGAGGTACTCCGTGTCAAGATAGCGGCCTGAGGAGGGTGGATACTCCTAAGATGGTAGGAGCAGCATCTACCTGAGGACTCTGGGATAGCCTTTCTCTGCTCATAACCTTCAACTTCTTTGTTTTCTTGGAATCACTCTCGATTTCCTGCTACTACAACATCCAGCGCAAGGTTGTTTTGAAAGCACCTTTCTTTTTCCTTTTGTTTTTAGGAGTGACAAAGGTAACCATACGCTGATGATGAACTTTAACTCTTCTCAAAGCTCTTCTACCTTATCAAAACTCATTTACTCAGTCCTTGGCATTAATAGTATGCACTTTCCAAGAAATGATTCAAAATGTAAGATAATTGAATATACAACGTAACAGACCCCAATATAGTAATTGAATAACTGAAACATTGACTAAAGATGGGGGAACCATGGAAACATAGGACATGAAACGCAAAGACTGCAAATATGTAACACTATGCAGACATGCTTGGCCATTTGGGAATTTTTTTTTTTTTTTTTTTACAGCGGTAGGTAATAGGAAGGAAACTCGGATAATGGTAGGGGTATCTCATGTAACTTATGACATTTTGGCCTATGGTTAAATTTTATCTAAACTTTAAAATGTCTTAACATGCTCCTACAGACTCTAAAAACTTTCCTTTGTCTGTGGCCACATGACATAGAATATGTACCCATAAAATATATGAAATACATTGAAAGGTTAATAGCGCTCAAGTCTGGGTAGTAGACCCAGGCTATCTGTAGTACCAAATTGTTATATTGAACATTTATTACTTTGCTTAAACATCAGTTTTTCATATTCCATGTCTCTAGTTGGTTGATTTTCTTAACCATCTGTTCCTTTTTAATGTTTATGATACCTTCCCTTACCATACTCAAGATACTAATTGTACTTCAAGACCCATTCTGCATTAACTCTTTTTCATCAGGTGTAAGTTCTTTTCTTTTTGTGTTTGTAGATTCCCCCCACGGTGGTATAGAGGAGGAAGAAGCTCCTTGGTTTTTACTTTCTGCTTTTTCAGTAAAATGGGAGAAGAGTGAGATGTGCCATGGACAGGGTGTTTTTGTGGCTAGTGTTCTGGATGATGCTGATCACGTTTCCTAATGGGGCATTCATTGTCCTGTCTCTCCAAACCTAGAACTTCTCCCTTTGAGGAAAAAGCCCCCTATTGCTTGTGCCTGTGCTAAGGGTGAAGGATAGCAGGGGCAGACACTGGCATCCCTGGATCTCCCACTGTAGAAATACAAACAAGCCTCTGACTGGTTGCTTGTAGATGCTTCCCTGTTCCCAACTTCCTTCATCTTCATTTAGTCAGGGAATACCCAGTTGTGCACTAAAGCTGATTTGCACCTGCTCATAAGAGCTAATTGTTAAATTTCCAAGGAATTGTCAAGTCAGTTGTTAAACGCAGCCACTATTAAAAATGAAATTACATAGGCTGACAATTAAATAAATGATATTAAAAGCAAAAGTAGTTAATACTCAAAACTTATTAATTATATGGCTACATTTTACTATTATCTATATGCTACTAACTGAAAGATTGGCAGTTCAAATCCATCGAGAGGCATGTCGGAAGAAAGGCCCAGAGATTACAGACATTGAAAATCTTATGGAGCACAGTTCTACTCTGGCACACATGGCGTTGCCAGGAGTTGGAACTGATTCTACGGAAACTGGTATGTTCTTGAGGTTATTTACTTCAATTGTATCAGAATAGTAGAAATATTATATAACAGGGTGCTTCTGGGCATCTCCTCTCAATTCCACATTTAATGATCACACTGGTAGCTTTAAAATAGCCATTGTGGGAGCATACCAGGGATATTAGCAAACACTACAAATCAGGGATTCACCCCTCCCCACTTCAAGAACCAGTTGTTAAACATTTACCAGCATATAGCTAGGAGCATCCTTCTATTACTCCAGACTTTTGGGTCCATACTTGAACCAGACTGGCTGGATTCAGACTCAGCTTTTACCACTTACCATCTATGTGAATTGGGCAAGTTATTAACTTCCCTGCATCTCAGTTTCATCATCTGTAAAATGGGGATAATATAGCACCTACTTCATAGGGTAGTTATAAAGATTAAATGAGTTGATATCTGTAAAGCATTTTGGAACAGTGCCTGAAACCTAAAAGGTGCTATGTATTACTTATAAAATAAAATAAATACTATTCTAAGGGATGGTGTTTCCCTCTTTAATTCTATCTCATTTGTCTCTTACCTCTCAAAATCAATTCTGCTCTTCTTCCACAATAACAAAGCATTCATTTTTTTTGTTGTTGGACAAATGAGGACTAGATTTTTCAGTCTCTTGTGAATGAATTCGGATCAACGTAAGACAAACAAAAGTATTAATATGGCAGCTTCCAAAAACCTTTCTTCAATGACAGTTGGTGCATTCCCTTTGTCCCTTTTCTTCTTTATTCCTTCTTCCATCCTGGTCTCTCAGACTTGGACGTGATGGCTGGAGCTCTAGCCACTATACTGGACTGTAAGGGAAAAAACCACAACCTAGGGATTGTAGAAATTTGAACAAAGAAATATGAAAAGAATCAGTCATACTCGATGGCAAGAAACACATTAAAAGTAGCTGAAACATATTAGTGGCTTAGAATGAGAATGAAGACATATACATTCAGGTTTCAGAGGTCTTTAGAGGTAAGGCTGACCCTCTAGTTCCATATCCATGAGACCCAGCTACTATGGCTCATTTCTGGAAAATTCCATCTCCCTTATTGCTATGTGCATCTTTATAATAAGCCTTCATGACTTGAACTAAAGTTATCTACTATTCCTTGCAACCATGAGTGAAACTAACTCAATCCTATGGTTTACAATATAACCTGAAAGGTATAATATGCTCCTGACCCAAGCCATGGCATTTTCAATTGCCTCATATGCATGTGAAAGCTAGCCAGTGAATAAGGAAGACCGAAGAAGAATTGAGTTTGAACTATGGTGTTGGCGAAGAATATTGAATACACCACGTACTACCAGAAGAACGAGCAAATCTGTCTTGGAAGAAGTACAGCCAGAATGCTCCTTAGAAGTGAGGATGGTGAGACTTCATCTCACATATTTTGGGCATCTTATCAGAGGGACGAGTCCCTAAAGAAGGCCATCATTCTTGGTAAAGTAGAGAGGGGCAGTGGAAAAGAGGAAGACCCTCAATAAGATGGATTGACACAGTGGTTGCAACAATGGGCCCAAACACAGCAACGATTGTGAGGATGGTTCAGGACCGGGCAGTGTTTTTTTCTGTTATACATAGGGTTGCTATGAGTTGGAACTAACTCAATGGCACCTCACAACATAACAACATTGGTACATTTTTCACGTTACCCTTTTCTTGTGAAGACAAACTTACACCATAGAAACAGGGGGCTTCTCTTTGGGGAAAGTTCTACCTCCTAGTGTGGTCCCTGTTCATCAAGTTACATTCTCAAGTATCTCCTGACACTTTCCCATCTGTGAAGGCTCTGAACTTTTATTCTGCACTATCTGCACTTTTGGAAACCCTGGTGGTGTAGTGGTTAAGAGCTACAGCTGCTAACCAAAAGGCCAGAAGTTCAAATCCACCAGGCACTCCTTGGAAACTCTAAGGGGCAGTTCTACTCTGTTCTATGGGGTCACTGTGCATCAGAATCAACTTGACAGCAGTGGGTTTTATCTGTATTTTTATGTATTATTCATAATCAGTGTTGCCCTTGGGAAAAATTAAGTAGATGAAACTTGCCTCTTCTCTAACTCCTTTCATTGCTCATTCCCACCTGAGCAATGAAAGGGGTTAGAGAAGAGGCAAGTTTCATCAGGTTCAGGTTCAAAGCTCCTCGGTTAAATGGACCTCTAATATGTCATGCACCTGAATAATTCTTCCTCAGACCTACTTCTAACTCAGTAACACCACAGTTGTAACACTTAAGACCTACTCTCAACTCACTAATACCCCACCACCCCAGTCTAGTCACAATTGACCGATATTATATATTTTTATCAAGGCATTGCTAAATAGCTGGCCAGCTAATTAATCAAAGATGACAATTTGATTTGCATCGAGATAATATTTGACATCATTGTGGATTCTGTTACTGACACATATGGATGTTTTCAACTGGACCTTCCAGTTAAGTTAAAGGGAATTTAATATTTGTAGAATATTTAGGTGTTGGGCTTTGTGCTAAAGGCACTGTTTAACTATTACTATCAGTGTGTCAGTCATGGTTTTCGGTTATAAGCAAGAAAAACCAGTTCTGGGTGACTTAAACAGAAAAGAAATAAACTAAAATGATATTACAGAGCTCCCAGGATCGTCGGGAGGGCCACAGAACCAAGTTTGGAAAATGAATAGGAATCAAGATAAGGCAGCACCTTATATGGAGTTGTAACACTGATGTACTATCTGTATTAACTGATAAACTGTGAAATCTCAATGACTTAAAGTGTATCTCTCATTCAAATTCCCTTGGTGTTTGAGGGGTCAGAGGGTGAGATTTTGATCCATGCAATCATTAAGGAAGCCAGGCTGATGAAGCTCTAACATTTTTAACACATGACTTCCAAGATCACGTTGGGCTTCAACATTTTGTCAGCAGATGGGTAATGAGAACAAGTGGAGATACATTTTTTTAATGGGTCCAGCCTGGCAGCAACATACATCACTTCTGTCCACATTTCATTGGTCAGAACTCAGTCATCGGACAATACTTAACTGCAAGAGAGGTTAGGAAATACTGTCCAGCTGGGGCCCAGGAAGAAAGGGGAACAGCTAGCTAGTTCTGTACCAGACCATCCGTCGAGTTGCCAAATATCTAGGTCACCCTTCCTCCCACACAGAGAACACAATCACCCCCTCCCCTAGAAGGATAACCCAAAATACAATCCAGTCACTGAGTTCAGCTCAAAGTTCAGATTCTCTGGGGATGCTCAGTTTTCTCCATCAGGTCTAGGTTTATGGCTCATCATGGTCCAGCTACCTATAAACTAGAAGGACAAGTTACCTACTGCTTCTTCCTCAATGTATCCAATATACAATGGTGGAACAAAGACAAAGTAATTGTGGTAAACTGTCTCCTGCGGAAAAGGGAATGTACATAGCAGTCGCTGGTACATAACGATATTAAATCGCACTGGGCAGGATTTGTGAGAGCTTCCGCCCAGGGAGTGAAGAGATTTCTAGAATAGGCCCTAGGTCTGTTTTCTGGAAGAAGCTCCCTTGACTATTGTTCTTCATGGCCCCTGGCTCCACCATCTGCAAGTTTTTTCTTTGTTCTTTTCCTCCTTGGCCACTTCTGATACAGGTGGAGGAAAATATGTTCCTCTTAAAGACTGTATATCTTTCACAACCCATCTCTCTCTCTTTTTTCTTTTTTAAATTGTACTTTAGATGAAAGTTTACAGAACAAATATTTTGTCATTAAACAGTACACATATTGTTTTATGACAATGGTTAACAACCCCACGACATGTCAAGACTGTCCCTTCTCAACCTTGGGTCCCGTATTACCAGCTTTCCTGTCCCCTCCTGCCTTCTAGTCCTTGTCCCTGGACTGTTGTGCCCCATTAGTCTCGTTTTGTTTTATGGGGCTGTCTAATCTTTGGCCGAGCAGGGAGCCTCTGGAGTGACTTTATTACTGAGCTAAAAGGGTGTCTGGGGGCCATAGTCTCGGGGTTTCTCCAGTCTCTGTCAGGCCAATAAGTCTGATCTTTTTTTGTGAGTTAGAATTTTGTTCTACATTCTTCTCCAGCTCTGTCCGGGACCCTCTGTTGTGATCCCGGTCAGAGCAGTCAGTGATGGTAGCCGGGCACCATTTAGTTGTACTGGACTCAGTCTGGTGGAGGCCGTGGTAGTTGTGGTCCATTAGTCCTTTGGACTAATCTTTTCCTTGTATCTTGTTTTCTTCATTCTCCCTTGCTCCCGAAGGGGTGAGACCAGAGGAGTACCTTAGATGGCTGCTCACAGGCCTTTAAGACACCAGACGCTATTCACCAAGGTAAAATGTAGAACATTGTCTTTATAAACTGTATTATGCCAGTTGAGCTAGATGTTCCCCAAGACCACGGTCCCCACAGCCCTCCGCCCAGCAATTCAGTCCCTCAGGGAGTTTGGATGTGTCTACGGAGCTTCCATGACCTTTCCTTGTACAAGCTGTGCTGGCTTCCCCAGTCTTGTGTACTGTCTTACCCTTCACCAAAGATACCACTTATCTATTGTCTGTTTAGTATTCCTCCCCCACCCCTTCCATCCCTCGTAACCCACAAAGATTGTTTCTTTCTATCTGTAAACTTTTTCATGAGTTTTTACAGTAGAGGTCTCGTACAATATTTGTCCTTGCACAACCCATCTCTTGCTGATAAATTTGAGAGCCCAAAGCTTATTTTAATTCTCAAAGACTGTTTTAGCTCAAGCTTATGATTTCTTTGACAGTATAGTTCCCTTAAAAATCTAGTAGACTTTTAATCTATTTGCTTCCAATCACCTCCATGTTTTAGTAACCACAACTAAAGTTGTTTTCTAATCATAATTCTCAAGTCTGATTTACGATTTTGCTTCCTAATTCCCATGCTTCCCTATCAACTGTTTGAGGCCACAGAACCTGGATAGGAAGACCTCACCCTTGATTTGATCTTAGCTGCAGGATTAAGTCTTATTCAATCTGATTTCTTACTGTTTGAGTTTTGGAAGCAATCAACTTTTCCAGCTTTTCAACACCTCTAGTTCCTGACATTCAGTTTAATTTCTGCTTGAAAGTAAGCCAGTTCTTGCCTAAATTCATCCCTTTTTTTAAAAATTACTACTAGCATTTTGTTTTCCAACCCTTTCCCCTAGAGTTAAAGAATCAGCATGCACTTGGCCTGTCTTCTGAGTTATCACAGGAGACAATTTGTCAAAGGTTTCACCACGGCATTACATAGATCTTCATCTTTCCAGCCTCCAAAGCCAGATTCTGTGCCATTCACATCCGTGTTACCTTGCTAATACCATGCATTTTAGGTTTTTGTTATGGCAACGTTCCACTTCTAGTACTAATGTGTACATTTGTCAGGGAAACTGTTTATAAAGACAAATCCCGAAATAGTAATGGCATAATACAATAGAACTTTACTTCTCACTCACTGAAATCTAATTGATGAGGAGGCTCTGCTCCCTGTAGCCATTCAGGGATCCAGGCTGATGAAGGTTGTGCCGTCTTCAACATGTGACTTCCAGGTCACTCTGGACATCACCACCAGCCAGTAGATGGAGGAAGAGAAGTTGTGGAGGATCTCACAGGAGGTTTTCATGGATTACACTTGGAAGTGGTATATATTTCTTTGGACCACAGCCTATTGATAAGAACTCAGTAATAAGATCACACATAACTCAGAGGGGGAAACTGAAAAATATAGTCCAACTCTATGTCCCGGAGGGAGGGAAAAATGGGTAAAGTCTCTTCCACAAGCTGGGACCACAGCAAAATCATACCCAAAAATAGATGAGAGCACTCATCTGCTACCACTGAAGACGAGTAACTGCAGCTTGCACCACCAATGCCTCCAGCATTCAAAACAGGATGCTCTCATTACAATGAAAAAAAATTTTTTTTTAAGTTTCCATTGAGTCATCTCTGACTCATGGCGACCCCATGTGTATCAGACTAGAACTGGGCTTTATAAACTTTTCAGTGACTGAATTTTTGAGAAGCAACTCAACAGGCCTTTCTTTCAAGGTGCCCACATTTCGGTTAGCAGATGAGCATGTTAACTGTTTACACCACCCAGGGACTCCTGCCATTATGTTGCTGCCCCCCAAAAGGCAACATTTCTGCTGCTGTCACACCATCCATAGCCAGAATGAGTTCTCCACGGTCCTTGTTTTTTTTTAACTCACTGGTTCCTAAGTCAAAGCCCAGAGCAGAGGTATGAGACTGGTTGAGCTTAGGTCTCATGTTGAAAAGAAGGCTAGGAAAACAGGCCTCTGCATTTTTGGCTTATACAATGAGTGACAGTCTCTGTCTTCCACCATAACTCAAACCAAAACCAAACCTCTTTGCGTCAAATTGATTCCAACTCATAGCAACCCTATAGGACGGAGTAGAACTGTCCCATAGGGTTTCCAAGGAGCAGTTGGTGGATTCGAACTGCTGACGTTTTGGTTAACAACCCATCTCTTAACTACTGCACCACGCAGGTGAAAAATCTTTCGAACAAAGAAGGGGAATCAACTGATGAACAACCAAAATAACATGAGCCCATTCCATAGCACTTTATCTCCAGTTTTCAGACCACTAAACTGAAAGAATCAATTTCATGATGGAAATTTCAGCAAAAAATAGCAAGCTGGTAGCAGAGAGATTTTTGAACAAGTGGGAGGTGACCTACTTTATTCTGTATATGTGTATGCATGTGGTTTTGGTTCTCATTCACTGAGATTTATGATTTTGTCTTCGTCTAGACATATGTTGTTCACCACTGTACCCTCAGTGCCTAGAATAGTGCCTGGTACTTGGTAATCACTCAATAAATGTTTGTTGAATGAAAGAATACTTGGCCCAGTAAATGTGCTTATTTACATTTCTGTTCCTGGTTCTTCTGATGGCTGATATGGGTTGATGAAATCAAAAGGCAACAATAAGTGTAATACAGCTTCAATATTAGGTTACTAGACAACAGCACAGAAGTGCCTCCTGCTTGATTTCTGGGTATAGAAGCCTTGGTCTAATTACATGATGTTGTTGTTGTTTGCTGCCATCGAGCCAGCCCCCCACTCATGGTGACCCAAAGCACTATGAAATAAAATGTTGTCCAATCTTGTACCATCCCCATGATCTACAGCAGATCAGACCATTGTGATCCATATGGTTTTCACTGGCTGATTTTCAGAAGTAGATTGCCAGGCCTTTCTTCCTTGTCCATAGTTACATGATAAAACTTGCTGTCCAGTCAATTCTGACTCATGGTGATCCCATATTGTCAGAGTAGAACTGTGCTTCATAGGGTTTCAACGGCTGATTTCTTGGAAGTAGATCACCAGGTCTTTCTTCTGAGGCAGCTCTGGGTGAACTCAAACCTCCAGTCTTTCAGTTAGCAGCTGAGTATGTTAAAACGTTTGCGCCAAAGAACCAGAGGTGGGAGGAAAGACCAGTAAAGTGGTTGAAAATTATTTTGAAGATTTTCTAGATTTCACCTTTTGTAAAGGACAGACTGAAATGTAAATCTGAAAATTTTGAATTTTTTTTTTTTAACCCAAAGAAAGCCATGTCTTTTGTCGGTACATTTGGACTGTTTCCTTCAGGTGTTTCTCTTTCCTTAATAGGCTAAGTGGCCATATGACTATGTCTCATAGTAACCTGAGCTTGTGTCCTTTGATCATAGAATTTCTTTCTGGGAATGTGAATTATGACATCTCTTTGGCAGAGAAAGATTTGCCTTTATAGACATTTTAGATGGCACTGAATTACATGACAGTATTTTAAAAGTCAGCAACTAATATGGGGCAAGGTTTAATCTTTTCCACTCTAACAAGACAGCCTCTGTTCATTCTGTGTGATTTTAACAAGAACTGTGACATGCATTACTCTGTCTCAGTTTAGCCAGTTGTCCTGTCGTAGAGGAGGTTAAAAAGCCATGTGCTGAATGCAATCTTCAGAAAGGGAAGAAAAAAAGAGAGAGGGAAGAAGGGAGGAAGAACTGAAGGAAGAAAGGAAAAAGGAAAGAGGGAGGGAGAGCAGAAGGCAGAAGGGACAGAGGGAGGGAGAGAGGGAAGGAGAAGAAATCTGCCTTCTTTTTCCAGTTTAACTTGGATTTGAATTAAGATTCTAAAATCTGCAAAATAAGAGTGTTAGTCACCATAAAAACTGGGGAAATTTCAGAAAAAGGGGTAACCCCATCTTCTGAGTCACCCTAGAGCAGGGATATGGGAGCATCGCCACCTGGCGTGAGTGGCTTGCATTGCCTGCTGGGGCTGCTTACAAAGCTCTCTCACCTCTTAAAGAGACACAACTGTATTCTGACCATGGCTGCTCTGGCCTGGGGAGCTGTCCCTTCCTCCATCGTTTGTAGTCTTGGATGCTGAGACTTCAGGAGTGGGGAACCAAATGAACTCTTCATTCCATACACTGTTTGTTTGGAGAGGGGCTGGGATGAAGATGCAAGGACAAGACAAAGAAACTCCTTGCTCTGTTCAAACAGCAGAAGGGGAGAGTCTCTGCGTGTAGGCGGAAGGGGTTTTAAATAGACCTAAGAATATTAGCCAAGGTGCGATTTTCCAGGTTCAGTGTTTCAAACGTTTTCAAAAGGATTTGCAAATGGCCTTTGAGACGCGGAAGTTTTAGTACATGTTGACTATTTTTATTGCAGGATGAGGTGAGGGAAGAGAAAAATGACTTTTTAAAAAAAAAAAAACATCAAAAAATTGTTATTTCAATTTCGGAGCATGTCGGAGTTAATAGTTTTGGCATCTAGGGTTTTATTCCGAGGGTAATATCTCATGCCATCTGCCAAGTGGCAGCGTCTTTATTAGGTTACCAAGGTATATAAAAAGCAAAATGCTTTGCAAAGTCTTTAAGCAGGATGATTTTTATCCACCCCCTTCATTTTTTCAAAATATAAATTAACATGTTTTCAACAAAACTGTTGAAATTAGAGCTATAAATATTAATATGATACTCTCCGATAATTTAAACTCTATATTTTCCTTTGCAATCTTAATTTTTTTTTTAAAAATCTGCAAATAATCCTTAAGTTTAGAGGATTTTAAGAATATATTTAAACTATGACTTCCCTAACAGTGTTGACCACTGGAACAAATACTCAGAATTATTTCTTAAAAATTAATTTTTTAAGAACAGCTGTACTCCAGTCGTCGTAAAGAAAAGCGAAACTGTCCCGTTCTTCCTTTGCGTGATCTGGAAGCAAAGCATAGAAACTCAAGTAAGGTAAAAAGAGAAAATAAGGTTTTACAAATTTTGACATAAACTAATGATTTTCATGTTCAAGTTAATGATTTATTTGCACTATTTTATCTCCATCTCCCAAAATGTCGTTTGAAGTGGCAATTTTATTCAGCTTCATCCTAAATGGGGTGATTTTTGCTAGTGTTTTTAAGGCTAGTGCATGATCGGAATGAGTCTTTACTGCTCTGGCAGTCAAAGTTTCAGGCTTTCTCTTCCTTCTGTCTCAGGGGGAAGTTTTCCAGCCTTCATTTCTTCCATATGCCTTGTAAAAAAATTTTTTTAAATAAGTTGTTTATGTCCAGAGACACACGCACACATATACCCGAAGGTACCTGCACGTACTTAATAGAAAGGGACAGACAGAAGTGATATATTTTCTTGACAGTACTTTGGAATTCATATAAGCAAATGGTGGTGGCGGGGCCGGGGGTGGGGGGTGGGATTTCTGGCCCACCAGTCTCATTTTATTGCTGAGATGAAACATGTTATGGATTGTTTTGGAGAAGAATTTCTCTAACCCGTGGCTTAACTCTACCGAGGCAAACACTGGGAGGGTACCAGAAACCCTCATCTCACCTCCTATAGAGATAAGATTAGCATGATATGGAGGTGGGCACTGGTGGGAGGCCCAGAGCGTACTCAGCATCACTGCTTATTTCCAATTAAAACCAGTGTTTCTAATTAAACACTAGACCAGTGAGCTCTGTTCAGATCCACCATATAGAAATTGCATTCCTAAAAGCAACAGGGGGTAATATAGAATATTAAACTTTCAAAGTGAGTCAATAAATATTTATTGAGTGACTACTGAGTACTAGAAACTCTGCTAAAAACAAAACAGTAACAACAACAACAAAAACCTGTTGACATCAAGTCCAACTCATGATTACCCCGTGTGTTACAAAGTAGAACTGAGCTCCGTAAGGAGCTCACAGGAGGATCACCAAGCCCTTCTTCTGTGACACCACTGGGTGGGTTTGAACCACCAACCTTCTGTTTAATAGACGAGCACAATCCATTTGCACCACCCAGAGACCTGGGAACTCAAGCGAGGTGCTGAGAAAATGACCTGAGTATGATAGATGCTGTCTCACGCTTCTTGTGGCTTCCAGACCAATGGGGCGTTGATCTTCTCCAATGATGGATAACACTGTGCTTAGAAAACTAAGACCCTAGATATTAGAAGAAGTCCTCATGAGGACAAAATCTCACAAACCTGATGTGTATAGTGAGAGAAATGGCGTGAGTGGAAGAGGGATTGACAAAAGTCTGATTCTGGAGCGGTTGACTCAGTGAACATTCAGGAAGATGATGGCCTAACATGTTGCTGCTGAGACGCTACTGAGGTGTCCGTGTGTGGACACATATTTAGCCTTTTAGAGTAATCCATCAGCTACTAACTGAAAGACTGGTGGTTTGAACCCATCCAGAGGGGCCTCGAAAGAAAGGCCTGGCAATCTGATTCTGAAACGTCACCACCACGAAAATCCTATGGAGTACTGTTCTCCTCTGCAACATGTGGGGTTTCCATGAGTCAGATTCTACTTAACAGCAATTTTTTTTTTTTTTTTTTTAATTCTCCAGTGCAGAATTTGTTGTACTGTGGGGGGGTTGTGTGTTGCTATGATGCTGGAAGCTACGCCACCAGTATTTCAAATATCAGCAGAGTTGTCCATGGCAGATAAACTTCAGTGGAGCTTCCAGATTAAAACAGATTAGGAAGAAAACCCTGTTGATCTAGTTCCTAAAATTAGCCAATGAAAACCTTACAGATCACAAAGGAATATTATCTGATATAGTGCTGGAAATGAGCCCCCTAGGTTAAAAGGCAACAATGGACTCAAGCATATCAGCCATCAGGAAGATGCCGTGGGACTGGGCGGTGTTTCGTTCTGTTGTACATGAGGTTACCATGAGTCGGAGCTGATTCGACAACCACCTTTTCCAATGGGCCTTTTGATAAAGACTTGTGATTGTCTGTCATATCTATTGACAACATAGTCGACTGCCATATCTTGGAAACTGTGTAATCTAACTAGAAATCCACCTACATAATAGTCTGTCCCCTGTTTGGGTGATTAGAAAAATATTCCTGGTCGTGAAGGTGAAATACCAAAGAGAGGAAGGAATGGAGGCTACCCTTGGCTGAAGGAGCAGCCGCTGATTGGCCATTTTGCAGGTGGCTCACCAGAAAGGTCTTTGCCAAGCCATTACCTCCTCCCTACCCCAGTGATGCAATATCATCCCACTAGAGTGTTTTGTTCTCCAAGACCCTTTGTAAATCAATGGGTACATCCCATTAACAAGGCCAGCAGATGTCAGTCCTGATCCACTTTCTCTCAGTAATGAACCAAGAAGAAGAACTGCTCTGATTTCCAAATCACTGCCTTCTATTTGCTGGCTTTTCTTCTTCCTGAGATGGAGGCCCCCTGCTTGGTTTGCTTTGTTAATATTTGCATTATTCAATAGTTATTATGTGATAAGCATGTTGTTTGCCTTAGGTTTTGCTTGGTTTGTTTTCTGGTGCTTTTATTTTTAGCTGGTGGCTTGAGTTACAGCTGTGGTCTGTATTATATAGCATGGGCAAGTTGCATGTTATTACAACTTCTTACCTGATGCCTCAACAGTCCAAAATTGGATCCAAAAAAATCCAAGGGGAAAACATGTAGCTTTGATTCTACAAAAAGTCATCCACTTGATTCAGCCTCAGATTTCTCTCATTTAGAATGAAGAAGCTTAGGTTTGCCAGAACTGTGGAAATATCATTTCCGAGTGCACGTACTTTTTAGCTTTCTGGTTTAGAAATACAAAATGGTATCCATGCACATTTACCGAACAAGAATCTTGTCCTTGAATGAAAACATTCTCTATCTCGAGACTAAGCAGTTTGTCATAAGTGCAAATGGAATGATTTTAGGTAAACAGAATACAAAGCTACTGTTTACAATCAATTCTGCTATTTGTTATCTACTATTTATTATGAAAGTATGCTTTAAAGTTGTAATTGAAGTTTTAAACTCCAGGACTTGCTAGTGAGGAAAAACGTGTGTTTTTGCCTTTGATCTAGTACTTGTTTGTTATAGCTGATTAGCTGTTACATGCTCCAAGGTAAAATTGTCATATAAGATGATTTCAACATGCTTTGAAAGAATCTGAACACCATGAGACATCCAGACACAAGAGTACATTTGTGCAATTCTCTGTTGCTTAAATTAAATATTAAATATTTATTTACTAAGTTTCTTAATTCAAAAAACAAGAGCTTTCTTGATTTACAAACCAAAACCCATTGCTGTCGAGTTGATTCCGACTCATAATGGCTCGAAGGCAACGGGTTTTGATTTACAAAGAATAACAATAAATCTTGGAATATATCTGCAACTCTTTAAAAACACTTGCGCTGAAAATGGTAGTGTTATATTTCTTTTCAAAGTAACGACAATAATAACCACATGCCTAACACTGACCTTTTCTTTTCACTTGAATGTGACTTCTGAGTTTAAAGAATCATTTAAAAATCTAGTTTAAGCAAACTTTTTTTATTAGTCTTAAATAAATTGATATTAATCTATTAAACTATTTTATTAATCTTCTGTGGTAGGAGTTCAAATAAATGCTTATTTATAATCCCTTGGAATGTTAAAAATTAAAAACCAAAGTCTAGATATTTGGAATTTTGGATTTTAACCTGTTATTCTAATTTTTTAAAAACTCTTCGCCTATTTTTTTTAAATTAAAGACAGTGTCAATGTTAATAAAAATACATCAATGCAATAAAAAGTATACACATAAAATATTTTCTCATTCTGTATTTAGGATTGCTGTATAAATGTCAACTGTAAAATTAAATGCAAAGCAAAGATGATTGCTGAAAATTTGTTGTCTTGGCCTATAAAGTCATGTCCTATTTCTCTAACTTTCTAGTCAGTACTATTCAATGGAAATTTCATGTGAGCCACACATATGATTTTGAATTTTCTACCAGCCACATTTTTTAAAAAGTAAAAAGAAACTGGTGAAATTAATTTTAATAATATATTTTATTTAACCCAATATTTCCAAAATATTATTTCAACGTGTAATCAACATAAAAAAAATTATACATGGGGTATTTCCTATTCCGTGTCCGAAATCTTTGAAAATCTGGCGTACCTTCTTCACCTCCCGCCCGTCTCAGTGGGCACTAGCCGCATTTCAAGTGCGCAGTAGCCACATGTAGCCAGAGGCCATTGTCGTAGACACTTCAAGTCTAGATGACCAAATCCCTACACTGAACACGTCGGCTGAGTAGCTTTATAGAATATTACCGTTGAGCTGACACCGATAAAAAGCTTTACGTGTCAGAGCAGGATTTTTAGTGGAGCGATCTCCTGGCATGTACGGGAACCCTTTGTTCTTGTTCTGTTTTGTCTGTAACACTTACTGTGCTCCGTGAACAGACATCAGTCACTCCCAAGCTGTGGGACCCTCTGCTTGTTCATGTCTATGACGCTGAGTTGCTGAGACAGTCACTCTTGACAAAGTGACCTGGAACAAACATTCTAAAGTGGCCCTGGTGGGAGGCGCCGAACCTACAGGAATCTTATTAGAGATCCATTCAGGATGTGGAAAAATCCCACTGCCTGTGGACTTTTGGTCTGTCCCGAAATGGAACCTGGGATTCCCAAGAGAATGTCAATTCTATGCCTTGATTTTCTGGGAGAGTGTAATTTTCGAGTAGTTTGACCAGTTACTCTTTCAAATATGTCCCTACTTCTTAGGCCATGTATCTCAGAAAATGCGGCTACTCTGGCAAAGGTTCTCCTAGTTGCCAGGCTTGGTTTCCAGGCCAGACAGAGGCTGCGGAGACACATGTTCAGAGCTGACGTAGGAGTATTTGGAATTGGTAATGGAATAGAAGAGGCCACAGGATAAATTGTAGATGTTTCAGGGAGAAGAAATTGCACGGATATTCTGAAATGTATCCCCTTCCCAAAGGCCCTAAATTGCTGTGAACGTAGTCTGGAGAGAAATTAAGCTGTAAAACGGGAAAGAATCCATGAAATGCAGACAAATACCCTTCTATTTCTCCACTGTCATACGGTACTCCAAAGTCGTTATCGAAAATCAGTAAGGAGCCACTGGCCCTCGCCATTTCAGTAACATAACCCTTAATGTATGGGAAATATTCCTATTATGTAAGCGTGTTGCACATAACCAGGAGTACAGTGGACACTCAATAAATGGAAGCCATTACTAGAAATACTATATGGGTTATGAACCATCCAGGCAACAGGAGAAAACTAGAATGGCATCATCTCTCCAGTATCTGCCACTTTTCTGTTTTATCTTGTGTGCTCTGAAAAGCAGTTCATACCCATTATATCTTCTTTGTATCCTTCTGAATGGAATCTTATTTTCTTCCTTATTAACATACCTCAATTACAGGCCAGTTTATATAGCCACTATGCCAGAACACCTCAGTAGGATAAGGGTTCTGCGTGAAATTGCTGGCTGTCTTGTTATTTCCCTATTAAGTTGAAAGAAAATATCGATACCAAGGTATAATAATGACTCCATAATGTCTTGAAAAGTAATTTAATACTTTTCTTAAAATGGTGCTTTCACTTCTTGGTCTTGGGTCATTTAAACACTGTGAGGAATTTCCCAAATCTTGAAAAAAAAAAAATGTTTTGCTCAGTTTTCAACTTATAAAGAGCAATGTCATATTGGACATTTAAAAACTCTTAGAATTGACAAATATGAATTGTTTTCTCCGAAGTCATCACTTACTTGTTATCTTTGTTACCTGAAGATCCATTGCCATTTTTGAACATTTGCACAAAACAGTTCAAGGAGAATTTACCTACCGGCATGAAGATATAGTTATCTTTGCATGTTTACCTAAGGCACGGTTGTTTGCACGGTTTTTTATTTTTCTCAGCGATCCCTTAGATCATAATATATATCACTGCAGAAACTTAATTCAGCTGAATATAGCAACAGCAATTTCATTAAGGTTTGGTTTTAGCAGGTAGTTGGAGCTTTTTTGTGTTTTATTTATTTTGCTTTTCCACTCTGGCCTGCCTAACATCAATGGGCCTTTTATTTAAAGAGAGAGGGGGATATGATAGCGATAGAAAGATTGAGAGAATTGAACATACATAGTTTATTAGAAAGAAATGCTGCCAACCCATCTTCCCAGAAACTATAGGAAGAGCTTCATTAGGATCTCAAATCCTACCTAGTTTTTGGAATCAAAATGATGTTTACTTCTTGTTAAATGTATGACTTGCAAGCTAGAACAATAGTCTTCCAAAATCCATCTGCATCCCCACACTCGTGGGACATTGCTTTTCTTTTTCCATGCCAGTAACAGCCCAACAGACCACAGGAACCTCAGATTTGGCTATGGAGAATGATACTGAGTCACAGTCAGGCTCCTGTGACAATGACATTTTCTCCAAGAGTCCTGCACAGCTGTGTCACTGTTAAGTTTTTATGAACATCCTTCCTTCCTCTGGAAAGTCGCAGTGAAATGAAATGGATGTGCAATTTCTGCTGCTGTCTCCACTTTATGTGGAATAATATATAGTAATTCTGCATGCTGAAGTCTTCTGTGCCATGCCTAATTTGGGGTACTCCAAGGCTAATAACATAATTTTGCCCACAATTCCACACAAATGTAAAATAAGATTTCTTTGAAAGCCCAGGACCTAAAATGTCTTATAACCTATAATATACCAAAGAAGTAAAGAGCCTCACTCCCACCCTGAATCTGGGCCCCATTGTTTGTTTCGGGAACACCAGCTCAGTGTAGAACTCCCATAGCAGAGGTGCCAGTCGCTGCTTGAGTGCACTGAGGCACCACGGCCCTTGTTTTGGAGCATTATTCTTGCTTGAATTCCACAATAACTGGGATCTGATAATTTAGCGTTAAGCCTCTTTCCAGCTACGTGGAACTGTAATAAGGTGATTTAGCCAATGTGCCTGTCCATTGTCCCAAAGATTCTGTGATCTATTATGCCATAATTCTTTGGAAAAAAAAAAAGGAAAGGAAAAGGGGGGAAAACCTAAACCAACTAAGATTCTAAAACATTAAACAGCTGCTTTGCTAGAACTATTACTTATTGGCATTTTCTTGTGAATCAGTATAGATATTAGGAATCGACTGCAAAAGCTTCTAGTACATTCACATCATGAAAGCCCAATTGACATCCAAAGCGCAGAGCACTGCCGGCAACAGGGAGCTGCAAGGACAATCACTGGCTTCCGCAGCCAACACTGACAGCTGCAGGGGTCTGATAGAAAACAGCTTCAAAGGGCTGATCCCCACCCCCACCCTACCCCGCCCCAGCCTCCACAGAACACTCCCTTCATATCTCGCCCTCTCTGAGACAAGGACTGCAGGAACAGATGGGATACCAGAAGCAATCCATGGCTATCTGTGATGTCACCAAATGAGGCATTCTGGGATGCTGTTTGGGTGGCAGAAAATGTTGAAAGAGGATGGGGGGTGGGGAGGGATGAGGGAGGATGTTTTTGAAGGTGCAATTAGTGTATGAAGGCAACCCAGTAGGTTCAAGAATGCACTATGACCTGGGCCAGCTTACATTTCAGTTTTATTTTGGTGTGGGTTAAGGGAGCTTTACATTTCTTGGGCTCAGAAGACGTGTAGTTCTGTGTCCGTAGGCCCACTTGCTTTGGATTCAACCAGGATGGTAGTCAGTCAGAGAGGGTATCTGGACGCTATTGCCATTATGCCCACTTCTCAGTAACTACCATCTTTTCCGAACATGATCCAATGCTTCTTCCTTAGGATGCAGTGTGTCTTGGTTTTTTTTTTTTTAATTAGTTTTTATTTCTTGGTTGCTCCAAAATATAAATCCATCTCTGACTAGACTGAAAAACTAGGTTCTAATTTCAGACCCTCCAAAGCTGCTGTCTAGGAATGCTGTTCTGAGCAGCCGTGGGGGTGGCATGTACAGTGATGCCTGATATCTGACCGTGGGGTTCTTTCTCACCGTGAGTGCTGATATCTGGGTAACCAGGGTCTGAGGAAGCCATCAGATCCCCAGATAGTAAAAGCAAAAAAGTGAAGCTTGGGTAAATAAGGTATTCAAGAGCTAGAACAGATCTGCCTAAAGTTTTCAATTCTTGTAGAGGTTGGATGGGACAGAGGAGATTGTGAGAGAAAAACGTTCCTTTGCCTTGTAATAATAATAATTATTATTGTTTATTTATATTCTTACAGTCCTTTAGAGTTTACAGAGAGTTCCCATTGATCTTCCCGGTAAATCTGAGATACCTTAGGCAATAATTGTAATGATATCGTTGTACGGAAGAGGAAACTGAGACTCAGGGGGGTTCAGTGACTTGCCAGTGGTCAGAGTTAGGAAAGGTTAGAGCTGAGGTTTCCTTCTCAGCCTTCCATGGCCTCTGCAAGATGTGGAAACCATTTGAAGCAACCTGTGAAGCATTCAGTGAATTTTTTCTGCTCAAGCATTGTTCCTCTATGATTGTGTCCCTCCAACTAGAGTGCCCCACTTTCATGATGGCAATTCATGCTGCATTTGGGCTTATTTATTTGTCCGCCTCTCCCCCCACTAGACTGGGAGCCCTTTGAGGGCAGGGGCTGTCTTGTTCACCTTTGGATCTCCAGCACCCACTGTAATACCTAGCATACAGTAGCACTCAGTAATGCCTATCAAAGGAGGATGGATGGGTGGATGGATGGATGGATGGATGGAAGGATAAAAGTCTTATTTTAGCTATTTATATAATTTAGCAACCAGAAGCTCAACCTCAAAACTCCCTTTCATATTCTTGAAGAAATGTAACATGATGGGTTTAACCATTTCTATGTTTGCTAATCTACCAAAAATACTATAACTGGCGCTAAAAAGGAAAAAAAGAAAAAATGATTGCCTTACCTCCCCGAAGACAGAAAATTTTAAAAATATAAGAACAAACAGGTCCCTGAATGGCGCAAATGGTTTGCGCTCAACTACTAGCCTAAAACTTGGTAGTTCAAACCCACCCAGCAGCTCCATGGAAGAAAATCCCGGCAATCTGCTTCCCTAAAGACGACAGCCAAAAAAAAACCCTATGGGGCAGCCCTACTCTGTAACACATGGGGTCGCCATGAGTCAATCGACTTGATAGCAATGGATTTGGGTTTTGGTTTTGGAAGAACAAAGTGATAGGTGAAGAAGGCAGTCACCAGAGGTTTTAATTTTTATTTTATTCTAAGTTCTTGGGAATTGTCTCTGCAGAGAACCCAGTAAAGCCTGCTCTGGAACTCTCTGTTAAGTGAGATGAACTCTCCTGGCAGTCAGTTACTGTTTTAGATGGCATCCCAGTGAGCAGCACTTCAGTAAATGTTTACTGGGAGTACTGGATGTGCCCAACTAGGTGCTAAATGTGGAGAAGGCTACAAGGAGGGGCTGGAGGTGGCCTCGACCTGGAGAAAGTTGACAAGTTGGAGAGATTGCTCAGAGGCCTGCAGATAACTTTCAGTACAGAGCTGTGCCTCCAGTGCTAGAAGGCAAGTCTGGATCAGTCGCTCAGAGGAGGGAGACATGACTCCCAGTTTGAGTTGGGGACAGGGTCATAGAAGGCTTTATGGACAAAGTGAAAGGGATGGGAGGATGAGTAGGAGTCAGACAAGGGAATACTGCAGAAGAGAAAACACCAAATGTGAAATGCGTCTTTTTAGGCCATATCCACTGCTGTGAAAATGCTGTTGATCTCAACAGTCCCATCCGCAACCCGTCATGGAATGGCATAGGGCCAGGTGGTGTTTCCCTCCATCGTGCTTGAGGTTGCCATGAGTTGCGGGCCAACAGCAGCTCTCCAGAGGCCTGCCAGTGCGTTAGAGGTTTATGTAGCCCATTTCTCATAAAATGACTGCAAGTTAAATTTGTTAGATAAGGAGGCAGGAGTGAAGGAACCTTATTAAAAGGAATGTTGCCCAGCTCTGTGCTGAAGCTTGAGAACGTTTAATAATCCCAGGAGGATTGTCTAATTCATTAGCACTGTATCCTGACCTACAGAATAATGCTGGAAAAGTCAAAGTGATAGAAGTGGACTTACCCAGCAAAGAAAAGAATAATAAGATTCCCAAGAGCATTGATCTTTAAAAACATGAACAGATAATGTATTTAAGGTAGTGGGGGTTATCAGATCCTTCATAATGCTCCCCAAGTAATTTGAATATTCCATCTCTAGAATGGATTGCTGACCAGCTTGGGAATTAACCTTGTCTCATAATGCTAACCAATGATAGTTATGAGATGCTATCATGTATTTTGTGCCAGGCATTGTGCTAAATGCTTTAAATTTATTGTTTACTTTAATTCTCACAGCCACCCTATGAGGTAACTATTTTCTCTAATAAATATTTTATTTTAGAATAATGTTATCTTGCAGAAAATTTTCCGAGATAATATAGAAACTTCCTGTATACCACACACCCAGTTGCCCCTATTATTAACATGTATGGTACATTTTTCACAATTAATGAACAAATACTAATACATTATTATTAACTAAACACTATATTCAGATTTCCTTTGTTTTTATCTAATGCCCTTTTCTACCCTTGGATCCCATCCAGGACACCACATTACATTTAATTGTCCTGTCTCCTTAGGCTCCTCTTGGCTATGACAGCTTCTTAGGCTTTCCTTGTTTTTGATGACCTTGACAGTTTTGAGAAGTATTGGTCAGGCATTTTATAGAATGTCTCTTAAGGTGGACTTGTCTCATGATTAAACTGGGGTTTGGGGTTCTCGGAAGGAGGACCACAGGGTAAAAAGTGCCACTCTTATAACATCAAGTACATGCTATCAACATGGTGTTAAGTTGGTGATGTTAAGTGGATTTCTTGACTGAGGTAGTTTTTGTCAGGTTTCTCCACTGTAAAGTTACTCTTTTTCCTCCCTTTATGTACTGTAGTTTTTGGAAGGAAGTCACTATGTGTAGCCCAGGCTTAAGGGGTGGGGAGTTATGCTCCATCTCCCTGAGGGGGCAGTATCTACCTCAATTATTTGGTAATTTAATTTCTCTTCTGTATGGGGGATTTGTCTATTCTCCCCCATTTCTTTATTTATTCAATCATTTATTTATTTATATCAGTATGGACTCAAAGATATTTATTGTATACTTTTGGTTATAATCCAGTACCAAGTTATTTATTTTGTTGCTCAGATCATTCCAGCATTGACCATTGGGAGCTCTTTTGGCTGGCTCCTGTGTCCTTTTGACATATCCCCATTGGTTTATTTTTTTTTGAGCACTTTCTTACTTTCTGGCATTGCAAGATGCTCCAGGCTCATCTTGTATATTCCCTGCCCCAGCCTTGAAATCAACCATTTTTCCAGGTAGTCCTGGTTCCTTTTACTGGAGAATGGTATTAGAAACCAAGATCTAGGTATTGGCTGTAGAGGTAACTATTTTTATTATCTCCATTTTATATACGAGGAAACTGACGCTTAGAGAGAAAAAGGAACCTGGCCAAGGTCATGCCTTAGTAAACTGTAGAATCCAGATTAAAACTTAGATCTGTCTGATCTTGTAGCTGTGGCAAGATTTCTTGCCTTTTTCCACCCTCTTGGGGTGTCAGTCTGCCTTCCAATCAACCTTAAGTAGTGTTGGAAATTTTCCTGGTCTGTTGATCATATATTGTATTTCAGCATTCCCTTTCTTACTGTCCCTGAGACCAGATTTCAGTAGAGTTTTTTCAAGACAATGGCACTTAGTTAGTGGGTCTAATCTAAAATAAGTATCCCCAGAGGTAGTGCTGAGGGTCTGACAGCGATTTTTCCGTATTTTAAGAAATCTAATGGAAATCATACGTTTACCCATGGCACAACTTCCAAAGCTAAGTAGATTGTCACAGTTCTTTGATTCTATATCAACTCAATGTGGCTGAAATAACACCAGTTATTTCAAACCATTATAAGCTCTGATTGGCTGATGATGACTTCATAGGAATTTCCGAAGTTCGGAAGGATAATAAAGAGTCTTTGGGGATAAAATGTTGGGAAAGGCCACATTCGTTACTGTTTTATTTGTGATCCAACTCTGATTGAAGTGGAGCCATTCTGAGAGCTGTCTATGTGTATGTGGGAGGGAAAGAGTAACTTTTATGGATAAAAAGTAGACATCTATGTATTTGGTGTATGTTTTACCAACTTGCTATAATGTTTTAATCTTCAAAATTCTGGTCCAAGTTACTTTTAATTTCTGCTTGATTTTAGATGCCTGCTTAAAATTTTTGAAGTGTACACATTGGAATGATTTTTTGTATTCTATTTTCTGAATGAAAAGAATGTATATGTTAGCGTAGATAAGCATATGGATCTATTTAATACGTTCAAAAGCAATGCATGTGAATGACTCAGAGCTTAAGTTTGTGGTGCTTGGATGAATTGCCTTTTGGGATGGACTCAGAAAGGTGGGAGGAGAAAGGGGGAGGGATGAACAACAACTTAAATGGGAGCATGTAGCATGTAGTTCCAGAAGCAAGAAAAACAAAATAAGCATGAGCACCAGGAAAAGATAACCGGTTTTGATGGAAGGAAATTTCTCAGTGAAGATTAGCAGGGCCCAGCTTCACCTTGTTTTTCACACAATTGTGTTCGTAAGAAACCATATGAAGAAACAGAGCAATTAAAATTTTTAGAAATGGAGAACTGCATTTGAAAGAAATCTTTGAGATCACCTAATTCAGTGGTTCTCAATCCTGGGCTGCACATTAGAATCCTTTGGGAAGCTTTTGAACAATGCCAATGCCCAGACACCACTCCTTAAGATTCTGATTAATCAGTCTGTGGTGGGGTTCCAGCATGGAAATTTGTTAAAACTCCCCATTAATTCTAAAGTACATCTAGGCTTGAAATCATTGACCTGTTTTTTTTTTTTTAAAATTATGAAATATTCCTAATAAAAAAAAAAAGACAGAGAAAATATATTGAAACCTATATATTTACTACCTAGATTTAACAAACAAACTTATTGCCACATTTGCTTCATTTCTTTTTTAAAAAATAAGATGTCACAGGAGTCCCTTACCTACCATCAAATCCCATGGCCCTTCCTTCTTTTCTAGAGGCAATTGCTACCTTGATGTTGGTGATATCTTCCCCAGCCCTGGTGGCACAGAGGTTAAAAGCTCAATTGCTAACCAAAAGGTCAGCAGTTTGAATCCACCAACTGCTCCTTGAAAACCCTATGGGTCAATTCTCCTCTGTCCTATAGGGTCACAGTGAGTTGGAATCGACTCAACAACAACAGGTTTTTTTGGTTTGCATAAGTCTGTGTATGTATTATCATAGTATATGTAACCTTTTGCTTCTGGCTCTTTCTACTCAATATTATGCTTTTGTGATTTACACATGTAATTCTAGTTCATAAATTTTAACTGCTGTGTGTTGTTCCATTGTTTAATACACAAGAATGGATTTATAGAGTCCCCTACTGACCGGCACTCAAGCTGTTGTTTTCTTTTGTTTTATAAAATAAGAACACTAGGATGGATGTTTTGTACATGTCTTCTTGAGCACACAGAAGCAAGCCTCTCTAGGTCAGAGCTTCCCAACAACCAGTGCTCTGTAGTAGTGTCTCATAGTTGGGTAGATATGGGTATCCCCTCTGTCATTAGGGAAGCTAGGAGGGACTACAGCCTCCAGGGTGGGTCACCTCCTGCTGTGAGCAGTTTCCCTCAGGTTACCCCAGTGCACTCCATGAATACTACCATTTGCTAGGTATGTTATGATGTGGAAGAGTTTGGAAAACATTGACCCAAGGAATGTACGTATGTTTAACTCTATAGTTAGTGCTAAATTGTTCTGCAAAATAATTGCACAAATCTACATTCCCACTTTGCCAGACTTGGAAAACTTTGCTAGTATGATGGATGTAAAATGGTATCTTGTTTTATTTTGCATTTTCTGATAAATCAGGAGCCTTTTCATATGTCTATTGGCATATGATTATAGTCTGTGAATTGGTTATTTGTATCCTTTGCTCATTTTTCTATTCAGTTGTTCGTTTCTTCTTCTTACTGATTTTAATAACTGTCTGTATTCTGGATACTAATAATTTGTTGGTTATGTGTATTGCGAGTATTTTGCCCCATCTATGGTTTATCATTTAACTTTATTTTTAGAATTCTTTTTCATTAAAAAAAAAAGGTTTTCTTTTTTAGTTCATGTTTCAAGTCAAGAAACTTGAGGCTTACGGTAGCACAGTAATAATATTTCATCACCAAATGTTGCTCACCATGCTTGCCAAGCTAAAGCAGTGTAGTAAGGTTGAAAAGCACATTAGTCTAAACCCAAGGTTACAGAGGTCTTCTAGGTCTGCTTCTATTAGCTAATGGCAAAAACTGGTCTAAAAATAATTTTCTCATATTATTAATTAAATAATTACCTGACTAAGCTGAGACATGCAGGGATGAACAATTAATCACCTGATTGCAAGTCACATACCTATTTAGTGCCAAAACTGCCAAAATGCCACATCATTCCCTAAGTGTGTTCTGCCAAACCCTAATCCTTAAAAAGTATTCTGTAGTCAATTGCATTTGAAAAAAGCTACATTGTATTTTCTCCTCTTAAAAATTCGGAGTTTATATTATGATATTAAAAATTCTGGAAGGTCTTATAACTAAAAACTGCAACAACAACTGTTTGACTTCCTTTTATCTAGCATTTTCTAAACTTACTTATCTACAGAACCCGTCTTTTTTGTGGAACACTTAACGTCCCAAGGAACTAATATCCTATGGAACAAACTTTGGGAAGAATCTCTACTCTTGAAAACATTCATTTCAGGTCTTCAAGACTGCCTTCCCCCGTGCTCGTTCTTTGTCTAAACTATCTAGTAAATGTGTGAAATAGAAATCAGCAACATCCATTATATTGAATTTTCAGCTCTGGTATATAGTAAAGGAGCCCTGGTAATATAGTGGTTAATGCATTCTACTGCTAATTGAAAGGTCAGCAGTTCAAAACCACCAGTGGTTCTGCAGAAGAAAGATGTGGCATCCTGCTTCTGTAAAAATCTATAGCCTTGGAAACCCTATGGGGTCACTATGAGTCGGAATCGACTCAATGGCAGTGGGGGGTGGTTATACAGTAAAGAAGGAGTCTGGGTGATGCAAGCAGTTTGCAATCAGCTGCTAATCCAAAGGTTGGGGGTTTGAACCCATCCAGTGACTCCCAGAGGAAAGGCCTGGCAAACTACTTCCATAAAGATTACAGCCAAGAAAACCCTATGGAGCAGTTCTACCATGTAAAACATGGGATCACCATGAGTCTGGGCAAACTCAATGGCAGCTAACAACAACAACATACAGTAAAGAAATCACCAGAAAAAGACAGCATGTTTGATAAAATACAGGGCCAGTGTAAGTGAGGGAAACCCTCAGTGAAATGGATTGACTCAACAGCTACAACAATAGACTCAAACATACCAACGACCATGAACATGGCACAGGACCAGGACTAGATAACATCTTTTCTGTTATACAAAGGACGCCATGAGTTGGAGCTGACCCGATGGTAACTAATACACCGTATAATAAAGAGATCCTGCTGGTTTAGAGTAGAAATAAGGCCAATTTTGTTTTTTAATGGAGCCTTGTGATTTATTCTATGAGGATGTATAATGAAACTACTACCCACCCCCACCTTAAGTGTGCTTCTCTTATATAACATAGGAATTATCATGGTACCAGGGATTATGATTGCTTATTGAGGCCTGTAGAATAAGGGAGAGTCTGTCACTCACCTGAGGACCTAGAGTTCTAAGGAAGGAGACAGGAACTCAGAAGTTGGTCCTTTGCTAGGGGCAAAGTTTCTCTCTGGACTCTGTTATCTTCAGCCCAGAATTTAAGAAGTGGAGCTCTCCAGACATATTCTCCTAAGAAGTGGTTAATAGGACAGTTGGGATCTTGGGCCTTCAAACCATGGACAGCAAGACATACATTATGAGTCAGGAGTAAGAGACAATTTCTTACCACATATTCGTCTCCATATTTTAAATTTTGAACAACTGTGTATGTTACCTGTTCAAAAAAATTAATCAAAATGAAATTAATAATGAATGGCTGGATTTTATCTTACGATTCAGTAAGTGTTTATCAAGATTTTACTTGAAAAGTAGAAAATACCCGTTGGGAAGTAATTACTACTATATTGAGGAGGAAAGGCCGGGTTGGAAGTTATATACACAGAAGGATTACAAATATATATAAAAATTGAACATAGAAAAATGGCTGGAAGAATATACACTAAAATATTAACTGTGGTGGCCTTTATGTTGCTAGGAATTTTGGAGGGTTTTTTTTTTCTTCCTTCTAATTAAGAACTTTCTATACTATGCACATTGGCATATACTGCCTTTCAAATGGTTTTAAAAAGTTAATTTTATTCTTAGACAGAATAAAAAAAATTTTGTGTAAGTATACCAGATGCTGAGATAATTTTGCAACCAGTATGAGTTTTGAAAAGGCCTACCAGCCCACTTCTGTGTAATGACTGTATAATGTATAATGACTGGCCACCAATTATCAGCATAATAATTAGAAGAAGGCCCCTAGCAGCAGGAATATCTACAGGCTTTGGAAACAGGCAGACCAGGGGCCTAGGCCCCAAGTTTTTCACTTACTACTTTGTGTGAGACCTTCAGTAAGTTCCTTAAGCCTCTTTGAACCTCAGTTTCTTCATCTGCTGAATGGGTAGAATAATGGTACCTATCTCCTAGGATCCTTGTGAGGATTCAGTGAGAGAATATCAAACCCCTTACCACAGTAGCACATATTAAATTCTAAGAATTGCTTGTTACCCCTGAGGGCTTGAGCCTAAGACTTTCAGCCAAGTTGGAGAAAATGGGATACAGACAAATTAGCAGGCCTGTGTGCTAGCAGAAGCTATTTACCTGAAAATCAAGATGGTGAACTGGCTTCAGAGAGAGAAATATCTAGAAATACTTCTCAAGGGAAAAGTAAAAAAAAAAAAAAAAAACACTACAGTAACGTTTAGGAAAAGGAGAAAGTAACAGGGTGAAAATCAATCAAATGATCTTGGACACCAGGTATAGTGTTACCTGTGAGAAGGAGATAAAGGCCAAAATGGTGTTAAAGAGACAGTTTGATGCCAAGCCCTGAATAGAATTTCAGGAAAATGAATGATGGTCTAGGATTACCATGTTATAAATCAATGAGGTTACTCAGATGATATCATAAACCAGAAGAACGAAATTCAAATAGATATTAATAACGCCCGACCTTGGAAATCAACCTTCAACTCTGTAATTTGTAAGGTAAAATTCCTGGTTGGACAATCTATCCTATAACCATATGGTTCTTTATTTTTGAGATGGGGAAGTGGCAAGCATTGGCTTCAGAAAGGGGAAAAATAAAGCCAACTTAAAATAAGACGTTCGGGCTTTGAAGGCAAAGGGAGTTTGGAAAGGTTCGGAAGTGCCGAGGCTAAGCTATCAAATATCATAGCAGTGGCAGGTTTGTTTTCTGCGAAACATTTGAACTAATTTTATCAGCGGCGCTTCTCTGGGGCTATTTACTACCTGAGTCTTTGTCAAGGCCTCTAGAGGAGGCAGCCAAACATGTACGTCTGAAATTCTTTCTATTTGGAGCACAACTTCTGTGGGGAAGGCTCTCTTGTGACAAGGGTGGGGAGCTGACAGTAGATTTTGCTGTGAGAAAGATGGGATTTCAGGAGCTGTCATCAGGATTGCGACGTCTGGTTGCAGCCCATCTTTTTCCAAATGCCAACCACACAAGGATTCAAAAGAACGTGCAAAGAAGCATGTGGCGTACTCTTCATGTAGCAAGAAAGGGCTAAGTGGCTCACTCAGCATCATGTCCCCCCGCCCCCACCAATCACGAGCTTGGGCGCCCTGGCCTCTTCCCTTCGAGCCCTTGGCCCCATGCCCTTCTATACAATTGTGAAGAGTTTGGATGAACTGCGATGGTATTTAAAGCACTCTTCCATGGCGCTCTTGCAGTTGTAAGATTTCCCAAGAGGCAGTTGCCAAGATTATGTTCTTTCCCACTGGCTTTTAATTTGTAGATTTTAATGGGCTCCCCTTTGGATATGGCAATATAGGTAGCATTCCACAAGGTGGCCAGCGATGAAATGGTCATCTATAAATCTTCAGGGAACACTCTGTGCCATCATAAAAGGTACTAAAAAACCACAGTGATGAAATTCTCTTATTGTAGGCATGCTATTTTGTAGAAATTCTGGTTTTAAAAGAAATCTGTTATCAGCTATGTTCTTACAGTAACTTGAACATTGCATAGTTTTGTTTAAAGGTAAACCACCCTTAAAAATGCAACGAAAATGGATCAACCACTGGATCACATTTTTCTCTTTTTTTTACCCATCCTTATCATACAAACCATGCTGGCACCTTTCCCAGATCCCTAAAGCTGCCTTGACACTCCTCTCCCTCCTGGTGTGACAGCCCTTACTTGAATTATTAGTTCTGGAACACCTCCTTCTTCTCAACCTAGGAGACAAACAGATCCACCCTTTCCGGACACCAAGGAAGTAATCAACGGTATAGTAGGACCCACTTGTATTTTGGTATTTCTTCTCCAAATAATACTTGATTCAGGTTTTTAAACTCGGGGCTTCAACAAAAACATTATTTGAGAATAACTCAGTATCAACTCTATGAACAAAACTGTAAACAGATTTACCAAACAGTTAAACTTCACATATATGATAAATTGCAGATATTTCTGAGTAAATTTATAACCATTGCTGTTGTTAGTTGCCATCAAGTTGACTGTGACTCATAGTGACCTTAGGTACAATAGAATGAAGTGTTGCCTGGTCCCATGTCATCCCCACTATCACGAACATGTTCTAGTCCATCATTGTGACTATTGAGCCAATCCATGTCAACAAAGCTCTCCCATGCCTGTGTTGGCCCTCTCCTTCACCTAACATGATGTCCTGCTCTAGCAATTGACCCCTCATGATGACATGTCCAAAGTAAGCGAGTCAGGCAATGTTCTGTTGTGATCCATAGGGTTTTCATTTGCAAATTTTCAGAAATAAATCACTAGGCCTTTCTTCCTACTCTGTCTTAATCTAGAAGGTCTGCTGAAGCCTATCCATCATGGGTGACCCTGCAGGTATTTGAAATACCAGTGGCATTGCTTCCAACATCATAGTAACACACAAGCACCACAGTATAACAAACTGACAGACAGGCAGTGGAAATTTGCTACCAAGTTTTCTTTATGAGACTGCTTGTTAAGGATTGAATTGTGTTCCCCAAATATGCGTATCAACTTGGCTAGGCCATGATTCCCAGTATTGTGTAATTGTCCACCATTTTGTCATCTGATGTGATTTTCCTATATGTTGTAAATCCTACCTCTATGATGTTAATGAGGCAGGATTAGAGGCAGTTATTGTTAATGAGGCAGGATTAGAGACAGTTATGTTAATGAGGGAGGACTCAATCTACAAGATTAGGTTGTGTCTTAAATCAATCTCTTTTGAGATATAAGAGAGAGAAGTGAGTAGAGAGACAAGGGGACCTCATACCACCAAGAAAGTAGTGCCAGGAACAGAGTGCATCATTTGGACCTGGGGTCCCTATGCAGAGAAGTTCCTCGACCAGGGAAGATTGATGACAAAGGCCTTCCAGCAGAACCAACAAAGAGAGAAAGCCTGGAGCTGGCACCCTGAATTTGGACTTCTAGCCTCCTAGACTATGAGAGAATAAATTTCTCTTTGTTAAAGCCATCCGCTTATGGTATTTCTGTTATAGCAGCACTAGATAACTAAGACACTGCTAGTAAGAGTTTCATGGATAGAGTAATCCTGTTCATGTTTTTTAAAAAATTTTTGTCATCTTCACCTTGCCTAATAATATTCTTCATAAGGGTTTCATGCCGTTCTAATTGAGCCTAACACTAAGCTGCTATCTTCTAGTTACTTCTCTCCAAGTGGTGTCATGCACTGTTAGAGGCTTTGAAATACCTAGCCCAAGAAACTCAGTACTCAAGATATCTAATGTCACCAGGGCTTGGCTTCCTTTTCTTCAGAACCTTCTAACACCTTTTATTTTTCCTATTCACTCTCTCTTTCCTGGATTTGCAGTTTCCTTTTGCTGGATTTCTCTGCAATTGCAGCTGTAGTTCATTTATTTCAATCATTTTTGTTGTTGTTGTATACTATTCCATTGGGTAAATATATCACTGTTTTTGTTATCTTATTGATAGACACATGGGTTGGTAGATTTGGGGGCTCTTCCAAACAGTGCTACTATGAACTTTCTTACATGTGTAACCTGGTATATTTATACAGGAGTTTCTTGAAGACTTATACCTCAAGATTTATACATGCAGCTGTGTAAATTAAAATTAAGATTATATTTAATGAAATTTAAAACTCAGATCCGTAGTCACACTTGCCACATTCCAGGTGGCTACTGAATGGGCCAGTGCAGACTGTAGAACATTTCCACCGTGGTGAAGAGTTCTGCTGGACAGTGCTAGTTACGACAATCCCCACACCCCATCAGGACTAGTGTGGCGTCCACCTGCTCATCAGTGGGTTTTAATCATAAAGACTTGTTGGAATTGAGGGATATGAGGTGAGGCCCATGGACTTAAAAAAAACAACAACATGGAGAAGCTGAAGGCTGGGAATAAAAGAGAGGCAAGAAGGCGAAGAACAAAGACATGTAATCTTGAAAAAAAGGAACAGGGACATAAATTGATATAAACAATTTTGTGGGCTTGTTGGAAGCAGCCATACAGGTAATGATACTTGCTCTCTCAGGAGTGGTAAACCACCACAGCGGTTTGTACCCAAAGCAGTTGAGAAGAGATTCATTTCTGCAAGTGCTTTTATTGCCTGGAGCACGGGAAACCAGATGGTCATAAAGAGGAAACTCAGGATTAGAAAACAGGGGTGCTCAATGTTGAGGAGATCCCGGTGATGTAGGAACAGATGAGGCGGGCTAGTGGCAGTGCCCAGCTTCTACCAACTGAGGTTCGAATCCCTGCTCTGCTCCTGTCTGGCTGTGTGGCTGTGTGCAAGCTATTCAGGTTCCTCAGCTAAGGACAAGGATGGTGACGCCACCTTGCAAAGCGAGCAAGTGGATTAGAGAAAACGTATGAAAAGCACCATGCCAGACACTGAGGATGTCCCCAATAGTTGGTCTCGCTCATTATTGCTGCTCTAAGAAATGACTCAGTGATTTGGCAGATGGTTTGAGGCAAAGGCCGTCCAGACAAGATGAGAACAGCACTTTTTGGCATTTAGTAGGCAACCACTTCCTATAATTCATTATCATAAATGAAGAACTCAGTCTAACCAATTCCACTTATGCCTCGGTGGTCTTGACTTTAGCAGGATTATTTTGCTTCTTTTTTTCTATATAAATAAATTCAGAATGGACTCCAAGTGAATGAAGACATTTTCCTTTAGTTTTAATCTGTTCTAATACCTTTTTCTATTTACATCAGCAGCTTTTTGGGTGAAAGTATTAGCCAAGAATCAGGCCCTGGTTTATTTTACGCTCCTTGCCTTTAACCCTCAGGCTCTGAACTCACACTTTGAGCCCTGGTGGAGCAGTGGCTAACAGAAACATGGAGGATTTTAACCCACTAGCTGCTCCGCAGGAGAAAGATGTGGCAGTCTTCTTCCATAAAGATTTAAAAAAAAAAAAAGCCAAACCTATTGCCGTCAAGGTGATTCAGACTATGGTGACCCTATAGGACAGAGTAGAACTGCCCCACAGGGTTTCCAAGGAGCAGCTGGGGGATTAAAACCTCCAACCTTTTGGTTAGCAGCCTAGCTCTTAACCACTGCGCCACTAGGGCCCCTCTGTCAAGATTACAGCTTTGGAAACCCCGTGGAGCAGTTCTACTCTGTCCTATAGGGTCACTGTAGTCAGAATCAACTTGACAGCAGTGAGTTTAACACCTTCCATTAGGAGTCCTGATGGCACAAAGGTTAAGCATTCAACTGTTAACTAAAATGATGGTGGTTTGAAAGAAAGAGCTGAGGATCTGTTCCCACAAAGATTACAGCCAAGAATATCCTATGGGGCTGTTCTACTCTTTCCTACGGGGTTGCTATGAGTCAGAATCAACTCGAGGACAGTGGATTTGGGTTTGGGGATTCTTATCGTCATTAAAACAACCGGTAAGTAGGGAATTTTCACCCGCATTCAGAATTTACAGCATGCCACAAATAGCCTTTTATGTCTCAGCTGGTGGAACCATAAACAGGTTATTATTCTACAAAACAACTTTTCACAGGAATCTAATTCAATTTTAAGAAAATGAGTGTGAAAGAAAAAATACCTGTTTCTGCTCTTTCGATAGCTCTGACCTCCCGCTCCCACTCCTACTTGCAGTCAGAGTTCCTTTACCCATTTCCAGGTTGTCTGAACAAACAATTCTCACTCATTGTTTTTTGTGTAGCTTCTGCCAGAGGGAGATCCATTAAGGCATGCTTTTCGGGGAAATAATAGATGTATGGAAACTTACGTGAGATGGCAAGATGTCCTGAGAGGTGACTGGTTTTCAGTTCTCCCCAACCCACATCCTCCTCCTTTGAAGTAATTCCATTATCAACAGGTGATTAATATGACTTTACTGGTGTGGTACAAAGGGCCATTATCATGTCTCCACCATTTCAAAATGGTGTTTCCTTTTACTAAACGTGAGATGCTTTCACTCTCCCGGTGTAATTGGAACAAAAATGAAAGAACCACAATGTCAAAACCAAAATCAAGTCAAATCAGAAGAACTAAGTCCTTCTCTGTTTCCAGACTATGCTCTGGTTTACCTTTTCCATATGGCTGCACACAAACACTTCCATAGCTTAAACTACACAAACAGTGGAGGAGAGGATCAGTGACGTGCCCAAGTGCTCCTTTGGACCCCGTGCTTTGAGACAGTGCACTGCAGGACGGTGTTTGCGAGCTAGTACCTTAAACATTGCATGGTTCAAACAGACGCAACCAGTGAGCGTTGTGTTCTTCCCTTTAGGATGATATATTGGCATTAAGGAGGTTATATATGAGTATGACAGGGACTCCAGTTTCCCATTCAGTACCTGCTCTTCCCTTATTACTAGTAATAGAACCCTGACTTCATTTGGGACAGTAATCTCCCTCCGAAAAGACTACATCTCCCAAGCTTCCTTGCAGCTAGGTGTGGCCATGTGACTAAGGTTTGGCCAATGAGTTGTAAGTGAAAATGGTCTGAGGCATTTCTGAGAAGTCTCCTTGAAGGGAGCTAACCCAGCTGGGGGTGACGCCCATTATGCCTTCCTTCGTTCCTCTTTCATGCTTGGAGAGAGTACGTGATAACTCAAAGGAAATCAGGGGGCAGTGGTGGTTCAGCCCTAGAATTCTTCCCTCCCATGTGGGACACCTGGGTGCGCAGTCACCACCCATTGTCAGTGGAGGCTTGTGTGTTGCTATGATTCTAAATATGTTTCAGCGGAGCTTACAGACTAAGGTGGACTAGGAAGAAAGGCCTAGTGATCTGCTTCTGAAAATCAGCCAGTGAAAACTCTATGGGTAACAATGGTCTAATTCACAACTGATCATAGGGATGGTGCAGGACTGGTTAGTATTTCATTCCATTGTGCCTAGGGTCACCATAAGTTGGGGGTCACCATGAGTCACAGTTCACCATGAGTTGGGGGCAACCTGATGGCAGCTAACAACAACAGCAAAGGGAAAATAGAAGGAGCCTGGGTCCCTGGTAACTTTAAGGTGCCATCATATAAGCCCAAGATAGTCTACCTTCGGTTTCTTTTATGTTAGAAATAAACTTTGTATGTTTTAACTATCGAAATCAAAATTCCTAACTGATCATACAAGTTACTTCCCTCCTTTGGGAGAAAGAATATCCTGGGACTAAAATGAATACGACACTCATTCATCGTCATGTCTAATCTGTCTACTTTGCCTTGCCTATTCTTTGTTTCATTTTGTTTTTTATTAATTAAATTTTGTAAAGAAATTCCATCTTTTAGAACAACCCATGGGCTGAGTCTTCAGTTCCTTGTACTCTAGAAAAGTTCCCACCCTTTGTGAGCAACCCATCTTTCAACTCATAGGAACCTCAGTTAATAATCATTTTGCTCACAAAATGGCTCGAGGGGACATTTACTCAGACACTGTGACTGTCACCACGGTTGTTGGAACTGAAGTTATATACACAGATGAACTTTTCTCATTCGTTTATTTGCCATGTGGGGTTTCCCATTTAAAACAAATCCGTTGTAAATCCCCAGGCCCTAAATGAATATAGGCTGTGTTATGGGTATCCTTTGAAACCTCTCTCTGCTTTTCTCTGGGAAGGAGGGGAGGTGAAAGCTTAAAGAAAAGAAGAAATTAAAAAAGAAAGAAAGGGAAAAAAGAAACAAAATAAAAACCATATTTTTAACAAAAGGATTTTTGAAAGCCTTGGAAAATGTTGTGTTCACACACATAAGGCCCCACTGTTTTAAACATATTTTACTATAATTTTTCCTTCAAAAACCTGACATGCGAAGCTGAACAGGGCTCTTTCCGTGTACAACCCCGGGACATGGAGAAATAAAAAGAACAGTATTCCAACTAATGCATACTCAGTGGGAATCATAATATCACATAATTGCTTGAAATCCACAGGCTGATCCGATGTCATCTTCAGAAATATGCAAGTTTCTCTTTGTTTTCTGACTTAGAGATATTTCCTTGCTTTAGGGCTTAACCCTTCAGTTGCTGCCCCCGGTTATTGAAACATGATTAAAAATGAATGGAGAGCTGACCTTCCTAAACCCACTCCACATGTTAGGTAAGATTCCCCCAAATCTGCCAACTTTTGTTCAAACAGGAACACAAAATGTGTATTTATCTTTACCAGTGAACCTCATGTGTTCCTTTTTACTCATTTCCTTTCTCTACCTGTTTCTAAATACACACACATACACACAGCCCTTTAAATTTCTTTCTACAAGAAACATTAAAAGAATAGAGTTGCTATTTCAGAGCATGTAGTGACATGTTTAAAAGTTCATCAACTCCCCCTGTTTAAAAAGAAAAAAAAACCCCTGGCAATGAATTTAAAATAATAATTTTAAAAGATTTAGAGAAAAAAATATCCTTAAGACTTCTTCCTCTGTAGCTTGATGTAAATCATAGATACACCACAGGTCTGGAAGTGATTACAATGGTCTATGAGACAAAAGATACTCCTAAACAGATACTGCCAACAGTGGGCTTTATTCTCCCATCAGCATGTAAGAGGGCTTGAGAAGGTAAGTTCTTATAGCTGTTAATAAGAGATGCAGATGCACACCCGAGTGTACACGTTCCCAGAGTAAATTCTAAGTCCTGAGCCATACTGATTTCGTGAACTCATTACAGCCAAGGTGTCCTCTCATTCAAAGTGAACGAGCCTTTTCCTTTCTAAACATTCCCTCCACCCTTCTCCAGGTTTGCCTTTCCTTCTCAATTGTCATTGTCCCTGACTTTCCAAACAGGATCCCTGGAATGAAGAGGAGGAAGCACTACATAAACACTTCATTCTAGAAGAGTTAGTCATTTCTGAATCAGCTCCCCCACTCCCTGCATAAGGGATACCAGCCCATCTCCATGCTTCTCAGTTGCTTTTAGAAAGCATTTCTTTGTGTTGTCTTTCCCCACACCTTTTTCCTGAAGGCAAAGGCTTAACTTTTGCACTCTTCTCAAAGTGATTCAATGCTTGGGTTGGAGATTCGGTTAACAGAACATCAAGAATTATGTTTTTCTTGATAGTTAAGTGTTAGAAGTTAGGGCCGGCCAACTCAAAGGGACACTGCAAGGCCATTTTATAATTAGGCAGAGCACTTGCTGGACTGTGTGTTGTAACAGATGTTCCCTGGCCCCAGATACTAAGCCAGCACACAGTAAAAATGCCCAGAGCCTCTCCCCAAGCCAAGATGGGTCAGTGTCTGGAACAACTCCCGTCTCATGTCTCTTACTGTAATTAGAGAATGAGGCTAGCTTTTAGTCATTAATTCCATTGGAAAAACAGCCATGGCTAAATTTAAAAAAAAAAAAAAATTAGCATGCTTTTAAAATTGAAAACCCAATAAGAAAACTGGGATAGTTTATTGGCGATTTATTATTTTGATCACTGTTTTAAAACTTACATAAATTCTGTACAACGCCTCTCTTCATTATGATTTGCAAAACTTTCACTCCATTTTTAAAATGGATAAAATTAAAGGCACCTTGTATGTTTGGGCGGGAAAGACTTTATAGATTGCTTATATACCCCACCCAGTTGCAGTCGAGTCAATTCTGAGTAATAGCAACCCTATAGGACTGAGTAGAACTGCCTCATAGGCTTTCCAAGGCTGTGAATCTTTGTAGAAGCAGACTGCCACATCTTTCTCCTGCAGAGTATCTGGTAGGTTCAAACCACTGACGGTTAGGTTAGCAGCCGAGAGCTTAACCACCGTACCATCAGGGCTCCTCGTAGATTGGTTAGTACCAGGAAATCAAACTCAGAAGCTAGTAGTGGCCAGTTGTAAATGAACGAAGCAACCAAGGGCAAGAAAAATCATGTCTCCTTTTCTATCTATTTTTCTTGTTTTCAATAACAGATATGAGTACAAGAACTTATATCTCTGCCCTGAGAAAATAACAGTTTAAGTAGGGCTGGAATTCAGGTAGTGTGCACCTGAGATAGTGCTTGCTGTTGTCAGGTGCCATCAAGTTGCCGCCAACTTATAGCAGCCCCATGTATAACAGAACAAAAACGTTGACTTGTCCTGCACCATCCTCAACATCATTGCTATGTTTGAACCTGTTGTTGCACCGCTGAGTCAATCCATCTCATTGAAGGTCTTCCTCTTTTTCTCTGGCCCTCTACTTTACCTGGAGAAAGACAAGCGTGATATCTTTCTTCAGGGATTGGTCTCTCCTGTTAACGTGTCCAAAGTAAGCGAGAAAAAGTCTCACCATCCTCACTTTTAAGGAGCATTTTGGCTGTACTTCTTCCAAGACAGATTTATTTGTTCTTCTGGAATTCCATGGTATATTCTTCACCAACACCATAGTCACTTCTTCTTTGGTCTTTCTGAGGTTAGTTTAGTCCTTACTGATCATTGCATAGATGTTGCTCTCTCTGCCTGTCCTCCAGATGCTCTTGGACCTCCCATGAGCCAGCAAAGGAGGGAAGTGCGGCACATCCAGGATGCTACTCTAGCACAAAGATCAGTGTCCTTTCTGATGTGTCAGTCCCCATGCCTTAATAGTTAAATATCTTGAATATCATCTTTGAGAACAAGTACAATGATAAATAGCAACTGATATTGTGCTCCTGTGTAGAACAGACCAAAGGCAATAGAAGTTGGTGAGGTCCCTGGGGCCCTGGAGAGGCCATGCCCTGCTGAAGGGGGCAGCTACTACTAGCTGAGTGGAAATGTGGACCCAGCGTGGTCAAATCTACTAATTTTTAAGGGAAAGTGAAAACCTGGGTTTCTATTAAAAAATAAAATATCTCCCAGTTAAATTGTGTTGCCTCCTTCAAACATTGTAAGGGGCAAACAAAGTGATTTATGGACCAAATCTAGCTTGCTGTTGCTGTTGTTGTTGTTGGTTGCCATCAAGGGGATTCCGACTCATGACAACCCCAAGTGTGCGCTCCGTAGAGTTTTCAAGGCTGTGATTTTCAGAAGCAGATCTCCAGGCTTTACTTCCGAAGCATCTTGGGGTGAGTTTGAACTGCCAACTTTTTGGTTAGTAGTCCAGCACTTAACCATGTGTGTCACACAGTGACTGCTATTGTTGTTAGCTGTTGCCAAGTCGTCCCTGACTCATGGTAACCCCATGCACAGTAGAATTGGACAATTGTGATCCATAGAGTTTTCATCGGCTGATTTTTTGGAAGTAGATGGCCAGGCCTCTCTTCCTAGGGGCTGCAAATTTGCAACCTTTTTTATTCCTGAGACGTAGGAGACGACTCAAATCTAAGCGATTGACAAAAAGTCACTCAAGGAAACAATGGCAGGGCCAAAATTAGAACCCAGGGCCCTGACTCCTCATGCAGCAAGATCTGACTTTCTTCCAAACAGGCCCCATAATACCACCGAAAAGCCTTTAAGAGGGATTTGTAGACTGCATAACCTAAGAAGTGGGGACTTAGATGTTTTTACTATTATAGTTCTTCATACTAGTGTTTTCTCCTCCTGCAACAGCAAAGTAAAATGTCATTTCTAAAGCTGACATATAAAGATGGAAAAGACAACAAAAGTTCCAGAGTAAGTGAGAGCTTACGCAGATGTAAGAAAAGCTTGGTCCTCTGACTCATTGAAAATTACTTTTTAGACAAAGAAATTGATAGAGTGCCAAGGATAGCAGAGGTTGAAAACATTCTATGTGTGAAGGTAACCCATAGCAACATAAGAATGCATCCAAGTCTGAAGAAACTTCACTATTAGGAATGGTCAGGTTTTAATGAATTTCCAGTCCCATGTAGTACTGAGACCAAGCTGTCCTTTTCATAGTTTATTACCTTTGTTTTTAAGCAGGGTTGTGCCCTAGTTGACTGTTTTTTCCAAGTAGAATGAATCCTTTATAAAGTAGATACGTTCACATATTTAACATACATGTATTGAGTCCCTACTATGGGCTAGACCAGCATTCCCCAAACTTCTGTTACTATCTTACCATCTCCATGATATTAGCTCCTCTTACTCCTTACACTGTTATTCACTCTTTTTTTTTTTTTAATCACTGTGCTCCTTTTCCTTAAATAAGAAATTTGATTGGCATTACAGCGATGAACTAAGTAGTCCTTGAACTTAAGGCTCCATAGACAATTAATACCTGAATACTAATTTTAACAAACATATTGGAAGTGCTGTGATAAATGGGTCAATAGAGTGAGCCATTAATTCCTTGAGTCAGATGAGGGGATGGTGGGAAGGGCTTCACCCTGTATATGGTATTGAATTGGTCCTTAATGAGTAAGCAGGAGTTTTCAAGACAGATAAACAAGGGAAGGTCACTCTAGGCAGAGGAAGCAGCTTAAAGAGAGGCACAAAGTCCTAAGAAGTGTGTTGAGTGTTTGGAGACTGGCAAGTGGTTCAGTATTACTAAGGACAAGGATGCACTAGGAGAATGGCAGGACAATCTTACTAGGCTGGGTTTTTAATATATTATTACATGTTGTTGTTACTAGTTACTATTGAGTCTGCCCCAACTCATGGCAACCTTACGTGTAACAGAAGGAAAGGTTGCCCAGTCCTGTGCCATCTTCACGATCATTGGTATGTTTGAGCCTATTGTTGTGGTTATAATGTCAGTCCATCTCATTGAGGGTTTCTCTGTTTTTGCTGACCTACTTTAGCAAACATGATGTCCTTTTCTAGCAATTGGTCTTTTCTACTGATGCATCCAAAGTAAGCAAGTTGAAGACTCACCGTCCTTGCTTCTAAGAAACATTCTGGTTTTATTTCTTCCAGACTGATTTGTTAGTTCTTTTGGCAGCCCATGGTATATTCAAAATTCTTTGCCAACACCACAGTTCTAACACATCAATTATTCTTCTGTCTTCCTTTTTTGTTAATCAATTTTCACATGCACATGAGGTGACTGAAAAGACCGTAGCCTGGACCAGGCCCACCTCAGTCATCAAAGTGACAACTTTGCTTTTTGAAAGTTTAAAGAGGTCTTTTGCTGCAGATTTACCCAATACAATAAGTCGTTTGATTTCTTGACCGCTGCTTCCATGGATATTGGTTGTTTTTCTAAGTAGAATGAAATCATTGACAACTTCAGTTGGGAACTTCATTCCCAATTCACGGAACTTCTTAGTTCCCACTTCTAGTCCTTCGCATTTAGTAGTCCCTCTGCTGGGCATGGCCCTCCCCATGTACACCTGATGAGCTACTAAAACCAAAACCAAACCAGCTGCCATTGAGTCAGTTGTGACTCATGGTGATCCCACGTGTATAGAGTAGAAATGCGCTCCATAGGGTTTTCATGGCTGTGACCTTTCAGAAGTAGATGGCCGGACCTTTCTTCCAAGGTGCCTCTGGTTGAGTCTGAACCACAACCTTTCAGTTAGTAGTTCAGTACTTATCCATTCACACCATCTAGGGACTCTTACTCATCTTTAACCACCTAGCTCAAGAGTCATGTCCTCTGTGAAGCTTTTCATGACCTCTCCCTGTTCTAGTATCTGTACCACAAGACTCCGTGTTTATTATGGAAACTGTCATACGAAATGACTTTTACTTGTTAATATGTTGGACTGTGAGCTCCTTGAGAGAATGGACATGATCTTGTACATCTTTGTATCTCCATACCCAGCAGAGCACTGGCATATAAAAACCAAAAAGCCAAACTTGTTGCCGTCGAGTCGTTTCCGACTCATAGCGACCCTATAGGACAGAGTAGAAATGCCCCATAGAGTTTCCAAGAAGCGTCTGGTGGATTCAAACTGCCGAACTTTTGGTTAGCAGCCAAGCTCGAAACCACTGTGCCAGCAGGGCTCCACTGGCATACAGTAAAACCAAAAAACCAAAACCAATGCCATCAAGCCAATTCCAACTCACAGAGACCCTATAAGGCAGAGTAGAGCTACCCCAAAGTGTTTCCAAGGCTGTAAATCTTTATGGAAGTAGACTGCCACAGCTATCTCCCATGGAGCGGCTGGTGGGTTCGAGCCATCGACCTTTCAGTTAGCAGCCAAGCGCTTAACCACGGTACCACCAGGTCTCCTGGCATATAGTAGGGTCTCAATAAAATTGTTGCATTAAATAGAATCGCACACAGTTGCCATTATCATGGTCATAACCGATGGTTAGTGGCCTCTCATAAGAGTATACTTTCTTGGTAGGTGTTACATTTAGTGTTTACAGTGTTGGAGGGAGAGACAGCCACAACTCCTTGCTGACTCTGATGCAAAGAAAGGAGGGATCCTCTAGAACAGGGGGGAGACGAGAAGCTAGAAGAACCCAGAATGTGCTGGTTGCATCACTCTTGGATGCAACAGATTGGTATTTTAGCACAAGCCAAGCCATTTATCTCAGAGGGTTTGGACAAATTTTCTGGGACAAAGAAAAGAAAGGAATACAATTAAAATCTGTGGTCAGAAGGTTACAGAAAGAAAAGGCACGCATTTCCGCTAGGGAATAGGAAGTGGTCTTGTCTCCTGCAGCAGGGCTGGCTAATAAATCTGGAGAGTTTTATTGACTTCATAGGCGCAAAATTAACCACCCGGAGACGACATCGGGTTTTACTTATTTTTTTGGAAAGTAATTTTTCACAGACACAAGGTTAAAAGAAAGTGGTTGCACAGGCCTCCGCTGGGGTGGTGTGTCTTCTGGTATGCGTAATGCAACTGGATCTCTATTCTGGGACAATGCCCAGTTTCAGAGGTCTAAAGCCTCTGCTGAAAGCGATGAGGACAGAGTGTTGCCAAAATTTTACGTACGCAACTGGAGATCGATTGTCTTAGTGCAAGGGTAGACTTTGATCAAGAGCGTCTGGAGGGAGGGGTTTCATTAAACACTGTTTTCAGCCCTTAATTCTACACTTCTTATGTCTAGCTGTTTCTAAGTCTACCACAGACCTCAAATGCCCTGACACAGCCCCTCCCAAGCCCACGTCTGGCTCTCAGGCGTTGGCAATGACTGGCACGGAAGGAGTTACGGGGAAGAAAAGAAGCACAGTTAAGGTTTAGGTCCTATGCTGTAGCTTTTGGTCTCATGCTAAACCATTCAAGGAAAAAGCTTGAAGCTTTTCCCCTCCTGCCTTGTGTCTGTGATTCATTAGAAAAACTTGAAAACATCCCCTGCACAAAGACAAACTTCCCTAAGAAAAGGCTCGATAAGAGGTATGCTTTTTGGATGAATTCTTCCTTTAAAAAAACATCTGAATCAAGAAGAGAAAATTCGACAAGTCTTAGAAGGTATACGTCCATTTCTGAACTCCTTTCAAACGTCTTGATAATCATGGAAAAGATAGTGACTAGGTAATATTTTTAACATTTTAAAACTTTCGTGTTCAATTCTCACAGTGAACCTGCAGGGACCTTCTTCCCACAGGGCAGGGAAAACGTTGTCATTGTTACCCACAGCAGATGAGTCAATTTCGACTCATAGCGACCCTATAGGACAGATAGGACCCTATAGGAACTGCCCCACAGGGTTTCCAAGGCTGTAAATGTTTATGGAAGCAGACTGCCACACACGGGTGGATTATCCAATAGGTAAGGTAAGCACAGTGCATTCCTTGCTTACCAGATCATTGGCAGTGAACAATTTCACATTTTTTCACCACATCAAAGATTCTGCTTCTAGGTGTGGCTGGCATTTGCCTCTCTTCCAGCTCCACAGCACCTTCCTACAGAATCAAAGCCTTTTTCAAATTTACAATCCCTGACAGGGACAGATTACCCAGTAAGAAAGGTAAGCATGAGTTTACTTGTGCCTACTTCCTAATCTGTGGTGAACTGAAATACACATGAAATTGTTCACCACAGATGGGAAGTAAGCACAAGTAAGCACATGGTGAAGCAAGTTAACCCATTCTTACCTTGCTTATTGGGTAACCCACCTCTGCAAAGCACCACATCTTTCTCCCTCGGAGTGGCTGGTGGATTCGAACCACTGACCTTTCGGTTAGCAGCTGAGCTTTTAACCACTGTACCACCAGGGCTCCTTTCTTGTTGTTAGCTGCTGTCAAGTCAGCCCCTGACTCATGGCAACTCCATGGACAACAGAACTAAACGCTGTCGGGTCCTGCACCATCCCCATGATCAGTTGCGAATTAAATTGTTGTGATCCATAGGGTTTTCACTGGCTGGTTTTCAGAAGTAGATGGCCAAGCCTTTCCTCCTAGTTTGCCTTAGTCTGGAAGCTCTGTTGAAACCTGCTCAGCATCATAGCAACACACAAGCCTCCACTGACGTATGGATGGTGGCTGCACATGAGGTGCTTTAGCAAGAACCAAAGCCAGGTCTCCTGCACGGAAGACGAGAATTCTACCATTGACCCACCACTGCCCCCCAGGGAAAGCTTTGTTGTTGTTGTTGTGTGCCATCGAGAAGATTCTGGCTCCTAGCAACCCTACAGGACAAAGTTGAACTGCCCCATATGACTTCCTAGGCTGAAAACTTTGCTGGAGCAGGTTGCCAGGTCTTCTCTCCCATGGAGCCGATGGTAAGTTCAAACTGCCCAGTTCAGTTAGCAACAAAACACTTAACATTGTGCCCCCAGGGCTACTTAGGGAATACTTTAGTATGGTCATATTTCTTCTGCAAATCAGTAGGAACACAGATAGAGCCGCTATGGTCTGGCCACGCTTGGAGGAGAGTGGTACCTCCTTGTGTGTGAGAGGACACATTATCCTCAAAGCCCCCACAAAACCAAACCCAATGCCGTCGATTCCCACTCATAGCGACCCTATAGGACAGAGTATAACTGCCCCATAGGGTTTCCAAGGAGTGGCTGGTGAATTCGAACTGCCAACCTTTTGGTTAGCAGCCATGCTCTTAACCACTGTGCCACCAGGGCTCCAAGAGTGAGAGGAATCAGGAAAATAAATAAAATTTAAAACCACCCCATCTGGAATAATCTTATTTTTACAGATGCCAAAAATAAATGGGTGGTTTTGAAACTTGATTCAGCAGAATCTTTTTCAAAGTAAAATCTCAAATAATAAAAAGTAATAAGCATTTTTTGAGCACTTAGTATGTGTAGGACACTGGGCTAAGCACTTTACACGTATAGCATTATGCCTTCCCCTCACTTATGGACTCTCTCGTTATCCGACATTCCACATTTATGACAACAGTAAAAAATCTACTATCCAAATATTTTGCACATTAACAACATACATCTGGCAGTAACAAACAGTAATGAATGCTGAGGTGCAAGGCGAGAGTAACACTGGCTTTGATGGTTAAGGTTATGTTTCAGCTTGGCTGGGCCATGATTCTCAGTGGTTTGGCAGTTATGTAATGATGTAATTTGGCAGTTATGCAATGATGTAGCCGTCCTCCATTTTGTGATCTGATGTGGTCATTCTCCATTTTCACATAACACTGATTTCCCATAATGACCTGGTCTTTGGAAACTAACCATGTGAATAAGTGAGGCGAGGGTGTATTTAATCTTCACAACAATTCTGTAAAACAGGCATTGTTATTATTTGCGTTTTATAGATGAGGAAAATGAGAGATTAACTTGTTCCAGATAATACAATATATAACTCACTACATGAAACAGATCAAAGTGGGGCTGCTGGGGTAGAATTGGGGTTGGAATATCAAGAGATCTTAATCTCTGCTGTTCTACTCATCCACCAACCTCCTGTGTCTCCCTGAAGCAGCCCCAAGGCTTGGGGGCAGAGTTTAAAGATCTTTTGAGTAGATAACCCCTAAAATTTCTTCCAAGTCTAATGGCCAATGATCCTAATTCTGGAGATACACACCATCTAGTTGCTGTAGAGTCAGACTCATGGTGACCCTGTGTATCAGAGTAGAACTGTGCCCCATACGCTTTTCAGTGTTTAATTTTCCGAAGTAGATCATCAGGCCTTTCTTCCAAGGCACATCTGGGTGGACTCCAACCTCTAACCTTTCGGTTAGCAGCCAATTTCATTAATTGTTTGCACTATCGGCGGGACTCCAGATACACCATAAAAAAAAAAAAAAAAACAGTTGCCATCCAGTCGATTCTGACTCATGGCGACTCATGGTAACTGTCAAAACAGGCTCCTTAAGACTGGTCACCTGGCAGGCCTTGCTCTTCTTTAAAGGACTAGCTCAGGGCCATTTCTCACACACCTTTAAAGAACAGATTTTTCAGACTGCTTCAATAAACATCATGATGAAATCAAGAAATTGTGCAGATGTAAACATTCTGAGGCTGTAAGATTAAATGTGTTGTTTATATTAAAATAGCAGTGCGAGAAAGTCAGGACCAATTTATATTTCTTTAATAATTAAGTTATTAAGTATTCTATAACTAACACATTTGCTTATACATTCACTGACAAATTGTCCCTAATAAATCTAGCTAGACAAAAGCAGTAGGTGTGAGAATTTTTGCCTCTCGTATTAGCTATATCTCTGTCTAGGTAGCTGGCTCACCCCGAGTAGGGAGTTCATCAAGGAAGGAGAGACTTTTGATCTCTTTGTTTGCTTTTCACAAAGGCAAAAAACTCCACAGGCTGAACCTTTTAACGCCTATCTCACATCAGACATCCCCAAATTGCATGATTTTAGTGTTACTAAGGGGGTGAAGAAACAGGCTCTTTCTTCCAGTGTGGCTGGAGGTGTAAACTGGTATAACATTATTGAAAGGCAATTTGGCAATAACTATTAAAACGGAAATGCTCATACCCTTTGACCTAATTATAACTCACCTTCATGGAATTCATCATAGAGTAACACACTCCTTCAACTGCTCAAAGATGTAAGTGTAAAATGATGTCTGTAACAAAAGTGTAAAATGATGTTTGTAAGAATATTGATTGCAAGAAAAAACTGGAAGGAACTCCAAAGTACATTAACAGGCTATTGGTCAAGAAAGTTATCATTCAGCCATACAATACTATGCACGGAGCCATTTAAAAGAAGATGGAAAAGAAATACATCACTTTATACAGACTTACACAGAAGGATGACCGAGATGTATTGCTGAGTAGAAAATAGCATGCTTCAGAGTTGAGAGTATAGTCCCATTTTTGTAAAATAATAAATAAAATGTAAGTATGTACCTTAAAAAAAATTAACTGATTTTCTCAGCTGTGTGGGATTACGGAAGATTTTCACTTTCTGTGCTATATATTGGAGCCCTGGTGGTGCAGTAGTTGAGAGCTGTGGCTGCTAACCAAAAGGCTGGCCATTGGAATCCACAGCCGCTCCTTAGAAACCTTATGGGGCAGTTCTACTCTGTCCTCTAGGGTTGCTATGAGTCAGAATTGACTCGATGGCAATGAGTATTTTTTTTTTATGCTATGTATTACTATAATGTTTCAAGTTATGCGTGTGCATACATATATCTATACATCTATATCTATATAGAACCCCCCGGTGGTGCAATGGTTAACAGCTCAGGCTGCAAATCAAAAGGTCGGCAGTTCAAATCCACCAGCTGCTCCTTGGAAACCCTATGGGGCAGTTCTACTCTGTTCTACGGGGTCGCTATGAGTCAGAATCAACTCAACAGCACACAATAACAACAACAACAAATCTATGTATGCCATTACTTTTTTAATCAGAAAAAAAAAAAAAAAAATGTTTCTATGGCTTGGTCACTTGAGAGCCCAGCTGGGAAAATGTGGAAGCCTAGTCCAAATCCACCAACTTTCCTGGGAAAGAAAGCTCAACTGGGTGATGCCACTTCACTGAAAAGAGGACCAGGCACGGGCACTCTTCTGGCCTTTGAGAGTCTCTGAGTCCTTGTAATAATTAGCCTATCATGCAGTGTTCTTTCAATGAGGAGTTAAGGGGAATTAGCCAATAAAGTGCAGCCCATTTTGAACCACTGCTATAGGGTTGCTATGAGTTGGAATCAACTTGACGGCAGTGGGTTTGGTTTTACCGTAGGTCAGGAAAGACATCTGAACAGAGACGGAAATTAGGTAGCTTCAGCCCTAGCAGTGACTTGCCAGAGTAAGGGGTACCTATAAAAGAGGAAGAGGAGTTTGTATGTAATTTTTACTCTTTTATCAAGCTTAGACTTGGTGTAATTTCTCTAGCTGAGGGGCCGTCTTAGGCTGGGTCCTCTAGAGAAGCAAAACCAGTAAAGCATATAAATATACAGAGATATTTATATCAAGGAAACAGCTCATGCAATTGTAGAGGCTAGAACATCCCAAATCCGTGGATCAGGGTAGAGGCCTCTCCCAATTCACACAGCTGCAGAAGCTGGCGAACCCAAGTTTGGCAGGTGGGAGAGCAGGGCTCCTGCTCACAGGCTGTGAAGGTCGAGGAATTCCAAGATCAGTAGGCAAGACCACAAGGTTTCTCCTGATTTCACGTAGCTGCAGGGGCTGGTGAACCCAAGATCAGCAGATCAGGGAGCAGGACTCTTGCTCGCAGGCTGTGAAGATTGACGAATCCCAAGATTGACAGGTAAGCTGCTAGCTCAAGTCCCAAGAACTGGAGGTAAGAGAATAAGAGGCAGCTGCTGGATCCAGAACAAACCAAAAACCTTGGCAAGGCAAGCAGGAAGGAAGTAGCTGGTAGAGGGTGGAGAGATGAAGGCTGAGGGGGTGGTGAGCTGCCACAGGCCCCGCCCCCACTGGTACCACTCAGCAGATTCTACCGTCCGGGTGATCACATATCAAATTTCAGCAGGGAAGTGATCACAACATTATACAACTCCCAAAACACTGAAAATCATGGCCTAGCCAAGCTGCCATACAATCTTAACCATCACAGGGGCATATCTCTGTTTTTTTTTGCAGGGGGGCTATCAGAATTGACTCAATTGGTTTGGCATAGTTTATTCAGAGCCCTGGTGGTGCAGTGGTTAAGCGCTTGGCTGCTAACCAAACAGGTTGGTGATTCAAACCTACCTAGCCGCTCCTCGGGAGAAAGATGTGGTAGTCTGCTTCTGTAAAGATCACAGCTTTGGAAACTGTATATGGAGCAGTTCTACTCTGTCCTATAAAGTTTCTATGAGTCAGAATCGACTAGAGGGCAACGGTTGGTTGTTTTGTTTTTTAATAACTTATGCTGGAGCTTGGTGGTGTGATGACTGAGTGCTTGACTGCTAACTGAGAGATCAGTGGTTTGAACCCACCCGTAGGTGCCTTGGAAGAAAGGCCTGGCAGTCTTCTTCTGAAAGAATCACAGCTTTGAAAACCATATGAAGCACAGTTCTCCTCTGCAACACATGGAATCACCATGAATCAGAATCAACTCAACAGCAACTGGTTTGGTTGTGGTTTGGTATAGCTTATACAATGAAGAAGACTCTTTTAATAGAAATAATGCAAATTACAAATATAAAATTAATCAGAGCTTTGGAAGGGGCCCCTAAGAAAGAGAGGCCTTTAAGCTAAGCTTCATTAGCTTCACAGTGAATCCACTCTGCTCTGGCTCAGAGTTGGTAAGCAAGATGACATGTCACGGGCACACTTCCTTTTCTTTAAGATTGATCCTGCCAAAGCCATTTCCGTCACATGTGGTAAAAGCTGGAGGCGGCATCCTGAGCCCTGGGAGACTGAGCCATCTAAGCTCTTCTGGGGATACTTGTGTTTCTGTGGATGCAAATGCTCTGGAGGAGCGTTATTTGTTGATAATGGCAGGTGCCCAGTTCTTGATGCCCATAAAACGAAGGCAGTCCGAACTGGAAAAGATATATTAGGTCATCAATCGAGACTTGGGTCCAAGGCAGGATGGTTCACTATTGTGATCATTCCAAGCCTTTGTCCAGGTGCCTTGAAATGTCTCAAGGGCCTAACTCTTAGAAGGCTGTTGCTCTGCTCCAGTTTCCTGGGCAGATGTTGAGGTGTTTGATAAAAAAAAGCATTTTAGAGTTGGAGCCACACAACTACTTAATTATATCCATTCACTTAGATTTCTATCGGTCGTTTCCACATGAAGAAAACAATTTAGTGCAAAGAAACCCTTGCATCTCTGGCATAATGTTGCCATCAAGGAACAAATCACGGATTTTTTCCGGTTCCTTGTATTTCCACTTTGGTGGTTAATTTCTTTTTAGCTTTAGGAAAAACGCAAACTTAGTTGAGCTTTCCTTAGCTGGTATTGTCAAGCATGAGTAATATTTAAAGGCTTACTTTTGTTAATGGAAAGAAGGTTGTTTCCTTGCCTTTCCTGTAAACACTTATTTTGAGTCTGTTAACCTCTGTCTTTGGTATAGCTGATGGGCTACTAATTCTTAATTTAGGCTACTATGGGCTATAAGAAGCCCTGGTGGCTCAGTGGTTAAGACTTTGGATGCTAACCAAAAAGTGGAAGTTCAAATCCACCAGCGGCTCCTTGGAAACCCTATGGGGCAGTACTCTGTCCTATAGGTTCTCTATGAGTGAATCGACTCAACGGCACACAACTGCAATAATATGGGCTATAAAAATGAGGAATCTTAAAACTGAACTTTTATTTCCTTATATTTTCCTTTAAATCCATATTGTTGGTCATTCGAATTGCCCAAGAGATTTTGGTAGCTACTTTTTTTGTAGCAAAGAGAGGATTGTGCTAGACTAGAAGGAGAGTAGATTTGAATTAATATTGTCGTTTGATTAATGGTGTGCTACGTGCCATTAGTGAAATCTCTTATTCCCTGTGCCATACTTGTGTGTGTGTGTGTGCGTGCGTGTGTGGTTTGCTTGATTGTTTTTTGTTTTGGTATTTGTTGGCTTGTTTTTGCCTTGGAAATACTCAAAGCAATCTTCTTCCTTTTTGCTTTTTTCTGCCAGCAGTATACGTATATGCTTACTATGGGCCAAGCATTATGTGAAGCAATTTACACACATGACCTCATTTGATCTTCTCAACAACTTTTTGAGTTAGGAGCTATTATTATCATCATTATCATTTTACAGAAGAGGAAGTAGAGGTTCATGGAAGTTAAGTCACTTGCCTAATATTTCAACCTAGTTGAGTGGCAGATCCGGGAACTGAATTCAGCAATGCTGACTCTAGAGCTCAGGCTCTTACTCACCAAACCATACCGCCTCGCAGTGTCTTCCTTGGATTTGGTCCACATCTCATGAGTCAGCATCTGTGGTATGGGTTCATGGATGTTGCCAAGACAATTTTCTTTTTAATAGGTAATTTTACTAGCAAATGTAAAAGTGCTAAAGAATAATGCCGTATTTGTATATTTGCATTTGGAAGTTCATTTCTATTTCAAACCAAGACAAGTGGGTATGACGTATTGAGGTTAGTGACATCAGTATCAGTAATGAGCTTTATTAGCAACAGGCAACCCTCAGGAACCTGTTTTTTTTTTTTTTTTTAATTTTAAATACGATGAATTCCCAGTTAATCAGCTCTCAAGAGACTAACCAGAAATGTTATCTGAGTTAAACTTATCTGTGTTTCACTAGATGAAAAAGTATACTGGGAATTTATCCAAATGTGCTCATCAAAAAGCAAAGGCATTTGAAAGTGGAGGAAGGACCTAGGATTATGGTAGACAAAATTAATTTTAAACCTCTTGAACTTGGAAAAGATAGAAATACTGATGGTAAAATGATTGTGTTTTTATTTTTAATATAGTTTAATTTAGTATGTCTCTCCTGGGGATTTCTGTGACATGCTCTTTTCATAAATGTGCTTGTCCACACTAACAAATTACTAAGGCTAATGAAAAATAAAAAGTCCTGAAAGGTATAAAGTAAACAAAATTGCAATGTCATTGAAAATTATAAGAATAGTCTCCTACCATGCCCTCAGGCGACATCTAGGTCAATTGGCATAACAAAGCTTATTAAGAAAATGTTCTGCATCCTACTCTGGTGAGTGTTCTAAAAGCTTGCAAGCAGCCATCTAAGATGCATCAACTGGTCCCAACCACCTGGAGTAAAGGAGAATGAAGAACACCAACGATACAAGGAAAGTAGTAGCCCAAGAGACAGAAAGGGCCGCATAAACTAGAGACTTCATCAGCCTGAGACCAGAAGAACTAGATGGTGCCCAGCTACCACCAATGACTGCCCTGACTAGGAACACACAGAGAGTCCCGGATGGAGCAGGAGAAAGGTAGGGTGTAGAACTCAAATTCTAGTAAGAAGACCAGACTTAATGGTCTGACTGAGACTGGAGGTACACTGGAAAGCATGGCCCCTGGATTCTGTATCAGTCCAGAAATAAAACAATCTCCGAGGCCAGCTCTTCAGACAGGGATTGGACTGGACTGTGGGACATAAAGTGATACTCGTGAGGAGTGTGCCTCTTAGCTCAAGTGGATACAAGAGACTAAACAGGCAGTTTCTGTCCAGAGGTGAGATGGGAAGGCAGAGAGGGTTAGGAGCTGGTTGAATGGACATGGGGAGTCAGGGGTGGAAAGGAGGAGTGTGCTGTCACAGTATGCGGAGAGCAATTAGAGTCACATAACACGTATGGATAAATTTTTGTATGGGAAAAAAAAAAAAAAAGAATAGTCTCCCAATCCAAAACATTCAATTTACCAAAAGATATTTGTTTATGATTTGTGACTGTACTTAAGTGTAATCACATAAAGAATTTAAAATATTTTACATATGCATTAAACAAATTCTCTTTAGGAAAAATAATGAAAATACATAAATTTAGAACTGTCCTGAAAAAATATGGACTATATCATCTAAAGGTAATACTGTTAGTGACCTCAATAATGTGAACTATGCTAAACTCCTTCCTGGCACATAAATTGTAATTTCTTAAATGAATGGATATCTATCCTAAATAGAAAGCTTTAGACATGGTTGGGCTTTAGACATGGTAAGTATTTGTGGAACAAATGAACATGATTGAATTCAGGTAGATCTCAGATTGTTCACTGCTTGTTATATATTTTCCTGATTGTCTTTGTTAGTTCTGCCTGATTTAAATAGTAACTGATCGAATGATGGCACTTGTATGTATTTACAACCCTTTCTGTGCAAATGAGCACTTTCAAATGTTTTCTGAAAATTAACATGCCTCTATTAGTAAGGAACTTGCTTTAAAAGAAAAGAAATCAATTTGTTCATGGAATAAAAATCCCAGTGGTAGAATAGATCCAGGACAACATCATCAGGAATCTCTCTCTCTTTAGATCCCAACTTTATCGCTTTCTGTGCTGTTTTCATTCTTAGGCAAATGTGGTGACAAAGATGGACCCACTCAGCAACTCCTAGTGGAAGGAGAGTGTTTCTTTCCCCATAGAAGCTGACCTCTCTTTGTCCCAGCTGTACACATGACCATTCCTGCACCATACAATAGGACTGCAGTGCTGTGCCAGTGTTATTAGCTTCCTCTGGCTGCTGTAACAAATTAAAACAACAGGAATCTATTCTTTCACATTCCTGGAGGCCAGTAGTTCAAAATTAAGGTGTCAGTTGCAGGGCCACACTTCCTTCAGAGGTTCCAGAGGAGGTTCTGTTCCTTGTTTCCGCCAGCTTCTGGTGGCTCCCAGGGTTCCTTGGCTTACTGCCACATCACTCCAATCTCCACCTCCGTGTTCACATGGCCTCCTCATCTCTCTGTGTATGTCTCTTCTGGTGTCAAATCTCCCTCTACATCTATCTTATAAGGACCCACATAACTGTATTTAGGGCCCACCTGGATAATTCAGGCTATCTCATCTCATGGCCCTTAATTTAATTACATCTGCAAAGATCCTTTTTCCAAATAAGGTCACAGTCACAAGTTCCATGGATTAGGATGTGGACATATCTTTTGGGGGGACATATCTTTTTGAATGGCATTCCTTCAACCCACTATAGTTGGTAATTGTTTAACGACCTCCTTGGCAGGAAAGGAAGAAGCCCTGATATGCAGTATTTGCCTATCATTGTAGCATAAATACTGCCACTATGGCCAATTTCAAGCTACCAAAGTGAAGTCATTAAAATTGGAGGTGGGAAGAGATGTATAGTAGCACACCCCTGTATAGTATTCCCACCGTAGAGATCCAATAGATGTAAGTAACCTCAAGAGCATAGGTAATGGTAAGATACAGTCAAGTAATTAGGAAGTGATGCATTTGAGAATTACTTTTGTTTTATAATTTATTTAATTGTAAGTTTATATAATTTAAATTTTAAGTGATTGTGTTTGACAACTAGAGCATAAAATTCCTGAAAATTTACCAGTTGGCTCAGGGGAGCTAGAATGAGCCGTCTCTATCACACCAATGGTTAGGATATGCTGATTGATCAGGCCCCAGTCACACAGCCTAGGGCACAGGGTCAGCAATATCCAAATCACAAGAACTAAAAATGGGGTGGGTGGTTCCTTAAGAGAAAATTGGGATGCTATTACCTAAAGAAGAGCCCTGGTGGTGCAGTGGTTAAGAGCTACGGCTGCTAATCAAAAGGTAGGCAGTTGGAATCCACCAGCCGCTCCTTGGAAACCCTGTGGGGCAGTTCTACTCTGTTCTGTAAGTTCGCTATGAGTTGGAATCAATTCGGCAGCAATGGGTGTGGTTTGGATGGTTTATTACCTAAAGATAGGGAAAGGAATGCTAGGAAGACAAAAACAGCACATCCATGTATCATTGTTTAAACATTCTAATGGTTTCAGGCTGAGGAAAGAATAATTTTCAGCAAAGTTCAAAAGCGTTAACAGGTACAAGTATTGCTGTGCGTATGCATCGGTCTGCAAATCAGAATCTTTCCACCTAAGGAAAAATCTCCGTCGTTTTACTTAGCTCATAACATCTCTTTTTAAGCCTGGACACGTTTATATTCCAAGGTGATCAGGTTCAGAAAGGGAGATAGATCAATAGTCTTTTATTTAGCATCATTTAAAATTTATTTCTATAGCTTTATCAAAATATAATTTGCATACCATACAATTCAGCCCTTTAAAATGTACAATACACAGTATATTAGTATATTCACAGAGTTGTACAACTATCATTACAATTAATTTTAGAACATTTCATCACCCACCAAAACAACTCCACACCCCTTAGCTGTCACCCCCAACCTTCCCACCTCATGCTTAGCCCGAGGCAGCCATGTCTACTTTGGGTCTCTATAGATTGGTCTATTCTGGATATTTCATATAAATGGAATCATAAAATATGTGGTCCTTTGTGACTGGTTTCTTTCATTTAGCACAATGTTTTCAAGATTTATCCATGTTGTAGTATGTACCCGTATTTCATTCATTTTCATGGTTAAATAATATTCCTTTGTGTGCCTATACCACATTTTGTTTATCCATTCATCACTTGATGGACGTTTGAGTTGTTTCCACCTTTTGCCTATTATGAATACTGCTGCTGTGAACATTCATGTTTACATTTTTGTGGTGGACTTAATTTTTCATTTTTCTTAAGCCAATGGTCTTCTTAAGTTAAATATTTTAAGTAAAGTTTCTTGTTTTCCACTTGATGGAAGGAATTGTCATGTAGTACTTAAATCAGAAATGTCACATTTGGAAATCTCTTAAACATTGGGTCACCACCCCCGACTCTGATATTTTTTGGTAGGGGAGGAGAAGGGTGCTGTTCGTCAGGAGAACGCAGGAGCTGGCTCAGGGCCACAAACCACTGCACAGCTGTGACTGAATTCCCTCTGTAGCACCTAAATCCTGGCCTTGCCCGCAACAGGCTCACAATAATTAGCCCAATACAGTAACCCTCCATATGCAAAATATAAAGAATAATTTTTTAAAAAACCTTATTCTCTGACCTAGAAATCAGAGTCATGGGGGTTGGGAAGCTTATAGGGAAGAGGGAAAAAAATTTGCTTCCCTGACAGAGGCCAGTGGAGAGTTTCGTTTTTCCTCTTGCATGCCTTTGAGGAGTTCTTCCGTGTGTCCTGCAGACCTGCAATGAAAGACAGGGCTCTATATTAATTTAATAGCAACTTTCTGCCAAGAAATTCAGAGTGTCTCAAAAAGCCTTTCACTCATTCCCCTGAGGGAGTTTGCAAAACACGCATAAGAAATTACTTCTTTTAAAATTTACACTCTCCAGTTAGCCAGGACTGGGCAGCAACAGAACTAGAAAAGCAGACCTTCTGACCAAACATTCCGCTATAATATTATTAGTAAGTTTCTATAAATCAACTCATATCCTTAAAAACCCCATGCCTCCACTCAGAGATGGCTGACACTTATACCAGGGGCAAAACCTTCCCTTCCAAATTAGAATCAACTGGTATGACATGCGCCATGAAATTAAGGTATATCATTTACTTACAACTAAGTTCTTAGGACTGTGCAGACCCCAAAGCAGGCAGTCCAGATTTTAGTCTTGCAGTTCAGCCCTCCTAACTCACCCCAACCAGTGTACATACTCGGCTCTAGTTTCCCAAAGCACCATTCTGTGCCTGGGTGAATGGAGTTTAAGACAGCTTCCGGCATCAGCAATGTACGCTGAACAGAACACAGCCCTCCAGCCCAAACACTTATTTCCTTGTACTGGGCTTGTCCAGTGAGGCGGTCTCATTGCGAGGTTCTCATTGTACATTCCTGAGAAAAAAACACCTTGGTCAGGGCCAGTTTAGCTCATGTGGATTCTCAGGAAATCACCACTGGGGGATATCTGTGCCTTTCCTCCCACCCCCAGAAAACCTCGGCTCCATAAGTTCCTTCCCAGTGATTCTTGGGAGAAATCTTCAACCCAGGTAAGGGGTCAGTTGCCAGTGGCCATCTTGCTTGTGCTGCTATTCTTCTTCCCCCTGGCCCACCTCTCTCATTTAGAGGAACCTGCTTCGGTCCTGTGGAGTCCCTGGGTGGTACAAGCAGTTAAGTGTTCTGCTGCTAACCAAAAGGTGGGTGGTTGAAGTCCACCCAGAGGCCTCAGAAGAAAGACCTGGTGATCTACTTCTGAAAAATCAGCCACTGAAAACCCTATGGAGCACAGTTCTACTTTGACACACATGGGGACACTATGAAATCGACTTGATAGCAACTGGTTACTGATTCTGGCCCTGTAGCTTATGGGATAGGGCCACTGTCTACTATGGGACAATGGCTGCACATGGCACCCACATGTGCAAAACTAAGGGTGCTCTCTACTCAAGTGACCCTTCACAGGAAAGACATCAGTTGCTTTAAAAAACACACACAGGAAATTAATTGTACCCATTACTTAAAGAGGTCAAGTGCAATTTGGAAGAAATTGCCAGAAGGTATAACTGACTGCTCACCTTCGAGACTGCATAATTCTTCCCAGCTCTGATCCTACTTAAAATCACCTGACTGTACAAGGGACGGCCCTAAATTTCAATGGAAACCCAGCCACGCAGCCCCTTCGATAGCATATACTCCCAAATTGGTCTTTGTACCTATTCGTAGAAATGTTAGCCAGATTATAGCTGAAAACTCTGCTAATTCTTGGGAAGTTTTTGGTCTTGTGCCTGGAATTATTGAAGCATGTATTCACACCTACCACATGTAACACTTAGTAGCATAATTTCCAGCTCAAGACTTTAGGACTTTATTTTTTAAAGAAACAAGCCAGAGACTGAAGTCCTGCCCACTGGAATAGTCCACAAAAGGTGGAGGGGTGACTAGGGCTGAAAAGAAGAATATTTTGTATTTTTAAAAGGCAAGAGGGCCTTGAAATCTTTGCTCCGACCCAGACAACTCGTGACACTCAAACATATGAACAGAAAAAATAATGTCAAATCTGCAAGGCTCTGAGAAAAGGGGTTGCAATGCAATTTTTATCTAATAAACTCCAATATTAAAGGTAGGGAGAGACCTTCAAAACATCTTGCTCTAGCCTCTTAAGATTTCAGACAGGGAAAGGGAGATTTTAAAATTTTAAAGGACGCATCACAGACCAGCACTCTGCCTAAAATGCACGTCTTTTCTTTCAGGCCAGCGGACTTCCCAGCCCACTAGGCTACTTCTAAACAGACATTGTCCTGTCAGCCTAAATTGCACGCAAAAAAAAACACTTCATTCTCAGGACAGCAGAGTCTCTACTCAGACGGCAGAATTGGGAAAGCACAGGCTATTTCAACTTCAGCTCCCTTCGCATCTGACCCGCGGACTTCTCCAGCGGGTCCCTGGGTCTCGCCACCTCGGAGGGTCTGCTCAGCAGCAAGCTGGCACCGACTGCCAGTCTGACACCAGGGGGCGCAGCATCCTTTGTCCTGGTGCTGACATTGAAGGCAGGCTCTGGAGCCTGGCTGAGCCTTCAAGAAAATCAGACTCCCCCCTTTCACAGTTTCTCTTTGGAACCCGCCCTTCCCCAGCCCCCTCCATTAATTATCCTGTAAAGCCGTCTTCTTCTTCCTCCCTGTTGCTCTGATTCTCCCTACGTACAATCGCAGGTTTGCACATGTTGCAGGGTTGTGGCTGGAAGGGCTTTTCAAAGATACCACCCCCTCCCCAGCTGCTCTTCCTCTGCAGAGCCTAGCACAGTGTGGCCACGGGCTATGGTTTGCTCTCACATGGAAGTCCCCAAATTCAGGATGTTTCTAGAAAATTTTCCAGGAACCCTCAAGGGCAGGACACGCTTCCTAGAACTGTCATACCCACCTTCTAATACCCCATCTCTTTCCACTAAAAAGTCTACTTTTAAAAGTCTACCAAATAACACTAATTTGGTTCTAGGAAGCTCACACCCCCCAGCTCCCAGCTCTCTGTCTGCACCTCAACAGTCTAAGAACAGCTTGTGGTGCTGGATGCCTACCCAAAGGGACAGACTTAAGTGCGTCCTCTCACCCATACCTCTGCTGTTCTCAATGATCCACTGTGTGCCCCCAGCAGGATAACTGTCCCCTTCTGCCCACAGCAGCTTGGCTCAGTGTGTGCGCCAGCAGAAACAAATCCTCTCCACGGCCCCAAAGACTCTGACACCAACGATTTCTTGCTCCCCTCTCAGAGCAAGGAACATCCTCTTCCACTTTAAGCTGAACGATTGAAGTACAGGAATTAATTAGGAAAGAACGCGTGAACACTGGGTAAACCAGAGGGGTGCGAATCAGTTTGGGCTGATTGCTTAGCTGCGGCTGGCACTGTGGTCATTTTTCTGACAAGAAAGTCTCTTCCACTTTAAGGCACACTTCTAGCCCTGCCCCCACAGCCATAAATACACACAAAATGCAGACCCTCAAACCTCCAAACATACATTTTTCTTAAACAAAAAAAAACCCTTAAAACTCACTGTTCCAAACTGAAGGACCACAGGGTCTTAACCAGGTCTTCGAAAAGCTGCTGTTACGTTTACGTAGAGAGGTTTCAAGTTTACACAGTCCTTCGCCACTGGAGCCTCCCAACAAGCCTGAGAGAGAGGCAGGGGACAGCTATGGCTTAAGAGCCTTGCCCAGGTCCCAGAGCTAGTACAGAAGGAGGCAGCACTGGGGTCCTGAGTGTGAGGGACACAGGGTACAGCTGCCTGTCTAATTACGCCCAGGCCTGGAAGGGATGCGGCATCACAAACAATCATCAGCTTACCTGCAGAGACAACCTCTGGTCTGAATGCCTGAAAACTGTAGCATTAATGGCAGCCTCGAAGGGGCAGGGGGAGAAGAAAGGAGGGGGTGACATAAACCTTGACTTGACCTTTCCTTTTAGTCTGTGGCTTCATTCACTCCTTTTTTCTCCCCCACTGACATTAGTGAAGGAGCTCTGGTAGCCCATCAGTTAAGAGTATGGCTGCTAACCAAAAGGTTTGTGGTTCAAACCCACCCAGCGGCTCCGAGGGAGGAAGACCTGGTAATCTGCTTCTGTAAAGATTAGAGCTAAAAAAATCCAAGGTAGCAGTTCTGCTCTGTCCCATGGGGTCACTAGGAGTCGAAAATCGACTGGACAGCACCTAACAATAACCATGGGAAGTTCTGGGCCTGGAAACAGATAGCCGTGGATTGTTACCTTGATAGTGAGCCTCACTCTCTTCATTCACAAAATAATAATGATAACATCTCTCAGATGTAGAGGGAGCCACCAAAGAAATGAAAAAAATATAAAATGCTATTCTGGGAGTAAGAGTGGAGGAGACTCTTTTATTTTATGGCCTTTTGTATTTTGAGTATTTTGATTTATGCATGTATTACTTTATAATTTCATTTTAAAATTTTTATTGCGGCTCAGGCTTCTCTTTAGAGTTGCTATAATGATGATTTAAGTGAAGTGTCTTGGCACGTGGTCTAGCACACCACTCTGTTGCTGCTCAACAAACAGTAGTTTATTATTAGCCATTCCACCTGCCTCGATAACATGAGCAAATGGACTTCAAATCAAGACTCCTGGGGTCTGGTCCAGACTGCTCACAGTTCACTGCGTGCTCTTGAGTAAGTCCAGCCCCTTCTCTGTGCCTTGGTTTCCTCATCTGTAAAACTAAAAGACACAGGCCAGCTGACTTGGAAAATGGTGGGGTGGGCAGGAAACGCGTCATCAAAAGTTCCTTCTGCAATTCACTCATTCTTTGCAGAGGAGGCCTCTTAAGCTTAAGTTCACACTTAATGTCTTTCTAGCAGAAGTTGTCCTCTTGAGTAAGCAGAAAATGTCAGAAACAGCTGACCGATTGAAGTATAGGAATTAAATGAGGAAACAAATAACACATGTACAATGTGTAAGGCAGAGGAGTGCAAATCAGTTTAGGATGGGAGGAGAGAAAGAAGGTTTGGGCAGTTCCTTGGGTGCAGTTGGCACCATGGTCAGTTTTTGACAAGAAAGACCCTTTGATGGGCAGAGGGGATGCCACTCAGGGCCTGGGCCTCCTGGTCCAGCCAATGCAGCCTCAGTCCAGTTCTCTAGGCTGCATATTCTGTACCTGCCACAGGGTTGACTAGCATGCCCGGAAGCAGAGCTGCCCTTTGGGTGAAGTCTAAAGGAACCCGTCGGCCATGAGGATTGAGCTAAAGCACTTCTGAAGTTGCTTCGAGCACTCACTTTATCTGAAAAACAACAACCAAGTGGGGAGACCAGGCCAGAGGAGGTGCAAATACTCAGACACTACCCCCCATTAAGCAGCTAAGATCCTGGCTTAGCTGGATTGGGGAGACCTGTTCTGGGGCACCCCAACCCCAAGAATCAAACAGGGATTTGTTGCTGGAACACAGCTGATTCATATCTCAATCTGCTCCAACGCATCGATTTTTCTTGCCAGTGGTGGGCCTTTTGGGGGAGGGGACTCAGGCAGCCTGGTGGGTAGGAAGGTTGCAACTTTCATTTGCCCGGTGGTCGCCTTCCTATTTAAAGCAGCACCGCCTGGTGAAGCTGCTTAGGGCCAGTATTTGCCGGCAGGGAGGTTTTCTGACATTGTGAGGGGGGTTGTTCACAGCAGATGGGAGGCCCTTTTCCAAGGCCATCAGGCGAGGCAGAAATAGGTTACACCTGAACCCCAGGAGGACTCCTCAGCCCCCACTGCCTTGGTCAGCACCCGGAAGGTATCTGCGTTTACATTTGAAAAAAAGAAAGAAAAGGATTTTTTTTTTTTTTTTTTAATCTCGGAAGTATCTGAACATGGCTGCATGCATCCCATGCATCACATCTCCCCCAAAGCCCGTGTTGTCACTGCCTAAAGGAGAAGCAGTGTTTTCAGTTCTTGAGGTACCTGGAATAACGGTGTCAGAGTGCGCCCGCCGACGCCTGGAAGACCCTTCCTTTTTTTTTTTTTTTTTTGAGGTCTGGCCCATTAAAGGGTGGAGGAGGGAGTGGTTTGCAAGGAGTCCTCGGCAGGTAGCAACAACTCTGCCAGATCCCTAGAGGCAAAACCAAATAAGTAACAACCGTTCCAACCGTCATACTTAACAAAACCTGCATTCTGCGAAATTCTGTAATTTTGGAGAAATGCCCTCCGTTTTGCAATTACAAGTCACCTTTAAAGGTAATCCTGAACGTCTGACCACTTGTTAAAATGCCCCCGTGCTTCCTTTTCCGCGTGGCTCTTTCCTGTGCCGGTTTGTATCTGTTATAAGCACGATTGTTCATTACCCTGCGGTACGCGCACCTGGGAGGGAACTAAAATAAAACGAGGGCGCTGAGGCTGAGCGCAGGAAAATACTCGGGGTTTCCCAGGCCCGCCTGGCCCAGAAGGGTCTCCGGGGCGGCCGAGCGGTAGGCGCGGGGAGAGCCCACTGGGACGTGTGCGCCCGGCCGAGGGCAAGTTTGCAGGAGTTTTTGCAGACGCACAGAGGTCCTCGGCAACCTGAAGCTGAGATGAGTGGACACAGGAAGGCGGCCCACGAGGAAGGAAAATGCCTCTAAGTACTGGGAAAGGAGGCGTGACCCAAGGGCCGAACTGGCTTATATTGCCAGGATCCTAAAAAGGGACTGCGGCGCCGGATGCGTTCTGAGCCGTCTTTTGAGCTCCAAGTCTCAACCCTCATCCCTGTACAATAGGTTCTTGTGAATCAATTCTCGTTTTTCCGCTGTCAAAACGAGTATCCGAAACGAGACGAGGCTTACCTCGCTCATTCCCCGCAGTTGCCTAATATTTGACCCCATTTCGTTTTCAGCGGGTTGCTTTATGACCAGGGTGAACCGGAGCGCATGCCCTGAGAAGTAAAGCGCCTCTGTACCCCCAGCTACAGAGAAAATCTCCCGTTCCCTGGGACCTGCAAACGGGCCCCTGGGAGGCCCTCTCCCAAATCCTACTGCTGCCGAAACGTTTTGAGGTTCGCTACCAAAATGCAGAATCCCGCATCGGAGACACAGCATTAAGTGCCTTCGGCGTCTAGGGGGATCTTGCCCGGCTGAGCCCAGCCTATGCTCCACAGCCCTCAAGTTAAGGTCGGGGCCGGATCCGTTCCGGAGTTTGCCTGAAAGAAGATGGTGACATGAGCGCGCCAGACCCAGGCTGTGCGCTTCGCACGGGAGACTTCAGCCCCGGGGCCTGGCCCCCGCTGTCCTTCCCCTTGGTTCGTGTACAACACGAAGCCCCCCAACCTCTGAAAATTCCCCTAAAGGGCTGCAAAAACTGTTCACATTCTCCTTGCTAGCTCTGCTCCCTCGTCCAGTTGGGTTGCTTAAAAATTCAGAGATTTGTTCGCTCGCAGGAGCAGGACCTTGTTCCTTAAGCCACTCGTGCGAGAGTTGTCGGCATCCCCTGGGTTGCCTCGCGTCCCTGCGCTAGCAGAGTTTCCCAATTTTCAAAAGTAGTCAAAGCGAATTTCGGTGCAAAGGAAAACTGCTGGGTGCTGGCGTGCAGGGTGGGGCGGGGGACAAGGAAGGAGGCTTTTTGTTTTTTAAAGTTAGCCACGCACGGTGGAGCAAGCATAAACAGCCCCGCTTCGTGGTTTCCGAACTTAGCGAGTCGTGCGGCGCTCGGGCCGTCGGTGTAGCCAGGGTCCGGCACTGCGTCTGGGTGGCGAGAAGCGAGCCGAGGCGCGGGCGCCGCTCGCCGGGAACCGCCGGGCGCAGCTGAGTTCTCTGCTGTGTCCCCGGCTCTCCTGCCCTTGCCCTGCTCTTGCCACTCCCAGAGCCTTGCCACCGCTGCCAAGAGGGCGCAGGGAACAGCTGCGCGTACTATCTAGGCGGTGGAGTCTACCAACAGGTAGTTTCACTCCGGAACTGGCCCGGCTTAAATATCAAAGGCTGGGCCGCCTCGGCCGCTCTTAGCCGGAGCCGAGGCGCAGGCAACCAGGGAGCCGTGGAACGAAAATCGCGTCCTGGGAGAGACACATCTTTAAATAACCGTGTTTTCTCTCTACTCTTAAACTTCTCCCGAAACGACGCGAGCTGCGCGATTTGGACCGGTGCTCAGCGAGTCTAAATAAGCCACTTCTGGCGGTCAATTCACAACCAGTTTGGATTCTCCCTCTCCTTTTTTTTTCCCTTCGGTAGCCACTACAGAACCCAACTCTGCGTGAGAGCGATAGGTATTTATTTGGGAATGGGGAGTTTCCCCTTCGGAATGGCCGAGGCTCCAGAGAAAAGAGGAAAGGGTTGCGTTGCACTTGGTTGATAGGATTGAATGATGCCCTCCCTGGTGCGCGCCGGAGGAAAGCAGATGCCAGGCAGCGTGTGGAACTGGCCCGGCGGCCTCGCGGTTCAGCCAGCGCACCACGCTTTCTGCCCAGGGCGCAGGGAGAAATTGGGGTGGGCCACTTCGTCCTGCCCCCCGGCAAGGATGCAAGGGCTTCGCAGAAGCCACCTTCTGACTGCGTGACCCGACTCCCCTGCGGGGGCGCTCGCCCCAACGTCCCTGCCTGAGGCCGTGGGCGCACGTGGTGCGCGGAGACCCAGGCGTGACGCGAAACCGCTCGTGTCTCCCCAAAGTTCCCTGGCGTGCGCGGCCCTGCTGGGCGGGGAGATTGGGGACCCGGTCTCTGAGCGGCGGCTGTAATCCTGCCTTGGCAGCCGAGCCTTTCCCGAAGCTGCTCTGGCAGTCGTCGGCTTGTGCTTTCCGCACCGACACAAACTACGCGGAACTCCTGGCCCTGCCTTGCCTGGCTCCTAAAGAAACATCCCCGATTTCCGCACAGTCACCAGGTCCCCCTAGCCTCTGGAGCCGTGGGCGGGCCTGACCGTGGAGACCTGCTCTTTAACTGTCGCAGGCCCTGGCCACTCTCCTCTCTCTTAATCTCCTCCAGCCTGCTCCCCCACGTCCACTCCGGCATAGCCTGCTCGCTTGCCATGCGCCTCCGCCACTACCCCTGCTGCCTGAACTTTGCAAAGAAAAGTTTTCTCGAGCTTTACCACCTTAAGTTTGCCTTGGCTGGCGCTAGCTGGAGGAGGAAAAGAAAAGAACACCCCTTGCCCTCTCCACCTATCCACCTTCTCTCCTTTCCCTTCCCCCCTAGCCATCCCTAGAGAGTCCAAACCTGGCGGGAGGGAGCGCGGCAGCGGAGCCCCCGAAGGCACCAACTGTGCAGGGCAAGGAGTTGGTTTGCATCCCCCACTCTCTGCTCCTCCGCGGTTCCCGCCCCCTCCTCCCCCACTCTCTTTCGGCGGGGACTCGCGGGCTTGTAGTTTAGTTTTGTTCAAATCTATTTTTTTTTTTCTTTTTAAAAGGTTTTTTTTTAAAAAAAAAAAAAAAAAAGAATCCACCCTACTCAGCGTCTGCCTTTCAGTTCGCCCGCCTGGGGTCTCGGAGACACACCCTTCGTGCCGGGCGGGTTGGCTCTAGAGTGGGGCCAGGGGCTCCCAGGCCGAGATTTCTCTGGCCGGATTTCGTCTCCCTGAGAGACCCTAAGTTCTGGTAGGAGGAAAATTTGTGCTGGAGTTCGGTCCCAAGGCAGCCTCTTGTGCGTCTTGCCCTCACCCGCAACTGGAGCTGTGGATGCGGTGGTTTGGGAGGGTTGTTTTCATAGTTGTTTGCGAGACTCGTGGACCCCGTTCTAACACCTCCCAGCAATGTTTCCACACGCGGAGTTCGAGGTAGAAAAGTTCATTCTCTCCAGGTCCGGCAGTTCCACGTGCCGGGCTGGGAGACCACATCAGAAAGCACTCCAAATTGGTTAGTTTGTGGCCTATATGGATTTTTTGTATATTATGTCTAAGATTAGCGGGGGCAGGGGGGTGGTTGAAATTTTGGGGCCAAATTTACTACCCTAGGGCTTCAACTTTCAAACCATCAAGCCTACGGAAACCTTCTGGAGAAACTGTGTTTCCTCCTGCACTGCTAGGACTCCTCTGGGGAATGGAAACGAAATCCGCCTGGGATGGGGCAGCGGGGACTCCTGGGCCTTGGGACGCCGGGGCATTTCTGAACCCCAATGGGTTGGGCTTGGAATGGGACTTGACCCCACTAGGGCCATGGCCAGCACAGCACTGTGCCTTGATCCTTCCACGTGCCCTGCTGGTTCCTGTCGTCAGTTGCAGACGACGCCAGCGGCGCTCGTTGGAGCACTCTGGCTTAGGAGGGGTGCGCCACCGTCCTCAGAGTCAGAATCCGTCTTGCCTTTTGCTCAAGGCTAGAGGTTGTCGGTTATCTCGAGTGACTGCAGAAACGACCTTTTTCTACTCCCCATCGCCCAGACTCTATCCGCTGCTCACGACCAATACATGCCCAACGCGCCTCCCACAGGCCCTGCCCTCACTGGGCCAGGACACCAAAGTAGCCCTTACCTCGCCCCCGGCTAGCCCTCCTCCTCGCCCCCCAGGCTGCTCCCTGCCCACCCCGTGTCCGTCCGAGAAAGCCCTGCTGAGGGCGGCCTGGAGAGGCAGTTTCCAGGCCCCTCTAAATGGCACCCCACCGGAAGCAGAACCTCGTAGCGACGCCGGGCGGGACCCCTATATAGCTTTGAAAGGGGCGTTTGTAGGGGGTAAGGTTGGGAGAAGAAGAATGAGGTCAAGCAGGGAGGATAAAGTTGTGGGTGTAAGCAGCCCCCCTTCTTAACTTCCTATCCACCATCCCCAGGACTGAGCTGTTGACAAAATTCTGTCTCCTTTAAGTCCCAAACTTCTGGGGATGAGGCGAAGGGAAGCACCCTGACCCCCAGAGCCAGCTGCTGCCTGCACTCTCCAACTATGGCATCCACCATCCATCCATTCCGAGGGCAGAAGCGTCCGCTCGGATCTGTGTTCGCTCCGAATATAAAGGATCCCATTCACAAAGGAGCTCCCGCTTCCGGTTCCCATCTCCACCCCTTCGTACCCTACGTTACAGCCACGGGTCCTTTGGCTGTATTTATTTATTTTTAATCTCAGGCATCCTCGATTTCACGGGGAGATTTTAGGGCAGGAGTAGAGAGAAGCAAGATAGGGTTAAGAAAAACGGCTGGCTGTGCTTTGCGAGGGAGGGCTGGAGAGGAATTGAAAATCGAGGGTAGATGAAATTGGGGGTGATTTAAAATTTCATTTCCTTCAGAAACTGTCCCCTTCAGACCAAAGCCTTTTTAAATTACGGCGAGGGAAGGAAGTTGGGAGTTTCTCTGGAAACAAAAACTCGAAGGCTTGTGGATGCTCCTTTCCTCTACCTCGCCTCCAATGAGTAAAAGCGCAGCTCCCCGTCCAGTTCAGACTCTGTACCGTCCAGCACGGTCCCCTGGGCTGTCTGAGCGCGTGTCCGCTGTCAGTTCCCCCCAGAGAGGCAGAGCCCAGAGGAGTGACCAAAGACAGGCTCCCGGAGCACCCAGAGCTGTGTCGTTTCCCTTCGGGAGCAGAGCCGGATGGGGCTGGGACCAAGCAATGGGCCTGGTGTAAGGCCCCGAGTTCAGGACTACAGCAGCGTGCAGTAGGATGACCCTGCTTTCTTCAAATCCCCTGTTCTGCTGGTTATGGAAAGCCTTCTAATCTTGCTTGCCTAGATTAGGAAGAAAATACAGTATTTATCAATGTGTGTTTGGAGTTATTTACGTATGTTCTTCATCTGCTGTTGTTTATAGGACTTTCTTCTCCTTTTTGTTTTGTCCTTTCTTTCCTCTGCAGGGTTGGCAACCCTGGGGGAGGAGGCTTAGCAAGGAGGATCGAAATTGACCAGTTTATTCTTGTTAATCAGGCACAAAACCAGCATAAACACAGACTCTTAGGCTTAATACGACCTGCTTTTTTTTTTTTTTTTTTTTTAAAAAAAAGGAACAGTCATTTAGGGAGAAACTGGTTAGGGCTGAGAAATCGATAACACTGGTGATCTAGCTCATCCTGTCCCTTTAAGAAAAATCCATAAAGCTCTTCCATCAGCCGGTGTCTGGGAAAGAAGCAAACTAACTGCTTGGAACAAAAGAGACAAAGAGGCCAAACAACAAAACAAACAAACAACTCCCCCTGAACCCCCCTCGGAGGCAACAATAGACTAGACACAGCAAGAGCAGTTACTGCCTGGCTCGCCTGCTCCTGTCCACCTGCCAAGTCTCCTGCACTTGGCTGGAGACTTTCTCTCTCACCCCTATCCCACCCCCGTTACCCTCCTCCCTCAGCCCTTTCTGTCTTTTTCTCTGTGTGACTCTCTCTCTGTCCCTCTCTTGGGGTCTGCCTACGTGTGTGTGTTTTGTCCCGTCTGTCTCTGTTCTGCCTTTGCTTTCACTTGATGTTGCTGTGTCTCACACAACCTCTCTCTCTCTTTACCTCTTTAAAGGCCCTCAGCATATTAGCATACTCTGGCGTTTATTTATTTGCAGGGCCATTTCTGTGCCATCTTCAAACTGCTTCCTCAAAACCCCAGTTTCTCTGAGGTCCCTCACGGTGGCCTATTTTGTATTTTGTTTGTACCTCTTCTTGCCAGGAGGATCCCGACATCATTTGCACTTCAATTTTTAACCATTCCTCGTGTTCAGTTCTTTGCTTCTTTTCTATAAGGCTTCTGGCACAGTTCCCCCCCCCCCCCTTGTCCCCAGCAGCCCTTTCTCTGCTTCTTGGCACTGCTTGGGGACTCTCATGCATGCCTGCCTTCTCTTTCTCTCACTCCCTCTCTCTTTCTCCAGCAGCTAGCCCCCACCCTGACCCCCAACCCAGCCTTTTCCCTCCTCTCCCCCAAACTTTTATAGAATCCTGTAGACATCTTTGCCTGGGGATTGCTTTTCTTTAGAAAGTGAATCTAAGCGTTTGGAAAGTGGAGAGTGGAGAAAGCAAGGAATCAATAAATGGAGCCTGCTGTCCACAGAGGCTGAAGCATGGAGCCAAGGCTCCTGCCAACAGCCCCATCGCTTTCACACTTTTTTTCAATAAACCCTTTTGTGATAGCATCTCCTCCTGAAGCATCTGTGTCTGCTCCAGGGAAAACCTGGCCACGTCTGTCCTCCACTGGGCAGCAGGTGTGAGACAGAGTGGCCAATGGGGAGGGAGGCTGCAGCCTCAGCTGCAAGTGTTCCCACCCCCGCCCCTCTCCACTTCTCCTTAGAGAAACCGAGAAAGGGCCAGGGTCTCCTGGCAATGGGGAGAGGTCTTCAGTTTCTCTTTAAGAGAAGCAGAGAATGGACTCTTAGAAAGAAACTTCTCCAAGGATGGCTGTCTTGCAGTAAAGGGGGACATTTCCACTGTCAGGAGATTGTCAGTAAAACAGAGGTGAACCGTTGAGCTAAAGTAGAGAATTCCCACAGTCAGGCAGCAGAGTGGAGTTAGTTCCCAGGTGGGCAAAATGGTGGCGCAGCCCCCATCCATGCCTGCTAGACAACAGAACCCACAGCAAATTACTTCTCTGGGCCTCACTCCTTCCTCTTTCCCCTCTTTGGGCAATAACGTAAGGCAAAGAGAGATGAAAACAACACTCCGTGACAACCTGAAAGGGGAGAAACGTTTAGCCTGGGAAGAGTATAAAAAACAGAAACAGGAAATTTACCCTGTTGTTTGGTTGCTTGGTGATAGGGCAGTATTCAGAAACATTGATGTTTTATAAAACACACACACACATATGCACGCATATGCACACGTGTATATGTATGCATATTTAGTTGGTAGAGCTAAGTTGTAAAAAGGGAAAAAGAGGAGTTTTGAAAGCAGACAAATCTGCCACTTATTAGCTAGGTGACTACTGGCAGGCCACTACGCCTACCTCACTGTGCTGTTCTAAAGATTAAGTAAGTTGCACCGCATATATGAAAAAGCCAACAGCAATGACTGGCACAAAGCCTGTGCTCAGTAAATGAGTCCTTCCTTCTCCCTCCCTTCCTCCAATTCTCCTGCCTTCTCTCTCCACTCCATTCTCCTGGCTGAGCTTCCCAAGGTGGAAGCAAAAGGAAAATCAGACAAAATGCCCGGATTTTCAGAACCTAAGGGCAACTGTTCTCCCTGAATCCCAACATTGGAACAGTGTGGACTACCCCGCAGTCTACTAATTCTATGCCAAAATATCACCTGGAATAATTTGTTCCTGGATGGGATTATTTGGCTCCATTATTCCACTCCTTCCCCCAGATTCTTTCTTTCCAGCAGTTAAGGGGGTGAGGACTCTTATTCAATATCCACCCACTTATATGTTTTCATATGAGACACTGAGCCCAGAGAGTCTCTGTTCTTGGGGAAGTATTAAAAATTACTCCAGGGCCAAAATGCCTAAGAAGAGAGAAGCCGAAAAGAATACATTCTAGTGAACTGTGATCCTGACCCATAACTTCTCAATTGGGAATGCTGTTTTCTTGGTATTTTGACCTCGTCAGAATGACTGATTTTTTTTTTTCCTCCAGAGGAGCAACTCTCTAGCTAAGTGATGTTTCTTGAGCAGTGTTTTGGGACACATCGGTGCATCTGGAAGCACTCACTGGTGGAGGCGCCTGTCCTGGCCCGACTGTTGCTGGGATTCCTTCTCTTTCTTTGTCTTCCTCAGAAACTGAACCCAGTTATTACAGCAGCAGGATAGCCTCTGGGCCATAGCTGGGCCCCCAACTTCAGTTGGTGGGAGAAAGAACGTATGAAAAAATGTTCCCACCTCAGACTTCCTTTTTCCATGGGTCTTATTGTCTGTTCTACAGATACTCCATTTCCACATTTCACTGGCTTCCTGTACTATTTTCCTGTTTCATCATAGCCTTGACAACCATTGAAAGGCACAGATACTGGAGCATATGCTGGGAGGGTAGGCAACCCCTCACTGCCCCTGCTCAACACTTTTCATCACCTCTTTCCTCTCTTCTCTCCTCTTCCCTGTTTTCATTACAAAGCTCCTGCTACTTATGCCATGGATGTGGAAACCTGTTCTTTCTCCCTTTTTAAACCAAAAACAAACAAACCAGTTGCCATAGACTTATTTCTGACTCATGGCAACCGCATGTGTTTCAGAATAGAACTGTACTCCATTGGGTTTTCAATGGCTGATTTTTTTGGAAGTAGATTGCCAGGCCTTTCTTCCAAGGCACCTCTGGGTGTATTTGAACCACCAACCTTTCAGTTAGCGGCCAAGTGTTTAACCGTTTGAGCCACCCAGGGACTCCCTAGGCACCCCAATGTCCATCGAGGCTGCCCTGTGGCATCTTTATATGAACCACAAATAGAGCATGTCCTTCCCTTAAGTACCTCTTCCCAGTGCAGATTTCAACCCCCACATACCCTTGGGCAGTGATCAATCCGCACAGCCAAACACGGGAGCCCTGAGTTCCCCAATTCTGACAGGTGTGGGTGCTGCTGGGCACTTAGTCATTTAGGGATGTTCCCCTGAAATGGAAAAGACCACAAACAGTGATGCCAAAAGCAGCCCCTGCTGCCTTCCCAAGCTTTGTCTTCCCAAGCCAGTGGCAGGAAGACATTTGTTACTGTAACGGGTACAATGGATATTAATGTCTAAATAAACAAACCCCTAAGTCCTTGTAAATCCACTGTTTTTTTGCTTGTCTTCACCTCCGGTAGGCTAGTTTTTATACAAAACTAGTAATCACTTCTGGCTCTCATGAGAGTGTTAAGGTCCCTGGATGGCACAAATGGTCTGTGCTCAGCTACAAGCAAAAGATTGGCAGGTCGAATCCACCCAGGCGGCACAGCAGAAGAAAGACCTGGCAGTCTACTTTCGTAAGATTATAGCCATTGAAAACGCTATGGAGCACAGTTCTACCCTGACGTACATGGGGTCATCATGAGCTAGAATCAACTAAACTGTAACAAGTATTAGCAATCACTTCTGGAGCTCTGGAGAGATTTAAGTTGGCATTACTGCCTACACAGCTAAACTCTGGTTTGGAAAAAATGCCAGGTGTGAATACTACCACCAGATCAATAGATTCCAAACCACATCATTTGGAGTTGGCAGTGTAATTCACATTGTAATCAAGCAAAAGGTTTGTTTCTAACTGATAAGTTACAGTGATTCTGTACTGATCCCTTTCTGTATAACAACAACAACAACAACAACAAAAAACCAATTTAGGAGTCTTTGGAAAAACACTTTATCCTCGGAGGTGACTCTCAACCGCGGCTGCAAGTTAGAATCAGCTGGGGAGCTTTAAAAAATTACCAGTGGCTGGGCCTCTCCTCAATCCAATTAAATCAGAATCTCTAGGGGCATGGTGTGGGCATTGGTATTTTTTAAAAGCTCCCCTGGGTGATTGTAATGTTTAGCCAGGGTTGAGAACCACTAATTTATAGGATGAGAGAACAGTGAATCATGGTAAATAATGCTCATTCCTTTAATAAATTTGTAATGAGCCCCTACTATAGGATATAGCCTAGGATAGTTTGCTGGAGACAGAGAGATGGAGTTGGTGGGTGCTGTGCTTCATGAGCTTAGGATTCAGTAGGCAAAAGCTAATGTGCAGGTGTCTGAATAGAACCTCTGCAAAGCAAGATCAGCTTTCCTTCTAAATTCTTCTAAAGAGTGTGGGGACGGGAAGTTAGAATCCCAAGTTCCAGTTCAAGTTCTATCAGTAAATAGGGAAGTGATCTTGGCCAAGTCACTTTACTTTGCTGGACCTCACAAGTGTAAAAAGGAAGTGGCTGGACTGAAAACTCTATACTTTGTCTTGGTATACACCAGCCTTACAGCATGTTGCTAAATTCTCTGAAACCCATAAGCTTAGCCAGGCAATTACCGAACACGTTTGGAGGCTGGCTCATTTCAATCATGCGTACTACTGACAACCGCCTTTCTGATGTTCCACCAAATCCCTTTCCAAAAACCCTAAGTATCAGAGTGTTAATTTTTAAATAATCCTGGGCTGCCTTAATTCCCTCCCCCGGTCTCTTACAAATTAGCAGATGAAGGGAATGGAGTAGTGGTAATGTCTATGAGCAGTGGGTAATGACTAACAGAAGTTTATCCAGTTGGATAAATGTCTAGTGGATTGCTGCTGGGGTCAGTGTTAGTTCTGGTCTTAATTAACATCTTCATTAATAGTGTGGGAGAGGGAATGAACAATAGCTAATGATATTTGCAGATGGTAGTAAATTCAGAGGCGTTGCTACTACCAGGGAGAGCAGCAAGGGCCATGGGGATATCAGAGATGTGAACAAGAAGTGATTATAATGATGTTTGTTCTGGAAAAGGCAAAATGAAATGTTTAGGGGGAAGAACGACGGGGAAATTGGGAAATGCTAAAAGAAACAAACATCGCTATCGTTGGTAACTTGGGCGTGCATGTGGCAAACGGGGCAGCTAATAGCCTTACAACTCCTGCTGTACGTACTGAAATGCTGTCCTGAATGACAATAATAATCATAACAGTATCTAACTTCTATTGAGTGCTTACAATATGCGAGACAGGGTTCTAAGTGGTTGACATGGAAGCCGTTTTATTCCTGATATCATGATGGCATTCTCTTGGGCTCCCTGTGGATTCTGATAACAGCCTGGCGATGGTTCTTTTAAATTCCCAGGATCATTAAAGTATGAACAGACCTGTGAGTTCAAGGGTACATGACAATGCAAGGAGGGATGGGCAAGTAACGTGGAAAATGTGATGCGTCCTCTTTTCTCCAGGCTCCTAAGCTGAATCTTTCCACCTTTGATTTTTCCTGTCCTCAACCCACCTACCATCCTTCTCTCTCGTTAAGCAATTGCTGGATCAACCTGGTTGGTGGGGGTAGGCAGAAAAACCTTGCAAAAGCTCAGAGAGAAACGAAGGCAGAAAAGAAAACTAAACTGCAGTGTTTACCTACCACAAGTCACACAACAGCACAAGGTGTTAAGCTAGGTACATTACAGGTTTTCTTGTTTAACCATTGTGGTTAGCTGCTGCTGAGCTTGCCTGTGACTCATGGTAACCCCATGTACACTGGACTGAAAATGCTGCCTGGCCCTGACCGCCCCCTTGATTGGTTGTGGATCAAACGGTTGTGATTCATAGGTTTTCATTGGCTGATTTCTGGAAGTAGATCATCAGGCCTTTCTTCCTAGTTTGTCTTAATCTAGACACTCTACTGAAACCTGTTCAGTATGCTAGCAACATGCAAGCCTTCAGTGACAGGAATCAACTGGGTCTCCCTCATGATAGGTGAGAATTCTATCACTGGACTATTTTACATATCTAATTCTCATATTGAGTCTCTCTAGTAATTATTATTATTAGCCCTGATTTCTGTTAAAGAAAGAAAAGAAGGCTCAGAGAAGTTAGGTCACTGGCTATGACCATGTAGCTGATAGGTTGAGTTGAGGTTCAAACTCCAGTTGGGTTACTCCTAAACTCACATGCATTCCAACCATGAATACATATTTTCTCTTCTTTCAATTTATCCCCACTAAGGTTAATGGCAGAGCCCTGGTGGCACAGCGGTTAAGAGCTCTGCTGCTAACCAAAAAGTTGGCAGTTCGAATCCACCAACTGCTCCTTGGAAACCCTGTGTGGCAGTTCTACTCTGTCCTGTAGGGTGGCTAAGAGTCAGAATCGACTCGATGGCAATGAATTTGGAGTTTGGAGTTTGGAAGGTTAATGGCAATGCACAGCTTCACACAGAGAACCAGAAGGTGGAAATACTAAGACGAGAATAAACATTGAGAAGCAGAGGGATAAAGGGAAAGTGGCCAGTATACACATGCACTGCCCAAACCAATGTGATTGAATTATTTATAATTATATTTTGAAATTAGGAAAAACAAAATTGGCAAACAAAAAAGACTTCAAGACAATGGAGCCCGTAATAATGTGGATTTGACCTTGAAGGAATTTGGCAGAGAACATTAGTGTCTGAGAAGAAAGTAAACTGAAAAGAAAAACATTTGAATGCTATGAAAGCCCAGACTCTTCCTGGGAAACGTGAAGCCCAGGGTGAGATGGACACCAAAGGTCTGCAAAATTACATCAGAGGAGCTTCAGGAAGGCAGAGACATGTGACCTGGGCATGCATATCCCCTCCACCCCAACTCCATTGTAAAATGGGGCTCAAAATACCAGCTCAGGTTTTAAGAATGGGAACTGAAATTTAAACATTATGAAATGTACATTTCAGAGGAAATACATCAGACGTATAGCTCAAAGAAGAACGATAAAGAAAGTATCAAGGTAATCCTGACCCAGGTCAAGAAATCCAATAGTGCCAGGACCCTAAAAGCCTGTCCCTCATTGATCCCCCTCCTTTCCTTAGAGGTGATCATTATCCTGACATTTGTTATGATCATTTGCTTGCTTTTATTTTTATTTTAGTTTTAGCACTTATGTATGCTTGTTTTTGAACTTTATGTAAGTAAAATCCTACTACTTGCACTGCTCTATGATTTGCTTCTTTCTTTCAATCATATGCTGTATATAAGTAAATTACAATATATTTGTCCATTCTACTGTTGAGTGACCTTTTCGTTGTTTCTAGTTTGGAGTATTTATGACCAGTTCTGCTGTGAACTTCTTGTCGATGTCACCTGTGGCCCATGTGCAGTCTCTAGGGCAGGGGCCAGAAAACTTCAACTCATGGGCCAAACCCAACCCAGTGCCTGTTTTTGTGTGGCTTGTGAGCAAAGAATGGTTTTTACATTTTTAAAAGGTTGGGAAGAACCAAAAGAAGAAGAATGTTTTATGATATGTGAAAATTATATGAAATTCACACTTCAGTGTCCATAAATAAAGTTTTGTTGGATTATAGCCGGGCTTATTGTTTATATATTATCTATGGCTGCTTTTGGGTTACATTGTTGAATAGTTTTGAGTTGAGTAGTTTTGGCAGAGACTGTATGGCCCACAAAATGTAAAATCTGGACTGGCTACATAATGCCCAGTACAAAATGAAAATGCAGGCCCCTTTTTAAAAAAGCCATAGAGGGTCTGATGATAGCAACAGCAGAGCATTAAACCAAGCACAGGGCCTCGTGCAACTCTACGGCTCCACCCCCATAAAGTTGGCCCTGCCTAAAATGTTTACTAGCTGGTCCTTTTCAGAAAAGGTTTGCTAACTCCTGCGGTAGAACATATCCCCAGAAGTGAAATTACAAGAGTCTTTAATAAATAAGATACTGTATTCAAAACACCCAGCACAATACCTAGTAACTTGTAGGTATTACTATAAATAGGGGCCTCCCCTCCCTCCCACCTTCTTCCTGGGCTTCCATGCTCCCAAGAGGTCAGTCTGTAGAGTCTCTTTACAGAAAGGTCAAATTCTCAGCTGGTTGTCAGCTATCATAATAGCTGATGACTCTTTGGCTTATACTGTCACCATTTCACTCCCATCGGAGTTCATGCATTTTAATTTAAAAAAAAAAAAAAACTTTGAATATAAAATGACATTTAGGTCCAAAGAGATGAAGAAATTAAAATCCACAGGTGCTATTTCCAGCTCCCAGGTTGGAAGAGTGTCTGTCAGGGTAGGTTCAAGGAGCCTTAGAAGTAACTTTTTAAAAAATATACATCAGAAGAGTTTATAAAAAGAACAAAACAGCAGAAGAGTTAATCAAAGACAATATTAAGAAGAACAAAATTGGTAACTAATACTGTATTACCTGATTTCAAGGCTTATTATAATGCAATAATAACTAAGCCAGTGTGGTACTGGCATCAAGCTAGACAAATAGATCAATGGAACTGAAAAGAGTCCAGGAATAGACCAACACATATACAGACAACTGATAAGGCTGTAAAGGCAATTCAGCAGAGAAAAGATAATCTTTTCAATAAATGATCAGTAAATGATGCTGGAACTATTTGATGTAGATATGCAAAAAAAAAAAAAAAAGAATTTCAATCCATATTTTGCACTATAAACAAAATTTAACTCAAATTGGATTATAGACAGAAATGTAAAACATAGAACTATAGCAATTCCAGAAGAAAATCTTTGTAATGTTGAAGTAGGTAAAGACTTCTTAGATATAAAATCAAAAGCATAATCCATAGATTAAAAAATGATAAATTGGACTTATTCAAAATTTAAAACTTCTACTCTTCAAAACAGGCCCTGGTGGCGCAGTGGTTAAGCATTTGGCTGCTAACCAAAAGGTTGGCAGCTGGAATCCACCAGCCGTTCTTTGGGAACTTTATGGGGCAGTTCTGTTCTGACCTATAGGGTTGCTATGATTTGGCTCTGCAAAAGACATGGTTAAGAGACTGAAAACAACAGCCACGGTCTGGGAGAAAATATTGCAAATCAATATCTGATAAAGGACTTGTATCCACCATATACAAAAAAACTAAAAACTGAACAATAAGAACACAAACAACTCAATTTAAAGAATGGGCAAAATATTTCAACAGACATTTCACACAACAGCATCCATAAAAAGATGCTCATGCTAACACCATTAGTCATCAGGTAAATAAATATTAAAATGATAATGGAAAACAACTATACACCTATTAGGACCCCCAAAATTAAAAAGACTGACCCTACCAAGTGTTGGTGAGGATATGGAGGAACTGGAACTCTCATATACTACTGTTGGGAATGTAAAATAGTACAACCACTTTGGAAAGCAGTCTGGCAGTTTCTTAAAAATTAAACATATACCTAACATATGCCCAGAAATTCCACTTCGAGGTATTTACTCAAAACAATTGAAAGCATATGTTCATACAAGGATGTGTACATGCATGAATGTTCATAGCAGCTTTTACATAATAGCAAAAAACTGGAAACAATCTAATTGCCCATCAACAAGGTGATGGATAAATTGTCATATATCATTCAATGGAATACTATTCAGTAATAAAAATGAATGAACTATTGATACACATAACAGTATGGATGCATCCCAAAATAATTATGCTGAGTGAAAGAAGTACAGACAAAAAGAGTACATCCTACGAGATTCCATTTATATAAAATTCTAGAAAATGCAAACTAAGCTATAATGACAGAAAGCAGATCAGTGGTCAGGGAGGGGAGGAGAAAGGAGGTATTTACCAAGGGGCATAAAGACACTTTTGGGGGTGATACACCCTATCTTGATAGTGGCCATGATTTCATGGTCGAAACTTGCGTATGTCAAAACTTATCAAATTTTACATTTTAAATATGTGAAGTTTACTCTATGCCAATTACACCTCAATAAAGCTGTTAAAAAAATGAACAAAATAATCCAATATTAAAGTGAAATTGCAAGCCATAAAGTGGGAAATCATATCTGCTGCAGATATAACTGGCAAAGGGTTTATACCCAGAATATATAGAGAACCCTGACAAATCAATAACAAAAAGAGAGAAAAGCATAACTAAAAATGGACAAAATATTAATCTTCTATTTTAATATGGATTATAGTTACACAGATAATTTATCTAGTTATATGTACTTATGAAGTGTACTTTTCTATATGCATGTTATATGTATTGTCCTTGTCTATATGAACTGTCCTTTCCATGGCTATATAATATTCCATGGTATGAATGGACAATTTATTTTTTTAAGGCCTGGGAAGAGAGACAAGGACAGTCACTTAGATCTTACCATTTGAGGGATCTGAAGAATTAGGTTAAGGTTACTGAGGTGTCTCATTTTTTCCTTAGTGACTGAGTCCTGCCTAGCCTTTTAGCATTGCTCAATAGTTGTGTCAAGGTTGCCCACTCTTAGGGATCATTGTTAGAGAGTTGTGGGGCCTAGAATGTGTCCTCAGGGAGGGAAGGAGAAATTTCAAAGGAGGGTAATGCCACTCTGCTGGGGGAGAGGAGCATGCAAGGGAGAAGGAACAGTTTGTATATACTTGGCGGTGAAGAGCTGAGGCTCTGGAACCACACTGCATAGGTTTAATTCCTGCCTCTAACACTTGTGAGCTACTGCCTTTCGTTTTTAAAAAAAAAAATTTTTTATTGTACTTTAAATGAAAGTTTACAGAACAAATAGTTTCTCATTAAACAGTCTGTACACATATTGTTTTATGACATTGGTTAACAACCCCACGACATGTCAACACTCTGCCTTCTCGACCTTGGAGGACCTTTTTTTTGGTGAAAATATACATAGACAAAGTCACACCATTTCAAAAGTTTCTACATGTACAATTCAGTGACATCGATTACATTCTTCCAGTTGTGCTGCTATTCTCACTATCCTTTTCCAAATTATTCCATCACCATTATCTTCAACTCACTGCCCCCTAGTCTTCCTATCAACCCTTCTGAGTTGCTGTTGTCAATTTGATCTCACATAGATAATTCTTTTTTTTTTTTTTTTTTACCTTAGACGAAGGTTTGCAGAACAAATAGTTTCTCATTAAACAGTTAGTACACATATTGCCCTATGACAATGGTTAACAACCCCATGACATGTCAACACTGTCCCTTCTCAACCTTGGGTTCCCTGTCACCAGCTTTCCTGTCCCGTCCTGCCTTCTAGTCCTTGTCCCTGGACTGCTGTGCCTCATTAGTCTCGTTTTGTTTTATGAGGCCGTCCAATCCTTGGCTGAACGGTGAACTTCGGGAGTGACTTCACTACTGAGCTAAAAGGGTGTCCGGGGGCTGTACTCTCAGGGTTTCTCCAGTCTGTCAGGCCAGTAAAATCTGGTCTCTTTTTTTTGTGAGTTAGAATTTTGTTCTACATTTTTTTCCAGCTCTGTCCATGACCCTCTGTTGTGATCCTGGTCAGAGCAGTCAGTGGTGGTAGCCGGGCACCATCTAGCTGTACTGGACTCAGTCTGGTGGAGGCCGTGGTAACTGTGGTCCATTAGCCCTTTGGACTAATCTTTTCCTTGTATCCTGTTCTCTTCATTCTCCCTTGCTCCCGAAGGGATGAGACCAGTGGAGTATCTTAGATGGCCGCTCACAGGCTTTTAAGACCCCAGACACTACTCACCAAGGTAGAATGTAGAACATTGTCTTTATAAACTGTTATGCCAATTGAGCTAGATGTTCCCCTAGACTCCGGTCCCCATGAGCTATTGTCTTTTGGTCAGTTGTTTAATATCTCTGCACCTCAGTTTTCTCATCTGTAAAATGGAGACAATATTGTGCCTGTTATGAGGATTAAAAGAGTTAAGGTGCTTAATAAATGTTAGAAAGTGAAAATGAACATGAGCCAGCTTGAAAGAGAAAACAAGACCCAAAGCGCACAGGCTTGTGGATGCTGAGAGAGCCCAAGTCGTTCTAGATCAATTGCCAAAGCTCTACAGCTCCCCTCAGAGGCCGCTCCATCACCCAGCCTCTATAGATACATTCGACTTACTCTACCTTGCAAACAGTTTTGCAAACTCCTCTTTTCTCCCTTTTGGTAAACACTTTTCCTATAAGTTTTCCAGAACTCTCAGACCATCCTCCTTACCTTATGGGGCAGCCTGGAGACCTATGGACTCCGAACAATAGTACACAAACTCTATATTCCTGTTAACTATCGTCTTATTCTCCGGACTCCCTCCCCACCCAGGTCTCTTTCCTCTGTGCTATAATATTGCTTGTTGTGTTCACACTGTACCTACTGGACATTGTAGGTGCTTATTTGTTGCTTGAGGAAAGAGAATGTCTTTGACTGTAGATGAGAAACGCTTTATGTGTAGATGGGTACTGAGGTGTTCTGAATTCTTATCATTTTGGGAATATCCTTCTATGACTATCACCAAACCAGCCCTTTGGAGACAGCTCCCGAGTACAGTATCCCATGTCCCACCCTGAGCATAGGCATAGGTCAGGCACTCCATAAACGTTTAGGAAGATGCCTTTCTATTTCTAGGAAGAACATAGGAGTAAACTTGAGATAGAAATTGCCCCCAGAAACCTCAAACCACATCACTTCTTTCTTTAAACTCATCCCCTTTAGCATCAGGGATCTCAGGACATCTCTCTTGGTTTTAACTTTGTTTTTTTTACCGGTTGCCGTCAAGTCAATTCCGACTCAAGGCAACTCCACGTGTGTAGAGGAGGACAATGCTCCATAGGGTTTTTGATGGCTGATTTTTTGCAAGTAGATTGCTAGCCTTTCTTCCAAGGCTTTTCTTTGACACAGACTATACTAACTCTTGTTTGTTGTATCTCATCGCATTTGAAGGATGAAGACAGACAAATAATAATCTGATATTCCTATTTGGGAAATATTTATTGAGAAAGGACCACGGTTCAGATGGGTTGTTGTTCTTTTAGGTCCTACATATTTTGACACAGGACACTTTTGATTCCCAGACAATCCCACAATGAAGCAGGCATTATTTTCCTAGTTCTTTTTGCAGGTAAGGAAACCTCAGCTATGAATTATTTCATACCTTGCCCAGGGTCACAAAGCTGTAGGTGGCTAAGCCAGGATTTCAACCCAAAATCCCAGGGCCTTTAAGTCCAAGTTGAAAGCCTCTGTTCCATTACTTTCTGAACCATTGTACATGGTGGAGAGTGAAAATAATCTTGTTACATTCTGCCATGCCTTGTTTTCGACCCAAACTGGTTTACCCAGCTCGATAAGTTCTTAATCACCACCGGGTATTGAGTGAATCATGGCTATATCCAAAACTCAAATTCACATTCAAAGGAGGAAGATCTACCTTACTGATAATATTTAAAAGAATGTGCCTGCAGTTGGAAAGGCAATTGCAAAAGAAGAGTGATGAAAGTGTTCTAAGGCATTCGTGTAAAGCCTCCCTAGGCAACTCCTGGGAAGGGGCTACATTCAACTAGACACTTAGAGCTTGTGGTGTGCCCTTGCTGCCTGTGCTTCTGCTATGGCCATGGGCCTTGGAGTCAGAAAGACCTGGGTTATGAGCAGCCTGACCTTCCATTGGTTACTTAACCGCTCTGAGTCTCAGTTGCCTCATCTTTAAAAGAGGATGAGTTGAAGAGTGAAATAAATCAGTCACAAAAAATCACAGATTGTATGATTCCTAGTTATATGAAATATCGAAGAGTAGGCAAAGGTATAGAGACTAAAGTTTATTGGTGGTTACCAGGGGCAGGAGGGAAGGGGGATGGAGGAGTCACTGAGTTCCAGTTAAGGGCGATGGAAACATTTGGAAATGAATAGTGGTGATGGTTGCGCCACGTAATGAAAATAATTAATGTCACAAAATTGTACATGTTAAAAAAAGTTGAAATAACCAATGTTATGTTTATTTTTACCACAAAGAAAATTTTTTTTTTTAAAAAGGGGATGAGCTAAGATGACATATGTGACATACTGAGCACAGAGAAGAGCCATAGGTAGACCTTGATAAATGGTAATTATTATCACTTGTCATGACAACAATTTTTAACCTAATGTTGGGAAAAACCATTGCCCCAAGAGAGGCCTTAATTAAGGTGCTGCCATTGGCCTAACATGGTAACAGCATTTACTCTTGCAAAGGAGAAGACCCAGTTTAAAATGCTTCCAAAGAAGCCTGTGTATCTGAACTTTGGGGAAACCCAGCACAGGGGGTCTGAACACCCTAACATTGAGTCCAGTGCCCTCATTGCCTAACTAAGATGGGGCTTCTGTCAGAATAAGGGCCACTAAGACCACTTCTGTGGATGAGCCTGGAGCCTGATTGAATATGGACCTCGTCTCTGCCTGCCAAGAGGGTAACTGTAGACTCAACATGTGCATAATGTACGAGCTTCTGAATTATTTATCCTGTTGACTTTGTGACGCTGTATGAGTGTCCTCAGGCCTGTCTCCATTTGGGAGCAGAAGCTAGAGAGTGGGTGCCCCCTCTATCTGAAGAACAAAGCTCCACAAAGGAGTGCAAGCTGCAGAGCACTTAATGGCGATGATAACACAGCAGTTATTGTCATCAAATTCCATGTTCTAGGGAAATTTCTCAGAATTATACCATGTGGCTATAGGGATCAGGTATTCTTAGATGGTATATATTTTTATTATTTGTCGTAGGCCCACTTATTAGCCATAGCCAACAATTCATTTTTTTAAAAAACTTTTGTAAAAATTTTCAAAATTAAAAGTCATTAAAAAAATTGATTAAAAAAATTCTTGGTTGTACCATGTATCATGATTTAGTGTTCAGAAAATACCCTCTCCATAGTTTTCTATTTTCTAGAATAGTGGTTGTTTTGTGAAGGTACCTCATCACGTCTCTTTGAGATGTGTCTGACGGGAAAACTATAAAGAATTTAACATTTTAAGTAGGTAGTTCTTTTATCAATTAAAGCAGATTTGATGTTATCACTAAAAAGGAATCATCCTCCCTCGCTTGCATTCTGATGTTTTATTTTTAGTGAGAAAGGAGAAGAGTTACTGTGAGTGGGCCCAGGATTTATGCTGGGTCAGGTGTCTGACTTGCAGACATCAAATGTTAATTATGACGTGGAGCATAAAAGGTGGCAAGTGACTATCTTGGGACATTTCAGGCTATAAAGGAGCTCGTGGTTATACTGGTGCATAGAACCCGCTTCCCCCCATGCTATGAAATGAAGGTTAATACAAAGAGCACTTGTTCTGAGTCCTCTTTGAGGATGTTGGCACTGCTACTAACTAGCGTAGTGGCCTTAAGCAAGTCACATTACCTCTCTGAGCCTTTATTTCTCATCTACAAAAAGAGCATTTGGTCTGGATCAAGGGTGTGGGAGGCAAGTGTATAACCTAAATGAGGCAAGTGGGCCAGCGTAGCATAGCAGGGAGTGACTGGACTGTGGAGAGCAGCCCCATCTAAAGGGGGCAGCAGCTATGCTGCTCCACTCTACTGGTGCTATGTGCAACCCTTGCCCGTAAGTGCCACAACTTCTACTTTTTGAAGAGAAGCAGAAGATCTAGACTTTTAAGTAAAATATCCTGTTTTGAAATGTTGACGGTGAATCCCAACATTAAAATTGACAGGGTGAAACTAAAGATGTTGCCAGTTTTGCTTCTTTATCTCTTGTCTAGAGATCTCTAATGTCTCTTCTAGCTGCAATGTTTTACAATTTTGTGACATTTCACTAATATCACAATATAAAGTTGAGTAGAAAAGTTAGTAACCACAACTCTATCCACCTTGAGATTATAGCCATGCAAATATTATATGTATACATAAGCAAATGCTGGAATGGAATATACGCAAACACATTTTTTTTTAGGTGATGGGACTGTAGCTGGCTGTCTTCTGTATTTTGTGAATTGTTCATTTAAAGTGGCTCTACTATTATTTGTACGATCAAAAAAAAAAATTTTTTTTTGAAAGATACCAGTAAAAGAAATATTGAGGGCAGGTCAGGATGGTGTCAGATGGGAGACGATGAAGGGAGAGGGAGTTTTGTTCTTATTAGGACATTCCAAAAACTTGTATTTCTACCTTGGTCTCTCGTTTTGCTTATCGACCACCCTTAACAAATAAGCTGATAAAAGAGGGCAGTACTAGCTGCGTGCTAGGTCAACCCTATGGGCCGGAAGTTTTCCACCTGACGCTGCTCCTCCTATTTTTTTTTTTTTTTGTCTTCTTGTAACATTTACAAAAATATTTCCCGTGTCCTGAAGAATAGTGATATAAAAGTTTCCAACTTTGTTGGTTTAGCTCCTGATTATATTATATGAGGGTTTTTGCTTGTTTGTTTTGTTTTGTTGGTGGATAGGCTGGGGTGGGGAAGGCAGCAGACTTACTATTCCCAATCACATTTTTCTTTGGTTTCTATGAACACTGTTTTTATTCTTCAACCCACATCAACTCCTGGTAAAGTGACCAGAAAACCAAGGGTTGTCATTTGGTTTGTTTATCTGAAGACTTTCAAAATACCCCACGGGAAGACTATTCTTTTCTAAACAAATTTCAAGGCAAATCTTAGCACACAGGAATGGGAGACCTTTGCATTATAAATGAAGGACTACTCAAAACCCCGTCCCTTTTTGCACTGCAGCACCTAGCCTAAGTCGGGGGTCCATGCTAAACATACAATGTATGTTTGTAGAAGGGTTAAATTACTCTCCTTCTGGCCAGCAGCGCCTTCCTTTTCTGCACCTCTGGTTTTTTAACTATGGAATAAAGACACAAAATGTGGTCATTGGCCTTTTGTAGGTAGTGGGCAACTTGAAATGATATCGTCATGTTCTAGATACTCTGAGAGGGATCTTTGACACTGGGGATGTTTGGCCACAGTAGGTAGGTGGGGGACATGACATACAGGGACGTGACATCCACTTTATTGTTGACAGTGGCCCACCGAGCAAAAGACAGGATGGTTCTTTGCCAGGACTCTACTGAAAGATCAGTAGACTCTCTAGCGCTTTTGTGCATCCTCTTGCCTCACTGATTTCTGGATTGCCAGATGCCTCTGTCTTTTTGAAAAAGGTTAAAAAAAATTACCTTAGTGATTCTGTTGTTTTCTGAATCCTTACATATGGCACAAATATCTTGAAAAACTTTTGAGAAAACACTTGTTTTTTTTTTTTTTTTTTTTTTTTTGCTCAATTTAATCAGTTTTACAGCTGAAATTCATTGACATTTATTGTTGTCTTTTTATGGGTATTTTGATTATTGAAATTCTAAAGTTACACAGAAGTGTGAGTAAGCATGATAGAAAAATTAAATTGCTCATTAGGTTTTTTTTTTTTAAGTAAGCCTTAAAAACATAAGTAGGCTAAGAAATGGTTTATACTTCAAATTGAGAATTCATAACAGTTAAGATGAAAATGATTTTTTTGAAGCTGGTAGGCATCCACGATTTACCACCACTGAATCAGAGAGCAGATTTTTCACATATGGAGTCATAACTACAGGCATTTTTTTCCTCTTTCTTTTTGGTAAACCACCTTAACTCGCTCTTGAAAACCTCTGGTTGGTGTATGGAATGAGTCTGTCTCTATTTAGCCTGGGAAATTTAACAAGACCATAGCCTGGGGTTGGTGAGGCTGTGAACCAAACCACCATCTCAGGTTTTTGATGACACCACAAACCACTTGAGATTTATTATGTTAGCAGATGTCATCAGATATGTAAGTGTATAGGTGCAGCGTGCAGTTAGTGAAAGAAGGAACACTGAGTGTGTATTTTTCTTTTTGTATCCATACTCTCAATGGTTAGAAAAGGACCTGGCATGGCTGCCCTGTGCAGCGTGGAGTTTCAACTCCATCGCAAGCGCCTATCTGATAATCTCTTGAAGTCTTCCTCACAGATACAATTCTGTGTATGATGAACAACTACGCCTTGTGAGAAAGACACTGTGTTTATTTTTATAGTCAATGTCTAAAGAAGAGGCGTAACGGATTAAACAGCTGAAGATTGCTATAACCAATGAAAGACAAAAAGTTACGAGGGTTTTCCTCTTACAAGACAATTTACTAGATATGTATTCTCCTCTCTTCAATAGAAATTCTACATAGGTAGCTCTCATCTATTGAAGTCCAGCAAAACGCCAAAATCTGGTGTTTTATAAATGTCCTTTTTTAAGCCTTTAAATATTTGTAAGTAATTAAGAGATAACAGAAACTATTATCTGGAGGCAATATGAAATATGAATGTTTACACAGATTTACACATTATGTATTTTAAATTCTGAAAAATAATTATCTGTTTTAAAAATGATGCATGCTTTATTTAGTATTCAGTCATAAATATCTCACTATCTTTATTTTATACACTGAATTTGCATAAATACTAGTATAATAACTAAATATAATAGTCTGATAAATTACTGTATTCCTCGCTAATAATTTAAAAATAATAGAAATAAAAACACACTTCCTATATTTTTGAGAAATAGTAAGATAAAATAAACACCTTTGGAGTAATGACTGAAAATTACTGGTTTAGATGGGGGAGAGGAATTACTTCAATTATGACATAAAGCAGTGTAATAATGTATGCCTTTTAGAAATAATTATATAGTGATTATTCTCAAAGATAAACACACACAGATGTTGCTAGTACATTAAAAAAAAATTCTTAATTTGAGGAAAACATACAGAAACTGCATTGCCAGTTAATTGGTTTTAGGAAGAATCAGAAATTCTGAAGTATCAGTGTACTTGTGGAAGCTTCTAGCAAGTTGTAAGGAATGAATTGTGGCTGCAACTTAAGGTAGAAAGAAATGACCTTTTCTACTGGAATCACTTCAATTAGATGTGCCAGAGGGCCAAAATGCGTAAGTAGTATTTGACAGTGCTTAGTTTTTAAAATGAATAATAAGTTACAATTTCTACAAAGATGAATGTAAAAATATTTTGGACTTGAATTATTTTCTAAGAAAGGCTTTTAAGCAAGACAATTTTAATCTAAAAAGAAGCACCTATTTTAAAACACTCCCTAATTTCTACATATTTATCAACATCACGAAATACGTAAACAGGAATATCCACCGATGTTATAAAACTGAAGACCATGATCATTAACCAATTAAAAAATTTAGGAACATCACGTTAAGGTGACTACAAATTAGTGAGACTGCTTTCTATAAGACATGCTTGAAAATTATTCTCCTTATTTTATAAACCTTGGATATCATTTAATTCTGATATGTGTACATATTTGACAGCTGGAAGAGTGATGGGTATAGGAATAAGAATTCTTGTAAGCTTCACGTGTCAAAAGAAACAAATGACATGCAAATGAAAAAGATAATCTATGAAAGGCTGAACATGACATACGATGGTATATTTTATTACTAAATAATATGGTTAAGAAGAAATCCTCTGGCAGGTGACACTAAATCTAGTCAGTGAGTCATCAATAAAAGCACAGGAAACCCTTTTCTTTCCCCTTCCCTATTCCTTTTCCCATTTTGTGTCTTTCTTAGGATATTTCCTAAACAAAACTGGATTCTCTCTATAATTTAATTTCTCCTTTACATGAAATAGATGTTCGGAAGGATTGGTAACCTGGCTATGACTTCAAATAATAACAAGAAAGAAGACTTTCTGAGGCAAACTTACAAATGTTAGTATTTGATGACATTGCAGAAGGAAACACTCCTCACCGCCTCTTCCCAGTATATACGTGCATATATTTTTATTTAGCTGTGTTGAATTTTCATATTTTATATTTGGTTCCTTAGTGCCGAATGTGATTTACTTAACCACTAAATGACCATTAGGAAATCCTAGAATGGAAACAGATCTGTTTGTTATCCACTTGAACTGACCGCCTGGACGGACTAAATTATAGCTACGTTAGCTGAGTGGTTAAATTGCTTAACTGGGATCAAGATGTACGTTAAAAATCAATCTTCCTTGGGAAGTCATAGCTGAATGTGAGGAAATATGCACACTTCCATCATCTAGTTCCTTTCCCAAAGACACAAACTCTGCTGGTTTTCAGATGGCAAGTCAGGAACTGTTACACTTGCAGTTTAACAATCCATTTTTAAGTTAGGCATTTTCTAAAATCTAATTGGGCAATCCCATTTTTTAGTTTTCCACTTATCATTGAAAATAAGTATATTATTCACTTATAGCCAAATATCTGTGTAATGTATATACATGTATCCCGATTTTTTAAAAATGAGGCCGAAACGTCGTCTTTGTTTTAAAATGTGTATGGTAGAAACTAAGACACTGAATGATGTTGCTTAAGTAAGTTCTCTTGGACTTTAAGGATAAACATGATCGGGAATAAAATACTGACATGCTCACATTTAATACAGAGATAAGAACAATTCATTGGGAGCTATTCCGGTCCCCCTGGTAATCACATAATTGAACAGGGTTTTTAGAGGATATTTGAAGCTATTGTTGTCTGTTGTGCAATTACGTGATTAGTCAGGATCTCTGTGTAATAAAATCTTTTCTAAATACATATGGGTTAGTACTAAGTAAATTTAGGGCCAGTGTTATATTTTTACTTTTAATACTTTAATTTTTAATCAGAATTATAACAACTTAGTTTAACCATTAAACATTATTTCATCACACAACCACAGATGCTTAAAATAAGAATTGGATAACTTAAAAACTAACCCCCCGAAATATATATACACTTAACTTTAAAAAAAGTTAAATATTTTAAAATGTTCATCAAACCGCTTTATTTATGAACGTTAACTCACCATCAAATTTAACCTAGAGGTTTACTTCTGGGCACCCAAGGTTATATATTTCTTTGGTGTTAATTGTTTCTTCCACCTACCCTGAAATTACTGACCTTTTTTTTTTTTCTTTTTTAACATACACAGAAAAACAACAGTTTCTGTTGGTACAATTCAGTGATATTGATTACTGACGTATTTTTGACATTCACAGGGATGCATGCAAATGTCTCAAGCGCACTCTTTCTTGTAATTTTGCTTTAAAGATAGCGCAGTGAGGAACATTTCACAACTCCTTTCACACAAAAACAAACGGGGCCTAGAGAAGTGGAACCCAGCAACCTGGCGGGAAATAGGGAAGGAACACGAATTCCATCATCTTTGTTATGTTTTAACGAGTCCCCGGGCGGCTTTGCGCCCCGTTTCCCGCTTCCGCACGCGTGCGGAGGGTCCCCTGCAGGAGGCCTCCCCTAGCTGCGCACTCGGGGTGCACAAAGGCGCGCAGGGTCGGACAGCCCCCCACCGCGGCGCCCCTCCTCCCCACACCTCTCGCTGCTCTCCCACGCCCCCCGGGGCGGCACAAAGACCAGACACATTCACCCCCACCGCGCGGGGCGCCCGCGCCGCCAGGTCCGCCACACCCACCGCCCAGCCACTCGCCGCCGCGCCTCCCCGCTCTGATGAATATGCATGCGGCGCCCGCCCTCGGCTCCGCCTCTCGGGCTTCTTCCCCCCCGCGAGGCGGAAGCGAAGAGCTGCGCTTCCCGCGCCCGGGCTGGCTGGGGCCGGGCGGGTGGCGGATCCGAGGAGAAAGAGAAAGCGAGGGGCGGCCGCGAGAGCGCGGGCCGGGCGCGGAGAGGGGGCGCGGGCGGGTGGCGGTTCCGGGGCAGCCCCGCCGCGGGCCAGGCCAATCCGAGGGCGGGGAAGGGGCGAGCGCGCAGCCTTGCCGGCTGCGGTTGCCCTGAGCGCCCCGAGTCTGGGCGGAGGGGGCGGCAGAGAGGGAGCCCCCACCCCGAAAGCTGCCCCGCTAAAACAACAATAAAACCCGCCTCCTTCTCTCTCACACACACACAAACTGGAAGGCGTTCAAGTCCGGCAAGAGAAGCAGTCTTCTGCAAGTGAGGGGAGGAAGGAAGGCTGCTTTCCAGTCAGACTGAGGGGCTGCCTGCTTTTAAATTTGACTTTTACCGCCTTTTCTCCGGCCAAGACTTATGGCATTGCAGAACTAATTAAACAATTAGACTACTCCTGGATTACTTACAACACACACACACACACACACACACACACACACACACACACACACACAGCGACACCAAGGCAACCCTTGAGAAAATCCACAAATCTATACCTGAGACACTTGAAGTCAGCGGCCCAGGGCTGTGTTACAGCTTCATCTCTCTTATTTAATGCAATACAGTGCGATGGTATGTGTCTTCGAAATGACGGGTTTTATCATTGTCTTGTTCGTCCCCTGTACCCCTTCCTATCCTAGCACAGATTTTCCCGTGTTTGTGGATTGTGAAATGACTGTTTCACCCCCTTGCTAAATGCCGATGTCATTTCTGCTTTACAGGTTGAACTATATAGTGCTTGCTTTCAGACCTAATGCAAATATGTGTTTTTTTAACTTTGGCAACTTTGGTATATGCGTCACACTTTTATGGCGGGAATCAGTGGATAACATTGTAAGTCCACCAGTGCCGAAATCAAGCATTTTCCCCGCTTCAACTCCCTACTTTCTCTACTCATTCCCAAGTGTTGGGAAATACTACTGTACAAATGATACTTTAGGTGTACTTTGTAGTTCATTTTCTCTACTTCCAACATTCTGCTTTTTAAGGTACAATTTTGTTACATATTTTCTCTTAAAAGTGTTTTTTGGTGAGGGAAGTACTACTTAGCTCTGACTGGAGTGTTGGAGTTTCTAAAATCCCTATTCAGTACCTCCTTCTCTCCCCAGCCCCCCAACCCTCCCACCCCGCTCTCAACCCCACCCCCAAAGTTTTGGAATCAAATTGTTAGCCTTCCCCCTCCCTTTTTTAAAAAAAGATTATGATGGATTTCTTCCCGCTCCTGTTAATGCTTTTTTTTCCGCCTTGCTGTTTTTGCTCCAGGATTTTTGTTCCCTCTGCCTAAGTCTGTGTGTGTCTGTCTCCCTTCTCCCTTGTCTTCCCTTCGCCAGTATGTCTGCGCCACATTTTAATGCACAATATCCCATCCATTAAGTTGTGGTTGAATGCGGAGTGTGTGAGGACTTGGCAGCTCTCAGGTTGAAGGGGGCGGGGAAGCCAGTTTCGTCTTTGACACAAGATGCCAAAGTGGCGTGATCGGAATTATTATTAGGGCTGTGAACATGGCCATCTTATCTTCGGGTTGGAAGAACTGCCATTGAACTTGAGACGGGACAGACAAGATTTCGAAGGGTTTTTTTTCCCCCCCCCCTCCAAATACAGTAGCTGGCAGGGAAAAGGCGCCAAAACACACAAGATTAAGTCTAACTTTCTTTGAACCGATTTTATAGCACCATCCTTTGTAACTTCCACGGCGGGAAAAAGTTAACTTTTGAACCCATACTGAAATAGACATTTAAATCAGCCCTAAAATGGAATAAATCCAGGAAGTCATACACACACGCTTATGTGGTTAGAGAAGAATGCACGTGTAAATAAGCGGGGTGCGTGTGTGTGTGTGTGTGTGTGTGTGTGTGTGTGTGTGTGTGTGTGTGTGTGTGTGTGTATCTGACGGGGGAGTTCAAGATTTAATCAAAATCAGAATTAGTGTGACTTTAGAGTGCATTTACTGTACGGGGGCGAGCATTATGAGGCTAAGAAGTTGACCTTTAAGGAGCCTAAGTAAAAACTGCAAAGAGCTGTGAAACACAAAACGTTGTGGTTTTCAGTTTTACATTCGAGGTTTGATGTTTTCATTTAATGGTATGAGATGGGGAAAGCTCCAGGGCTGAAAAGTCCCTATTAAATCATATGTGGGCAAAGGTCAAGCACTCCAACTCACTGATACAATGTACTGCAGATTCCTGCCTAACTGATGGGGAGAACAGGAAAAAGTGCTTGGGCAATAAAAGTATTAGAATGGTAATTATCGTCCGTGGTTGGGGCTGCATTCTTGCGCATTGGGAAAAGGTTTTTACTGGCCCTGATGAATCTTAAAGCCGAGTATTGTTGAAAGCTGTTTTAATAGGAAATTGATTAGCTGAGTGTTTCATACAATAAATGGTGACAGTTTCATTGTTTGATGTCCCAAATAAATGCCTTTTATTCTTTAGCAGACATAGGCATTCATTTAATTTTAACTTGGTCAGACTGAGCAGCAGCATAATGATGAGAATGAATGTGATGTCACAAACATCTGTAACTTTGCTTTTAGAGTTTGTGACACCACACAATTTGACAATATTATTTGCTTTGAAATTTATTAGCTTGCTGTGCTGTTGAAGTATTGCAGATACATTTCAGAGGTAAAGTTTACTGACCCTATATTTTGCACAAGCCCAATTGTCTTTTCTCTTCTGAATTAGGCAATTGTCTCCTAAATTTTTATTTAAAACTTAAAATGCACAATTCTATTGTTATGCATTGTTTTGCTTTTCAAATAGAATGGCTTTCAAAGGAAGAATTAGAAAAAGGGGTGCAGAAATTTTGAGTTGGTTTGCAATGCAATTTTTACACTTCCTTTTGCAGAATGTAAAGACTATTTGGCTATTTTGGAGACAGCCTTCCAAACAGCTCTTTAAAACCCATCTATTTTCATGTCACAAAGGCATGTGTGGATGGACAACAAAAGCCAACTTACACATAGAAATAAAATGATGGTGTAGCTTTACGTTAAGGATCAGCTATTTTGAAAAAAGGACAACAGCTACAACTCTCTCAAAATCAGCAGAGTGTATGTAACTTTTGTAGTATTGTGGTATTGTGAGGAAGCCAGGCAACTATTACCATGATTTTCGAAGTTGAAAATAAATCATGCAAAAGGCCCACAAAAAAGGGGCACCTGAAAGAGATTCGAATCCCTAAGCGATGGGCCTCGGAGGCCCCAGACTTCCTTACTTCTCTGGGGTCTTACCTGGGTCTGACGCTGCTGCTTCAACTCTGCTGCTGCTGCAGCTTTTGTGGGCTCTTCTGTGAAATAGTTTTCAAGTTTTCGTTTTTCTTTTTTAAGCTTGTGGAGAACTTTTGGATGCAATCTAGTTTTGGTGGCAAAAAGGAAACGGTTTCTGTTGGAAAGGGAAGTACTAACTTTGTAATCCAGGGTGCAAATGTCTTTGGAATTTGGGAATATCTGTCCAAAGATCTGGCCTCATCTCTGTAGAGCAGTGCAAACTGGCTAACCTGAATATAACAATGTTCAGAGTTGTAGCGCGTAACTGTGCCCAACGCTCTTGGTGGGATGGTTAGTTTTTTTTTTTTTTTTTTTAACATTTGAGTACAGGCACTTCAGCAGTGACATTATTAACAGTGTCATTTTTCTTACTTAGGTTTGTCCTCAGGGGACACCAGACAGCTCCCAGAGGAGGGAAAAAAGAAAAGTCCACAGTTATTTATTCATTTCAGTGAAAGGCAAAGCACCGGCAATGAGGGGCGGGGAAACTAACCGGTGTGAATCCTCTAGTGGGAAAAAATTGCTAGCCTAATTTGACAGTAGTAGTTTGAGCGGCCGGCCGAGAGCCGGGTATGATTTTGCAATTCCCATCAAGTGCAGGCAATTTCAGTACTTGCTGGGTTGTTGTTTATATATGTGTTTTTGAGTGGATTTTTTTTGTGTTTCTGCCTTGGATATAAAGTTGTATGTCCCAGGCTGCACACGTCTGATGTTTGTGGTTTCTTTGGAAGAAGGGAAGGTCTTGTACACAGTGTAGTGGATTGTTGCAGTTTTGCAGGCCCAAATCCTGGGGTCAGGAGGTCATCTGTCTCTTTTGTATTTAGTTTTAAAATATTGATATTGGCGATGCAGCCAGGGTGGCTGGAATTGTTGAGCCTCCTCTCAAATCACATGCAAGAGCTAAAAAAAAGTCATCCGGTATACTGAAAATGACAGCTTTGTTAAGCTCCAAGGAACTTTTCCCCAAACTGCCCAGGGTTTGCAACCTGTCACTGCAGTTTCTTTAGAAGGGGGAAAGTGAAAAGAAAATCAATATTAGGAGATACTTGAGATGTCATTGCTTAACTTAAAATTATTTTTTAAATATACAATTGTGTTTTGAAAAATCCAGTCACCTGAAGCACTGGCACTCCTTTTTGACATCAATAAACTTTCTACCAACTAGAAAAGAAACTTTCCCTATAAGGTGGCAGGGAGTAGGGGATCTAGAAAGGAGATCTTTAGGAATACTGACGGATCAAACTTTCCTGTTGTTGAGGGAGCTACTCACCTCTTTCCAGCTTTTTAGGTAGGTTTTTGGGATGAATGAAAGTTGCCTGTCATACCACTGCTTTAATTTAACCCTTTCAGCACAGGAAAGAGAGAAGAGAGTTTAGAAGAGATAAGTACTGAAGTCTAGGAAGCCCAGTTTGACCCATTTGACAGTATCAGAAGGTTTTCAGACATACTTTAAGCCTTTCAACTCCAGACTATGGCACAGACATGTTGGTAAAAAAGGAAGGTGAACAAAACATACTTTCTCGCTTCTTCCTCCCTACTCTTCTATCTGGGATTTAAAAGGTTGGTATTTCTCAAACCAAAGGTGGTGGACAGGTGTTGGGCTGAGAGAAGCCAGATGTTTCACCCACCCAGAGCCTCCCGTCCCTCTTTACAAAAGGCTCTCCTAGAGTTCATCTGGAGAGGACTGCGGTGACCTCAGCACTGGATGGACAAACAGCAGTGTTTTCGGGGGTGTCAGCCATCCTGCTTGTGGTTCCACAGCCTGAGAGGAGGACAGTCAACGCCATATAAACATATAAACTGAGCATCCCATAAACCCTGCCAGGATGTCTCTGTTCTTTATTTTTCCTTCCCTCTACATTTCCCCACTTACCATTACTCCTTTCTCATTTTCCTTTTTATTGGAAACAAATCAAAGTCCCCAAACTACCAAGCATCCTCTATGGTCATCAGACTGTGGCCAACCACCGACACCCCACAAAAAAGGGGCACCTGAAAGAGATTCGAATCCCTAAGCGATGGGCCTCGGAGGCCCCAGACTTCCTTACTTCTCTGGGTTCTTACCTGGGTCTGACGCTGCTGCTTCAACTCTGCTGCTGCTGCAGCTTTTGTGGGCTCTTCTGTGAAATAGTTTTCAAGTTTTCGTTTTTCTTTTTTAAGCTTGTGGAGAACTTTTGGATGCAATCAAGTTTTGGTGGCAAAAAGGAAACGGTTTCTGTGGGAAAGGAGGAAGGCAACCTTGTCTGCAGACACTCACTTGCCCAGGACTCAGCACCGGGCCTCTTTTGCCAGGGGACAGAGGCTGGTTCTGGGATCTCTGGCTGAAAGGCTTGCTCTCTGGGTGCCAGGATTTCACCAAGGGTGGTGTGGTGAGGGGGAGGGAAAAGGAGGGAGGGAGGGAGGGAGAGGAGAGAGATGGGCACTGGATTTTTAAAGAGATCCCAAAATAATGACTTTTGTAAGAGTCCAGGCATTCAAAGAGGTGTGTTCAAGGACATGAGTGCATTCGTGCCAAGGGGAATGTCTTTTATGGTAAATTAACTCCAGTTAACTTGAATATTTGTTCAAAGGGAAACTCCAGTAATTTAAGCTGGTATTATCAGTAGCTCGCCCACCACTCCCAACGCACAGAATCTGGTGTGGGGATGAGCAAAGTGATGCAGGGTAATGTGCAATACGGTGATACTTGGGGATTTTATTTTTAAACCTGCGATGAGGTTGCCTAAAAATTTGAGAGAATGAATATTTCTTTGGATTCACCTCGACCATGACCTTATTTCTCTCATCTATAAAGACTGTCAACTTTATCCCAGCTTTTCAAAAAGAAGAGATGACCCACACAAAGGAAATGAACGTTGTCAGAACGTTGATAGGAGCATTCGCTTGAGGGTGGGGTGGGTGGGGAGCAAGAAGGCTGCTCCCAGCGGTGTGTGCCCTAAAGGGTTAATTTGAGGGAGTTCTAGCAATTTTCCCGACTTTACCGGTCTTCCCAGACCCCTCGCCCACCCCCCACAGGCCTCCCCCCCAACCCTGCGGGCCTTTCTTCTCTAGGCTCTAGGTTTACGGGGGCTGCAGCTGGTAGACTTGGCAAGCTCGCCTCATTAAGAGCGCTCTTTGAAAATGGACTGTGTTTGAGCATTTCCCTAATGAGGACAGGACGGGGTTAAAAAGTGACCATTTCATGGTTGACTTGAACCTGCCTACTTTTCTTGATGTGTCGTAGTGAAATGCTTGATGTGGATAACTCCCACTTGGTGAAGGAAAAAGTCACTGGTTCCTTCAGGTCCACTGGGCAGAAGGGGGCTGAAGGAGAGAGAGAAGAAGTTGAGGGAAAAATCAAGACGGAGCAAGAATAGGAAAGAGGAAAGAGGACTGGCGGAGAGCCTCGAAATGCCCCCACAGCGGAGGTGGGAGCTGGGAACCCAGCAAGCGAGGCTCCTTCCCGGCCCCAACCGCTCCCTGCTGACCCCCTAGGTGGACGCGGAGCCCCCGCCGCTCACTTTTCCTCTCCCCATTGTCTGGGCAGCCTTGGCTGCCACCGCAGCCCCACCCACCCCAGGCTGAAAACCCGAGTTTGGGGGGCGGAGTGTGTGTGTGCGTGTGGCGGGGGGCGGTGTAGAAGGATGCCTGGCCGACCGCTTCTCCCTAAAGGCCCGAAATCAAGTTTATTCTCTCCAGGCTGCAGCCGCGCGGCGGGTGGGGGCGGGGCGGCCCCTCGCGGCGAGGACGCGCAGGAGCGCAGGCTTCGGTTAGCCGCCTCTGGAGGACTGTAGCGGCTTACGCACCCTGCGCGCGCGCCCGCCCCGCAGCCCCGGGCGCGCGGCCCCGCCCCGCAGCAACCCGGCGGGGAGGGAGCTGCTTTCCGCCGGCGCCCCGGGCCCCGGGCGGGTGGAGATTGGGCGCGCGCCAGCGGGGCTGCTGGAGGAAGAGAGGAGAGCCGAGCGGGGCGCGGGAGGAGGAGGAGGAGGAGGGAAAAGAGGAGGAGGCAGTGGGAGGCGGCGGCCGGGCCCGGTCCTCCCGCTCCGAGCGAGGCCACGTGCACTGGGCACCCCCAGGGAGGGCGGCAAACCGTGGCGAAGTGCTGCGCGCCTCTTCGGCGAAGCTACCCGGGGCACGGGCCAGCGCTAGGGAGACCCTGGAGGATCCCCCACCCCCACCCGAGCCCAGACCGCGGGCTCCAGGATGGGGCTGCGGGCTACGCGCCGCGCTGCCCACGTCCTTGCTCGCGCGTCCCAACTACTTGAGTTCAAGTTCGCTCGGCCACGGCAGCCAAGGCCTCCCCTTCCTCCCTCCTGCCTGCGGGCTGGGCGGGCCGCGCCCACCCCGGGTGCGAGGGTCGGCGCCCCAGCCTGGGCCTGGGGCGGCCCGGGTGTGAGGGAATTTTCCATTCGTTCCTTTCTTGGGCCCAGACCGGTTGAGTGCTTCTCCCACTCGGATGTTCCCGCGGCTCAAAGAGTCCGCCGCGAGCCGCGAAATGTCCTTCCCAGGGTGGCTTTTCGGGGCTGTGCATGTGTGTGAGGAGGGTGAGGGGCTTGCCCAAAGGGCGGACAGAAGATACAGTTTGAGGAAAAAAAAAGTCAGGGTTCTGCAGCGCCGGTATGAGACCTTTAGCAAATGAGAGAGGGAGAGGGAGAGAGAGTGAAGCGGGAGGAGGAGGAAGGTGGGGGGCGGGGGGTGTGGAGAGGCTGGTGCAAAAGGAATGCGCGTTTGCTGGAGGAGGAGGAGTAAAGCGATGATTGTGTAATTAAATAATAAAACAATCCTTAAGTCTGATTTGGAGAGAGCTCGAGCGGGGTCCAGAGGGTGGAACCGGTGAATTTTTCAACTTCCAAGTTTTGCAACGAAAGAAAGCGAGAGAGGGAGGGGAAAAAAAGCGCCCGGAGCAGAAAAGAGAGGAGTTTGGAGCCGAGCGGGCGAGCGGGAGTGATCGTTTGGGATTTATCAGGAGAGCGTTCCGATCCCCTTGGGTTGTGGGCAGCGGCGGCAGCAGCAGCCTCGTCGCTCGGCCGGGTCAGCCGCGGGGCGAGGCGGGCGGCCGGGCACGAAGGAGCCGGCGCGGGTGGCGCGGCGGCTGCAGCCAGGGACCGCGCGCCGGGAGTCTCTTCCGCCCCGAGCCCTGCGCTCGCGCCCCCCACCCCCCACCCCGGCCTCTCCCTGCTCCCCCTCCCCGCCCCCACCCGGCCTCTCCTGCTGACGCCCCCCACCCGCGCACACTCGCTCACGCTCCCACTCGCGCACACACATGGTCGGCTCGCGGCAAAGTTTCGCTTGTGGTTGCCACTCCGGGATCCTGCCGCAGTGCTCGGGGCTGTAACCTTGAACTTTCCCAGCGCGGTGACACATTCTCTTCGCTCTCCCTCCCGCCCTCCCTCCCGCGCCACCCTCCCCGCCTTTTTTAAAAAAGCATTCCACCACCAACCACCACCCCGATCGAACCCACGCCGAACCTCCGCGCACCCCCTGGCTCCCAACACCACCACCAACTGCAAAGCAGAAAACAAATCCCCAAACCCAGGCGCAAAGCAGCCCACACCACCGGCGGCGGCAGCGGCCTCGGCGAGCACGGCCGGTGCACACGGACAGCAAGAGGGTTAAAAGTGTAGATTGGATTTCACCCCGGGAAATCTAGCACGCCGTGTGAACTTGAATCTTTGGCTATTTAAGGAGGACTGGGTTTGTTGTGAAGTTGCGGTGAGCCAGCGCTGAGCCCCGTCCTGATTGATCGCATCGCGGGGCGCAGATGACTGTAAAATGAATAGATGAAATTCTCGCTTCTCGAAGATTTTCTTGGGCATCTCCGGGAAAGTGCGTTGTAAGGCGAAGTCATGATGTATTCTCCCATCTGTCTCACTCAGGTACATCTCGCGGTCGCTCTCTTGAGCTTTCTCTCTAGCCAGCAATGCCTTTGTTTTGTTGCTCTCGTCGTACGGACAATTAACGGCTTTACTTAACCTCCGCACACCGCGTCCTTTGCAGAAGTGGCCCCGAGTGGCGGCGGGATTTGCGGGCAGCGTGGCAGCCGGCGCTCGGCCCCTCGCCCACGGCCACCGCGCGCGGCCAGCCCCGCGCCCTGGGCACTGAGAGCGGCGCCAGTGCGTTGCCAGGGCGGCCAGGCCGGGCGAGGCCGCCGGGGTGGGCAGGGCCGGGGGTCTCCCCAAGTGCGGGCTTTCGGCTCAGCGCCCCCCTCCCAGGGTGCCCGCGGTCCCCTTCGGCCACTGGCATGCGGAGGCGGACTCCGGCTTTAGACGTGCTTTCGGGGGACCGAGTCTTAAAAACATCCAGTGAACTTGGGCGAGGGGATCGGAGCACGAGTCCATGTGGGCGCTGCAGGCGGTGGGCGGGCGGCGAAGCGAATCCGAGTTGTCCGTAAGGGAACCCATTACTTTGCTTAATTTGGGGATCTGAAACCCTGGTCGTGTCACACCTTGGGGTTTCCCGTGACCGACCACAAAGGTGGTCTTCACGTTGACACAAGTTGGTTGGCCATGCTGAATGTTAAGGATTTTCACAACTTGTTCATTTTGTGCAGACCTGTTCATTTGACGATGTTTGGGGGTGGCTGCTAGGGCATAAAGTAATGCTGGAAAAGTCAGGTCTTTTTTTTTCTTCAGACTTTTAAAATTTGTTCTAGTACCTTAGGAAAAATGGTATGAAGCAAAATACTGGCTTTCTACGTAAAACATGCACACACAGTTTATATCATTTTAAAGCAGACTGTCAAATGGAAAAGTGAGAAGACTAAACCGACTTACCTGGGCAGTTTTCATTGCTGCCCAGCTAACTGACCAACTAACTGACAAACTTAACTAATTATCTTAGTCTAGAATAGTTATTTGAAGCAGTATATTAAGCCTCTGAAGGTGTGGGACAGTTTACTTCAGCTTTTAGGGGAGCGTGCCACGAGTTGGTAATTGATAACCACACATTGGCATATAAACTAAACAGTTTTGAAGTGTCGGCTAGTCTTGGGTGTGTTTAAAATTAAAAAAATATATCACATTAAGAGGAGGCATTTTTATAGTGGACAAATGATTAAGATTTCAGTAGTATGACAATTAGAAGCTGTTGTGATTCAAAAGGACGGAGGCATTCAGAAATTGTGAATGAAGATGAAATCAATGATAAGGCTTATTCAGTGATTGGATACAGTCCTGTAGCTTTTTGGCTGACACATTTTTTATTGTTTATATTTTGTTTGGCATCTGAGTATGATTGACTTAGATATGGCTATTTTCAGCAAGTAAACGTGCACTTTAATTTAACAAAACTGGAAAAATGGGTTGCTAAGCTATTTGTATTTTGAAAGCTATGAATGATAGCGGCCAATAAATATGAGTAAAATGTTTCAGGTGTAAGGAATTACCTTTTTACCTTTAGTATTACCCATCAGCAGGATTTTAAAAAATCTTTCTGGTAAACTACTTCCACCTGATACTATTTTTGCACTGAGGTGATTACTGAAACATAGTTAAGACAAAATGAAGTAAGCTTTTCACTTACAAAGCACTGCATCACTTCTTCTCACCTGTAAAGTATTGAATAATTGTCTTCTTTTTTATATTAATTTATATTTGTGGCATCGGCTTTTTAGAAACATTGCTAGCGATTGCATTGCCTTTTCAGTTTCCTCTAAATACGTGTGTAAAAGTCACTAGCTTTATCTTAATTTGTGTAAGTCAAAAATAATATGGCAGCATCCTGACATATGGAATATTGGGAGCACATTCAGTATAATCGTTCAGCGATCACGTTAGTATTCAGGGGTACATACTTACCAACACTAATTCAGGATAACTACCATTCTCTACTATTTTAATAATGTAAACCTGGATTGATACATTAAAGCTGTTTGTGGGGTTCACGGCCTATGCTACAGAAGGAATTTTAGCTTTAGAATTTTCACTTCTCATCTCTATGTGATTTTATAGGTACTGAAAGGTATTGCAAAAGTGAGGAAACTTAACAGTTTTAGTCTGGTATCACAACCTGCTCGACATTGATGTAAGGGCCTAATATCTATAGCAAAACATTTTCTTTTTTTTTTTTTAGTACCTGTAAATACAAAATAGAGTAACATTTCTAATTGATTGAGAACTTCAAAAAGTATCACAGTTGTTGCAATAATGTATCTAGGTTTTAGAAGGGATCTTAATTTAGAAGGAGCTACTGCTAAAGTTGATGTTTAGCTAAATGGTATGCTATAGTATTGGTTCTGGATAAACATAGCAACTGTAATTCAGATGTAAAAGGAAGCTTAAAAAATATCATATATGATTTAATAATTTGCTTTTCCTACAAATAACATAAACTTTAATACTATAACTTTCGGTTGGCTTAATAGGATCAAATATATATTTTTTTCTTCCAGTGTCTTCCAAGTTCTTTGAGTACATTTTTTTTTTCGTGGTTTATTGTTGCATAGCAATGCTCCTGGAACACTTAGTATTTACTCTTCCCCCTCTATATTGATCTACTTTTCCATTCCTTTCATGGAAACCATTGTTTCCATGAAGAAAAAATAAATATGCCTAGTGGAATTAAGACTTTACTTTTATATTTGAAATTTGTAACTTCGTTGTTTTATCAGTTACTGAGTTCAGCGAAAGGAAGTTTTAAAAGGGAAAAAATTACTGAAATCTCATACATTTTAACAAAAAATTTGAAAGATGAAGGTAGCATATTACCTAAGCAGAGAGCCATTAGATCTTAGATTTCTTACGTGTTTTTAGAATTTTTAATCAGGATAGTTGCCATGCTCCATATTCAGTGTTACTCAGAATCATTGAGAATGTATTGTCACTCAGTATTAGAAAACAGTCACACTTGGTAGGTGACATTTTAGTCCTGTTAATACAAAAATATATGTGGCTTATAGCAAACCTCCACTAAGAATAATTTTTTTGGGTCTGTCCCCTTGTCAAGTAAGTGTTTCACTTGAAAGGAATCCACATAATAGTGAAGCCCTGGAAGATATTAATAAGGCTACTTTGTGGCCTGAGAAAGTTTGCTACTTCTATTTATCAATAAGAAAAAAATGTATGTTTTAAAACATTAAAACATCATTTTGTGTATGTTTACTAAGAAATTCCAAATCCATCCCTCATATTTGCATTCTCATTATTTAAAATAATTTATTAAAAATTTGAGATATGTTACATGTTAAATGGTGACATTTATGGTCAAGTTTTGGAACTCAAACAAATTTCATCAAAACTATGTTTGATGTCTTTATAAGAAAGTGAAATGTCACTGAACATAGTACTTAAGGACGAAAGTACTCGAGTGTTACTGCCTTGCTTAATAGCTGTTAAAATAATATTGCCTTTTAAAAAACACGGCAAGAGTAAAAAGAGTGAGACAAAGCTTCCCCCCTCTGTGTACGCCTTTACATTTTCAAGTTTTAAGCTTATGATATGTATTTTTTGAATCATATCAATGAATCATAGTAAAAGTCGGATTATAGGAAGTGTGTTCCCAAAGCATGTTTAAGTCCACATTTCCTGGAGCAGGCTTTCCTTTTGCATATATTTCTAAGGGGGATAAACAAAGTTTTTGTAGTTCCAGTGAAAGCTAAAAGCATGGCATCAGAAAGTGTATAGAGATAGAGAGGTCTTATCATGGGCTGTGGTTGCTGTGAGCAGGGCAGCCTTCCCACACAAAGAACAGATTGTGGTTTAACTCTTTCCATGGCCTAGTTTAATGTGCTCGCATAGTAACTGAATTGTTCAAATCTCTGCTGGAAACTACTGATCGGTTTAATGATTTCCTCTATGGCATTTGGTTATGCCTTATGCTGTGATGTAATCATCTGCATTCTGTATTGTTAATGAAATTTTGATTCGTACTTATTTTCTGTAGAAGGATTTTTACTGCAATATGTTAAAACACTTGATAACTACTTCGTTGATTGGGTGGGCTATGCACCTCTTTGGTAGCTGAACTGCAAATTGCTAGCTAACGTGACGCAGTCTGTAGCTTTGAAACTTTAAATTTCATCTTAAAAAGGGATTCATAACTATATGGCGTTTTCTGGACCCCTTCTTTGTTAGAGTGGCATTAGTTGTACTTTTGCATCTTTACCTAGTGGAATTAATCGGTCTGCTGGTTAAATAGAATTTATTCCACATAGTTCAGGGTGCCTAGTACTAGTATGTAAATTCTAACTTGGGATATAATCAGCTAGAGAAAGTTATTTTGTGGTTGGGGCGACACTATAGTCCATGTGACCAGAAAAGTGGTTGTGTGTGGTGCAAGGTCTCGTTTGCTTCAGCTCTTGAATTACTGTACATATCCATGTGCATGCATGGTGTGTTAAGCTCTTTCTCTGAACTGTAATAGGCCTGGGCTTATGAGATAGGTTTTACCTAAGGCAGGAAGTAGTGAAACACTGACCATGTTGGGAAGTAACTTGAAATAATCTTTAGGTAAAGATTATCCTTGCCACACTCCCTCCCTTAAAAAATACGCTTAGATGAAATGGGCAGGAAAAATGCAGGAGCCTAAAGGTAAACCACTTAATGTGAAAGGCAGGATACTATATGATTCATACATGTGCGGACTCACAAGCACATGCAGCCGTGCACCCATAGACCAGTCCAAGGATTCACATACGTGGCAAAGGAATTGCAAGGATTCCACAAAAGCAGTAACTGACCAGGAGTACGCTCCTGGTGTCGTGTCACCCTGCCACAGCGTGCAGAGACACGAACAATGTGAAGTTGGTGCCAAGTTGCCATTTTTCATTGTTCACCTCAGATTGATTTTTAAGAGGTTTCGAATAATTGTCATCCTCATGTGATCGGTTAACAAATTAACTGACTCTGTGGGGCTTCAGGTTCTACAGGAAAGCTGCCGGGAGAACATTCCTGCAATTTTTGTTTTTCAACTTTATAAACTTTTATTTAAAAATGCAAGAGAGTGTGTGTGTGTATGTGTGTGTCTGAGAGAAAACAAGTGTGTGTGTGCGTGTGCATGTGTGTGCTTGCATGTGTGTGTGTTTGCATGTGTGTGTGTGTGTTTGTGTGTATATGTATGTGTGTGTGTGTTGGGGGAGAGAATGCACTGCTCAGAGTATGGAAACCTTCTGTTCAGGACACTTACGACAAGCTGTGTCCTTTGCCCACTTTCTCTCACTGTATACCGGTTTCTCTAGTTACCACTCTTGGAATGGTGCTGTTTCAGTGTTGGAATGTTGGACGTTTGATAAGAAAATGGATCAAGTTTAATGGCGCATGCTCTTTGTGCCACCAGCAGCCTCTTGCTGAGAGCATGCTCCAAAGCGGGAACTGTGTGGCATTACACTGAGCATCTATATGCTTTGTGTTTCTGTGCCACAGAGAAGAGAAATGAACTGTGGCATCGCTCCTGCTTTCTGAACAGCTCTGCTCCGATTTAAAAAAAAAAAAAAAAAAAAAAACTCACTGTGTTCTTTGTAAAATGGTACTGCTTAGTGTTAGTTGGTCAATGAAATATTTAAATATTAAATTAGGTATCAGGAATCTTGGTGGTATATGTTTTTAATATAAGAGTATAAGATGCATGGCATTGGGGTGGAAGTGAGGGGGATGGGGTGAGAGTGGAGATACAAAATATAAACCTTAATTTGTTTTAGGAGGGAGAATCTACCTCTGAATTTTGGTGGAAAAGGGGCTGCTTGACATACTTTCTTTTCTTCTTGCCCTGCTATTTTGATAATTCTAAATAAGAAAGGAATGTGTTATTTTCATGCGTAACTTTTTATACTGAATTGGGAGCGGATTGTGGTCTTACTTTTTAAAATTAAACTGACTATGTGCGTCTTCTCCCCCCCGCCCCCCAATCTCCCACAGGATGAATTTCACCCATTCATCGAGGCACTTCTTCCACATGTCCGTGCAATCGCCTATACTTGGTTCAACCTGCAGGCTCGGAAACGCAAGTACTTTAAAAAGCATGAGAAGCGAATGTCAAAGGATGAAGAAAGAGCAGTCAAAGATGAGCTTCTCAGCGAAAAGCCTGAAATCAAACAGAAGTGGGCATCCAGGCTCCTGGCCAAACTGCGCAAAGATATCCGCCAGGAGTACCGAGAGGACTTTGTGCTCACTGTGACTGGCAAGAAGCACCCGTGCTGTGTCTTATCCAATCCCGACCAGAAGGGTAAGATTAGGAGAATCGACTGCCTGCGACAGGCAGACAAAGTCTGGCGTCTGGATCTAGTCATGGTGATCCTGTTCAAAGGCATCCCCTTGGAAAGTACCGATGGAGAGCGGCTCATGAAATCCCCACATTGCACAAACCCAGCACTTTGTGTCCAGCCACATCATATCACAGTATCAGTTAAGGAGCTTGATTTGTTTTTGGCATACTACGTGCAGGAGCAAGGTAGGATCACATTGTTCTTTCTTCTAGTACGGCAAACACTGCCCACAAACCCCCTGTGTACGGAGTATCTGGCTTGGGTTTAGATGGCCCTCGTGGCCTTAGATCTCCCCCACTCTCTCTGGGTGGCGTGATGTGTCTACTTCCACACACATGTACACTGCCATGTGCCCATGTGCAAGCTGTGTAATCAGATGCATATTTTCCATACCTGGATAGGCTTGGATATTTAAAGAAACATCACAAAGAGATGTGTTTTCGAGTGTCTTTGCAATAGGATACACTGGACACAGACTAGCCCAAAAAATGTAGTTAATCACCCTTCACTTTCTGTCCTAGACTGCGTGTCTTGCATCGTAGTCATCTTTTCCCGATTTGAAACTGTATATTTATTTATGTATAGTCAAACCACTCTTTAATAATCTTTGCATTAGCCTCTTGACTAATCAGGTAGAGAAACTTTGTTCGTGAATCCAGTACTATTGCACTGAAATAGAATTAACACTTACTATTGCAAAATGCTTAAGATTGCCAGTATCAAAAAGTATATCTGACATAGACTTAAATGTTTATGTAATTTTAATATTTCCTTCAGCACCTACTTTTGATTGTGTAATATTTGCTGTAGATTAAAGGGATTCTAGTTCTTGTTCTAAATAATTTGTTGTAATATTTTCCCAGAGTGACTTGGGATCACTTAATATTGTTAGTTTACTTGAATGCCAATTCATCAATCTTAACCGAGGAGGAAAGTCGAAGCTTTCCTTACAGAGCATTACAGAACAAAAACAGAAGGTAGACTGGTTACGCTGGTTTAAAATAAATCTCAAAAAGAATGCAGAAACCGCAAATCATACCTATTCCTTAAAATACTCGATAAAGAAAGTGATATAAATGTTTCCTGAATAATTCACAAATAGGCGATACTTTTGCTGAGTATTTTTTGAAATATGTCTTTATTCTTTTAATTTTTCTTAATATATTTTCCTTAAGTATATTGTCTTTCTTCAAATGATTGTATCAGGATATTGATTTCTTTGTGTTAGCAATCAGTCCATAGTAAAATGTAATTTTAAAAAGCAGAATACCAAAAGTAGACTAAAGTTCGATCTGCCACAGATGGTGGGTCGTTTCTTAACTTGGCCTGGCATTAGGGAAAACGGCCTGCAGGTAGCCAGGTAGCAGACGGGTTATCTGAAGTTTGTTAGACAAATGTGGGATTGAATAAATTGATATGAGCTTTATTATCATCTCTGAAAGTAAAATACCAAAAGTGCTCTTTGACTTAGAACTCTAGGTGCTTACTAGGTGCTTTTTGTCTTTATACCTTGGAGATAGTTTTAGAGAGCTGCTTCAAATGTCAGTTTAAAATTTTTAATCTGATTTTAAATGATGGTGCTGGACACGGCACATTTGGAAATACTGCATTTGGACTTTATTAAAGCAGAAAAGAAGCAGTTAGTGCTTTTATTATTTTCATGTATTTAAGGATTAAAATCCCAGTAATGATGATTTTGGGAAAAATATATTTTCACCCTGTATGTTCTAAAATAAAAGCTCGTTAACACATGACACTTAATTTGATTGACAGCTGTCTCAGAGGTGACATTTTAAGGTGGGCTGTGCATATGTGTTGGATTGACTGTGAATGTGTTGTAACTGTTGTGGAAGTCAAGGGTGGAAGTAAAGTTTTGAAAACGAGGTCACGTAATGTTTTAGTACAGGTCAGGGGAAGATTCGCGACTCCCTCACTGCTGCTCACGTTTTCACTTACTTGAAGGCTAGTCCTGGAGGTGTGCACGCATGCACATTCACTCCCGGGGCAGGCAGCCAACTCTCTTGGTTTTGATGAACTGACAATAAGGAATGTATCCTCTGGATTTATGGAGATAGATTGAAGAAAGAAAAATACATAAATGCTTTCTGTGTTGCACCATTGGTCAGGATACTCTTAAAGTTTTAAGCAACTCTTGGAGACCATGTTTCAGATAAAACCTTGATTCTGGTGGTGGTGTTTCGACAGTCTCTATTGTGAGAATCTTTCATTATTTTACCCTGTGCAGCTCATCTGAATTCTCCGCTACCTGCCTGAGCCTCATCTCCTGTTAACATCTGTTGGCTCTTTCTTTGAAAAAGTCATATCAGGATGCTTTTGTGTTTTCCCTTTTTCAAAATTTGTATCTTTCTTTGTCAAGAGTAGGTTAATTATGTCATTTTGCAGCACGATTGATTAGAGAAGGCAGGTTTTAAAAGATAAGTCTGTAGTCAATCAGGGAGGGCTGCGCATCTCACATCATGACTTTTTATTTCCCCTCAAAGTACGTGGAAACTCGCTAACGTTGGTTTATAAATCAGGTAAAGGAGTATAAAGAAAAACATGAAAGAAAAATCAGAAAAGAAAAATGTAATGTTTGCAATAGAATGAGCAACAAAATGACTACCCCCCTCCCTTTTTCTCTCTCTCTCCCCACTTCTAAACGACTGGGAGAAAAACATGAGAAAGAACAGAGAGAATGCCAAAGATGGTTGCCACTGGCACCAGGATTGGCATCAGACCCTCTTTGTTTAGCTCAGGATGCCTGTGATTTGTTCATTGGCATCCGCATTGCAGTGTGGAATGATGTTACAATATATTGACAATTTCCAGATTTAGAAATGTCAATAGTCCTCTTGGTTATTTATACAAGATCACATACTGCATCTCTTCAAGAGAATGAAATAAAGACCAACATATGATGAAGTTCCACTGTTGACCAACTTCCTATGCCTTTCCTTTTCCCTCTTGCTTTTTTGGTTCAACCTATACTTTTTTTTCCTTTTTCTCCCTTCTTCATGCGCAGCTGCCTCATCTTTTCTAAAATGTGGAAAGAGTTACTAGTGCTTTGACACAAACTATAGTGCCACATCTGCATTCGATATGGTTTTGGGGAAAATGTATGCATTTTGAAATCATTTTTGATATAGAGTTCATTAGACTCGCATCACATGGCCGCAAGGCAGTATTTTCTTTAAAGCTAAATCTCTTTGTTATTCAGCTTCTTCTGTGCTTATAGCCGGGTTGACCGCAGTTTATTCCATTTTACTATTTCTTTACATTAGCAAAGGGTCATGCTCGATGTAGTTGTTTATAAAATTACATAGCACTTTACCTAAAATGTACTCATCATTTGGGAGTAACTGCGTTTGAATCCATAAAATCATTTGACGTTATTGATTCAGAGGGCTGCGCTTCGGCTGTTTCGTTGCTACAAGAACCGCCATTTTGTTTGTGAAGTGCCAGGCGAGGGGAAAAAAAAGGCAGACACTGTGCTTGATGCCAATAATGGTTGCCAGTGGCACCGAGGTTGGCATCAGACCCTCTTTGTCTAGTTGCTGAATGCCTTTGATTCGTTGGTTGGCATCCGCATTGCAGTGGGCACACTGGAAAGTTTTTGACAATCCCTGAATAAAGGCTGCTGCTTGTTTGATGCAGCAAACCTTAGCTAATATAAAACCCTCCCCCCCCCTTTTTTTAGGGGTTTATTTATTTATTTTTTTAAGACTGTGACAGATTAAAGGAAAAAAATAGCTGTATCCTGGCTTCCATTTTCCCGAAGATATTAAAGATGTCCAATGATTCTTGGGCAGGTGGTACCTATTCCCCATGTTGTCTTTGTTATTGCGTTCGTGAAAGCAAAGCAAAACAAAACAACCCAGGCAGGCCTTGCAGGACACACCCCACTGGGATGCAGGTTGTACTGCAGGATGTGAGGTGCACCTTGTAAGTGTGTGGCGCACTAGCCTGATGGAGTGATATGGAATGCATTCATTACGACTCTGTTGCTTTCAGTCACATTACTGCTTCTTTCTTATGCAATTCCCAGTTCCCTCAGTTTCCACACTTCCAAATTTTATGGTCATGCATTGAGAAGACTTTACTTTCCTCTCTAGTCAATAACACGTATCAGCGTAAATGTGAAGAAAATAAGAAAACCCTAACAAGGAAAGCTATGTGTTAAGGTCTGATATAAATCAATCATTCCCGAATTTCTCAATTCTGCCTCAAAATGTTGCCAAATTCTCAGCGCACAATTCTGCATGCCAGGAAAACCATCCGGAAGGCTAAAATAATTTTGGTTGAAGTTTCCTAGATAGTTGAGCATTAATATTCCTTTCCGGTTAACCACCATTATCTCGTTAACTAATAAGAAGGATTAGCAGTTCTACCCAAAGGGCTTCACAGAAGGAAGTATGGCCTACGGGAGGCCTTGAGTCGCCAGACTGTGTCCTGTCTGAAGGGGAAAAAAGGCAGGAGGGGGGGACTGGGCTTTCTGTGAGGCAGAGAGGGGTTTGGCAGAAAGAGAGAGGTCGCAACACAGTAAGAAGTTAAAGAATATCAAGAGATAGGCACCGTTGTCATGAATTTAATAGATTAGAGTTTAAACTAAATCAACCTAACTGATTTTTGGACTGTACTTTGCACTCTTATTAAACATGTTTTGCATTACTGAAGAGAGCCCAAAAGCCTCATTGCTATCATGAAAGAGTAGTTTCTTTTAGCCTTGTTGAACCCTGAACCTTGTGATCCATTGCTGGATGGCCACCCTTGTTGTTTTCTTGTGAAATTGTTATCACAATTGAAGTATATTTTGAAGTTGTGGAAAAATGTGACTTGTTTACAGGGGAAGTTGTAATCGTTATTACTGGTTTGAAATAGAATCCTTCCTGGTTGTCACATATCATTAGTGAGGAAGCAAATGCTAAGAATTATTTTCCTCTTTCAGCTAGTGACTTTTGGAATCCTTTGGGGGAACAGTGATTTCTTTATGAAAAGCTTAAGTCAATAATTGTTTGCAAGTTGACAGTGTATTTTAACATTTTAACGCATTTCACTTCATTTGCAGGTATTTTCTATGATGAGGAAAAATAAGCTTTCATAATTTGTTGAAAGGAGGCTGCTTTCTAGGATGATTTGGTGTGCTTGCATTGTGAAATGCTCAGAGAGCAGAAAGTTGGTGTGTAGGAGAAGTACTTAGTATGCATGTTTGATTTAGGGGAGCACTACTAAGTGTTCCCATCTTGCATCCTGTCCTTGACTGAACTGTGAACTCTAGTGCACATTTGTTTGCATTCTGGCTCATACACATTTCACAAGATAAAGAAGGGCTCTTACTGACATGTCTTGCTCCTAGGCTTAATGAGACGTTTGTGGGAACATATATTGTAAGATAAGATACTTAGCAATTTTCTCACTGATAAGGAGAAAACACATTCTAGGGGGCCAAAAGGTCACCCTCTGTGCCACGATGTCCCTGCCACAAGCTAGCTTTGCCAGACAATTCAAGAGTTAAACTCTGAGGCCCCAGTTGCCAGCTGGGAAGCTTGGCATCTGTGTTCTGATATGGCAAACTAAGCTCTTGCATTGCTGTTAATATGATCTCACTTTTCAAAGGGAGAGGGGAGAGAGAGAGAGAAGACTCATCTGTTACATCAATTATGATTTTCAGATATTAAAAAAATACAGTGACCCACTTTGTGGAAGCAGCAAAGTTAGTTAAAATAGTCTACTGACAGCATTAGGCACCCCACCTTTATAATCCCTCCCATATACACAGCACTATGGATTTTTCAATAAAAATATTCATCTAGATTATGTGTTTGGATTTGCAAATTTAGTGCACTATGCCTTTTGTGTGGTAAAATAACTCCATATGTGAAAGAACCGAAATAACGCTCATTGTTCAAGAATAATGGCTAATTTGGGGGAACTGTGCAGGCAGTGATGGAAGATGATAGTTGGGTCCCCTAAAGAATGGAGTCCCCCTTTCTGATAGAGTTATAGTCTATGCCTGGAGACTTAGAGGTAGGCAGGAGAGATTTAGAGAGGCCGCCTATTGCCACAGCTTTAATTCTTTAAAGTTTCTGTTTTCTAAAATGACACTTTTAGAAGTACAAGCAAGCATAGATGTAATACAAATTTGTTTTAGATTTGGTGAGTTAAAAAAAAAAATTGACTTGTTTTTGCCTTAATTTAGAAGTTAGGAAGAAACCACCCAGAGGAAATTAAAGTTTCAATCCTCTATTAACTTTTTTTCTTCTGAATTTGGTGCTGTAATTTGAGGCAACAAGTCATGATATCCAACTTAGTAAAGTCTTTCTCCTCATTGCATTCTGCAAGATTAATCTGAAAAACTAGACCGATGGGCTTAAAAATGTCGTTGGTTTTATGTCACCGTTTTACTCTTACCATCTTTGTTGACCAGTGAAGAGTTTCAGCACCTGAAGAAGGAGGGGCCCAATGGGAGGCTGGGGTAGAATTCTCTGGAATTCTTAAAAATTGAGATAAGTTAGTTTTCATTTCTGTCAGCATAGTAGCTTCCATGATAACTGGCTTTATCATCAAAGTATAGTTATTGCTTTGTTTTGAGACTTACTGTTTGCAGAGAGTAGACACAGCATATGAAACACTGGTTAAAATAAGTAATTATTAAATAATGGAAAATTCTGGGCAAAAGCATGGGGAAATCCCTTGCTCTTCCACTAGGTTTTGGGTAAAAGTTTCTCTTTAGCTTATGAAAGGATAGTATTGATAATACTGCTGGGTTTACACCATACCTTTTCCTAGTTTGAAGTTTATAAAAGTAGGTCTTGTGACACTTGAGAAGTTTTTCAGTGTATAGGCTATGGCAGAGTAAATGATTAGCCAACGTGATGTTCAAAGGAAAGTTTCCCTACTTTTTGCCCCTCCATCCTTGTGGAGGAGGAATAATTTTAGAAATCTCAAGGACTAGTGGTTATGCGATCGGAAACTCAAGTTCTTAAACAGCAGTGTGCCTCAGCGCCAAGCATAGCAAGAAGAGACGCTTCCTCTTGATCGCGCTCACTTTTCTGTGGCACGGTGTTAGGTCCTTGAGCTCCAATTATGTGAGGTGGTTAATTTAACTGAATTCAGTTGTTAGGATTTGGCATGAAGAATAAATCATCAGACTACAGAGAACGTGTGCAAACTAAGTGCCTGTAGTGAGGAGTGAGTCTGCAGGATTAGGTTGTATTAGGCTGAACGTTAGAGGATGTGAGCCTAATGGGACTTGAGGGGTTGGGCATTTTGGTTGTTATATTATTCAGAAAATTGGAAGAAACGGCTACCAATTAACCAATAAGGTGGAAAGACCTTAAGGCTGAATTGAAGGCCGCAGGTACAAAACAATAAATCCTCAAAATTTAAATGGAGCAGTGTTCTAAGATGGGAAAGCAAACTATTCATGTGCATAAATATATTGTTTATAATAAAATACTTATGTACACATATCCCCTCTGTTTATGATGATAGTTTCAACAAGACGGCGTTGATGAATCACAGACAAATTAAAGAATTCTGAATAAGGACTGTATAATTGAAAATGGGGGTTGATGGATGAAGTAATTTTACTAGCTGAAAGTTGCCTGGGGGTTAGGTATTTTCAGAATCTCACTTTAAGGCGCTTGAGAGCATGTAGTCAGTTATTGATGAGGAACAAATCAGTTGAAAGCGGGATTTGTTTAAACAAGTGCAAAGTAAAATAAGAATCGCATTTGAGGAATAAAAAATTCTTCAGTGCTAAATATATGCAGTTTTAAAATTCTGGTTAGCTTCAACTCCGTTTCTCAAAATAGGAAATTTAACACATAGTATTCAATGGAAGTTTTAAAATGCATGTGTCTCCCATAAACCAACATAAAATCACTTAACAAGCATCAATTTGGTGATACTAATATATATTCTCATTCTGAATGAAGCTGAAGATTTTTTCAAAAACTTGATTTTTGTCGTCCACATATAAAAACAACTACATGGAGAAGAAATATATTTCCGTAGCAGAGAATGGTAGAGTTTGGGACAAAAATCTAATCCTTAGCACAGATGTTAAGAGAGCTATTTGTAACAAGGTATATTCTGTAATTCATGCGAGTGGGGAATTACATTTATGCCTATGTTAATAATATGAGTATGTCAATATGAAGTCTATACCCATCTATTAGTGAATCCTAAAGTGTGAAAAATGTTCTGACATCTGCAGTTTCTGGATGGATTACCTTAAATTTGCTATGCTATGTTAAAAGCCTTGTTTTATGAGGTCAGTCTCAGCTTCTGGCCTTGGTGTCAGGAACCCTGCTACACGATGCAGCTTGCCTTGTTAGGTTTAATTGACCAAAGCTGATGTGTTAAAACAATTCATTTGTGCTGTAACTTATGCCCAGGCTAAGTTGCTACCTGAATCCCTTGACCTTGACTTGTCTGGGTCATGAAATGGCTGCAAGCTGTTTTGACCTTTCTATTGTGTGGTAATGTCCCTGTTTCCTCTTATTCTTTTATGGTAATAGCCGACAAAAAAGCCCCAGCCCTGACTTTACACCCCAGTGGATTCCAGGCATCCCTCTGCAGTGGCTCTGTCTTCTGTTTGACATGGTCTGGCTGTAGAAGTGACTTTCTTTTGTTTGCTGACAGTGATGGGGACAAATTTGCAGTCCTCCTTGGTACAGGAGGTAGGGAGAGCATTCTGGCATTTGGAAGGATTTGGAGTTCTTCTGCTTCGATTTTCAGTTTCTGTGTTTTATGATGATGCACCACATAATTTCCTGTACCCCACTCTTCTGAGGTTGAATTTTCGGTTCTTTATATTTACGATTTCCTTAATAATTACTTTTCAACCTTCTCAGCTGTTATAATAAAAATATTTTATTCTTACTATAGGGAGTTAAAGTGGTCACTTCAGTTAGGCTTTTGGTGGCCAAAGTGTAAGTCCTCAAATGACTGACTTTTAAACATCACGCTATAAATGTTTGTCCAGTATTGGAAAAAGCTATATCCTAAATATGTATATTTAAAAAAAAGTTTTGGTTTTGTTTTTTAACGAGAGTGATGTGGTAACTGTATCCCATCTTATAATTTATATTACAGTTTTAAGGGAAGCCCATTCTTTGTGACTTAAATAGCTAAATTTCATGATAGCGTAGACAATCGTTAGTAAATACGAAGTTTCTGTTTCTGTGGGCTTTTTTTGTTTCTAATAAGTGAAATTAAATATTGGTTTCTAATGAATATAAAGATTTGTTTCTCTTCTTCCTAAAGACCTCACAGGCAAAAACAGAATTTTACTTCTGATCTTCTCTTCTGCACCAGTGAAATAATTTTATTTTTAAAATATTGGAAATGTCTTCTGAAATGTAAAAACACAGATATTTTTACCCTACCAAATTTTTCTTTGCCAAATATGACATTGTAGTTCATGATTTTTCCTATATTTGCCAGATTAAATATTTAAAATCCAAGCTGTTATGTTTTATTTTTAACTTATTAGAGGCAAAAAGGAAGTTTAAGTTAGAATGTGCATTTCCTTGTATGTCGCATACTGTTTATACATGTGTGTGGATACACTGACAGATGAGAGGCAGTGTGGCACAGGGACTAGAATCTTGGAAATAGCACTAGATTTTTGTATTCCCATTTAAAAAATATCCGTAAATAGCAGGTAAGAAGCATTGTGTGTGTGTTTTTTAGCTATTTTTTTCCATGAATGTTTGCAAGATTGGCAAATTTAAGTCCTTTTCAGAATTAACCATGTTGGTAACCCATCCTACAGAGGAAAGGGGAATGAAATGCATGGACTTTGTCAGTCAGCAGCCTCAGATTCTCTCTCCTCACCTATAAAAACCAATCTAGACTAGAAAATGCCTCTCTTGCCTTTCTGCTCATCCATTGCTTCCCCAGTGTTGGAGTCAGGTTTGGATGTGGTTAGTGGGTAATAACAGTGGGAGAGTGGCATGAGAACAGCAACCAGCCACTGAGGACTTAAAAAACAAAAAAACAAGAAACTAAGATATTCTCCAGAAGTCTGCCTCAGTTCTTCCACTGAAAGGATGTTAAACTGATCTCAGTTGTTGAGTTGAAGAGGTTAAGTTCCTGGACCATGGATAGTTGGTGGGTGCTGGTGTGTGTGTGTGTCTGTGGGTGTGTGTATATATTTTGGGGAGGAGTGGAAGGAGAGAAGTGAAGATGGAAAAAGAGGTGAGTGGTAAGGCTTAGGTATTGCAGGGATGAAGAGAGACGGTTCATTCATAGACTGAAGAGTAACTAATGTACAATTTAAAATATTCTGTTTTCCTTTGAATTTTGGATTGCTTTCAGAGTTGAGCAGATCTCCCTTCTCCCAGCCTTTTCAGTTTTTGTAGAACATAGTGAGTATATAGAATCTGACATTTTGGGTTGTAGTCTTGGTTCTGCCCTTTATTGGCTTTGTGACCTTAGTCAAGTCACTTACCCTGTATCTTGCTTTTCTGTTTGTAAAAAGGGACTGAAATGCCTACTGCATAGGATTGTTTTAGGGTTAAATGAAATAACGCATGTAAATAAAACAATATTAGTAACAGCAGTTGTTATTGTTGTTAGGTGCTGTCAAGTTGATTTTGATTCATGGTGACCCCATGTGACAGAGTAGAACTGTCCCATAGGGTTTTCTAGGCTGTAATCTTTACAGGGGCAGATCACCAGGTCTTTCTCCTGTGGAGCTGCTGGGTGAGTTGGAACTGCCAACCTTTCAGTTAGCAGCCGAGCGCTTAACCATTGTGCCACCAAGTCTCTTTAGTAATAGCAATTATTACTGTGTAATAAGACTTATAACCTAAGCTAGACTTCCAGAGAAACTTGTCTAGTCATGAAGAGAAGGAGTGATTGGGTGTTGTATCAAGAGGTCCTCAAATAGTTTATATGTATCTCAGGTGATAAGACATTCCAGAAAGAAAACAAAAGTCCTGACCACAGTCATGCGTATAGATATTGATTAATGGGAACCCTGAATGTCGGCACATGAAGTTAGCTAGTTGTGCATAGTTTTAAAGCCTGTTTAAATTAGAATTACTGTACAGTTTTAGAAATTCTTTATACAGGTTTACTAGAGAATACATTTCATGATCAATCTAGGAGTATTTGAAAGGAAGGAAGAAAATAATTTGATAAGTGGCTCTTAGGATAAATAACTTTGGTGTCAAATGGAGGGTGTCTTAGCAGGTGCTTGCAATGCATGTCACTCATACCAGCACTCTAATAAAAGCATAAGACTTTCATTTACAAAAACATCACAGTGCCAACATTTGGGAGAACTCCACTTGTGTTTTAGATTTGGTTGGACAGAAGTGATGATGATGTGGCTAGACTGGATTGTTCTTGAACAAGGACAAGTTGTTGGTTTTTACGGACTCTTTTTAAGTCTGAAAGTGTCTTACTTAAAAACGACTTTTAGTTGGGTCAAACCTCAAAATGTTTAATTAGTAACGTAAACTGTTTTGACTTTATTGTCATTTAACTCGTCTTTAAGTCAGTCTTCTCCATCCCTCCTTTTTATGGGGTTAAGAGAGTTAAATACTTAGAGCTGTGAAGAAAAAAAGAGTTAATATTTATTACTTAATATGATTTAATTTTTACTAGGAACAACTGGAAACCGAATAGGAAGTGGTTAGAACATTTACTTTTTTCTAAACTAGATTTGGGATTATTGTCCATAACTTGTGTGGCACTTGTTGCTTGGCTCCATGTGATCCCAGGGGCAAGTTTGTGGCCAGATCCTTAGGGCAACTAGCCATGGTTAGTGATTGCACCCCTCACTTGCTTTGGACGGCAGGTTTGGAAAGTGGAGAGATTAACCCATATCCTCAGTCCCTTCTAGGGGAATACCTTAAATCACATGTCACATTGATGCAGTGTGAAAAAAGCATCATATTCTTTTATGAAGTATTTTATAATAATGTTTATCATATAACTAGGGGCTCTAACCAGGAGTTAATAGGAAAAGTTGTTTCGCTGTTTGCACATTAGTTAAAGAGTAACTAGGGTGTGCAGAAAGCAGAATCAGAACATTGATTAGCTTGTTTAGATTCTGGCACGTAAGTTTTAATAATCTGTGTCATGCCTTGTCATTTTGAGAACATACTTGGCATTTAGCTGCTGTTCTGTTCTTGGATACACAAAAATCAAAAAGCAAGTATTTTAGTACATGAAACAAATTGCATCCAAAATTTTTTAAGAAATGTAAACTGGATTGCTCCTAATAGCAGAAGGATTTGGTGTTTTGTCTTTCTAATGCATTAGAAAAGATTTGCTTACATTTATGACTTAAAGTTGATGTTGACCTCAAAGGGGAGCACATACATGGGGTTCTTAAATACTGATTGCCTTTCACAGCCTTCTGGAGATGCTTACGTACTCCTCTAAATTTCCCGATGGTAAAGCATCGGTATTTTTGGATATGACTTAGAGTTATCATGTAACAATTTCTGTTCTATTTACAGTCACCAAATAAGGGAAAAGCTGCTTATAGTAATATGAGGATCACTGGTCTTGCAATAATTAAATAGACTTGTTATACTACATTAATCCCTTTTGGAACATTTGGAATGACTTTTTAGTACTAACAAACACAGCATTAGAGCCTACAATTAATCTGCTTTTTGTATCCAGTGTTGGTATAATATAAAACATGTGTATAGAGAAACATATTTCAGGTTTAAGAGGAGTTCATGGGAGGACAAAATGAAATTATATTGAACTGTCGAACAATACAAACATAATTCCAAGTACTGATGTAATATGGAATTTGTTTACAATCAGCAGAGGTAGAGAGATCATTCTTAGTGAGTTTTTGTATTTTGGTGAATACTATATTTGAGCTCTCAGAATGACTTTTTTTTCCAAGATCCACATTTTGTACATGACACACCAGGTGTACCCGTTGCCATCAAGTCGGTTCTGACTCATAGCGACCCTATATACGACCAGGTATATGCAATATGAAATAGAAACATTTGTTCTGTCTCTGTCCAAGAGTTTGCATTAATACCTCGTGAGCTAGTGTTTCTGGGTACCTGGCATGGACACAGCTATTTATTAATCCTTGAGAAAATTAAGTACACCAAATTTTAAAGTCTGGTCCGGTTTTGTTCTGCATTTTCACAGAAATGGTTTAAGTTTATGATAGACTCCGCATTCACTATTCAAACAGCATTATTGCAGATTTGTTGGGGGAGTTCGGATTATGTTTATATCTCATCTTATGGAAGCACCATGAGGCGTACTTTCTCCTCAATGCGGCCTCCTTAATTGCTGTTGAGTTTTTTGTACCCGGGATGTGAATTTAATCTAGCGTGTACCAATTTCAGGGAAAATATTTCGTGAAGGCTGAAGTATTAGTCTAATTCCAGGACAGATTGCATGCTTATGTACAGAGTACTATGGAAATGCTGAGATTATTGAGTGGTTTGCAGCCATTTTAGACCATGTGCCTGGGACCAGCAAACACATTGTCAGGGAAAAACATGATGTAGCAACAATATTAGATCATGCAAATGAGACTACTGAATAGTAATAGTTATGGGCAATATTTTGGAAAACACTGATTAGTGACAGTTTTATTACAGCAAATGTATGTATCAAGTCCCCAGATTTCATTGTAATGTACTGAAAACAGATGTCAAAGTGTCCCAAACAGAATTTCATGGTTAATCTACATATTGCATTGAAAGTACAAACCAACCATTTGGAATTCTGTTATTTAATCCTTTTAGACGGAATGAAAATATACAATTTAGATTTACTCCATTCTTTCTTTTTAATTTCAGTTTTTGTTTTCTAGGGGCTGATGATACATTATTTTTCTGTTTGCTATTTTCTTAAGATGCATATGGGAGAAGACATATCTGCATGTGGACATGGTTTTACTTAATATACTTTGAACTGTAAGTTTCTGAACGTAAGGTCTTTGCATTAAAAAAAGAAAGAAAGAAAGAAAGAAAAATTAGGCTCTAAATTATTTAGTGACCCAGTAATGGAATTACCTCCTTCTGTTCCTTTGTTTACTGACATAGAGTTTCACTCTATGCCACATAGCTATGGAGGCAGTATGTGGAAATGGAAGAGAAGAAAATTCGGGGCACTACTGCTTGCAAGTTCCTGTGAGATTTTGGGCCCCTCAGTGACTCAGTTTCTTTATCTGTCAGGTGAGGAATTTGGCCTAGAAGACTCTCCACTGCTCCTCAGATCTCTAGCATCCTAGGAATTTGGCTTCTATTTACCTTGCAGAAGGATGATCCCCTTCATATTCAGCAATATTTAAGTGATGTTTAGCATACTATTGTTAAATTTGGGGGCTTAATATATTTTATTTATTAAAAAGAAACAGAAAATGTGTAACCTGATTCTTGAGTAACGCTTCCATGTTGCTCAGTTCAAAGTTCAATAGTCAAATCATTTGGTTCAGTCTAAATAAAAAGCTTGTTTTTAAAGAAAGAGGCCTCTAACTCATAGAATTTTAAAGCTGGGAGAATCCCTACAGACCCCCTCATTTTACAGCTGTGGATACTGAGTCTAAGAGGCCCAAAGCCACTTTGGTTGCTTATGTTAGTTTTACTGCTACCTGGGCATAAATAAGCAAATAATTTCGTATAAAATGAGACGTGTTATTTTGTGAATATAGCAGCAAATATTTTAAAGGCCCATAGAGGAAACAGCATGATTAAAAGTCAAAGGACTTTAATTATTATTTATAATTTATTGAAGTTAGTTGATCCACGAGTCCAGTTTTTCTTTTATACTTTTTCATAGGATGTGTTTTAATGAAGTCAATGTGCAGCCACGGTTTGTGGGGCCTCTTTGATTTCTCCATGAGAATGACTGCCTTTCTCTTTCTCAGTGGTTGGAAAACACACTAACTTATGGTCGGTAATATCAAGGATTTGATAGTGATTGGAAAACAATGGGAAACCCTGGTGGTGTAGTGGTTAAGAGCTATGGCCTAGAAGACTCAGGTCAGCAGTTTGGATCCACCAGCCACTCCTTGGAAACTCTACGGGGCAGTTCTACTCTGTCCTATAGGGTCGCTATGAGTTGGAATTGACTCGAAGGCCATGGGTTTTTTGGTTTTGGAAAACAAGGAAGATCCATTAAAAATGTACTGCCAGATTTGCATCAGTATTAAAGGTCATATTTGAGATTGGTTGTAAGCAAAACTTCCCTTTTTTCCTGAAAACCAGATGTTTGAAGAAAAGGTGGAAGCTAGTTATGAAGAATTGTTTTAAGTTCTGTTTCCTGGATGTCTACGATGTTCAGATTAGTTTGGCAGTTACCAGGTCTCCATTTTCCTTTGTATGGTATATATGTCTCCTCTCAGTTAAAAAACTGCATTTTTTTGGGGGGGGGGGGCGGGGAGTTTAAAACAAACATCCATATACCTTCTTTTATTTAAGAGATGTGTTTCTAAGAACTTTTTCTTAGTTTAATTTTTAGAATCTAAACATTAAATTCACAAGTGAAATTCAATTTCAAAAAGAAACCTTCAATGAATCCTTTTTTTTAAGATAAGAATTATTTTGTAACATGAAAGATTTATCTGTAATTTGTGTTTTAACGTGCTTGTGTATATGAAGGCACCCCTGAATACAGTAGAGAGCCCTGGTGGTGCGGTGGTTAAGAGATCGGCTGCTAACCAAAAGGTTGACAGTTCAAATCCACCAGCTGCTCCTTGGAAACCCTATGGAGCAGTTCTGCTCTGTCCTGTAGGGTCTCTATGAGTCAGAATCGACTTGACGGCAACAAGAATACAGTAGAGATTGATAAATTAAAGCAGAGATATTAACAGCATTAAAAAAAAGTTTAGTATCAGCTACCTCTAGTAGCTAATTTTCAGTTTGATGATTTGTGGAGAAAGTTTGAAAGCATCTTTTAAAGGCACAATTGTAGATGGAAAAATAGATAAAGATGGGTTTTATGCAGTGGTTAAGCGTATGGCTGCTATTTGAAAGATTGGGGGTTCGAACCCACCCAGCAGCTTCATAGGAGAAAGACTTGGTGATCTGTTCCTGTAAAGACTACAGTCTAGAAAACCTTATGGGGCAATTCTACTCTGTCACAGGGGGTCACTATGAGTTGGAATTGACTTCACGGCACCTAATAACAACAATTATGCAAGTGCGTGAAATCAAAACCCATGGAAATGTTATGGGAATGCACTGTAACGTAAGTATGCATGCGTGCATGAATGAATATACATTATTTAAATTGAATATAGACCAACCAAACCAAATACATTGCCGTCAGGTCGATTCCAACTCATAGTGACCCTATAGGACAGAGTAGAGCTGCCCCATAGGGCTGGTGGATTCAAACTGCTGACCTTTTTGGTTAGCAGCCAAACTCTCAACCACTGCACCACCAGGGCCCCTACACCCAGCATAGTAGGTACCAAAACTGCCGTCAAATAGACTCCGACTCACGGTGACTCCATGTGTGTCAGAGTAGAAATGTGCTCCATAGGGTATTCAGTGGCTGATTTTTTGGAGGCACCTATAGGCTGACTCAACCCTCCAACCTTTTGGTTAGCAGCCAAATGCATTAACCATTTGCACCACCCAGGGACTCTTGCTTACAGTAGTTACTCATTACTTCTGTGTTCAATGAGTGAATGTTCACCACGTTTCACTGAGCATTCCAGAAGACTTGGCCTCTTTTTTTTAAGGGCAAAACATTCAGTTAGAGACAATGCAATAACAAAAATGAGAAGAAAAAAATATTAAATATAGCAAGAAATTCAAATATTGTAGTTGCCATGTAAGGTCTTAAAATCTATCTCTAAAGAAGTGAATGAATCCTAGCAAATCACAATGTTCCTTTCAGTATTTGTGAGTGACTTAAGGAAACAGCCTTTCCTAGGAGCCGTAAAGACATGCTGGATTCCTGTATAAATTCCTTGTTAGAATCCAGTATACTTTACTACTATCCATTTTTCATAAAGCCTTTCATTTGAGTTATAAGAAAATTCCGACATGAACATAATTGGAAACAAAAGCGAACGTACCCATAACTGTTGCCTAGCAGGGGATACTCAAGCCCCTGGTATTTTTGTAGGAAACCAAGACTTTAAAATCCCAAACATTTTCATGGGCTTGAATGGTGATATATACACATGTGTTTGTATGTCTGTGTGTGTATGCCTAAATATATTGAAAAGTTGCTATGAGTCAGAACTAACTCAATGGCGTTTAACAATGACAACGACAAATATATTTAAAAATATATGTATTTCTTTTTTAAAAAAACATATACACCTTCTCCTCACTTATCAACTCTCTCCTTATCTGACATTTCGCATTTATGACAATAGCAAAAAATCTACTGTCCAACAATTTTGTGCATTAAGGATGTACATCTGGTAGTAATGAACGCTGAAGTGTGAGGCAAGAGTAACATTAGCTTTGATGGTTAAGATTATGTGCCAGCTTGGCTGGACCAAGATTCTCAGTGATTTGGCAATTAGGTAAGGATGTATCTTGGCAGTTATGTAATGATGTAATTTGGCAGTTATATAATGATGTAGTCATCCTCCATTTTGTGATCTGATGTAGGCATCCTCCATTTTTGCATAACACCAATTTTGCACAATGACCTGGTCTTTGGAACCTAACCATGTCAATAAGTGAGGAGAAGGTGTAGATATTTTCTTTATGGCTCCAGTAGCACTGAATTATAGTCACACAAATAAGGTTGCACCACCTCAATATTTTGTGTAAGGTTATTTCCTGAAGAATAAATTTGACTGTTTTGTCTTGTTCATTAAATATATGTTACATAATTTAAAAAAATTATTTCACTGGAGATATATTTTAAGTGCTTAAATATTTGGTATTGGGAAATCTTCCTCAATAGTCAATGGATGATAATTTTATCTTATTGTTCGTTTGATGAGTCATTAGATTTTTCCAAAGTGTATATATATATATTTGGTATATTCATTCTCCTTATTTTGATATATGCTTAATATGATTCCACACGTATCATATAGTCAAGGAAATAGGCATATGTGAATTTATACAAATGCATCTTTAAGGAAAATATAGAACACTTGGGATTCAGGTGGGAAAATGGTTGAGAAATGCGTTTATTGAGTAGGAGCTCTGTACTGAGAACAATTTTCAGTGTTTTAAGGAATTAGAAAAAACATGGTGAAAATATTGACATCCTTTCCCAAATAATTTACAAATAGAAAAGAGAGGATAATGGTCACTCACGGTGTTTATGAGAAATAAAAATGTCAAAGATAGCGGAACAAGTATACAACTAACTAACCGTCTCACCAACTACTGTAAATAGCGAGATATGCTGAGCTCTCCAGGAGGAGACCCTGAGGGACTGTCATGGAAGGGTCACAGAGAGGAGGTGAGTCTTCAACAGAGTTTTCTCAGGGGTTGTGTAACAAAAACAAAACAAAGTGAAACAGATAACCAACGGACTCTATTTGGCAACGATACATACTGTTCTGAGAATAATGCATTTCGGGTTTCTTTTGTGACGTATTTGGGGTTGTGCTTAAAAACAATTTGCTAATGAAAGAAAAATCTAATAGGAAATGTTAACCCAGATGCTGAAAGACTTAATACTAAATGACTTTGATTGGTTAATCTCTTTCTTGATAATTTTAGATAGTAATATTGAATTCTAATATCTAAATTCTTATGTATAGCTTAGCTCTTAGATTTCAGTATATATACTATACACATGGTTAAGAATATTTTGTGAAGTATCTTGCTAATTCTATTATTTTTATAATCTTAAATTAGAAATATGAGTATATCTTTGCCATGTATCATTAGTAATAATTTGTATTAAGATATTTTATAATCGAGAGGATAATCCTATAGGTGACTAAAAATCCTGGAAAGCAGAATATTCTACAAGAGTATTTTATTTCAAAATATTCTGAGGTTGACTGAATTCAATTTTGAGTCTAGTTTACATCACTATTATTATTGTTTTTAAAATCAAGTGTGGATCCCCAACATAGAAGAAAAAAAAATTGTTTCAGTATGATGAGGTGTGTTTTTTTGTCAGGCTGAACTATCTGAGCTGATGCAGATTTATACTTTTGTTGCTGAAAGCTATGGGCTGATATATAGTGACCCATCCAACAGTAAGATAACTCCCCACTTCACATACTGAATTTTCCTAATATATTTTGTTCTCTGTGAATGTCACCAGTTCCAGAGTATATTGTGTCTTCGTAGATAATTACTGAAGAAATATAAAATGAAAACAATGGCAATCCTGTGACTGTAGCTACATTATTGGTCTTTTAAAGTAGCTTTCAGTCTTTTAAGGGTACATCACTTAACACCTGAAGGCAACTTAATTTAGCATGCGAAATTCTCAGTTACTTTGTTCCTTCAGCCAAATAAAAAATGAATGTAAGTTCCTAGAAGGAAACCATCAGGTTTTCTTCCCCCAGCCCCCTTTTCTTCTCCTTATTATCCATAAGGGGGTATACAATGGATTGTGTTGATTGGGTAACTGAATGTTGATTATGCTGTGTAGATGTGGCAAAATTATGACCATAGAACTTTAAAAAGAAATGTTTCAGTATGACACTTTTATGATGGCACGTTAAAACTTTTTTTCTGTTGACAGACAAGCTGCTTAGTCATTGAGCAAATATTTATTGAGCACCTACTATGTATCAGGTATTAGAATTACGTTATAGAGAAGACATTTTACTGATTTTACAGTAGAGAAAGATAATTTAAGAAGTATTAACCTATATTGATTTTTTTTCTTAAAGCATTGCAGTTAAGGTGTTTAATAAATACTCTGTGAAAAGAGTGATCTAGTTCTTCTGCAAACACCATGAAGGACAGGATTTATGGAAATCTGTGACGATTTCTGAGAAGATAGTGAGATCACAAAAAAGCATTACTCTAATGAACAAGTATAATTTTTTTTCATCTGTATGATGAAAAAATATTTTTAGTGAGATATATATGGCAATAACAAGAATGCCATATGACACTTCGTGGCAATTTTCTTGCAGAAAATCGGAAATACGTCAGGATGCATTTCTGGACTCTGACTTTGCTCCTAACAAGAGTAATAGCATGGGGCTCTGGGTGGCATTAGCACCATACCATTGAGAAATGAGAAAATGGGGGAACTGTAGTGAAGCTTAGAGGAAGTCCCTGGGGGGTGCAAATGGAAATGTGGTTGGTTGCTCACCAAGCGTTGGAGGTTCAGATTCACCCAGAGGTGCCTTGGAAGAAAGGTCTGGGGATCTACTTCTAGAAAACCAGCCATTGAAAACTATGGAGCACATTTCTACTCTGATACCCATGAGGTGCCATGAGTCGGAATCGACGACAGCAGTGGAGTGAAGCTTAGAGGAATAGTGAATACATGTTTAGGCTTCGTGATGACAATTGTAATTGGAGGAACAAATAAGAGAATAAAATGTGGCGTAGGGGTGCAACTAATAATTTCTCCAACTCCTCAGATACCAGCAGATTTATAGCAGTTTTTGCAATTAACAAGTCAGTCTGGTGGTACACGGACATGGAAGGAAGTGCCTAGGAGGGCAGGGAGTTGGAACTTCCAGGAGGAAGTGTGCAAACAGTGCCATAAAGGTGGGAGTCAGGAATACTCAGTCTGGAACCATGTTTTGATAATTTTCAGCTGTGTGACTTTCAGAACGTGTTTTAAAGTCTCTGAGGCTCTGTTTCTTCTTATGTAAAATGTAGATTATACTAATCTTAAAAAGCTTTTTGTGAAGGCTAAATAAGTCATTAGTTGTTGCTGAGTTGGCTCCAACTCATGGCGCCCCACCTACAGCAGAAAGGAATGTTGCCCAGTCCTGTGCCATCGTCATGATTGTTGGTATGTTTGAGACCATGGTCGTGGCTAAACGAGCTAGGGACTGGAAAAGGCCTTGCAAAGTGACCTGCTGCTCAACAGATAACCTGAATAAAGGTGGGTAGGCTTTTCCAGGTGGTGGCCATTGCTCTAGTATGTACTTGACCAGCTAATGTTTATTGAGCATTTACTATTTACCAGGCATTGTTTTGGGAGTTTCACCTGTGTGAGTCATTTAATCCTCAGTAACCACATGGGGTAGACACTGTAGTTACTTTCCTTTCACAAATGAGGACTCTGAGACCGAGCTAGTCAGGAACAGAACCTGAATTCGAACCAGTGTAGTTTGTCTCTGGAGTTATTTCTTAACACTGATTCTAGATGGCAAAATTTTTTTATGCCCAGTAGAGGAGAAGCAAGAAAAGAAAAGTGTTACGTAAAGTAAGGGATAACCTCCTTATGTTAAAAAAATAAGTTCATTTTACTTATTCAAACATTTTAAAAAAGGAATTGAAATGACCATTGGTTTTATCTTTGATTTGTAAGTTATTTCTTTAAGTTTTGGTTTATTAATTTTGGTATACAAAGTAAACTACTGATTTGCCAAGCTAATCTTTTCTTCTAAGCTGAACAGTCTTTCTCATTTGTTGTTTCCTCCTATTCTGTTGTGCCTTTGTATGAGACGCTGAAATGGGATGTGTTTATTGTGCAGGTGGCAAAGGATACATAAGGAAAATAAAGCAGCCTAAGGAGAGGATTAAGCAAGTCAGGAGCCATACATAATAACCCAACTCTTCCAGAGTAGGTGTCATGGTCTTTACGATCAGTTTATGATAAAACCCTCTCTGTCTCACTATGCCATGCTGATTAATGGTCTTCCTTACAAGCCTTAGAATATTTTTTCCTTCTCTTTTCCACATTCATTTGAAAAGTTGGAATATTTGTTTCAGGTTTTGCGACATCTGTGTACACCTGAGTAAATGTGAATGTATCGTGTGCTTTCTGTCTTAAGAGGTTTCTGAAGGAAATAGATACATGAACAAAGAACATATATTTTGATTTCCAGAATAATTTCTTTGCTGATTTTTTTAAAACAGAATCAGTTTTTAATTTAAAAGTATTTTTGAATTTTGGGTGCTTGTTTTGTGCATTACTTAGATCAGAGGTTAGGAGATTTCAATTCCGCAAACCTTCTCCCCAGGTACTTCATTCACTTTTTGGTTCAATGCACTGATTTCCTTCTTAGATAAGACAGTAAATCTTAGCGGGAATGATAATGTGATGAGAGTATCTAAAAACAAACCCACCTTTCTGCACAGAAAGGAGCCCTGGTGGCTCACTGGTTAAGTTCTTGGCAGGTAAACCAAAGGTATGCCGTTTGAACTCACCAGCCACTGCACGGGTGAAAGATGTGTCAGTGTGCTTCTTACGACCTTGGAAACCCTGGAAACCCTGTGGAGCGGCTCTACTCTGTCCTGTAGGGTTGCTATGAGTTGGAATCAACTAAAAGGGGATGGGTTTGTTTTTTTCTACAGAAAGACAGGGATCCCTCTTATTATTACTGTTTTATTCTTACGGTAGTAATAACTGGCAGTAATAATAATAGTGATAAAAACAACTACAGTGCATTGAAAATGTTCTGTATACAACATGAACTGTTTAATCATTAGTCATCCAAAGAGGAAGGTATTATTGTCATCATTGAACAGATGCAAAACTTGAGTTTAAATATGTTGAATAAATCTCCAGTCAGACAGCTAGTAAGTGATAGTGTCAGGATTTGAACCTACGACTGCCCGTCCTGCTCATGTTCTGGACTTCGCTACAACTGTCTTCTTTTAAAAACCTGCATTTCAGTATTCCTTGAATAAAACAGTTTCTTAAAAATAAAAAAGTCTTTTCTGCATTTTCAATGATATAAGTTGCACTTTAAAATGATAGAGATCTGTGAAGCAGAGTATAAAAGCTGAGACCAAATTTCAGTGTGGACCTACCTAGAGTAAGAAATAATTATATGCATTCTCTTGTTCTGTCCATTGTAAGTCTTTCTTCTTATTACCTGATGATGTGCCTTGGTTTGTTGGAAGACATTGCTATTCTGTCCCTCACCGAGCAACAAGCAGTCGCGCCTTCTCTGGTATTCCTGGAGACCGACATAGAACATTTAAACTTATTGACTTTCTGTTTTTGCCCAAAACATGAATGTGGATACTTTTCTCTTTCTACTCTTTCCATTTCCTCTCAGAGATGCTTCGTCAAAAGAACAGTGAGGCCCAGGCTGAATAAACTTGAGTTCAGGCTGCATGGAACATCATTGGGCTGCTCTTGCCCTAAACGAGGAGTCGGATGTCCTCCAAGACATTATGTTAAAGCCTTTTTAACTGAACTTTCAGGAGTCAAGGTGCTAGACTTGCACAGAAACTATTCTTTCTAGGCTGGAATGTGGCAGTTCAGACAGGATAACTTTGATCACCCAGATAAAGTGGGTACGCTGTCGCCATTTTGACAGTTTTAATTTGTATGGTTCTTACTCAGTTTAATACAAATTTCTTAAACCTATGCCCAGTGAGTGGTGTGATGGCATAAATATATAAACTCTTTTTTTTTTTTTTTAAGAAAACCTTTAAGAACAGCCAGTGCAACTCATTCCTCAAGACCTCCAAGTGAAGAATGACAATGGTATTTACTTATGTTCTTAGCTTTCTTTTAGAATGTGTGCCAAACTTTAATCTTTGGATTCCATATTTATGTGGTTATTTATTTAATCTTTTAACGATCTCAAAATTGACTTAGCCAGACTAGCCCTAAGATGACAATAACAATAACAACGATAATAACATCCAATATTTATTAAGCTCTCATTGGATACCAGGCACTGTGTTAAGTGCTTTACATAGCATATCTCATTTAATCCTCACAACTAACATGTGTGGAAGCCATTGTTATTATCACCATCTCCTTGTTGGAAATAACAATATTCAGGCAGAGAGAGAGTCATTCATGATCCAGATTCACCCAGCAGCTGGCAAGAGGCAGACCAGGGATTTGAATCCGGATATTCAGGCCTGGAGCCTGTGTAGTAGCTCATGTGGTGGCAGGGTCTGTCTCGTCTCCTCGTTAGTCTTGTGGCTTTGGGCAAGTCTGCTCACCTTCAGGAAACTGTTTTCTTATCTGTGAAAAGGACAAATACTCTTGCCACCTGAATCAGATTCTTAAGAAGACCAAATAAGAAAAAAATACATGAAAAAAACTATGTACACTTCTAAGAAATACGCAGATAGATGTGATTATTTTAATGGAATAATTAAAAAAAAAAGCCCGTTGCTGTCGATTCTGACTCATAATGACCCTATAGGACAGAGTAGAACTGCCCCATAGGGTTTCCAAGGAGCGGCTGGTGGATTGGAACTGCCGACTTTTTGGTTAGCAGCTGAGCTCTTAACCACTGTGCCACCAGGGCTCCTTTAGTGACATTATCAAATTCTAAAGATTATGTTTAACATAGTGCCATTTCTGTGAGTAATCTCATAAAAAATCTCACTTGTAAATGGGGTTTAAACTGGACCTTTGCATAGTGGGCCTCTACATATAGTATGTGGTTGTTGTGATTTCCGTATCTGTTTTGTTGCTGATTGTTCAGATCATCTTTTGCTTTGGAGGAAAAGTTGTTGCGCACAATACTACATTTTTATCCCAGAATGGGGGTATTATGTGTAAAACCCAAACCAAACCCATTGCCATTGAGTCTTATAGGACAGACCTTATAGGACAGAGTAGAACTGCCCCAGAGAGTTTCCAAGGAGCACCTGGTGGATTCGAACTGCCAAACTTTTGGTTAGCAGCCATAGCACTTAATCACTATACCACCAAGGTTTCTGGTATTTTGTGTAGATAATATTTATTAAGTGTCTCTTGCCCTCTTGATACCCTGTGATGCCATTTTGGTGGAGGAGGGGCAGACTTACAAAAAGTGGATATAATCTGTCTATAGCTAGTAAAATGAAGTAGTTGAATAATTATTATAGAAATGCTATCAGTGGCAAGTAGCTAGTTTAAACATTGAAAAATTACCCCCCAAATAATGCAGCTTAAACTTAATTTATACTATAAAAGAAGCTTTTGTACTGAACCACCTTTTCTCGATTCTTCTTTCCCCCTGAGTAGATACAGCTGTAAAACAGAATGTTTTTAGAATGAACACACACCACACAATTTTTCTTTTAGACTTTACCTTTGACTTTTTAATGTATAATAAGATTTCTGAAAAATAGTTATTTGACCCAGAGAGTACATATTTTATATTCCTTTAGGTATTTATATCACTTAGTAGTTCTTATGTTCATAAATTCATTTCCCTGCAAAAGACAGGTGTGGGTTGTGTGGCATGCATGTGTGTGCATCGGAACGTGTGAAATGGAGCTTGGGGATTACAACAATTTAGTCAAGGTCATAAGTGACCTGACGTGCCCTCGGGCATGCTGTTTATAATTGCTGTGGTTAGTTTTCGTTCTCACTGTTTTTACCTATAATGTCAAAACACAATTATATGGAGTTGGTATGCTCACTAATAGCAGGTTATCTCTGCATAGTTTATAGACAGAGTCAAAAGCCAACAACTCTAATTACATCCGTGTTTCTAACTTAGCAGCAAGCTTGAGAAGTGTGGTGGAAACACGTGGTGGATATAGTGCAGCCAGTAGGAATTATAGGGTAAAGTCATTGCTGTGCATACTTTTGGTTTTATAATAATTGTTCCTTAAATTTTGTTTTCTGAATTTTGCCACTGTCTGTTGTGTTTATATGACCACATAAAGAGCGGTTCAGTTACGTGTCTCTCCACTCTATTTTTCCTCTTGCCTGCCTCTGTAAATGTACCAGCTCTTTTCACTTTCTTCTGACTCAGCAGACAGTACATTACAGTTAATAGTTTTCTGAAGCAGCCTGATATTCATGCTCTATGGAACCCATAAGACTACCACTATTTGCATTATATGTTTAATTGGATAATTATGGGAACCATGTTGAACTGTTAACAACTGTCAAGCCTTTGATTAATCTTTTGAATGTTCATTGGCGTGGTTCAAGTTAGCAACCACAATACAGATTTTTGTTCTTGTTGCTGCTCTCGTAATTATTTGAGAGAGTAAAAGCGATTTTTCTAGAAGAAAAAAGTACTTTCCCATTTATACCCATATTTACATATTATGGTAAAAAGAAGCAGTGTAACTTATGGATCACCATAATTTGTTTTGCATCTGATGTATGACAGTTTAATAAATGCCCAGACAAATTATAAGAAAGCCTTCTCACTCTTTTTTAATGATCTCAGTGTATAAAATGTAAAGGAGAATTTTTACTTTTGAAATAGTATAGATTTGAACCCATATGTGGAAGGGGTACTAGAAAGGGAATCTCCAAAAATTTGAAGAATATTTGGTATTGAACCATGGAATTAGGAATCAATTATCTTAAAGGAACATTTGAACTAGTACAGCAGAAAATTTTATTTGAACATAAGTAACTCTCAGGCACCCTTAATTTTTGGCATACCAATGTATTTGTGGAACAATAACTGTTCTGATTTTCCCTCAAAAAAAAAAAAAAATATCCCTTGCCGTCGAGTCAATTCCGACTCATAACAACCCTATAGGACAGAGTAGAACTGCCCCGTAGGGTTTCCAAGGAGTGCCTGGTGGTTTTGAACCGCTGACCTTTTGGTTAGCAGCTGTAGCTGTTAACCACTATGTCATTAGGGTAGTATTTGGCCTAACAAGGTACAGTTTAGAATTTTTGTGTGCTTGTCTTTTAGAATTAGAGAAAACAAGTCAGGTGTCTAGTGAAAAGTTACAATGAACAACAATATTTGTGAACAAATTTTAAAGAGTTTAAATAAGTCTCATAACAGACTTAGAGGGACTTGTGTTATACTGACCAGCTTCCTTATATATGCTGCAACTCACTTTTATTAGAATGTTTGCTGAGAAATATTAGACTTCTATTTCACAAATTTCAGGGTAGAACTTTTGACAGTATATCTGTGAGGTCCAGCCTTTTAAATATTATTTTTTAATTACAGAAGTGACACTTAAATAGTTTTTCATTGTAAAAACTAAAGTAAATAAAGATAAGAATTCTCCTGATCAATTTCTACTCCCAGGGAACTTCTGTTATCAGTTGGGTCTTTACCTTTCCAGGACTTCTTCACGCCAGGATTATTATTATTATTTTCTGTTTTGCTACTCATTGAGGAGAGTATTCCATTGCTCACAAAAGAGATGCATCCTCCACCTAACAACAGCCACCTCATATGCTCCCACCCTCAGCAGGTTGCTATCTTCTGGGTCCCACCTTTCCGAACATTATCTGGAGTAGGAATGGAATTCTTTGTGAGCTGGTTGCAACAGGAGAAGACAAGCCACAAAGTTGCCTTTTTCCCTTAAGGCAGCTAGAGATTGAACGGAGTCCTTGTGGTGTGCAAATGGTTAATACACTTGGCCGCTAACTGAAAGGTTGGAGGCTTTGAGTCTACCCAGACGCACCTTGGAAGAAAGGCCTGGTAATCTACTTTTGAAAAACCAGCTACTGAATACCCTGAGAAGCACAGTTCTACTCTGACACACGTGGGGTCACCGTGAGTTGGAATTGACTTGATGACAACTGGTTTTTTTACAGATTGAATGCTGAACACAGGAGCACTCACAATGTGGGAAATGCCATCTAACATCTACTTTGGAAAGAAATAAAATATGGGTGCGAGGGTGGGGAAGAATGAAGTATTAAAACTTACAGCAGGTCTTTCTGAGAAGGCAACAGTTGTATAAAGACTTGAAGGAGGTGGGTAGACATGTTTTTGTTGTTGTGTGCTGTCAAGTTGATTCTGACTGATAGCAACCCCAGAGAACAGAGTAGAACTGCCCCATAGGGTTTCCAAGGCGGTAACCTTTACAGAAGTAGACTGCCACATCCTTCTCCCATGGAGTGGCTGGTGGATTTGAACCACTGATGTTTCTGTTCATAGCTGAGTGTTTAACCACTGCACCACCAGGGCTCCTTAGGCCATGTTTAGGATTGAGAATTTCCCCTGATTGCCAAGGGGAGGCACTGATGAGTTTCCAGTTTAAGAGACAAGGCAGGTAGGCTGGCTGGCTGTCTACCTCCAAAAGGAAGATACCTCATCTGATGGAGTTGGATTTGGGAGGGAGTAGTGTGAAGGGAAACTTAAAGAAGGAGGCAGGGCTTGTTCTGGGTCATTAAGGCTGGGACACCATATGAGGATAACATACAAGGAAACCAAAGAACAAAGGTTAAATAATTGCCCAAGGTCACACAACTAGTAAGTGGTGCAATCAGGATTTGGATATAAGCAGTTTTGTTAAACTATTATTTTAGAACATCTCATGAACTGGCTTAGTGAGGCTAATTCAGGCTAGGAATCACCTCTTGAACAGACTTTGTATCCAGAGCTCAGATTAATTCCTTGCAACACCTCTTTCAGGGAAGTAAAATACTGGATTCTACCTGTCATTTCCACAGTGTGTCGTTTTGAAGTACCATCTTAGATCAAGTTAATAGGGGTGGAATGGGCACTTCAGCTGCTAGCAAAGCAATCCTCCTACTTGTGTTGAAAGTGTATTTTGGTGCTTTAATCAAATGCACAAAAGATGTAGGGGGAGGATTGTTTTAGATGAGAAATATGCAAAAAGAATCTAAACACCATCCTCATCTCTTGAGTTTGCATTATTATTATAAGACCATTGTTTACAATTGGGAGCTTTATGGTAATTGTACCTTCTATTGAGATTCAAGATGGCCTCTTCAACCAGCTCATAATAGGCTAATGAACTGAAGAGGAAGAGTAAGAAAGGCGTGTGCAGAAGTAGCAAATTCAAACTGGAAGCAGTACATGTTGCGTCCCATAAATATTCATCCGGGAAAATTTCTTAGGTGCCTTGAGTTGTAGATGAACAACTTAACTTCTAACTAGATTTATATTTTGTCAGCTGACATAAATTATTTCAGTCCCTGCTGCCTCAAAAGTCTTTCCTTGAAGTTCTGCCTTTTGACCTGCCTTTTCTATGGAGGTAGTCTGATCACTGTTAGCTTCAACTTTCTGCTGTTTGAGCTTTCAATAAGCCCTCAGTCCTAACCAATGGAGTCTTAGGTAAACTGTTTTTGTGAAAGGTGATCCAACTTTAAGAATATATTTATTAACGTCAAAAATAAGATTCATAGTTTTCAGGTATCAAGTACTTTTTTCCATCATAGTGACCAGCAGACATAATATTCTCTTACTGTCATAGAAAAAGGTAATAAGGACGATGATGGGAAGACCTGGCTTCTATTTTTGGTTGCATTATGAGTTACTGAGACTTGAGCTTCAGTTTTACCATCTGTAAAATGGTAGTATTAACAGTGACTGCTAAGGATAAACTTAGATAATGTGTGTCAAAGGGTTTTGTGAATTGTAAACTCTATCTGTCTGTCTGTCTGTGTATCTGCCTACCTACCTATTTACCTATCTTTGTATCTTTATTTTTTTCCTTCTCTCTCTCGTTTTATTAAACTGAAAAATTCCCAAGGGCAAGAAATATGCCTTATTCTTAGTATTTAGTATTTTGTTTAACATTTAGTACTTATTACTTTTTTTTGTATTGAGCCTTTTTCTGACTTTAAGGTTATCTTAGATGTTTACTAAAAATCTCCTGAAGTTAGTTAACACATTTCTTTCTCATTGTGCCTGTAATTTATAAGCGGAGCAAACGTCTACTCCTGGAAAATGCAGCCAAATGACACGGTTAGCTTCTTGCCTTGACTGTAAATATTTTTTCTCAGTCCCAGTTTTTCACTTTCAGAAAAAGCCACCACTTATGAATTATGCTAGGGTTAAATGTATAAATTCTCCACTAAACAGTCCATCCATTACACCTTACTACTGAGCCTTACAGGTCTTTCTGTCACCCCCAACCTACCTTTATTTTTCATGTTTTGCTCACTAACCCCCAAACCAAAACATGCTGGGTTTATTCACTTAAGGGTTCACATCTTTTCTTTCCCTGGCCATGGAGACAACCAGAGAGATACACTGGTCTTCCTTCTCTATAGTGTTGTTAGTTTATTTCCACAGATGTTTCAGACCTTTGGACTGTCCACTTTTGAAGGTCTAGAAGACGACTTGGATTGGACATATGTATCTTGTTAGCAATGTTATGACAAATAGTAGCAGCTGTATAAACTAATCTTTCTGTAGCTTCACACAGGGGACTCAATTAACAATGGACCACTGTCAGCATTTAATCCTTTTTACCTCTTGGTTCCTGTGAACTTTTCTACTGGACTCCAGGATTATTCTTACCCACAGACAGAAGAAAATGTCAAATACTACGAGTCAGTTGAGCTTCTCTTGGTGTTCTCTAGGTGACCTGGAGAAGAGCTGGCAGTTATATTATTACTTCATTGGTCCGGACTAGAAAGACAGACTGGTTATCAGGATGGCTGTGCACTAGTGACAGAATTTGGGATTGGCTTTGCTTTGGGATCGTTTCTGAATGTAGCACTGAAGTTCATGGTCTGAAGAAGCTGATGTCTGAAGTTTACAGTGACTGTGGTCTGAAGCAGGGCAGTGGGGGTTGAGTGGTAGAATTCTTGCCTTCCGTGAGGGACACACAGTTCAGTTCCCAGCCAGTGTACCTCTTGTGCAACCACCACCTGTCCATTAGCAGTCCATCCTGGGGATCTCGCAGGACCAAGCAGCATTTCTCTTCGTTGTGCATGAGGTTGCCATGAATTGGGGGCCGACTTGACGGCACCTAGCAACAACATGGTGTGAAGCAAGGCAGCATAGCTTCCCCGAGAGTCACAGGAGACACACATCTTTGTGAGCGCTTGCCTTGCAAACGTCTAATTTTGTGCATGATAATTCTAAGAGATGAGAAACAGAGAAATCCCTAGTGACCTTTTACCTTTTTAGGTAATTTCTATCATTATTTCTTGTCAGAGAAAAGAAGGCATAGTGGATGTTCAAGTACAATGAGGAACTCAGAAAAGCAGAGTTATAGCTTTAGAATAACAATTAACAAAAGTTCAGGTTCCAGTTTAAATGCACTTGACATTTGAACCCCTTGTTTGAAGTCCTTGTTTTAGGTCTATCTGTAGAGGACATCTGAAATTCCTTTGGCTTCTAATCTATGGCAGGTGAACAAGAATGGATGACAAAGGGATATAAAGATAGAGCTCAAACAAGTTGTTGTTAATTCTTTCTTTCACCTAAGAGGACTAATGAAAAGCTTAAATTACTAAATTCAGACTAGATCATTGTCGCTACTTGCCAAACAGTACATGCTTGTGCGTCTGTCTAATCCATATTTGAAAGCCACAAACAGAAGCACATAATTTGGCAAAACACCAGAAACATGCCTCGGCACACTTTGGGAGATTTTTCCAAATGACTTATTGATTCAAAAATTCTGTGTGTGTGTGTGTGTGTACCTGCATGCAGGTTGCCTGGAGATGCTTTAAATAAATTTTGCCAGTAAACCATATGTATTACACTTGATTTTGTAGTTTGAGGATTTTCTTTCAAAATTCTGAATTATAGAAAGCAAAAATAAAACTTTATTGGGCTGTTACTTTCTTTTATTTTTAAGATAAATAAGTATAACTTTTTAATCTAAAAATCTCCCCAAAATACATCAGGTAAAACATGATCTCCTTCAGGAAGATTAAAATATTCTTTGTTTAAAATGTTTTTTTTTTTTTTAAAACAAATGCATCACGAATAGGAACTCGGTATGAGAAAAAATTCTTCATAGCACCGTAAAGAATTTTCCCAAATCGAGAAATTATTCTTTCTTATGTTTTTTTACAAATGTGTTTTTTCCTTTGCCAGATTTCTGCTTGATATAGAAAAGATTCATTTTTTATAAAAGCACATCATCTGAATTCAATCGAGAATACTTGAAGATATTTAGAAGGTGACTACATGAAGTTATATTTACAAGGCAGTTGTAGAGGGTCCATAAGAAATCTTTGGTGTGGCCCAATTTCTTTTGCATGAAATTATTTTTAAAAGTCAGGTGGTTTTATAAGCAATATTTTATTTAAACTTTATGCCATCTTTTAATAGGTAGATATTATCAGTCCTCGTTTAAAGATGAAGAAATCAAAGCTCCAAGAGTTTAAATAAGTTGCCCAAATCATACAGCTAGGAAGTGGCAAAAGCAAGATTATTCCTAGGCCTGTCTGATTCCACAGATAATGCCCTTAACACTATAACTTTGAGCCTTTTTAAAGGGAGGTGAATAAATCAAATTGCTCCACTCAGTCTTTCATCCCCCCTTTACCAGGTAGTCTATTCCTTGAATTGTGACTCATACTGCTCTCAGATATTTTAACTATACAAATGTTGAACAGGAAGGTAATTGTACATAGGTTCTGTTAATCTGTTTTCTTACTTAAGAGTTTAAGTTATACCTTATATTTGTAAGTTACAAAGCACTTTTGTCTTTTCTTAACAGTATATTATTTAACATTTATCTCAATTGAATGAGGTCAATATTGTTCCCATTTTATGGCTGAGAAAATGGGACTGAGAATCATTAAGTCACTCACCCAACAGGTGGTCAAACACTTGGGGTGAGTATAGGTTTTATCTTTTCCCAACTATTTTTTGACTGCATTTTAACTGCCAAAGAAAATCCAGGTTTAGCTGTCCACTCAGCACTCAAGATCTGTAGAACTTAACCAAGTAATTGTTTGTGAAGTGTTTGTGAGCACCGTCTCACATTAAAGTGCAAACTGGTAATTGGTTGAGCTACCCGTATATGATTAAGAGAGTCTTCTTTTTTGTTACCAGTATATAATTGAGAAATTCTTTTTTTTTTTTTTTTTTTCCTAATTTCAAGGACGCTTATGATATGTTGGTGGGGTTTTGAGCACCAACAACCTTTAGTCTTTTGGTTTCATTAGGCATAATAGGATTAGATAGAACACAGTTAACTAAATTCACACAAATTTAAAAAAGAAGGGGGAGGGACAAGGAAGGGAGGAGAGGAGGAAGTTACTTCTCACTGCTTTATTTATCTTTTTTTTTTAGTGCAATTTGAAAACTGCCCCAGGAATGTAGTGTCTTTTCCCTCCCACTGCAGGCTTAGTTTTGTATGAATTCCTTGGTATGCAGTGTAGGATAGCATCCTACTCGGGTCCTTGTAGGTAAATATTCACAACCAGGAAACTGAGGTGCTAAGGACCTAAGCCATAGGGTTTTCATATACTCTTTAAGGAGCCCTGGTGGTGCAGTGGTTAAGCGTTTGGCTGCTAACCAAAAGATTGACAGTTTGAATCCACCAGTTGCTCCTTGGAAACCCTATGGAGCTGTTCTACTCTATCCTGTAGGGCTGCTGTGAGTTGGAATTGACTCAGTGACAATGGGTTTGGTTTGGTTTTGGTTCTTCAAGGCAATGCCAGTCAACTGAGCGACTCAGGAGGTAGTAATGAGCGTCTTCCTTCCTGGCAAGGCTTTCTAACCATGGCTCCCTGTACTTTCTTCCTCCCTGTTTACTCCAACTACACTGATATCCTTTTATTCTTCATCTTACTGTGACTTAGAGATTGACAATTGTCAGAATCCCCAAATCATTATGAATTCAAGTGTGCTCAACAATTAGAGGAGGTTGATTAAGAGGAAGTTGACATTAGATAAACAGAAAGGTAATGCACCTGGGATTACTCATTGAAATGTAAATAACGTGACACAGATGGGGAATTTACAGGGCTACCATGCAGTTAGACAAGGCTGTCATGGACCAGTCCATATAAAACTCTTATCAGAAGCGTCCATAGACAGCAAGGACTGGCTATTCCAAACTGAACCCCAGTGAGTAGATTGAAGATTAGGTGAATTAAAAACTCTTAGTGATGGCTTGCCCACTGGATTTCATCATAGATTTTATTAGCTTGATAGTCTAGGACAGTTGGTTTGACTTTCTCATGAAATAAATTAACTAAGAAACAAACCAAATCCCACTCTCTCTTATCTGCTGCCGAAACAGTGTTTCTGAAAGTTGACTACGTTGGTGTACTGTACATTTGATTTCCTCAAGAAAGAAGTTAATTTACCTAAAAAGCAAACATACTGCCACCACCTCCTGTCTGTTGCTTAAACAATGTTTCCAGAAAGATTATCACCCTTCAGCAGGCTCTCAGAATGGAATGGGCCCCATTTTTTTAAAGCTCACGCTCCCACTCCCTCTTTATTTTGTAAATTTTGGCCTGTTGAGACTTAATTCTTGTGCCTCATACTGGATACTTGCTCTAGAGAAACGTGATCCCAGGAATGCTGGTGGTTTGCTATTTTAAAATGATGTGATGCTTTAGATTTCTGTTCAAATCTAAGATTTCAGAATAGTCAGAAACTGCAAATAATCTAAAAGGGGAAGAGTGAAGAATGCTTCTAACTTCCCTTTGAAATGAATAGCTCTGCCAGAGCAGCAGCTATTAGAAAAACAAAAAACGACAAAGAAAAGCTGCTCAGCCCAGTGCACAGAGGTAAATTTACTTACATCAGACTGAAAAATGAGGGCTGGGCTTTGAAAAGACATCCCTTCTGACTAGAGAAAAGCTTGTAATTTTGGCACGGCTGCAGCCCTCCTAAGCCCCTGAGAAATTCTGAAAAACATTACAGAAGACTGTTCTTAATATTAATGGATGTCTTCCTGTGTGTGTGTGTGTATGGGTGTGTGTGTATGTGTGTGTGTGTGTGTGTGTGTGTGTGTAGAAGGAAGAGTGTCAGGGAGAGAATGAGAGAGAGAGAAAGAAGAAAAGATTATTTAGGATGAATAACTACCACTGGAAATTTCTAATTTCTGAAAAATATTTTGCATCTGTCGTTTTCTACCCTTTAACCAATAGAGTTTTTGTCAAGATGAGATTTAAGGGAGTATTAGCCATTTAGACACTTTAAGTTAGCCTTGCAGTATTGTGGCCCTCTTAAGAAGACTCTTCCTAAAATACATGAGGATAACATCGCTCACTGATAGGATCTCAAATCATGGTCTTATCTACGATATGACATCAGAGGTGAAAAAAAGGCTGTTTCCCTGTAGCTAATTGTGGTGAGTGTCACATTATGTTGTATTATAGTGAACAATTTCAGGGGCACCAAAAGCCTGTAGCTCTGCCTCTTGGGAGGGGACTTTTCCTTTGCAGCTCTGCTTCAGGAAACACGAACATTTGTGTTTTCAAGACCACATACCATTGGGAAGGAAGTAGGGGTGGAGATGCTCGCGGGGAATCTCTGTACTGTGTATGATCTGGGAACTGCTGGATTTGATGTAGCCTTTAGCAGTTTTCCAAGTCAAACTGACAACAGTACTGATACTTGCTAAGAATATTTTTCACAAAACAATTTGTTTACTTTTCAGGCTTGGACAGGCAGACTTCCGTCCAGCACGCCTGACCCACATGCCTATAACCTGTGTATGTGTGTGTTTGGGAGACACAGATAAATTCTGCTGCCAGGTAGCCACAGTTGTATTTCTTTGGGATATAGAACCGTTGTCCAACATGGCAGAGACACTTAATAACTGTGGGAACCAGTTATTAAAAAGTACCTCACAGGTTGTTGTCAGAAGAGACCCATTAACTCCTCCCAACCCTGAGTTGGCCATTTCTCCTGGGACACTGGCCCATGTTACCTAAAAGGATGGAACGTCTGTTCCAGTTTGTCATGTGAGGAGTTATGCAGATAATAAACAGGAAAGCTGTGTTTCTTTTCAAGATTGATGAGGTGGAAAAAAACAGAAAATTCACCCATTTAAAAAGGGTGCCTTGATTTGCTGTGGAGTTTAAAATGGGGAACATGTTTTCCCAGAAGTGCAAAAGCTCTGCTGTGTTGTTGGCTAGTTAATGAGTGATCTTCTCCCTGGCGTGCTCCGGCTGTGCATGTTTTCTTGACTTAGGACTGACAGTCTCAATATAATCTTAATTCATTTTTACTCTACGCTGACTAAATCTTCTGATTTGGCAAAGTAGAGTGTCAGGATTGCCATTGTTATGTTTACTCTGGATTTATATCTTAAGTTGAGGTTAAGTAACACATTTACATAAATCAACTCAGCGCTAGACTCAAATACAAAATTGTTTTACAGAGAAGGAAAAAAAAAAAAAAAAACTAATTGTATTGCTTCCTGAGATTTGCTTTCATTTTGAGCTTACATCTCGAAGGATTTAGAAATTTAGCATGCTGTTCTGTTTTAAAATGAACTCTTTTTGTGGGTTTTGCTTCTGTAATGCAGAGTGAAAATTTTTTATTTGCTAGAAATGGTTATCACTGTTGCTGCAATGGCATAACTTTCCTGGAGGTAGATACACAGTGCAGCAGGCTAATGTCATTTAGCAAATAGTAATGTGCTTTTACAGAAGGACTTGTGTTTTCTAAAATTGGCAGCACAATGACTCCAAAAGAACTTAAAAAGTTCCCTCAATAATAATGATATTGCAGACTGGTAAAGAGGCTTTAAATTTATAGTTGTAAATATTTTAAGTAGTAGTGTTTTTTTATTTTTTTAAATAATAGTAATTTATTGGATTCATGAAATTACCTTTGCAGAACTTATTTCTTCCATGATAACGGCAAGCAAAAATGTCATGGCTGTATTAGATGGTTCATTATCTTGTTAATTAGTATTCTGCTTAAAACAATTTTACTTTTATTAAAATTCACTTGTATTTATCACAATAAGAAAAAGATCCAAAATTTGGGGGTAAGATATTTTAAAATATATGCTATAATTGCAAGTGCCAGAAATATATGGGAAAAATAAGGGGTTACTAGCTATTTTAGGTTTATAGAAAACATACAATGAAAATATAATACTTTTAATACAATGAATTATTAGCAAAATCGCACTGATTATGAGATACAGTGTTAAATGTCTGACTTTTAAATGTAATATATATATATATGTATACTTTTATGGCCACTGGATGGAATTTTCCTTTTAACAAGGCTAGTTTTATACACTCAAGGTTAGGAAATGGAATAACTTTACCACAAGTCTTTATTTTCAAGTTGAGTGTATTTTCTTAGACCGTTGTCAGTACTTGTTTAAATAGTCTTCTGTGCCCAGGGAAGAATATTCATTAGCCTGGGTCCTTGTGAGTATATTTAAGAGGACCAAATGGCATGGGGTCACATTCATTATGATCAGCAGAGTTTGCTCTGTATTTTGGTTTGTTTAGAGGAATTGTCATTGAATCTCAAGGTGTTCCACTTGATGTTCCATATTCCTTGACTTTATCTCATTTTGCTCCAAATCACTTAACAGCAGTGTGGCTGCCTGGCCAACCACCCCATCCTTCTTGGTCAGTTTCGGTTGCAAAGAGAGGATCCACATTTCCGCTCTCCGAAAGGTGGAAGCATGTGTTTTGTCCAGCTGAGTCTCTCGGTCTGGTTTTTTTTTTTTTCCTGGTCCTAATACATGTTTATTCCTCCATGTGACAAATCCGCAGTTGTGTTTTCTTTCTGAGTTATAATGACTCAGATGTCATAATTAATTTGATGAGCAGGTGGGGGTTATTAGCCTTGTGCTTCACTTGCTAATAGCTGCACAGTTTTTCTAAAGTACTCTTTCAACTAAGGAGGCATTTCTTCACATAGAATAAACAGTACAGCACAAAAGCCTCAGTTAGATAACTATCCGTGGGCTTGAAAAGCTGCCAAGCAGATGTTGTTATTGGAGCTGGCCCAGGCGAGATTGGGCAAGGCAGATGCTCGCGGGGAGGGGAGGGGGAAGGAGAGGGGGAGGAGAAGTAAGAGAGTAGAGGTTGGGGGGAGAGAGAGGTCTCCAGGACCCTAGGGCTTTCTTTGCAGGGGTTGGGCCACATTGCGTTGGGGTGGGAAGTGTCTTCTCCTAGCCACCTCCATGGTTTTGGCCTCAGGTTGGTCCCTTGAAATGTAAATAAATGGGGGTGGGGGTGGGTGGAGTGGGTCCTTCTCTAAATATCCACACGGGAACGCATCTGAGTGTTCATCCAGCAGTCGAGACTTCTGGTTTGCATTAGGTCGGCTGTGTGCAATTTTTGAAGGGCCTACGGAGACTCTGCTTCATACCTATCCACATATGTAATGGACATGATGGCCCTGACATTTACCAGAACTCATAGGTTCTGCTTTAGTGCTGTAAATTAGGTTGTGCAAATTTAAGACAAAATGCAGTTTTGTTTCCTGTCACCTCACTATATAATCTTTCACTGAGCATCGCCACTCTTTATTAAAATGTTGCAGAAATACGGCATACTTTCTGAAATTAAAAACGATCTTGGAACATGTCCGATGTGTATGAGGCAAATGTGTGGAAGGTGTAATCTAAGCTGATCTCGTTTCTGTCCTCTGCCTTTTTTTTTTTTTTGGTGATCTAAGGCTTTTTAAAACTCATCTCTCCCCTTCACTAGATTAAATTCTGTAATCTCATTTTTCTTCGAGTTGATCTCAAGCCAATGGTCTGGGGAATTTATAGCCAAGGGATAATTTTTGATAATGGGCTATTAAAACACTCGCAGCTCCTACCCTGGCTTTCAAATTAGTATGTGCACAGATTGTCTTTCTTGGGGAAGAAGTCTTTCCCTTGGCAATAAGCAACTGCTTATGTGCCACCAGCAGTATAAAAGCTTCCTGTAATGCTCATACCCAAAACACAGGTAAATAGTAAATGATAAATACCAATGGTAACTGTGCAGCGTGAGCAGTGACTTTGCCCAGGATTTTTGTTTTATCCTTTGGAGAAAAAAAAACCCTTGTTTGCCCGTATTCAGAAAGATTTAGTGTATTCTGACGACAGGGTCTGCTAATAGTTTCCTTAAGGATGGAAGGACAGTGGCTTAAGACAGCTGTGCAAGGTCGTGTAACTTTCAGTGTTGTTGCTGGTGTGCTTATTGATAGGTTAAAATGAATAACTCACTGAACAGAGGTCAGGTAGCACCTGTATAAACAATGAATTTGTCCTTCAAAAATTTAGGATGTAAAATTCATAAATATACATAGCTCGCCATTTTGGTTTTTTATTCAGTTCAACTTCCTTTCCTTTCTTTAGCTTTCTGAAGAGTGGTTAAAGTGAAAATTACGAGTTCCGAGAAGGCAAACAAATATGTTTGCCAGTGCCCTGTTTTAGGGTGACTGAGGTTTTGTTAGCATGAGGTTAAAGCCAATACCCTCTGACTAAAGAATATATCTGATCAGTATCTCGGTCATTTTTCACAAGAAAAAAGTTTTGGCTACATAGGTGCATGTAAAGTAATACAGAGCCGTCGGTTGCAAAACTGGTATGTTAGGAATTGTGCTGAGGTTTGGCATAAATGATTTTCTTCTTCATGTGTACAGTTAGGCTTCAGATGGATCATATGTGTGAAATGCATTGCTGCAGCGTGTGCAGATGGTAAGGACACGTATGTCTCAGTGCCATTCTCTTAACCTGTATGCTTTATCACTCAATAGCCTGACAGATGCATATGGGTGAATTAATTCATTGCCCTCTCTGTTGATTGGTAGTGCCTTTGGAAATGCTGCAGTAATTTGGCAAACTCATTCTTGATGGGGAGCGGTCCTGAAAGTAATGAAGAAATGGCACAATTACAGTTCCGAACTTTGTACTCAATTATAAGCTGTCTTCACATATAAGGTCTTAAATAGTCTGTAATGTTAAAAAAGAAAAGGGGGGAAAAATCCCAAACAAACAAAAGTACTTTTTTTTTTTTTTTTTGGATGCAGCATTTATAAAACTTCATGCCTTATTACCAGCAGGTGCTGACTAAAAAATTCCTAAATCATTTTAAATCTACACAGAATGAGATATGATATTATGGGTGATGTCAGGTTAAAAAGTAAAAGTTCAGTCTAAGGACAGAGCTTATAAAATGTTTTTTAATATAATACAGCACCATTATAACATTATGTATACATATATACATATATGATTTAAGTTAATGTACATATACATGCCTTCATTCATTCATTCATTCATACATACTCCATCCCCCCCACACGTGCCACTTATTTTTTTATTCAGTTCAACTTCTTTTCCTTTTTTTAGTTTTCTGAGGAGTGATTAAAGTGAAAATTATGAGTTCTGAGAAGGCAAACAAATATGTTCCCCAATACTCTGTTTTAGCACAGCTGGGGTTTTGTTAGAATAAAGTTAAAGCCAATATATGAACTCAAATAATTTTCCTGAAACAGAAGAACTACGTGCAACAATTACTAATATAATTTGGTTAGCTGTAAGGTGGAGATTAGTACTAACTTAATTTAGTAAATGATTATACTGTACCTAGACCATCACCTATATATAAAATTGAAATCCAAAGCAGCTACCATAAACGCCACTTTAGTTCTTCTAATTGTGCAGGTTCAAGGGGCATTTGTTTAGTGCCTATTATATGCCTGGCTGGCTACAGAATTTTGGGAAAATACAAAGACCAATAAAGTGTTGATCCCTGCTCTCTAGGAGTTTACAATTTAATCTAGTAATAGGAAAAAAAAAAAAAACAACACATAAAACCAACTAACTCATATAGAACAGATGGTAGACAATGCCATACAAAGAAAAAGTGCTATTGGAGTGCAGACAAGGGAATTCAATAATTCACAAGGATCTAAAAGGCCCTTGTAACTCAAGAAATGAGCTTGAAAGATGAGTATAGTTTTCTCAGACAGGGATGTGCGGGATGGGGGTCCCAGAGGTTGGGAATAGCATGAGAAAAGGTGAATCTTTGGGAATGGGTGTGCCATGTTGGTGGTTGGGTGCCATGAACAGTAAGGGGGTGATGACTGGATTTTAGGCTGTGTGGGGGGAGTGGAGGAGCATTGTAGGGGGCTAGGCTGAAAGGTTAGGGTTGCTGAGGGCTTCAAATTCCACATGAAAGACTTTCCAGTAGGTAGCTCTTCAAGTTTTTGAGGAGTTGTAATTGGACTGTCTTTTAAGTAGACAACCCTGACAGCAAAAGGGAGGATGGATTGGCAAGGGAGAAAATAGAGGCAAATGAGGAGGCCATTTCAAGTCAGGTCTTTAACTTTTATATAAAATATTATGTTTGTCTTCTCCATATGTATGGTAGATAGCATATAAAGATTTAGAACATACAACATAGACTTAAGACTTATTCACTTAGGTAGGTTTTAAAAGCTTTCATTGAGTACCTGCTATAGGCAAGTGACATTTCTAAGGGCTGGGGATACAGCAGTGAAAAAGACAAACACAGGCTTTGCCCTCAGGGAGCTTAAATTCTATTAGGGGAGGATGATTAATCAAGTAAACAAATTAATAAGCAAGTTCCTTTTAGAGTTGGTAACTGCTATGAGGAAACAGAGGGCTATGAAATAAATCTACAGATTCAACGGGAGATGAGGGGCGGGGCCTTCCTTAGCTACAGTCCTTTGGGAACGCCTTTCTGAGGATATGAAATATGAAAAGATGAGAGATATCCTGGTATCCTAGTACTTTGGGTACTAGTTTATGACCTCAGTTAGACACTACGGTTTAGTTAAAAGTCCATCCGAGGCATTTGCTCTTACAGAGATAACCTCAGGGACACGTTAACATTTCATGATTATCAGAAAGCTATCTGGAAGAAGTATTTCACTCTATTCCTCTATAGGCTGCCTTTGCAGAATCATGACAACCTTAAGTTGTCTTCACTGTAAATGAAATACTTAAGAAACGTTTTGTATGTAAAATATTCATATGTAGAAGACTTTTGCGTATTTTACAAAACGACTGTTTCCTATTATCTTGTTGGGTGTCCCTTACTCAACTCCCCTGTAATATATTTCTCCTAGCAGTCCCTTCCAGGAAGCAGACTTAGGTTTCTGATAAGTTAGCATCCCTTCTGTTATCCTATGACGAGAACTGTGTAATCCATCTAGTTTTCTTCTTTTCCCTGTATGCTAGGAAGCCCAGAGCTCAAAATTTGTGTTGCTTGGTTTGTTTTCCTCTGCTTGGATTCTGTGATAGAATTTTCTACTTCTTGTCTGCTTTCATCACCTGGATTTTGTGTTTTATTTTACGTTAGTATGCTATTGTAGCTTTTAATTAAATCAAGTGTCAAGCCATTATTTGTAATAATAAATCAATAAAAATTAGTCCTGTAATCTGGTGTGTAGGAGAAAACCGAGGACGGAAACCATGAGAATGGACAGATTCGGGAGCTACTGAGGAAAGAGAACCTGGAGATGGATGAATCTGAAGGGTGAGGGAGAGGGAGGAGGAGAAGTTGACCTTAGCACGGGGTGAATGCTGTGGCTGTTGACAAAAACAGGGAAAACAAGAGGAAGAGCAGGTCTGAGGGAAGGATAAAGACTTGGACTTTAGATAAGCTGTTGGTCACATGCACTGCTGTGATATCTAGCAGTCAATCAAAGAGTGTTTAGAGCACAAGAGAAAGGTAATGGTTAGGAATACAGACTTGAGAGTTATTCCCAAAGAAATGATATTGAAGACTTGGAAGTAAATAGATGTGTCAGGGGAGTGACTGCTTCTAGAGAAGATCTGAGGCCTGCAGGTGGGCCCTTGAGGGTTGTGTACAGTGAGTAATAAGGAAGAGGAGCCCCTGTCTCCCAGCCCCCTGGACCTTTGCACATTGTCACCACTCCGGAATCCCCATTGTCAGTCCTTCACCTGCCTAGTTCTGATTCGCCGTTCAGGGCCCACCTGAGTCATTTTGTATTGCGGTAAGCGGACCCCTCCTTGTCTTAGCTGGTTGCCTCTCCTATGTGCTCGCATAGCACTGTATATTTCCCCATTATAGGACTTACCGTAGAGTTTTGGAACTGCTTGTTTATTTCTTGCTCTCCCCCACTACAGTGTAAACTCATTGAAAAGTGTCTTTCAACCGTCTAGCACAATGCCTAGCACATAGCTGGTGCTCAATATGCATTTGTTAAGTGAATTAGTAAGCTAGAAGGGGTCATCCTAAAAGTGAGAGGAAGGCTGGCTCAGAGATTTCGGGGTGAGAGATGAGCATCTAGAGAGAAGGACACGATGGGCAAGATAGTAGTGTTCATAACGTGCCTCCCTTGCAGCTGGAGATGCTATTCATGGTTTGTGTGTGTGTGTGTGTTTCCTAGTTGCGAATATGGTATAACATCTAAGGTAGCCAGGAAGACTCTTAGATATTGGTGTTGCCTTGGAGAACCCACAGTGGGAGGCATCTACCTTTACTCTGCATCCTGATCTAAAGGACTTTGCTGGAACCCAGGTATTCCTTTACCCAAATAAACACGTTCTGATCCAGTGGATCTTTGCGATTGCTCTCAATACTGATCCTACAGAGCTTCTCATGTTGTTCATGAATCTGTCTTTCTACTCACTTAACACTGTTGATAGTAACTGAATGTGCTTAGGCTGCAGCTTGAAAAGGAATTTCATGAGTAGAACGTTGTCAGGCACAGGAATGTGTTAGGGAGGGAAGTCATTGAACCTGATTTATTTTAAAGCTAGATTAGATGATTATCTGCCTGGTTTGCTCTAGGTGTGGCTTTGCCTTAGGTGGGGGGATAGCCTAGATCCCCTTTCAAGTTTCTCCTGGGCCCTCACATTCTCTGACTGAAATTTAAAAACTCCTATTTTTGGGACTGTTTGTATTCTTTTTCTTCTCCACATTCTTGAAATTTAGCCTGTTGAGTATGTAGATAATGGTGTAGGAGAAGATGTAGCAGAAAAGAGCCTTTGAATAGTTAATGAAAATATTTGTCTTCTTATAAACTGGATAATCCTCAGACACCTAAAGACTCATCACTGATTATTTTTGCTTTCCTAAAGAAACCATGGTATATGTCTTTTTTCCGCCTACATGCTCTCAGGTACACAGACAATAAACCAAAACCAAACCAAACCCATCGCCATCATGTTGATTTCGACTCATAGTGACCCTGGTAGGACAGAGTAGAGCTGCCCTATAGGGTTTCCAAGGCTGGAAATCTTTATGGAAGCAGACTGCCACATCTTTCTCCCATGGAACGGCTGGTGGATTTGAATGGCCGACCTTTCAGTTAGCAGCACAGTGCTTAACAACTGTGCCGCTAGGGCTCCTTCACACCAGCAATAGGAGTCCTTTAACTTCTTTACTCTTATAACATTATGTAACAGCCTTTAATAACTTACTTTATTCCTAGAACATTATTTATCAAGCATGTACTTTGGAATTTTAAAAAATGACTGAAATATAGAAACAGATGTCTGGGAGATGATAATTGCTGTTGCCTCGGTGGTTGGAGTAAGCCTGAGTGTATAATTGACCCACCTCTCCTGGTAGCAGAGAGAGGAAAAAATGCATATGACTTTTTGAAATGTGCTATGTGTCTGCTCCTGCTAGGAACATGTACTTGCTTTAATTTTTTAGACTATTTTTAATGATCACTTCTGTACTTCTATGGAACCGTGATGGTGCAGTGGTTAATGGCTTGGCTGCTAACCGAAAGGTCAGCAGTTTGAATCCACCAGCTGCTTCTTGGAAACCCACAGTTCTACTCTATCCTAAAGGCTTGCTATGAATCGGAATTGACTCGATGGCAGTGCGTTTTTTTGATATACTTCTATAGTGTTCACTGAAAATTTGTTCCCCAAAGGCTGAAAGTCTGGGTTAGAGGCAAAACCTTTGAAGTTTGTCTTCTTTCTTCCTTTGCACATTAAAATAAATCAAAACAAAACTCTAATCTCTTCTTTATTTTTGACAAGCATGGGCTATTGTTATACCCTGTGTCATTGAAATCATTCTTTCTCACTTGAACTGAGAATTTTTTTCAGGGTTGCCTTTTCACCTCTAGCCCCGTGTTTTTGGGGGCATAGACGTGACCCAGGAGCAGTTATCGTTTGTATGGGGAGAAAGTAACTGCCAACCTGAAGACAATATTTGGGTTAATAGATTACACCATGTACTTTTGCTTGTACTGAATAGGCTCCTTCGTTTGTCTGAGGCTCAGTTTTCCTCTCTCCGTCCCTAAGCTCTCCAATCATGAACTTGATAGGTTATGTCCATAATTGTTTTTTATCCTGGATGCATAAAACAAATTCTTTGGGTTATTTTCCAAACTGTAAATACGAGGAATCTGGGTGGCATACCTCTGTGCAGATAGCCAGATCCCTTTGAGTCACCACATGTTGGTGCTGAAGTCCATATGTATAAGGGTTTTGAGTCAGTCCATTTGGAAAACTGCATCTAAATTCCACCTTTCTCCCCCATACTTTTGGAATGAGTTCATGTTTTAAATATTTTAATCACCATCTTTTTCCAAAGACAAATGCAGGTACAGAAATAGACTTTTCAAAATAAGGGTACATGCTTTATTTTGTTAGAGCAATGAAGCAGAGTGCTGCAAGTGGAAATTATGACCCAGTGTTTCTTCACAGGGAAGAACTGACGGCAGCCATTTCTTCATGAATGTCCTTGAGTTTGTGGCTTTTGTGAAACAAAATCCCCCATACCACTGAAAATGCCACTGAAACAGCCATCGTTAGTTAAATAATAGATTAAAGAAAAACAAAAACAAAAACAAAACACCTCGATTAACAGTAGTTTGTTTAGGGGCTGTAAAATACAAAGCCATATTATAGGTTAAAACAAAAAGCCACAACAACCCACCCTATCAGCCCTTTTCTTTTGGGAGGAGTGGGCCAGATGTTTAAACAATAGGGCAGGGTATGTGCATACGCAGAACTCGGAGATCTTGGGAAAGAAATCTTGTCTGCACCCCTAGTGTTTCACAGTCCTAGACCCCTGACCTAGAAACAGTTTAAACAGATGTTTAGTTCATGGGATTTATGTTGACACTGAAAAATTTTCCCCCCTTTGGTAATGGCTGCCTCTCAAACTGGAGCTTTTTCCTAGAAAAGGACCAGAGAAACAGCTACATCTCAAAACTTTTCTAGATTCATGTTGAAAATGCTCTGGTGCAACAGGAACAAAACAAACAACTACCTCACCAGCCATTACTGTTCACGTGTGTGAACGTCTTGTCTTTCCTCCCTTTTAGTTCTATGTCTAATGAGTGAGTATAGGAGTCCTTGCATGGCACAGACAGTTGAATGCTCGGCTGCTAATTGAACGATAGGCAGTTCAAATCCACCCAGAGGTGCGTTGGAAGAAAGTCCTGGTCATCTGCTTCAGAAAGGGCACAGCCATTGAAAATGCTACGTGCAGTCCTACTCTGAAGCACATGGGGTTGCCATGAGTCAGAATTGACTCAACAGCAAATGGTGATTGTGATGGTATGAGAAGACACATTCAACAGTAACAGAGTTCACTAAAGGAGAAGAGACCTCAGGAAGCCCCTAGAAAGTATGAGCCAGCATAGACTGTGATTTCTTCAGCACCCTTTTCCTTTCCTCACCTTCATGCGTCTCCCCATGCTCCCTCTCTGAGTGATGATTCCTTTCAACTTTCATCCTGAGTGAGGAGTTCATTCCATAACTTCGGTCAGTCAGAAATGGCACCTTGCATCATAGCTGCCTCGATGAAAGTGTTCATTTGATATCTGAAATATTTCCATGTACATTCGCTCTGCTTTGACTTGCAGAAGGAGAAAGAAAGTAGTTTTACTGGAGGCAAAACAGCCACCTGTGAAAACTAATTGCGTAGGTAGAGGTTTGATGGTATCTCTGGGAGGGATCCAGCAGGAAGAAAGCAAATGTTCTTTATCTACAAGGAAATCAGCTGTATGCCAAACTGACCCTCTTCATCAAAGCCAGGATTGAAATATCCCGTCGAATAGGTGGACTGTGTTTAGGAGGCAGGGGTTGGGGAGGGCGGTGGGAGGGAGGAGTCACTGCGGAGGCAGGTGCAGAAGATAAGCGAAAAATGACAAACATGTTAGACTCAACTCAATGGCCTCATTAAGGACTGCAGCGTGATATGAATGGTGTATCATTACTTTCAAACAAAAGGTTGAGATGTGGCTGCTTTTCACTTCCTTCTTTCTTCCCTCTCATTAAGTGTTCCTTTTCAGTCCGCAGTTCTACTATCTTGGCTTTTTTTTTTTTTTCCCCTTTCTTTCCTTGATTCCACCAATCTAGTATACTCAAGGGTTCCTTGCTAATAGAAGGCCAAGAGGTACTGTGGTGAAAAGGCAGGAATCAATGATGCAGGCTACCTTTCCTCACCACTTGTGCAGCTCTCTAAAATGGTTGCCCACAAGTTCAGAAATAGCAGGTCCGTTGCGGCTGGGCCTTGGACATATTAGTGTGTTGCTTCTGTCTGAACCGGATGTGGAAGGCAGATCTGTGACTGGTCTTCCAGATGGCAGAATCTGAGCTACCCACAAGAGTCTACATTTTATCGGTCACTCTAGTGAGATATCAGCTATCGTCTCAGTACTAGGTGTGCTCAACTAACACACCTACGTGTTGCCTTAGAGGTGCAGTCAGAGAGGTTTATCAGCGTGTGTCTGCACACAAGTGACCTTCCTAAATGGCTATCGTCCATGGGAAATTAGAACTCTAGGAGAGGGAAGAGTTCCTCGTATATGAAGAACCTTCAGATTTAGGGGGAATTTCGGAAACATTAGACAACTCCTCCAGGAGCCCAAAGAAAGTACTCCTTTAGAAAGTGACTACGGAGTTTTATAAAAGCTACATAAGCTAAGTAAGAAAATGAATGAAAATTTACATGATTTTTAAAAGAAGTATTTTTGTTTAGAAAGCCCTGGACAATTTCTGAGTGTCTTTGGTCATCAGCGCTTGGATTGGTCCTCTGTGTGTTTACACAGATGCGCCGCAGTCCTGGGGAGCCGTGGGTAAGGAGACCTGCGGGCTCTCTTGGAGGCTCTGTTGGCCTTCAGTTTCCACTGACTGGAAAGTCACTGGATCCATATCTCTGATGTCCATGGGCCTCACTTATCTCAGTGCTCTTTGGCTTCTCCCTACCTCTCTCCTCGCCTCAGTGTCTTATAGGTTCTCTCAGGCCCCAGCAGTTTTACTCCGCACTTAGTGGGGAGAGTGCTCCCTCCAGAGCTCCAGCCCTCAACCGTTGGGGCCTTTTCAACAAACGCTAAACTCGCACCAATGCGAATCCATCTGGAGGCTGCATTGGAGGCCAGGACTCTCAGATTCAACCCCAGTATCTAAAATCTCTGCTTTTCATCAGTGCCTTCTAGCAGGAAGACCCGTCACACCTAAATATGTCACAGTGCCCCTGGGCTTGTCTTTCCAGAGACTGAGCCTTCACTCATGTGAGAAATTTCTCCTTCCTCATACATAAGAGGCAGTCGCAGGGTCTTGCTCAAGCTCCATCCACAATGAAGTCGTGATTTTTTCTATGATGTGTAAGAGCTCAGAACATTTTGGTGTATAGTAGACCCTTGACATTCATGAGAGATTTTTCCAAGGATGCCTGTGAGTTTCCCAATTTACAGGTAGTCCTTTGGTATATAATTTCCTCTCTAGGCATCTGTATTTGACCGAGAACCATCTCTTCCTTAGGCTGCTTCTCTTTCTCTTAATTTTCATCACCATCACAAGCAACTGACTTTTCTTTCAGTGACCTTTTGCTTTTTAAACAAAGAAACAATGTTATCACTTCATGAGCTTTATATATAACAATGACTAGAGAGAGCACACCAAATCAGCTCTGAGATATGGATGTTGAATAGTTGGCAGAGTTCACTCAATACCTAAGAGATTCTCTCCAGCATTGCATGCCTGAGATTCAAGTTTGTCCCTTAGCAAAACTACACATTTGATTATAGAACTCTCTCTCAACCTTACAGAACGTTTATTAATATTTCCTGGACCTTAGAACACAGTTTGGGGAAACACTGGTATACTGTATCAGCCCCCCATTGAAGGCGTGTCCTCGAAAGAAGGTATAGTGAAAAGAACCGTGGACGGTCTGATTCCTGGAACTTAGTTTCGAGTTGAGCAAATGTTTATGTGTATGTGTGCATGAATATGTGTGATGTATATCTTTAATTTTTGTAATATCTATTACAACATGCTTTAAAAATGGGATGACACCATTACTAACTAGATTTGTGAAAATATGATATAAAACTTAAAAAAGATTATTTTGGAAATGGTCGTGTAATAGAAAAATAAAGAATTGAAATAGTGAAACTATTTCTCAACGTAGTTTCATAGTTCATACCGAACCTTCAGAAAAACCTCATCTGGAGTGGCTTCTACCGTAAGATATCCAGGGGCAAACTCAAAAATATATCGCTGGTAGCAGCAGCAGAAAGGTTCACAGGGGATACAGTAGTGTGACCTCATCAGTCTTTGTTCAAGAAGTAGGAGATGCTTCTGAGCTAGGTTTGTGCTACCTCCTGGCCTCCTGGGAGAAGAGACCCTGGCTGGGGAACAGGCCTGGGAAAACTGGGTCCAGTAGCACGGGGCCATGTACCCCATGTGTGTAGAAATGTTCTCAGATACTTAGACAATATGCTGTTCTCACCCACCAGCAAAGTCCTTTGACTGGAAGGGCTGAATTATTCCACTTAATCCTGAAAGCATTGTTCCCTTACTAATAAGCATCCAAGGTTAAACAGCCTGTTGGTTAAATTGCATGTTGAAATAAATTGCCCTGTTAGAGCAGTTATAAAAGTAGTAGATCTGAATGAAAGTTCTCAGTGATGATAAGCGGTACCTTTGCTTCCATTGAATTCATATTCAAAAATGAGTCATCAAAGAGGTTCTTTTACGGGCTCACTATGCCCATAAAAGAACACTCAAGATGCTTAACGACAACAACAGCCACTAAAAATGTAACAGGGGGAAAAAAAAGCCCACACTGTTCAGACAGTTTAGTAAATTACATTATTCAAACAAAACCTAATTATGGGAGATACTGGTGTATTGCAGTAAAAAAAAAAAAACAAAAAACTTGTCCCTTTTAAAAATCTCATCTTTCTTGATTACTGTAACAAATAATTCTATTTGTATTAATAAATTCAAAGACAAAGAAACCATAGCCTTGTTGACCTCATCGCTGACATTATTTCTTTATTACTGAAGATTTTTGAGATTTTTTCCTCGTTCATTCACCACTGAACTGGGCACTGAGCATGCTGGTTTTTTGCTGGTCCTGGGGATTCCACAGTCTAACGTGCAGCTTGTAGGAGAGCAACCTCCTGCCTTTCATAGCCTTTTGCAGCTGTGCAGAGGCTGTCAGGAGGCACAGCAGCCACTTTGTGTTCACCATATTCTGGGCCTTTACTCAGTTTTATGTGTGTATCATCTCATTTAATAATCACAGGTTACCAGTTGTTGCGGGGTCGATTTTGACTCATGGCGACACCATATGTTGCAGAGTAGGACTGCTCCATAGGGTTTTCAAGGGCTATGCCCTTCCAGAAATTGATTGCCAGGCCTATCCTTTGAGACACCTCTGGGTGGATTCAAACCCCCAGCCTTTTGGTTAGTAGCAGAGCACTTAACTGGACCCTGCTCTTATCCCCGTTTTACAGGTGAGGAACCCAAACTAGCAGGTGTCAAAGTCAAGTTCAGAACTAGGGAAGCCTGGCTTTAGAGCCCTTGTGCTTAACCCTCAGACAACACTGCCTAATAATATATTAGTAGTATAATTTTACTAATATTATATATTAGTAATTATAACACATTTATAGTATATATGCCTTTATATATTAACCCATTGCCATCGAGTCGATTCCAACTCATAGCGACCCTGTAGGGCAGAGTAGAATTACCCCATAGGGTTTCCAAGGAGCAGCTAGTGGATTCCAGCTGCCAAACTTTTAGTTAGCAGTCTGATTTCTTAACCACTGTGCCAGCAGGGCAGTAATATTAAAAAATGACTGAGCCTTTGCTACTAGTCGGGCCCCTCCTCCAGATTCTCCTACTTCTAGGCCACCTAAAGGCAGCCTGAGTCTCTCACCTCTGCTCTGTTCTGATGAGGCAGAGCAAAATCTCACTAGAACTAGGGGAGTGGCAAAACCAGGCCAAACTATGCCATCACCTCTTCGTTCCTGGTTCTATTTAAAAGGCAGGCGTCTAGAAATGAATGGCCTGAGAATACTCAGGTTTTGAAGATGGCCTCTGGAACTGTGCAGAGTTGGCGTGAATCACCAAGCCACTCCTGTCCTGCTCACCCTTCTCACCCAGTTGGTCTTGTCACCTTGTGTCCAATTTTATGAGCTCATGGAGAGGTGATTAAGTAACCATGGCTCTTATGATTGTGTAATTGTGACTGCCAGACAGGCTAGTGTTTCTAAAATATTTGAATGGTATGGCATATTCTCTTTCCTTCTGGAAGTTAGTGGGCTGGAGGCGGGAATACAAAGATTATATTTTATTCCCCTTCCTTTTTTCTTCTTCTTCTCTCTCTGTATCTTTCTACAGTCTTTCTCTTCTTCCTGCTTTTTCCTCTGTCTCATTCTCGTCATATATTTTCTTCTTCATTTATAGCAATGAAGTTGGTAGTGTGGACTAAAGAGAAGTTTGTTTGTTTTTTTTAAAGGAAGAGAGCTTGTCTAGTTAACATTTTTTTGGGAAATATATTTCTAAATATGTAGAATGAGTATATGATTAATATTTTTTTCTTGGTCATTTTTTCTCCTGTAACTGTATTTTGGGATGGGATGAAAGAAACATTTTGAGATTGCTAGGTCAGAAATGCAGTAAGACTTCTCTCACCCTTAGGTTTAACCCTTGTAAGCTTTGATGGGTACTTTTGTTTGTTGAAGGAAGGCTGAGAAATGGCACAGTGGTTAAGTGCTAGGCTGCTAACCAAAAGGTCAGCAGTTCAAACCCACCAGTCACTCCGCAGGAGAAAGATGTGGCACTCTACTTCTGTAAAGATTTACAGCCTTGGAAACTCTGTCCTGTAGGGTCACTATGAGTCAGAATCAACTTGATGGTAATGGATTTGTTTATTTTGTATGTGAGTGCTGTTAGAGGCATGCTATCAGGAGGGACTAATCCCTGGAGAAGGATATCATGCTTGGTAAAGTAGATGGTCGGAGAAAAAGAGGAAGACCCTCAACGAGTTAGACTGACATAGTGGCTGCAACAGTGGGTTCAAGCATAACAACAATTGTGAGGATGGTGCGGGACTGAGCAGTGTTTCATTCTGTTGTACACAGGGTTGCTACGAGTTGGAACCGACTTGACAGCACCTGACAACAGCTGTTAGAGGGAGAGGGCTCTAGAAAAAGTAGGTTAAAATGAATGCTTTTGGTAAAACACAATCTGCATGGGATGTTTCATTTTATCTGTACAACAGCCTTTTAGGGCAGGTACCGTTATTAGCTTCATTTTACATATGAGGAAGAAGTAAAAGGACTTCCCAAGATCACACCACTAATAAGGGGTGGATATAAACTAAGTGCTTTGACTCCAGGGAGCCCTGGTGGCACAGTGGTTAAGAGTGTGGCTGTTAGCCAAAAGGTCGGCAGTTTGAATCTACCAGCTGCTCCTTGGAAATCCTATGGCAGCAGTTCTACTCTGTCCTATAGGGTGGCTATGAGTCAGAATCGACTCAATGACAATGGTTTTTTTTTACTCCAGGGTCTTAGACCCTAGAGTCATAAATAGGGGTGGAAAATAAAGGACTTTGGCTAACTTGAACAGGGTAGAGTTGAACTAGAAGTCTTGGAAAGCACTATTTGATCATGAGGTGGCCAAAGTTGATGAACTTTTCTGCAAAGCGTTCCAAGACTCATCAGTAAGCTGGATTGTTTAAGAGTAGTTTGTAATGACCACTTGAAAGTCTAAAACTTCGTCACTCCAGCTGTTTCATCAATAAAAGTGAGTCATAATTTTCTTGGTTATTTTTTTTTCAAAGGTGTTTAAAGTGTTAATTGATCACCACTTGTAAAGCACTTGATATAAACTGAAGCACGTGTAACATGTCCCCATTAATTATATTAGGTATGATTCTTACCAGTTCATTGCTGGTGATCAACATGCCCCAGACATTCATGCCTCTAGTGATCAGCACGCCCTGAATTATATCATGCTTTGTGAATGAAGTTTATCATCCCCTGAATCATTGGCCACACACCCATTTATTGAAAATAGTAAACAAGGCAGTTGCTCTAAGTCATTGATATGCATTACAGTTTAGTCCTTATGTGGTCTTGCACTAAAGATTTGTGAGTGATACGTTAGAAGAAGAATGATGATCAAAATTTAGCAAGATTCTCTTGCAGTTGAAGAACAAAAAGTGCTCAAGCTGTTGACTCCTCATGGTTCAGCCAAGTTTGTTTCATTTTGAAATTTGGAAGCAAGGTTGGTACTTTCCTAAGCTAATGCTTTGGGGCTTGTAGCATAAATGTTTTTTGCCTGAAGTTCATTGAAGAGGGATAAGAGATCATTGTTATTATTTAGCCCCCTTGCCCCTGCTTGTTAACCACTCCACGCAAATACACATGCGCACACTTACGTACAAACACACAGAATCCCAATCAACATTAAAATAAAACTTATCCAGATGAAGAGGTAAAAGGTTCTGCTCTTGGAGAGACATTACTAAGCATGTGATAATTAGATTATCTCAGAAACCTGTGTGTTATTATAAGCACCAGTATTACAGCAGATGAGCATTAGAGAACTATGCACTATTAGAGAACTATGCACTAGAGTACTGTAAAATAAATTAGCCTCATCAGTTCACTTCAAATCAGCAAACAGTTATTGAGTGCACATCCCCAAAGATGCACATCTCCATGTTTATGTACTTACTACTGGCAGAGGGGATAAGATCAGTAAGTAATGTGAAGGCCATATCAGGCTGGTCTTTAAGAAAAGCATAAATATGGAGCTACTGAGATGCAGTGGTGGGGCTCACATCTGGTTGCAGGGGAGGGGGAAACATGGAGAAGTGGTGTTTTCAACTGACCCTGAGAGCTGGGTTTTGTCAAGTGGGGGAAGACACTTAGACTAGGGGAACAGCAAGAACAGATGTGAAGGGGCAGGAAAATGCATACGAAGTTGTCCAAGGTGGCCGGTGTACGGAACCCATGAGTGACAGGTAGGCACAGGGTAGCAGGAAGCCCCTGGGAAAAGTAGATCAAGGCTACTTATGGGGAGCCTTGAATGTTGGCCTAAGAGAATTGCACTTACTGCTCTTATTCCTCAAATACATCTAAAGGCAGCTCCTAGGATATTATTACTTATTCTCAAAAGAGAATTTCATACAACTTGACTCAAAATATGTTACTTGTGCAATGTTTCTTCACTACCTAAAAGATCAAAATCTCCCTTGCTTTTTTCCTTCTGGGACTTTTTGGGCGATATTGTCCTAGTCAGGAAAAACCACACACCTACAGACTGTGCTCTCTGTGCACATTTTCAGCCTTCCTTGAGACAATCATTTGGAGAGCTGTCAGATTATCCAGCTATAATCTAATTGGTGGCAACTGGTTAGTCCCTTTGCATCAAAGAATTTGTATCTAGCAAGCTTCTTTCTTTCAAATATTAGTTAGTTAATTAAAGATGTTATGTTAGAGGTATGATATGATACATCTGAGAAGGAAAAAAACAAAAAAAAGACCAGGGCAGAAGGTAAGTTGAATAGTCAAAGATGAGCTGTCACCATCAGGGAAAGGTAACTGTAGCACCTGATTTTGATTGAATAACTGGTGATAACATTGGCTTTGAAGTTGTTGCAAATCTGTTTAAACTTTTTTCATGTCTGGAATGAATAAAAATTATGAAGTATTGGTGTAAATATAGTGCTCGCCCTTCCTTCCTTCATTTGTTCCTTCCTTCCATCCCTCCCTCCCTCCATCCATCCATCCATTCAGCCAGTCAGCCAGCCAGCGACCCACCCACCCACTCACCCTCCCACCCTCCCATCCATCCACCCTCCCATCCTCCTATCTGTCCATCCATCCATCCCTCCCTCCCTCCCAGTTTTTTCTTACTCCATGTTTTCCTTGACAGATTGACTTCTGTTCACCTGAATCTAATACAGATGATTGTTATGAGTGCAGTCTTTTGTTGTAAGGAGATGAAAAGGTCATTGTTTTTCCCTCAACAAAGCTGTGGTAGAGAGAGAGACATGTAAAGCTACCTTAGATCAGTAAACCTTAAGACACCTTGTTTTCATAGTCTTGTTCTCAATCATTTAGCATAGAGGCCCCCCAAGGTAATATTAAGTAAGAATGTGTTCAGTAGTGAATAATAGAGAATTCATTCACTCGTTCATTCATCAAACAGCTACTGTCTTGTATGCTAATAGTACGGTTAGTGGAATTATTGCATTTCTTTATTTTTCTTTTGCATATTATAACTGAAGCAGTTTCTATCTTCTTTTAAAAAAGTAAATGCTTAAGAATCAAGATTCTTACATTACCGAATTTTCTTTCTCAGTGCTTAAAACTTTACTGCTTTATTTACTGACAAAAAATGAAAGGCTGATACAATGGAAAATTTATTTGTCTTAGTTATCCAGTGCTGCTGTAACAGAAATACCATAAGTGGGTGGCTTTAACAAACAGAAATTTATTCTCTCACAGTTTAGGAGGCTAGAAGTCCAAATTCAGTGTGCCAGCTCCAAGGGAGGGCTTTCTGTCTCTATCAGCTCTAGAGGAAGGTCCTTATCTCCTTTCAACATCTGTGAGCCCGGCATTCTTTGGACATCTCCATGTGTCTTGGCATAGATCTTCCCCTGGGTCTAAGAGGTTCTTAGCACAGAGGCCCTGGGTCTAAAGGACCTGCTCCATTCCTGATTCTTCTTTCTTGGTGGTAGTGAGGTTCCTAGATCTCTGCTCACTTGTTTAATTTCTTTTGTATCTCAAAAGAGATTCTAAGATACAGCCTAATCCCGTAGTTTATGTCCTGCCTCATTAACATAACTGCCTCTAATCCTGCCTCATTAACATCATAGAGGTTAGAATTTACAACACATAGGATAATTACATCAGATCACAAAATGGAGGCTAATTACATAATACTGAGAATCATGACCTAGCCAAGCTGACACATATTTTTGGTGGACACAATTCAATCCATAACATTCCAACATTCCCCGCTGCCCACAAAATTCATGTCATTGCCACGTGTAAAACACATTCACCCTATCATATCATCCCAGAAGTCTTAAATCAATTCCAAGTCCAAAATCTCATCTTGTGAATCATCTAAATCAAATATGAGTGAAATATTGAGCATAATCTATCCTGGGGCAAAATTCCTCTTCACCTCAGAACCTGTGAAATCTAGAATACAGGTTATCTGCTTCCAAAATACAATGGTTGAACAGGCACAAGGTAGGCATTTCCATTACAAATGGGAGAAATTAGAGGGAAAGAAGGGATGACAGGCAGCATGCAAATAAAAAAACCCATCAGAACAATTTACATCAGCTGTCAAGGCTTGAAAATAATCCTCTGTTCTCTGATACCATCTAGGCAATGACTCTGCCCTCTAGACTCTGGGTATTGGCCATGCTGTCTGGATTCTGGGTGGAAGTCCTTCAGCCCTGGGCTTCAGCTCTGCCTTCCAGGCCTACTGGAACAAGAACTCTGCTCCTCCGGCTTTGGGTGGCCCTGTTCTCCTAGTCCATCTGAGTGGTGATCCCACCCCCTTGGCCCCAGCAAACCACATTCTTCTGCCCCTTCAGCATGGCAGCCCCACCCCCTCTGCTTTGGGCAGCAGATCTTGTCCCATCTCCCAACACTCATGAATGGCAGCCCAACACTCTGGAACCAAGTCAGTGAAGATCTGACTCTTTGAAACCTAGGAGGCTGTGGCCTCACCCTTTGAGACCCAGCAGGCTGTGGTTCCATCCTTTGAGACCCCAGGGGTTGTGGCTGTACCCTTTGAGACTGAGGCAGCTCTGCTTCCCATTTTTTTCCCTCTGTCTGCTCTGGGGGAAGGTCCTTGTCTCCTTTCAACATCTATGGGACTGGCATTCCTTGGAGATCTCCGTATATCTTGGGATGAACCTTCCCCTGGGTCTAGGAGGTTCTCAGTGCAGTGACCCTGAGTCCCAAGGACACGCCCTACTCCCAGCTCTTCTTTCTTGATGGTAGGAGGTCCCTCTCTCTATTTCTTTTTCTGTTGGCTCTGGGAGATTGTCCTTGTATCAGTCTTCGCCTGGGTCTAGGAGCTTCTCAGCACAGGAGCTATGGGTACAAATGTCACGCTCTCTCTGCTTGCTTGTTTAATTTCTTTTATATCTCAAAAGAGATCCTAAAATACAGCCTAATCCTGTAGATTATGTCCTGTCTCATTAACATAACTGCCTCTAATCCTGCCTCAGTAACATCATAGAGGTTAGGATTTACAACACATAGGATAATTACATTGTATCACAAAATGGAGGCTAATTACATAATACTGAGAATCATAGCTAGCTAAATTGACACATATTTTTGGGGGACACAATTCAATCCATAACACTATTAATAATATTTTTAAATTTTAAATATTCTAATGATTTAAACTCTTTTAAAGTGAGTTTTTAAAATGAATTCATTATAAGTAGGTTACAAAGTGCCCTTAAAAAGTAATAAGAAAGAGGAAAATTAGAAATATTTCAGGCTCCTTAAAGCATTGGAAAATTGCAAGACTTTGAAAGTGGTGTCTGCTGGGTACCCCAGTCCTTTTGCTTTTCCTGAAGCCATATTTTTTGCTAGAGGAAGACAGGTTAAAAACTGGATCTGGTTTTTGTTTCTCTGCATCATGTTTTGGGAGTGAAATAGTTTCTCTCACTGAGAGATAAGCGTAGCCACAGTTTTAAAAAAAGGGCTACTCCTTGAATGCATGTACCTTTGCCAGTCACGTAGCAACTGAAAACACTCCAGATAGATGTAAAAATCAATTAATGTCTCACCAGTGGTTAAGCACTGGGCTGCTACTGAAAGATTGGTGATTCAAACCCACCAGCTCTCTGTGGGGGAAAAGACCTAGTGATGTGCTTCAGTAAAGACTACAGCCTTGGAAGCCCTATGGGACAGTTCTCCTCTGCCCTGTAGGGTTGCTATGAGTCAGAATCGATTCGATGGCACACACCACCACTAACTACCCCCATGCAAAGAATGCGGGCACATGTGGAGAAAGCTGACTCAATCCCACAGAATGTGTGTGGCTTGCCTATTGAACCTCAAACAATATAATATAAGCCAGAGCCAAGGCCCATTTTGTGTTGTTTTTCTGCCCAGATGGCTATTTATAAAAGTTGGTCCAGTTTATTTTGTTCTTTAAGTATACCCAGCCCAGTGATCCTGGGTTATTTCTGGTCATTGGAGGGGACTACAGGGTGCAGGACTCCCGTGCAAGATTTGGGTCACTCTCACTGGCAAACTGGGATTAGCTGACCTCCGGTGGGAGGCCCTGGTAGTCCTGGGACCACAGAGAGAAGATGAGCAGCACCTCGGTGTGTATGTGGCCTCTAAAACAGTGAAGTGCAAGCCTTGCTCACTGATACATTCGCAGTAACCTGAATGACTGGTTATTCTGGTCAGGAGAAAATAGCACTGACATCATGTGATTCTGGCAAAGTAAACCACATTGGAACTTGGCCTTTGAATACCCAAGGGGCTGGCAGCAATCTCAGGGGTTGGCTGGGAGCCCCATTGAGTTCACTAGTAATCAGTTGACTGCTGAGCTGGACAAGCTGCCCTAGTTTTCCTGACAAGCTCTGTCTAAAAGAATGATGGGCAGTCTGCCATTAGGGTTTTTTCAGAAGAGTTGCTAAAGATTAACTCTTTAGCCACTGTACATATATCATGTCCTTCATTATGTGTTGGTATGCAAGTAGATAGAACCTTGGAGCGAAGGTTCTAATTCCTCATTCACTTATTGCATGAAGGACAAACACCCAAAGGCAGGGAAAAAAGACTGTAAAACTCTTTATACGTGTGTTTCAAAGGAATGCCAGTGGATGGGTTTGCCTTGAAGTTTCTAGTTCTTTTTTTAAAACAAAATGCTATCATCTTTAATTATGTAAAATGTAAGATTTCACATCCTAATCATCCCTTGGGAATAGATATCACATAAGGGAAGCCTTTGAAACACTATGAGCATTTAAAATTTATTTATTATGACAGATGTGCCCATGCGTATAGTTTCCAGTAGAACTTCTGATAATTCAGAGTATTCTGGAAGAAAGGAGGGATTTGCAATCAAGGAAATGTGTTATAAGTACAGAGAAACCAATTCTCTCGGTTAAATGACTTCTCAGTATGCTTATCTGGTTATCTTTTACTAGGAAAGGTGAGGCTTTAGTAACTTTATTTCTTCTCCCACGTAGTTAACAGAAGTATAGTTGGTAGGATCAAACGAGTTAAAAAAAAATTCTATCTGTTGTACTCCTAGTGATGAATTTGGCATGTTTAATCCTGCTCGACCCTGGAATTTTTCCTAAGGCACACTCTCTTTTCTGTAAGTCATTCTGACAGTAGCAATTGGACTCCAAAGTTCTGTGATTGTGCTTCAGCACTACTGTATACAATCAGATGGAGGCAGTGATGATGCCATTGTGGGAGTGTGGTTCTAGTGATTAATTTGATTAATTGTATATGTTGGCATACGTTTGAGAGTTTCAATGGCAAAAGCTAAGGCTTTGGGCGTCATTCCTACTGAGCCAATTCATTAATTCTGCCTCTTCTATGATCTTTCCTTCCAAAAAGCAATATTTGAGGAAGGGTACAATTTCTCTCTCATGTTTGAGAGGATTCTGACATTAGCAACCTGCGGGCATTATTGTCCATCAGAGAACTTATATAAAGGATGAGAGGAAATAACAGATGCTTGGATGTTTTTAAATGGTTTCTGGTTCCCCATACTTCCTGTCTCCCTTTCCCCTGTGCACCAATACTTGACAGTCCATAGCCTCAGAAGGCACCTCCCTCCATGGTAGAGCTAAAAATACAGAATGATCGCCTTTCAGATGCACAGTTAAGGAAAATTTTTTAGTGGATTTTTAATTTGGCTTGTCATCCTAAGGTTTATCAAAGAGAAGATGAAATAGACTCAGGGATTTAGAATAAGGAAGGGTTTATAAATTAGCGTGTCTAATCCTACTGGGTGTGGTTTTGGGTGGGGAGTCAATAAAAATATCCACAAGACCTTGGATTTCTTACTAATATTCCTGCATAGTTCAGGAATTCCTGTCTTCATCCTCTCCTATCATCACATCTACTGGTTAACCAAAGAAAAAAAACAAACCTTTTGCTGTCGAGTCGATTCTGACTCATAGTGACCCTATAGGGCAGAGTAGAATTCCCTCGTAGGGTTTCCAAGGCTGTAATCTTTACGGAAGCAGACTGCCACATCTTTCTACCGTGGTGAGTTTGAACTGCCTACCTTTTGGTTAGCAGCCAAGCATTTAACCCGCTGCTCCACCACATCTATGGATAAAGCCAAAAACCAGACCCACTGCTGTCCACTCAATTCTGTCCCAAGAAGGCTTGGAGTGGTTAAGGGGTAGGGCAGGAAGGGTATGGAATTCTCCATGCTGCTCTCTTTCATCCTATCTCCCTTCTTTCTTCCTCCCTCCTTTCTCTCTCTTTCTTTTTTAAATTGTACTTATTGAGCATCTTAGGCGCCCTTGTGGCGCAGTGGTTAAGTGCTTGATTGCTAACCAAAAGGTCGGTGGTTCTAACTTACCAGTTGCTCCATGGGAGAAAGATGCGGCAGTCTGCTTCTGTAAGGATCACGGCCTTGGAAACTCTATGAGGTAGATCTACTCTGTTCTACAGGGTTGCTAGGATTTGGAATTGACTCCATGGCAATGGGTTTGGTTTTGGATTTGGTACTGAGCAGCTACTATTGCCAGGCAGCGCGCAACGATTTGCAAAAGCAGTGGTAGTCCTGCACTCAGGGAGTTTATACTCTGGTGGGAGATGAAGACATTTTCCAGTGATCACAAAAATAAATGCAGAATGAACAACTGTGGTCAGCGGTTTGGTGGAAAGGGACAGGATGCTATAAAGGCATAGAACAAGGGCTCTTATTAAATACCTGAGAAATTTCTGAGTAATACTGTTTCTTGCCAATACTTCAGAAAATCAAGAAGTTAGATCTGAGGTTGAATCCCAGCTCCACAACTTACTATTTAAACTTGGGCAATTCACTTAAGCTCTTTGAGCCTTACTTTCATTATCAGAAAAAAGGAGATCATGATTTCTACCTCACGGGGTTTATATGTGATTACAGACACTAAATTTGAAATAGTTGACACACGATAAGCGTTCAGTAAAAGGTATCTCTTACCTTTAATGAAATAAATATTAAATAAATGTCTTTTTTCTGTCATCTTCAAATGTCATTGACAATCTAGCTTTGTTCATGCCCATTGTTTCCAGAGCTAGTCTACTTAAATGTTATAAGAAGTTAAGGTCTTAAGCAGTCTTGATGCTAGTATAGACACCCTCCTAGTTTTACTCGCTAATTTAACTAACATTTTTATAGTTTTGCGATTTCCTAAAAAATGCCGCCTCTAACTTTGTCTTAGTTTCTTTCTTAGTTTCTCTTCCTGTTCACTTTTAGTTGTTGAAAGGTGTCAAATTCTTGTGGCAGTTGGGTTGTCTATTAATTGCAGATGTCAGAAACTGAAATTAGGGGATTTAAGCAAGGAAGAGAAGAAGCAGTTGGCTTATGTGATTCAGGTACTCTAATGATGCCTTGGTGGTGCAATGGTTAAGTGCTTGGTTGCTAACCGAAAGGTTGGCGGTTCGAACCCACCCAGTGGCTCTGCGGGAGAAAGACCTGGCGACCTACTTCCGTAAAAATGACAGCCTAGAAAACCTTTTGGGGCAGTTCTGCTCTGTCACATGGGGCTGCTACTTAGGGGCACCTAATAGCAACAACCATGATATAGTTAGGACTGTCTCTCTGACTCTTTTCCTATGCTCTTCTCTTTGCTACCTTCCCTCTCAGGCAGCCTCTCCCTTCACGGTGGTTTATGGTCTATCAGCTAGCAACCCCAGTGAGGAGAAAATTCTTCTACTTCTCAGTAGGTCCAGCCAGAGTTCCTGGGCTGGCTCTCATTGGGCCACCCCCAGCCTACTCACTGAACTGGTGCCTTCTCTAGGCAAGGCTTGAGTCACATTCCTGTCCTTGGAGTTAGGGGGTGAGGACATGTGACCCAAACTCTGTGAGCTGAGAAATTGAGGACAAGTGACTCCCCAGAGGAAAACTGATGTGTTATTACTAGAAGGAAGTAGTAGATGTTGTGCAGACGACACCCAAACGAAACAAATAGGCAGATGTCTACTAGAGATAAAAAATGACTACCACCCTGGTCCTGCTTTCAGTTTAGGTAGGCGTGAAACAACTGACAAAGTGACACTGAGGCATGCTGTTGTTGTTGTTAGTTGTCGAGTCGATTCCGACTCATGGCGATGCTGTGTGTGTAGAGTAGAACTGCTCCATAAGGTTTTCAAGACTGTGACCTTTTGGAAGCAGATTGCCAAGCCTGTCTTCCAGGGTACCTCTTGGTGAGTTCGGATTGCTAACCTTTGGGCTAGTAGTCAAGTACTTAGCTGTTATTGAGGCATACTCATTGCCATCGAATTGATTCTGATTCATAGTGACCCTATAGGGCAGAATAGAACTGCCCCATAGGACTTCCGAGGCTGTACTCTTTATGGAAGCAGACTGCCACATCTTTCTCCTGTAGAGTGGCTGGACGGTTGGAACTGCCGACCTTTTTGTTTAGCAGGTGAGCACTTAACCACTGTGCTACCAGGGCTCCTTTATTGAGGCATTAAAAAAACCCACTGCTGTTCAGTCGATTCCAACTAATAGTGACTCTATAGGACAAAGTAGAACTGCCCCATAGGGCTTCTGAGGAGTGGTTGATGGATTCAAACTGCTGACCTTTTGGTTAGCAGCTGAGCTCTTAACCACCTCGGCACTAGGGTTCCAATTATGGAGGCATGGTACCTTCTAATTAGAGTCCCTGGGTTGTGCAGAAGGTTAACATGCTTGGCTGCTACCCAGAAGGTTGGAAGTTCGAGTCCACTCAGAGGCACCTTGGAAGAAAGGCCTGACAATCTTCTACTTCTGAATAAAATCAGCCATTGAAAACCATATGAAACATAGTTCTACTCTGACACACATGGGGTCACCATGAGTTGGAATCAACTTTATGGCATCTGGTACCTACTAATTATTGAGTCTTGACTGTACGCCAGGCAGGGGGCCATGTACTTCCTATATTTTTTTTCTGATTTTCACAATAACCCTACAAGATAAGTATTAAAATTCTCATTTTACAGAATAGGAAACTGACGTCTAGTGAAATTACATAACTTGTTAAGAGCTACCTGGCCTTGATCCCTAGCTGCCCTGCTCCAAAGGCCAGGCTTTGGACATTAGATACTTGGAAGCCTGAGGCTGTGCAGTGAAATGCTGCATAGGCTTAGATGACTGGCACCTTGGCCTGTGGGAAGTTAAGTATCCTTTTCCAGGACAGGCTTCTGAAAGCCAGGACTCTAGAGTCCTGTTCCAGGTGTGGTCACTGACTCTCCCTGCGTCACTGGATGACTCACAGAAGGCCTTCCACCCATAGTCTTAACTGTCTGTAAAATGATGACTGTACTGTTAGGCTATTGGGAAATTAATTAGTCTCTTTGTGAAATTATATGTACGGAGCATCATACCAGAGACTTAAAAAAGTCAGTTTTACCACTTAATTGTGGACTACTCAGGTTCTTTTGACTAGGGTATGGTTTTAGTTGTTTTGTAAGAACTACACAAGTACACTGAAATTTCACTCTAGCCGTTTAGGGCTGTTAGTGGCAACTAATAAGAGGGCTTGGGAGGAATATTTCCTAATACTCATTTATTAATTTTGGGTGAAGGAATTTTAAATTACTTATTGGAGTTCCCAGTTAGACTTCCCATTTTAGAAAATGATATGACATTTCTAAATATATTCCAAATATATGTGTGTTTAGTCTACAAATCCAAATGTGAGGTATGTGGAAGTAGAGGTATTATCAAAAGGAGTGAAAGCTCAGAGGAGGAAATAATCCACACTTATAGAGGGAGGACTTCAGAAAAGTGAAGTGAAATGTTGATATTGCAGGATCAGTCGGATTTCACAGGGTGGAGAAGGGCAGAGGGACATTCTGGTGGCTGGAACACGGTCCCTCATGAAAAGTAGGATAACCTGCTGTGCTTGACACAGAGGGAATACTCAGAGTGGTGGGAGCTGATAGTCCTCTGAGTCAGTATTTGGATTTGCTGCAGTGCTTTGCCAAGCCAAGGAGTTTGGATTTGATTCTAGAGACGGTGGAGAGCTCTTGACAGTATTGTGGAAAAGGGAAAGTATCATAGTCAGATCAAGACTTTGGACAGGCAGGTCTTTTAAATATACAGGTTGATTTGGAAGGTAGAGAGCCTACGGTTGGAGGGACGTTGGATCTCTGTGGTCTAGCACATGCTGTTTCTTCTGTTTAGAAGGCTTTTTCCTTTCTTTGTGTATCCACTGAACTCCTATTCATCCTTCAGAACACTCCTCTGGAGCTATGTCCACAGTAAAGTTATTCCTGACCTATCCAGATAGACTAATCACTTCCTCTTCTGTCCTACTTCTATAATGTCCCTGTGCCTATTATCACTTTATCATATCATAGTATCACTGAGTATTTACATATCTCTTCTCCCTACTTGGAGCTCTGGTGGCGCAGTAGTCAAGAGCTCAGCTGCTAACTGAAAGGTTGGCAGTTTGAATCCACCAGGCGCTCCTTGGAAACGCTATGGAACAGTTCTACTCTGTCCTATAGGGTCACTATGAGTTGGATCAACTTGACGGCAATGGATTCTTTTTTCCTCTCTACTTGACTTGAAGGACCTTGAGAGAATGTTTGTTTGTTTTTTTGACTGTTTTGCACTCCCAGTGTACCGTGCCTGGTACATAGTAGGTGATCTATACTTATTTGTTGAACTAAGGTTCTTGTCAAAGTCAGGTGAGAAGCAAGAAGAACGTGTAAAAGATTGCATTTGTAGAAATAGGAAGGACAGGATCTATTATGGGTGTAGGGAGAACAAATTGGGAATGATTCTGGGATTTCTAACTTGGTCATCTGGGTGAATGTTAATTCCCTTCACAGAGATAAGGAGCATAAAACAGCCCCTCAGTTTGGAGGTGAGATGTTGAGTTTGGTTTTTCTTTTTGGTTGCTTAGGGACATTCCAAGTGGTGATGTATAACAGTACAAGTCTGAATTTTGCTTTGCTTTTATCCTGGACCTTTGAAGCCAAAAGTTTGATTGAGATCACAGAGGGTGAGAAGGAGGGCCAAGGATAAAGCTTTGGGGGAATGCTGACTTTAAAGAAGTGGTATGAGAACTGGAGTTAATAAAGGAGAATGGAAGTGAGAAGTTAAGAGAAGTAGGAGGAGCACCAGGACAGGTCAATGTCAGGGAATGGAAAGGTTGAAAAAGCAGCCACATGCTAGGCCAGTCTATGCAATGGTTGACTGGAGAGTTTTATTGTAAACATACCTTGTAATAATACTATCAAAGCAGGACAATGATAATAGTGCTTACTATTTTCTCAGCATTTACTCTATCCCAGGCATTTTGTAAATGCTTTGTATATATACCTCATTTAATTCAAACCTTAAACCTGTTACAATTATGTCTTAGTTAAACCTAGTGCTGCTGTAACAAAAACACCACAAGTGGGTGGCTTTAAAGAACAGAAATTGATTGTGTCACAGCTTTGGAGGCTAGAGTTCCGAACCAGTGCCTTGACTCTAAGGGAACATCCTTTCTTGCTGGTAGCCCTGAGAGTTCTTTGGCATTCCTTGGCCTGTCTGTCTTCCCCTAGTGTGTATCTCAGTGTCTGTTCTGCTCTTTTTATGACTCAGAAGTGATTGGGTTTAGGACCTATCCTAAGCTGGCATGACCTCATTAATAAAAGAAAACCCCTGTTTCCCGATAGGGTTGGAAAATTGACAAATTTCCATATTTACAGGTACCAAAAAAAAAAAAAAAAAAACCAACCTGTTGCTGTCGAGTTGATTCCGAGTAGAACTGCCACCATAGTTTCCAAGGAGCAGCTGGTGGATTCAAACTGCCCACCTTTTGGTTAGCAACCAACCTCTTAACCACTGTGCCACCAGAGCTCCAATTTACAGGTACATGGGTTAGAATTTCAAAACACATTTTTGGGGAACATAGTTCAACCCATAACACCTTATTTAAACATATCTACAAATTAAAACCCAGAGAGGTCAAGTAAATTGTCAAGGCCAAACAGCCAATATGTGGTGAAATTGGACATGCTTTGTGAACCCTGGCATGCTGCAAAGAATACTAAGTAGGCTTTTTTTTTTTTTTTTTTTTTGTGGAAGTCTGTGGAGATTGTGGAGATTAAAGTTATCTGCAAAATTTACTGTAGTTATTCCCATTAACTCAGAAGTTGTATTTCTCCACCCCTTATGTGAATGAGAGCCCTGGTGGCACAGTGGTTAAGAGCTATGACTGCTAACCAAAAGGTTGGCAGTTTGAGTACACCAGCTGCTCCTTGGAAACCTTTTGGGGCAGTTCTACTTTGTCCTATAAGGCTGCTATGAGTCAGAATTGACTCAATGGCAATGGGTTTGGTTTTTTGGTTTTTATGTGAATGAGAGAATAGAAGTTATATTCCTTTTGAACTTCTCTCATTTAAAAGAGGTGATTCAAAATGTATTAGTAACTACAATGTATGCAGCTTTACTAGTGGGTGTTTTCCATTGTAAGTTCGTTTAAAAACCATCCTTATCTACCATTTCTTCTGCAGATGATTTGTACTCATGCTGTGCAACCTGAATTTTTATATAATCAAGACAGAAATTTAAACTGGAAAGAGAAAAGCTGAATATTTTTAGCAATTGTTTTATTTAGTACTTCCATGTGAAATTGCATGTTTAAGAGATACGCACAATGGCGATTCTTAGAAATATTTGCTCCTAATTGCTGCACTCTTATGGATGTGTTTTCATTTATAATTCAGGAAAGAAAAATTATTGCCTGTGATAGATCAGTGTTACAACATAAAAGTACTGATTTGTGTATCCTATTTTAGTGCAGTCCTAATTCTCAAGAGATAATGACACAGTAATTTCCAAGAAACCAGACAATTTTAATTTTGCTACCAGTGTCATCTTAAAGCGTTGGTGTGTACTTGCGGCTGTAGCTGTGGGTTCATCTAGCCCTTGTGCAGGGAAACCCTCAAGCAGCAAGGATTCTGGCCTGGGCTCACCACATCCGCTTTATTGCTTCCACCAGTTCTCACCACTTGGAGGCCTTTCAGTGGAAGAATTAAAACAAAAACAAACCAGTTTCCGTAGAGTCCATTTTGATTCATGGAGGTCCTGTGTGTGACCCCGTATGTGTCAGAGTAGAACTGTGCCCCATAGGCTTTGCAATGGCTGAGTTTTTGGAAGTAGATCACCAGGCCTTTCATCCAAGATGCCTGTGGGTGGACTCGAACCACCAATCTATCAATTTAGGTTAACAACCTAGCATGTTAACCATTTCCACCACCCGGGAACTCCTGAGTGGATGAATCTCCCTGATTTTTAGGTTCTGTGGGAGTCTCCGGATGGCACAGATGTCTAAGTGCTTGGCTACTAACCAAAACTTCCCCACTTTCAAAAACTTGATAATGCAGAATATTACTTTTTTTCTTTTTGAAGAAGTAACGTAAGTTGCTTTTACTTCTCTTTGTCTTTTCTCTACCTTGTATGATTTTGGAAGTAAAAAAAACCTCTTGGAATTTTCATCAAGTGATTGATTTTCTTAGATCGTGTATCGCTAAGGAGGGAAAGAATGAGGTTTAAGTTTTTAAACTGTAGTCTTGATGAGTAAACTCGTCACAGACTTGGTTAAATCAGCTCTCTCTTTACATAACTATTGGACTTCTTTCAAGGTGATATCTTCTTAGTGACATATTGTACAAATCGCCGCGGTTTAATATAGCTATATCTTGATGTGTTTAGATTTGGTAAACCCTCTTATCTTTCAAACATGCATCATTTATTTAAAATGCATAGACATATGTTCAGAACAAAGTTATTTCCAGCGCATATATATTCATTAGCCTGTGTGTGAAAGCACATTTCAAATAATAACCATTTCAATATTTGTTTTTCTTTCAAAACTTTCTTCTCTCTCTTTCTTGGTGTAACCGTACCCTAGGCTTGAACTCTTTAAAGCATTCCCATGGAGCCAAGGCACATTTGAACGTCTTTGACTGGTATAAAATAATTGCTTTGTTTATCATGTACCCATACATGATAAGATATGCATAAGAAGAAATCTGGTACAGAAGTATAAATAATACTTATCTTTAAGCCAGCATCTGTCAACTGCTTCAGCAGACAGTGCTTTCTTTCTTCTTTGCACAAAAAGGACTGAAAGATTTATGGAGCAGCTTTGTTTGTGCTCTGGATGCTTAATCAATTTTTATTAAATTCGAAATTAAAACTTCGCTTTCACTACAGTGACATGTCTGATGTACAGAACGAGGGGAGAGATCACGATGGCCTGAAAAGGTTAGGCATGGGTGCTCCGAATCCCTAATCTGTTTCTTCCTACAGGACTTCTCTTAATAACTGTTGTAAATCTGACCGAATCCTCCTAGGTTTGCACTGGACAAGATAAGTAAATGCAACCCAAACTTTAGGCTCTCCAGACTTCTGCAGAGTAGGTATTTACAGTTTGTTTTTAAAGACTCTCCTGCATGTTCCCATATCTGAGAAAAGAATACATAAATTGCTTCAGTGTGCAGACAGTATGCTCATTTTGCAGTCAGAATTTATCAGAATGAAGACTTGCTAGACATGATTACAGAGAATGTTAAAGCTTTTGGAAACTGAAGCTTAACATATTAAAGATCTGATGGAGACATGGGCTTTGCTTCGTTTTTCTGGCTAGTTTACTTCAGAGGTTCCACATTTGGAATTTTCTGACCTTTCAGGCTTATTCTTTTGACTGAATACCCGCATATGGCAGGTAATCAGAGAAGCAAGTTTATAAATGACCAACTTATTATCATTGTGACCTTTTGTATATAAAAAGTCTAGAGCCATCAGTCAAATTGGGATTTCCCTCCCGCCCCAGGAAAGAGGTTCAAAAATTATACTTGCGATTGATTTTCTTAGATTCTACATCATAATGAGAGGAAGAATGAGATTTAATCAAAAATACATTTCTCCTTTGAGTACTGATATTTGTGTTTTTGCGTTTGTGTTTTCTTACATCTGGTACACACCAGACTAACCTGTACATATTATTCCTTTGGAAACATACGCTTGTGGGCTCTGATCCAAAAGTAGCTTATGTATCTACACTTCAAAGTGTAAGGTTTGTTGAAGGGAAGAGGGGGAAAAACAACTATGAGATTTGTTGTTAATTATTGTTTATTTTCTAGAAAATATGGCAAGCTGTAAACTTCGGATCAGAATATCTGTGTTTTTGAATTATGTAATATGCTTCTTAGGAGAAAAGTGAATAAAGAAGAATTTAGAAGCCAACCCATGTGTGCCCAGAGACAACTGATAACTCAGGAGACTAGTTCTCCCTCATCACTCATCTTTTTATTGCCATGTTTTATACCTTTGAATTACCCATTGTCATTTTTTAGTTATAAATGCTACATGCGGATATAGATGCTGATATTGGCATATCCTGTCTGTCTACTTACCACTTGAGCTGGACACCTACTCCTGTATTTACCTTGTCTTGGTAATTGCCTTGTGCGCTACGCATGTCTTTGAGGCTCTGGAATTGTTTGAAATCTTAGCCCACAAATGGTTAAACGGCAGGTTATTGCTGAATACATTTGTTCCTTGTTTGCTGAAAATGTATTTGGTACCTGAACGTATTTTCACCATGTGGCTTCTTTCTCAGCTGCTGCTGATTCAGAAAGACCTTTTGGAGTTGTGTAAGAGTGGGGAAGAAACCTTGAGAAATGAAGACAGCCCTGCTCAACTTGGTACAGAAGTAAGCTGAGGATACAGTTGAGCCGGTCCTGGTTTTCTAACCTTAGCGCTCTAGCTTACACTCTCCCTTGGCAGTGCTGCTTTACTGTGATACTTGCAGCCTGCAAAGCTGAGAGTTTGTCTGCTTTCTGTGTTTCTGTGGAGTAATTTTGAGTAGATGAACCGAGTCTTGGGAGCGATTGCCAAATGAGGTGGTGATGATGGCTAAAGAGACTTGGACTTGGGGAGTGCTTTCTGGCAGAAGTACAATGCAGACGGTATCACGTTTTTGACCATGGTACTTTAGACACTCTGCCAAGTGTTTGTAACGAGATAGGGCTGTTACTATACTTTGCTTTTAACTTTACTTTCGCATACAGTACATCGTTCTTGTTTTATAAACTGTGCCGCATACTTTTTGTACCTCTATAAACAAGTGAAGCTGTTGAGTTTTTGGATAAAGTTTGAAGCAATCTTGTGTTGCTTCCTCTTTGCTTTCTGCTCCAAGTTAAGAGCTGAATAGTAAGATCTTTTTTCACACCATTTATAATGCGATGCACATTTTGAAGGCAATTTAAATTCTTTTGGCTCTCCAGCCATATGCTTCAAAATGGAGGCATTATACATGTCTGGATAGGGGAATAGGTAGGAAATTGGAGCATAAAGATATATGGCAGGGTATATAGTGGGGTAATAGTATCTTTAGAGAGAGAGAAACAAAGGGAAAGTGAGTTAGTTCACTCTAGGAATTTTTCCAAATTTAGGCCCAGTTTTGCCGGGAAAAAAGATGTTACAGAAGAATGTAAAATGTTTCCACAGGCTACCCAAGAACTTTTATATTTGCAATTTAGGTGTCTAATAAGATTTTGGAAACTTACCAGTGTATTATTTGAGAAATTGGCAATATAGTCAAGAGTAATCAACTTTAAGATAAAATTTTTAATGGAAGGACAAAAACTAATGTAAGCTAAAACTGTATTCCTGTTTTATTGTTACATTTTTACTCAAATGTTTTATGATTTTATTTCTCTCTACCCTCGTCTTGCCTCTCACTATTTCTCAGTTTGTTTCTACATAGGAAAAGTGAAGTGTAATATTCTCCTTAACACATACATAAACTCTTTCACTCTGTCTCTCTGGAGAATATTTTTCAGTTTTCACAATCCATTTTCTGCCTGGGTAGAAAGCACCAGATTTCTCCAATATTCTGAAAGTAGCTTGTATTTTGCTTAGATAGAAATATCCTGTTTCTAAACTCTTCTCATTATAATCATGTAGCCTTCTTGTGGTCATGCCACATTGATCAGATGGATATCATTATAAATTAATTTGGCTAATGCTCTGAGTATTGATATGTTTATACATCCTTAAGTTAGAACAGGGACTCCTTTCTCGTTCTCATTTTAAGCCTGCTTCCTTATCTTTTTTCTTTCCCTTTTCCACCATAGATAATAAATGACTTAGAATATTAGATAAGTAGTTCCTTCTGTGACTCCCATCAGAAATGGGAGTGCTTTGTTGATCCAGGTGTTGCTGTGTTCGTAGGTTAAGTATATCTCTGAAGAGTGTTCAGTTAGAATAATATTCTTAGAACATACACGCCATTTTCTCCTTTTGCTCTCTGTGAACGGTGCATACAAAAATGGTAAGAGCTTTCTGAAAACAAAACAGAAACAAACAAAAAACCACATGCATATACAATAGAATTTTCATTGACATTAATTTATATATTATTATTAGGGTGGCCATTTTGTAAAAATAGCTTTGAAAGTTAAGTTACTGTTCTTCTGTCGTAACAATCTGAAAGTAAAATGCTGCAAACCTTTTTGGCTAAATGATGGAGAATCATTTGGTTCTTTAGAATAAAAAATTTTAGTTTCTTACATTCCTATGTAATTGGACACATTATTGAACGCTCTTGTAGAAGCAAATGTAACTTCCTTTCCCATTATAAACCATGTTGATAACATAATTGCTTGGAGGAATTATCATATGATGCACTTCCACCATCACTTGACCTTATGCTGTTTAGGAGGCCTAAGGAAGAACTGGGTATTAGGAAACAGACAGAGGGGAAGAAAAAAAGCAGGAACTGAATTTCATTCATTTATTCATTCATTTTTGAGAAGGGTAGAGAAATCCACAGATTGGTATCTCAGTAGGGTAAAATTGTGTTACTGTTTATCTGTACCTTTTTCCCCCTGTGACAAGAGACGTGTAGAATAGACACTCACTTCCAAAGATACCAAGTTCCAAAGCACTGACTCATGAGTGCACAATGAAATACTAGGATGCAGCCATTTCCTACCTTTGTTTGGAAATGAACTGATTGGACTAGGCGGATGTAAGCCCTCAGCTGCAGCACTGTGCAGAAGGAAATGCTTTTGGGCTCTCTTAGGTACTGAATGCTGTTTAGCAACTTCTTTGTATTTAACTGGATCAACCAATGTGTAAAATGTTTCCTAGGGTTTATAAAATTCAGCCCCTGCGCCCTTCTGTCTGTCTGTACATACAGAGCCTTTACGTGATCGCAGAGAGAAACAGCCAACAAACACTCTATTGTAACGCAGTGAATTTTTATGTAACCTTATGTATTAAACTCATCACACAGATTCCATCTCTCTAGAGCAGTCTCATTTATGTTTGTAGCTGCACAGCTAATGGCGAATAACAGGTGCTGTAAGATCTGGCCCCTGCCTCCCTCTCCCACCCCAGTCCAACAGTACCCCAACAACACTGGCCTTCTCACAGTTCCTCCAACGCCACCCAACTGAGGCACTTTGCTCTTTCTTCTGAGAAAGCTCCCTTCTCCCCCTCATGGTTGCAGGGCTTCCTAGCTCCTTATTTAGAGGTCTCCTGAAATGACCTGTGCTCAGAGAGACTGTCTTCTACCACTCCGTCTAACACTCCCCCTTCCAAACTCTTATCTTTACCTTGTGTTGTTTGCATTATTGCAACCTGACATATTTTATATCCGCTTGTTTCCTGGTTTCCTGTTTGTCTCCCCTACTAGATTGTAAGCCTCGTGTAGGTTCCAACTTCAATCATCTTGCACTCTTTCATTCAGAGCACAGAACATAGTAGAATATATATATTCAACATAATGTAATATATATTAGAAATTGTATTATATATACTACAATATATAGTATATATTATATATATATATATATATTTATTAGCACTCTGTGAAGGACCTAGTATATTGGCAGTAAATATCTATGGAATGAACAAATGATGTAGACAATCAACAGAGGGTGCTAAGCATCTTATATTGAGCCATTGGGCAAATCATTTAACTTCTGGATGCTTCAACTTTCCTGGAAGATAAGTGGGAACAATATTTTGAATGCCTTAGGGACATCATGTGAAGTGTAATTAATAATAAGTGAACTATAATCATGAGTAGTAAAAGATCAAACACTAGTTTTCTTTTATGAAGAGAAACACACAAATAATGGTAAATGTATGTGCTTGATGGACCGTGGCCCTAATTTTCTGTGTGGCTACTATTTCTCGGTGCTTTCTTGGTGATAATGCTTGTGATGACCCACTGAAGCTGGATGAAGAAAGAGCTAGCTAAGAATGGCTGAAGCACGAAGGATAATTGTGGGGGTCATAGTAAAGAGAATGAAATAAATGGAAGAAATTGGCTTTAAAGAGAGCATAGGAAACTTGGGCTATTGTCATGGTGTCTATCCTCAGTTCTAGGACCTGATAGTTTTCAGACAAGTCGCCTTTCTAGGATTTTCAGAAGTGTGATTTTACCTTGAATTTATCAGGGCTGGAAACAATTGTTTATGTTTATGTAGTTCATAATTTTGCAGCTTAGTTTGTGTGGGTTAGTGGCCCTACTGTTCAAGTGAATGGCAAATCTGTGCTAAGAGGATACCATATGCACAAGTATTTTCTTAAATAATGTTGGCGTTTGCCACTGGTGTTAGAGGAAGAAGGAAAAGGGGGGAAAAATGAGAGTAATTCTGGAAGCCCTCCAGTAAGAGGTTAGGAAAAAACTTAGGGACAAATGCTCCTACTTGGAACACAACACCAAATAGTGGTTTTTTTTGGTGTGTGTTTTCTTTTCTTTTCTTTCTTTCTTTTTTTTTTTTTTTTAAGAGAAGCCAAAATTAAACACAGTAGAGTTTACTGTTTGCTAATCAGCATGTGTTTACTTTCTCTTCCAAAACTGAAGTTGCCAACCAATACATTTCCTACCCAGTGCTATGAATCTGTCCAAATAAACATGGGAAGTAGTAAAACAATGACACCACATGAAAAATATATCCTCATTCATTAAATAGAATCCAAAAAATTCTCTGGAATTTAATTGTAGCAGTGAAGTGGGGACTGTTGGGTCTGTTAAGGGAGGGCAGTGACTGCCATTCAGTTAGGCCATCCAACTTTACTACGCATTGACCTAGCCCAGAGAGACGGAAATGGATTCTCTCATATCAACCCCTCACCCATATTCCCAGTGGACTAGGGCATTTGGGGGCAGAGCATAGTTTTATGATAAGAGTAAGCAGCTTGTAGAACTCAAAGAATCAATTTTAATTTCAGTCTCAGTCACTAAAGATTACTGACAAGGAAGTTCTCAAGATGAAATTAAGGAGTGCTTTCTCTGGAGATTGCAAACGTAAGGGCAAAGAGAAGTTGTAAAGAGAAGCTTTTATTTTGTGGCCAGTCAGTTTTGGAAAATAAATTCAAAGCAGTAGCCATAATCAACGTCGTAGAGAACCTTAAATTCAGATGGATGTCAATTTACTTCAGCTGTTAGTGAACAAAAACCAAGAACCAAACCGGTTGCCGTTGAGTCGATTTCGACTCATAGTTTAACTGTGCCTTTTACAAACACTCTTTTATATGTTTTTCTGAAGCCTATCCCTTGAAGTCCAGATTCCTGTCTTCTATCAAAACCTGCTTATAAAACCCATTGCTGTCGAGTCGATTCTGACTCATAGCAACCCTATAGGACAGAGTAGAACTGCCTCATAGGGTTTCCAAGGAGCGGCTGGTGGATTCAAACTGCTGACCTTTTGGTTAGCAGCCGTAGCTCTTATCCATTACACCACCAGTGCTCCAGACTTGCTTATGGGAAATAATATAACATTAGTCATTCACCCTTAAATGTGAATTTAAATAAATGCATTGGTCTCCCAGTAGTAATTCCATTACAAACCCTATGAATAGTCTTAGAGTTAAATAATTAAAGTGCAAATCTGGGGGATAAGGGGCGGGGATCTAATAAGGACAGGCTTTTCTTCTGACAGAACTAGTACTGCCAGAGGTGACTGTTTCTTCCTCCTGTACAAATACAGCCAGCCTCTTGACCTTTCATATCAGGCGAATCCTACTGAGGCTTCTGGGAAAAAAACAGTGATTCTTGGAATGGACACTCATGATTTCACACCTAATTATAACTCTACATTAAGTTTAGAGTTGGTCTATCTACGGCGGTACAACCATGCCCTTTTTTAATGAGAAATTGATTATCTGAGCAAATATACCTCCTGGATTTAGCCAGGTAAGTGTAATATAACCAAATAACAGTTTTGTGTAGAACCAACATTATAGTACTTGAGAACTCAAAGGAACCATTTAGGATGAGACAGCATATGTCAAAGTTATCAACCAAAAGCTGTATAAACTTTGGTTGTTGTCCTGGTTATCTAATCTAATCATTGACAGATAAGAAACCTGAGGCCTTCAGTGTTAAAGGTCTCCTTTAGGCTGCTATTCCTGGTAAGGGGCAGGGTTGAGTCTAGAAGTACAGAACTCCTTCCACTCCCTCAGGCTGCCTTCCCGTGCGCTCATCAAGTTTGAAACAGCCCTCTTGTATACCAGCTCTTAAAAGTTTTCCAAGCCTGAATATAAAGGAATAAAATGTAGAGTTAATGTCAGCAGCTTCTTTCAGCATTCAATGCATATTTTAATATATAGTCAAGCAGTCCTTTGTCCTTTGTAGCTTTTCATCTGACAACCATATATATTAATACACATATTTACATTAATATGCATATACATTTACATACCTATATACTTTCTGGTATTAGAAGATAAATGTAGTGGGAGTGTTTCTTGAATCCTCTAATTGGAGAAGAGAGCAGAGAGATTTTAGGATAGTGGTGGCGTTCAGTCAGCCAGTCATTCAGTGGCCGCATAGATACTGGGAATGCAAAGATGCGAAAGACTGACACAGTCCTTCCCTTCACATTAAATAAACCAGAAACACCCATTGCCATCCAGTGGATTCCCAGTCATAGCAACCCTATAGGACAGAGTAGCACTGCCCCAGGAGATTTGTAAGGAGCGTCTGATAGATTTCAAATAGCACGCTTCAATTGCAGGGTATGAGAAGGAAGGCGATTAATCAAGGACGTTTGATAAAAGTATGGGAACAGCAATAGGGAAAGCTCTGGTAGCGGGATGATTAAGCACTCGGCTGCTAAGTAAAAGGTTGGCGGTTTGAACCCATCCAGCAGCTTCATGGGAGAAAGTCCTGGCAATCTGCTTCCTTAAGGATTATAGCCTAAAAAACCCTACAGGGCAATTCTGTTCTGCCACATGGGGTCGCCATGAGTTGAAATCAACTCGGTGGCACCTCATAACAACAACAAATGGGAATAAAAGGGAGAGAGACCCATACACCAGATCAGGGAAGGCTTCCAGAATGAAAGTTAACCACGGGAAGGACAATGGTGTTCCAAAAAGAGGGAACAGCACCTGTGAAGGCCCAGAGAGAGTCTGGAACTGGAACCAAAAGCAGGTCAGCAAAGCTGAACCGTCAGTAGGCCCATCTGCATCAAGGTTGTGTCAGAGACTCCTCAAAAGAACCAGCCTGATCGTCTACCGCATATATTCCCATTGGAAGCTCTGAAAACTGAGAAGCATTTTTGTGAGCTTAGTGTTTACTCTTTATGTTGCTTTCCAATCCTATAACATTCTCTGTAGTGTCTCATTTGAATATCATTATCATGATCAGCAACCGACCTGCTGGTTGTAAAACTCTGAATACTGAGGCTGCCACATCTGAACCCTGATAGTGGTAAAAGATTGAAAGTCTAAAAGATAAGGCTGTTGTAGGTCTATTCCAAGAGACCAAGTTAGTAGTCCCTTGGCATCCTTGAAGTTCTTTTATTATTATGATTTTAGTTTCCTACAATTTTTTGTTACAATGATTTTGCCTCAATATTACTATTCTAATCCGCTTGGATCTTTTAAAAAAGGTATTTTGAAATATTTAAGACATACAAAAATATAAATATTTCAACAGACACCCTTGCACACATCACGCAGTTTAAGAAATAAAGGACTGATAACGAACATGCATGCCTCCTCTTTGCAGTCTCGTTCATTCCTGTCTTACTACACCAAAGGGTAGCTTGTCTCTTAAATGGGGTGATGATCGCTTCCTACTTCTACTGCACATGCATTTTTGGATCTGTTTTTGATGCTGAGAACACTAACCTCTCTGCCTTCCAGTCTAGTCTGACATTTCACCCCAGGGTAATTTCTCCTAGGTTTGACAGTTCCGGTCAGTCAAAGGACTTCAGACTCCAATCCTGGATTTTCCGGGAGTCCGGAAAGTTCCCTAAGCATCCTCTGCTTGACGTGTAACATAATAGTAAAGCATTGCCCTAGACTCTTGTTTTGGTAATTATAATTGATAGACACTTTCTGTAGGTAAGATGATACGTAAGTTACAGTGAAGTTTTCCTTTTGAGGTTCGAAGGAGTGCTGATGATGACCAAAAGGCCCTCTGGGTCTCTATTTTCATATCCAAATCGATAGACTAAAATAACACTGAAATATTTCAGCTCACACCACTAGTTAATTTGTTCTGTCTTTGTACAGATGTGCATCTTTTAATATACGTAGTTTGCAAACTGATATTGAAGACTAACAGCAAAACAGCTGAATGCCGACCCTCAAACTTTACCAAAGTTGCCTATGATAAAGTGTTAGATGTTTTTCATGAAAACGTTTGGAATCCCTTCCTGAGACATTCCTTCACGTCTGAGGATTTCAGCTTCCAGTTACCCAGGAAGCAATAGAACGGTTTCATTATTCTTTGCGTTCAGAAACAGAATGCTGTGATCTACGCCTGTGCGGCTTTCACACCTCCAACAAGGTTTACCATCTTTAGGGCTAAAACACACGTCAGCAAAGGAGCTTTTGAAGGGCAGTGGTAATACAGTTAGTTTAGGAAATGCCACAAGTCAAGTTTCCCATCCTTTGCCTTGGTTTTCTTAAAAAGTGATCACGTTGCTGCTCTCTCCTGTCAAGAGCAAAGGCAGCATGTGTTAACAGAGGAAGGAGCCGAGGCAGGCCTGCCCTCTTGACCTGTCCGACAGAGCATGTCAGTTTGCTAGATGAGAATTGGCAGCCCTGGGCTCTGCTTCAGGAAGCTCTGCAAGTAGGTTGTGGGGTGCTCCTAATTTTTGTGATTATAGGTCATTGCAGTCACTGAAGATAATGCATGGGTGAAAGAACTGAAATAAATATTCAAGTAAAGTAAGATGCACTGTCCAACTCATAATAGGAACTTGTAACAATTTAGCATTCTTTAAATCATTTAAGAGACATCGAAGCATATAAGAATTATGTACCTTAAATTTCTAATTTACAGTTCTCTAAGGAGCTTTAAGGAGCTCTTAGGAGCCCTGGTGACCCAACTGTTAAGTGATCAGCTGCTAACTGAAAGTTGGTGCTCAGCTGCTAACTGAAAGGTTGGCAGTTTGAACCCACCCAGCGGCTGCAAGGGAGAAAGACCTGGCAATCTCCCGTAAAGATTACCCATTGCCATTGCATCGATTCCAACTCACAGCGACTCTGTAGGACAGAGTAGAACTGCCCTATAGGGTTTCCAAGGCTGTAATCTTTATGGAAACAGACTGTTATATCTTTCTCCTGCTGAGTGGCTGGTGGATTCAAACCACCGACCTTTTGGTTAGCAGCGAAGTGCGTAACCACTGCACCACCAGGGCTCCTTCCGGTAAAGATTACAGCCTAAAAAACCCTATAGGGCAGTTCTGCTCTGTCATACGGGATTGCTATGAGCTGAAATCGACTCCATGGCACCTAACAACAATAAAGAATGTCCATCTAAGAAAATAAATTTGACCATGAGGCTTGATTCTTAGCCCCCTAAAGTTTGAAAATGAACCTCCAGACTTCATTCGCTGCACCTTCCAATGGTTAGTCTTCCGATCTTCCTTTTCTTAATGACTTCCATGACGTGATGTACATCTCAGGGCTTATTTTTTTCTTTCCGTGAGCAAGTAGGTGGTGTGCCGGCAGTTGAGTGTCTTCTTCCCTGTGATGGCAAATGATTGAGAAAGTGTCTAGGACTACTGTGCATTTTGCGCATTTTGCTGCGGGAAGGCAGGCATGCACAGAGTTAAGCTTGGGGCTGCTCTGTGTTAACTGAACATTGCCAGTGTGCCGGGGTCCATAATCCCTAAGCAGATGCTTCACGGGGTCTCATTATTGTCCAGAAGTGGCTCTTGTATGAGAAAACGCAGTCATGCAGAAACAGCACAAACACTATTGACTAGCCCACCGTGGCTTATGGTTTCCCCCTTTGTAACATCCGTGAACCCATTTCATCCTTACCTAGCCATGGAGTGTTGCTCCATCCCTCTCTCCACCTTTAATTCGTTAAAAAACGAAAATAAAACAAGCAAACAAACAAACCAAAAAGAGAGTCAAATCTGAATGTGCCTTACGGATAAGAGGTTCTGGTTTACCTTGAGATCTTTTAAGTTTGTTGTTGTTGGCAAAGACCTTGTTTCTTTCTCAAGTCCAGTCCTCCAGCCATATTGTGGCCTTTCAAAACCTTTAAGTCCTGTAATACTATATTTTGTGAAGAAGGGGAAAAATGGGATTTTTTTTTCCTTCTTGCCTTTGTTAACCCATTCTTGTTTTAGGCTCCAACAAAAAGGGTTTTTGTTAACTGGAGCTTAAAATCAGCCAGCTTGCAAAGTATTCTCCCTTTTTATGCAAGCAGGATTAGCTTGGCATGTTATGCAGTGCTCTTGTATGAGCCATTCACGTGGCCTGTCATAAGGTGTATAATTACTGCACTTCACCATCAGCAATCATTCTTAAGTTAAAACCTGCTTTAAACCTCTCATTAATATAAATCATACCGGGAAGGTAGAAAATACACCTTCAAAAAGAACGAAGTGTTAGGGAGTTAATCTGTTCTTTTCATAATAGATCCAGAGTAAATAATTTTTACTTAGTGCTTTCTTTCTATGCAATCAAAATAGTTTGTGATAAAAGATCTGGTACCAGGATTGCATAAATGTGCAGGGTTTTTATTCAGGCAGGATCGGGCTTCCTGCTTGGTGCCAGCCTCGTTTTCTCTCTGTCATCCTTGAACAGTGAAGTGTGTAATCCTGCGTTCTTTTAAAGTCAGTCCCACTGACAAGACACTCTCTCTGTCTCTCTCTCTCAGACGCACACACCTATGAAACCCAAAACTAAACCCATTGTCATTGAATCGATTCTGACTCAGAGCGACCCTATAGGACAGAGTAGAACTGCCCATGGGGTTTCCCGAAGCAGACTGCCACATCTTTCTCCTGTGGAGTAGCTGGTGGGTTCGGACCACTGATATTTCAGTTAGCAGTCGAGGGCTTAACCACTGCACCACCAGGGCTCCTTCTTGTGCACAAAGAAGAAATACAGGAGCAAATCCTTATCATTTTTAGGAATTTCTTTTCATGAACACTCCCAGTATACTTAGATAACAATCATAACATAAACAGATGTCTCAAAGGATGCTTTTTCTTTCATGGAAGAGCCATAGTCAGAGGACTCAAACAGCCACGCTATATTTACAGGTAGTCCCTGATTTATGATGGGGTTCTGTTCTGACAAGTCCATTGTAAGTCAGTTTTGAAGTAAGTCAAATATTGTTGGCCTTCCATATCTGCTGGTTCTGCAACTACGTATTCTGCATCTGGATCGAAAATACACGCACCTCAGTTTTTTGTTTTTAGTTTTCATTATTATTGTCTTTTATTATCAGTATCTTTATAAATCTGGTACTTGTCTTTGTGGGTTGGCACGACAATGATAACGGCAGCAAATGATGCCCTGCAACACTGTATGTAGTACATATTACTGATGATAAGATGTAAAACAAAACAAAACAAACATGTTTGTGAGTGTGGTTCAGTCATAACTCGAATATGTCGTAAGTCGGGGGCGTACCTGTATTCATTAGTGGTTTGTTCTAGTACAGGTATAGCAGCTCCAGAGGCAGAGCCTAACTTACTCTACTTCCTAATGCACAGATGCCACGTCTACTCTCCCTCATTTTCTCCCACCTCCAGAGTCCACTTGCTTCTGCCTCAGTGCTGTTGTGAGGGATGGTTGTGGGACTTCCAGGGGAGAGGGTAGGCAATCTCAGGAAAAAGTCTCAAATTCTTTCATATCCTGAAAGGCTCATCCTGATCTGGCCGTTGCCCACCTCCCCAAACTCACTTCTCTTCCTTTAGCCGTGATATATTATCTTTGGTGCAGTGGTTAAAGTGCTCTGCTGCTAACCAAAAGGTTGGCGGTTCAAACCCACCAGCCCATCCGTGGGAGAAAGATGTGGCAGTCAGCTTCCCTAAAGATTTACAGCCTTGGAAACCCTATGGGGCAGTTCCACTCTGTCCTACAGGGGCGCTATGAGTCTGAATCGACTCGATGGTGGTGGGTTTCATCATCTTTACAATCTTCTTTTTCTTCTTTAAATTTGCCAAAGAGCCCTACTTTTTTCTTCCTAAGGGCCTTCACCCCTACTAATCCCATTTCTGCCAGCTAATTTGTACTCATCCTTCAGGCCTAAGCTTAAGCTAAACTTCCTTCTTTCTTCCACATATTTTTAGTTAAGCACCTACTGTGTACCGGAAATTATTCTAGGTCCTTGAGATTCAGGAGCAATTCAGACTATGTCCCTGTTCTCAGGGGGCTTACATTCTAGCAGAGGCTTCCAACAAAGACGTCTTCCCTGGCACTCCATTGTATGTTCATTCCCTTTATTTTGTATTTCCATACCACTCTGATTCTTTGTAGCATTAATTTACTCCATTCAGCAAATGTTTATTCATGCCTTTTGGGGAACATACATCAAGCTTGAATAACTTTTGTCTTTCCTGATGAACTCTAAGCTCTGTGAAGACAGGATCGCACTTCGTCTCTCTGTCATCTATCCATCCCAGCATGTAGTAGGCGCCCAACAGATGTTGAATGATTGAATAAATGACTGGCTTTCTCCCTATCCCAAAACATCTTCCAACTGCACTCCACCTGACTTGTTTTATGCCACTCTGTTATGCTTTCTTACAAATTACACCAATCAGAAATTCATGGGCGTCAACAAGCTTTTTCTTTAAAAAAAAAAAGAATAAAAGTTATTTACTGAACATGACTGTTTCCACTTCACATCAGCTACTTTACTTTTAGCACCCAGTAGACATGACTGGCTGCAGGCCCAGGGCTGGCGCTGGGGCTGAGAGGTGGTATTTTTGGAACCTGCAGCAGAGGGAAGTCTAAGGTGTTTGGCCCAGTGACGGCCTTGCTCTGAGTGCTGCTGGAGCTGGCAAGGTGGGCCCCCAGGAGATGGGAGAAGAGAGTCCAAAGGGAAAGACGAGGGCTTCACAGTCCAACCTGGATTTCAGGAATTTATGCAGAGAATGCTGAGAACCCCTTTTCTTTTTTCCTGTCTCTAAGAAATAAAGAAAGGGAACTAAAACTAGTAGAGAACCTTTTGTGTGCCAGGGGCTTAGCATACATCATTTCATTTAAGCCATTATTCTATCTTCAGTTTATATTAAAGAATGAAGATCTGTTTGATTCCAGAATCAGAGCATGTGAAGCTGACACTGTATACAGCCTTTTGGTGCTCAATGCCTGTAGAATGAGTGATTATACTTTACTTTTGTATCTTTCTTTTGGCATAATTCTTCTTAAAACCATCTTCCCTAGACCCAGAACTCATATTGGTACTATTGGTGTGATAGCTGAGTTGCATTCCAGATCGAGATGAATTGGGCTTTGTGGGTTGGCATGAAAACTTAACCACCTTGTATGAAATTGTTTCAATGGAGAATTTATTCTGAGCTCTAAACCACTAACTCACCTTTGAGCATTTCTGGAGTGCTATTCATTAGTAAGTTGGAGATGGTCTGTATGTGAATGCAGAAAAGATATAAAATTCAATCTTATGCCTTCTGTTCTCCTGTAATATCTCCCTTCCTAATACTGAATTTAAGTAGTGGACTCTCTCTGTTTCTTTGGGTTTTTTTCCCCATAAACCTTCCCAAAGCTTTTATAAGTAGTTGGTACACAAACGATGATAGTAACAAAAGCAACTCCCTAAAAAGATTTAGAAGAAGGAAAAGAGTTAAAAGAATTTCTAAGATTGCAGAAATATAAGATCTTCTGATATGTCCCCATCTCATATTGAGTCACCAGGAACATGACACTAAACTGGTTTTGGTTTGGGCTCATGTAAAAGGGAAACTGCATTAGCAATGAACCCTAATAAGATTAAAACACACTCAAAAAGAGAAACCTCAGATGAAATTGAAAGACACAAACCATAAGACCCTTTCCTGTGTAATGGTGAAGTCTGTCCAGAAAGAAAACCTTTTCACTAGAATATTTTTAAAGCTAAGCATATACTAATTTGCAAGCAATTTGAATTTATATGTATTTAATAACACTCAAAGAAATTAAATGAACAATTAAATGTTTATAGTTTTGACCATTAAAATTGAGTGTGTAGTGGCAGTAAGTAGGCTTTTGTCTGTGGATTCAAGTGGAACATTGTATGGTTTAGATGTGGGCAATGCTATTAAGAATCATAAGGTTCATTTCAAGAGTCTAATGTCTTTGATGTGTAAGTTTCTTTTCCTTTATAATTATTTTTAAAGTCAACTTCAACACAGTGCTGTGTGATATCTTTAGATTAACTTCTACTGTCACTATATGTATTAATTCCCAAGCCTGCCATAAGAAATCACCGCAAACTGGGTGGCTTAAAACGTAATTTATTCTTTCACAGATCTGTATGCGAGAAGTTTGAAATCAAGGTGTTGCCAAGTCTATGCTCTCTCTGAAGGCTCTAGAATCTGTTCCTTGCCTCTTCTAGCTTCTGGTGGCTCCAGGCATTCCTTGGCTTGTAGCCACATCACTCCAGTCTCTGCCTCCATGGTCACATTGCCTCTTCCTCTTCTGTCTGTCTTCTCCTGTGTGTGTGTATCTAATCTTGCTCTGAGTCTCTCTTGTAATGATACTTGTAAATGTCATCACGCTTGTGATGGCATTTAGGGCACACCTGGATAATCCAGGGCAATCTCCTCAAGATCCTTAATTTGATTACATCTGCAAAGATGCTTTTTCCAAATAAGGTAACATTCACAGGTTCCAGAGATTCGGGCTTGATATCTTTGGGTGGACATTATCGAATCTACTAGAGAATTATATTGAAGTAGAATATAGGACATTTCTAATTGCCTTTTTTTTCCTACAGAGATGCAACAAGTGAGGGACAATAATACTAAATAGATGTATTAAAAAAGATACAGAGATAATAACAAAGTTGGATTAGAAAAATGTGGGAGAATGTAAAAACTAGCTAATAAGAGGCCACATCTGATTAAAGGAAGTGCAAATACATTATTTCTAATAAAAAATGAAATTTTAAACTTTTAAAAAGTATTACATAAAATTAATTTAAATTGATGCCGTAAAAGAATCTGAATTACTTCAAAATACTGAGAGGCGAAGAGGGCAGTGAATGGAGCTCAGGATCTGAAAGCCCAGAAGGCTTCTCTCTGCAACTCTTCAGCAGCATGAACTTCGGCAAGTTATTTAATCTCTTAAGGCCTCACTTTCCTCATTATAAAATGGGACTGATTGCGAATTAAAGCAAACCTTTGAAAACATCTTGTAAAATGCTTGGCTTTTAACTGACATTTACAAATCATGGCTATTAGCATCAACAATTACTGGGCCCTGGAGGAAATAGATATTTTAAAAAATGATTATAAATAAGTCACCACATAGTGTCATTAATTTTCATGCCAGTATTTATATTATTTAGGTTCAGGGAAAATATCCAATTCATGAAAATCCAAGCAGAGCGTGTATGGTATAATATATTTCAAGTCTAAAGAGAGCCATTCAAGAAAAAGTGTTTCTAATTCTTTATTTTTTTTAAATGTCATCAACTCTTTGTTCATTCATCTGACAATTTTTGAGCACCTACTAATATTTCACGTCACATACTAACCTCTGGAATCTAGACCATAGGCTGTAGGCTCACGGAGATCCCAGTCTGAAAATAAAGGCTCTCCAATGAGGTGGGAATCCATTTTGACCAATGGTAGGTGGCAGAAACCTTTGATCCGATAAATAAGCTTTTAAAATTGATAGCAGTTTTCTGGACATGTTTAGAAAGGATTTCTTACCACCCATCCTGAGTTTATGCTAAATTGGGAAACCATTTGGATTCTGCGAAAAAAAAAAAAAAATTGTTCTTAGTCCGTGGCAAAGAGTAACTCCAGTAGTTCATTTCTAATGTTTCTTTGGCTGCATTAGTCTAATATTTATTTTTAAATGTGATTGGCAATTATCTGGAATAATTTAAAACACATATGCTTATTATAAAGAGGTCATATTATACAATTTTTTAAAGGAGTCATAGGCTTATATATTCATTGCTTTTCTTGGTTGTGGTTTCACTTAATAGAGTTTGGCCCAAAATGTTCTCCAAATATTGTTTATTAGCTTATTAAAAGGGGAATGATTCATCTCCCAATGAATTAACATTTTCAGGTCTTGTTACAAAGCCAAATTTGTCATCACTAAATGATTTTAGAAGAAAATAATAGGTTCTTTATAACATATAGTACATACCTCTCTATCGATTGTTTTGTTAACGATAGACTGAACGATGAGAGGCAATTTAAGATTATAATTGAATCTTCTGAACTAGTGTTGAAAAAAGTTACCTGATCAGTGTTTTTAAACTCATATTTAAATCAATTTTATTTAAATAGATCCTTTCAAAAGGAGATAACCCGTATTTCATCAGAATGATGGAATATTATATATCATAAGCATCAAAGAGAAAATTCATTAGAAACAAGCATATTGCCCTGGATCTTGAAATGTTTTATTTTGTATTTCTGAATATTTTTCGAACTGTTTTCATGGATAATCCCATCAAATGTGAAAGTGAATTCTGATACTTTGGTAGAGCCAGTTCTGCCTTTAAACACAATGCCTGCTTATTACAGTTGGAAAACTTAGTGCTCTTTTCAATATCAGACTTTAATATTATAAGCAGTGATGGTCTTTTCATGTTGTTTTCATAAAATGAAGTTTCCTCATAAATCTAAAACCATTAAACCACAAATACCCCAGACACAATCCATCACTTTGTTTCAACTCAAGTTCAATCATTGCTTTCAAATACATTATATAAAAGTCCTGTTCTCGAGAAGAGGGAAGTGTAAGGATGAGCCCAGTACCAGATAATCACTGCCTTTTAAGAACAGCATTTATCTTTTTTTTTTTTTATAACATTCTTTAGATAAAAAGTTCCTTGGATATCCAAATCAAATGCATTCAAAAGACAAGGCTACAGTTCATATTTCTGAAAAATACTTTCAAAGGAAAATTTATAAAATTGGAAAACCACTTAACATTCTCAAAGGGAAGGTACTGTATACCTATTTTAATGGCAAAGAAAGTGTGATAATGGAAAATATATCATTCTGGAAGAGACCAAGATGGGAGCAAACCATTAAACTGTGATCGTATGCATCTTTATTTTTTTCAGGACACTTTCAGTTATTGTCTTCTATCATTAGGGAAGTAGGGTCTGTACACAGAAGTATGATACGGAGACTAAAAAATAGCTGTAGTATTTGACTGTGGTATTAATGAGCAGGGGCTTCAAAAAATGATAGTATAATTTCTTTTATAGCCTAACACTTATTTTCTAGTGTGGGTCTATTTGAACATGGCCTTCTGGTAGATCAGAAATATCTTAAAATCTGTTAATTGTTCAGGGAAACACTGTAAGGGGTAAGACTGAAAGAAGTAATTTGAGGAGGAACTCTTCTTTCCTTTTATGACCTTATTCCATTTAATATTATTCTAGATTATTTTGGGAGGGCAGGTAGAAGTTATTTGCCTGGAGGGGCAAAATCCTAAAAGATACACAGGACACCCATCAGTGGCTTCTTGGCCGACTGGACTGTGGTTGTGATGGTGGTATTGCAGGGTTGATAGGTCACAGGGAGACTAGGAAGTAAGCAAATGCCAAAGCCTTTGAGGAGAGGAGGAGGATTCCTAATGCTGCACTTCTCTACCAATGGAAAGCACTCTCATTTCATTGTTAGAGGTAGATTAAAAGGAATTGAACTAGAGCTAGTAGGATGATTTTCTGCTTTTGCATTTCCTTGAAATGAAGTTGGCCTCTAACTAGTTTATTTATTGACATATTTCCTCCTTTTTCTTCCTCGCTTTTAAACTTTGAGAAAAAACAAGATTTTTCAGATTTTTACCTTTTAATTTCATCTCTTCTGTAGAATTGTGTGACAGGAAAGAACTTGACAGTATAAAAGAAGTTATTGTAAATTATTAAATAATTAGTGGTTACCACAGTTTCATAGATAAATGACCAAAAAAAAAAAAATTCAGGAATATTAATTTTTAAAGTGTTCTCATCTAAATTTGTTTCTAATGGGAAATGTGGGTGGGAATGGGACATGCTAAAATTGTAATAAGTTGCAATTCAGAAAAAAAAAAGAAAGAAACATAGAAGTTAGTATATTGAGTCTGAACTGGAATTTCAGGTAGTATCTTATCAATAAGTTGAGGACCAAGTCAGAGTTGATCAGCTTCAGGGAGCTGGGAGAATAGTTAAGTATACCTCTGCTGCTCACTGTGCCCCAGCCTGGCTTCCATCATGATAGACTGAATACAATTTTTATCAAGTCCCTGCTCTATGATCTGGGCATAGTACCTCACCTCTGTGAGTTTCTGTTTAGCTGTGTTAACTCACTAGGTAGAGTTGCAGGTAATATCCTGAAGGAGCAGCAGAAAGGAGGGACAGATCCATGCTTACTCCTTCTAGAAAAGAAGTAGCATTCGAACTGGCTTGCATGGAATAAAGGTAGCTCTTAACTCAGTGAATAAAGAGAAGGATAGACCTGTTTGGGAGAGTTGCATGGGCAAAGGCATAGAAGACCAGCTTACCTGGGGCTCAAGGTTTGATAAAAAAATGTCAGGGGAACGGAGCCTGGAAGGTAATTTGGGGACAGACCCTTGAGGACTCTGATTTCCGTATGATGGAGTAACTTTACCTAGTGGATGTATCAGGGGTTTATGCTGTGTAACAAATTACCACTAATTTAGAAACTTAAACAACACCTGTTTCTTAGCTCACAGTTTTGGTGGTCAGAAGTCAGGCACAAAGTTACCGGATTTTCCTTAAAGGGTTATCACAGGACTGAAATTAAGGTATTGGCTGGGGTGAGTTCTCATCTGGAGATTCCGGGGAGAATCTGCTTCCAAGCTCGTTCTTGTTCCTTGCAGTTGCAGGATTGAGGTCCTCTTGCTGGCTGTCAGCCAAGGATGACTCTTAGCTCCTAGAGGATGCTCACATTCCTTGCCACATGGCCCTCTCCATCTTCAAGCAGGAGAGGTGCATTAATTCCTTCTTCTGCTTTGAATCCCCCTGACATCTTCTGTGACCAGTGAGAGAAAAATCTCTGCTTTTCAAGAGCTCATGTGACTAAGTCAGGCCCACCTGTTGAATCATGTGAGTCAACCTAATATATTCATACCATACAGAGTTGTAGTGAGGCAGGGATGAGATAATCCATGTTTAGTCTGGCACATAATCAGTTCTGAGTATATAATCATCCTTTTAGTATTTTTCGAGGGAGTTGGAGACTTTAGAATCTGGAGTTTAGGTAGAGGGGCTAACCGTTCAAACCAAGAGAAGGCTTTCACTTTGAGATGCATAACAGTAGCGTGGTTGCCAAGGAGACAATTCTGAATTTCAAGTGAGATATGGGAATATCAACCAGAAGCTGGAGCCAGGAGGGCAGAGGCACCTCACATGTCAACATTTTACTTGACCTGGGGATACAAAGTTTAATAAGTCACTGCTGATTGCAGCACCAAAGGGGCTCACGGATGGGGTGGGTGGTGATGGCAGGTGTAGATGGGTTGGTGGAAAGGATATAACCAAGTTCCAAGTGGAAAACTCTCCCTGGGAGCAGGCGAAAGGGATAGGGTGGAACAAGGGAATGGGTTGTTGTGTGTGTGGGGATGTATCTCACAGGATGGAGAGCGGAAACTCGGGGCCAGGGTGGGGTGGAAACTCATCCAGACTGGAGCTGATGTTTAGTGATGAGGACAAGAAATGAGGAAGTTACACCTAAGTTTAGGAGGAAGGGGGTTTGGGTTTACCTGATAGAAATAAGGGTTCCACAGGGAAGAGAAAAGAGCTAGTAGAGGGGTGGGAGGAAGAAGAGTATGTGTGTAGAGGGGTGAAGTATGTCAGCACTGAGAACCCGGGGTAGAGGTGATGGGTACCCAGAGATGTGAGAGCTGTTGGCTGTGACCCACTGGAGAGGAGACTGCTGGTACGCTGTCCAGAGAGACAGCAGGAGGAAACCAGGACTTCTGAACAGTGATCCTTGGTTTTCCCAAGCTCTGGACTGGGTAGAAAGGGGAACCCTTGTACCAGACAATCTGCCACCTTCTCTTAACGGTATTTGGAGACTGCCATGTCTTTTCCCTAGTACGATATATAAAAACAGCTTTCAGTGCATCTCTCTCTGAGCCTGTGAACCACAACAAGAGCTCTAAGAAGCTTTAGAGAGGTGTATTTACCTTGTTTATGATGCATGTACTAATTATAAGGAGCAGTATTCTGTTTGTGGTGTAAGACTTTGCAATGGATCTATGTAATCACTCTTATCAATAATAATTAATAAGAGATTAACACTTAGAACAGGTGTCTGGTAACCCTTGATGGAGAGAATGCAAGGGATCTTGTTCCCTGGCTTTGCCTTCTCTCCACCTGCAGAGGAGGTGGGTGAGCTCATCAGACCACAGCCTGTTGGGAGCAAATCCCTTGGCTTAATGTGAAGCAGAAATGGTATGCCCAGGGCCCAGTTTACCAGGGACAAGGGCATGCTGCCCTGATGCTCTCAAGAGATTAGAGATGGAGAAGTGGCTTTGGTGCCATTTCTTCCTCTGACAGTGAAGTTATTCTATTTCACAGGCATGGAACCATTGCCTTCAGAGTCACAGGATAGATTCTGATGTAATGAATCAAGATTGGCTTTTAGGAGAATTCTTGCTATATTGCTTTGTTCACCATGGGTACAATTCCACCGTATAAAGAAGTATGTGCCATTTTCTTGTCATCTGAAGAACTCCTAATTTCTTAAATCCCACCAAATCTAGTGTTATTTACTCAAACTTTCTTCCAGTATTCAGCCCTGGAGTGTTTGTAGGCAGTTACATTTATCTCTGTAACATTACTCACCATTTAGTGAAAGAAACAAAACAAACCCCAACAAAAATACCTCCTCCATAAAACACATATAAAACAGGAATAACAGTGAACGAATAAAATCCCAGCTTGAATCAGTCCTCTTGCAACAAATGTAGAGTTGTTTGTAATTTTGAGTAAATGAGTCTGCAAACCAAAATAGTTAGTAGGTTTAATTTTAGGTTTACAGTTTTGAGATTGTAACCCTAAATTACATCTTATTTGGAAAAATCTCTTCAACTCAGACTTTTTTTAAACCTTGTGCCACAAGATGATTCTATATTAAAGTTTCTCCAAAGATATAATGTATAGCAATATCTGTTCTATTAACCTAGGTATTGTTATTTATCTGCACATTATAGTTGCTATTCTTATTGAAAATGTTGGTAGTCCTAAATACACAGAATTAAAAAACAAATAAACAACAATAACATCACTAAAAAAACTTCAAACATGGCAGATAGGGAATAGTCAGAGGCTATACCAAACTCTACAGGGTGTAACATTTTAGGAGAGAAAACGGGCTAAAACGATCAAAGTTTCTACCAGATTGGGTTATCTGCATAAATTTGATTAGTTCTTCATTTGATGAAGAACTAGCACTTAAGAAATGTTTTTGTATTTGGAGAAGGAGTCAATTACATAATAGTGACCAGTTAAAACCAGTAGGAGACTAAGAGAGGAATGGTTTTAGGCTCCCTAGAGGGCAGGACGTGTGTATGTAGAAATCACTGGATGTGATGCCTCCAAGAGCAACATAAACAGGTACTTAATAAATGTCTTTTGATGATGGCTATAGTTGGAAGGAGGGTCGGTCAATAACTGAAATTACCTGGATTTAAGAGACTGAAGGCTAACAGAAATCTAGGCATCAGCTATGAATAAGGCCAGTGGGAAACATGCAGTTAAATTAATACATTTCCACTTTGAGTTCATGGGAACAAAAGGACAGCCCATCTCAGATGCAAGACCCCCAGCCAAATCTAGGCAATAGCAATAACCTCTTTGGCCCTTGGTAAAACCTCCAATAAACTGGACACCAAAGTCAAATAGACAAAATGAAGGGGACTTTGTGGAGACTGGCCGAGTGACATCTGTAGTCACTAGTCTCTCAGGAGACCAGGAGCCCCTCTTGGAGTTCTCGAATAGTAAGCTCCTGGTTACCCACCACCTTCGAAGCATCTTAACGTAGGAAAGTCTGTTTGAAGTGCCTTATTAAAGCTCTGTTGACCTGGACAGAATGCCAGTGGGTGGAATCTGGGTTTTATCAGGTGCTGCTTGAGAAAAAAACACTTATGGTCATTCAGGAAAGCACTGAAAACTGAAATAAGGTTTTGGGGTTGGTGTTTAGAGTCAGAATCTTACAAGTATCTTAGAAACAAAGCAATTATAAACTTTCGAAAGCATGTTATCATTTTTGTTTTGTCTTTGGCCTCAGTATGGTGATAAAGTTTGTCCCTATTTCCTGGACAACTGGTCTTTTCCTTCAGTATTTTTCCTCTGGGAAAAGATAGGCCTTCCAAATGCCGCCTTGTAGCTCACACCTCATTATTCTTATTCCCCTTGGCGGGCCCAGGATTCCCGCCTGCCTTCTTCTACAAAGTGCTGTTAGAGCCACAGGGTAATATAGGAACTGAGCATGGGACAGAAAGTTCAGCTTCCTAGCAGTGTATCATCTCTACCCATGTGTATTTTACTTTCTCACCATAATTTTCTCTTCACCCAGATTGATTCTTCTATTTGTTTTATCTCAGTAACGTATATATTTTCGTAAGCGTTCTCAAATCCTTTGTGGGGAGTGAAGCAGGGTAGAAACAAATAGATAAATAAATATTGACATGGTGGTTGAAGTCATAATGACTTCATTTAAATGAGATAATTAGCAATATGATCATTCAGAACAGGATTTGATGAGTCTTCCAGAATAACTTAAGTTGTCAGTTCGCTTCGTTTCTATCTTTTTTGCATCCCCTCAGCATTATTAAATAATTAGAGAGTTCATATCTTACGTTTTGGTTGCCCATGCCCACTCCAGAAATAATTTGTAAGACAATCTAATTTAGATTCTATCTGCTTTAAGTAGAAATTACTGCGGGTTGGATATAGCTTATGTAAAGAAGTAACCTGGGAAAAAAGTTATTGCTTGGAAGCTTTAGAAATTAATACAGTTCTTCCTGTGAGCGCCTTAAGGAGATTGATCGAAACGATGAACGTAATAAAATGAACATAAGATTGGAGCATAATGAATTCAAATATTCAGTCATTTCAAATATCTCCCACTTTATTTCGTTGAAGTTTTGCCCAATAGAAATCTTCCCACCATTATTCATAATGTACTAATACTGTTATGGCAGTACTTTAGAAGGTGGATGGAGATAGCTGTTCTGTTTTTCCAGGTTTTAAGTGTAAAGGATCATGTACTTACTGTCCCTTGGCCAGGGTGTTCTGTCTTTTAGTTGTAGGTCTGTTTGGTGTGGATTTTACTGAAAAATATACTTAAAATCTCCTTTCTTTAGCATAAAATAAAAGAAAATTGCCTTCGTGTCGATTCCGACTCATAGCTACCCTATAGGACAGGGTAGAACTGCCCCGTAGTGTTTCCTAAGAGTGGCTGGTGGATTCGAACTGCTGACCTTTAGTTAACCACTTAACCACTACGCCACCAGGGCTCCTTCCTTAGCATAATTCAAAGTAATTTTGGCAAATTTAGCCTAGCCCTGAGTGTGACATGAGGCGGGGTGTAATTGAAGTGGCTGTTATGTCGGCCTGACCTGGGCTTTGTGATCCAGGTGATATGAGCCTGTTGGTGGATACAGGCTACAGCATCTCTCTTCTGGGGTTCAGTCTTACCCGCTCCTCAGCTTTCTCTGCTACGCACATGCAGGCACAGAACGTTCGTTGCCACTTGTGGGTACAGATGAATCTTGGTAGGACACAGCCTTACCTGCTTCTGGCCTTTCTCTGGCCAAACATTTTTATCCATAAACAGGGAGTTTATGGGGGCAGCAAAGTGACTTGGTAAACTAACATAATGCCACCCGGTTAGTGAAGGTCTTCTCTGTGGGATAATACCAGCTTACTAGCCAATTTTTTTTCTAGATTATTAATTTAAAATTATTTAAAGTGTTTTATTACTAATTCACATTTGTTTTAGAAAAGTGCAAAAACAAAAAATCATGACCAGCAGCAATTGGTCTCTCAGCTAGCTGTTGTCTCCATATCTTTTCTAAACAAGACTAAGTCTCTGTAATTTCTTAATATCCAATGTTATTTTGACTAAATTTGAACTGTATTGTGTCCAATAGAATTGAAAATATACCATCCTTACTAAGGGTGATGATAATAATAGCTATCATTTATTGCACACCTACCATGTGCAAGGCACTGTGCTGGGAATTTCCATGAAGTGTCTCAATTAATTCTCACTTCAGTCCTGCTTGGAAGAGATTACTGTTTGCCTTTTACAAGATGATGAAATAAACTCTGAAATATGGGGTCATTTATCCAAATTAAAAAATTAGTAAGTGGACAAGTTAGTTGAGAATTCTTCATTACTAGTATTATTATTTCCTTTGATAACAAGAGTAGTGTTTGCTTTTTGTAATAAAATTGGAGTATTGCAGAAATGTGTGACATAGGAAGTTAAACTTAATCTCAGTACCATCATCCAGAGAAAACCACTCTTACCAAATGGTGCATCTTTATCCAACTTTTTGAGAATAATTTTTATAGTTTATCTGGTTTACTATGGTACAGTTTCTAATTCTTTTTGTTATGACTTTTTGATGATGTACTTTTCACTTTCTTTACAATAGAACCAAGATGCATTTTAAATTTAGAATAAGCAAGAATTATTGGGACAAGATAACTTTTTATGCATTTACTTTCTGACGTTTTTTTACCCCCAAAGTCTCAAATCTTCCATATTTTCTAGTTCACTTTTATCAGTCATTACTCTTAAAATAGTCTTCAACTCGTGTGTGCAGATGTTTAATGTTATTACTTCTATTTCTAATTTAATACGATTAAATGTATATGAAAGGTCCCATTTTTCAAGCTCTTTGTTCTAAGTATTTATTCTGCTTTTTTTGTTGTTTTGGTGTCTGTTATTAAATACACTAGACAGTTTATGGGAAACTCATGTGAGCAGTTTGCGTCTTTGGAGATTAAATAGAGACGGCTTAGCTGTTAGATTTCCATTTCTTGCTCTACTAAGCACCCAGTTAATGAATTTGAGATAAGATTATTTTTACCCAGCTATTTACTTTGGAAAAATAAAAGTAATACATTCACAGAAAATAATCAAATACTGCACACAGGTAAAAATTGAAAAGTAAATGTTCTCCTTCCTCCTGCTTCTCTCTCGGCCCTTGCCTCCAATCCTAAATTTCTTCTGTTTCTAGATTTTCTGAGTGGACATAGAGGCATAGGCATGTATGTGCATATTTAAGTACTAGGATCTTTTTTAGTTCAAATTACTGAGGGTGACTCCCTTGATAGTGTATACACCTTCCTGTATCAGTCTGCACTGCCTTGTGGAATAGGCAGCTCTCAGTAGGACACTCCTATTCAGTAAAATAAGGATAAATTTCAAATGAGAAACAGAATCAGGTCCAAGGAAAGAGAGGTAGAGAATCAAAACGTGGAAAATAATACAAATTTATAGACTATAACGTTCAACAAAATTGCTTCCTAGATTAACAAGCATCATATGAGCAGAAGTTTCCTGTTGTTGTTAGATGCTGTTGAGTTGATTTCAACTCATAGCAACCCCATGTGACAGAGTAGGACAGCCCCATAGGGTTTCAAGGCTGTGACCTTTTGGAAGCAGATTGCCAGGCCTGTCTTCCAAGGCATCTCTGGATGGGTTTGAATCACCAACCTTTTGACTAGTAGTTGAGTGCTTAACCGTTGTGCCACCCAGGGAGTTTATAGATGGTTAATGTGTTAGTATAGAGGGCATCACAGTTTTTTTTGCCAGAGCACAGAGGACAGCACATTACTCAGCTTATTGGACTGATGTATCAAGAAAGGCTTCCTGGAGGAGGTGGCCGTGGGAGGAATCCTGAAGGACTAGTGGTCTGGGTGGAGACCTGGATGACCATGTTTTTTAGCTAGTGCCTATGGGGAAAGCACTGCAGGCTTTGTGAGAGTAACATGGTCAGATCTCCATTTTCTGAAGTGTTTTCTGGGTTACCGTGGAGCAGTGTTTCTCAAAGTGTGGTCCCCGGTCCAGCAGCTTTGGCATCACCTGTGTCCTTGTTAGAAATGCAGATTCATGGGCCCTATTCTGACTGACTAAATCAGATCTCCAAGGACAGGTCTGAAAACCTGCATTAAAACAAGCCCTGCAAGTGATTCTTATGCACATTGAAGTTTGAGAACCACCTCTGTAGAGACTGGATGGTGGAAGGGGACTTAGAAATTGTTTGTTAAATCCCTCATTTCCCTAAGGAGGAACCTGAGGACCAGGGTGGATAAGTAACTTACCAAAATCACGTGGCTGCCTAGTGGTGGGGGATAATTAAGGCTCAGGTCTCCTGACTGCTTGATTTTTCTACCACACAAACCTCCCAGGCAGTGTGAGGATAATCATGGCATTTTTTAAAAGGAAGATATATGTCTTATAAATTTTCAAAAACAGTGCCTGCAAATAGTGCCTAGTGTCTAGGCAAATAATGTACACCTTCTCCTCACTTATCAACTGCCTCGTTATCCAACATTTCGCATTTACAACAATAGTAAAAAATCTACTATCCAACTATTTTACATGTTAACGATGTATATCTGGTAGTAACGAACGCCGAGGTGCGGCGCCTTGTTAGTAACACTGGCTGTGATGGTTCAGATTATGTGTCAACTTGCCTGGGCCATGATTCTCAATGGTTGGGAAGTTATGCAATGATATAGTCATCCTCCATTTTGTGATCTGATGTGGTCATTCTCGATTTTCACAGAATGCCAATTTCGTATAACAGCCTGGTCTTTGGAATCTAACCATGTTGATAAGTGAGGAGAGGGTGTAATGCCTGAAAATAATTGACAGATTAATTTTTGGTTGTGTCATATTTCATATGTGGTGCATATTGTGTTTATGTGTCTCTGAGGTTGGAATAGGGAAGAAGGAAGTGGCTGTTATCTAAACTTAAGGTAACTATTCTTTAAGCAGTGAATTTACTAGCTCTGTGAGACCTTGGGCAAAACATTTAATCTCTTTGAGCCTCAATATCCTTATCTATGAAATGGGGGTAATAATACCTACTACCTAACGCAGTTGTTAGGGTAAGGTAGCTTATGTGAAAGTGTTTTGTAAGCTGTAAAGCATTATAAATGTGAGTGGTATTATTTTTATTATCTAATTTAAATGTAAGTCCATTTATCTAGCAAACATTTACTAAACATGCATCATGGGAAATACTGTAAATATAGCTTTTTCTAACATATGTTTTTGCTCAGAAGAATTACAAAACTTTTCAGATGATTTCCTAAATTATTCACATTATTATTAAATAGGAAACTCATTCAAACTTAATATGGAAAATTTTGATTTGAAATTCTCAAGCCTGTATTTTGGATTGAATCTCACCTTAGGGAGTTCCCTTCTAACCTTGTCTTAATTTTTATTTCAGTAGGGGTACTTAAACAACATGTTGTGAGATGCGTGCTACTTCGGTATTTGTAGTTTTGTCCTCCAAGTGATGATTCAATTTAAGAATCTAGTGAGTATATAGTCATTTATATAGCCTTCGAGAACAGCAACAAAAGCGTATGAGTAATTTCTAGGTAAAATTAAGTCAATGAGTGGTTTATGTGACTCATTAAACCTTAAAGTGAATTGGAGCAGTTTGGCTTTTGGCATTTAACAATAAATATACTGCTTCTTAATATGAGACTTTTGTCTTGCCCATTTAAACAGGACATAGCAGTTCCTCACTGCTATAAGCTAGGCTGTCTTGGGGATTTTATTAATGTATTTTTCTGGTGTTTAAAGAGTTCACTTTTAGGGAATGCCAACTTAACTTCTAGAACTGACGTATTCTTTAATAGATGGCAATTTAATAAATGCCATTCTTTAATCAATAGCATTAATACTAAAGCCATATCTATTATATTGCCATTTGAATTGCAGTTACCAGTGAAGCCTAGTGGTACATTATTTTGACGTGAATATCCTGGTTAACCGATAAAATTCTATTTTTTTTTTTAATTGTACTTATAGATGAAGGTTTACAGAAGAAATAGTTTCTCATTAAACAGTTAGTACATGTATTGTTTTATGACATTGATTAACAACCCCATGACATGTCAGCACTGTCCCTTCTCAACCTTGGGTTCCCTATTACCAGCTTTCTGTCCCCTCTTGCCTTCTAGTCCTTGTCCCTGGACTGTTGTGTCCCATTAGTCTCGTTTTGTTTTATGGGGCTGTCTAAGCTTTGGCTGAACAGTGAGCCTTGGGAGTGACTTCATTACTGAGCTAAAAGGGTGTCCAGGGGCCATAGTTTCAGGGTTTCTCCAGTCTCTGTCAGGCCAGTAAGTCTGGTCTTTTTTTGTGAGTTAAAATTTTGTTCTACATCCTTCTCCAGCTCTGTCCGGGACTCTTTGTTGTGATCCCTGTCAGAGCAGTCAGTGCTGGTAGCAGGGCACCATCTAGTTGTACTGGATTCAGTCTGGTGGAGGCCGTGGTAGCTGTGGTCCATTAGTCTGAGAACTCTTCAAATGCTGTAGTCTTTTCCATTTCAATTCTTGACGCTGAAGATCTTTCTAAAGTGTAGACTTCCTTTCCTTTAAGTATAATCTACTTATCACAACTTGGTCATTGTTAGTAACATGGTAGCATACAGTTCAACTCAGATTTCTATGTGGAATCCAGGAGGGGGCTGACCTGGGGATGCCCACCAGCTGAGGAGGCATAGGAGTGGCAAGATAATCCGAAGAACCATGCAGGGTGGATTTCACTATCTCTGTTATAAACAAACACACTTTTGGCCCTTAAACCCTCATCGCCAACTCCATTTACCTTGCATTGCTCCTGCCTCTGGGCCTCTGTCTTCTGGACTCAAATTGCAGTTTGTCCAGTTCCTTGACTGAGTGTTTTTAAGGTACCAGTATTTTTAAGGTAAACAATGGGAGAGAAGGGGCTTTTCTCTTTTTAGACTGCTTTTTATTGTAGTGCCATTTTTAAGCCACAGGGATTGACATTTCATTTTCCTTTATTTCTTAACCAGTATTTTTAAGGTAAACAATGGGAGAGAAGGGGCTTTTCTCTTTTTAGACTGCTTTTTATTGTAGTGCCATTTTTAAGCCACAGGGATTGACATTTCATTTTCCTTTATTTCTTAACCAGGATAGACCCAATCTATATATCGCCTACATTCTACCTGTTTTTCTGCATTTTTATGCCATTTCATACTATTGTGATAGTAAATGAAGTGTATTTGTTTTAAAAAACCTCCCAGATCCATTAATTTATGAAGCCACAATAAGAACACAGTTTTTGTAATTTAATTCTACTTTCAGGTTGAAAATTTTAGAGCAGATAATATTACTGTTAAACACAAGCAATACTTATTTTTAAATACAATATTTTGAGGACATCAAGGTAAGGACAGTCTTGCTCCTAAATGAAAGATTGCAATTTTACCCTGGACTTTTCCAGGTTGCAGTGATTCTTACATGGTGGAAATAGAAACCAAAGCCAAACTTGTTGCCGTCGAGTTGGCTCTGACTGGTAGTGACCCTATAGGACAGAGTAGAACTGCCTCATAGAGTTTCCAAGGAGTGCCTGGTGGATTCGAACTGCTGACCTTTTGGTTAGCAGCTGTAATACCACTCAGGTTTCCATTGTACAAATAAATATCTATATTTATCTATATCTGTCTCTGTCTCTCTCTATATATCCATATCAGAGTAGAACTGTATTCCATAGGGTTCTGAGTGGGAGATTTTTTGGAAGTAGATTACCAGACTTTTCTTCCGAGGCACCTCTGGCTGGATTCGAACCACCAACCTATTCATTAGAAGTCAAGTGCATTAAGGAGCTCTGGTGGCACAGTGGTTAAGACCTCAGTGCTAACCAAAAGGTCGGCAGTTTTAATCTACCAGCTGCTCCTTGGAAACATTGTGGGGCAGTTCTACTCTGTCCTATAGGGTCACTATGAGTTGGAATCGACTCGATGACAATGGGTTTGTTTTATGGTTTGGTATTTCGTAATTTACCTTTGCCTAAGTGAGACTAAAGGGAAGCTAATTAATTAGGATGAAATTTTATTGAAATTGTGCATCTGTGTGTACATGATTATTTTGTTTCTGTTTAGACTGAAAGCCAGATATTCACCGATTATTCTTTAAAAATTTAGAATATTAATTATGTACATACATATATACATATATATAATGCAAATGGTTAATGCACATTTAAAAAAGAAAAAAAAACAACCCATTGCCATTGAGTCGATTCCTACTCATAGCAACACTATAGGACAGAGCAGAACTGCTCCATAGGGTTTTCAAGGAGAAGGCGGGTGGATTCGAACTGCCTACCTTTTGGTTAGCGCTGAGCTGTTAACCACTGTGCCCCCAGGGCTTTGTAAATTACAAAAACACCAAAAAAACCAAACCCATTGCCATCGAGTCAATTTCAATTCATAACGACTCTATAGGACAGAGTAGAACTGCCCCATAGAGTTTTCAAAGAGCGGCTGGTGGATTCAAACTGCCGACCTTTGGGTTAGCAGCCGAGCTCTTAACCACTACGCCTCCAGGGCCCCAGAAATTACAGAAATAACTTCCCCAAAATCAATAGCATACAAGTGATACAGCTATTTTGATACATATGAAGACTGACTCTGAATAAAAGAAATTATGAAATGGGAAGATTTTTAGGACTCATTCAGGACCATTTACATTTGATTAAAATATTTTTCCTGTGTTTTTTTTTTTGTCTTAGTAAAAATTCAAACAAAAATTAAAATAATGAATAATGGTTTCTACTAGTAATTACCTCTTGTAGTTGAAATTTTAGTTTTTGGCCTCATATGTAGTAGTTCACCATTACAGCCAATGTGTGGTTTTAACATTCAGAAGTAACTGACCAATGATGCTGTTCATACCTGGTTGGGGATTAAACGAACTCATTCAGTGTGTGTTGGCGTGTGTGCATGTGTGCATGTACTTATATTTTAATGTGTTTTCTTCATAACTGAAATGCCGTAAACAATTTGTAAAGCAATTCTGAATTTTTGGTATTCGCAAACTCAAGGGTTTTAAGTTCTTTTTAAATTCTTTTTTCAATCTTAAAAAAATTTCAGATTATTTTTTGAAAATAACATTAAAAATTTTTTTTTTTTGTATTTATAGCAGAGCAGTGGAAATGTAGAGATCTTCAACCCTAAGAAAAATGTTTTAAATGCCCTCTGTGTTTGTGACTTGTACAACTTGGATCCCTCTTTATAAATTTAGTTTCATTCAAGTTTTCCAGTTTTAATTCTAAAAAAGGAAGCAAAATACTGAATCCTTTTTCAAAGGAAAATGTTTGTAGTGTCATGAAAAAACGAGAACAGATGGCCCTGTAAAGCTTTGGGGAGAAGGATAACACTTCAGTTCAAATTGTTAGGCAAAATCAGAGACAAATACTCAGTTACTAATTGTTGCAGTTATTTATGTGACTTAATTCAAGTGTGTAAAACAAAAAGTGTAAATGGTAGAATTTCGCTTCTTAAGTTAAATAAAAGGCATTTTACTAATCTACAATCTTGACTTCACCAAGCGGATGCCCAAGAGACCAGATTTTATTAGGAAAAAGGTAATCAGAGAAAAGCAGTTATGGGCACTTAAAATGTATTCTATAATTTTGGGTTTCACAGTGGGCAAGTTTACCCAGATGCAGTGTGACAGCCTATTAGCAGAATAAACAGATCTTCTGAACTTGGAGTCCTCTGCTCTTTTCCCTCCACTTTGAACTAAATTAGCTTTTCAGTGCATCAGGGCTTGGGTTGTGGTGGGGTGCATTAACTTCTCCCCACACTGATGTGATTGAGCAGCAAAGCATCCATTACCAATACCATATCCAAAGTGACGTTTCCATACAGGCTGCCTGCTGTTTCATTCATAACCACAAAACAGCCTGAAATGACTTTACTTCTTTTTACAACTTGCAAGGAGTTAATGGACTGTGCTGGCCCCCTGCCAAAACCTTTAAGAAACTTTATTAACGTGTTTTGAGGCTGGGACACCATAGTGCGGGATTTTATTGGTTATTCATCTTAATGAATAAAAATATGTATGCACAATTAAAGCCACATTCTCCAGGAATTGCCTTCTAATAAACGTAGGGTCTTTGTTGGTGCTCGTCGTAGCATTTGCTGATCAATTTTGATCCTTTTTTTCTAAAAGGAAAACCTAAAGTTATCAGCAGTGGAATAACGTGGACTTTGTTTAAAGACATTCCAGCTTTGTATTTGAAATGAATAATTATTTAATGATGAAAATAACACTCTTATCCAAGAGTGAAAGTGAATTTTTAAAAAAAAAAAAAGTCTCTGTATCAAAAATCTAGCCATAATTCATAGCACTTTTTCATAATTTAAAAAAAAAAAGGGCTATGACGTATTGGTTATTCCTAAGACTGAGGCAATATACTTCTGCCATGGGTTGTGTGGGAAAGTGATATTGGAGAGCCAGCATTAAGAGCAGTTTTGCTTGGCTACTCTGTTCTGACATGCCAGTTATCAGGCGATACTTCATTTTTATTTTCATACAATTTTATAGTCCTTTCACCTCTGACTTTTTCTCCCCGCCTGGAGAGGGGGTTGCAAAAATAGCATCATATTGAAAACTAAATTACAAAACAGACTGAGTGAACCAGTAGGTTCCGATAAATTTACGATGTAGCTATTTGAGAAAAGATGAATATTTTTGCATCTTTTGGAATAGATACTTTCTCCCCCAGATAGAATACTAAGCACTTGCAAAAGAATATTGAATAGCTTCTTCGGATAATGGAAATAACCCCAAATACTTAAAGATGAGAAAACTTCCAGGACATTTTTGGCAAAATGATTTTCATGCTGTGGTCATTGGAGTGGGAAATTTTATACCACTTTATCAAAATATTTGTGAAGGGTAATTATTAAAAAACAAACCAACAAACCAACAAACAGTCCTCCCAAAGAGCCTTTGTAAGTAAAAATAGCAAGAGAATGAGTATTACACATCCAAAGTATTAAAATAAAATTGTCAGCCATGTCTGTTTTTATGAATTTGAGTTAGAGAATATCTTAATTCATAATAACATTTCTGAGACATAGGGCTTTGTCTCTAGCTGAAATAAGAGTAATTCATTTTTCTTGAACTAACAGATTTGGAAATGAGTATAATTTCTTTCTTTCCATTGAACATGAACACCTCAATGTTAGAATGGGTGTCGGTTGAAATGAAAATCTAAATAGTCATTAAATGTAACATAGCGGTTTACTCTTGGAGCCCTGGTGGCACAGTGGTTAAGAGCTACAGCTACTAATCAAAAGGTTGGCAGTTCAGATCCACCAGCCCACAAGCTGCTCCTTGGAAGCCCTATGGGGCAATTCTACTCTGTCCTATAGGGTTGCTATGAGTCAGAATTGACTCGACAGCAAGGAGTTTGGTTTGGTGTTTACTCTCTCATCAGTAACACAATGTTGCATCCATCAGTGAGACTTGCTTTGAATTTAAAAAATAGCCTACCTGAAGTCATTAGAATCAGATTACAAATATGAGAATAAAATTGAAAGATGATTTTTAAAGTGATTTTGGTGGGATCACACTATCTAGGGAATGGGAAATAATCTTCCATCTTAGATTTTGAACATCCTGTGCAGCCTGCCATCTTTTCAAGGTGGGTGTATCATGCTGAGGTGCTTGGCCTTGTGAATTTGATAACACTGTGCTTCGTTGTAACTACTGAGATGGAAGCATAGACATATTTTGGCCTTGTTTTCTTTCTTTGAGTTTTATTTACCTGTATACAAGGAGGTGATGAAAACCGTGTTGGTGGATCTACCTTTCAGGTGGCAATGGAAACCTACCCTACTGGGCAATCATGTTGTATCAGTAGAAAAACTGTCAGACCCTGAACCCCAACGCGTTAGTGAGAACTGTTGTAACATTCATGTAAAAAATGGCGCACGGGAGAAGTCAGTCTGTCATTTGTGAGGTGCGGCTTAGAGGGGGAATTACTTGATCCTGTGGTGAAGTCTGAGGACTTTGGTGGGAGATTAGGAGGTTTGTGGGAATGCAGAGGGTAGTGGCTTTGAAAAGGGCGTCTGATGTTCACATGCTGTCACTGTACTGAGCTGCTCCTCGTGCCGAGCTGGCCCTTTGCCTTTCAATTGACTGCACTGACTTAGTCCTCAATTTGTGGCATGCAATGGGCAAAATGGGTTTTCTGGTCTCATCTTCTCTCGGTTTGTGCACATTCCCAAACCACAACATAAACTCACCACAATCAGTAGCCTCCTCTTAAGGGAGGCTCCTGCCAGGAAAATCGGGGAAGCTGTATGCCAGAAATTAGGAAAATTGACCAAACAACCTGTAGTTGTGCGGGTAGAATCTCCATCTGGGCTGTATTTCTTTTTCTGGCTAATGCTGACACCTCTAATTTGAGAAGACAGTAAACTTAGTGAGGACTCTGGAGTCAGATTGCTTGAGTTTATTGCTAGCTTTTTTAGTTATTAGCCGAATAGCTTTGGGCCAATCTTCTCATCTGAAAATGAGGATAATAATATTATCTACTCCAAAGGGTTATTGTGGGAACGAAGCTTGTATTATAGCACTAAGAACAGTGCTGGACATGTAAAACAAAACAAAACTCGTGACTGTGACACAATTCATCTATTGTTAGTCATTTGTGGATGAAGAGGAGGATGAGTTAAGCACATACGATGTATGGACCACTAGTATGTCATACAACTAATTGTCATTCATCCTCACTAGGATTCTCTCAGGGGCGGGTATCAATTTTATCTGCATTGGACTGTCTTATACACTTAGCAAGACAAAGTATATGACTTCTAGAAACTTGTACTCTAGTTGGGGAGATCAAATATACCCACTTGGCAATATGTACCAAAAATGACCAATACGAGAAACAAGAAACAAAGTCTGAAACTATCCTTTTACTTCTTTTGTGAAGCTCCTTGCGTTGATTCCGTAGTTGTATATATGATAGCACAGAGTTGCCTTGCACATAGTAGCTGCTCAATCAAATTTATTGAATTCCTCTGTTCGTTGAATAGATTGTCATTTTACAATCTGGAAACTGCCAAGAGAAAAAAGGTAACCAGTAAGCAGTATCAAACCACAAAATCTCATGAGAGCGAAGAAAATTTGCTCCAGTTTTAAGAGAGCAAGTTAACAGTGAACTAAAAGTATTTTCTGAACACACCAAAACTTTAACTTTGGTTCTCCAGTCTGTTAATAGTGACCTGCAGTTGTACAGCTGTGTGACTTTGACCCTCTTGATAACTAATTAAACAAAGACTAACAGTCGTTTTGTTCAGGGTCATAATAATGGTGAGAAGTTCTTCTGCTTTAAAAAAGGTTCAGGAAGTGTGTGTGTGTGTGTGTGTGTGTGTGTGTGTGTATGTAAATATGTTGTTGTGATTGTGTGCCATCGAATTGATTCTGACTTATAGCGACTCTATAGGGCAGAGTAGAACTGCCCCATAGCGTTTTCTAGGCTGAAATCTTTATGGGAGTACATCACCAGGTTTTCTCTCTCGAGCTGCTGCCGGTGGGTTTGAACTGCTAACCCTTCAGTTAGCAGCCGAAAACTTAACCATTGCGCCACCAGGGATCCTTATATGTAGATATACGTACACGTAAATGCATATATATTTTAGGTGAATACTAGAGAATAGACACTATTCAAAACATACTATTAACGAGACATTAGAGTTTCTTCTATTATGATGAGATTTTGAAGAGTAAGTAGAAATTCTTGGTGTGGCTGTGCTGAATGTGTGGATATATAGTTAAAGCTAGAAAGACCGGGCACTTAGTGAGTGTATTGAATGCCACTAATCTGTGCCAGCATTATGGAATTCATCTTTCACCTCTGAGTTGTCTCTCGACAGAGGCAAGAATGTTGGATTCAGCTGAAGCTTAGAATTACAAAACAGTAGTCACTGCCAGTAATGATCACAAGGTAGTGTACAAGGCCTAATGTGTCTCTCAACCTGAGCTTAAACTTGTGGAGCACCATAAAGAGAAAAATCCAGTGACCTCATTATGCAATATTTGGCAGCTGTGACATAGCGTTTTAGTGGGGAATTATTTTTAATGGAGAAAAAAAAAAAAAAAAAGAACAGACATAACACATCTTGCTGTATCTAAGTGTATTTATCGAGCAGTTTTCCTTTATTTATTCTTCAAGTGTTTTTTATATTCCTGTTATGGGCAAATTGCAATGTCTACAGGTCCCTGGGTGGTGCAGATGATTTGTCCTTGCCACCCCAGTGGTGCCACAGAAGAAAGGCCTGTTGATCTGCTTCTGTAAAGATTACAGCCAAGAAAATCCTATGGAGCAGTTCTACTCTGTAACACATAGGGTCGCCATAGTTGGAATCCACTTGAGAGTAACGTGTTTTTTGGTTTAGTGCCAGGCAGGCTGCCACACCCTCCATACCTCTATTCCTTCTTTTTTCCTTTTTTTTGGTGGCCTTTTGGTCAGCCCTTGGAACTTGTAGAGCCTATGGATTTGATATTGATTTTCACAGTTAGGTGGGTTTTGTGCTAATTCACCCAGTTTTGAGACACTGGCCCTGGGAAGATATAAAAAGTTAAAAAAAAAAAAAAGGGCATGTTATTTTAATGATGTAACAGAAACATAGCCTCTTAATGGAAGAGAAGAAAGCACATTGAAAAAAAGAGTTGTTTTCATTTTGCCTACACGTTCTGAGAAAGACTGTTAAGCCGTGTCAGAATTATGCCTTTGCAGATGGGTAATGTTGGCTTTGCTTGTGCTTTTCTGTAGTATGTTTCAGTATGTTCGGGAGTTAAAAATTTTTTTCCCACAAAATTAAATGAGTTTCTTTCATTAGCAGAAAGCATTGTGGACCTTAGCATGACTGAAATGTTGAGGTGAGCAGAATTAAATAAAAGACCCCTTGTTGCTACTTTCTAGCTTGTAGCATTCCAGTATTGCTTTGTAGTTAGTTTCCAAACAGCTTTTAAAAAAGTTGCGGTCCCAGCTCTTATTTACGTGGGAAATATGCTTTTTGGCTTTATTTAAGGGCAGACTCTAGACCCGCCCGGACAGCTGGGCTAGCCTTTGCCCTTGGCGAGGCGGGCCCAGGCCGGCGACATTTCAGGAGGCCGCTTGGCAGCCATTTTAGATCCTGCCCGCGCAGAGAGCTCCTGGCTGCCAAAAACTGCAGCCGCACTGTGCCAAGACACTCTTGGCAGTGGAGATAAACTTTGTAGAGATACACAGTCCAGAAATATCTTATAATTACAAAGCACAGGGGGCAGAATGTTTTTACAATACAGCTGTGCTAATGTAAACATTTAATTTGGCAGCCTTATCCACCCACTTTTCAATTAACCGGGTTTATGCAGATACTTTAGGTTTGTAATAACTTTATTGCTACTTCTCTTAGAGTACAGTTTATGAAACACAGATTTGAGGGGCTTTTTCGGGGTGAGTTGCGGTTTTTTTCCTAGCCATTTAAGCAAGCACACTGTGAATGTTATGTTGCCATGAAGGGGAAGTGTAGATTTTTGTTTCCAATACATCACAGACCTGGCTTAACTGAAACAACTACTTCCGGAAAAAGATGTGGGGGCTGCCTCCTTTGACTTTCACAGTGTGCTAGAGGATATTAATAGAAAGAGGTAAAATCACTTATATAGCTACAAAAAGACACTTGTGTTGGTGATCATTAAAAAAGATAAATGTCCCCTGCAATGCATGAAACTGTTTCAGAGATAAATTCCCAGTAACAGTTCTTGCAGATATAATTATAATAATTGTGTGATCGCCGAGATAATTATTCTTCTAGAGTGAAAGAAATAATTTTGTATCTAAAGTAGCATTCAAGTGTTCAGCTAACAAAGCTAGTCAATAGATTCTTTTCAGCTAACCTTAAAAATGGTAGAGGTCATAGAGTTTTAAAGCTAAATTTGGTTTTAATTGACATTGTGAAAAGGTTTTTCTTCCCCCCCATGTAAGGAATATGATATCACCATTCATGCTATGCTTTTGCATGGATTTTCTTACTTATTTCTCAGTTAAATTAGAGAAAACCACATAAATGCCATATGTATGGATAATTTTTTAAAGACAAAAAGATTTTTATCTCATGTTGTCATGTCTTTCCATTTAGAAACTTGGCCTTGTTCATAGTTTTTAAAAATTAGCTTTTTTTTTGATAATGGATTTTAGTAATAGAAACCCAGTTCTTCCGTTTTCCCTCAGGACTGCTTTTGAGTCCTTCATGTAGTCTAGTTCCATCACCATTCCGTGTTATGGGGTGTGACCTCAAAGGAATTTTCAATCTAAAGTTGCATTTGACTGTTGGGCTCCCAAAGCTTGTCAATAGGTCCTTTTCAGCTGTCCTGAAAGATGGTCAAGGTCAGAGGGTTTCAAATCTGTGATCTCATTATTTTATAATCTCATTATTTTATGCTGCAATAGCTATTTTGCCATGATATTGCCTTTCTGCTTTCTGCTTATTGTAGCTCAACAATGCATTTTCCTCCTGTGACTTTTATTCTCTCAGGTGTTCTGTTTGTTAAACACAAAAATCAAATGCACAGGAAAATAGACTGTCTCACTACTAAATACGTGTAACATGTCGCTTTTATTTTCAAAAAATAATTGAGGACACTGCTTACTAGTAAAGTTTAAATAAATTTCTTTGACCTGTTTACAAATGAATGAGAGTCAACATAATGCGGATCATGTCCTCAGCGGCATGAGGACAGGAAGCAGTCATGTTTGTTCACTGCTGTAGACTGAGTGCCAGGGATGATGCATGGTACCTTGTAGGTGTTCGGTCCCGCTTTTTGGATAAACAAACAAATGGATAAATCTATACGTACAAGACGGAATCAAAATATTGAATGCTAGTTAATTATATAGGCTGGTTGCTCATTATGATGCTTTCTTTTAGGTCGTTTTAGCTTTCTTTGGGGGAATTAATGCTCTTTGTCTCAGTATTTTTATGGATAGTATGTCCAAAATAACACCTTTTATGCAGCTTCAATGAATTCCCAAAACTGCACAGAGTAAGATGGGATACTTAAGGAGAAAGCTACATATAAACAACCAACCATGCTGTGGTGTTAGAATTCTATACTGGAGGTATGAACAAGGTGCTGTGGGCACTGAGGTGGTGGTCTCATTAGATGTGGAAAGTTAGGCCCATGGAAGATACAACACAGAAGATGGATGAAATTCAAGAGCTTTGAATGATGAATTAGGAGTTTATCCAGCATGGAAGGGCTATTCCAGGAACAGAAACCATGTAAGCAAAGGCAGAGAGACTTACAAATGCATAGCATGTTCTAGGAATTTCAAGACGGGAGGTTGAGCTTAGTTGTTAGGGAGTTAGGTGTAGTAGTAAGAAGGGGTAAGAAGTAATGGGGGACAGTGGAGTTTCAGTAGAATTCTTGCCTTCCCTGCGGGAGATTCGGGTTTGAATCTCAGCCAATGCACCTCATGTGAAGCCACCACCCATCTGTCAGTTGAGGCTTGTATGTTCCTGTGATGCTGAACAGGTTTCAGCAGAGCTTCCAGACTAAGACAGACTAGGAAAAAAGGCCTGGTGATCTGCTGCCAAAAATAAGCCAGTGAAAACCCTATGGATCGCAATGGCATGATGCAGAACTAGCTAGGCAGCATTCTGTTCCATTGTACAAGTGGTTGTCAGGAGTTGGGGGCTGATGCAACAGCAGCAAACAGCAGCAACAAGAAGTGATGGTTTGTCTGATGGCTATAATGAGAGGTGTATCTAGACTGGGGCCAAATTATGAAGAGCCTTGAATGCTATGCTGAGGAGGTTGTTGATTGCTCTAGGCAGTAGGGAGCCAAAAAAAGTTTTAAGGAGTGGAATGATGTGATTCCTGGTGGTAGTGCAAAGGGTGGAGTCTGCCTGCAGTGAGAACAATGAATCAGTGGGCGCGGGAAACTGAGGTTATTGTCAGCTAAGAAGCATGAAGATTCAATAAGAGACATAACAGAAGTTGGGATGGAGATGAGGAAATGGGCTTGACAACTAGACTCTGAGTCAGCAACTGAATGTGAAGTTCAGGGAGATGGGGTTACCAGAATGCATGAGTTTTCTGCTTGGGAAACTGAGTGGATGTGTATGCCAGTAACTGAGGTATGGACTGGGGTCAGCAAGTGAGAACGCACAGGGGCTGGGCACTAGCCACATCAGGAGGGAGGCTGTAGTTAAAAGGAGAGGTCAGGGTGAGGTACACATATTTGGAACCCTCCACAGATGGGTAATATTTATAACCACGGAGGTGGTTGAGTTTGCTCAGGGAAAACACGAGAAGGCAAGAAGAAGGGCCACCTGGGCGGGGGTTGTCTTAGGGATCGCCACCATTTAAGGGGCGGGCTGAAGAGAAGGAAATAGCCGTAGAGATTGGAAAGAAGCTTCCAAAACGGGAGGCTTAAACCAGAAATGAATGGTTGCTTGAGGAAAAAGGGAGGGAAAATTTCAAAAAGTGAGGGGTACTTAGTGTCAAAGTCAATTTGGTGGTCTGGGAAGGTTGAGGCTTATAGATATGATACTTTTGGAGTTAAGACATACCCCAACTTATGGACTCTGAGACCTACTGCTGCTCATGAGGATTATTATTTCCTCATCTTAGATGGTGACAGAATATGAGATTTGATACTTGCGTTTTACTCCTCACTGTAACTTCACTGAAGCAGATTTCACTCATACTAGGGTCCTGGTTTGCTTAAAGGATGAATCTTCTGTAGATCTTAAGAAACTTCTGGCACAAAGGATTATATTTATATCCAATTCTGTGGAATAAATTCATGGTTTTTTTCCTCCACCTGATTTCGTCATCAGCTCCTATAGTTTACAGAAGCAGAAGCCATTTGAAATTTCTCTGTGCATTTAGGAGAAGGAGTGAACAATTTCACCGGAAATAAAAGGAGATATGCCCAGCCACTGAGCACACCCCTTTAATTGCTCTTACCAAGAGATTGAGGTTCCCTTAAGGGGAAAATTATGCCCCGGGCCCCAGGTCCCTGGATTCACCCTGTTAGCAGCAGCAGAGAAGAGCAATTTATTTGCACAGTCGCCTGTGCTCTTCTCCCTGTGTAATTCCCCAGTTTAGTGGCAAAAGACTCAGAAAGTGGTGGTTAAGATGCTAGTACATACAGAATCACATTAGGAAATATGATTGAGCCAACAAACATGTAAGTAAAAATAATAGCTGACTGCAAACTGGGTACAGCTCTGTAGTTCCTAAAAAATTCATGCTCAGTATGCACTGGTGACTCACGTTTCCTTTGAATGAAAATAAATGGGCAAGTGGAAGGCTTTCGGTCAGAATCAAAAGCACAAGCATATATGGGCCTTTCAAAAAGCACCAGGTCTACATGCATAACTGGACTTCAGTCCGTCTTCACATTGCTTTTTTCTCTCAAGCCCTTGACATCCTAAAATGCTGCTTTGCCACTTCCTCAAGGAAACACAAACAAGGGCAAATTCAGTTTCCCAAAGTAAAGTCGGATCCTGTTTAAGTAGATCATTGTCTGGCATACCATTTAACTTCATCAGGCATTTAAAGCAGAGGATGTACACGGTAGCTGGCGGTGACTTGCCAGTTAGCTGGGCTTTCCCCACTGTTTCTGGTTTGGCAGGGATGAGGTGGTTCACCCTGCCGCACGGCTGCTTGCCAGGGACACATGGCCCGCTCCCGGCTTCCTGTCTTCCTCTTTGTATCCTGGCTTTGCCTTCCAGAGAGCTGCCAAGACATCGTGGCCAAAAATCTTCCTTCGGAAAGGTCAAGCAACCTCAAATCACCTGTGCCAATATTTGTGTTTTCTTTTTAATCCTTCTCTGTTCGACTTGGAGAAGAGCGTTGGAGTGAACATGCAAGAGTGGAACCTGGGGTCACTTTGGATCACGTGGATAAAACAACAGAACCCAAAGAATTCCTTGGCCAGTCAGGGTATGATGCTTCTCGTAGAATTCTATTTAAAGCTCTGCGAAGTGTGATAGAGTTCAGCATGGTTCAGTGTGTATTTGGACTTGGTCGCTTTTTAGGATTCTCTGTCCACATGTGATTTTTGGCTGAAGCTGACTGCTGGTGCATCACATGGCAGGGAGCAGGAGAAAAGCGGAGGATGGTCTTGGCTTAAGTTCTGCATTTTTGTTTGCTTGTTTTAGGATTCTCCAGTCACATACAACATTTTTGCTTTCCAGTTTGGTGTCTGCAAGCAAGCTGCGGCAGGCAAGTCCCTCGTATGTTGTCTGAGGACACTGAACAAGAGAGTTACCTGGGGTGCTTGTTGAACAAGCCACTTTCTTGGCCCCAGCACTGCTGGATGAATCACAGTCACTGGGGACAGGGCTAAGGCCCCTGCATTTTTAATAAACATCTTGAGCGAATCCACTGCTCACTAAAGTTTGTGGACTGAAGGTATCACTGACTGCAAAATAAAAAGAAGGCAAGTCGCATTTATTGTCGTGATACAGTGAATTGTCCCACATGTCACTTTTTGGAAACCTAGTGCTTAGTCTGAATCTTTATATTGTACGCAGACCAACCGCAACTGCAATACAAAAACCATTTTTTTTAAGAAGATTGAAATTAAAATAAAACTAATAATATAAGAAATATTGTCCAAATAATTGCCCCTTATTTTAACCCTCAATGATAAGATTTTTAATAGGATTTTTTCCAATGATGTATAGGGCTGCCACAGATTGTGTATCGCACCCCTCTAGTGGGCTCCCTTTGTAGCCGACACGTGGATGATACTCCTTGGAGATGTGCATGGTAATGGACCTAGTGATGCTGCTTTGTTAGTTGCCGTTGAGCCGGTTCCAACTCACGGTGACCTTATGTATATCAGAACGAAACATAGTCCGATCCTCTACCGTCTTCATGATCGTTGGTATATTTGAATCCATTCTTGTAGCTATTGTGTCAGTCCATCTCGTTGAGGGTTTCCCTCATCCATCTGTCAGTTTTCTATAATGTGGTGGGTTGTATGTTGCTATGATGCTGGAAGCTATGCCGCTGGTATTTGAAATACCAGCAGGATTACCTACCCATGGTGGACAGGTGTCTTGCTCATCTAGTGCTGCTGTAACAGAAACACCACAAGTGGATGGCTTTAACAAAGAGAAGTTTATCTCTTCACGGTAAAGTAAGCTAAAAGTCCAAATTCAGGGCGTCAGCTCTAGGGGAAGTCTTTCTCTGTCTGTCAGCCTTTTCATCAATGTTCCCCCAGACTAGGAGCTTCTCTGCGCAGGGACCCCAGTCCAAAGGACACGCTCTGCTCCCGGCCCTGCTTCCTTGATGCTATGAGGCCCACTTGTCTCTCTGCTCACTTCTCTCTTTTATATCTCAAGAGAGTGCCTCAGGACACAATCCAGTCTTGTAGATCAGGTCCTGTCTTACTAACACAACTGCCACCCATCCTCCCTCATTAACATCATAGAGCCAGGTTTACAACATACAGGAAAATCACACAGTACCAGGAATCATGGCCTAGCCAAATTGAGACACACATTTTTTGGGGGACATAATTCAAACCATGACAACAGGTTTCAGTGGAGCTTCCAAACTAAGACAGACTAGGAAGAAAGGGCTGGTGATCTACTTTTGAAAATTAGCCAGTGAAAACCATATAGACCTAGTATTTCCGACCATGAAAGGAAAGTTCCATATGGCTAATATGGACTAAGGTATGCCTGACCCAAGCCATGGTATTTTAGTTGCCTCATGTACATGTGAAAGCCAGGCGGTGGATAAGACTGAAGAAGAATTGATGCCTTTGAATTATGGTGTTGGCAAAGAATATTGAATACACCGTGGACTGCCAGAAGAACGAACAAATCTGTCTTAGAAGAAGTACAGCCAGAAAGCCCCTTAGAAGCAAGGATGGCTAGACCTTGTCTCACATACTTTGGACATGTTATCAGGAGGGACCAGTCCCTGAAGAATGACATCATGCTTGGCAAAGTGGAGGGTCAGCGAAAAAGAGGAAGACCCTCAACGAGATGGATTGACACAGTGGCTGCAACAGTGGGCTCAGACACGGCAATGATTGTGAGGATGGCACAGGCCTGGGCAGTGTTTCATTCTGTTGTACATAGGGTCACTGTGAGTGGGAACTGACTGGATGGCACCTAACAACAATATTTCATAATGCAGAGCAACTTTCTTCTTTACCTTAAAAAACCTCCATTTGAGGATTATAGAGCTCTTAAAGTGCCTAAAACTGAATCACCTACTAATTCACATAGCTGCTGGTGTTCAAGAGAGTGGACACTGAAGGAAAAAGTTATGTTCTGCCTGTAGACTTGGAGGAAGTTCAGCATAGCCCCAGTATTTCCCTCTGGCTTTTTGTGTAAACTTGTCCCTGGCACTTCTTACCTAAGCACAGTTTAATTTTCCTTTGTATCTTTTGTACTTTTTGATATGGTATCTTTTGTTGGTGAGGATGATACAGCCTTGAACCTTTTTTGTCATTGTTTTGCAGCACAGGTTACCTTCATTATTTCGGGGCACAGGTTACCTTCATAATTTTGCCGTTTTATCTAAATTATTTCCAAAATTTTATGAAAAGCTTAAGTCTTGGTGATACCTTTACCTTTTGACTTGAGTAACAAACCCTTTGCCATCGAGTTGATTCTGACTGATGGCAACCCTATAGGACAGAGAAGAGCTGCCCCGTATAGTTTCCAAGGAGTTGCTGGTGGATTTGAACTGCTGACCTTTTGGTTAGCAGCCAAGGTGTTAACCATTGCACCACCAGGGCTCTGACTCTACACTAATTTGGAACACGTGTTCTGTCAGAGTTTACCTATAGCCTTGGGTTCCAAATTTGCAACCTCAGCATATTCCATTGAAAAGAAACAGTACATTTTTTTTCTTGGACTCTCATTTTGCCTCCCCTTGAACCATAGTCTTTTATAAGAGTAATAAGGAAATGTGGTTATGGGTATAATTGCCATGAGGCAATTGTACCCTGGAGGACCGGCAGCATTTTCTTTTCTGTATCTGAGGGCTGGGCTCTGTCAAGAAGATCCATTTACAAATAACTCAATTAGAAAAACTCCGTTTGCAAATAGCTCTTTATTTTTATGGCACTTTCCTTATAAAGATCAAAGTGCGTTAAGGACAGCCTATCAGCTTCATTGTTCTAATACCCCAGTGGACTGGAATAAGAAAGTTTTATTATAGCTTATTCTAGATAGGCGATTGAGGCAGAGAGAGGTTAAGTGACATCCCTGAGGTCACAAAGAAAGTCAGTAGGGGAACCTCAACGAAAAAATCCAGGCTTCCTGTTACTCTGCAAATTATCAAGCCACATTCTTTCTTGGCCACCGCAAAATAATGTGGGTGAAAGTGCTTTGAAAATTGTGAAAGTATTGTCTCTATCTTTATCACTATACAAATGGAAGGTAGGAAAGAGTCTTATCGTCAGTATCTAATTCTCTCAACATATGTAATAGGGACTTTGCAAAGTTGGGCTCAAATTACCAGTTGTTTTGATCATTAATGAAAAATCACATTTGTAATTCTGAATTGTGGCTTATATCTAAGCAACTTAAAGGTCCTAACAAAGCAACTTAAAGCTCCTAACAATTCTTAAGCTTACAAAAAAAAAATTCCATGAGATAGACAACAAATTTTGAACAGATTAAGAAGCTGACGAGCAAAGTTCTCTGATTAAATAAGCTGCCTAATTAAAAATTTATCCAGGTAGTCTTATTTTTTTTTTTTTAAGATTTTTACTTGTAGACTCCATAGTTTTGAGGATGAGTATGGTGAATTTTGACCCTGTTATTTTAGTAGGAATGGGAGAATTGGGAGCAAAATTGTTATTGATCCTCCAATCTGATTTCAGGAAGTCTTGGAGGACACAGTCTCTGGGGAATAGATACAATTAACTTGATGTTCTTAATTACTATTGTTTGCTTTGTGGTTAAAGGTGGAGTATTTCCATGCAGTGCTGTTGGTTCCCCAAGTGTCTCATGCTCCATTGTTGGGGAGGGTCTGGGTATCAGTATTCCCTCCCTTGAATGGGAATTTCCTTCCACAGAAGCTATCACCAAGCTCTACTAGGAGCCGAAAAATAAAAAATGCCCCACATTTATTCGACTTTGCTCTCTAACGAGAAAAAAAGAGAAGTTAGGCAAAAGATCAGTGTTTAGGTTTTAAAAACTCTCTTTGAGTTTCAGAGTTCTTGAGTTGAGTTCATGTTTCTCCACTTTAACCAGATAAATGAAGCTGTCTTCCACTTATCATAGATCCTCCCTGTGAATCTCATGGGAGGAGTAATGGCCTTGAGACTTTATCCGATCCTCGTTGTACCTCTTGTGTCTTATTGCTTAATGAATGTTACGCTGAAAACTAAACTGGGTAAACAATGGAACAGAAAATGAAGCTCAACCAATATGAACATGTTTGTCAGATAACATAGAATGAAAACACCTGTCACGTAGTAGCTCTATTAGTACTGCTAATGGGCCAAGGAGTTAAATGCTAGTCTCTACCAGGTGATTGGATTGTATCAGATCATTTATTCCATTTTTGGTGATTGCTATATGATATTAATAGCGAATGTTTATGCATTATTTTATTATTGTTGATTAATTTTTTTCAAGGGAAGTTTAAAACCCATTTCTTAAGTTCCCCTTTTTTCATTTAAATGCCCCCACTCGATTCCTGGGCTCTTTTCCCCCCTGCTGTGTTATCTATTGTATTCTAGTTTTCATGGTGTGACATACACATCCATAATACCACAAAAGATTCCTGTTCAGTTAAAAGAAAGCTGAACAGTGTTGTCACTTTAAAAACATACTGGTCACTTTGAATGGGACCCTAATATGAGGAGGAAAGCTTTCGCTTTGAGTTCCTGATTGGGATAACCTAGCTTTATATGCAAGTCGGACCTGGAATGCTGACTTCACTGCAGTCATTTGTATTGCCATTGGGTGAGCAGGCCTAAATAAAGGAGAATAAAATAGCAGCACAGCACCAGCCCTCTCATTTATAGTTTAGGCTTTTAAGCACAAAACGGAAACGATCATTTTTTATTTGAGATTATTTTTCTGTTTCATGTCCTTGAGGAATTATTCCTCTTAACTTCACTAAAGCATTTCTTAGATATACAGTTTGCTAGAAAATCAAATATTTTGCCAACAAGATATAAAACTACGGGCATCTTTTTCTTTTAAAGAGCTGTTGCTCATTATTTCACTACTTAGAATGTGTCATAGGAGGGAGATGACTGAGCTTTGCAGGTTGGTGATTGAAGCTGTGATATCAAACCTTTCTTTGTTAGCCGGTTTACGTTCTGCCTAGGTCAATTGTACCCAAAGTCCTTTACCTCTTTCGGCAGTTGATTGGTCCTATGAAGTAAAGTAATGGTTTCAGTCCAGTTCTTGGCCAGGGGTACACCACAGTTAGTGCTCTCTGGGGGTGCCCTGGTTGACAATCTCAGCCAACATGCCAAGACGTAAGCGGGCCTAGGAGAATCAGATTGCCTTCCAGGTCAGGCTCAGGGCATTGTGGAGAAGCCCAGGGGACATCACACTAACAGATTTAACCTTTCCTTTAAAAAAAAAAAAAAAAAAACAACAAGAGAGGAAGTGAACGAGCTGGGTTGAGACGGTACAGTGTACCCTCAGTATTTAAAAAAATGATTTGCTTATAAACTATTCCAGTGTTATTTTGTTCAGTTGCATCTGTTGTGACAGTTGTAAGTGGACAGAGATTTTATATTTATTGGCTTCTAACCAAATCCTCAAAGATATTGTCTGAAGGTGGGGATTGGTGTTTTCCACTGTCAGCCCGATTCTAGGAGGGTGCCTCTTTAAACATATTTCTGTCATAATCTCAGTTATCTCCTTAACCTAATAGAAATAGTTCAATTTCGTTTGTTTTATCTTGTCTGTAACTGAGTTGTATAGCCCTATGGCATGGTGCTTAAACCACAGAGTATGCATACAGACAGAGTACATTGGAAGAATTGGGGATAGTTTCTTGGTCTTATTGTCTTTGTTGGTTGTAGTTTATAATGAAAGTTTAAGCTTAGGATAACATGTGCAGTGAAAAAGCTGGTTAAATTTTAGATTCACTTTCTATGTGACATTAGACTCCCTTCCATGCCCATCTCTCCCGACAGCTAGAGAATGTCAAGGACTATTTCTGTCTTGTGGTCTCAGCATCATTCCCATTGGTTTTAATGTCTGTGTAACATGTCTACTGTCATACGACGGACGTTGTCTCTTAGCTTATCTGCTGTGCTATAACTTTCTCACTGGGGAGAAAGGGGGTGTTGGAAAATACAAAAAGTGAAAGTTATTGCTAGACTTATTTCATGAACACTTCATGCCTTTGTATACTGTAACCCAGTTTCTTTTGAGCCGATTCTATTCAAGTGCAGTAGAGTCTGGTTAGTCTAGCATCGTACCCCTAATAGTTTTTCAATGACTACTTGATGAATTAAATTTTCAAATTTTGCTTCAAGTGACATACATTGACTAAAATAGATTTCAGACTCAGGTTTAATTTTTTTTTTTATTTAAATAAACAGCGTAATTTTCAGTTATACATTCTCTATGTAACGTTTGGTGGTAGCTATCACAACTTAGGAAGGAACCCTGGTGGTACAGTGGTTAAGCACTCGGCTGCTAACCAAAAGGTCGGTTTGAACTCACCATCTGCTCCGTGGGAGAAGGATGTGGTGGTCTGCTTCTGTAAAGATTACAGCCTTGGAAATCCAGTGGAGCAGTCCTACTCTGTCCTATAGGGTCACTATGAGTCAGCATTGACTTGATGGTGACAGTGGGTTTGGTTTTTGGTTTATCACAAATCAGGGCCATAATGCTTGAAAGAGAGCTGTGTAAATAACACTTGTAGAGAGCTGAAAATGGTTGGGAGTGAAGAAGTATGGGGGCATGAACAATACAGTGCAGTGCTGGCAGCTGAGCGTGCACATGAACACCTGTGTCATCCTGATCAAGTTCCATCAGAAAAGGTTGGCAGCACATGAGCTGATGCTATATGTTTTCCATTATGTCACTTCCCTCTGGCAGGGCTATTACATAGTACAGTTTTAAAACGTCAAGTATATTGGTTTTGTTTGCGTCTGTGATTGTAAAGTTTTGGTGTTATGAGTACATATACTCTCCTGTGCATACAAACAAATATCTTTATGTGATCTCCTGTTTGTGGAGTATTCTAGAAAAGCATCAGAGATTATACAATTCTTATAGAAGAAAATATTCTATGACTTTTGCTATTTGAAAATGATAGATGTCAGTTGCGGTCCTGTGTTCTATTTCCTAGAGAAAAAGTAATGTTGACTTTATTTCTGATTTCAAGTGTGCCTGGTTCGTATATTGATGCATATTGTTGTATATTTAAGACAACCTTGTGATTTATCTCCACAGGAGACTCTTACCTATTCAGATAATTGCTAAGCATTTCAAAGTTGTTTGTGTCATGAGATTTAAGTAAATATATAGTGTTCTCTAAAATCAATCACGTTCATAGTCACTGCAGTAGAAAGCATACATTTGTGTTTGTAGAAAAAAAATACACAAGAAAAAAACCCGGGTACAATACAATTTGTTAACAAGTTGGATAGAAAGACTAAGAGATAAAAGAAGAAGAAATAGTAAACCTGGGTGGGTGGGTAGGATCGTTAAAAGATCTTCTGGAAGAAATGTATTTAGAGCTTGACACTGAAAATCTAAATAATATCTTTTTATCCAAAAACTTGAATATCTTTATGTGTCAATATCATGCATTACAAAAGACTCTGGGCTATATGATTACATACTTAATGCTGAATAGTGATAGCGCGTTCTCACCTTTTTTTAAATGAGAATCATAAGAAGTATATGGGATTTATTAATATTTTAATGGTATTATATTTAATTGATTTAGTACTATTTAATTCTATTACCTGATAAATTTATCTTAGAGTGATGAATACATCAAACTTCAAAAAAAATGTACCTGTCAGTATTCAGAAAAATAGAGCTTCTTCTAGATAGTCCAATAGAAGGAATTTCATGTGGGTAACCAGTTACAATGATGTTAGAACATCTGAAAAGCCAAATGGGCAGGGAGGCAACCCAGACCTTAGCATTAGCAGGAATTAACTACCACAGCGAGGGCTGGAGATGTAAGGGAGGTGTTACTGAGCCCTTGCACAGGAGCGGCTTGAGAGGAATGGGGCCCACAGAGGGAGGGACCTGTCTGGTGGAGGCTAGAACCACAGAGGAGACATATCCATCACTGGAGACACCTCTGAAAGCAGCAGGAGGGGAAGAAGAAAAACTTCCCCTTCTCCTTCTTCCCACGCTTCAAATTCCTAACACCTCACCAGTGCCTCCTATTGGGTGAATCTAACTTGTAGCCAGTTGTGAAGAGAGCTGGGAAATGTAATTTGCCAGAACAGAGTGGGGATGGATCTGAGGGTAAGTTACTACTATATGGCAACTCTGATTTCTAGGGGGATGGGAGAGTGGAATTTACATGAGTTGAGACCATTAATTTTGGGGGGCGTTAAGTTTGCATAGTATTACCCAAACATCTTTTGACAACAGTTTTCCTTACTGTCACTGAGTTACTAAAGTTTTTAATCTTACCTAAAAACTTAGTTTATCCCATTATGTTGACATATGTCTCTTCATCATAGCATTATTGTTAGATGCTTTTGAAAATTCTCCATGAATGGTCTTGTTGGTTAATTTTCAAATTTTAACATGCTGTGAATGTCAGGAAGAGTTTGATCTTCTCCAATTAGGACAAATATTTAAAACCAGAAGCAACAGGAGACAGGCTCACTTACTCCTGTGGCTGTTAGCTCTGTCAAAGAATTATAGACAGGCTCTCCCTTCCCTTTTCCATGTTTTAGAGGCACCAAGAGTAGACAAGGAAAAGTTCAACTGCCCTTGTAATCAAGCATTGTCTACAAGTTGGAAATAATGATGTGGTTTCTCGGTTCTCTTGTGATTTTGTTGAAGGCTGAGTATGCAGGATAGTTTGTTTTTTGATTGGAAGGCAATGTCAGTTTTGAAATGGCAGCATAATAATCAATTTGGAAAATTGAACATTAGCCATGTGTAATGTTACGTGCAATGAAAATAATCTTTACGAGCTTGGGAGATGAGTTTGCAGTAAAAAGCTTGAAGTTGGTCTGTGTTAAAATGTCACATCTGGAAGGCATTTGATGTATAAAATTACATAGGTTTGATACCATTCAGGGTTAAGACATATGGATGGGATATTATGCAGAAACTTGTTCTCTTTGGATTTAGCTTAGAGATTTTTGAATCATAAGGAGTCCGTTTGAATCTCTATTAAAGATGAACTGAATAAAATAACAAAATGAGAGGAATTTTGAACACATGGTACATACAGCTCTGTACCCTTATACTCTGTCCTTTTTTAAAAATTGGATATAGCAAGTGAACATGCCTCTAACCATTTTCTTCTCATTTCCCAAACGACTATAGTAACAAGTAGTGGATTTCATGGCAGGCTTCAATAAGAAGTGCTTTATTATTCTTGGTTAAAATTATCAGTGTTTTTAACCTTTCTTTGAAAATACCCATTTGAAAGAATATTGTACATATATAATTATAATAAATCCTCATATTTCTCTTGGGTTGTAAACTTTTCAGAGTTCTTTCAAACGTATTATTTCACATATTAGAACAATCTTGGCCTCCCTTAAAAAAAAAAAAAAAAGGAAAATATCATGCTCGTTAAGCCAACTTGGGTTTTTATTTTATCAGTAAACATTGAATTACTTTTCTCTCTTATGCGGTTCTAATTTTCTGGGGAAGTTACTAATTCCTTATTTGTTTCCTCATTTTATAGCTTTTCAAAAATTTTAGTTCATATGATGTGTTATTCAAATAGTTTTATTCCTGGTAAATTAGCTTTTGCCCTGAAAACGTGGGGACAGAAGTTCTTTGAAGTGTTTATCAAGGAACTGTTAGGACATTTAATACCACTATTCTCCACATGTCCATCCACATCAGCAAGCTTCCTCATTCATTAAGTGATTTCTCTGATGTTTCTCTTCGATATGTTGATAAAGTTATTTTCTAAACAGAAGCAATAATGAATATCCAACACACAAATCTATTCAGCCTGGGTAGAAAGTATGTTTTCTTCACCATTCTATTATTATGTTAACTATTAAGTACCTTTGGATTAAACATATACATTTATTTTTATATGAGCGTATCATCATAGAGTTAGAGCATGGTTTCATAATAAAGGAAGGATTAGTTATTGATTAGAATGCCTGGGTTATGTAAATGGTTAAAACTCTGAGCTATTAACTGAAAAGTTGGAAGTTTGAGTCTACCCAGAGGTACCTCAGAAGCAAGGTTTGGTGATGTAATTCCCAAAAATTTACCATTGAAAACCCAATGGCGTACATTGTACTGGGACACACACACGAGGTTGCCATGAGTCAGAATCTACTCAAGGGCAACTGGTTTGGTTTTTTTGGATTAGTTATTAAATACATCTAACTAATATAGTATATAAAAATATATACAATTTTCTTTTCTCTAAATTCATATAATGATTGAAACATAAACATTTTAATGATTTGGCAAAATATCTCCTCAGCTGACAAAATGGAGAAATCTGTATTCAAGTAAAAGAATTTATTTTAAGGAACATATGCCCACGCCAAAACAACCACTGAAGGAAACCAATAAGAATATGAATTTTGGCCATTGACTGAATTAGCTGCTAAATTTTATTTGTCAAATGATTGCAAGCACTTAAAAATTAGAATACCTCTAAATAACAACCAAAAAAGTAAAGGTTATGGTTACCATTGCTGGCTATTTATTTACAATTTGAAGACGATGAAGTGTTTCAAGTGCTATCAACCGTCACAGTCTCCTTAGCTGTAAAATAATGGTTATTCATTCAACAAATGCTAATTGAGCATCTACTGTGTGCCAGGAATTATGCTGGGAAATGAAGACTAAAATAGATCTTGACCACGTGGATTTTACAACCTAGCCCAAGAGCTAGACCCTCCCCTAGTCCTTTAGTTACTTGTGTTGTCCGTATTTGCGGGGGAAGGTACAAGTGAAGACAGAGGACTAAGTAGGTGCTTTGTTTTGGGGGGGTGGCAGGAGGTCAGTAATTAAATCTTAAAGTATATTTTTAAAAAATATATTAACCTTTCTCCACAAATATTTGTGCATATTTTCACAATTGTAATACTTTTTTTTTTTCCCTCTTATTTCTCATCCCTTTGGACATGACTGAAAAAGACCCTTGCCTTTTTCTTGGCTTTAAGTGATTGGGCAAGTTGAAAAACAATTCAGGCATGAAGTGGTTTGCTTCGGGTCAGAGTGCAAAAGTAGTTGGCAGTCACTGAATGGAACCCAGGACTTCTGACTTGTCAGACAGCGAGGAGAGACCATGTCCTGTTCTGGGGAAAGAAGGATTACCAGTGAAATATTGGAAACTTTTGTGTCTGGTTTTAATTTCGATATACAATATGATCTTAAGTTTTGGGAAAATACATAAAACAACATGGCACAAAAAAGCCATGTGTACGCAGGAATGTAGTATGTGTAGAATTTAGAATAACACACGAAGAGCCCAGGTAAAAACCCAGCGAGTCTGCGAGGCATTCTACTAAGCAGTATATTAAGCGCTGATCAGGACTTTGGAGCTAAAACAGAATTTATTTTCCCATGCTTTCCTCTTAAAAGAAAATTTAAGACTAATAGGATCATAAACATTGCATTTGGTTTTTGTTGAGATTTTGCATTGATTTTTTCCATTTGCCTCCATAATTATGTTCTTGAGTCTGATGACATTCTGGTTTTCATTTCCAGATACATATTTCACCAACATTCTCTTTGCACTGCATACCTTGTTATAAAATGTAGGTTTCTTGGATTCCAAGGGAGGAGGAGAAACCCAACAACAACAACCAAACGATATTACACAGTATAGCTGAAATCCACAACGTCTCCCAGACGACAAAGACAGAACAGTCATCTCATCTTTTCCTGCTGGATCTGGGTGGGTTTTGGAAAGGGCTTCATTGTTTTTGTGTGGCAAACTGGATTGGCAAATTGTCCCTTAAAGTATGCAGTGACATGTTCATCTAATATTATGAGATATGGCCAGCATTTATGAAAGATTATAAATCTTACAGCTCTCTACAGAAAACTTAAAATACCCAGCTGGAAATGTTTTACTTCCAACAAACATGCAATCTTCATAAAATTGGAAAAGAAATGTTTTGAATAAATAATGTTTTCGGTTGTTTCTCTCTAGTGCGAGAACTTTTTTTTAAGTCAAAATCATGCCATAAAATTCCTCCCTCCTCTACACTAACACCCTTGCCTCTGTATTTTTTTCATGCTGCTGTGTTAAAAAAATTTTTTTTTTTTTTTAAATATACCAGATTGCTTTGCCTTGTTTTTAAAGATAGAAAACTGGATGTGCTCCCAGGGACTCTTTCCCTAACTAGGCCAGTTTAAAAACAAAGATTGAGTCAGTTAATTAATTTAAATAAGATTACAAATCAAAAACATATTACACAATCTTGATTTAATTACCACGTTTTATTTACTTAATTGAAAACACGCTGTAGAAAGTTAGCCATCTTGACAATGGCCAGTATGGTGTCTTTGCATTCTATAGGCCAAAGGCTTCCGAAGCAAGAAGGTCTAGGTGATCCTCGTTATAACCTTTGATTCACTCAATCCCTGGATCAGTGGAGAGTCATTGAACTTAATCTTAGGGCAGAAAGGTCAGATACAATTATCCCTGCTTTCATCTGTGGTGGTTTGGTGTTAGTTAATGAAGCAGGGCAGCCCTCTGGTCTATTGGCCGATGGAACACACATTGTATGGGATATTTTGTGTTTGCACTGATCAGTAGTCCCAGTGCACATCTGACGTAGACAGATTTGATTTGCTCTTGTATGTGTACGTGACTTTTTTTTCTTTAAATATCATTGGGCAATTTTTCAGCTAATTCCTTGTGGACAAATTTTGGTCTTGAACCCAAACAAATTCTTACTTTAGTCCTTGGGAAGTGAAGCCTTCAACCTAATCTCTCCTGCTAAGCAAAAAAAAAAAAAAAAAAAAAAAAGAGAGACTCTTTACAATGAAGTTTAATCATAGAATTAATAGAATGAGTAAGGATGAGAAACAGAAATAGATATTACTTAACCCCCCCCCACCCCAAAAACAACAACAACAACAAACCAATTGCCGTTGGGATGATTCCAACTCCTAGCGACACTTACAGGACAGAGTAGAACTGCCTCATAGGGTTTCCAAGGAGCAGCTGGTGGGTTCGAACTGCTGACCTTTTGGTTAGCAACCAAGCTCTTAACCACTGCACCACCAGGGCTCCAGATATTACATATCTACCTCCTTATTTCATATTTATATATGTGTGTGTGTGTATATATATATACATACATATATACTTAATTGAATCATTATATCTGTTAGGAGTCTCAACTTAGCAACCACTTGAAAAAACTATGAGTTTTGCTGTATGGAAAATTATTCTAAAATCATTGTTAACCACTAGAAAGGGGGCTCTGAAAGTTTGAGCCTTCAGATAGGAAATAATATCGATTAAAAGGCATGATGAAAATTCTGTAGGAAATATGTCTCCCAAATATTATTTTGGTTCTGCAAAAAGTTTTCTGAGAGATCTAATTTCTCTTTTTGTTCATAATTGGATTTAGGGGAGGGAACACAGATTCACCAAACATATGTCAAGGACTCCGCTAACAAATTGATAGAATTAATACTTCCCATATAGAGCTTGTTAATCAAGTTTCGTAAATAAAGTGGACTCCAAATTATATATGTCCTGTTGAGAAGAGACAGAAACAGGGAGACATAGGCAGGGAAGGAGACAGGGAGAGAGAAATAAACAGAGAAACAGAGACTGTGGAGATCAAGAGAGACCATTTTCCATACATTGACCTGCTTACGCAAGACAAGGAAAGCACTTACGCAGTTTTCCCATGTTCTTGTGTATGTGTGTTATTTTAATAAACATTGAATGCGGGAAAAGAAAATATGAATTTTAGCTTTGTATCACCCAAATTGATCAAGCAGTCCTCCATTAAAACTGAAGCTGTATAATGTTTTAGTTGTGCTGGAGGGGAAAAAAAAAAAGGCAAATTACAGAATAGGATTTATGATCATGTAAAGCTAACTTGCTATAAATCCCAAGAAAATCAGTCATTGTAGATACTGCCAAGAGTGAAGTACAACATACTGGGCAGACAGAGGTAGAAGAAAGAGACAGAGGTTTTGCCCAAGATGAATCCAGTTTTCTGGCAGATTTTTTGTCTTACTTGCTTCCCCATCATTGTAAAATGCATACCTTTGTATCCCTTCCTTCAAGTTTTTGGTGCATTTTGTTTCCTGCCTCCTGGTTTTTCTCTTTCCTAAGGGATTCTTTCTGACATGCTTTCATTTGTAAAAATATACTATTTTAGAATGTTGGTAATTAAGACTATTTCAAAGAGAAAGGAGACTATTCTAAGACTTTAAAAAAAAAACAACAACAAAAACCTCATGGTATTCTTTAGTTGACAATGGGCTATTTCTTCACCTGCTTAAGGCAAAGAAATTTGACAAAGGGGCCCTTTATCACATGATGACTAGTTTTAGTTCTAGCAAAAGGCTATCTGTAGGTTAACAGGTTACAGCGTGAGTTTCATTTACTCTTCTGATCTCACTTGATATAAAAGTTATATTGTTATAGAATCATAGAATTTTAGAACCAGAAGGGACCTGAGAGTCACCTTGTTTAGTCCCTTCTTTGCATCAAATTGTCTATAAACTAAATTCATGCTTCTCAAATTTGGTTTTCCTGTTGATACTCAAATCATGGTGTCAGAGAGTAAATTGAGTCCCTGGAATGCATTGCATTTAGGAGTAGAAAGACAGTTTAAATATAAAGGTCATGAAAGGCACTTTGCCCCCCCTGCCTGCAAACGAGGTTCTCATTTTGTGGACCCCCACCAAACTTCTCTTCCCTTTGTAGGAGACAGCCAAAAATTAATTTCTGACTCCTAATAGTTCTTGTTTACACCCCCACCCCTCCAGTTGCCAAATATTCTTTCAGGAACTAAGGCAAAGCAGGACTGAGCCTTGTATCAGACCGGGTGACCCAGTCCTGGGAATTGTGTATCTATCCACTTTCCTTGCCACAAAAGGGCCATCTGTTTGACTTCTAATGTATGTTTCTGCACAAAGGGGCATGCGTAGTCTTTTGTCTTCGTTCACTACTGTAGTTTATTAAAAATTGTCTTCTAGTCATTGACTTAACCAAATATTCTAAGCACTATACCAAAATTAGGGCTATTGGGCTAAATAGAGTGGCATCCCTGCCTTCTTGTTGTTCAGAATCTGAAAGGGATGGCCTCAACATGGAGGACTTCAGGGAGAACAAAGAGTGAACACCATGAGCAAAGATGACACACGGGGAACTGAAAGACTCAGGTGTGACTGAGGTGTTGATAGGGACCAGATCAAAGGGCCTTGAATGGCACACTAAGACACTTGGAGTTTTTCTTGTGCTTATTCAGAATACATGAAAGGGTTTTAGCAGGGATGTGGCTGAATCTGTTTTGGGTTTTAAAAATAGCACCTTGGTAGCAGTGCGGGATATGGACTAGGAGAGGTGTGAGACTGGGCCATTTTTCAAGACCCTATTCCTGGAATCACTCCCTCTGATATCTTACGTGATATACTCTTGCCCACATTCCTAGGGAAAATCAATTCTCTTCTTTTCATATATAGCCATTTATAGCACCTATCCCAATATATTATTTTTTTATTTGTACATTTCTGTCTTTTTGGCTAGCCAGTGAGCTTTTAGAAAGCATAAAATGTGTGTTTTTCTTTTTTTAAAAAAGAATACTAAAGCCCATTAGTATAAAATGCAAATTAATAAGCATTTATGGACCACCTACTATGTTCCAAACATCAGCATCTATAGAATATAATAGGTGCTCCATAGATGTTTGTTGATTTGCATTTAATTGATGCTTACGTTAATGACCTTGAAAAAATACTTCATGGTTCTGATGATGCCTCAGATGATTGTAGTTCATACACCCCAGAAAGTTAGTACTCAGCAACCAACATTTAACAGGCCATTGTTCTTTTACAATCTGATATATTTAGCATATATTTTATTGAACTTCTACCAGATTATCAGTAAAAAAAAAAATCTTCCTTGGTTTCACTGAGGGAATCCAAACTTAATTTAATTTAGAGTTGGCCTCTCTTTAAAGCAATTAGTGTGTGGAGTTCAGTGATAACATTAATTATTTCCAACTTAGAGAGAATAGCTAAAGTTTTTTTTTTTTAAATTTCTAAAAGAGGTTTTGAATGTATTGGTAAATGGTGAGAAGGAGGTGGGAACTTGGGGGAAGGCGGAGTTCCCAGAAACATTTGATCTACAGAAAGATCATTTTGGCTTTGATGATTTTAAGATTGCATCATAACCTTACAAGAGGCCCTATGTCTGAATGGGTGGCCCATATAGAGAGTATACCTTTTAGCAGTTGCCATGTAATTTTGGATTTGCCATTTAGATCATTTAAATATCCCAGGGTCTTTCATAAAGTTGGGTCATTAGGGAAATCTTGTCCTCTTTAGGTAAATTTTAGATATTAGAAGAACCATGGCTGATTGGCTGTTGTTGTTTCTTTTTTAAAGGGGCGATGGGATTGAAGAAAAGGGCCATACAGGGGATGAATATTTTTTTTTATTCCTGGAGAATCTTTATCCTGGGGGAGGATGAATTGATTGAGTTAAAAGAGTAGTAATTTAGAAATCGCTTCATTTGCTTTTCCCCCCTTGATGTAGAAATATAATATGTTTAAATCACACTCTTTAAAAATAAAGAGTACAGAATATGAGATCTTAATAGCTATGTAATACAAAACAGAGTTCAGTTCTGCATTATGTTTAGTTAACCCAGAAAGAGACGAACTCAGACATGTGAAAATGTAGATTGAGAGCAAGGAACAGAAAATAAGAAGTGAAGGGAATGAGGGAAGATTGGTTTTGGGATGCTGCCTTCAAGACTCAGCCCCCTCTCTTTTCCTTCACTGCTTCAAAATCTTTTTTCTAGACTCAAGAAACTGTGTACTGAGCAACTGACAACGCCCATTCTTACTTGCCGTGTTCCTTGTAGACTTAAGTTTTCTGGAAGTTATTTTCATCAGCTGGCTGACGTCTATAGCCTCTTATGTGTGGCAGCTCCTGAGGGCCTCGCAGAGGCTGTGCCCTCCTCCCTTTTCAGGACAGTGGGATAAAGCATTTATCACCAGAATTCTCAGCGGGGCACACGCTTGCGCATATTCAGTTTGCTCACGGTAGACATTTTTTAGATGTGTGCACTGGGATGGACAGAGTTTGGTCATGTCCCTTTTCCCCCTTTGTTCCTGACTGCCCGTTAAAAATAAAATCAATTTTTAATGTGGACTCTGTGATCAATAGCACCTTTCGTTTATTGAACGTGTAGGATGCGTCTGGCCCAGTGCTTGATGCTTTAGATAATGTAATCTTTGCAAAGATTCTATGAGGTGCATAGTATTATTGCAGTTTTAAGGATCAAGACCCCGGGGTTCTAAGAATTTAAGTAATTCAAGATCATACCACTAGTGAGAGATAGAGCCAGATTTACTCCAACACATTATGTTCACATACTCATCAAAAAAAAAAAAAAAAAAAAAAAAAAAGGACTTGGGCAAAGTAATGGAAGTGGTTAAATAAAACCTTTGGGTATAAAGTAATTTGACCTAGGTGGTGAATTGAAGGATTTTAGATGTGGTCTGAGTAATTCCTTCTCTGAAGTCAACCACAATAACAGTTCATTTTTGGTTTCTCTGCCAACTGCGACTCCCTGGTTACTTCTTTTTCCAGCAGTTGGAATTAAGTGACCAATATAAGGTGACATAAGAGTTAATAGTAGATTATAGTGTTAGAATTTACAGTTTAAATGTAAATATTCTGTTGCATGCTCCCTGGGGGGTCCTCTTCTATGTTTCTGGGATGCAGTGTATGTTGTTTTACCCTGTGTGAGGGCACAGGCTTTGGTGTATGAGGGAATACCTGCTATTGTGTGCCAGTAAACGCCAGCTCATTTTGGAAAGTGGAATCGCTATAAAGAACAAATGTGTGACTCAAATTTTAGGGTTGGATTCAGCTTTCCCTAAAATGCTTGTGGTTTTTTTTTAGTAAGTGTATTTTTTCAATTGAAGAAGTTGGTCTACAGTTGGAAATAGGGCAAAAAGTAATTTGCAGCAGAAAAGCATTGCGTTTCCCAAAGTGAAATGTTGTGGTAATGTGGCGTGCCATTGTTCACTGAATACTCCCTTAGGAATGGAAGGTACGCTCATTCTTTACTCCTGGACCCAAATTTTAGGAACCAAATGTTGGGAGTATTGTGGTGCCATTTTATAGTAGATGCAACTAACCGCACTAATGTTCCTGTACAACTCTTAAAATGAAGTTGCTGCTGCAGCTTGTTCACTCACCATGAATGTGACACTAGCCCACTTGAGGGATGCACGTCTAGACCTCCACAAAGGTGAGGTAGCTTTAGAGGGAAAAATAAAGCATGACGGTGCCCTGATCACTGGGCATGTTATGTATAGGCAGGAATCCCTCAGAATGTTAGAATCACTTGAGAAATTAAATTGGAATGTTACATCAATCCTGGGGGACATTTGTCAGAGGAACGCAAGGCAGAAATAGCTGATGCTGTAGCAAAATAATATAAGTCATCATTTTTATGTTTGGAAAGTGACCAATATTGTACCATTTTGATAGCAATCTAAAAACAGAAAGGTTGATCTACTAAATCATACGTCAGTGAGTTTTGCCTCAGTTCTAGAAAAACTAATAGAGGCATTCACCGGGGATAAGCTTTTTAGAGCATACGCAGTTATCTTTGACTGTCTGCTGGAAACTCCAGCCGGAGTCCAGACTGCATTTACTTCCATTTTGGGGAACCCTGAACAACTTGGAAGATAATGAGGAATCACTAAAGGTATTTGTTAACATTTACTAAAAACGGTCCTAGGACAAAAGGAGCCCTGGTGACATAGTGGTTAAGTGCTCAGCTGCTAACCAAAAGATCAACGGTGCGAACCCACCAGCCGCTCCGCAGGAGAAAAAACGTGGCAGTCTCCTTCCATAAAGATTAAGTTGTACTCTGTCCTATAGGGTCACTATGGTCAGAATCGACTCAATTGCAACGGGTTTTGGGTTCTAGGACGAAATGAAAAAGACAAGGAAATGGGATGAAAGGGTAAAAATCTAATCTCAGTACTAAATCTAGTTAGCAGGGAAGTGGCAAAGGGCAGAAATAAATAAACAAGTTTGCTATAGGAAGAAACTGACAGGATGTCCTTGTGTTTAATAGTAGAAGCAGCAGTTGCAGTATGTTAATCACTTACCTGAAACAGCAGACTAACCCTGCTGAAAAAAGCCAGTATAAGATTTTTCTGCTCTGCTAAGACCAAATCCCTTTCTTGGCTCAAGTACAATGGCAGGGTTTTGGGAAAGAGACTTTTTGATGTATGGCAGCCCATGACAGAGCCCTAAGCTGTGCCCCTCTATCAGATTTTATTGAAATCCACTACAAAGTTCAAAATTGCCTTTTAGGCAAGCAAACAGGGCTTCTGAATCTGAGCCACCCATTCCTCCACCATTTAGTAAAAGCGTAGTGTGTTCACAACCATGGTCCGCACACTGAGGAAGACTCAGGAGTAGACAGAAGCTCTGCCGCTGCCTAGGAGCATGCGATTTAGTTGGGGAGACAAAGCTTGAATACTAAAACCAGTAAAAGAAGATTACAAAGCAACTTGCAAGTAAATGTATAGTAATGTGGGGCAAATGACATAGATAAATGCAGAAGGGACATGGAGGAAAGAGGAGTGTGCAAAACACAACAGTGCCGGATACACCCAAGAAGGCATGTTGCCTAACAGTATAGCCTCTACATTCCTTTCTGTAGCTTTGGTGAGAAATAATGTGGGATAAGAAATTCAATATACTACATCGATCTCTTTCTGCTTATCTGCAAAGTCTGTCTGTCTATCACAGATGGAAATTAAATTGATTCAACAATTTGCTCCCCACAAAGCCATGTTGGTTTCTACTTAGTAATTTATGCTGTTCTTGGTGTTTGCAAATCGATTGCTATTATGGGATGTAGACAAATCTGGGCCTGGATCCAGTAGGTTGGGGGATTATTGGAGTGGATATGTGTGCATGCACGTGAAATCCTGGAAAAGCACTCTCATTTTTATGTATTTTACTCATGGAATAAAAACATATTTTCAGGTTTTTTTTTTTTTTTTTAAAAGCATGTTTAATTACACTCAGATTGCATTTCTAGGGAATGTATCTGCTTTATTTAGTATTGCTTCTGACAGGCCTTGACATTTGCCCAACCTTCAAACCACCTTCAGTTGCTTTGTAGCCAGCCTCTTTGTTTCAGAAACGCCGTGCTTTATCCCAAGACTATTATGGATGACTGCTTTTATTTTTTTTTCTTTTCACGTAGAAATATGTATAGACTCTCATCTCGCTTGATAAATAAAAGTGTCGTTACCGATCAGCTTGGGAAAGTAAACTTTATTTAAACACTTGACTTCATTGTTGTACCTTAAAAAAAATTTTTTTTAAAGTCCTTTAGAGGATTGTGAAATTCTTTCAAAACAAATTAAAAGGAAAACATTTTCTGTGATTTCTTTACAGATTCTGGACAATCAGGAAGTCCAAGCCACAATGATCCTGCCAAGAATCCTCCAGGTAAATATGTGTTCCGGGACGTTTGCAATCTGACATTGTTGGAGAACAAAGGGTACCACTGTATAGATAAACACACCATAATTGGTCAGCTGCCTATTTTGTTCTGGCAGGCAGGTATTATCAGGACAAGATGTGATCCTGTTTAGGCCCTTTGCAGTGGCAAATACTTCCATATTGGCGTCATCCCTATTTACCTAATCACCAGCATTTTAATCTTTGTTGGTGTTTCTTTGTAAATAAATATGAACGGATTTTGGTGTTAGGTGCTAAAAGTCTTTGCTGTTTGAAAGCCCCCTCCCCCCCCCCCCCAAAAAAAAGCCTTATAAGTTTTCTTTTAAAACTCACAAGAAGAAGTTTTTCCATACTTTTATTATAGTTTATCAACTCTCATTACTTTAAAAAGGGTGGAGTGGTTGATTTTTTTTTAATTTCAGTGAAGGTTTTTTGCAAAAGAGTTATTATTCCATAAGGTTTTTGTTGGATCCCGAGAATCAGGAAATAATGAAAGTAGGACTTTTCCTTTAGTATAACGTATGCCAAATACCCTCTTTATTTTCAGAAGTTGTTCCAGATCTGAAAATAGGCTTTAATAACTTGGCTGCCTTCATAGTTTTGTTGCTACAAAATCGGAATATGTAGCATTTTGTTTTTGATTTAGGAGTAGTACCTTTTCTCATGAGGTAAAACAAGCACAAGGAAGAATTTCTAATATTTCATTATCATAAGAGTTTTAATTACATTTATGACTGTGGTAAAAGAGTACTCTAGGAATAAAATAGCAAAAACAAAACAACACCCAAGTCAGCCAAATATACCTCCAACCTCCTCCCACAAATCTCTTCAATCTTTTCTTTGAAAACAAACCAAAAGGTTTATAAGAAGTAATAGTAATTGTTTCTTCAGGTAGACAGTTTTGGGTCCTTAATTGTTTCATCTTCTTTGTCGTAATGCTTAGCTAATGTGAGGTCTGAATACTTAAGGAACCCCCAAAATGCCAAGAAAATATGTTAGACCAGTATGTTTTACACTGGTATCAGAAAGATACAGCAAGTAGATATGCAAGTAAAAATGTAAAATCAAAACAGAACATATTTTTTCTTTCTGAGTCTTCCCTATACTTGGCTTTTTATTTTTACCTTAGAAAAATTATCTTCTTCCAACTAGATAGTAACTTATTCCATATTATAAAAGAATAATATTGTTTGACAAAAGTAATATATAGATAAAATATAGAAAATTCTAGTTGAATAGATTTTAAAAGTAAATTAAGCTGATTTTAATTTTTTTCTACAAAATCATTTAATATTACTACAAACTGATAGCAAAACATTAAAAGAAGCCTGAAAAGTTTTAAATGTGACTGCCAGTTAAATTTATTATTTTACTTTTTTTCTGCATGTGATGGGAGAACAGAATTTTGTCAGTTGTCTTTCCAGACAATCTATTTAGAACATGATCAGTTTTGCCAGAAATTTTCTGAAGATGAGTTAAGTTTTGTTAACTTACAATAAGCCTTTTAACTTTATAAGTATTTGTTCTTTTTAGTTGTCTGATATTTTCTCTGTGTGGTACGTGATGGCCAAAAGTGAATTATTCCCAAACATTTCATGAAAGCCTTCTCACTCATTTTATAAAGAATAGGGAAACAAATTCAGTAGAAGACAAGAGTAGATAAGTATTTCAAGTCCGACTAAACAAAGGGTATGTTCTTCATATTTGAATGACAGCTTGATTTGGAATTAATAAATCTGTTGTTGTTTGAAATGCATTTCTGAACACGTACAGAAGGGAAATATGCTCACCTAAGTATGTTCTCTATTTGAGTTGAATGAATAATCTTTGAATAGGATTCGATTTTTTAGCATTTGTCAAGAAGCTTAGTTAAATTTTTCTTTTGCTACGTTCAGCAGCAAAGACGATCTCTGAAATTATCTTAATTAAATTATGATAATCTCTTAAATTATCTGTTTGAATATCACATAGCAAACAGAAACAAACTTTCAGGGTAGAGCATGTCTAAATTTTTTCCACTTTTAAATTTTGCTTGGAAATCAGACCTTTCAGTGAACTGTGTCTTAAAACTGGGGTGTTATGATTAGCTGAAAATTGTACATATGTAAATTATACATTCACTGCCAGTTTTTCAGATTTCAAATATATGAGATACATGTAATATCAAAATTAAATTTAGTATAATTAGAATTTTCTATGATGATTCAGATGCACTCCATCAATATAACATGTTTTGTGTCTCATTATATTGTGGGCTTAACCATTGTGCTTATTAACAAACTTTGATTGAGGAAAATAAAACCAGAGAGTTCGTTTTGTAATACCTTGAAATAAATGAAGTCACTAGGAATATTTTTTCTGTTTTTAAATGTGAAAAATCTGAAATGATTAAAATTTTTGTTTTGCAATCAATTGGAATAAATTACACTTACTGTTAAAACTCCTTTTATAAGCGTGAGCATCTTTGTTATTTTGGAGCATAATTCGTCTTTAGGAGGCTCTTTTCATCTCTGTATCCTGACCTCAGCTGAAATTTGAAATCATCAAAGTTGAGATTCAGTATCTTGAGAAGGCACAATTTATTTACGGGAAAATTCAATCTCCTGCGGAAACCCTGACGGTGTAGTGGTTAAGAGCTATGGCTGCTAACCAAAAGGTCCACAGTTCCAATCCACCAGGTGCTACTTGGAAACCTTATGGGGCGGTTCTACTCTGTCCTATAGGGTCGTTATGAGTTGGAATTGACTCAACAGCAATGGGTTTTGGCCACAAGTTAAAAAAAAACAACAAAAAAACAGTTAAATCTACCTAGCTGCTAGTATTGTAACGAGGAGAAGCTAAACTTTCGAGAAAGATCGCCTTGATTCTCAGCACTTTCTTACCCCTGATAGTTTTCCAGTGGGAGATGTGCAACCTACGGAAATTACTCCCATCTACTCCTATTCTTATTTGCTAACAGCTTGGAAGAGATGGCAACAATTCCAGCCCTTTTAGAGGTATAGGCTCTTTAGAATCTGTTCCCCACTGATGACATGAAGGTGGAATCTTATCCACTCATCCCATGTGTGCAGATGCATATGGCTGCCCACAAACACAACACTCCCTCTGCTTGGCTTTTCCCAGCCTCAGACAGGACTGTCTAACTTAAGAGATTCATCCTTATTGATTCAGAAAACCTTCTAAGGGTGACTCTAAAGCCCTTCAAACTGTATTATAGATGTCTACTCTTAACTTTGGTCTCTTGATCGGGATTAGTACTTAGTGAGCACAAGCAAACAAAGCAACTTATTTTCTGGGGGGGATATTTGATATTTTTTAAAGCATTTAGGTAGTCTTTTTGTTATTTGAGGAGTTCTGGTTGCACAGTGGTTAAGTGCTCAGCAGTTCGAACCTACCAGCCACTCTGCGGGAGAAAGATGTGGCAATCTGCTTCTATAAAGATTACAGCCTTGGAAACCCTATGGGGTGGTTCTACTCTGTCCTATAGGGTTGCTATGATTTGGAATGGACTTGATGAAATTCTAAAAAGCATTTTAAAAAGTATTTAAGTAGCCTTGTTTTTTTAAATCCTGAGTATTGCAAATGGTTAGTGCGCTTGGCTGTTAAGCAAAAGATTGGAAGTTGGAGTCCACCCAGAGCCACCTCAGAAGAAAGTCCTGGCAGTCTACTTCCAAAAAATCAACCAGTGAAAACCCTACTGTAACATACATGGAGTTGCCAAGAATCAGAGTCTACTCTACAGGAACTGGCTTATTGGTTGTTATTTTTAAAAGCATTTAAATGTCCTTTGTGATATTTCTTTATACTATTTATGATTTAATATTTTGTTTTATTCTCAGTTATAAGGCAGAGATGGGCACAGTAATCTTTTCAGGACTAAAGTCCTGTAAAAGTCTGATTCTGCCCCTAATGTGCCCAAGAACTTAGCCTTATTATTTTTGTCAAAAAGTAATTGGCTATTTCATTTTTTTTTTGTGATCCAAATCTCCCTTGTTTATGATAGAAGTTATATGTTTATATTCAGTTACTTTGTGAATATCAAATTAATCCCTTGTTTATGATAGTCAGAAATTATATGTTTATATTCAGTTGCTTTGTTAATATCAAATTAATAGAAGTACAAGCGTTCTCTCTCAACTCTAGCGTATAACTCTTCTTTTTTTTATTTATACAGCTTTTTTTTTTTTTAAATTGTACTTCAGGTGAAGGCTTATAGAACAAATAGTTTCTCATGAAACAGTAGGACACATATTGTTTTATGACATTGGTTAACAATCCCACAACATGTCAACCTTCCAACTTCTCAACTTTTTTTTTTTGATGAAAATACACATAGCCAAAGATACACTGTTTCCAAAATTTCTACATGCACAGTTCAGCGACATTGACTACGCTCTTCGAATTGTGCTGTTATTCTCACTTAAGATGAAGGCTTACAGAACAAAATAGTTTCTCATTTAACAGTTACTACAAATGTTGCCCTATGTCAATGGTTAACAATCTCACAACACAGCAACAATATCCTTACTCAACCTTGGGTTCCCTATCACCAGCTTCCTTGTCCCCTTCTGCCTTCTGGCCCTTGTCACTGGACTACTATACCTCGTTAGTCTCATTTGGTTTTACGGGGCTGTCCTATCCCAGGCTGAACCGTGAACCTCGGAGATAACTTCACCACTGAGCTAAAAGGGTGTCTGGGGGCCATACTCTCGGGGTTTCTCCAGTCTCCTTTAGGCCAGTAAAACTGGTCTTTTTTTTGTGAGTTAGAATTATGCTCTACATACTTCTCTAGCTCTGTCCAGAGCCCTCTGTTGTGATCCCGGTCAGAGCAGTCAGTGGTGGTAACCAGGCACCATCTAGCTGTACTGGACTCAGTCCGGTGGAGGCCTTGGTAGCTGTGGTCCGTTAGTCCTTCGGACTAATCTTTTCCTTGTATCCTGTTCTCTTCATTGTCCCTTGCTCCCGAAGGGATGAGACCAGTGGAGTATCCTAGATGGCCGCTCACAGGCTTTTAAGACCCCAGACACTACTCACCAAGGTAGAATGTAGAGCATTGTCTTTATGAGCTGTGTCATGCCAACTGAGCTAGATGTTCCCCGAGACCATGGTCCCCAGAGCCCTCCGCCCAGCAGTTCAGTCCCTCAGGGAGTTTGGATGTGTCTATGGGGCTTCCATGACCTTTCCTTGTACAGGTTGTGCTAGTTTCCCCTGTATTGTGTACTGTCTCACCCTTCACCCAAGATACCACTTATCTATTGCCTATTTAGTATTCCCCCCCCCCCCCATCCCTGGTAACCAACAAAGATTGTTACATTTTGTGTGTGAACTTTTTCAAGGGTTTTTACAATAGAGGTCTCATACAATATTTGTCCTTTTGTGATTGACTTATTTCACTCAGCATAATGTCCTCCAGTTTCATCCATGTTATGAGATCCTTCACAGATTCATCGTTCTTTCTAGTTGCATAGTACTGCATTGTGTGTATGTACCATAGTTTGTTTATCCATTCATCTGTTGATGGGCATCTAGGTTGTTTCCATCGTTTTGCTATTGTGAACAATCTAGCATATAACTCTTGTGGGCCAAACAAACAAAGAAACCAAACCCGTTGCCATCGAGTCGACTTCGACTCATAGTGACCTTGTACTGACCCTATAGGACAGAGTAGAACTGCCCCACAGAGTTTCCAAGGACAGCCTGCCGACATTTTGGTTAGCAGCCGTAGCACTTAACCACTATGCCATCAGGATTTCCGGACCAAACAAGGGTAACCATTAATTTAGGGATTTAGACTTAGAACCAATTTTATTTGTAATTATTGAAAACTCCGCTGCCACTTTCAGAGTGTGATTGTATTGAAGCCTTTTGAAATTAGCTTTGACTTGCTCTATTATTTTCTGTCTCCACATTCTTTTTTGATTTCCCAACCTCCGTCAGTTGCCCATTGCTGAAATGGGTGGTATCCAAGGAAAACCAGGGCAATCTAGAAGTTGTGTTTTTGCCTCTAAGTCAAATCCAAGCTGATGCCTCATTTTGGACTCCAGGAAGGCTGTAGTTTTACGGGGAGCTATTTCTTGGCTGGAAATTTAATGAAGAAATATTGAATCCTGGAACTCCTAGGGAGCCCTGGTGGTGCAGTGGTTAAGTGTTAGGCTGCTAACCAAAAGATAGGCAGTTCGAATCCACGAGCTGCTCCTTGGAAACCGTATGGGACAGTTCTACTGTGTCCTATAGTGTCGCTATGAATTGGAATTGACTTGACAGAATTGGGTTTGGTTTTTAGGTTTTGGGCTCCTTGAGAGACTGTGGCACTTTTTGCAAATTTTATGATGTAAACTCATGAAACATTCCAAGTACCATTAACCAGAGCTTCCTTATCTGGAACCAGATGGACTTACTATCCTACTTGTCTTTTTCTGCATATTTTACAAGGTTCTTGTGCTGTTTTGTGTGGTGATTTTTGTATGCAGTCTGGGAAAACCTCAGGAAACTATCAGGATCATATCATAGGTGACTTGAGTAAGCCACTTTATATCCTCTCTGGAATAAGGAATGAGGCCAAATAAATAACTGAGTAAATTTAATAAGGACTACCTATTAAACATGGAGCCCTGGTTGTGCAGTGGTTAAGAGCTCTGCTGCTAACGGAAAGTCAGCAGTTCGAATCCACCAAGCCGCTCCTTGGAAACCCTATAGGGCAGTTCTACTGGCTGATAGGGTCACTATGAGTTGGAATCGACTCAATGACAATGGGGTTTTGGTTGTCTATTAAACATAGCAGTATGCTTGCCTTGCATTTAAGAAATTCTTTAAATCATAAAATTTTGAGGTCCATTTCTCCCCAATCCTATTTGAAAGATACTGAAACTGAAGCCAACAGAGGGTTGTTATGAACCTAATGAAAATTAACCTAAAATTTATCAAGAAAATTAGTCCAGCATCTGCAGTTTTAGTTCTCATCTGTGGAATCACTGGGACTCTATTTCTTTGACCTTTCACTTCACTTTTTCAGTATTTAGAATTGGGGACAAATTTAAAACCTGTTGCCATTGAGTTGATTCCTACTCATAGCGACCCTATAGGACAGAATAGAACTGCCCCATAGGGTTTCCAAGGAGTGGCTGGTGGATTCGAACTGCTGACCTTTTACTAACCATTATACCTTCTCCTAGTTACTGAACCAATAAAACTTTTTCTTTGCTGTTTGCATATGAAACCAGATAAATTTGCATAGGCCCCCCAGGACTTCCTAGAGTACGTTTTGTTTTAAAATATAGTGTTCAAAGTCCAAGAAAAGGGAAGATTTTTTATCATAGCCTTTTACTCCTTAATGAACAAGTTCCATCCATATTCACTCCTTCTGATATCCCCATTTATTGTATCAATCAGAATCCAGATTTTTTTTTTTTTTAAAATGGGGGAAAATGCACTATTTCATGATACCTAGAAGTAATTTTAAACTTTGGCACTGGACAACATACAACTGACTATAAACAGGCTTTCTATTCATGAAAGTATAAATAGAAAGACACTAAAAGCGTTGGTTAACGGTGGTAAGCCCTGATGTCGTAGGTAAAGCTTTTAAGTAATTTGAGAATGAGGTCTGTGCAAGTCAGTGCTAAAATCAAAGACATTTTTTCTTAACAGATTTTTGTTTCAGAAGCCTTTTTTTTCTTCTTTATCCTCTAACTTCTTTGAAGACACTACATTCAATAAAGTTCTTAAATGTTCAAGTTCAGGATAGGATTCAGAGTAAAGAGGAGAGGACAAGGGAAGTGTTTTGTTCATAAGTTATTCTTAAAAGGGCACGTAGCTCTCAGCTACATATTTTTACAGGACACATTATGGGTGCTTGTTTACAACCCACTTCTCAAAGCTTCAGCTACCTAGCAGTTGGCATCATGCCCACCTTTACAATGGTTCCAGCCAGATTCCTTGTATTTAGTTTGAGGAGGGGAAAAATGAAGACAATTTAGGAATATTCTGTAAGGTCATGAGAATAGGAGATATTTTTCCATATCTTCCTAATTACCTACCCTGTTATGCAACAAATATTGAGTGTCCGCTGGTTGCTGAGTTCAGAATTAGATACTACATTCCAGGAGAGGGTTGTGGGTTGAGTCAGTTCAAAATAAGTAGAGACAGCCATTTGCCCTTGGGGAGTTGGGTATATACACCATTCCATATCAAAACAACAAACAGCTCAGAGCTTTCTTTAGGTGGAATTATCAGCCAATAGATATTTATTGAACATTTATTATTGTGTACATGACATTATGCTATATGCTATGGAGAATAAAAAGTGAATTTTAAGTGAACCTTGCTCTACCCAAACTCTTATCTGTTTATAAATACATATGTCTATACGTATATAAACACATATGTGTATGTATGTATATATGAACACACATATAGATATATACATACAGACACATAAATGTACATGTACCTATATATATATGTAAATTAGGAGCCCTGGTAGTGCAATGGTTAAGTGTTTTCGGCTGCTAACCAAAAGACTGGCTGTTCAGACGCACTCAGTGGCTCAATGGGAGAAAGACTTGGAGAGCTTCTCCTGTAAAGTTTACAGCCTAGGAAATCCTATGGAGCAGTTCTACTCTGTCACATGGGGTCACCATGAGTCGGAATTGACTGAACGGCACCTAATAGTAACATATACATGTTATGATGAAGGCCGGATATTACTTAGTGCCATAACGCGAAGCATTGTGGCAGTTTAGACATGTGAAATACTGTTTCCAACCATTGGAGGGAGTGTGGTAGAATGGGAAGAGCATGAACTTCGGACTTAAGATTTTTTTCCTCAACCAAGGCTCCACCTTTCACCGTGAACATGCATGTGAACAGTCAACCAACTCCTCTGAAACTCAGTGCAGTCAATTACAGCTACTCCATTTGTAAGGATCAGAGCAACTGGTGCTCAAGAAAAGTGAGGGTGTTTTGATCCTACTTTCTCTTGCAGCTGGGTGGATCAAGAAGGCTTCCTGAAGGGAGTGTCATCTGATGTGGAACCAAGTAGAAATGTGTTGAATTTTTTTACTGCACTCTTCTAAAGACTTAAGATGACATAGACGAAATCACAGGGCAAGATGAGATGTGTAAGAATAGAATGTTAGTGATTACATAAAAAAGGCAGAATAAACAGGTGTTTTCAAGTGTCATAGTGGAATAGAACTGTAGTAAGTGTTAGATAGTAAATTTTGTTCTAAAATGCATTTTGGTGTCAAAGACAAAAGCAGAATGACAATTTGTTACGTAGTGTTAAATGCTGACATGAGAAAGAGTACAAATGTATCTTTAGAGATAGTCCCCCACCTCCCCTGCAAGAATTTATCTCCTAGGCCCTTGTATTACTTAACCTTGTATAAACATTTCCCCACTCATTTTTCCATAGTGTTCCTACTTTCTGAAGCCATTAACCTTTCTATCTGTCCGTTCCTCTTCCTGGTCATCTTCATATACCTCCCATATTCTCTTGGCTCCTCCCTAGCAATTTATTTCTTATTTAAAAAGTAAAATCTTTTGCCACTTGTGATGGTTAAGATTGTGTGTCAATTTGGCTGGGCCATGATTCTCAGTGTTTTAATGTGATCACTCCCATGATTGAATATACTGTGAGTAGCCAATCAGATGAAAGGGAGTCTCCTTGGGGGTGTGGCCTGCATCTGCATATAAGCAGACGTTCTGGCTTTTTGCTCTCACTGGATCCTGCAGCTGCCTCCTGTCATCCTTTCTCCAGTTCTTGGGACTTGAGCTGTAAGTTTATCAGCCGAACTTGGGATTCGTTGATCTTCACAGCCTGTGAGCAGAGCCCTGCTCTCTGACCTGCTGATCTTGGGTTCGCCAGCCCCTGGAGCTGTGTGAATCAGGAGAAACCTCATGGTCTTGCCTCCTGATCTCGGAGTTCGTCAGCCTTCACAGCCTGTGAGCGGGAGCCTTGCTCTCAGACCTGCTGATCTTGGGCTCACCAGCTTCTGCGGCTACGTGACTAGGGAGAGGCCTCTATCCTGATCCACGGACTTGGGATGTTCTAGCCTCTACAATTGCATGAGCTGTTTCCTTGCTATAAATCTCTCTCTATATACGTATTATACACTTTACTGGTTTTGCTTCTCTAGAGATCCAACCTAAGACACCACTCGTTGAGACAACCCCCTTCAACCAAGTGTCGTATCTCTCTCTTTTTTATATTATGGAATGAAAGACTCTGAAATTCCATCTTGAATTCTCCTGCAATTGGGCTTGTGTCCCCACTGAAATGATTCTCACTGAATTCATGACTTCTTTTGGTCTGAATGCAGAGGCTCCTTTCCATTCTATTCTTGTTTACGTATTTTTGTACACTTATTTGATTCCATTGACCATGCTCTGCTTAAACTTCTCTCTTGCCTTTGAAAACAGGACTCTTTCCTGGGATTCCATGGACCTTTCTCTTTTCTTTCAGTTGCTTTCGTGGCTTCTTCCCTCTTCTAAACCAGAGTTTTGTTCTCAGTCCTATATGTGTCCTCAACACCTCCCGTAATTTTGACGTATAATCCATTTTTTGTTATCCCAAAATGCATACCTTTGGAACAGATCTCTCTTCTAAGTCTCAGACCCATGTGTCCAACTACATTTTGGATGTGTTTCTCTACATGTCCCATGGATAATTCAAATTTAACATTTCTAAAATTAAATTCATTTCCTTTTCCACCAGACGTTTTGCCCTCCTGTGTAAGATATCTTAGAACCACCAGCATTTATTCAGGTACCTTTGCTTAGAGTACCTCATGAGTTTTCACTTATCTCATATTCATTCACAGTCCACTTTTAAATGAATCTTGAATTCAACCTTAGTTCGAAGTTCCCATTGCCCTTATTTGGACTCCACACACTATTTCTTGCCTGACATTGTGCAGAGACTTTATATTTACCTTTCTTCTCTCCCATTTCTTTCTTTTTCTGATCCTGTATACGAATAAACTTCATAAAACATAAATCTGACTTGTTTAAAAGCCTCTGATGGCTCAGTTATGCCCGTATTCTCAGTCATGGCTTTAGATACTGTATGACATTAGATACCAGCATCCCTTCTTTTCCATTTCTTCCACAAGGTATGCTCTTTTCCCTGCAAGATAGCCCAATAAACTCCTATCCATCCTTCATGCCCAAACTAGGCCTGCATCTTGTCTGACTCTCCCACAAAGAGTTGGGCATCTCTGTCTTCATTATCATTTCTGCTTTATTTATAAACGTTTGTTTACACAGATCTCTCCTCTTGTTGTTGTTAGGTGCCATCGAGTAGGTTCCGAATCATAGCAACCCTATGTACAACAGAATGAAACACCACCCTGTCCTGTGACATCTTCACAATCGTTGCTATGCTTGAGCCCGTTGTTGCAGCCACTGTGTCAATCCATCTTGTTGAAGTTCTTCCTATTTTTGGCTGACCCTCTACTTTACCAAGCATGATGTCCTCCTGGGAGGGTCCCTCCTGATAACTTGTCCACAGTATGTGAGACAAAGTCTCACCATCCTTTTTTTTTAAGGAGCATTCTGGCTGTACTTCTTCCATGACAGATCTGTTCATTCTTCTGGCAGTCCATAGTATATTTGGTATTCTTTCCTAACACCATAATTCAAAGGCATCAATTCTTCTTTGATCTTCCTTATTCATTGTCCAGCCTTTGCATGCATATGTGGTGATTGAAAATTCCATGGCTTGCTTGGGTCAGGCATCCCTTAGTTCTCCAAGTGACATCTTTGCTTTTTAAACTTTAAAGAGGTCTTTTGCAGCAGATTTGCCCAATGTAATACATCATCTGAATTTCTTAACTGCTGCTATCTCTTCTAGTAGATGGTTAATTTTTTAATGAGTAGTTTACTACTATAATCCAGTATTTCTTTTGCTTGACACACTCTAAGAAACATTATTCAAGAAAGCTTGAATAGGATGTAAATACTTACACACTGCTAGTGCAACTTTTTCACTTATAAAAAACGAGGCAGAGGTTAAGTGACTTGCTCCAGATCCCAGTTTGTTATTGGTAAATGTAGCTTAAAATCCATAGTTTTCCTGGGTCAAATCCTTAAGTCGGTAGTAATCCCGCTACATTATTAGTACTTTTCTCCTTGACCCCTCTCTGCTGCCCCTGATAAATAATACAACTTATTGTGGTGCATTGCCTCTTGATAAAATGAGCCAAAAATTATCCTTGTCTATATTTGACCTAGGTGTCCAAGTCTATACCCAGCTTATACTATAAAGAAAGAGAAGTAAGAAATGGTTGTATTGAGATGCTCTAGCAGGATCAAATCTGGATCTCCTGTCATACACAGTGGATGCCACACTGGAGTTTCTGGGGAGTTGTAATGGCTATCGCTGTTGGGAAAAGGGGCAGTGGGCAGAGGCTGAGGAGATGGATGAGGTGAATCTTGAGTGACTCATGTCTTAGTGGCGATGAGCTTGGGGAGTGATGTTAGCTGAGAGTCTCTTGAGGCTGTGGGGTTAGGGTACCGATGAAGGAGGAAGCTTCCTCCACTGCAGGTTCTTGAAGTTGTTAGAACTTAGTAGCCCCCATCTTTTCCTCTGCCCTATGTTTCTCAAGCGTCACACGCTCTATTTTTTTGTACGGGCCAGGGACCGACTTGGTACAGCTGTCACAAGTATAACGCAAAAACACACTGAATGTACTCCTTTCGCAAGGCTGTGAGAGAAGGGTCTAGCTCTTGGTTTATCGTTAGTTATTCAAGCTTTTATTTTTCTTAACTTTATACCTATATTTCAAGGTCTTGTCATAGCCGAAATAATGTCATAAGATAACATAAAAATCCAAAAAGATTTTTAATATATTGATGTAGGCACTTAATTTATACCGTGCCTAGTTCCAGAAAACTTTTGAGATGGCTTGCGCATAAATAGGCTGTAATTTGTTAACTTTTAAAAGGAATTGCTGTAATGTATTTTTCTTACTCGGTTGAACGTTCAGATTCCTCACAGGGAGGGTCATAATCCCCATTTGAAAAGAGGACTGAGTCAGAAATATTGCCAGGTTAGTTTGTGATTGTACCTACTGCTTTGAGCAGTATTTTAACAATTGTCCTTTCATCAAAGTTCCTTGGATTCTCTTTACGGTGATTGAGTGGGGCTGGAATTTCTTCTCAATTCGAATTCTTTTCCCCTCCACATTTACGATCCTGCTTTTGCAGCATACAGCTACACTTTAATAATGCAAAACATTTTCCTCCTTACAGCTGGAAAGCTGAAATTGTTCTGTATCTCAGATAGAGTGGACTTGCTCCAGGCTAGTTAAAATCACTGAACTCTGCAGAAGCTAAGCTCACTGTACTTATTTTCCTGTATAAAGGCTCCCAAGGGACCCCCACTTGCATATTAGAGCATCGTGCTTGTAAAGAGGGATCAATTGTATAGTAACATATTGTAAGCCGACCAGAATATCAAGTAGGTATATATCTAGCTCCTTGAAGTTTCATCTCTTTCTACCTCATAGACTTAAAGAATATGATTTAAAGATATTAGGCAAATTTTTTACTTAAGTCTCATTTCTTCTTTCTTTTTCTTTTTCTATAACCACAGAAGAGTATCAAGGCATTAAATGATATAAACTTCTGTTCTTGTGTAGCATGATCTGGTGATGGATTTGGCACTATCTGATGATGAATTTTGGTAGACTTTTGTTGGCTTTTGCGTATTGATGTCATTGATTGTAGAAAAACTTAAGATCAGGTTTTGGTTTTCAAAGTTGTTACAAGTCTTCTTGGGTCTTTTGACTGGTATGCTGCTCTTCTGGAATTTTGCACTCTTTTATTTTGTTCTATATTCTGGAACTGGGGCCAGAATCCTGTTTTCACCGATAATCTTCATTCTTGACCCCATTAGAGATAATGCCTTATTTTCCCACTCTCTACCCTGAGCAGATCCATGTCTTCATGACATTCAGGAGGAAGAAAGGGAGGCATGAATACCACTTGACTTTCAGATTTGGCTGAGTCATCATTAAAACCATGACGTGCATTTGTTCATAACATGAAACAACACTGTCATAATGCACTGTAAGATGCTGGCTCCATTGTCTATTTTGTGGCACTTTAAAACAATATCAGTGAATTTTAGTTCCAAAATTTTGGTATTTTGAGTCCTAGTCTTCTCCAAATCGAACTACTTTCCAAACAGGACAGTATGTGTCTAAGTAAGTAAGCAAGAAATAAAAGATAATTTCCATCAGTACATAATAAAGGGTTAGCTTTTTGCTATTTTATGCTTAATCTGTCCTAGTTGATACCCAGAAATAAGCTACATAAGTTATGTAACTTTACATAGCATTGATACTTAACAAAGGAGTGTCTGTGAGATTTTGCGGGAGAGCAGATAGAAAAAGTAGAGGGGAAGGGCTCAGGGCACTGATGGGGTTACTCTTATAACTAAGATCCATTGCCTTCAAGTCGATTCCCACTCATAGTGACCCTATAGGACAGAGTAGAACTGCCCCATAGGGTTTCCAAGGAACGGTTGGTGGATTTGAACTGCCAACCTTTTGGTTAGCAGCTAAGCTCGTAACCACTGCGCTGCCAGGGCTCCTATAACTAAGAAGAGGAAGGCAAATACGTTTTTAAAAGAGAGTTGGTGCAAAGCTGAATTTTTGTGCATTCTTTTTTAAAGAAATACTTAACACTCTGTCTCTTTAACTAGATCATAGATCACCTAGATTATTTTAATAAATTTCCTCATCCCTGTGGCTGATAGGCTTGCCTCAAGTCTTAATCCCTGTGATATATCCATTTCAGGCCTGTGGTGATTTCAGTCATGTGCAAATCTGATTATTTCATTCTACTTTTTATGCTTCAAAGGCCCCACTCTAGGCTAAAGCCTAACTCGTAGCATGGCATATAATATGGGCCTTCATGGTTTCGTTCCTGCTTAACCCTACTGTGCTTACTTGGGCCGTGCATTTAGTGTTAGCCTGTCATGTGCTTCACCTTTGTATCTTTACTCATGTTGCTTCTCTGCCTGGATGCCAGTACCCCCTTGTTATCACCTTGTCAATTGAACTGAGGTAGAGTTTAAAGTAACTTGGCAGAGAACCTGGTATATAGTAGACACTTCATAAATGATTCCCCTTGCCATTGAGTCGATTCTGACTCACAGTGACCCTATAGGACAGAGTAGAACTGCCCCATAGGGTTTCCAGGGAGCGGCTGGTGGATTGGAACTGCTGACCCTTTAGTTAGCAGCTGAGCTCTTAACTACTGTGCCACCAGGGCTCCTAATAAATGATGTTGTTGTTGTTGTTAGGTGCCGTTGAGTCGGTTCCAACTCATAGCGACCCTACGTACAACAGAACGAAACACTGCCCTGTCCTGCGCCATCCTCACAATCATTGCCATGCTTGATAACCACTATTAAATGATTATCATTATGATTATCATCATCATAATTGTTATTATTTTTATTAAAGTTATACAGTTAACAAATAGTAAGACAAGAATTCAGGTCTAAATCAGTTGACTAGACCCCTCATTCTCAATCCATACTCTGCACTTTCCTTGCTGTAGCCAAGGGAAAGCCATACACTTTTCTGGGGGCCAGACCCTCAATCTGGATAGACTACCTTTTAAGTGAAAAGGAACTCGCAACCACAACAGGATGCGCTTGGTGAGGAAATACTGAAGAATAAGAAGAAGGGCACAGCATCAAGATGCAGAAGATGTATCTTTGAAAATGATGAACTAGAAAAAAAATTAGAGAAAACAGTTTGTTTACTCAGAAGAAAAGACTTATATGAAAAAGGAGCAGAAAAAAGAATAGTTTCAATGAACAGGATAACTACGGGAGATGGAAAAGTATTACAAGAAAACCAAAGTTACTTGCATACAGTTAAAAATCTGCATTGGAGGGAAAAAAAAAAAAAAGCCAGAATTGATCTAGTGGAAAATAACCTCTGATCTAGAAAACAAACTTGATATATTTCGTCTAAAAGCAGAGGAAAAGGACCGAGGTGATGAAATGATGAAACAAACAAATAAACAAAACAACAAACCAAACCCACTGCTGTGGACGGAGAATCGAAAACTGCGAGTTAACTGAAGGGTTCTGTGTGAAGAGAGCAAGGCATCTAGCAGGGAAGTGGAATCAAAGACAAATGAAGAAAATTTTTATGAGCTAAAAATTATCTACATATGCAGATCAAAAGGAAACTATATTCAACCAATAGTAATGAATTCTACCTATTTCTAAATATATCCTTTTGAAGTTTCTGTATTTCATGCATAAAGAAGAAAATCTTGTAAGCATCCGAGAGGAAAAACCAGTTATCCATACACACGTATTTCTTTTTTGCTAATATTAACTATCAGAAGATAGTTCAACTGAAATATATATTTTTATGTTCTAATCAAAGGAACAGAAATATAGTCTTTGTTTCTCATGGTCTCAAAAAATGGAGTCCTTCCTTTCCTTTGTAAAAATTTTAATTGAGACCTATTCTAACTGACAAAGTAATCGATCAAAATTAAAAAATAACTTAGGAATAGGAAAATCCTCAGGTATATATCTGTAAGATACAAATATAGATATAGACTAATAATGAGAGCAGTAGCCAATTAAGCAGAGCTATGCTTATGTAATTATTATAAGTAAGGTTGCAGACACAAATGTCAATGTTAAAGGTAATTCTTGAAAATATAAAAACAAGAATTTAGTGACAATTATCTGGGCCCCAAATTCCAGATGACGTTTTTAAGGACAGAAAAGAGGAGGAATACTAGAAGTGGCAGACTGATATTCTCCTTTTAGGATACTTTGTTGTCAGATTTTACTAAAGAGTGTTATTTTATCTTAACTTCTATTTTTGCTTAGATCCATTATTAGAGATGTTTGCTACTTGATGCCAAGTACCTTTTCAACATCAATTGATAAGATCATGTGATTTTTTTTTTTGTCTCTGTCATGTTGATAGATTTCCTGATGATAGTCAATGGCCTTCATTCATGGAGTAAACTCTGCATGATAATGATGTGTTGTTCTTTGGATAACATCGCTGCATTCTATTTGATAATATTTCATTTAGAATTTTAGAAGTTGTATTTATATGTGCGTTTGGTCTTTAAGTGTTTGCTTGCTTGCTTTTTTTTTTTTTTTTTTTTTTTTTTTGATGGGGAGGTTACAAGTTTAGGTATTGAAGTTTTGCTGGCCCCATTTTAAAAGCTTGGGAGGGAGTTTATCATTTTCTAAGCCCTGGGAAAGTATAAATAACAGCGAATTTTATATTATTTAAAGTCTAGATACAGGATAGATAAAATCCAGCTGTGAACCCATCTGGACCTGGTGCCTTTTTCAAAGGTGGCTCTTTAATCACCTTTCTATTCCGTGCTAGGATTCTCAAACTTTTAGTGCCTATGATTCACCTGAGGATGTTGCTAAGCTGCAGATTGTGATTCTCAGAGTCTGGGGAGGAGCCTGAGATGCTGCATTTCTGAGAAGCTCCCAGGTTATGCCAGTGCTGTTGGTTCTGGGGCCTCACATTGCAAGGTGTCAGGGCACTGGTACCCAAAGTTTGATGCACATTTGAATCACTTGGGGAGTTTTAAAAAATACTGATGCTCAGGACCCACCCCATACCTGTTCAGTCAGAATGTCTGAGAATGGGAGCCAGGCGTCAGTTGTTTTTCAAGAACCCCAGGTGGTTCCAGTGTTCAGCACATTTTGGGAATCACTTTGCTAAGATGCTCGGTCTACTCAGGTTTTCCACTTCTTTGGTCAGTTTGTGTTACTTTTATTTTACTAAGTAATAGCCCATTTGAGTTTTCAAAGTTGTGGTCAATAAATTGCATGTATTATTCTCTTTTAATTCTTTTAATGTATTTGGTTTCCATGGTTATGTCTTCTTTCTATTCCAGTACTTGTATATTTTTGCTTTTTCTCTTTTTACTTAATCAGGCTTCCAAATGATTTTTCTATTTTTACTGGTCTTTTCAGAGAATCATCTTTCATTTTATTTATTGTTTTAACTTTTTCTCTCTTTTTCTGTTTTTATAATTTCAGCCGTTATCTTTAAGTCTATCTTTTAAAATTTTTCTTGAGTTGTTTTGTTGTTTTCTACTATCTTCTGCTAAATAATTGGTTCTTTTTTTTTTTTTTTTTTCCCTTTTCATTGCTTTTATCATTTCCCTTTTGATTTTCTCTTTGGTCCATGACTTATTTTCTTAATTTCCAGATCTTTCAGAAAATTTGCTCACTTTTTGTTATTTGTGTTTCATTTTATTGCCAAACTCACCGTGTGGTGTGAAAACATCTCTACTTTTTAAACTTTTTCTCTTTGGTCAGGGACATGATCAATTTTTATAAAATTTCATGGGTATGTCAAAAAATATAGTTTGTATTTAAAGGCTGTAAGGTTAGTTTTTGTCTACTAGTCATGCTCCATTCTAAAAGAGACGTGTTAAAACTTCTCACTATGATCTGTAGTGTTATCAAGGTTCTTGTACTTCAATAGTTTTTTGTTTTACATATTTCTCCACAGTATTATTTGCACAAGTGGGGTTTATGATTGATCTCCTTATCAATTGGGCCTTTTATCCATTCATAATAGTCTTCATCCGGTTTATTGTAATTCACCTTAAATTCCATATTAATTGTTACTGACACTGTTTTTTTGTTTGTTTAAAATTACTTGGTTTCTCTTTGCCTGCCCATTTCTTTTCAACTTTTTGTTCTTTTCCTTGTTGTTATCACTTTGTCATAAGTGTGTTCCTTGAAAAAAGCTGGATTTTATTTTTTTCAGTGCATCTCTCTTTAAGGGAAAATTCAGTCCATTCACATTTATCTTAATGACTAATATACTTGATTTGTCCTTCGATTTTACTTTATATTTATTACTTATTTTACATACTATTTCCTTATTGTTGTCTTGATAAAGTTGTGCATTATATTTTGTTTTCTAACTTGGAAGTTTTTCTACCTTCTTTTTCCCTGCTCTCAAAATGAAATGTCTGTCTATTATTATTTGAAAACAATATGCAGTTTTTATGTATTGACTCATGGGTACTATGATTATTTTAGAGAAGAGAAGTTTGAGGTGTAGAGAAGTAAGCAGCTTACCTAAGGTATTTGCATCAAGTGGCAGAGCTGAGACACAAATCCTCCAGGCCTTCTAGCTCCAGAGTTGCCCTCTTAGCTCTTATGCTCTTGTGCATTTGGATGGAGTCACACCTTCCCAGTCCATAGAAAAGATAAGAGGACATGTACAATCATTTTTGTAATACCATAAAAATAAACATGGCCCATTTAGTAAACCATAAATTATCTGTGCTAATAAATTTGAAAATCTGACGGGATTGATGACTTTTCATGGAAAATATATAATAAAATTGACTCAGGTATAAATATAAATAGAGTAATAATCATGAAAGACTCAAAGTTGCCTAAGAATGTTCTCTGAGATAGATTCTGGGATGATGATTTTACCAGTGAGTTTTTTCACACTTTGAAGAACTTGCCAAGAAACCCTATTTTGTTCTCTTCTGGAGAATGAAAAATAATAGATTGCCATCCAAACCATTTTATGAAGCAAGCATATAACCCTGGTATGAAAACTTGACAAAACAAAAGACAAAAGGTCCCCAACTATGTATAGAAAATTTGGAAGAAACTGTTAGCAAACCAATTCAACAGAAATTAAAGGAACTATCTTCCATAGACAAGCAAAAATAATTTAAGAAACAAGTAATATGTAACACCAATAAATGCTGTAAGGGAAAAAAAAAGGGTAATCTTTTACTGATCCAAAAAAACATTGATAGTGTTCAATAACCGCGCTCATCAGAAAACTTTAAAAAACTCTGAGAAAACCAGGGATAAATAAATACTTCCTCATATGATGAGAAAAAAACTCAACGATAATAGCCAACGTTAATAATTAACAGTGAAACTCTAGAAACAGTCTCACGAATATTAGGAATAAAATATCTGCTAGTCCATTTCCTATTTTACGTATATTTCAATGTTTACATGTATTTCAAATAGTACATATGTATTGAAAAATCCAACTTTATTATAATTAAATTAATGAAAATTATAACATTAAGTAATAACATCTTTCCCCAATCAGCTTGCCTCAGTTATAAACAAATTCTTACTCATATGTAATGCTGAATGGACACTCTCATGGCCTGCCTGAGAAAGTATAAATTTGCAAAAATCTTTATGGAAAGCAGTTGACAGTTTGTACAAAGAGCTTTAAATGCGTTTATGTCCTTTGACCGACTAATTCCACTTCTGGGAACTCCAGTCTAAGGAAATCATGAGAATTACTGACAAAGATTCATGTATGAGGATGTTAATTGCAGGGCTGTTTATAGTATTTTTTTTTTTTTTTAAATGGGAAATAACCTAAATTGCCAAACAATAGAATGGTTGACTAAAGCATGACATAGTGATACAATGTAATATTATATAGTTATTAAAACTGTGCTTTTGAAAAACATTTAATTTAAAAGAAGAGATACAATATTAACTAGAAAAAAGCAGGGTACACACATTTATTTAAATTTGATCCCAATTTTGTAAAAAAAAAAAATTATTTATATACACATATTATTTATCTGCAGAAAATTTTTTTAAAAACTGAAAAGAAATACTGAAAAAAAGTACAAATAACATTAATATAGCACTATACCAGTGTGTTAAAAGGAAATTTTTGACTCCCTTGCAGGTCATCGTGGTTTTACATTTTAAATGGAAGAATATACCTAATTCTAAATTAAAATTAGAAATTTAGCCTTGGCTGTAGACTGAGGTTCAGTATCTGTGCAGAGAATCATTATCTTTGCAGTGATGTATATTTCTATTTTATAATCACAGATTCCAACCTCAGCCATGGACCGTTCAAACCAGTTGAAACGCTGTAGATAGAACTACATTTCGTAATAACACTACTAGAAAATTACCAATGAGTCAGTTGTAGTATCTGAAGTTATATGAAGATTGGCAAAGAGCTAGTGTAAAATAATCTCATCTTCTCCCCGTTTGTACCTATAAATAAAGGGTTTGTTGTTGTTGTTAGCTGCCACTGAGTCAGCCTCTGAGTCATGGCAAACCTTGTGACCCATAGGGTTTTCATTGGCTGATTTTTTGGAAGTAGATCCCCAGCTCTTTCTTCCTAGTCTGTCTTAGCCTGGAAGCTCTGCTGAAACCTTTTCAGGTTTATAGCAACACGCAAGCCTCCACTGACTGACGGGTGATGGCTGTGCTTGAGGTTCATTGGCTGGGAATGGAACCCAGGTCTCCCACATGACAGGCGAGAATTCTCCCACTGAACTACCACTGCCCCAAACAAAGGGTTTGGGCCATCTTATACACACTGTTGCAGGAAATGAGTAACTGGAATTATAGTGCTGATAAACACCTGTGAGGCACCTAGTATCCACCTGTGCTTTTGTCCAAATGAGCAATGCATGAAAACTAACGTAGGATTATAGCCCTATAAAAAAGTGGAATCTGAGGGTTGGAATGGGCTACTCCCTGCCTCTGTAGACACAAGTTTCTGAATCTGTAAAATGGCAATAATAATACTACAGAGATCATAGCGTAACAGTGAGCATTAAGTGAACTAATGCTGGTGAAGGTCTAAGTGCAGTGCTTGGCACACGTTGGTTATTATTACCTTTGCAAGCTTTCACTTCCTTTTTTAGGACATTTCCCATTGGATAACAAATCTGTTTACTGAGCCAAAACTCAGCTCCTGAAACCATGCAGAAGAAGCCGAATTCACCGTCTATATAACAGTTCTTCAAATACTTGAAGACAGCTCTCATGAATTTAATAACTGCTTTCTGTGGCTTTTTTTTTTTTTTTTAATTTCAAGAATAGAACACAGTAGACTTTAAAAATGAGTGTTAACAGTCTTTTTTGGATTTTCTATGTAAATGTTGTTTAACATTCAAATGGTGCTGATTATAATTTGAGATATTAACAGTTAGATATGCCATTGTGTCCTCTGTTATTGTTTGTAAAGGAGGTTAAACACTATATTAACTTCTGAGTAGTGATTTACTGTTGCTTTTGTTAGAGAAAAATAAAAAAAGAAGTAAAATAATGTAATTGGAAACTGCCTTTGAGAATTTTCAGTTTGCAGAGGTCTTTATTTCCTACTCAATTTTATTTTTTAAGAAAGCATACACGTAGTGTAAATGCAGCATCACATAAATGCAGAGTTGTTCTTTTTTCCCTAGTTTAAGCTGTTGTGTAATATTGCTGTGTAATCATTAAGCAGCTGCTCTGCCTCAGAGATGCTCGTATTTCCTTTGCTAGATGAAGGGAATGCAGTACATGAATGTCTCCAAATTGCTTTAAGATCCTTGGTCTTTTTATAGGCCATCTAGATTCACAGTGGTCTCTGGAACATGTGAAAACCTAGTTTCTGAAGGTCCCTTGTGGCCTGGGAGTTACAGCTGGGTTGTGTTAATGGCAAAAACTTGTATTTTGCTGCGTCCCACCCTATGTACTAGCACGGGACTCCTGACCCCCTGCAAGATTCTCTGTAGTTATCTTGTGGGAACCCTGAAGTAGCATCTCTTGCATGCTTGTGAGCAAGCACTACTAGTATCCAAGTACTGTGTTGTCCGCCATTTTTTCTGTACTCTGCCTTGTCCTGGGTAAGGCCTATCCACTGCAAAGGCCTGTTGCCTACAAAGATGCAGGAAGGTGGCAGCCGTCTGCTCCAAGGCCTGCCTTAGTCTCCTCCATGGCCTGATCCCCACCCATCCCACTGCCATAGGGCCTTTGTCCTTGGGAGCCCTCCCTGCACTAAAGTCTCACTATGCTCCATTCGCAAGTGGAGCCGAATGGGACTTCTGGTGTTGCATTTTCACCAGTGGGTGCCAAAGCAGTTCTCACGTATTTCTAGCGCCTTTCAGAGCTTTAGTAAAATAACTCATTCAGTTTGCCTTCTGGATTCCCTTTCCCTAGAACTTGAGGAATTGGGGGTGGATGGTGGGGAAACACCTTGTTGCATTCTGAGTTGCCTTTCCTTTGCTGTGAGATAGTCTTTGTATTTCCTATGTTCAACTGCCTCATTCTCTTCCCACTGGTAAAATGAACTTTGAGGTGGCTCCCCGGTCTCTTCCAGTCAGGCTCTCGACAAGCCCACACACTAGTCCATCTGAATGGGCATGCTTTAGGAGCAAATGGGCCCCAACTATACATGTGAAAAAGAAACACTAGGTTAATAAGGAAATGAACTTTCAGCTTATATCTACATATTGGACAGTTATATGTAAATGGTAACTTATTCACTCACTCGTTCATTAATTCATTTTATAAATATTTTGGAGGTCTTACTCTGTATACATTACACACTTCTAATTCCTTGGAAGATATTTTGTACTGAATGCCTAAGACTATACATCAGTACCCAACAGCATCAGGGATAGAATCTGATTCTAATTATTACTCCTTCCCAAAAGGGAAGTTTTAGCTTTCCTCACAGCCTAAGCTCCTCAGCAGTGAGTTTCTGGGAGTGACATGGATCAGTCGTTATCTTTCAGTATCTTAAACCGGCTATATCTATCCTGTTATAAAATGACTGATGTATTGATTTGTGACCTCGTTTTTAAAAGCTGAATTTTAAGATTTTGTTTCCCTAGTGTTTATTTAGTGCTTCCTTTACATAGACGACACTGAGTTAGTTGCTCTGGGGGATGCAGAGATGAACAAAATGCAGTCACTCCCCTAAATGAACGAGCTGATAATCCTGTAAGGGAAACAGGACTTGAAAGCAGAAAGCTTGGAAAACCTGGGTGTGCAAAGTGATGTAAAATAAGTACAAACTAGGTGCTGTGTGAGTACAGAGGAAAGAGATTATTTCTGGCTGCAACTGGGGGTGAGAGAGGAGGGTGAGGGGACGATTTATGGAGTGGGCGGTGGTTGAGCTAAACATGGAAGGATGTGAGTGGGACATGAAGCTCAGATAGAGCTGCAGGAGAAGGATACGGGGGCAGGCAGTTGCTGAGGGCCATTGGGTGGTGACAAAGAAACTTCTCTGACTGGTTAAGGACATGAGCTGTAGTCATGATAACTAAGATTTTTGTATTTAATATAGCTACTATAGTAAATTCACCATATGTAAAATAAAGTACAACAAACTATACTTTAACACAACAACAAAATCAACAACAAACACTTGAGTACAATGATAACCTACAGCGGGCCAGAAGATTTAAAACATCTCATTCTTTAATATTGCAAAGGGATCAGTATCCTTTTTTTTTGTATTCATGGCACTTAGCACCTTGTACAGTGCTGTTTACATACAAGTTTCTCAATGATCACGGAAGTGAATTCAACCTGGTGAAAAATTAATTGCTCAAGAACTAGAAGTTTCTTAAAATAGAGTTGCATCAACTGGGGATACTTGTTATTGTCCTCTGAAAATGTGTATATATTTTTTCCAGAGTAATGACTTAATAGGAAACCAAAACTTTATTGCCAACTGAGATGCTGTAATTCCTAGTCACGTAAGAACCCTTGTGGTTCTTAGGAGGGTGGGTGGCTATAAAACAGCGTTCGGACATACATGGTTCCTGGGTCCACAGGAATGAAGCATCTATGCTAATTCAGTGATTTTCTGTCTTTTCATGCTTTGTACAGTTAAAAAGCAATGCAGTGACTTTTGTTCTGGTAAAATTTCTTAAATAACAATTTACAAATAATGTGGGATGGTCTGGAGTCCAGTGTGTGCAATTTTGGTAGGCTGATTGTTGGCTCCACTGGCCTATCTTAATTCATTGGGAACATCTAATCGGTGCTCACCATAAGTTTTGTATTTTTATCTCAGTATTCATAGCAGTTCTGTGAGGGAAATAATAAAGTTGTCTCTATAGATGAGAAATCTGAGGCCAAAGAGATCTAATAATGTGTCCAAGATTCCACAGCTAGTAAACTGTGGTGCTGGAATTCAATCCCAGATCTGACTTGAGTACCCCATGTTGCACAACCATCCCGGCACTGACTAATCCCTTGGTCAGCCCCCAAGCTTTATGGAAAATCCAATGAAATTGTCCATTCTTTTAATCTAGAGTTTTCTTCCTGGAAGCATTTCAATTCTGAGGATTGTCACACTGTTCCAGTTCTCTCCCTTAGAGGCAGGTAGTAAACCTGATCACTCCTTCCTAAGGTAGTCTCCCTTCTCACCCCTAATATATTTCCTTCAGGCAGGTGAGAACCTGAGGGGCTTGACTGGTGTTTCTGCGCGTCCTCAAGTCTTGTCCTGCACATCGCTAGACCCACCACAGAACAGGTCTGAATGGCGCTGGAACTGTGGGCCACAGCCACTGTCAACCTTGTGTCTAGATACCACATAAGGGTCATGTACATTCACAGAGGCCTGGATTCACTACCATTTGCCAGAAAAAGTGTCCAGTTCTTGAAATGAAGAGTCCAAGAGAATAGTAGCAAACTTGAGGGAAGCAGTGGGATATTGTGGGGTGTATTAAAGATTCCTGGAAATAGCTCGATGCAGAATATTGCTGTATGTACAAGTCCTGCTTTTGTGTGATTCGTGACGCTCGAGTGAGGGTGGGAGTGCTGGTAACAGCAGCTTACTTTTCTTTAATCAGGGAAGGATTTGTGAAAGAACAGTGGTTTCAAGAGATCTTTGAAGTATTTCCAACAAGGTGTTAATTGTGGTTATGGTTTTCCTTTTTTTTTTTAAATGGATGGACTTTAGTCTACCAGGTGCTACTGAGCTGACTGCATTCAGTGAGTACCCCCGACCTTCCTTCTATGCGCGTGGGATATGGCAAATAAAACCACACAGATTACCCTGTACACTAGGCAAGCTAAGAAAAAATTCCCTAGCAGATTATTTAGCATCTAAACTTTTTGCTTTTGTTTAAACAGAGCCAGTTTGCATTTAAGAGTTTCACGTTTACGTGTTCTTGTTGTGTGTATACTTGGGTTTTGTTCTAACCTTTGGTTGAAACGCATTTTCACAAAGTCTAGTGTTTAATCATTTATTTTACTTCCTGCTTATGCTGATCTTTTTCCCCTTGATGTTTATTTTCAGGATACCTTGAGGATAGTTTTGTAAAATCTGGAGTCTTCAATGTTTCAGAACTTGTCAGGGTTTCCAGAAGTAAGTAAATTATTTTCTTATTTAATTACACAGTATGACTGAAAATATTTTATAGTTCGAACCTAAAAACATGTAGTGTATGGAGAGTGACTAAATATTAGGAGAATTAGAGTTTAAAGTTTCAGACTTTTTGATGAAATTATAAATAAAAACATTGGCTCTGTTTTTCTAAAATAGTCACATTCCAATCATTAAAACTTTCTATTGTACAAAATTTTTGGCGAGGGGTAAGGGGGTTATTCTGATTGCTGCGTGATTGGTGTTCATTTAATTCGCTGTTCTCTCTGTGACTATAGATGGTCATTTATATCAAAGGAAGTGTGATTAATTAAATGTACTCCATGTTGTTATGATAACCCACATAAGTTTCCTGTAGATAAGTGGTTTTTCATTTTACTGACATTTTGGTGGGGGGTTGGAGATGTACAGGATATACACACTAGCATGCAGAGCATAAAGAGATGCAAAAATTAACTTTGCAGATTGTAGTTGGATATAGATAGAAAGCATTGTTATCCAAAACAATGCTGAATTGTTTTCAGCTGGCTACTTCACCTGAGACACCATTCTTGGCAGGCCAGATCACACTTTTCTAGGCTAAATTCACCTGCCCAGCTACCTTAGCAAGGGGGACGTTCCCTTGGTTAACTCTTCTACTTATTACTAGCATGTGCAAATAGATCTAAGATGCAGATCTTAACACACTGATTATTTTAAAGGAGCTGAAGCGTTTCTTCTTGTTCTCGTCTCTGCTTTAGCTTTATTTATATAACTTTGAAGGGTACGTTTTCACCTGACATTTTGATAGAGAGCATCACAGTTGGAAGTGACGTTATTCAGATGATGTACTGGCACTTTGGTCTTTGTTTAAGCTGTGTTTCTCATTTGGGTCAAATTCAGAGGGTGTGGACAAGAATTATAACGATTCAAAAAGAACAAAGTATGAGTGAGTTACTGAGTGTAAGAATAGGCAGTGCTTCAGAGTTCTGTTTGGTGAAGGACTCTCCAAGCCAGTAGGTGACGTGTGTCTTTTGAACTGTAGTTTCTCAAACAGCTCTAATTTCTAAAGTGGCCAATGCAAATAGCATGCATCTTAGGGAGTTGTATACATGAACATTTATGACCTTAAGTAATTTATCTTTTCTGGCATAATTCTGGAGCAGATAAATGTATGCTTAAACACTTCTGTCATGGGTCCATTTATTTGGGGGTGGTATAGGAGAAGAAACCCTAATATCCTGTATCCTAGGAGTTCCAGGCTACATAATTGCTGAGCATGAGGATTCTCACGGTCTACTCCATTCACCAAGGCAGTAAGCTTTGTGTGTTTTCCCAGACCAGTTTGTTGTATGTGAAGGTCTTGGATATTTGAAAAGTTTTTAAAATTACATTATTAATTTTTTAAATTTGGAAAAGAACATGCCTGACTCATTCACTACCACTTACCAGCATCATGTAATGAGGGAGATACTTGAAGGTGCGTGCATGTGGTGTGTGTCTTCCACATACAACTTTGTTATTGTTGTCAGGTGCCGTTGAGTTGGTTCAGACTCGTAGTGACCCCATGTACAACAGAACAAAACACTACCTGGTCCCGTGCCATCCTCACAATCGCTGCTATGCTTGAGCCCATTGTTGCAGCCACTGTATCAATCCATCTCCTTGAAGATCTTCCTCTTCTTCACTGATTCTCTACTTTACCATGCATGTTGTGCTTCTCCAGGGACTGATCCCTCCTGATAACGTGTCCAAAGTATGTGAGATGTAGTCTCGCCATCCTTGCTTCTAAGGAGCATTCCAGTTGTACTTCTTTCAAGACACACTTGTTTGTTCTTTTGGCGGTCCATGGTATATTCAATATTCTTCGCTGACACCGTGGTTCAAAGGCATCAGTTCTTCTTCAGTCTTTCTTATTCATTGTCCAGCTTTTGAATGCATATTAGGCGATTGAAGACACCATGGCTTGGGTCAGGCACACCTTAGTCCTCAAAGTGACATCTTTGCTTTTTAACACTTGAAAGAGGTCTTTTGCAGCAGATTTGCCAAATGCAATGTGTCTTTTGATTTCTTGACTGCTGCTTCCATGGGTGTTGATTGTGGGTCTAAGTAAAATGAAATCCTTGACAACTTCAATCTCTTCTCCCTTTATCATGAAGTTGCTTACGTGTCCAGTAGTGAGGATACAATAAAATACAATAAAACCTGCAAAAGCCAGAACCTGTGTAAGGCAGAAACCTGTCAGAGAAGGAAAAGTTAAATATTTTCCACTAATAGAGAGCAATAGAAAAGTGGTAATACTGTACACTGGCAAAGGCAGAAAACTTGTGAGACCTGGAAAAACAAGGCAGTACCGTCAAATTCCAGCTCCTGCAGGTTTCACTGTACTGTTCTTCAGTGGAGAGGCTATACTGCTAAAGCTATGAGGCATTATGAAATTATTTGCTTGTATTTGTTCTCTGAGTTCCATAATGAATATTCGTCCTCTTACCACAAGAATAGTGGGATCATCTGTCAGAAAATATTTAGTATTTAGTACCTCCTTATAGGGAGCTCTCATGGCACAGTGTAAGAGCTTGGCTGCTAACGAAAAATGGTCCACAGTTCGAATCTACCAGCCACTCCTTGGAAACCCTGTGGGGCAGTTAGTTCAACTCTTGTCTGTAGGGTTGCTATGAGTTGGAATCAACTCGATGGCTGTAAGTTTGATTTTGTTTTTTGGTTTACCTCCTGATAGGTACCATTATGCTAGGTGCTGTAGAAGGAAAGCCACATTAGAACCTTGAAAAGACCAGCAACTTCTGAAAAAAATCTGAATTTCATAAAAAAATAAATTGAAAACACCTTTCTATAACAGTACAGACAAGGAGACTTAACACACTTCATTTATTTATTCTTTTTTTTTTTTTTACTTTAATGAACAGAAATTTATTTTCTCACATTTTAGGAGGATAGAAGTCTGAATTCAGGATGCTGACTCTAGGGAAAGGCTTCTCTTTCTCTCTCTGTCTGCTCTGGGGGAAGGTCTTTGGCTCTTTTTCAGCCTCTGTTTGTCAGGTCCTTGGTGATCTTCATATGGCATGGCATCTATTTTCCCCCATCTCTGCTAGCGTAATTTGCTCTTTTATCTCAAAAGAGATTGATTTAAGACACACTCTATACTAATACTGCCACATTGACATAACAAAGACAACACATTCCCATGTAGGATTATAACCACAGGTATAAAATCAAATCAAACCCATTGCTGTTGAGTCAATTTCGACTCATAGCGACCCTATAAGACAAAGTAGAACTGCCCTATAGAGTTTCCAAGGCTGTAATCTTTATGGATGTTTGCAGCTGTTTCTTCTCATTTTGAGTTGTGCCATATCAGCAAATGAAGGTCCCGAAAGCTTTACTCCATCCACATCATTAAGGTTGACTCTACTTCGAGGAGGCAGCTCTTTCCCAGTTGTATTTTGAGTGTCTTCCAACCTGAGGGCTCATATTCTGGCACTATGAGACAGTGTTTCGCTGCTATCCATAAGGTTTTTCACTGGCCAGTGTTTTCAGAAGCAGATCATCAGGTCGTTCTTCCCAGTCTGTCTCAGTCTGGAAAGTACTGCATTGGGCAAATCTTCTGCAAAAAAAACTCTTTAAAATGTTAAAAAACAGATGTCACCTTGAGGGCTAAGGTGTGCCTGACCTAAGCCGTGGTATTTTCAATTGCCTCGTGTATGTGCAAAAGCTGGACAATGAATAAGGAAGACCAGAGAAGAATTGATGCCCTTGAATTAGGGTGCTGGTGAAGAATATTGACTATACCATGAAATGCCAGAAGAATGAACAAGTATGTCTTGGAAGAAGTACAGCCAGAATGCTCCTTAGAAGCGAGGATGGCGAGACTTCGTCTTACGTAGTTTGGATATGTCATCAGGAGGGACCAGTCCCTGGAGAAGCACAACATGCATGGTAAAGTAGAGGATCATTGAAAAAGAGGCAGACCCTCAACGAAATGGATTGACACAGTGGCTGCAACAATGGGCTTAAACATAGCAACGATTGTGAGGATGGTGCAGGACCAGGCAGTGTTTTGTTCTGTTGTACATAGGGTCGCTGTGAGTATGAACCAACTCAACGGCACCTAACAACAACAATATTTACGGAAGCAAACTGCCTCATCTTTTTCCCGCAGAGTGGGTGGTGGATTCAAACCACTGACCTGTCATTTAGCAAACGCTTAACCACTGTGCCACCAAGGCTCCTAACCACAGGCATACCAGACCAAAAAACCAAACCCCCTGCTGTCGAGTTGATTCCAACTCATACTGACCCTATAGGACAGAGTAGAACTGCCCCACAGGGCTTCCCAGGAACAGCTGATGGATTCAAACTGCTGACCTTTTGGTTAGCAGCCAAGCTCTTAACCACTGAGTCACCAGGGCTCCAACCACAGGTATAGGGGTTAGGACTTACAACACATATTGTTGTGGGACATAATGCAATCCATAACGGGAAATAAATTGAAATAATTTCAAATAATTTGAGGTGTGACAAGCCATAAACACCTTTCAGGAAAACTCTTTCTCTGAAACTGGGTTTAAATGAAATTCAATAAAAGTTTTAGAAAACATCTACGTTAGTTTTTTTGAATGTTTTATTGTGTTTCAGGTGAAAGTTTACACAGCATATTAGAGCCCCAGTTCAGCAATTCATACGCAAATTGTTTTGTGACGTTGGTTACACTTCCCGCAATGTATCAGCACTCTCACCATTTCCACCCCGCCTGCCCTGTTTCTGTCCATCCAGTTTCCCTGCCCCTCCTTTGCCCTCTCATTTTTGCTTTTGGGTAAATGTTGACCGTTTGGTCTCGTATAATTGATTGTTTAAAGGAGCACATCCCTCACGGGTGTTATTCTCTATTTTACAGGCCAATCTATTCTTTGGCTGAAAGGTGACCTTTTGGAGTGGCTTCAGTTTCCGGTTAAAAGGGTATATTAGGGCAATAGTCTCAGGGGTTCCTTTAGTCTCTGTCAGCCCAGTAAGTCTGGTCTTTTTTATGAATATGAGTTTTTCCCCACATTTTTCTCCCATCTTAACTGGGGCATTCTATTGAGTCCCTGATTAGAATGGTCCATAGCGGCAGGTGGGAACCAACTAGTTCCGGTCTGGGGCTAGAAGAGGCTATATTTGCTGGTCCATTGGTCCTGTGGATTAATTTCTTTCTTGAATCTGTGGCTTCCTTCGATCTCCTCTGCTCCAGGTGGGAAGATACCAATAGTTGTATCTTAGATGGCCACTTGCAAGCTTTCAAGACCCCAGATGCTACTCACCAAACTAGGATGTAGAACATTATCTTTATGAACTAAGTTATGCCAATTGACCTAGTTGCCCCAAGAGACTATGGTCCTGAGCCTTCAAACCCAGTGCATCAATTCCACAAGGTATCTGGATATCTAGGAAGTATCCATAACTGTGCCTGCTATGTGCTTTATTGTATATATGAGTATATATACAGCACATACAAACATGTATATACATATGCCCACAAATATGCATATATATGTATATGCATGTACTCCCATACACCTTCCCACACCCATATAGCATACATAGCTACTTATGTAACCACTCACATATTTTTTGCTTGTTATTACTGTTGTTGCAAAATTGTGTATGTTATTGCATTTACCGTAGTTATCCTTTATTCTTGCATACCTCTCAGTGTCTTCATTTACCTTGGTCAAGTTGTGCTGACTTCTCCCATACTGTGTACTGCCTTTCCCATCACCAGAACTAGCACTTGTCTACTACCTAGTAGGAGCCCTGGTGGCACAGTGGTTAAGAGTTTGGCTGCTAACCAAAATGTCGGCAGTTCAAATCCACCAGCCGCTCCTTGGAAACCCTATGGAGCAGTTCTACTCTGTCCTATAGGGTCACTATGAGTCAGAATTGACTCGAGGGCGTTGAGTTTTATTTTATTTTTTACTACCTAGTAAGTGATTCCCCTTCCCTGCCCCCCGTCCCGGATAACCATCAAAGAACATTGCTTTCTGTGTATATACCTATTCTTGACTTTTTATAAAAGTGGTGTCATGCAATGTCTGTCCTTTTGTACTTGGCTTATTTCACTCAGCATAATGTCCTCCAGATTTATGCATGTTATGTTTCGTGGACTCATCATTATTTTTTATCGTTGCATAGTACTCCATTGTACGTATGTACTACAATGTGTTTATCCATTCATCCATTGATGGGCACTTAGGTTGTTTGCATCATTCATCCTTCTTAATTCTTCATGTCATTTCATAGAGGTTTTTAAGTTATTTGTTATAGCAAACATTACTGATTTGTAATTAGCACATTGATTATCTATATTCATTCATTAGTTAATTTATTCTGCGAACATTTATTTTCTACTCTGTCTATAAGTAGATGTTTCTGAAATGCTCGAGAAGTTATTCTTCTACGTGTCTTATTATATCCACATCATGATCTGGTTTATACAGTTGAATTTCAGTGTTTATGAAATAAGAGTTTGCTCAGTAAACGTTAACTTTCAGCACAACGCTTACGCTAAATGTCACGTATTCTGATTTCTTGAGGGTTGACGGTATGTTAATGGTTTCTGTCTTCTAGGGTTTTATTATCATATGACCCACTAATGTGTATGTTGAATTTAGCTAATGAAGCTATTCAGTTTTAGGATAGTGATCTCTCTGTTGAATGATATTATCTCCATCTTAAAAGTTGATTTAGGATCAGCTTTTGGAGTAAGGAGAACAATAAGAGAGATTAAGGGTTGGCCTCTAACCCTCAGAATCTGCGGTTCTTTGGTGCTTTCTTTCTAAGAGGATATTGGCATCCTCTTAAACATGATTTGCAGCTTTCAGCTCCCCGCAGCTCTCAGGGAGAGGTGCTAATGCTGATCCTTGCATCTGATGTAAGTTCTTCTAGAAGCTCTTAAACAGGAATATCATCCTGGGACCTTCTGTTCTCACACACACCCACTTTGCCATTAAATAAATTGTGTGTTTGCTGTTTTAGTATTTTGGCAATATTTACTATTAATCTGCTTATCTTTCTGTAGTCTCGCATTATAGAACTCAGAATGCACACTGTATTTTTACAGTGCTTATGCATAAATCGGTAGACAAGTTGTTTTATTGCTGTTTTGGTACTCTGGAATCATCTTTCTGGAATACAGTTTAGAAAAATTGAGATTTCTGAAAATTTTTATGATCAGTTTACTGTAAATTACACCTAGGGTCTCTATGGTCAAGCAGTCTGTGTTAACATATATCCAAGCATAAGTATTAGCTAAGACTACAGATCTTTGCCTAATTGTCGCATGAGCTTAATAAACTGCAGATAGGTTATATAAGACACAACCTCTAAGTTTTGTGGTAGTCACTCACTTCTTTGATTTGTATCCATTACTGTTGTAGGAAGCTAGATAGATAGCTTTCTTTCACTAGCTCCTCGGATGTTTCCTTCTGGTACATACCCTGCTGTCCAATGTCATCTACAACATGGTTCTAATAATGAACTGTAAAGCATGTGGTTACTTTGAGATTTCTTACCTTGCATTTTTTTTAACCTCCAGTGTACCTCAAGCCACAACAAACAGCTATATTTTAGCTGTCTGAAGAACTCAAACCATCAGGCATAGTTCCACATTGCATGCAAATATTTTCTGTGTAAAAGGAGGTTAAAGTGAATTATGTAAAATAAACAATTTAACAGAAGGCAGATGCTCCACAAGTTTGGAGCTGAAGCTAATATTTCATGTATTGCTTTATTTAATTTTTAATAAGCAAAGAGAGATGGTCAATGTATATTCCCTAATTACTTCCCAGGAATATAGTACTTGCCTCCTATTCATATTCCTTAAAAAACATTTTAAGTTCATTTTGGTCTTGATGTTAAAATATAATTCAGTGGAGAGTGAACATGTTTAGAATATTTATAAAAATTCTGGGTAAGAAAAATTCCTTGAAAATCTGCAACCCCTTTGGAATTTCATATGCACTTTGAGGCAGTTAGGGAGAGAGGAGAAGATTAAGTAGACCGTGTATGAATCTCAGGGATTCTGGATGTTGCCGTAGCCCCCAGGACACACTGTCTCTCCTTAAAGCTTTTGAAGGTCTGATAAAAACAGTTGAAGAAATATAAAGTATTCTTAAGCACTGTCCTTTGACACCAACCTGCCTGGGTTCACCTTGCACATTTTCTCTGTCCATGACTTTGCTCCTGTTGTTACCTCTGTATGGAATGAAATCCCTTCAATACCTTACTTAATCTCCAAAGTTGAGTGCAAACTGGGGCTTTTGCATAGGCTTCCTGGACCAGTAAAGTCAGGAGTGATTTCTTCTTCCCTAGAAATCCTACAGCACTTGTTGATTGTGTCATTTATTTGGGAAGTTTCATTATAATCTGCAACATGCTGGTATTTGTATGTTTTGCATGACTATTGTGAGGATGGCTCAGGACCGGGCAGTGTTTCATTTTGTTGTATGTAGGGTCACGATGAGTCGAAACTGACTCGATGGCACCTAACAACAACAGTTTTGTTTACCCAGCTTGTTGCCCAATATAGTTATTAAGGGCAAGGACTGTCAGACTCTTTTGTATTCCTTATAGCACCTGCTAGTAACAGCCACAGCCAATAACTTGTTGAATGAGTGAACTTTCAGTAAATGAGTTCATTTATGCCTCTTCACCTGCTTTTAGCATATTTTTGAACTGTTCTATCTTTTCTAAAGACTCTAGTTTACCAGGAAGAAGTTTAGGGAAGAAAGGAAAGAAAGAAGGAGCTCACATTTGTTGAGCACCTATTGTGCAACAGGCATGATGCTGGGCTTTTATCACTCCTTACCTCATTTCATCCTCAAAACAATCATACGTGATAGGTTGTTATTATTATTCCCACTTTACAGTTTAGGAAACTGAGGCACGTGGCTCATAAGTGTCACAGGGAGTTTAAACTAAAAGGCTATCTCTCCCAAGATTCTGCTCTTATAGCACAACATGCTGCTTCGCAGATTTGTTCAAGATGTCTAGAAATAAATTTTAAAAATTTAAGCAGATGTAATCCATTGTACAAAACCAATACTTTCATACAAAAATCTCAATTCATAATATATTGGCAAATGCAAAAGGATTGCTTAATTTATGAAATAATTTCCATATGACTTCACGAATACATTTTAAATGATTTAAAAAGTTGTGGTATAAAAACTTTTTAAAAAACAAAGCGTAACTATTGAGTAAAGCTACCCTCACCATTCATGTATGAAACCTGAACATTTATTTTTAGAAAACCTTGGCTTTATTTCATGTTCGTAAAATTTACTTATATGCCTTATATACTTATAAATCTATAAAATTCACGTTATATTCACTTAAAATTCCTAATACAAGAATTATTTATATTATATAATTATAACTATCATTTCTAATGTAAATGCTAATATTAATGTTAATATTGTAGCATAGTAATAGCATTTATTCATAAGCTGTTCTGAATTTATTAAGCAATGGTTTGGTTTTTGAGACTTTACACAATGCAAAGCTCTTGCTTGGGGCTGAGTAATAGGAAACACATGTTCTGTTTCTTCAGCGGTATCTATAGACTAGTGGGGTAACAGGTGTAATGACTAGTACGAAGGAGTGAGTGAAGAAGGCTGGGGGTTGGGGGTAGGGAAAGTGGTAATCAGCGATGATATTCTGAGTGACTCAAGTTTCCAAATTTTGTATCATTATCATGACAAAGTTTTCAAGTCCAAGTGTATGGCTGATACTAGAGTCTTAAGATAAAGAGAGTTCCCCCACCCTTGCCCAGAGACAAGGAAAATATGAGATTATTGCATTTGAATAAGGATGACAGATGCTAATGTCACTCCCAATGTTTGTTTTTGTTTTATTCCTCAGCACCTATAACCCAGGGAACTGGAGTCAACTTCCCAATTGGAGAGATCCCGAGCCAACCGTACTATCATGACATGAACTCGGGGGTCAATCTTCAGAGGTCGCTGTCTTCTCCACCAAGCAGGTAATTGAAAGAAGAGCTGCTTGTGTTCTCATGTACTGCTATAGAAGCATAGAATGGCAGGTAGAGAGTTATGCAGGTAGATAGATGGGCGTGTAAATAGATCCGGGAAACAAAGCAAATGGTTCAAGATTGCTAATTTTACAGATGCTTTTTCTAGAAATTTGTCCATTTCCTCTAGGTTTTCAAATTTGTTAGTGTACAGTTTTTCATAGTATTCTGTGATGATTCTTTTAATTTCAGTTGGGTCTGTTATGATATCACCCATCTCATTTGTTATACAGGTTATCTGCTTCCTCTCCTGTTTTTCTTTTCTCAGTTTGGCCAGTGGTCTATCAGTTTTGTTAATCTTTTCAAAGAACCAGCTTTTGGTCTTGTTAACTCTTTCAATTGTTTTTCTGTTCTCTATTTCATTTAATTCTACTCTAATTCTTATTATTTCCTTTCTTCTGGCACCTGAGGACTTCTTTTGCTGCTCTCTTTCTACTTGCTCCAGTTGTAGGGTTAATGTTTTGATTATGGCCCTTTCTTCTTTTTGGATGTGTGCCTTTATTGCTATAAACTGACCTCTGAGTCCTGCTTTTGCTGTGTCCCAAAGGTTCTGGTAGTATGTGTTTTCATTCTCATTTGGTTCTATGAGTTTCCTTATTCCATCCTTCATTTCTTCTATAACCCAGTAGTTTTTGAGCAAGATGTTGTTCAGTTTCCATGCGTTTGATTTTTTTTTTCCTTGCTTTTTCTGTTGTTGAGTTCTTCTTTTATGGCTTTATGGTCAGAAAAGATGCTTTGTAATATTTTGATGCTTTGAATTTTGTTAAGGCTTGCTTTATGGCCTAATATGTAGTCTATTCTGGAGACTGTTCCATGTGCATTGGAAAAGAAAGTATACTTGGCTGCTGTTGGGTGAAGTGTTTGGTATATGTTTATGAGATCAAGTCGGTTGATTGTAGCATTTAGGTCTTCTGTGTCTTTATTGAGCTTGTTTCTGAATGTTCTGTCCTTCACCAAAAGTGGTGTGTTGAAGTCTCCTACTACTATTGTGGAGCTGTCTATCTCTCTTTTCAGTGCTGTTAGAGTTTGTTTTATGTATTTTGGAGCCCTGTTGTTGGGTGCATAAATATTTATGATAGTTACGTCCTCCTGGTGTATTGACCCTATAATCATTATATAGTGTCCTTCCTTATCCTTTGTGGTGGATTTTATTTTAAACTCTATTTTGTCAGAGATTAATATTGCCACTCCTGCTCTTTTTTGAGTGTTGTTTGCTTGATATATTTTTTTTCCATCCTTTGAGTTTTAGTTTGTTTGTCTTTAAGTCTAAGATTTGTCTCTTGTAGGCAGCATATAGATGGATTGTGTTTTTTTATCCAACCTGCCACTCTCTGTCTCTTTATTGGTGCGTTTAGTCCATTTACATTGAGCGCAATTATTGATAGGTATGAGTTTAGTGCTGTCATTTTGTGTGTTGTTCACAGTTTCTTTGTTCCACTTAATTTTCTGTGCTGAGTTGTTTTTCTTTATGCATTTTCTTTTCATCTTTTTCATTGTTGTTGATTTTGTGTTTGCTGAGTCTTTATATTTTTTCTAGTTTTTTATTTTGACTTGTAAGAGTGTTACTTTCCTTTGTGGTTACCTTAATATTTACCCCTGTTTTTCTAAGTTTATACCAGTCTTTCATTTCTTTATATCCCTCGACTTCCTCTCCATATGAACGATCTATGTCTACATTTTTTTAAGTCCCTCTTTTTTGTTTTAATGTTGTCATCTTTTACATATTGACATCTGTTTCCCTATTTTCAGTGTTTTAGCTTTGATTTATTTTTGTGACTTCCCTATCTGGGTTAATATCTGGTTGCTCTGTCATGTGTTCTAGTCTCGGGTTGTTATCTGATGTTATTGATTTTCTAACTGGAGGACTCCCTTCAGTATTTCTTGTAATTTTGGTTTGGTTTTTGAAAATTCCCTAAACTTCTGTTTATCTGGAAATGCCCTAATTTTTCCATCATATCTGAGAAACAGTTTTGCTGGATATATAATTCTTGGCTGGCAGTTTTTTTTCCTTCAAGAGTTTACATGTGTGTGTGTGTATATATATATATATATATATATATATATATATATATATATATATATATATATATATAAAATCATCCCATTGCCTTCTTGCCTGCATGGTTTCTGCTGAGTAGTCCGAGTTTATTCTTATTGACTCTCCTTTGTAGATGACTTTTTGTTTATCCCTAGCCGCTCTTAAAATTTTCTCTTTATCTTTGGTTTTGGCAAGTTTGATTATAATATGTCTTGGTGACTTTCTTTTGGGATCTACCTTATGTGGGGTTCGATGAGCATCTTGGGTAGCTATCTTGTCATCTTTCACTGTATCAGGGAAGTTTTCTGCCAACAAATCCTCAACGATTCTCTCTGTATTTTCTGTTATCCCCCCGTTCTGGTACTCCAATCACTCGTAGATTATTCCTCTTGATAGAGTTCTACATAATTCTTAGGGTTTCTTCAGTTTTTAAAATCCTTTATCTGATTTTTCTTCAAATAAGTTGGTGTCAAGTGCTTTATCTTCAGTCTCACTAATTCTGACTTCCATTGCCTCAATTCTGCTCCTATGACTTTCTGTTGAGTTGTCTGATTCTGAAATTTTATTGTTAATCTTCTGGATTTCTGATTGCTGTCTCTCTGTGGGTTCTTGCAGCCTGTTAAATTTGTCATTATGCTCTTCTCTAATCTTTTTAATTTCCCTTATTGTATGTTCTGCCTTTTGCTTAATTTCCTTCCTAATTTCTTGAAGAGTTCTGTATATTAATCTTTTGTATTCTGCCTCTGGTAATTCCAAGAAATTTTCCTCCTCTGGAAAATTTCTAGATTCTTTATTTTGGGAGCTTGCTGAAGCCATCATGGATTGCCTCTTTATGTGGTTTGATATTGACTGTTTTCTCCGAGCCATCAAGAAGTTATTATATTTATTTTATTTTCTGTTTGCTTACTGTGTCCTAGCTTCTTGTTTTGTTTTGATATGCCCAAATAAGCTGCTCATATGAGCTACTTTGATTATTGGCACCTTTGAAGCTCTAATGTCCTATCACCAGGTGGTTAGATCTTTTACTAGGTATGTGAGCTCAGGAGTCTGCCCATTCCTCCTGTATGGATTCAGCTCAGGTGCCGAGGTAGATAGCCACCAAGTGTGTGGTGTAGGCGCTCACCTATAGTGCTAGACAGACATGGGTGAATGGTGTAGGCACAGGCATCTGGTTGCAGCAGGGAGACACACTCTGAGCAAGGCAGGGGGCTGACAGCTGCCCTAAGTGTCCAGAAGGAAGTTGTGTCCCTGTTCCCTAGAGCACGTAGGTGAGTGGGTTTTGGAGCCCAACTATGAGCACCCAGTGCTGTTGGCTGTAAGGACTGGGGGGCACCTCTTACTCTTGGGCCCCTATCGCAGGTGGCTAGGTGGTGTGGGTGGAGCCATCAGTCCTCAGGCCCCTGAGGTGGGTAGGTGAAGACCCTGCTTAATGGGCAGAGCAGTGTCAAATGTCAAGAACCTGTCACTTCACAGCTGAAACAGTTGAAGTTAGACTTCAGGTATATACTCTGTTGTACTGCAGTACTGAGGGCCTATGCTGTTGAAATGGACCCACACAAGTCTCTGCAAGGGGAAAGACACTCAAAGTCTGTGGATCCGTTATGCCTGTGCCTAGGCAGAGGAGCTTTGCCTACCCTGGGTTCCTGGCTTAGGGGAGCCAGCAGTTTATTTTTTCCCCCTGTTTGTTAATTTGTTCACTCTCCAAGGCCAGGAGAATGGCTCAGGGTGTGTGACAGATCCTACTTCCTTCCCAGGGGACTCAGCAATTGCTGAAGCCAGCCCGGGACCCATTGCAGAGCAGGGAGCGGTGAGGTAAATGAGAGAGAAGTTTTTAACCTGAGGGGAGGTGTTTTTGGTCCGTGCGGTAGGCCGTATGCAAGCACTTATCTTTCACTGATCTAGGGCTGCTTCTCACTGGTTCTGGGTAGCCGAGTAGACTCTCTGGTACTGAGTTTCTCCCGGTGTGGAAAACGCATCTCCCGAGCACTGCTGCTTGCCTACCTCACCGCTCACCCATAAGCTGCTCAGGCCTGAAGGGCTCAGGCTCTCGCCAGGTCGGGTCTGGCAACTCCTTGCTGCTTCTGAACTGTCTGTCCCTCCCCCTGCTATTCAGTCCAGTTCCTCAACTTTGCCTTAGATGTTCGGGGCTCCTAGATTGTCATATATAATTGACTCACTTGTGTTTTCTGTTCTTTGTTGTAAGAGGGTCCACCGGAAGCGTCTGACCGCTCCACCATCTTGGCCCCATCTCCTACAGATGCTTTTTAATTTTTCTTGGTTATAAATATCTGATATCTTCCAGTTAAATGCGATTGTTATTCAAAACCCTTTTTATAGCTTTTCTTTTTGCATGAGAGAACTGTGAAAATATATTTATATGATTTCCCACCTGTTCCATGAAATGTATTAATTTTATAGTTAATTAATATTTTTGGCTACTTTAAAAATTCACGTCACCATTGCAGTAGTCATCTGTCCATCCTTTAGCTTTCTCCTAATACCACGTCCAAGCTTGGAATCCTGAAACGTGAAAAATAAAATCTGTCATTTACTTAATCTTAAAAGTAAAAGGCCTAAGACCACAACTTGGCCAGGCCGCAGTTTGCCAAGTTCTTCAATTTTTCAGTATTATTTGAATAATTTAATAAATCTCAGTAACCAATGACAATGTTACTTGCTCTGATTTTGGTTTTACCAGTGTAGGTTGGATATGGGTGGGGGAGGTTTCTTTGCTTTTTGGTTCTCCGTTGACATTCTTGTTTTCTCTGTTGACCTTCTAATTGTAACTTTCAGTCCCATGGGAGTTGACAAAATGCAGAGATGTGACGTTTCCTGTTTAAATGAGGGATAAATAGAGTGGAAGTTGTGCATTGGATTGCATGATGACATGTTTCTCTATTATAGAATGATAGAAGAGGTCTCAAATTATGAGATGACAAGATGAATAAATATTATAGCTTTCTAGTTTTTTGAGTTGGATCATCAGTATATGAAGACCCACTTCATATTTCAGAGCATTAACTATGCCCATGATAAAATATAAGGACATATATGAGTTCCAGGGCAAAATATATGTTTTATATCTTCAATTTTTAAAAAATAAAAGACTATACGGATATTTTCCTAAGCTATTTTTAATAATGACAGTTAAATGCATTTGAATTGATTCTGAGACTATGCACATAAACTTAGCTTATAAACTTAGGTCAACTTTATATCATTTATGGTCAAACTGTATTTTGATATAGTTAGATTGGGTAGCAAAATCCTTGGGTTTATTATCACTAAAATTGTCTCTGATAAGCTGTGGTCTTAAAAATGCTTGTTTTTCTAAATTTAAAATATAAATAGTAGTAATTTTCATTTATTTTTATTATTGTGCTTTAGTTGAAAGTTTACAGCTCAAGTTAACTTCACATTCAAAAATTTATACACGTATTGTTTTTTGACATTGGTTGCAGTCCCCACAATGTGACAGCATACTCCCCATTTCCACCCTGAATTTCCTGTGTCCATTTGTCCCATTCCTGTCCCTTCCTGCCTTCTCATCCTGCCTTTGGACAGGAGCTGCTGTTTGGTCTCGTGTATCTGATTGAACTAAGAAGCATGTTCCTCAAATGTATTATTTTTTGTTATATAATCCTGTCTAATCTTTGTCTGAAGAATGGGCTTTGGGAATGGTTTCAGTTGTAGGTTAACAGAGCATCTGGGGGCCATAGTTTTCGGGGTTCCTCCAGTCTCTGTCAGACCACTGAGTTTGGTCTTTTTACATGAATTTGAATTCTGTTCTACATTTTTCTCCTGCTCTGTGTGGGACTCTCTGTTGCGTTCCCTGTCAGGACGGTCATTGGTGATAGCCGGGCACCATCTAGTTCTTTAGGTCTCAAGCTGGTGAAATATCTGGTTCATTTGGTCCTTTAGTCTTTTGGGCTGGTATTTTCCTTGTGTCTTTGGTTTTCTTCATTCTCCTTTGCTCTGAGTGGGATGGGAGCGATGGATGTATCTTAGATGATTGCTTTTAAGCTTTTAAGCTTTTAAGACCACAGACGCTACTCACCAAAGTGGGATGTAGAAAATTTTCTATATAAACTAGTTACGCCAATTGACCTATATGACCTTTGAAACTATGGTCCCCAAGCCCAGTCCCAGCTACTCTGTCAGTAATTTTCATTTTGTCTGATAGATCAGTATGTCGTCAACACAGATCTTACTTCATGGCCACGCAGTATCAAATACTGTGTCATTCAAAATAAACAAGGTTTATAAACTTTTCTCTACTATTTCCTTATGGAAATTATTTCTCTCCCATTTCAAGTTTTCTATACTATAGGGTTGCTCCGAGTCAGAATTGACTTGGCAGCAGTGGGTTATACATAGGTACTGCTGACTCACAGATGGGAGAATTAGATTAAAGGATGGTTAAAATATATATATTAGTTCTAACTTGGATACTGTAGGAAGAAACTAAAGAAATATTATTTACTCTTACCATGGTTTACCATAGATAGAAATTTGCATCTTCTATATCATATTAATACTCAGGGAATTGTGAGCCAAACATTAATCACAAGTAAATCCATGAATATACCCAACATGCATGTGCTTCAGGGGCTTGGAAATGTGGTGCAGTGGAAAGAGCAGAGACTTGAAAATCAGTCCGTATTTTGAGCTTTGAGTCTGGCTGCTGCCGTTAACTTGCCCTGGGCCAGTCACTTTATTTCTCCAAATCTCTCTCCGCATTTGTAAAAATGAAGGAATTGGTTTATGTATATGATCTCAGAGGTCAGTTGCAGCTCTGAAATCATATGCTTATTATCAGTGCATAAAGTTAATTCAGAAAATATCTTTTTCAGTTTTTACCCGCATAGGTGTAAGAAATTTCTAAATAGTTAAAGTAAAAAATATGTCCATTTTCATGGCAATAATTAAGTGTTTAATAGGGTATTGGTGGAGGTATAAGAAAGCAGTATATCAGGCAAATTGTCATGTACCATGTACTTGTTCTAAAGATTCACTTTTCTTATTGAGATAAACCATGTTTACCTTGTTGGATTGTATCCCTTTCAAAGTATACTGGTCAGTTCGAATTTGGCAACGGCCTGATTTTTAGGGCTGATCTTAAGAATAAAGAATCAATAACTTAATTTTTTAGGAAAAGATAAAGAATATAGGAAATATCTTATAATTGCAAGAGTACTATAAAATATTTGTATTATTAATTATAGGGTTATTAATAATAATTACTATTTAATAAGTATCTTCTAAATGCCAGCCACGTAATGAAGAGCTTTACATTTAATACCTCATTTAATTCTCTCAACCACACTTCTTTGAACTAGGTTTTATTATTTCCATTTTATAGATGATTAAACTAAGTTTAGAAAGGTTAAGGAGCTTATGTATTAAGTGTGGCCTATAGGACAGAGTAGAACTAACTGTGAGTCAGAATCGACACCATAGCAATTGGTGGTGGTGAGTGAAGTCGCCTAGCCAAAACTTGACACTGGGCATGTCAGACTTCAAACCTCATGTTCTACTCCACTCTTTTCCCTTATCTTTGGGTGAATATGGAAGCATTACATTGTCAAGTGCAAGTGCTATACAGATGGATATTATTAATAGTACAATAATCGTAAGGGCCAGGTACAACCTTAAGAACACGTTTTTAATGTTAATACACAAACCATGTTAAGAATTCACTTTTTATGTACTCAAGTTTCTTTGGAAATACATTTGAAAAAGTAAATACAATGAACACTGTATTTGTTAGGCAGACACAGGTATAATGTATGGTGTATACAACTGGAAATGTTTCCTACTTCTGTTAATGTCTTGAAAACTCACCATTATTTCAAAATGATGCTGAGATACCCTTACTTGTTCTTATGGAAATATACGCGTTAAGAGTCTTCTCAAATCATATGTACTTTCAAATGCGACATGTCTTCCTGGAAATTCCGTTAACATAACTATTGTCATTTTAACAGCAAAAGACCCAAGACTATATCCATAGATGAAAATATGGAACCAAGTCCCACAGGAGACTTTTATCCCTCTCCAAATTCACCAGCTGCTGGAAGTCGAACATGGCATGAAAGAGATCAAGGTGAGTGATATGGAAATACCTCTAGGGACATTAGGGTAAAATACTGGATCATTGCATCAGTCTCATTTAGTCAAAGTTTTATAATTGAATCATTATGGATTATATTTTCTTTATTAAATGATTTCAGTGGAATTATTTTTTTTAATAGTATTCATCAAATTTTGTCAAAGTTACAGAAACATACCATTTGTTCTACATGTTTTATTGGACTTTTTTTTTTAAGAAAAAATTATTTTTTACCCACAGTTATGTATGTGACTGATTATGGTCTGTCTAGATTAGGTGGTTGGATTGTAGTTGGACCACAAGTTCTGATTCAGTTAGATCAGTTTGCTCCTCTGTATGGGGCTATTTCAGGGAGGAGCCAAACTTTCAGCAGTTTGCAGGTGCCAGGAACTAAATGTTCCCACTTAAACGAAGCCATGTCCAATTCCTTTGGAAGTGGGCAGAGTATAAACAATAAATAAAAGTGTAATGTAAGAAATTTGGGGTCTGAGTAAATCTAGTTATGCTTTCTAGATAAAACTATGATGCAATTCTAGGGCAGTTTTAGGAAAAAAAGATAACTGTAAGAAATAGGTATTATTAGGCTAAGTTCAAATTTAGCACCTCCGTTTTTATAGTTTATTGGATTAAATCAGACATACGCAAACCTTTTTTCCCCACAGTTATTAGGAAACCATTAAACATGGAAATAAAGAAAAATCAGCTAATTGCAATTTGTGTGTGTGTTGTCACATGTGTGCACAAATGCAATTTTATATTGGCAGCATTTTTTTGGTGTTTGAACATTGTCTTTTAAATAAAATTCTGAATTTTATTAAAAGTAAGAAAGAAAAGAGCTCTTTATCATGGGTTCTCTAGCCCAAGACTTGGGTGTGCATATGTGGGGGTAGTGGACTGCCTGTTGAGTAATCTCAGGAGACAGATAATTCTGAAGCTTAGCAGTCAAGGCCAAAGTCACTTCCTTAGTCAGGATTCCTTTGTTGCTGCTCAGAATTTTTCTACCGAGTGCCATAGGGGTTAAATAATAGTTAATAATCATCTTGGAGAGGTTGGATTTTGAGTCAGGTCAGTCTCCTGTAGCATGCTGGGATTTTAATTAGTAAGGAGGTAAGGATGGAGCACAAAGGCCAAGTAGTAAAGACAGTGTTGGAAAAGGGCCATGTGCGCCATGTGGCTGGCTACTGGGCCTGTGGAGGGAAGTCTTGGGAGATGGCAGGGGCCATTTTATAGAAGGACTTGAAGATCAGCTGGGCAGATTTGGTTCTTCTGAGACACCCCCAATCCATTCTTTAAACAGCAGACAGAATCATCTCTATAAAATATAAATAAGACCGTTCCATGACTTCCTACTACTCTCCAAAGAAAATCAGAATTCCCTCATATGACCAACTGGCTTGTGAGTTGCCCAGCCTCAGTGGGTGTCATTCTGTCTCTCCTTCATGTGCTGAGCCGACTGCTTTGTTCAGATTTGGGAATGCAAAACCCAGAACCTTCACATAACCACACCCTCTAGAATGTGCTTCCTCTAACTCTTCATCTGGCGAATTCTTTGTCATCGTTCAAGTCTTAGCCTAAATTGAGGAATTTCAATCTGAATTAGTTCTTCCTGTTTTTCTCTTGGCACCCAGCTTTGTTCCTTCATTGTACTCATAAACTGTAGTAACATATTTATCTATGTGATTAATTGTTTAAATCAGACTGTACTGTGAGGGCAGGAACCTTATCAGTTTTGGCTACTCCTGTAACCAGCACTTAGCACAGTGCTTGGCACATAGTAGGAGCACAAAAAATATTTGTTGGATAAATGAACCGTTGATAGACAGAACACCAGTCTCAATAGCGAAGCAAGAAATAATAGGGACTTTAGCAGGGTTGCAGAAGTCAGAATAAAAACAAAACCCTCGACCCTTCCTATTTTATTGCTTGTTGTACTGACATTGTCAGTTTATTCTAAACAAAGCCATATTTTCCCCGTCAGAAAATTATTCTGGAAATAATTCTAATGGTAATAATAATAACACTGTGAATGTATGGGAATGGCTGTGTTGTTCAGAAGTGTAGGTGTTCTTTATTATAGAGAGTGTCACGTTGTAAGAATTGATTCCTCTTTCAGCCTATTTAATAAAGCCAATCTCAAATCATATTATAAAACATTTTTGAAAAGTAGAAGGGAAACTGTCATTCTTTCCCTTTGTAAAATCATTGTATTGTCTTGGTGATTTTCTTTTGTCAAGATGACTAGAATTATTGGAGAAGTCTGTAAAGGCATATTATATTAAGAGTAAGAAAGAACCATCCATTCTCAAGTGTGCATAAAAAAAAAAAAAAAAAAAACCTCTGTCACTTTAATTCTGAAGACCCTGAAGACTTTGTAATGTGCACAATAAGCCATTGTGGAAAGAAGACTTCAACGACAATGGAAAAATGAGGGCAGTACAGTACTATCTTTATAAATTTGCTAAGCCCAATGCTGCTCTTTTGTTCTTAGAAAATTGCTTTTCTAAAATTTGCAAAACAAAATGCCCTACAGTTGTTCTTGTCCGTCTTCAAATGTTCTCTAGACACACTTGCCTGTCATGCATGGAGCTTTCTGATGTACATATTGAGGACCACTTTGGTATTTATAATGGCTGATACCTTTCTTGTTTCTCCCACAAAGCCCTGTACTAATTGGTACTAATTAACTACTTATTGGTTAATTAAAATATGCTTGCATTTATAATTGGCAGAAATGTTTAAAATTTTCTATTGATTACTTCCTGGATATACCTTATTCTGTTAGTGTTAACTTTGTTTTAAAATCTATTCTTGCCATAAACCAAAAAACAAAGAAACAAACAAACAAAAAAAAACAAAATCCAAACACATTGCCGTAGAGTTGATTCTGACTCATAGTGACCCTATAGGACAGAGTAGAACTGCCGCATAGGGTTTCCAAGGCTATATTCTTTTTAAAAAAAAATTTTTTTTTTTTATTGTACTTTAGGTGAAGGTTTACAGAACAAATATTTTCTCATTAAACAGTCAGTAAACATATTGTTTTATGATATTGGTTAACAACTCCATGACATGTCAACGTGTTCCCTTCTCAGCCTTGGAGGACCTTTTCTTGGGGGGCAGAGGGTGGGGGGGAATATACATAACCAAAGATACACCATTTCAAAAATTTCTACATGTACAATTCAGTTACGTCAATTATGTTCTTCCAGTTGTGCTCCTATTCTCACTTTAGATGAAGGTTTACAGAACAAAATCGTTTCTCATTAAACAGTTAGTACACATATTGCCCTATGACAATGGTTAAGAACCCCACCACATGTCAGCACTGTCCTTACTCAACCTTGGGTTCCCTATCTCCAGCTTTCCTGCCCCCTTCTGCCTTCTAGTCCTTGCCACTGGACTGCTGTGCCTCATTAGTCCCGTTTTGTTTTATGGGGCTGTCTAATCCTCAGCTGAATGGTGAACCTTGGAGTGACTTCACCACTGAGCTAAAAGAGCGTCCAGGGACCATACTCTCAGGGTTTCTCCAGTCTCTGTCAGGCCAATAAACCTGGTAATTTTTTTTTTGTGTTAGAATTTTGCTCTACATCCTTCTCCAGCTCTGTCCAGAACCCTCTGTCGTGATCCTGGTCAGAGCAGTCAATGGTGGTAGCCGGGTGCCGTCTAACTATACTTGACTCAGTCTGGTGGAGGCCTTGGTTAGCTGTGGTCCATTAGTCCTTTGGACTAATCTTTTCCTCGTATCTTGTTCTCTTCATTCGGCTTTGCTCCCGAAGGGTTGAGACCAGTGGAGTATCTTAGGTGGCTGCTCACAGGCTTTTAAGACCCCAGAAGCTACTCACCAAGGTAGAATGTAGAACACTGTCTTTATAAACTGTGTTATGCCAATTGAGCTAGATGTTCCCTGAGACCATGGTCCCCACGACCAAGACTATATTCTTTATGGAAGCAGACTGTGACATCTTTCTCTTGTGGAGCCACAGATGGGTTCGAATCGCCGACCTTTTGGTTAGCAACAGGGCACTTAACCATTGCGTCACCAGAGCTCCTTCTGTTCTTGCCATAACCCTTAGCAAAACTGATTTTTGAAATACGAGAATCAAACATAACAAAATTATGGATAATATGTAGCATTTTTATTTCCCTAACAATCTGAAACCCCAACCTAAACCTTTGAGATTTATTTCCAGTAGGCATAAATAAAGTATATAATATGATCACAATATTACACCATTTATTTTGTAAAGAAATTAGGCAAAATATTAAAACGATATCTAGATTCATATAATCATACATGCTCATGTAAATTTCAATAATTTTAATGAAAAATATTTTTATTTGGGCATATTATAAACATAATTATATGTCTACAGCTTTTCAGCACACTCAGAAAATTACAATTTCCTGACCATAAAAGAATTGCAATTTATAATTTTGTAAAATGTGGACTAACATTTTTAAACTAAACACTCTTTAATAGTATTAAATATTTGGTAGGACGCTATAAGTTGCTTAAATTTCTTCTGATGAATAGTGATATAAATTAAATTTGTCAGCATCTACAGTATACAATTTTATTTTATGTTCTTTTATACATACAGAAGGGAAGGGGGGGGGAAGAAAACTACGCCAATATCATTAACAAAGGGGTATACAGCAACTCTTTCAATCCTTTCTTAAGTCCTAGAATATTTCTCCTTGCTTTAGTGTCTCCTATGCCTTCTGACCACCTCTACCTCTTCTAAAAACTTTCTTTTTTGGTTACTGTTTTGTATCAGTTTAGATTTTAATGGTTAATGTAATACTAGCCTATCAATGTGCAAGTTAAAAATGTCTTTTATTCCAATACTTAACTCCTCAAAAAATTCCATTTGAATTTCTTTCTAATTTTATTGTGATAAAAAATATATAACAAAACTTTTGCCATTTCAGACATTTTTTTATGTGTACAATTGAGTAACAATTACACTCATCATGTTGTGTAACCATCACTACTAACCATTTCCAAATGTCTTCATCACTCTTAACAGAAACTTGTACTCCTTAAACAATAACTCCCCATTTTCCCTCCCACTCACCCCTGGTAACCACTAATAAACTTTGGTCTCTATGCATTCCATTTGAAATTGGATTTACCTTAGTTTTTTTTCACCTGAGTCAATTCAGAGATTTGTTTACTAGTTGATGTACTTTTCTTGAAATCATTAGAATTATCATTTAGTTTCTGATATAAGAGGAAAAAGATAACAGATAGATGTTAGTTTTTCTCTAATTGAGGTTACTTTCATGGAAATAAATCTAGTTGTATTTGTATGTCCAGGAATCTAACAGATTGATAATTCCTATCCTTGAATATTGGAAACAATTCTTTATCAAGATCGCTTTTATCACTCCCATTATAATAGTCCCTGAATCATCTAAGTCTGAATGTAAAACTCCTGAAATATTATTTAATAGGGCATTTAGTGAGAAAACCATAGCATGGTAAATATATTTGTAATATTCTGCTGGGACTTTCTAAATGGAAATTTTAACAGATTGTTAGTCTCATGAGTATTTAAACAACTTGTAATCTAACGTGAAATATAAATTCAACAAGATTTCTATGCAGTAAAGTTTTATTAATGTCTACATATTTGGAATTTGAGATAAATTTCATGCAATTAGTATTTATCAAATGCCTATTATATGCCAGGAATTTTTCTGGGCATTAGGTACACAAATATGGATAAAATGATTTTCTAGTCCTTGACCTGATGAGCAGGAAAATAATATTTTACTGTTTATGAAAAAAGGAACTTGACAGAGAATAAATAATGTAAACCAGATTACAAGGGGACTATTTCCATGATTAAGAACTAGCTGCTTATAAGCGCTTTGAAGGGTGAGTCTTTACACAGAATGTATATTGGCATGATAGCGAAAACTAGCACTACTTAGGGGTGTGTTGTTACGTAATTACAAGTGTAAGAATATATATGTAAAAGTAAACTGGGTGGACTCTACTAGGCAATATTTAGGCACCGTGTTACCATAGGCACTAGACAATAACAACGCTGTATATATTTTTAAAGTTTCTGTTCTGTAACATGAGTAAGTCTCCTCAGCTAGTCTTTTTAAAGTTTTAATGTATTTCCCCATCCTAGAGATGTATCTGTGATAATTACACAAAGGTTTTCTGTTTTATTTTTTTATTGTACTTCAGGTGAAGGCTTACAGAACAAATAGTTTCTCACAAAACAGTAGTACACATATTGTTTTATGACATTGGTTAACAACCCCACAACATGTCAACCATCTAACTTCTCAACCTTTTTTTTTTTTTTTTGGTGAAAATATACGTAGCCAAAGATACACCATTTCAAAAATTTCTACATGCATAGTTCAGTGACATTGACTACGCTGTTCCAATTGTGCCGCTATTCTCACTTCAGAAGAAGGCTTACAGAACAAAATAGTTTCTCATTTAACAGTTAGTACAAATGCTGCCCTATGACAGTGGTTAAAAACCTCACAACACATCAACACTATCCTTACTCAACCTTGGGTTCCCTATCACCAGCTTCCTTGTCCTCTTCTCCTTTCTGGCCCTTATCCCTGGACTCCTGTACCTCACTGGTACCATTTGGTTTTATGGGGCTGTCCACTCCCAGGCTGAATGGTGAACCTCGGAGATGACTTCACCACTGAGCTAAAAGGGTGTCTGGGGGCCATACTCTCGGGGTTTCTCCAGTCTCCTTTAGGCCAGTAAAGCTGGTCTTTTTTGTGTGAGTTAGAATTATGTTCTACATCCTTCTCCAGCTCTGTCCAGAACCCTCTTTTGTGATCATGGTCAGAGCAGTCAGTGGTGGTAGCCGGGCACCATCTAGCTGTACTGGACTCAGTCCGGTGGAGGCCTTGGTAGCTGTGGACAATTAGTCCTTTGGACTAATCTTTTCCTTGTATCCTGTTCTCTTCGTTCTCCCTTGCTCCCGAAGGGATGAGACCAGTGGAGTATCTTAGATGGCCGCTCACAGGCTTTTAAGACCCCAGACACTACTCACCAAGGTAGAATGTAGAGCATTGTCTTTATGAGCTGTGTCATGCCAACTGAGCTAGATATTCCCCGAGACCATGGTCCCCAGAGCCCTCCGCCCAGCAGTTCAGTCCCTCAGGGAGTTTGGATGTGTCTATGGGGCTTACATGACCTTTCCTTGTACAAGTTGTGCTAGTTTCCCCTGTATTGTGTACTGTCTCACCCTTCACCCAAGATACCACTTATCTATTGCCTATTTAGTATTTCCCCCCCACCCGTCCCATCCCTGGTAACCAACAAAGATTGTTACATTTTTTGTGTGAACTTTTTCATGGGTGTTTACAATAGAGGTCTCATACAATATTTGTCCTTTTGTGATTGACTTATTTCACTCAGCATAATGTCCTCCAGTTTCATCCACTTTATGAGATGTTTCACAGATTTACTGTTGTTCTTTCTCGTTGCATAGTACTCCATTGTGTGTATGTACCATAGTTTGTTTATCCATTCATCTGTTGATGGGCATCTAGGTTGTTTCCATCGTTTTGCTATTGTGAACAATGCTGCCACGAACATAGGTGTGCATATGTCTATTCAAGTGACGACTCTTATTTCTCTAGGATATATTCCTAGGAGTGGGAATGCTTGATCGAATGGTATGTCTATTTCTAGCTTTCTGAGGAAGAGCCATATCATTTTCCAAAATGGTTGTATCATTTTGCATTCCCATCAGCAATGCATACGAGTTCCGATCTCCCCACAGCCCCTCCAATATTTGTTATTTCCAGTGTTTTTGATTCGTGCCAGTAATGCTGGGGTGAGATGGTATCTCACTGTGGTTTTAATTTGCATTTCTCTAATGGCTAGTGATCGTGAGCATTTCTTCATGTGTCTGTTGGCCATTTGAATGTCTTCTTCGGTGAAGTTTCTGTTCATTTCCTTTGCCCATTTTTTAATAGGATTATTTGTCTTTTTGTTGTAGAGGTGTTGGATTTTCTTGTAGATTATGGAGATTAGACCTTTGTCTGACTTGTACTGTCTAAAAATTTTTTCCCAGTCTGTAGGTTCTCTTTTTACTCTTTTGGTGAAGTCTTTTGAAGAGCATAGGTGTTTGATTTTTAGAAGAACCCTGTTATCTAGCTTATCTATTGGGTTTTGTGCATTGATGGCTATGGTTTGTATCCTGTTAATGCCATGTATTAATGCCTGAAGTGTTGGTCCTATTTTTTCTTCTATGAACTTTATAGTTTTAGGCTTTATCTTCAGGTCTTTGATCCATTTTGAAGTAGTTTTTGTATACGGCGTGAGGTATGGGTCCTGTTTCATTTTTTTGCAGATGGATATCCAGTTTTGCCGGCACCATTTGTTAAAAAGACTGTCTTTTCCCCATTTGATGGACTTTGGGCCCTTGTCAAAGATCAGGTGACCGTAGGTGGATGGATTTACATCTGGGTTCTCAATTCTGTTCCATTGGTCAATGTATCTGTCGTTGTACCAGTACCAGGTGGTTTTGACTGCTGTAGCTGTATAGTAGGTTCTGAAGTCAGGTAGTGTGAGTCCTCCAACTTTATTCTTCAGTAGTGCTTTCCTTATTCGGGGCTTCTTCCCTTTCCATATGAAGTTAATGATTAGTTTTTCCATCTCTTTGAAGAATGTTGTTGGTATTTGGATCGAGATTTTGTTATATGTGTAAATTGCTTTAGGTAGAATTGTCATTTTCACAATGTTGAGTCTGCCTATCCATGAGTATGGTGTGTTTTTCCATTTATGTAGATCCCTTTGGGTTTCTTGCAGTAGTGTTTTGTAGTTTTCTTTGTATGAGTCTTTTACATCCCTGTTCAGATTTATTCCTAAGTATTTTATCTTTTTAGAGGCTATTGAAAACTGGTATTGTTTTCCTGATTTCCTTTTGATCGTTCTCCTTATTGGTGTATAGGAATCCAACAGATTTTTGAATGTTTATCTTGTATCCTGCTACTCTGCTGAATCTTTCTATTAGTTCAGTAGATTTCTTGTGGAGTCTTTAGGGTTTTCTGTGTATAGTATCATATCATCTGCAAACCTGGACATTTTAACTTCTTCATTACCTATTTGGATGCCCTTTATTTCTTTTTCTTGCCTTATTGCTCTAGCTAGAATCCAGCACAGTGTTAAATAGGAGTGGTGATAAAGGGCATCCTTGTCTTGTTCCTGTTTTCAAGGGGAATGTTTTCAGCCTCTCTCCATTAAGAATGATGTTGGCTGATGGTTTTGCATAGATGCCCTTTATTATGTTGAGAAATTTTCCTTCTATACCTATTTTATTGAGAGTTTTTATCAGGAATGGGTTTGTCAAATGCCTTTTCTGCGTCAGTCGGGATGATCATGTGATTCTTTTCTTTCCTTTTATTTATGTGGTGGATTACGTTGCTTGATTTTCTAATGTTGAACCATCCTTGCATACCTGGTATGAATCCTACTTGGTCATGGTGTATTATTTTTTTGATATGATGCTGAATTCTATTGGCTAGAATTTTGTTCAGAATTTTTGCATCTATATTCATGAGAGATATTGGTGTGTAATTTTTTTTTTGTGACATCTTTTCCTGGTTTTGGTATCAGCATTATGCTGGCTTCATAGCATGAATTTGGAAGTGTTGCTTCCTCTTCTATGCTGTGAAATAGCTTGAGTTGTACCGGTACAAGCTCTTTTGTAAATGTTTTGTAGAATTCTCCAGTGAAGCCACCTGGGCCAGGGCTTTTTTTGGTTGGGAGTTCTTTTTATTACCTTTTCAATCTCTTCTCTTGTTATGGGGATGTTCAGATTTTGAACATCACTTTGTTGTAGTTTGGGTAGGCCGTGTGTTTCTAGAAATTTATCCATTTCCTCTAGGTTTTCAAATTTGTTGGAGTATAGTTTTTCATAATATTCTGTTATAATCCTTTTTATTTCAGTTGTAATGTCCCCCATTTGATTTCCTATTTGGGTTATTTGTGTCCTCTCCTGTTTTTCTTTTGTCAGTCTGGCCAGTGGTTTGTCGATTTTGTTGATTCTTTCAAAGAACCAACTTTTGGTTTTGTTGCTTCTTTCTATTGTTTTTCTGTTCTCTATTTCATTTATTTCTGCTCTGATCTTTACCATTTCCTTTCTTCCGGTGGTTGTGGGCTTTTTTTGCTGTTCTCTTTCTATTTGTTTGAGTTCTGTAGTTAATGTTTTGATTTTGTCCCTTTCTCCTTTTTTGATAGTGCATCTATTGCTATAAATTGTCCTCCAAGGACTGCCTTTGCTGTGTCCCAAAAGTTTTGGTATGATGTGTTTTCATTCTTATTTGATTCTAGGAATTTTTTGATTCCATCTCTGGTTTCTTCTATTACCCAGTGATGTGTAAGCAGGGTATTATTCAGTTTCCATGTAGTTGATTTTTTTTACTTTCTCTTTCTATTGTTAATTTTTACCTTGGTGGCATTGTGGTCAGAGAAGATACTTTGAATTATCTCAGCGTTTTGGATCTTGCTGACGATTTCTCTGTGGCCTAAGATGTGGTCTATTCTGGAGAACGTTCCATGTGCATTGGAAAAGAATGTGTACTTTGCAGCGGTTAGATGGAGTGTTCTATATATGTCTATGAGGTCAGGTTGGCTGATTGTGGCTTTTAGATCTTCTGTATCTTTGCTGAGTTTCTTCTTAGTTGTTCTGTCCTTTACTGAGAGTGGTGTGTTGAAGTCTGCTACTATTATTGTGGAACTGTCAATTTCTCTTTTCAGTGTTGTTAGAGTTTGTTTTATGTATTTTGGAGCCCTGTCATTGGGTGCGTAGATGTTTATTATGGTTATGTCTTCATGTTGGATGGTCCCCTTAATCATTATATAGTGTCCTTCTTTGTCTTTTATGGTAGATTTCGTTTTAAAGTCTATTTTATCTGAGATTAGAACCGCCACTCCTGCTCTTTTTGGGTAGTTGTTAGCTTGATATATTTTTTTCCAACCTTTGACTTTTAATAAATTCACATCTTTGTTTCTAAGGTGTGTCTCTTGTAGACAGCATATTGATGGATCCTGTTTTCTTATTCATTCTCTCACTCTCCGTCTCTTTATGGGTACATTGAGTCCATTTCCATTCAGTGTAATTATTGATAGATGTGGGTTTGTTGTTGTCATTTTGTAGTGCTTTTTTTTGTGGTGGTGACGTTTTCTTTGTTCTTCCTACTGTCTTGTGCTGAGTTACTTTTGTTTGTTGATTTTTTTTTCATTTCTTTTGTTTTTATAGTTTTTTTTTTTGCTGAGACTTTATGTTTTTCCTCTTTATTTTTATGAGTATGTTTGTTACCTTTCTTTGTGGTTACCATGAATTTTACCCTTATCTTTCTAAGTTTGAAGCAGTCTATCCTTACTTGGTATCGCCTTGCCTTCCTCTCCATTAGAAGGTTCTATACCTATGCCGTTTATTCCCTCTTTTATTGTTTTGATGTTGTTGTCATTTAGTGATTAACTGGTCTGATTCCCTGTTGTATTTCTTTTGGTTTTGGATAGTCCTCGAAAATTCATTTCCTAGATTGGTATCTGGCTGGTACAATCCTGTGTCCTAAGTTCTGCCTGTGAGCCGAAGCTGTTTGTCCTCAGAACGAAGAACTTGCTTTAATAATTCTTGTAAGTTTGTTTGGACTTTTACATATTCCCTTAATTTCTGTTTATCTGGAAATGACTTAATTTCACCATCAAATTTGAATGAGATTTTTGCAGGATATATTAGTTTTGGCTGGTAATTTTTTTCTTTCAAGATTTTATATACGTCATACCATTGCCTTTTTGCCTGCATGGTTTCTGCCAAATAATCTGAGCTTATTCTTATTGTTTCTCCTCTGTATGTGACTTCTTCTTTTTCATGAGCTGCTCTCAGGATTCTTTGTTTGTCTTTGGTTTTGGCGAGTGTGATTATGAGATACCTTGGTGATCTTTTTTTGGGGTCTTTCCTATATGGGGTTCATTGATCTTCTTGGATGGCCAGCTTTTCATTTTTCATGATATCGGGAAGTTATCAGTCAGCAGTTCTTCAATGATCCTCTCTGTGTTTTCTGTTTTCTCCCCTGTTCTGGAATTCCAATCACTCGCAGATTTTTGCTTTTGATTGTGTCCCACATAACTCTCAGGGTCTCTTCACTTTTCTTTGTTCTTTTTTCTGAGTTTTGCCGAAACAGTGTTGTAGCCAAGTGTTTGTCTTCAGTTCCACTGATCCTGTCTTCCACGGTTTCAAATCTGCTTCTCAGCCTTTCCATGACATCGTTCATTTCTGAAATCTTGTTGTTTATCTTTTGGATTTCTAATGGTTGTCTTTGTATAATTTCTAGTTGTGAATTTATTTTTGCATTTTGTTCCTGCATTATTTTCCCGAATTTTTCCAATTTTTTGTCTGTATTTTCCATGAATTTGTCTATTTTTTGTCATGTTTTTCCACTTTTTGCCTCAGTTCTTGGAGAATTCTGAGTATTAGAGATTTGAATTCCCTATCAGGTAGTTCTAGTGCGTTTTCTTCCAGAGGAGAGTCATCTGGTGTTTTATTATGGATGCCTACTGGAACCATCCTGTCCTGTTTTTGTAAATGTTTTGTTATTGTCTGCTGTCTTCAGGGCATTCAGTAGTTATTTTTCTTGTTTATTGATTGTAGATTTGTTTGTTTCATCACTTTTTAAAAAAAAGTTTGGCTACGTCTGAGCAGGCAGACGTGTGTTCTTTGTTGTTTGCTCATCTTTGGGCACAATACTTTTCACCTCCTTCTTCAACTGGGCGGGTCAGTCACTCAGATATGGTACGGCAGGGCAGGTGTAGATGAAGAGGAGTTAGTGGGACGGGTTGTTTGTGGCACTTACTACAGCCACCAGAACTGGTCAGTAATCAGTGCAGGGCAGGTTCCAGTAGGCCGTGCCTGTGCTGCTTGGTGGTGTGATGTCAAGCACACGGTGCAGGTAGGCAGGATGCAGCGGGGAGATTATGTATGGAGCTAAGATGGATATGGAAGAGAGAAGAGAGGAACAGGAGCCAAAAACATACAAACAAAAAAGAATGCTAGAGGAGCTTGCTCTTGGAGTGGAGAGATGAGAGACTATGAAATGGAGAAAAACAGAAAGGGGAGGCAGAAGAAAAGAAAAGAATGAATAAATAAGAATCAGAAAGATTAAAGAACTGCCACATTCCCAGGGATCCCACTGGTGCAATTATGAGGTCTTTGGAAGTTGCTCTCAGGTGTTGCAGTACAGCCTGCTAGAAGGTGTAGAGATATACAACGCCAGGTATTCAGGGAACAGAAAGAGAAGGAAGATAGAGAGAGACAAGAAACTGAGCAATGAAGAAAGACAAAAAGGGAAAAAGAGGGAAAAAATACCCAAAACAAATTAAAAAAAACAAAAACAAGAAAGGCCCTCAAAGAAACAGAACAGAAAAAAACAAACAAACAAACAAAAAAAAGCAATGTAAAAAGAAATGCTCTCAGGGATCCCTCTGCAAGTCTGTGGAAGCCGAAGGGCGTCTCCCTGCCACGCAGCTCCGCCTGGCCAGAAAGGGCTCCCAGCTCATAAAAGGAAAAGAAAACAAACAAACAATTCAAGACAGACAAACAAACATAGGCCCCAGGATCCCACCAGCACAGCAGCCCAAACCGGGAAGCAGCTCCCCACTCAAACGGAGCTCCGCAGCCCCTCAGGGAGACGCAAAGATGCCGCTCGGAGCCAGGTACTTGAGCGAAGGGAGGGGGAGGTTGCGAGAGGCAAGTAAGAAATCAAAAGAAGCAGAAAAAAAAAAGCAACACTAGCATCCAACAAATGGCACTCAGAGAGCCAGCTAGTGCGGGCTGGTGTTTCTGGACAAGAGACTGTGTCCATGGGAAGCAGAGGGGGCCGAGTGTGGTTGAAGAAGGGTAGAGAGTTGGAAAGCATATATCACAAATTACTGGAGCTCTGCAGCCCCTCAGGAATTAGCAAAGATGGCGCACGGAGCGAGGTACTTGAGCTAAAGGAGGGGGAGGTGGGGAGAGGCAAGGAAGTCATAAAAAGAAGCGGAAAAAAAGCAACATCAGCAGCCAACAAATGGCACTCAGACAGCCACCTGTTTGGGTGTGTGGAATCCAAGCAGCCGCTGTTTCTGGGTCAAGAGACTATGGCCGCGGGAAGCAGAGGAGGCCGAGTCAGGGTGAAGAAGCATGGGAGGTGGGAAAGCGTATATCACCAATTACTGGTTGTTTTGTCTCCCACTGGAAGCTCCGTAAGGCTGCTTTCTCGTACCCCCTGTTTGCTGGTCTCTGATAGGAGTCTGAGATGGCGGATCCATGCTGCGTTAGCTGGTAGGGGACCTCTGCATGAATCTCTCCTCGCTCTCCATTCTCTGTCAGTTTTCTCACTCCATTTGGTGCTTGGCTGAGTTCTTTATCTCTTCATTTGATGTTTTAGGGTTTCAGGATTGTTGTATTCTCTGTTTGGCTTAGATTTTCAGATCTTTGCTGCGGAGGGATGGCGTGGTGCCTCTGCCTAGAGAGCCATTTTGCCAGAAGCTATCCTACTGTGTTTTGTGAATATCTAAGAGAGGATATATGTTGAGAGAGAGTGTTTATTAAGTTTGTGACTTCAGAAACTTTTGTGTCCATGCAAGAATCCATAACCAAAAAAAGCTGTTGCTGTCCAGTCAATTCCGACTCATAGCAACCCTGTAGTACAGAGCAGAACAGCCCCATTAGGGCATCCATGGCTGTAATTTTCAGGGGAGTAGACTGCTACAGCTTCCTCCCTCCTGTTGGGTTCGAACTGCTGGCCTTTCTGTTAGCAGCGGAGCACTTTAACCACTAAGCCACCAGGGCCTCTTTAAGAATCCATAGGGATTGTTAATCCTAGGTACAAAATTTGAAAAATAGTGCTCTGGCCCAAACTAAAATCTGAGGCATGGTATCCTCAAGATTTCTGTAGAGCTGTAGGAGCTGGGTAAATGAGCAGCTTTTGCAAATGGTTAAATAAATATTCACCTGGGAGTCGATAATATTAAGGTCCTAGAAAATGTTTGGGCAAACAGCTTAGTAACCTTACTGGAAGAACTTTTTAAGCTCCCTTTGGGTACCAAATAGAAAGCCAACAGTTCCTTACATTCCTAGAGCCTTGATTACAAAGATTAAATATCAAATGTGCAAATAACAAAATTTTGAATAAAATCAGAGATATGAGTGCTTTTCATGGATAAAGGTGGAGGAGAGCTGGTTTGAATTGAATGTTTAAGTACGTTTTTTAAAGCTTTTTTTTCCCTTCAGTTTTTTATATTGGAAAATATCAAAAGTAGAGAGAACTGCCTGTAAACTTCCACCTACCATAAAGACATTAGAGAGCAAACTTCAGTGATGCCTTTCTCATAGCATATTGTATTCATTTTCGCTACACTGTGATAGTTGAAAAATCACATAAACATCTGCAAAACAGAAAGAATGATAAATTTTTGACGAAGGCTTTAGACAAAATTCTTCATATTGCTTACTGATTAACAAATGTTGATGCTTCTTGCGTGTTTTCCAATCAGGAATTGCATTTTGGATGGTGCAAACCTGTGTGTACATGTTAGAAGAACCAAAAAACCAAAAAACAAACAAACAAAAAACCCCATTGCCATCGAGTTCATTCTGAGTCATAGCGACCCTATAGGGCAGAGTACAACTGCCACATAGAGTTTCCAGGGAGTGGCTGGTGGATTCAAACTGCCGACCTTTTGATTAGCAGCCATAGCTCTTAACTACTGCGACACGGGCTCCTTTAGAAGGGCAGATATTGATTAATATATGAAAGGCATACTCGTATTTCTGTGCACAGGAACCTTAATAATTTGAAAATATAACATTTTGCAAAAACCCAAGAAACATAATTAGTTTGAAAGAATAACAACTTGGTGTTTAATACTGGGTGTCTAGATTTTGATGGAACACAGCCTGAAAATAGGAGAGTGGGAAACCCACGGGACACAGTGTGCTTTAGTACGGTAGTGGGCCATGCAAAGTTTCTTGGAGTGGTATAAGGTTTTATTTCAAATTCTTTTAAACATTAATTTCCTGCTTAGGCTTATTTTGAAGTAGTTTGGAAAGTCTGAGTTATACTACCAAGATTGTATACAATAAAAAATTGGTTTTTCAGGTATAGATCACAGAATATTGAAACCATTAGGGTGATATAGGTCAAGCTCATTACTTTACAGCTAAGCAAATCAAGGGACACAGAGGCTGTCTTTTCTACATGTCCAGGTCATTAATGGCAGACTCTAAGACTTCTATTTTAGAGGCTGATTTTTTTTCCTGTTATTTTACAACCTGCTTAGAGAATCGTTATGCAGACTTACTTATATTGGGAGAAATGGATAGTTGTCAGTATTCTGCCAGTGTTGGATCTACTAGCTTCCATTTTTTGGAAGTATCTTAAAGCAAATCCCAGACAGCATGTCATTTTACCTTTAAATACTTCTGTTAAAGTGTTTCTAACAGAAAATTACTTTTTAAAAGTGTAACCACAACATTATTATCAATTTAGCAAATATGATGATAATTTCTTAATATCATCTAATTTATGTCTGTGTTTAAATTCTCCAGAATGTCTCAAAGTTGTTCGATGATTAATTTATTTGAAAAATAGGGTCCATATAATATATTTGTTTTTTCAGCCTTTTTAAAATGTTTAATAGTTTTCTCCTCCTTTTTCCTACATCAATTATTTGTTGAAGAAACTATGTAAAATTAAAAATGTAGTGAGAAAGATCTTACTGCTATTTATGGCTGCTATTTCTTGAGCACCTACTACATGTTAGGCACTGGTTTAAAGACTTTACATGGATTTTTTGCTTTAAACTCTGTAGAACCCTTTGATATAGGTATTTTCCCATTTTAAAGCTCATGAAACTATCATTACAGTGATTAAGAAACTTGACATAGATCACCCACATAATAAGTTAGCAGAGGGTGCATGGGGGCGTTTGTGTATCTAGCAGCAAAACCTCTGTTCATGAGTATTACATAAACTGCTTCCCAAATAAATCATTATGAGGTTGTTTATGGTTTTGAAAACCCCCTACTATTATTATGATTATTCTTAAACTTTTTTTCCCCCCTTGACCCATGAAACTTCAATATAGATGAGTACACATAATTTCGGAGGGGTTCACGGACTCCTTAGGGATTCTTGGGCTGGATTCTGGATTCAGGCTAAGAATCTCTTCTACACTTAATGATAAGGTATTCTTAATAAATAATTCTAAAGCCTAGAAAGTCCTTAATATAGGTGATGTACACTCAGTTCAAAATAAAGTATATGGGTCAAATATAAAAACTAATTATATATTTATTGTCAAATATACAGGTAGTCCCCAACTTACAACGTATTCGAAGTATGACAAAATACAGTTAATGATCATCTGGGTTTTTTTTTGCACATCTTTTTGTTAGTAATATGTGCTACACAGAGTGTTGCAGCGTGTAATTTGTGGATGTTATCATTCTTAGAGGTTTACTTGAAGCTGGTCAGTGTATATGTACATATATTTTTTCTTTTAGTTCTTTTCTACTTTTTTTACTTAATGCCTAGAGCACTATAATAGTGATCAGGAAACTCTAAACACTATTGTGGCCTTACACAAATTACCTGACCTCAGTAAATCTTGAGTTTTCTCCTCTGTAAAATAATGAAACTGGATAAGATTCCTTTATGTTCCAACATTCTAGATTTATAAATTAATTGGGGTCAAAGAATATGAAGATCTTCAGTTTTTGAGTCTTCAAGCTTTCCATTAACATGGATATGTTTCAAAATTTAGAAAACTTTCAGTTTTTTAAATTATTTTTTGTGTGTTTATTTTAAACACTCCCATTGAATAACGCAATAGTAGGGCTGTTTATGTGCTTGGAGGCACCATATGTTCTGTCTTGTACCTGAGGAATACAAATTCTCACAACTGCATGTCCTGTCCTGCGCCATTCTGGTACAACAAATGGATGATAGAGATTGATTTATTATAACAGAACCTTGTTACGGGATCAATGTCTCCTACTTTGAAAATAAATTACTCAGCCAGACGGCAGCATTTATTTTCTCTAAATGACTAGGGATGTAGCGATAGGAGGCCATTATCCTATGACAATATTCTGTTTCATTGACATTATCTCACAAATGTAATTGGTCCATTACTAAGCAGAGGTTTTGTTACTGATCAATTTCACATGATATCTAAAACCATTAGGATAATAAATATGCCATCATAGTAATTTCATTGACAGAATCTTCTTTTTTTCTTCATTTACATTTGTTGGAGGAAAATACAGATTTAAGCTGAACTTAAACACTGCAGCGTATACCAATTTTGACCACTTTTCCATTAAGAGAAACAGAATATTGTGCCGAGTAATCATATTTGCATTGAGTGGCTGAACTGAAGACCTTAAAATTTTTGTTATTTTTTTCCCTCTACCACACTAAACCACATCAAATCATAATTGTTCCCAAGCAATTAGTTTACTCCCTCAGTTTAATGATTTTATTTGAAATAAGTTCCAGATCATTTCTAGGACTTTTCCTGTAAATCCACTAAAGTAACACATCAGTTAAATCAACCCTAACCACTACCAGCAAGGATAGTAATAGCATTAGTAACAACAGAAATCTTGAGATGTCTTGTAGCATAAATGTTTCTAAATGCATGGCTTTTCCCCAAATGTTCTCCTCTAAAAACTCATCTGTAATCTTGTTAAATTAGAACTCTTCCAGTATCTTTCTGACTTTTACAGTTAAGGTTACGGTATTGATTGTATTTTATAGTCTATGGCTCTCAGATGCTTAACACTAATAAGCCTTCATAGCCAAGAGGTTTTCCCCAGAGGCATAGTGAATAGCAGCTATTTACCTATGCCAATATTTAATAAGCGACTAAAATATACTCTAAATTCTGCATAATTCTTCAGTGTTCTTTCCCTATTTCAAGTTAACTTTTCTGACATTACTCAAGACACTTTATCATTGTCTCTCTGTTAGAATGAAATTGCTTTATGGACAAAAGCATTTTGAAGTGTTTTTAAAAACCAGTTTTCGTGTATACAGTGTTCATGCTTTTAGCACTGTTCTTCATTGTTCAAAGGATTTTTAAAAAATGTCTCAGGAAGGTGTTTGTGAGCTTCAAAGGGGTTTGAACTTTAACTTTGTACTGGATGTAGGTGTAGCCTGGAGACCTTTTTTTATACAGGGAAGTGATAGAGACTTGTACTAGCATGCTACTTACTGTGCGTGAGTTTAAATATACTATAGAGATGTAAACTATCACAAAATGTTTACCGTAGAGTACAGTAATATGCTCACTGTAATTAAGATTAAAGGATTAAAGTAAGAATTTCCACTTATTTGACACAAAGACTACCATATTTTCACCTTTAAAAAAGAACTGCCTTCATTAAAAAAAAAAAGATTGAGAAATTTAATCGAAGATGATATCTCCTCTTAACTTATCTTGCCATTTTCCCCAGAGTTATTTTAGAGTGTGATAAATGTAAATATATATATAAGGAGATACTTTGTTAACATGGCAGCTAGTTATTTTTTGAATCATCTGGCATCATCATCATCAAAGTACTGTAGTGGGATTAAGTCCATATGTCTTGTCATAACATTCAGAGCTTTTCGTTAACTTGGAGTATGTGGGAAGGATTTATTTCACATTTGCCACACAATCATACAGTTTTACATCTAGATGAGACCCTAGAAACATATTCTCTTTTCTTCACTCGTTTTGTCAAAAATATATTGTTTTGCCTTTAGCCAACTAAATTGGGAGTGTTACAATGGCAAAGCATTTCATTTTACATTTTTGTAGCATTGAATACATACGACCGATACGAAGTCTTTCCTTCTTACAATGCAATGCTGGTCATAGTAACAAGATCCAAACTGTCAACCCATCATTGGAAATTACCTACAATATTTGTGAAGTTATAAGCATTAGTTTTTTTCTTCCCAAAAGATATATATTTTATAATTTTTTTTGTTACTGTAAGAGTTATTGTGGAGAATTTAAAAAAGCACTGTCAAATATAAATAAGGAAATAAAATCACCACAATCCCAGCACATAGCTATAACTTCTTTACTCCTGTTAATACCTGTCTGCATTATGTGCTAGTCTATTTTTCTATGTATTTTTTTCAGTGCATTTTCTGTGTATTCTATTTCCAGGTAGACTTGTTGTACTAAATTGGACTTATGTGATATATGCTGTGTTGTTGACTTTTTTTTTTTGCCTTTCACTTAAAATATAGTGCCATTTTACCACTTCATAACGGCTGCATAATATGCCACCTTTAGATATGCCATAAATTTTTTAATGTCTACATTGTTCATGGATGTTTTGGTACTTTCCAGCTTTTTATAAATAAAGCTGCAGTGAACATCATTGACATAAATCTTTATACTTCAACCTGATTATTTCCTTCCTGTCTAGTTCTCTACTCTATTCCCAGTGCCTAGCATTCTACCTGATACCAAGTAGATAGATGCTCAGTGAAATTTCCTTAAGAAAATAAATGCATTCCTAGTGTAGAATTACTTAGTTAAATGTATGTCCATTTCTATGGCTTTTGGTAAATACTGGTACAGTCTCCAGAATGGTCTTATCAATTTGCATTCCCACTAGCAGTGCAAGAGTGGTTTGTTTATCTCCACTGTCATATTCATGAAAACATAAATGTAGCATGTGGCTCTATAGGCAATTTTGAAGCATGTCCTCGGAAATATATTTATAGAACAGTGTCTCTAAGGCCTTGTGACTACCACGCACCTCTTTTATGTCATTTATGTTTCATTTAAGCCATTAGGTATTATACCACACCTTATTTTCCCAGGAGCCAGGAAAAAACAAAAAAACCCATTGCCCATCAAGTCCATTATGACTCGATAGCTCCATTTTATTGTGAGGGAAATGGAGAAATTGAGATGATACCTGAGGGATTGTATAAGGCTTTTAAGTAAAGGCATAGCCTACTTGTTTTTTTTACTTTCTTCCTCCTCCACTAGGCACTCCCTCAGTACACTCCGTTCACCATCAGTTCTTTACCTACAGGTCAAACAGGTTAAAGGTTGGTGTCATTCTCCAAAGGGAAGTCCATGGAAATAAATATATGAAGCTTTGGGCTGTGGTCAAAAATAAGAGGATAGGATGCTGCCCTCATCTAGCTTTGATAATTTTAGGATTTTATACAATGTTCATACAGTTGTAAATAACCTATAAATTCTCCTCTCCTCAATACTAATTACCTCAAGGCAAAAACGGAGGAAGAGAAACCAGGGTCCCTTTTAGTATTCAACCGGCAGAGTCATCTTCCCTGCCTTCTCCTCACCCTCTTTGTCTTCTGAACACAGCTGTTTCCTTCTCTCAGGACTGACTCTGGATGTGTAGCCTGAAGTAAAAGTTTCAGATTTTTAAATCCAGAACTGGTCCCACACATGAGAATCGATAGCTTTTCATTCTTATAAACAGCATTATTATTTATGCAGACAGTTAATTTCTTTTTCATGCCCTTTCCAGCTCCCACTCCAGCATTTTAATGGAAGGAAGTAATGCCCTAATTTACCTCATTCTTTATTCTTTCGGCTTTGTGTTGGTTGACAGAGTTTCAATGAAGTAAAAGACGTGTTGATCACCTTTGCCTTCATCCAGCAACGAGTTTGGTCTCCAAAAAGGGTTTTTATGTCTAGAGTATTTGTAAATCTATAAAACTCTAATATATATATGTGTGTGTGTCTTAAACCTATGAAAGCCCCCCCCTCAAGAAGAAAGAAACCTAGAAAGCTATGAGGAGGTATTAACTTAGTAAGGCTTGTTGATATAATCTTGTCAACTCTTACTCATTGGACTGTGTCTAACTTAAAAATTCCCACATACACACTTTCATTACCTTGAGTTTCTTCTAAAAAAAAAAAATCCTTTGAAATGATCAGCAGCTTGATAATGTAAAAAATAAAGAAGTTATTTTAACAATGATTAGAAGGAATTATTTCAATTATTTCACTTTTTGACCATTTAGTAATAAAACATACCTTAAGGTTAAATACTAGAAAATAAGAGAAGCCAGCAAGTGGTGATTGTATCTATGGTGTTCACTTAAACTTGCTTACAAGTAAGGCATGTAAATGTGAAAGACAGTAACTTAGGAACATGTAAAAGAATTGTACTTTTAAAAGATTTTGAGGCAGTTTACTTGTTTGTTAACCAGATAGAAATATATTTTTCTAAACCATAGGAATGGCACAGTTAACGTATTTCTGAAAATAATACCTTCCAAAAATTGAAGAAATCTTGTGTGCTCTTATGTAATTGGTTTGAAACAGTTGTAAATCATAAATGTCATTATAAGGAAGAAGAATAGGAATTTTTTAAAAAGCAAATGATGTATTTTCTATGTTGGCTATAGAAATCCAATTTGTAACCTTAATCTACTTCAGCATATTGGAAAAACTAACATATTGCTCTACTATATGTGAAAAAGGAGCAGGTGTCCCAGACAGGCAGGTGTTAAGGTAGCTGTTTGAGCTTGCCCTAGATCACTAGTTGACTTTAGTGACGTTTTACTAACAGGTGGCTAACTGATTGGAGTGCCATGTGACATTTATCCTGGGAGCGACTTAGATGACAGGCTGCTACAGACTGAGGAAGGGGTCTTTGCTTTGATGAAGAAATTGCCAAAACTCATGTCTCATTAGTGTTTCCTAAGGTTCTTTGGAAGTGAACAACAGTTTAATTAAGGGCTGACGTAAACACGTTTCTGCACACTTTCCCTGCAGCATTTTATCACATTAGAATTGATCAAAATTGTTGCCTTGGGCTGTCCTGAACAGATATACATCTGGAGCACCATTTGTGCAAGCTGCCGACGAGTCGGGTACATACGCTGCATTTCACAGCAACTCTCTGCCTTTGTAGATGAAATTACCTTGTTGGGAGATGGGTTGATCTAGCTCTTTATTTGCTTTAAGCCTGTATCTCTGAAGTGATGCTGTGAAGTGAATGACACACCAGGGCTTAGGATGCATACATGTTACAGTGCCAAAAAAGTATAGCATGGTTAGTAAAAATGATACCTTGATTTTGCAAAATACTTAAAGATATGCTCAAGTCTAAAATGAACCAAGATGTATTAGTAGCCTATTAAATTTTTTTTCTTACTTGGTGACCTTTTATTATGCATTTAACAAGACAATTGGTTTCTAAAGCCACAGCTGATTGTCCAGTTATAAATCTAAACGTGAGTGTAGACACGGAAGAATAACACCATCGATGTGAATCTTTTTTTTTAATTAGCCTCGCTAAATCTTCTGTCATTAAGAAGAATCCTTCTACGTTCTAATATTATCAGAATTGCAATTATTTAATGAATTTTTGTATTTGATCTGTCCTGTCTGTTCAGCTGTAAGCATTACAAGCATGGAGACTACGTGATCTTCTTAAGCATTTTGAACCTTATCTTAGTTCCTGGTGCTGATGTGACAAAAATACCACAAGTGGGTGACTTTAAAGAACAGAAATTTATTTTCTCTCAGTTTTGGAGGCTAAATTCAGGGCATTGGCTCTAGGGGAAGGTTCTTCTTTGTCTCTTTCAGCTTCTAGTGTTGTTAGTTGCTGTCGAGTCAATTCCAACTTATGGTGGCCCTATGTGTGCAGAGTGGAACTGCTCCATAGGGCTTTTAAGGCTGTGGCCTTTCGGAACCAGATCACAAAGCCTGTCTTCTGAGGTGACTATGGGTGGGTTCCAACTGCCAACCTTTTGGTTAGTAGCCAAGCGCTTAACTATTTGTGTCACCCAGAGACTCAACTTCTACTAGTTGTGGGCAATTCTTGGCATTCCTGGGCTTGTAGATGCATCTGCCTTTGTCATCATATGACTGCTTCCCCCTGTGTGTGTCTGTGTCAGTCCTGTTCTTTTTATAAGATACCCCTTAGAAAGGATTAGGTTTAGGATCCACCTACTTCCATATGGCCTCATTAACATAACAAAAGAAAATGCTATTTCCCCACAGGATCATATTTACAGGTACTCTGGTTAGGAAGCCAACATAACTTTTTTGGGACACGATTCAATCCATCACAAACCTTATGCCTAACCATAGTTCCTCACACTTACCAGGAACCCAGTGACTGCTTTTGTTTTCTCTCTTTGCTTTACATTCAGTTATTGGCTGGTGATATTTATTCATGCAACAAGCATTTTAAAATATACTGGCCATGGTTATTTCACTCATCCTGCACTACCAGTTGCCATGCTACCAGGTATCTTCTTTCACATACAAGAGATGTTGAAATAAGCTGCCTGGACTCAGTGCCTTCTTTACCTCTTTGACTTTCTTTTAATCCTAGTTTTTTTTCCCCCCCATTATCTTCCCAAGTAGCATGTTCTTTCAGCCTCCATATTTTTTTAGGTCTTTGAAAACATAATCTCCCATGGGAGGTAAGCCATTAGTCAACTTTCTAAAAAGAAGTATATTCTGTGGACAGTATGGATACAAGACAATAATAATGAGAAAGCTATCAGGGAATGTAAGCTGCAAACACAAGATCATTAACGAAATCAGTTCCTAGGAGGGAGTATTTGAGGAGAAAATAAATCAAATTGGTTCAATGGATGAAATGTTGTTCTTTAGGTGGAATAAGGAGGTGGTTGTTGCTAGGTGCCATTGAGTCGATTCTGACTCATACTGATCCCATGTGACAGGGTAGAAGTGCCCCATAGGGTTTCCTAGGCTGTAATCTTTATGGAACAGATTACCAGGTCTTTCTGCCATGGAGCAACTGCATAGGCTCAAAGCACTAACACTTTGGGTTAGCAGTCAAGCTCTTAACCATTTGTGCCACTAGAGCTCCTTGAATAAGAGGGTTGTTGTTGTTGTTGTGTGCTGTTGATTTCAACTCATAATGACCCTATAGGATGGAGTAGGATGCTCCATAGGGTTTCCTAGGCTGTACTCTTTAAGGGAGCAGATCCCCAGGTGTTTTTCCCCATGGTGCAGCTGGTGGGTTCCAAGTGCTGACCTCTCGGTTAGCAGGCGAGTGCTTAATCATCGCACTACCAGGACTCCTTGAATAAAGGGGTAAACCAAAAAAAAAAACCCAAACCCGTTCCCATCAAGTTGATTCCGACTCATAGCGACCCTATAGGACAAGGTAGAACTGCCCCATAGGGTTTCTAAGGAATGGCTGGTGGATTCAAACCACTGACATTTTTGCTTAGTGGCTGAGCTCTTAGCCACTACATCACTGGGGCTCTGAATAAAGGGATGGAGAGTCATAAATTTCTAGTTCAATGGAATGTCATGCGCAAGAAAAGGCACAGAGAAACATTTTCCCTAGCTCTCTTCCCTCTAGGAGGCCATAAAACATCAGTTTAACTAAAGTTTAAATAGAATGGAATGCCAGGGAAAGAACTAATGTGACACTATGGTCAGCCTTTAAATGAGGAAGATGTTTGAAGGAGATGTGTTTATAATGAGTCACAATGTGGACAGCAAGGTGAAGGAGATCGGCAAGTAAATTCTTGTCCAACCAGATAGAAGCGAAAAGGATCTAGTGGACGCTACAAGAACGAAAGAAAAATAGAGCTCTTGGAAATGTTTTCCCTTCTGAAATCAATTCATTTATAACTTACTGATTTCTAAATCAATTTAAAATTTCTTTGATTTCAGCCCACACCTGCCGTTCTTTGCATGTATTTCACCAACCATCAGCAACTCCTTACCTTCTTCCCACCAAAAGAAATACTGGCTCATCCTTTTCTTACTATCTTTCTTCTCTTTTCAACTTCTTTATTCTATGTATTATTTAACATATGCATTGTTATGTAAAAGAGCCCTGGTGGCACAATGGTTAAGCACTTGGCTGCTAACCAAAAGGTCCGTATTCAGACCCATACCAGCTCCGTGGGAGAAAAGACCTGGTAATCTGCTCCCATAAAGATTACAACCAAGAACACCCTAGGGGATATTTCTACTCTGGTCTATAGGGTTGCTATGAGTCAGAATCGACTCAGCGGTACACAAAAATGACAACATTATTATGCATGTATTATTGTACAGCTTATTATATATTACTCAGCTTTATTATTATTCACCTTACGTTCAGCTTTATGATTTTATATATTATTCTTCATGCTTGAGGGACAATAGATTGTGAAGAGTATGACATTTGTTTTCCTTCACAGAAAGTTCACTTAATCTGTCTCTCGTATATATTCATCACTCAAATTTTTTTTTCTATAGCATATGAGTACTTTAAAAACAAATGATACCATTTTTCAGTTGGCCATGAGGTCTAACTAGACTACAGTCTTCAAAATAAAATTAAGGTAAAAGCAATTCTAACCTGATTCATGATCAAAATATAATAGCTAGAATGTGGTATACACGTACAATGGAATATTACTCAGCCATAAGAAGGAATGAAGTTCTGATACATGCTACAACATGGATGAACCTTAAAACATTATGCTGAGTGGAACAAGCGAGTCATAAAAGACTAATCTTTTATAATTCCACTTATATGAAATATCTAGAATAAGCAAATTCACAGAGACAGAATATAGATTAGCAGTTATCAGAGGCTGGAGTGAAGAGAGAAAGGCAGTTGTTGCTTAAAAGGCCTCGAGTTTCTGTTTAGGGTGATGGAAAAGTTTTGGAAATGTGGAAGTATTAATGCCTCTGAATACACACTGTAAAAGGGTTAAAATGGCCAATTTTATGTTGTATGTATTTTATCACAATAAAATCTTTTTTCAAAATAACTAGAAATTCTACCTCTGCTTCCTTTAGGTAGTTGAGCTTTTATTCCCCCATCGGTCCAAAGAGTTTTGTTTGAAGAGAGATTCACTTTTGTGTCTCCATAAGTGCAAATAGTTAACACTCATGGCTGCTAACGAAAAAGTTGGTCATTTGAGTCTACTCAGAGGCGACTTGGAAGAAGTGCCTGGCCATCTACTTCTGAAAGATCTCAGCTATCAAAAACCCTATGGAACACAGTTCTACTCTGATGCACATGGGGCCACTATGAGTTGGAGTCGACAGCAGCAACTGGTTTTGGTTTGTAGGTGCTTACTATTGTGACTTATATACAATGTGTACCAATATATTTTTATGTATTAGCCCCGAATTAATTTCATTCCGTGTGGAAACAAAGGCATTTAAACCTACTTTATTTATTTTTTATTGTACTTTAGATGAAGGTTTACAGAGCAAACTAGCTTCTCATTAAACAATTAATAAACATATTGTTTTTGACATTGGTTACCAACCCACGACATGTCAACACTCTCCTCTTCTCAACCTTAGGTTCCCCATTTCCAATTTTCCTATCCCCTCCTGCCTTCTTATTCTTGCCCCTAGACTAGTGTGTCCGTTTAGCCTCGTTTTGGTTCATGCGCCTGTCTAATCTTTGGCTGAAAGGTGAACTTCAGGAGTGACTTCATTACAGAGCTAAAAGGGTGTCCAGGGGCTATACTCTTGGGGTTTCTCCAGTGTCTGTCAGACCAGTAAACCTGGTCTTTTTTTTTTTTTTTTTGTGAGTTAGAATTTTGTTCTACATTTTTCTCCAGCCTCGTCCAGGACCCTCTACTGTGATCCCTGTCAGAGCAGTGGTGGTGTTGGTAGCTGGGCACTATCTAGTTGTGCTAGAGTCAGTCTGGTGGAGGCTGTGATACTTGTGGTCCATTAGTCCTTTGGACTAATCTTTCCCTTACGTCTTTGGTTGTCTTCATTCTCCCTTGCTCCAGATGGGGTGAGACCAGTGGAGTATCTTAGATGGCTGCTCACAAGGTTTTATGACCCTAGATGCTACTCACCAAAGTAGAATGTAGAACATTTTCTTTATAAACTATGTTATGACAATTGAGCTAGATGTTCCTAGAGACCATGGTTCCCACAATGCTCAGCCCAGTAATTTGGTTCTCAGGGAGTTTGAATGTTGTCTACGGAGCTCCCATGACCTTGCCTTGGACAGGTTGTGCTGGCTTCCCCAGTATAGTGTACTGTCTTACCCTTCACCAAAGTTACCATTTATCTATTGTCTATTTAGTGTTTTTCTTTTCCACCCTTCCCCTCACTCGTAACCACCAAAGATCGTTTCTTTTTGTGTGTAAATCTTTTCATGAGTTTTTATAGTAGTGATCTCATGCAATATTTGTATTTTTGTGATTGTCTTATTTCACTGAACGTAATGCCCTCCAGAGTCATCCATGTTGTGAGATGCTTCGCAGATTCATCTTTTTTTTTTTCATTGTTGTGTAGTTTTCCATTGTATGTGTGTACCATAGTTGGGTACATACACACAATAAACCTACTTTCTAATACTACCATTTGACAGCTGTTTCTAAACTGCGTTGTTTCAATATGGCAGGCCAAGGACCTCTTCCATTCCTACTTTTACCATTCTAAGTTACTTTTCTTTTTTAAAGAGGGGACAGTTTAAGATACCTTTTACAGTTTGAACGTTGAGTGAATTTAATTCTGTTTCTTCTGTCGATCTCTATAATTCTTCTGTGTGTTCAGAACATGAAGGTACCATTATTATTTGGCGCATGCCTAGAAGAGAACCAGAAAAATAAATGGACTCATAACAATCATTCCATAAAGCCAAGCATATCATTATGGCTCCCCCATGTGTCTGTCAGTTTGTCATACTTTGGGGGCTTGCGCGTTGCTGTGATGCTGGAAGCTATGCCACTTGTATTCAAATACCAGCAGGGTCACCCATGGCAGACAGGTTTCAGTTGAGCTTCCAGACTAAGACAGACTAGGAAGAGGGACCTGGCAGTCTACTTCTGAAAAGAGTTAGCCGGTGAAAACCTTATGAATAGCAGTGGAACATTGTCTGATATAGTGCTGGAAGATGAGCCCCCCAGGTTGGAAGGCACTCAAAAGACGACTGAGGAAGAACTGCCTCTTCAAGGTAGAGTTGACCTTAATGACGTGGATGGAGTCAAGTTTTCGGGACCTTCATTTGCTGATGTGGCACGACTAAAAATGAGAAGAAACAGCTGCAAATGTTCATTAATAGAACATAGAATGTACAAAGTATGAATCTAGGAAAAATGGAAATCATCAAAAATGAAATGAAATGCTTAAAAATCTATATCCTAGGCATTAGTGAGCTGAAATGGACCAATATTGACCATTTTGAATCGGACGATCATATGGTCTACTATGCTGGGAATGACAACTTGAAGAGGAATGGCATTGCGTTCGTCGTCAAAAAGAACATTTCAAGATCTATCCTGAAGTACAGCGCTGTCAGTGATAGGATAATATCCATACGCTTACAAGGGAGACTATTATTAATAGTTAATATGACTGTTATTCAAATTTACACACCAACCACTAAGGCCAAAGGTGAAGAAATTGAAGAGTTTTACCAGCTTCTGCAGTCTGAGATTGATTGAACATGCAATCACGATACACTGACAATTACTGGCGATTGAATGTGAAAATTGGAAACAAAGTAGAAGGATTGGTGGCTGGAAAATATGGCCTTGGTGATGGAAATGATGCTGGAGTTGCATGATAGAATTTTGCAAGACCAAGGACTTCTTCATTGCAAATTCCTTTTTTCACCAACGTAGACAGTGACTATACATGTGAACCTCGCCAGATGGAATACACAGGAATCAAATCGACTACATCTGTGGAAAGAGACAATGGAAAAGCTCAATATCGTCAGTCAGAACAAGGCCAGGGGATGACTGCGGAAGAGGCCATCAATTGCTCATATGCAAGTTCAAGTTGAAACTGAATAAAAATTAGAACAAGTCCACGAAATCTCAAGTACGACCTTGAGTATATCCCACCTGAATTTAGAGACCATCTCAAGAATAGATTTGACACATTGAACACTAATGACCGAAGACCAGATGAGTTGTGGAATGACATCAAGGACAAACAGGAAGAAAGCAACAGGTGATTAAAAGGACAGGAAAGAAAGAAAAGACTAAAATGGATGTCAGAAGAGACTCTGAAACTTGCTCTTGAATGTCAAGTAGCTAAAGCAAAAGGAAGAAATGATGAAGTAAAAGCACTGAACAGAAGATTTCAAAAGGCAGCTTGAGAAGACAGAGTAAAGTATTATAATGAAATGTGCAAAGAGCTGGAGAAAGAATACCAAAAGGGAAGAACACGCTTGGCATTTCTCAAGTTGAAAGAACTGAAGAAAAAATTCAAGCCTCGACTTGCAATAGTGAAGGATTATATGGGGGAAAATATTAAATGATGAAGGAAGCATCAAAAGAAGATGGAAGGAATACACAAAGTCATTATACCAAAAAGAATTGGTCGACGTTCAGCAATTTCAAGAGGTAGCATATGATCGGGAACCAATGGTACTGAAGGAAGAAGTCCAAGCTGCACTGAAGGCATTGATGAAAAACAAGGCTGCAGGAACTGATGGAATATCAACTGAGATGTTTCAACAAACGGATGTGCACTGAAAGTGCTCACTCGTCTATGCCAAGAAATTTGGAAGGCAGCTACCTGGCAACTGACTGGAAGGGATCCATATTTATGCCTATTACCAAGAAAGGTGATCCAGCCTAAAGTGGAAATTATCAAACAATATCATTAATATCACATGCAAGTAAAGTTTTGCTGAAGATCATTCAAAAGAGGCTACAGCAGTATATTGACAGGGAACTGCCAGAAATTCAGGCCGGTTTCAGAAGAGGACATGGAACCAGAGATATCATTGCTGATGTTAGATGGATCCTGGCTGAAAGCAGAGAATACCAGAAAGATGTTTACCTGTGTTTTATTGACTGTGCAAAGGCATTAGACTGTGTGGATCATAACAAGTTATGGATAACATTATGAAGAATGGGAATTCCAGAACACTTAATTGTGCTCCTGAGGAAACTACATAGATCAAGAGGCAGTCATTCAAATAGAACAAGGGGATACTGCCTGGTTTAAAGTCAGAAAAGGTGTGCATCAGGGTTGTATCCTTTCATCATACCTATTTAATCTGTATGCTGAGCAAATAGTTTGAGAAGTTGGACTATATGAAGAACGGGGCATCAGGATTGGAGGAAGACTCATTAACAACCCGTGTTATGCAGATGACACAACCATGCTTGCTGAAAGTGAAGAGGACTGGAGTACTTACTGATGAAGATCAGTGACCACAGCCTTCAGTATGGAAAATTACACCTCAACATAGAGAAAACAAAAGTCCTCACAACTGGACCAATAAGCAACATCATAATAAATGGAGAAAAGATTGAATTCAAGGATTTCATTTTACTTGGATCCACAATCAACACGCATGGAAGCGGCAGTCAAGCAATCAAAAGACGCGTTGCACTGTGCAAATCTGCTGCAAAAAACCTCTTTAAGGTGTTCAAAAGCAAAGACGTCACCTTGAAGACTAAGGTGCATCTGACCCAAGCCATGATATTTTCAGTCACATCATACGCATGTGACGGCTGGACAATGAATAAGGAAGACTGAAGAAAATTGACGCTTTGAATTGTGGTGTTGTCGAAGAATATTGAATATACCATGGACTGCCAAAAGAATGAACAAATCTGTGTTGGAAGAAGTGCAGCCAGAATGCTCCTTAGAAGCAAGGATGGTGAGACTACATCTCACATTCTTTGGACATGTTATCAGAAGGGACCAGTCCCTGGAGAAAGACTTTATGCTTGGTAAAGTAGAGGGTCAGCGAAAAAGAGGAAGACCTCAACAAGATGGATTGACACAGTGGCTGCAACAATGGTTTCAAGCATAACAATAATTGTGAGCATGGCGCAGGACTGGGCAGTGTTTCATTCTGTAGTACATAGGGTTGCTGTGAGTCGGAACTGACATGATGGCACCTAACAACAACAACAATCATTCTGGCTAAGAAAATGCAAAGGCTTCACTTCTCAAAAATGACATAATCACTTGTATCCTTGAACTTCTATACAAATACCCTTAATTCACGTGCCCTTTACCAAAAGAGGCTCAGGTGGCTTCAGTTGGATTTAAGGAAAATTCTGAAATAGTTACAGTAGTTGCAATTGCCCTGATTAATCATGTCCAGAAATGATATAACTAAAATGATACTCATTGTTTCCAAAGCTTTGGTCACATTGAATTGTTTTTAAATGATGTATATATATAAAAAAATTTGCCATCGAGTTGATTCTGACTCACAGTGACCCTAAAGGACAGAGTAGAACTGCCCCATAGGGTGTCCAAGGAGTGCCTGGTGGATTCAACCTGCCAGCCTTATGGTTAGCAGCTGTAGCTCTTAACCACTACACCACCAGGATTTCCAAATGATGTATAGTTATGCTTTATCATTTATAATACAGTCTTTAAAAACTATTTTCTACAGGTTAATTTTGTTTGAAATTTATATTTAAGCCCAGGTAAAGCATAATAGTGCTGATATAGAGTAACTAGTTTCTTTTTATAAGAGTTAATTTTATCAGGGGCTGATAACTCAATATGCAAGGTAAGCATGGCATTATTTGTGCTTATTTACTAATCCGTAGTAAACAGTTTCACTTGGCTTTCATCACATCTGACAAACTCACAACTCACAAAAGGTGAAACTGTTCACTACAGATTAGTAAGTAAGCATAAGTAAGCCTGTGCTTACCTTGCTTACTGGGTCATCCGCCCCGTTAGGGATTTTAAGTTTGAAAAGAGGCTTTACTTCTGTAGGAAAGTGCTGTGGGGTTGGGAGAGAGACAGATGCTAGACTTATCTAAAAGCAGAATTTTTCATGTGGTGAAAAAATGTGAAATTGTTCACTACAGATGATCTGCTAAGCAAGGTAAGCTTACCTTGCCTATTGGATAGTCCACCCTTGAATTTTATTTATTCATTTCTTTTGTTGTTATTGAGAATATACACAGCAAAATATACACTAATTCAACAGTTTCTACATGTACAATCCCGTGACATTGATTACATTCTTCGAGTTGTATAAGCATTCTCACCTTCCTTTTCTGAGTTTTTTCTCCCCAATTAACATACATTCACTGCCCCCAAAGGTTCCTATCTAATCTTTCGAGTTGCTATTGTCAATTTGATGCCGTGTAGGTAGTACTTAAAAGAGCATAATGCTCACGGAACATTTTTTACCAGTTATGCTAAACTATTGCTTGGTTTTAAGACTTCAGGGGATATTTTTGATTTAAGGTTTAAAAATTATCTCAGGGCAATAGTTTCAGAGATTCATCCAACCTTCCTGGCTCTAGGATGTCTGGAGTTCATGAGAATTTGAAATTCTTTTTTGCATGTTCCCCCTTTTGATCAGGATTCTTCTATGGAATCTCTGATCAAAATGTTCAGTAATGGTAGCCAAACACCATCCAGTTCTTCTGGTCTCATGGCAAAGGAGGCAGTTAGCCACACATTCCATATCCTCCCCCTATTCCTGACTCTCCTTCTTCCTCTGTTGTTCCAGGCGAATAGAGACCAATTGTTGTGCCTTGGATGGCCGCTTGCAAGCTTTCAAGACCCCAGGCACTACGCATCGAACTAGGAGGTAGAACAGAAGCACTAAACATGTTATTAGGCCAATTAACTGAGATATCCCATGAAACCATGACCTTAAACCTCCAGATGAAGAAACCAAAGTCCCATAAGGTTTTTGGTTGTATATAAGTAGCCTCAGCAGCTATTCTTTTTTTTTGTTGTTGTTGTTCTAAATATAGCTATCACACAACTTTTGTCAATTCAACTATTTACAGGCGTACAACTTATTGAGAACAATTACAGTAATTGGCTGTGCAACCCTTCTCTTAATCAGTGCAATATTTCCATCACCGTTAATCTCCCCTTCCCCTCTCCCTCCTGCCCCTGGTAACCACTAATAAACTTTGTTCTCTATACATTTACCTTTTCTTGTCTTTTTATGTAAGTGAGGTCATATAATATTTGTCCTTTTGTGACTGACTTACTTCACTCAGTATAATGTCTTCCAGCTTCATCCATATTGTAGCATGTATTAAGACTTCATTTCTCCTACTGGCTGAGTAGTATGTATGTACCACATTTTGTTAATCCATTTATTTGTTGATGAGCATTTAGGCTATTTCCACCTTTTGGCTATTGTGAATAGTGCTACAGTGAACTGGTATACAAGTCTCTGTTTTCAAGTCTTTTGACTATATACCTAGGAGTGAAATTGCTAGGTCATATGGTAGTTCTATTTTTAGTTTTCTGAGGAACTGCCACACTGTTTTCCACAACACCTGTACCGTCTTGCATTCCCACCAGCAGTGGGTAAGTGTTCCAGTTTCCCTGTCTCCTCACCAATATTTGTTATTTTCTGCTTTTTTTGTTTTTTAATCTTAGCCATCCTAATGGGAGTGAAATGGTATCTCATTGTGGTTTTGATTTGCATCTCTCTGATGTCTAAGGACACTGAGCATCTTTTCATATGTTTAGTGGCCATTTGAACATCCTCTTTGGTGAAATGTCTGTTCAAGTCCTTGGCCCATTTTATGATTGAGTTATATGTCTTTTTGTTGTTAAGTTGTTGAAGTTTTATGTATATTTAGGTTATTGTCAAGTATATGGTTTCTGAAACTATTCTCCCAGTTGGTAGCTTGTCTTTTAATTTTTTTGGTAAAGTCCTTTGATGAAGAAAAGTTTTTAATTTTTATAAGGTCTCAGTTATTTATTTTGTCTTTTACTGTTGGTGCCTTAGTTATTATATTAGATAATCCATTGTTAAAAGGTAGGCCTGATAGCGTTGCCACTGCTTTTTCTTCTACGAATTTTATGGTTTTAGCCTGCACATTTAGGTCCTCGATCCATTTTGAATCAGTTTAATAAGAGTTAATTTTAAGCTGAAAATTTGGAATGGAAACTTATTAGAGAGACAGAAAAGGGGTTCTTTCCACTTCCAATGGTCTATATTTCTATGGTTTAATTTCCAGCAGGCAACAATCTATATATGTAGTATTATCTTTGAAAATCACATAGCTCTTAAGTGAAATTAAGAATTATTTTTGGCATTTTGAAATAAGCTTCCTTTGTCTACATTTTAAACCCTGGTGTATAAATTTTCTTTAACAGCGACATCGGTTGCTGTGGTTTTGTTACAATTTCTTTTGTTTTATATCTTTTTAAGGAAGATATAAGGAAATCGTTCTCTGACTCACCAGAGTTCTGATAGATTAGAGACAGCAAGTTGGTCACAAATTGTAGCTTCAGGCTACTAATATACCCATCATTTTTAGTAGATGGTGATGCCTACTGTCTCTCTAGCAGCATACCCATTCTTTAAGTGCCAGCATGCTGAAAGCAGATAGTTTTATTGGATGGTAATTTTTCAAAGGCAAAATCTAAAGATAACTGGTTCCTTATGTCAATAACACCATAAAGTCTTTTTGCATTTCAAAAAAATTAATTATAAATGCAAATTGTATATATATATTTTTATGCATGGTAATGGTTTTTTAAAATAAATATTTCTTGTCTTTTAGAGATACATACTGAGATATTTATAGGTGAAATGATGCGATGTCTGGGATATGCTTTAAAGTAATACAAGCAGGGATGGGGGAAGTGTAGATGGGGGTAAAGATGAAATAAGATTGGCCATGAGCTGATAATTGTTGAAGCTGAGTGGTGGGTACTTGGGAGTCCATTACTATTGTATCTATTTATATTTATGTGTATGCTTAAGATTTTTGATAATAAAAATACAGATTCTATAGCACCTATCATTTTTGGAGTGTTTTACTATAAATGTATAAACCTTCATAACAATCAACACTGGAGGTATTGAAAACAGGACACATCTCTCCTACAAACCAGAGTTTCTCCTGAATTCCCTGTTGCAGCTAACTGTACCATGCAATCTCTTAGTCACCCAGTATGAAGATATTCTACATCCAGCTATCCATTGAATCAGGTTACTTCTGTTTAACTATCTATTGCATTAGCTTCATCCCCACTTTTACTTCAGGCTCTCATGATCTGTCTTTTGGTGGTATTAAATATTTGTGGAATGAATGAATGAATGTAGGCCCTGGATACTTCTGTCATAACACATCTTATACTGCCTTATAATTCCTTTTTATTTATCTCTGTCCCCTTTTAGATTTAAAGTTTTATAAAGGCAGAAACTGAGTCTAGATCACCATTGTGTCCCCAGCAACTAGCACAGTGTCTGACATAAATCAGGCCTTGGATATATACTTATGGAATGAATGTATTAATTAACCTGTCATCTTAAGTGTTCTCCAGGATTGCTAGCTCCATGTTGGCTAATTCAGCCTCCATCTCCTTTCTGGACGAGTTGTTCTAAACTGTAAATGTGACTGTAATTCCTCCATCAATAGCAGTCCCCCATCAGGATATCGTTCAGACATTTACACATGAAATCCATGGGCCTTCATCATGCAGGTCCTGCCAGCTGCTCTCTTCTCCTTCTTCTTCTCGTTATCCCACCATCCCACAGACTACTGGTATCACTTACTTACTTTATGCCTCCTTTCTTCTGAACGTTTCCTCTCTGGGAATGTCATCCCCACTTACATTTTAAATATGGCGCATCTGGGGATTCTTTCCTTAAGCTGGGGAGGCCGAGGTAGTCAAAGCCACTCTGCATTGCCACAGGTGAGGTAGCAGAGAATGTGACAGTGTCCTTGCTCGCAACATGCAGACTCCACCTGGGCTGTTGACAGCCATTTCTCTTACCATTTCCCTCTTCATTGGCAGTGAGCATCTCTAGAGCAGGATTTATTTATTTAACATCTTCACTTTATCTAGCAAATAGAAAGAACCCAATAAACATATGCAAAACGAGCAAATTCAATACTGTATGTTTTTGCTAAATGAGTGAGTGATTTTTTCATAAAAGATGTTAAATCAGTGATACACTTGCCAGTGTAGCCAAGGTGGTTTTGTACATTTGCCTCAGGGTTCTGTATTTCCTTCACAGTGTTGTTAGCAGGTCCGAAGACAGATCCCTGAATTGTATAAATCTAATAATGAAATGATGAGGTTAAAAAAAAAAAAAAAGACCTTTATTTGAACCAAGGGGCCAAAATAAACATGATTCTTTTGTTTTCAGTAGTTCAGTTTTTCTTTAGTAATAGAAATAATTCCGATGATAATTTTTATGAAACCTTGGGTTAGCGTCTATGGAGATTGTCAGTGACAAGAGATGTCAAAGCTCCAACATAGCCAGGTCTTTGATTTTTAGTTATACATTTTGTAAAAGAGCCAGCCAACGTACAAAAACACTGGAAAATAAAATCTCTTATTATGTGAAAATGAATGTTAGAGCTTAAGAAGGTCATAAAGCTTGTTTTTGTTTTGCCCTCTTCCTTTGCAGATATGTCTTCTCCAACTGCTATGAAGAAGCCTGAAAAGCCATTATTCAGCTCGACATCTCCACAGGATTCTTCCCCCAGATTGAGCACTTTCCCCCAGCACCATCACCCCGGAATTCCTGGAGTTGCACACAGTGGTGAGGAGTTTCAAGCATCAAGGAGAAGCTTCCCTCTTGTCTGTAGGGCCCAAACCCTCAGGATGTGGAGCCAGTGTTTATATTTATAGCTATGGTGACCATACTTCCTCAGCCAAAGAGGGGAGGAGGGCCATAATTAATCAAATATCTTTTTTATCAATTCATGAGAAAAGATTTTCAGAGCCATACAGCTGAAAAACATTTATAGATGTGTTTTTAAGTTGCCTTTATTGGAAAGTTTACAATCAAAAGGAATTAGAAAACACAGACTACATAGTTAACTATAGCCTCAGCATTGGTTCTAACTCTAAACATTTTACTAAGGAAAAGATTGATTTCAAGTATGTTGCTGAGTTTAGAGTATCTCTGAAGGCATTAAGATACACAGACATGATTTCCATAGATGTTCTTTTCTATATACAAATCAATATTTAAGTAATTTTTTGGAAATGAAATTAATTAAAAAATAAAAGAGGTATTTTTCTTTGATAGCTGTTTTATATGCACACATTCTTCCTGTGGGATAAAACCAAAAAGCCAAACCTATTGCTGTTGAGTCGATTCCAATTCATAGCAACCCTGTAGGACAGAGTAGAACTGCCTCATAGGGTTTCCAAGAAGCAGCTGGTGGATTTGAATTGCCTACTTTTTTCGGTTAGCAGCTGAGCTCTTAACCACTGTGCCACTAGGGTCTCCATTTAAGCTACAACTAATACTAAATTCTCTCTCAAAAACTAAAAATGAGATAAAATTAGTAAGGAATATTGGATACTTTCTACTTATTACTCTTAAGTGCTACACAAGAGTAAACTGAATTTTCGGTAGAGAAAGTTTAATACGTAAATGTTTATAAAAACCGGTTGCCATCGAGTCAATTCCAACTCATAGCAACCCTATAGGACAGAGTAGAACTGCCCCATAGAGTTTCCAAGGAGCACCTGATGGATTGGAACTGATATTTATAGCAGTACTCTATTTGCTTTAAATTTATAGTTAGGCAATTCCTTATCCTTCACACCAGTGGAATCTGGTTTTTACATCTTTATTCAAAGGATATAGCATCTTTTTAAAGTCTTTAGCTTTGGTTTGTAAGTGTATGTCAATATCTATTGTCACTATACTTTAAAAATGCATGGCTTTTATTGTTATCATTAAGTAATATAAAATTAAGAGGGGAATATACAATTTAACGTGGTATAAGAATTTTTCTGTTTATTCTCTGTACTGCTAGTATATAAATCAGTAACAATTTCATAGATTTTAACACTGAATATTTGAAAAAAATTAACTTAGAAGTCAAATAATCGATTTATTATGTCTGGTTAAAATATTCATATTTCTAAATCTGCAAAAAATTAAACAGTACCTTTTTATATAATAAAACACGGGAGACTTAGATAAGTCTATTATCGTGATCCTTCATCAGCTATTTGTTCAATACTTAATACGTTAGGGCTTGTCTTAGGCACCCGGACATGAGAGAGAGTTTCTGTCCTGAAGGAACCTCATGGTCTAGTGGGGAGATAGGAGGACCAAGTCATCAGCTAGGCATCTCATGTGAACAGGACTACATGTTTGCAGGGGGATTAGATGTCTGGAAGAGGTATGTTCTGAACTAAAGTTGGAAGGATGAGTTCAGCACAAAGAAAGTATAACAATCCAGGAGGAAAATGTTTCAGAGACAATAGCATGTATCCATGCAGGAGGTCATTGCAGCAAGGACTGCATCTTAATGTGGCCAGAGCATAGCCTGTGGGGAGAGCTCAGCTGGAGACGAAGCCAAAGAAGTAAGGAGGACTGGGTCCTAAGGCACCTTTGTTATTGTTAGGTGCCCTCAAGTCGGTTCCGGCTTATAATGACCCTGTGTAAGAAAGAGCAAAACAATGCCTGGTCCTGTGCCATCCTCAGAATTGTTATGCTTGAGCCCATTGTTGAAGCCACTATGTCAATTCATCTCGTTGAGGGTCTTCCTCTTTTTCACTGACCCTCTACTTTACCAAGCATAATGTCCTTCTCCAGGGACTGGTCCCTCCTGATATCATGTCCGAAGTATGTGAGATGAAGTCTTGCCATCCTTGCTTCTAAGAGCTTTCTGGCTCAACTTCTTCCAAGAAAGATTTGTTTGTTCTTCTGGCAGTATATTCAATATTCTTCACCAACACCATAATTTAGAAGCATCAATTCATTGTTCTTATTCATCGTGCAACTTTCACATGCAAAGACTTCCAGACTAAGACTAGGAAGAAGGAACTAGCTGTCTACTTCTGAAAAAATTAGCCAGTGAAAACCTTATGAATAGCACTAGAAGGCCCCTTAGGGCCCTATATAGCCATGAAATCATTGGGATTTTATTCTGTAGGCAGTGGGAAGCCACTGAAAGATTTTTAGTGGAGACGTTACATGATTATAGTGTTACTTTTAAAAAAATCATTGGTATAGGACCATAAAGGATGTATCGGAGAGAGCAAGACTGGAGGAAGGAAGCCATCTGGCAAGAAATACATTCATGCATGTATGGACGAATGGATGCCTTCTTTTATAATGATAGAAAACATTTTCTGTATTGTATTTTGCCTTATTTTTTTTGAAGAACTAGAATGATTTTATTGATTAGATAATTGTCTTAGTTTCCCAGGACTACCGTATCAAAATACCACAACGTGAGTGGCTTTAAAGAATAGAAATTTGGGAGGCTAGGAGTCCAAGTTCAGGGCATTGGAAGATCCTTCTTTGTCTCTTCTAGTTTCTGGTAGCCCCAGAGTTTCTTGGCATTCCTTGGCTTGCAGCTATAATTAAATCGAACTGAGATGAAGACACTAAAGACAAAATCCCCAATTTTATGTGGATGTTTGTATTGCCTTCAATTATACCTTCAATTGTGTATGCTTCTTGAAGTCATACTTCAGAAAGGAGTTTTGCTCTAAGAAATATGCAAATTGTTTTCTGCAATGCATCCCTTTGATTGGGAATACTCAAAATTCAGTGGGGGAAGAGATCCCATAGTGCACATGTTCAAAATGTACTCTCTGCTGCCCTATCCCTGGAGGTACTTATTCAGTAGGTTGAGCAAAGTTATGACCATAAACTTGAATTTATGATTGCCTTATGATATATACTCTTAATTTCTTATATCTTCTAAAAAACTTTCTTTGGGGGAGATAAGCAATATCCTTTAAAAAAAATTTTTTTTTTTTTTGCACATAATTACAAAGTTGGAGATAAGTCATACCAGAAGATTTTATGTATAGGTCATGGAAAAAAATTTATGTTTTCATATTGTTTGGTTTGCTAAGATATGCCATAAAGCATTAAACATTCATAATTCCCTATAACTAAGTTTGAAATATTAAATAGAAACAGACATTTAATCTTCACTTCTAGGTATTTTGGTTGATACCCTTAATTTGTGCTTATGTGATGATTTTCCTCAGGATGATAGAGATAATGATTGTACAATTATCTTCTTTTCCTCTCTTTAAAACATGAGGTATATTTAGAAAATTAAACAATAAGTTATCATTATACTAATGATGAACTAAAGTTCAGTAAAATTCAACATTACTCATATTGCATGTGATTTCTGTAGTATTATTCTTTATAAAATATGTGATTTATGGGTAAGTTAACATGTGAAAGGTTTAATTTGCATTGGCATGGTTTTTATTCTTGGCTTTACCTTAACAACATCTTTTAAGCTACATGTAGAGAAAGTTAGGGTAGGACGAACAATAGTTATAGACTACAGCTCTTGATTTTGAAAGGAACTTTTTCATTAGGAGAAAGTGTTCCCAGGACCCTGTGATGAATGTTCATAAGCATTTATACAGTGATCGTGACATTATTCCTTATTAATTATTAGCTCTCATCTAAACAACCACCAGCTAGTATTTATGGGGGAAAGATTTATTTAAAATGGGATTATACTTCCGTTTTCATTTTGGTAGAAAATCCAAGGATCTTGTGCTCTCTGATTCATGCGGTAACTTGGTCTGGATTTCATAAAGAATGTATTTTGCTGGGAGGTAACTTTGTTCAAAGAAGTGTTTTAACCAGTAATGGCATAACTCATAAAAGAGAAACTTGTTTTTGTAATCATTCGTGGACCTAGTAAGCAGGATTGTTAGTCTTCTAGAGTGGGGGTCGTGTCTCTGCGTGCTTATCAGTACCGGCACTGAGAACAAATGTAAAAGAATGATTGTTATTGGAGGAGAATTTGGTTTAAATCCTGAAAACATTAATGAATGACAGCCGATTTGATAGGTCCACAAGCTGATGAATCAATCTCTTCTTTCCTCTGCAGTCATCTCAACTCGAACTCCACCTCCACCTTCACCGCTGCCATTTCCAACGCAAGCTATCCTTCCTCCAGCCCCATCCAGCTACTTTTCTCATCCAACTATCAGATATCCTCCCCACCTGAATCCTCAGGATACTCTGAAGAACTATGTACCTTCTTATGACCCGTCCAGTCCGCAAACCAGCCAGGTAAAAATGAGAGAGAAAATGTGATTAGAACCTAAGGGATATGGAACAGGGCTAACTCTTAAGGCATGAAGGCTAGTCAGACAGTATGTCTGGCAGAACATCAAGCGTTTGAAATCCATCTTCAGGAAGTGTCACGAGGACGCAATACGTTTTCATTTAAACGTGGCTGACTGACAGGCAGGAAGTGTGTTGCCACAAAGGGGCATATTTGTGACGACGTTTTTGGTTTGATATTTTTGGGTTTTCATTGACTGAAGAGACAGTTTATGCAGAAAGTACACTGACAAAAAAGCTCTGAGTTGGAGTTCACACCTCTGAAATACCTGGTATGACACAGAGGCAAAGTGCTTATTTTAGGCAGGAGCAAGGTATGCGCTAAAATAAACACACACAAAAGAATTTACAGTTGTATTTATAGGCCAACTATTAGGCATTAAAATAAGCTTCGCTAATGTAAACATTTTCAGTGTTTGATGACTACTTGAATATTCTTTGCACAGACTGACTACATTTAATAATGAGTGACAGTACTAGAAGCATCTTTTCTTTTGTAAACAGTGTACAGTCATTTTAGAGATTCATGGTAAGTGTAGTGACTCATGCATATTTTTCACTCACCAAAGATGTGGTTCCTCCTATGGAGAGGTCATTTTGTAGGGATTTGGTAATAAGAGTAGATAGTCTTTGTGCCAGTGCTGGATGCTGTCAATGACTGTAATATCTAAGATCGGTGGTAATGTAATTTTGATCTTATGGTCTGGTATTTGGCTTTGCTGCTTTACCTCTAAGACTATTGTCCACTCCTTCTTATATCTTTTAATGCTTTGGGGATATTTACAAACATTCTGTTATTAATGCTGTTTAGTTATTAAAATGGCAGTAAATCGGATGTGCATATTAATTCAGAATTAAAAACAGAAAGTGTGGAACGAGTCCCTCTTGACTTAATGTTATTGTTAAAATGAAGCAAAATGATCCTCTCTGAACGTTTGATTTTGAATAACAGCATATCCAGAAATCTTTGGGTTATTTAAAAAGTTACATTTACTTAGTCCCATTGACTAATATACTTAACTAGTGTTCCTGAATTTTGAATTTGAAGTTAAACCGACTGTTTGTATTTTAGAAGAAAATTTTCAAACGGTGTAGTACTTTCAATGACTCTCACAATAACGACAACTAAGTAAAACAGTGGGATCTTAGTATATCAGTTTAGAAATTAAATTTGCTGTCAGAGCCTGGATTCAAACGTCTCTGTTCCATAGAGCATTTTGCTAGACTCAGCTGGGAACAGTGCATACAAGGTCTGATTTTAATTTGTGTAGAATTTCCATGAATAACAAAGTCTAATTAAGACATCCATTAAAAGTCCTTAACGTTAATTCAGTGTGGAAAATCTTAGAGTTCCGTTGGTATTTTTTTTTTTTTTAACTGATGTCTTAATTAGGCACTGTTAGGGGAAAAATTATGCAAATTAAAATCAGGCCCTTAGTGTTACGCATTTTCTTTAATTATTCAGTGCTTGTTTTAAGTACATTTCAATTTCTTTATAAGTTAAGAGGGCATATTAGGTGATAATCTGCCTATATTGCTCTCAGTTTTTCTTCACATTTTCAAGGTAAAGATCCAACTTCTTAGAGAAGCCTCTTACTCTCATCTCAATTTTTTAAAAAAAAAACCCTTCTCAGGATTTTGTATAACAGGAGCAGTGTACTGAGAAGGATCATCCTTTCAAATGCTATGTCGACTTCATCTTCAGGTAGACCTCTCTCTTTTCATATCTGCAGTATGAAAGCTCGTTTATTAACAGCCTTAAGAAACAGAAGCTTAATAGTGTAGCTTCATCTGTTTAAATGAGTAGAAAACTAAAGAAAAATAACTTTCACATTTTTCTGACCCTGAGTCTCAAAAAACTTATCTGCATGGGCGTAGTAATTCTTTTTTTCATCACTTCTATTATATTTAAGTAAGAGAAATGTTTGTCGGTTTACGTAGATTGTGATTTCATTCCAGTGGACAAAGCTTACAGAATGGGCAGGGTATTATCCTATTCTTTGGAAGCATTTTCTAGAAATCACTGTCATTCTGCTTCTGTTCCACTCTCTCGGGTAGGTGCTCTCAAGATGTTTTGGTAAACGCTGTATCCAGAAACATTTTTCGTCACTGAATGTACCACCAATGACAAATGAGACCGTTCTTCTTTCTTTAGTAGGATATATAGTCACTTGTATATGTTCGAATAACCAGAAGTTGATGGTCTGCTTTAGAAACAACCTACTTTTTTCCCCTTGGAAGGAAAAATGGATCTTTATACTACACGTCAAATTTGTTTTTGTAGGAACATCATATCTGCTTTGATTCCTTAACTCTAACTGAAAACCACTTAATATGTGTTTCAAAATAGGACTCTTGATATTCACCTTTTTTGTTCTAGAAATTGAAGAAAATGAGTACTAAACTAGTTCACTTATACTAAACTGTTCCTTCCCCGTATCCCCTGACACTGTACTCGTTTTGATAGTTAAGTGAAGCAACTGAGATACCTTTTCCTCCCCACAGCAATTTGGAGATTAATTGCTTTACTGCTGTACAATTATAGTGAGACAGTCATGCTATTCAATGGAATATTTTAAATAAAATCAGTTTAAGACATAACCCTCCCATAGGTTTCCGCAAGGGAAAACTATGGTCAATTTTCCTGACATAATGTTAAATACCTAAAATTACACGTGATGAATAGTCAGGATATTCAAGAAGTCCACTTCATTTCTAGAATAAATAATGCAGCCACTGAGGAACTCAACCAAAGACTTAGCTCATGTCTCTAAGTCCCAATATTTAAGTGTTGTTCACTGTTCATCTTTTTCTCTATAGAAATAGTGTACGCGCAGTAGTTCATGTGCAGGTATTTAGATCAATGTTCCGCTTCATTGCCCTCTTTGCCTTGAACAGTTACGATGATAAAGACTAAATATTTGTGGAAAAGAATGTCCTAGCAAATTGTGACATACATGATACAGTGGAGAAACCCAACATCAGAGTAATAAAGAATAGCGTTCTCTGTCTAGAAAAATATATTCCAGTATTTCTTCATACAGTGTACCCCTTAAGATTTGTCTGCTATCACTTAAACACTTTTCGTACCCAGGGACTAAAGCACAGATAATAATATCTTTTCGATCATTGACGAGGGGATTTTCTGAGTGAATTCCCACAAATGTCAGCAATCATTTATTGTATGTAACTCTCTACGTACAACAGTGGAAGAGTAATTCAAATAATAATTTGATTTTTCTCTGTTTTACTTCAGTACATTTTAATTTACTTTTAAAATCTTTCACTTGTAGGTCTATGGTCAGTCCTAGTTCAGCATTTTATATCATTGTGTGGATTTGAAATTTTTTGAGGCTTTAGATCTCATTCTGTCTCTTTGTGTGAGTAAATCACCAAAAGTTAAATGGAGATTCTAGACTCTAAGCTGCCTGATGTGTGTGTCAGAGTGTGCTTGTGTGTGTGAGACAGAGTTTTTGAATGTAGAAGAATGGGCCTTGAGGATAAATGATGGGAACTATAGCATCTGATGTGTTTCATCTCCCAGATATTCTTGTGTTCCCTTCTGTCAAGTGATACCATCATTTAGGTGAAAACTGTTCCAGAAGCCAAAACGACTCATTGTAGAGAATGAAGAGCAAAAAATAAGGAAGCACTGGGTTCTGATTCTAGCTAGCTCAGTAAGGGCTTCCATTTTAGCCTTGGGCTACGCATTTAAATCTTCTCCTGTGTTTTCTAGGCTACTAAATAAAAGGACCAAGTCTACCTGACTCTCAGGGGTGGTGTAAAGATGAATTAACGTATACAGAGTGCTTTGAAGATGAAACACTTCTCTTAAATGCTGTTCATTCTTATTACTACTAACCGCTGACTGGCCACTCTGACTCAGACTTGAGAGAGGCCTGTGTGGCGATCGTGCACAGTGTGCAGGGTCGACGCGGCAGCGTGCGGAGTGGAGTTGTTGGACAAGATGACTGCCTTTTGGATTGTTTCACCCGGCGTTCTGTTTTTGTTTTGTAGCCTAACAGCAGTGGTCAAGTAGTAGGGAAAGTGCCTGGCCATTTCACTCCTGTCTTGGCACCCTCTCCCCATCCCAGTGCAGTGCGACCTGTGACTCTGACCATGACAGATACTAAACCCATCAGTACATCCACTGAAGGTGAGGCAGCTTCACCTACAGCAACCAGTAAGTATTTCTGTAGGAAATGAGAAATGTCCATCAAAGGCACCATTGGATATCTGATCCAAGGTGGAAAACACTGCAACTTTTCCAGCTACCTGACCAGATGGAGATTTCTCATTTGTGCGGAATGGGCAGGCATGTCTGTGGCCTGGCTGTCACATGCTCTCTCTTATCAAAGTTCAATCAGTGCATCATATTTGAAAAGGGAGAAGCTTACTTATTTGAGTAAACAGCTATTATAAAACAATCAGTCATGCCTGCTTGTTCAAGGTATACATCTAACACTGAATAACAGAACACAGTGTACAAGGTTTTTATATCACCCAAAGAGAGATTAGATAATTGTTACTTATTTGAGCATTCCTATAGAAATCAAGTCCCTTCACTAGACAGACTGAATCAGTACCTCTGTGAGATAATTACATGTTTACATTATTGTAGGTTATGTTGTTGTTAGAAACAGTCACACAATGTGGGGTGCAGGCAAGAGCATTTCAAAGCCGAGTATCAGACACATGACGCTACCGGTACTTTCATTATCTGTGACTTTTTTTTTTAACTTTTTTAAAATTATTTTACCTATCATGGTACATCAGATGCTACGCTTTTAAGCGTGGCCCTGACATTCTAAAATGTCAGAGATTCAGCCAGTGCACGTACATAGCACATACATTCTTGAGCTAAGTGATCCCTTTGCTTATTCATATAGAATATATAGAAGTGTACAAGGAATTAATTTTCGATTGGCTTCAGCGAACTACTGGCTTTGTAGAACTGGGGCTGATGTGTACAAGTTGTTGGTAAAGCGGAATGAACAGGACCCCAGTAGGAGAAATTAACATGCTCCCCATCAATTGTACATATCTCTTAAATCCAGACCTTCTCTTTTCTTTCCTAGAGCAAGAAAATCCCCATGCTCTAGAAATTACTATGTGAAATTCCAGAGGCACTCAGAGGCACCACTGGCTCATTCTTTCTCAGCCATTGGAAAGATCCTCTTTTTTTTTTGTGGCTTCTGAAAGACTAGAGAAGAATCATATCTATCCCCCTCCTCCAGAAAAATAGGCAGTGTTTTGAGTATACAGTGATTTCAGCATTTTTATTTCTCAAAATTCGTGAACTCCCATAGACTAATAAATCCATAGAGGCTTGTAATGCCTATGAGTAATCATTGATACTTAGTAGCTTGTTTGTTGCTGGAGGGCTCTATACTAGTGACTACTTCCCAGAATGCTCAGATGGATAAGACCCAGCTGAGAAGACTAAAAGTTCTTTTTTTGTAAAGATTAGTTATGTACCTTTCACAATCGCTAAAACAATGTGTCCAAATTTTACAAGTGATATCATTTAATCTTTGGGCAAAGTCAGCATTTTAAATAAAAGCAATTAGAAAATACAGATTAAAACACACACACACACTACACACTTAAAAAAAAAAAAAACTAGTACAAGACTATCATAGGATAAATGATTAAAACCTAGTTCCAGAAACTTCTGGTGCTTACGCTCATAGTAACATTAATAGATGAGATTCAGAGGAGGGTCAGACCCTGATGATCACAGCTCATTTCAACCTGTTAATGAATTGATTTATACTCATATACAGGTTGATCAGAAAGGGATCAGATCTATTAACATTACAAAATATTCAAAAGGAATACCTTGATTGTATAAAGATGACTACATCTTCCCATTTTTCCTAAATAAAAGAAATACAGTGAGTAGTTTTTCTTTTCTATAAATAAATTAACTCACAGCTCCATTTCTCCAGGCACCACTGATAATAAGAAACTGATCATTTAATTGTTAAGCCAATAAAATTAAAGAATACAGAGAGGCCAAGACAACCTCTTTCTCACAGGTGAAAAGGAAGAGCGGCACAGACTCCATGCCCACTCTGTATGGGTGGCACTCTTCTTTGGTGCCCATGCTCCTTGTTGGTTTCCAGAAGCCTGGAGATCTAGTAGGAGCCACCAGCTGCTTACAGCTACCCTTGCACCAGCACTTCATTCAGGAGTAATTAAAAGATGACTTGTGAGCATCTTCAGTGTTTTTTAAGAAGTTGGCCAAAAAAAACCCTCAATGAATCAAATTGTCTAGTCCTTCAAATGAACATGGCAGAACTAACATATTGATTTTCTTCAAAAGTCAATTTAAAATTATGTCTGGATTCCTCATTAATCTAATAGTTTTAAACAAAACATGTTAAACTTTCTTCAGAACTATAAATGTAAACGTATGGTCGAAATGTAGTTCTTCTGCTTATTCTGACATGAAACAATGGAATTTTAGTGCTGGGAAGAAATAGATACGTTAGATACACTCCTTTCATAAAGAAAGGAATATCTTTGGCAATAGGGAGAATTTTCTGTGAAAAATTCACTCTGTACCAAAAAGCACTTGTACCAAAAAGTACTTGCGAGGTGAGACCTTAGCAATTTAAGTATTCTGTTAGCATTGACCATATGTATTTACTACCTTATGGCAAAGTATTTAAAAAATGTCATCAACCCCTACTGGACCAGTCAGTCAATACAAATTGATTTCTTGTGCTTACTGAAAGTAAAGATTTAAAAAATTTTTTTATTAAACTTCAGGTCATTTTCACATTAAATAAAATACTGAGCTATTTCATGCTACATAATACAGTAAAAATGGGCTGTTGCTTCATATTAGTAATGTCAGATTTTCTTTTCTCTTTAAGTGAAAGTTTTCATCCCATATCATCAAGCACATCTGCTTAAATCCTGTTATTATAAAGCTTTCACTTTTTCCTGACAGACTTTCAGTCTGCTTTTACATTCAGAATCACAGACCATCGTTGATTATTCCAGTATTAGACACTAAATTTCTGGTAAAAGGTACAGCTAGGAAAGGATCCTTCTATTTAGCCAATCCTTGGTACTTCTGTAGGACTGTAACCAGAATACGTAAGTGTGAGATGCCCACACCAAAGGATGGGATATGGTTTACTGGATAGATTCTTTTTTGGGGGGGTAATTTAGTTGATTGGAAGTCAACTACCATTTCTTTTCTGTCACTTCATAGTATTCACTCAGGCAAAAGAGAAGAGAAATGGAGACACTTAAAAAAAATTTTTTTTTTTTTTTGGTTGCAAATCCCACTTCTGGGTTTCTTATACATGGACAGGGTGTTCATTCTGTAGTTCACAATTTTTATCTTTGTTTTTGTTCTTCCTTAATCAGCCTACACAGCCTCAGGCACATCTCAAGCCAATCGATATGTGGGACTAAGCCCAAGAGACCCATCCTTCCTACATCAGCAACAGGTGGGCAAGTTTCACCCAGGTGTAATGGTGTAGCCATGCTTTCGCATTGGTGCTTTCCTCCACGCTTCCTCTCAGCTCTGGACTCAGAACGGGGTTCATGGGGCTTATGAGACAGAAATTGATCATTTCATTTTCCAAAATATTTTCTCATTTATCCTTTGTTTCTCACCTCTCTGAATAGGGTTTCTCAAATTGGCTCATGACTATTTTCCATCTCTGTCACCTATATTGATTTAACATCCATGAAACTAGTGTTTTAGCCAAAGAATATTTTTCTCAGTCTTCTTGGCTATTGAGAACTTACTAGCTTATAGCTTTCAAAGACAAAGGTTGAAGACTGATTTAAAGCCAATTAGAGTGGGAGCAATATGCATTTAGTGTTTTTGAGCTATTTCATATTTTCCAGATGTTTCACCCCTCATTTTTGTGTTTTAGTCCAAGAAGATGAGTTACAAAGCTAAAATCTCAGACGACACATTATTCCCATTTTTAATAGGTTTAAATTGGTTTACTGATTTCAGATGTGATAAAACAGTTTTTTTTTGGTTCTGCTTTCTTACATCATTTATGTTTCAAGTAGCATTTTAAATTTCACATCTCATTAAAGCTGTAAATTTAATGCAAATGAAGTGTTTACCCAAACTGTGAAAATATACAGCCCAGATTAATGGTGGTTTATAAACAAATTAGCCACTGTCTAAAGCATGGACCATACCAGTACAAAAATCCCATGATTCTAGCTACAGACGACAGAAATAATTCTAAACACTTCAGAATTTAAAAATATTTTATGATGCATGTGTTTGGTGCTCTCAAGTTTTGATAGCAGAACAGTTTGAAATTAATGGTGTGCAAAATATTATATAGGGAAGAATGGGCTATAAGGAAAAAAGAAAGAGCTAGCATTAACTAACTTGCTCTTCATTTATAAGTTGTGTATGCATGAACATGTTACTTTTTATATATGTACTAAACCTGTGCAGGTACTCATGCCTGCTTCTTTAGCTCTAGACTTGTCCACATAGCTATGCTTATTGTGACCACCTTAACTGTGCTTCAGTGTGGAATTCTCAAGTCCTTCCCAGTTGCAGGCCAAGGTGGCAGACTGCATGTATTAAAGGTCACCACATGCTGAGTTCAGAGAAAATCATAAAGATGATCGCTTATTCAAGATACTTGACATTTTGCCAGGTTTAAAAAAAGCAAGACAAAACAAAACAAAAGAGTGAGAACTAACTGAAAACATCTGTACACAGTTATGAAAATACCAAATAATAATTAGTGGTTTTGCCAGCCATTGGCTTTTCAACATAATTCTCTGGAATGTTGCTTTTTTTTCACCTCTAAAATTGCTGTAATATGAAATGTGTTATAATTACTATAATATGGTTCTATTTGACAAATGTATGTGTTCATTGTGTTTTTTTCTTTTTTTTAACATATGCAGGGTTTATAGGTTACTTGTTCTTTTAAAAATCATTCCACATATTTTTAGAAATATTTTTGTCATGGGATTTGCATTATTCTTTATGACATATCTCTAATTTCCAGTTAATTTTTAATTCATTAAAATGTGCCTCCATTATTTAAACCTGTAGCCCCAAACACATTTAGAATATTATAACCAATTCCATGTATTTTGAGGCAGTCTTTCCCCCTCCCTTCCCTAATTCATGACAATTTTGGAGCCTCATATAATTATGATCACAAAATAACAGTTCATTAACATAAAAATTCTTCTCCTTTCACATATCTAAAGATAAATCAGGAAAACTAAGCTAGCATCATACACATATGAATCTTAATGTAGATAGAGTTCAGAGCAAATTTTAATTGAAAAAAATATGAGTTCCAGAACTACAAACTTTTTTTCATCAAAGACCACACCTGGTTATTTAAGTGGGCAGTGTCAAGTGAAGCCCACTTACAATGTAAATATATTTTTGTTGAGTGAAATGTAGTTGGGAGAGACGATGTATATTGATCCTTGGCAGAAAAAAACTGTAAGCTTCATAGCTAAGAAAGTAATGCTCAGTTTTAAATACCATGCAAATGGATGATGTGTCCTCTGTATAATGAAAGTCAGTGCTACTTTTTCAGTTGAAGAAGCCCAATATGGCAAATTCATAATGAGCGACAATTCTGAAGCATGCAGAAAATAAATGTATGTGCGTATCCTACCATACATGTATATTAATAAACTAAGGCTCCCATGAAAAGCCTATTATTTTTCTTTTCAAATGTTAAAAGTATCATAGAGATGACATTTTATGTTTACTACTCAGAGAAGTTGGAACAGAAATAGTTTAAATGACTTCAGTGGAGGAAAGGTTATCCTTTCCTACAGCAGAAATGAGATTGATTTACTGTGTCCTTTCATTACTTTACAAAGATTTAAAAGAGACCACTCTTCTAGCGGCAGGTTCTAAATGCATTTGGTTTAAAGCACTCAATGATGAATGAAAAAGAAAATCAAGGGGTACATGAAATAAAGGCAATCAATCATTTTATATTAGCTAGGAAAAATTCAAAATTAGAAAGGCAATGGTTTTAGTCTGAGCGAGGTCTTTTAAACATTCTCCATTGCCTTTATAATACATGACCCCTTAAGAATAAATATTGTCACCAGGTACATTCTTCACTTCGTTGGTGACTGCTTTATAAAGATTTATCCGTTTAGGTTATGAAAAGTATTGATGTGCATTGTTAAGTGCTATTTTTCCCTAAAAAGGAACTTTAATACAGCCTACATTAATTAGAGTTAACAATAAATTTTAAATTGTTCAGTAATCTTGACTCTCTTATAAATAATCTTTCCACAAAATGACACACATGCAGAACTCTCAATATGGTCATTTCTAACTCACAAGGACACTGACATTCTTAAATTGAGATAGAAAATATTAAAATGAACACTGTATGCTTCCTGTTAGAGTAATACATTCATGTTGGCAAATAGGAATACTAAACTATATGCTTTTGTACCCATCAGCTTAGTACACATACAGTTGTTATTAGTAACTATACAACTTTGTGCTCCTTTTCATAATGGTTATTGCTAATTAGTATTGGTTGCTAACTGTCTCCAAATCCTAGTTTTTTCTGACACTAGAATTTCACCCATCATTGTAAATATGATATCTGATTTAGACCTTAAAACTTAAATCATATGATCACGGGGACTACTTTAAAAAGATGAAGGTACACCAACTGATAATTTTCCATTAAAATAATCCTTTTTCATGAGTTATAAGAATTGGTTCATGCCAGGTAATCAGGACTTTACTTTAAAATTTCCTTTATCTTTTAACACAATCTTGAAAGCTGTTCAAGGTCTAGAACTAGACTGTCTTTGGAATCGTGGCTAAGTTGATGAGTTCACTTTTGGCATGGGGGAAATCTTAAAATCAGAACTTCAGTTGGAACTTCATTCTTAAACTTTTCTATTGGAAGATGGTGTGGTGGCTTGAAGAACTTTTGGGTATTGCTTTGGCAAACTGAACCCTTTTAGTCTCTGCTGAGAAATGTCTTTTTATGGTTTGGAACTTTTTCAGAAATGTGGAGGACCTCCACTCCAGCTTACCTCATAGAAGTTTAGTAAAATCCAGTGTTTCCTTTCTACTTATACTTAATGAATACACTGTGCTTAGGCATCATAACAGGCAATGAAGGAACCACATTTCCAAGCTTTGAGAAAATGCTAATTAGCTAGCAAAGTTTTGAGCGCTGCTTAGAAAATACAGAAATTATTATATAATCCTGTCCAACAATTTTAGTATAAATGGAGAATGAGACAGCTTACTGAATCAGCACCTATTCCTTATTTAGTCAACCTCAGAATGAACTTGCTAATTCTAGGCCTTCTTTCTTTGCTACCACAGAAAGTTTGGTAATATAAGAGGACCTAGTTAATTTGACTATCACCATTATATTTGAGTGTAGTGCGGTAATAAAAGCATAAATCCTTACTATTATACACGAACAAACATTAAAAAAAATTATTGCAAGTTGGAAATAAAAGTTTGCAGCAAAGAAGCTTCTTGTTAAATAGAAATAAAAGATTACAGTTCAAAATAGCTAGTGAAGTGCATATTAACTTTTGATAGAGATTCGAGATTTTTGATGGACTAAATAGGAGGTCACTAAGTGAGATAACAAAGTCAAGTGAGCTGAGTTTATAAGATATTATTTTCATAATCTTAAAGTTACAATCTACTGGCTATATATGCCACCTACTATTAGAGCTAATGAATGAGTGGCCTGATCAATTCAGGTCTTGCATTATTTATCACAATTGCATGGGTCTTATTGGTGCTTGAACTTCAGCATGTTACATCTCTTGCATGACTGTATAATGCTGTAATTTCAGTATCAACTACTGGGCTACCTTATATAGAAATATTCTCAACTCTTTTCTTGATATAATTTTAAAACTAGAATTTGAAAGTACTTTTCATTACACTGAAAATCTCTGTTACCAAAAAAAAAAAAAAAAAAAAAGGCCTTTTTAAGGAATTCTCTTTGTAGGATTTCTTTTTTTTTTAAACTAAGGTATTAGTTGAAATCCCTTTGTAGTATTTGTCCTGGCAAATGGCAAAGCCAAATCTTGGTACATTAAAATCACTGGAAAGGTAGTCTTTTATTAGAGGCAAGCAATTGAAAGGACGCAAGCGGACTATCAACAAAGCTTTTCAATAAAGTCAGGAAGCAGGCTATCAACACTAGGGCTGTTCTTATTGTGTCTGTTATCATAATTGACAGCTTGACGTAAAACCCTAACACATGACTTCTGGGTAGGTATGTAAATGGATAAGAGGTCACTTTTCACATATGCAAGCTGGAAAGGAAACACATTTAAAGGAAATTTCAGTCAAAATAATGGCTGTGCAAATGTTTAGCTTTTTGACTAGATCTTTAAAAAAAAAATGCCTTCCGTGATCTGTTTTTTATCATTCATTCATTTATTCACTTATCTTTACTGGTTAGCAAAGAATAACATCAGATAAGCTATTTCAATTAATGTAAAAATAAAATTATGCCTAATGGAACCTTACACTTAAGTTAACAAAAGCACAAGGGAAAATTGATCTTCCTTTCTGAAAATTTAACTTAAAACAATCTAAGTTAAATCAGAGAAGTAGAGGAAATTCTGAAGGTTACCTTTGCAGATATTTTAGCCTTAAATATTCTTGGGCTGCATTTGAAGGATAAGGTAGGAAAGAAACAATGATAGGCAAACTGGTGTAATGGGTGAGAACCAAGGATTAGGAGTCAGGTGGTTTGGGTTTTAGTGTTGACATGAACGGAGCATGTCTAACCTTTGACAAATCCTTAAATCTTGCTGTCCTTTGTCCTTATCTTGAAAAGGAAAATGATGAGGTTGAACTTCATGATCTCCAAGTTCCCTTGAAACTTTGAATTTTACAAGTTAAAGTAGCCTCCTAGTAAAACTTTCATTTTCTGATAATTAACATACGATTTATGGTTAGTAAGGAGTTCCTGAGTGGTGCACATGGTTAATGCATTTGGCTGCTAACTGAAAGGTTGGAGGTTCAAGTCAACCCAGAGGCACCTTGGAAGAAAGGCCTAGTGATCTGCTTCTGAAAAATGAGCCATTGAAAATCCTGTGGAGCACAGTTCTACTCTGACACACAATGGGGTCGCCATGAGTAAGAATCAAGTCCATGACAACTAATTTTCTTTTTATGTTTATTTAGTGCATGGACTATGTGTACCTATTTCATTTAATTTTGTGCTGATGTGCTAATTAAATATCAGGCAGCATGGGTTTCAGAAATTGACTTGGAAGTAACTTTAAGGTGCTAGGACAATCTTAAACATTTTTTTTTTCTTATTTAAAGTCACACTTTTAACGCATATTTTCATTCTGAGCAGATCGCTGCTGCAGTAAGGTTACATATTTATACACAGGCCATTTTATTTGTTCCATAGCAGACAGTTAATAATGGTAATCAAATTCTACTAATCTAAGAGTTAAGAGAAAAGTATGAATATTGGAGTAGTAATCTTTTTAAGTCTCCTCCAACCTCACCCCTACCTCCATCCCAAATCTTTTTCCTTGAGGCAGATCTGGAGAAATGAAGAAACCCAAGAGAACATAAAACACACCTTTCAAGATATCCCCCTGAGGGTCACTCTGTGCTTAAAAAAAAAGTGAAAAAGTAAATTTGCCTTGTTGATTACTCTGTTTACAGTTTAATGGTTTATTGGTACAACTGAGAGCTGTTGTCATCACGAGGGACTGTTAGTACATCACTCTGTTTGCTAAGCCTAGCAAAGTAGGACATTTTGCTTACCTTCTGTCTTTTGTTCCCTAAGCTAATTGCTATGCATTTAACAGAAGTCCCTGTTAATAACAGTGGAAGGCCCTCATTTGAGCAAACAAGCTCTTACTCAGAAGTCACAAACAGTATTGATCCTTTATGGCTATCGGCTACTTTCATGACTATTTAAGAGTAGTGTAGGAAAGGATAATGAGACAAATATGAGGTGCCCGTATTTTAGGTGTTTCCCCCTAAGCAGATTTCTGAAGGAAGCCAGATAGTTCCCATTTGTGTTTTTTGGAAACAAGCTCATTTGAGTTGGGCCAGGAGCAAGGTTCTCATTCCAGACGCTTTATAGAACCCCACCCCAAGAACACGTGCAATAGAAACTATTGTCGTTAGGCGCCGTCAGGTGGCTTCCAACTCATATTAACCCCACATGACAAGAGTAGAACTGCCCCACAGGATTTTCTAGGTTGTAATCTTTACAGGAGCAGATCGCCAGGTCTTTCTCCCATGGAGCTGCTGGGTAAGTTCAAACTACCAACCCTTTGGTGAACAGCCAAGCCCTTAACTCTTGCACCACCAGGGTACCTTCATTTTTCACCTGTTTGGACTATTTCAACCTTTCGCCTTTATCGACAGCTTTTTGGAAGAGAATCTTACTCCTTTCACCTTTTGTTTATTTTTATAATTCCAAGCATACTTCTTTCAATGTCATTTTTACCTAATTTTGTAGACAGAATATAATTTCATATTGGAAGTGTTTTACCAATGAAAAGAATTAACGTGGTTTATATGCGTGTGCAGTTTTGTAGGGGTATGTGTGCAATCAGGTCTGCCAAAGAGTCTATATTGTTACAAAAATAATGCTCACCACCTCTGTTTACAAATGCTTTAACAGACTAAATTTGTAAACTAACTTGCAACTGGTGTTTTAAATGTGATTACTGTTGGGAAAAAATAATTTCCTGTTTTTAACGGGAAAATATTTGAGGAAATCATTCCAGTGTTATTGAAGTTTTGAACTTAGGAAATTTTTATGGAAGTGAAAAGAACATATTTGTGTATCATGTTAAAGGTTTTTAGATTTGAATTAAAAAAAAAAAAAAAGAATTGATACTTCAGTTATCTAACCCAGATCTTACAAGGCAGAAACTGAGGTTGTAAGACAGTTACCTATTATCTAATGTAAAATTCTTTTTTATTAGGAGCACTGAATTATACTAATATCAAGAATATTTAACATTTTCCAAAAGAAGCTTAAATATACCTAATATTCACCTTTCATTACCTAGAGTCTGTTCAAATTTCACTGAGTCAGGACTATCTTGGTCAAACAGGATTCCTAGGAATTGCAGTTCTTAGGAATTACTATCATGGAAATCTGGTGAATAGGTGATTTCCATTTTAATTATTTAATTTTTTCCCACCCATACCATCACCTTTAAAATTTCACTTCATCAGAAGGTTTATTAATTTAAAAATGCTAAATGAAGAGAGAGACTTTTTTGTCAAGTAACCTGGCTAAAGTTAAGTTATAGCGTACATACAAGCACGTACAAGCGTATTTGCCTCAGAAATTTTGTAAATGTTGATAATGCTTGTCTATATTCTAAATAGATAATCAGGATTAAAATTATATTTTATATTTTTGGTAATTAAAAGGAAATTAATTCATTGCTAATTAGTAGCCTGCCAATTTCTTTGGCATTAAATTATTGCTATATGTGTTCAGTGATCATTTGGAATATATTTAAGCATATTTTTTTGTTTGCTGGAAAATATTCCTATTGTATATATATTAAATATAAATGAAAATGAATAGCTGTAATTTAGGTTTAACCTCTTTGAGACTATTTTTACGCAAGAAAAGTGAAAAAAAAATGTTGATCTTAAGTGTTCAGTATGTGGTCAAAAACAGCCCACATGACATTGAGGGGGAGGTAAAAATAAACAAAACAAAACCACATAACAGCAACATCAACAACAAAAAGCTACCAGTTAATATACGCACCTTTCCAAGCAGACATTGTGTTCTGCAGATGTCTGGTTATGAAGCTAATCAGTGAGTGATGTTTAGGTTGACCTGGCCTCGTCAAAGTCTATTTTCTCTCTGAAAAGTTCTAAAATCTAAGCTGAGAGCCCTATGAACACTAACCTGAAATTAACCATTAACAGAATTAACAACCGTGAGGCCTAAATATACTCCTTCCCTCCTCCTTTCTTGAGAATCATTTAATTGATTCAAAATCAGCATTTTCATTGACAAGGGCAGAATCAATGAATGGTCCCTAAGGTAATCTTTATTGAAAAATCGGGTTTCTTGAACTGTTTTCTGATTGTTTTCATAGTATTATATTTTTGTTTTTGTGTATTTTGAAAGAGACAACTGTTTCACTTTGTTGCTGTAAAAAAAATTTCAAATGGGCCCATCACAACGAATTTCTAGTTAGATGACCCATTTTTGAGAACATTTTAAAAGTCTTGCCTATTGCCTCTCACATTCTAGACTCTCAGCAAATGTACTTCTTTAAAATTATCAATGTCTTCTTTTGATTTAAAATTAATCAAGTATGCATTTTATCCTTTATGCAAGTATTATGATCCATTTTAAGAATAAATATTTTTCTCTATGATTTAATATATTTACTGGTTAATGACTTCTTTATGAGATGTGTCCTGAGCTAAATCTCTATCATCTATCGTATCTACGTATCTGTCTGTCTATCTATCTGTCTATATACATGAAAGAATTTTTTTTCAGTTCTTTATATTATAAAAGTATTTTTTACCAGAAATATCAGCATAATTAAAACACAGATTTTAGAAATTTTAAGTAATACTATTGGGGCCTCATAGATCTGTAGAGAAACGAGCAAGCACTGTCACTGTAAAACCCCAGAATCACTATTACTTAGAGTGTGCAGAAACAGAAACTCCGAAGTCCAAAAGGAAAAGTAAAGATTCTTCATAGCCGTATTTTAAAGCTATAACATTATACAAAGAATTAAAGGAACTTATCCAAGTTTAAAGGCACTTTGACTCCAATCATCATCTTATAGACTATCTCACTGCAAAGCAGCAAACAATGCTGTATGAATTGCTGTGAATAAGTCATCTTTTCAATGAAAAATGCTACTCTGTGCAAGATGCAGTTAATTTACAGCATGGCTGTCTAAAGGTTAAAAACCCATGATTTTCTAGTGTGTTTTTCCCCCCAAAGCCAGATAAGTTTACTTTCTTAAGCATAAAAATAAGCAGTATATCTTTTCAATAAATCTGCTAGCACTGTAGGGCAGCTGTTAACCAAACAGAACTGGATAGGGTTACTGGAACAATCTCTGAAGGGCAGAGCTGATGATTCGGAGATCTGGGAAGAATTTGTTTCAGCTTGTATTCAGTGCATTCCTCACCCTATTCAGATGTAATAAAGTATTCTAAATGCCATTACTCTGAGTTGGAAAATAAGAGTAGAAATCCTTACCAACTCTTTCTAAACAATGCCACTTTGAGTAAAACAATATTAGTAAACATCTAAAAACTGTTAAATACCTTGAGAATTGTAAACTCAGGGAGAATGGTTGTAGGGTGGGGCATTTTTCCTCTAAACTGCATGTCTTCTATGTTTTGCAAACCGCATGCTTAAAAGTTATTGATTATTTTACCTCAGTGCCGATTATTTGGTATGTTGCATAGGAAAAAAGCATTTTTATTTTCTTTCTAAAATATATCTCTCTATTGAACATTAACGTTTGCTTTTATTTCAGCTCAATTTGTACGCTAATAATGGCTAATTGTTATGTTCTAAGCACTCGTTTCTCTTGTATGCTTTAATTACTAGAGAAGCATATTGCAATAGCTTTTTTTTTCTAAAAAAGAGTCTGTAGGAATATTGCTTCTTAGAATAAGATTTTCTTTTGCTTTTTTTTTTTTCCTTTAAGTTGCCTCTTGGGAAAGTAAGGTTAATGCCATGTACAATACTAGTTTGCATGTATTCATTTAAATACTAAAAACTGTAGTACTGCTCGATCCATATCTGACTGCTAGGTTTCAATTGACAGCTGAGGATTTGTGACTGGACCATGAATCAAAACGGCAGGCATTTATACCCCAGTACCAGTGAGGATACATTGGGAATTACTTGGCAAAGGTAACATTTTAATTATTTCCAACCCTACACTTAGACCTAAAAATTACATGAGCTATAGTGTTTGTTTTTAACTAGCTTTACAGAAAATATATGTTAACAATTTAGCTGTTTTGGCTATCCTATCCCTCTTCTCTCCCCCCACCCCCCTTGATTTCTTACTGAAGTGCAACATCAAATTAATTTGGGACTATAGCGTATGTTAACTGATGATCGGGTTTTCTAAGTGCTGGCAAATGTTTTAAACAATTTATAATATTGTAGGAGAAAATTTGCCACTTAGATTTTAGAACCCGAAGAATGAAATCACAGTTTTAAGGAAGATTTTCAGCTATCTGAGGATAAAGCATTGGGTTTTCACATTGTGGAATCTTCTCATTTCAAGTCTTTCCTCTGCTGCTCCTAATAGACTAGTTTATTATTCATTTATTCCCCTGTTAGAGGGGGGAAAAAAAGCTAGAAGACAAATTTCAAATTAATCAATTTTGTTGTTATTAGCAGCACCCGTAACGATTTTTGGAATCATTAGCTAAAGAATTTGGTTTAAATGTGATTTTTAACTTCTCTTTCTGCATTGTTGTGGATCATTGAGGATTGACTTTATTTGGTTGGCTGGGAAAATTATTCCAAAACTTTATTTTCAAAACTAGTTTTGATATTGTCTCATGTATTGGTTTTAGAAAGGAAGTAGTTCTATGTCAGCTTATTATGTATTATTTTTGTAAAGAACAAATTGTGTTCAAATGGACAAATTAAATAATTAAAATCAGTGGTATAATCATATATAATAGGAGATAACAGTTTGCAGGAGAGAGTGAAGTCATCCTATAAGGAGTTCACCAAAAGCAGAACCAACACAATTTTCCAACTCTGCTATGGTTGTAATACTCTCTTTCCAGAAAGTGCCTTTGTTAAATGTACATAGTCAGATACCAGTTGTGAGTGGGCTGTCCATTTTCTTGCTTGCTAATAGAACCTGCTGAAGAGGAACATTTCAAAGAATTAAGTTTAAGTGTCTGCTTTTATTTGGGTAAAAACTCAGAAAATTAGGAGAATTCTGTTTTTAAAACCTTAAGTGAATTTTTATTAATTTACTACCTAAAAAGAATATAGTATGACTTTTCCTCTTTTAAAGGTTAATGTAACATCTACCTTAAAAAATTATACATTTTTATGTATTTTGATTTGTTTGCAATAAGCTGGCATTAGTCCTCTCTTTGGAAAAAATAACGTATATTCTATAAAAAAGATAAGCTCAATGAAAGTGTCCTATTTAAATAGTCTTAATTAATAATATTCTGAATTAGCAGCCTTAAACTCAAAGTGTCTTATTTAGTCTTAATTAGTATTTACAAATTAATTTAATTGTATTTGATGACACAGTGGATTTGATTTTATTAAACAACTTCCTTATATTCCATGCTCTACCTATCACTTATCAAAATGACCCATGCCTGCGTACAAGCATTACTTTATTTACAAAATTGAAAATCATACGAGGTATGCTTCAGGTTTGTGGATGTGCCTATAGCTGTGTGAACTTCCAAATCTGTGGGTTACTACTGTTTAACATTTACTTAATCTATAATAGAATATTATCTCTGAAATATATAAAAAGCTAAATAAAGATTTATATTATTGGAGATTTAAAATACAACTGCAGCTAGCTCCTATTAAATTTTGAGTCAAAAATTGATAGCCCCCAAATGGAAGAGGTGAGTGGATACTGAATCCCCACAGCACACACGTATCAGAGTGAATTAGCATGATGATCAAACCCATCCTCTTAGGAGAGTATTGTTCATGATATGAATCTCCTTGGTGAAAAATTGCTGTGATAATCAGTTTCAGGTAACAGGAAGCCAGAAAGAAAGTCAGAATTTATTTAGCTAAGATTTCTTTTTCCCTCCCTCTCCAAAACAGTAATTTTATCTTCTAATTAGTATGTAATTGATGTGTAGAATGGCATCAGTGCTTCAAAAGTTCAAAAGAAGGTAGCTTTTGGTTTGTATCTTCCCTTTCTGTGCTAGCTCAGAAGGCAGAGAATTGATAATGTCAATGTCAAGTTCAGACGTTCACCCGGTAATTATTGAATCGCTGTGGTGTGCCCCAGTACTGCCCCAATACCGTGACTACAAAAGCTCTCACAGTTCTTCAGATCTGAGCGTCACACAGTTCAGAATAAATATGCTCAAATAAGATAGCAATTTGCTTTGCTTTGTTACAGTTTTCAAAAACTGACACACGTCGAATCCATATTTGATATAACAAATAGGCCATGTTTATGGCACAATGGCTTTATTCATAATTTCTATTTTGTGCTGTGGCTTTTTTTTTTTAACTTAATGTGTTTTTAAGAAATCTTAAATGTCTGTAACACTGCTATTTTTAAGGCAGGTAATAGATACCTAAAATCTTCAGGAAATGATATTGCTTTGGGATTACCTGAATAAACTGAAAATATCCGAGAAATGTAGATTTATTCAACCAGAGAATTAAATAATTCCCCTTTGTCAGAATGGAATAAAGAAAATATCACGAGTTACTTTGTGCCTGGAGACTCCGTAGTAGAAAAGGACAAAGCAAAGCGACCGTTTTGGTGTTGCTTTGCTTTCTTTTGCCTTGAGCATTTGCTGTTTGTTGCATTACTTCCATCACAGTTACTGTCCATGGCCGCCCTCTTTTGTGCCTAGAGGTGTTGCCATGCCAAATGCAGCTCCTTTCACGGGACTGAAAGTGACAGTGCCCAGAGAGCTGTGCAAGCATATATAATCAAAGCTGGAAGATTTCCTCCATCCTCCTCCCTGTTCCCCGCCAACGTATAAACATTCCCTTAGGAGCCAAAGCTGCCTCCTTTGGAAAGTTTGCACAGAGTTACTAGGTTGCAACCCTGAAGGTGTTTTGTTGTTTTGACCTTAGAATTTTGTGATCCATCGGTTGACTTGTGTGTGTGTGTGTGTGTGTGTGTGTGTGTGTGTGTGCGTGTGCACATGCATGCATGCTCACATGTGAAGGAGTTGCTTGCAGCTTGAAAAAGTGAATCTTCCTGTCTAAGAGGTCTGGTACTGCGGTTAACCTAGATTGAAATCCTGTAAGTCAGGGGCTCACTTACTTCACTCAGGAGAGGCTCACCTCTTGGGAGGGTAGTAGGTGATGAATTGCTCATGCTAAGTACTGTTGTGTTTGTGTTTTGTCCTCCTGTGTGAATGGATTACCTTGTTGCATATGCGAGTTATGTGGGTATAAACGCATACAGCAGTTACTCCCTAACTGGCTTTCTTTCTTGAAATGATAGCCAGAACACAGCTTGTACTATCAAATATGAAAGAATAATATAATTGAATGAGAAAGAAAGCTGAAAGACAATCCAAGAATAATATAAACATAAGTTATTTTAAAACAGTGTAGGGAGTGCTTTATGCAAAAGAAAAACTGAATTTATTGTTCCATTTCTCCTTCTCCCTCTTCACCCCTTTCAAGAAAACGCAAAGCCACAAGTGAGTGGTTGTATGTGTCTGGTGGCTTATATAAACATAGAAGAAGCTTTCAGATGGCTAAAATAAATATGTGCGTGTTACTGAAGGATATGTTTACACAAACCATTTGCTCAGCCTCTGAAATAATGAATAAATGAAGACTTCACTGAAGTAATGGGAAGGATTTTTGTGTTTCTGCTGATGCCATAATTGAATGGCACCAAAGAGACTTTTATCAGCTATTCTCCATGTTACACGTGTTAGTAGTTCCTTTCTATGAGTTGAATACTTCATTCTGTAGTTACTTTACACGTGTTTTTGTGAGATTGTCATTTATTACTGCAATTCTAGAGAGTTGCTTGATTTCCCAAGAGAAATGTAGCAGCCAGTAAAGATTATTTGGGTCTAGTTGACCAGGAGAAGAAGGGAGAGAAGGAAGGGGTAACAGGCGTCATTTCCTACGTATGGCTTTATTTGCATAACACTGTCTTCAGCCATTTTCGTTTGCTTTGTCCATAAATATTTGATACGTGTGCTCCCAAAAGAAGAATGAACATTTAAACAAAAATAATCTTCAGTATTGAATCGTAAACCATACATACGCATGTACATATATGTACATGTATGCATGTGCACACATACATGTGCATATCCACACATGTATGGCATATGTCTGATAAGGACAGTATGTGTCATGTGCTTAGGTGGTGTGAAGAGTTAAGTTTTATTTCAGCATTACACTTAGATTATCCCTGCAAATTCACTAGATTAGCATTTTCTGCTTTCAGTTTGTTATCTTGACACATAAGTACAGTACAACAGCTGGGTTGTTCCTGGAGTTCCTGGGGGGAGCTTTATTCTCAGAGTGCTGAATTTCCTTTTCAGCTGTCAGCTCTAAAGTGTGTTCAAAATGTTCAACTTTTTACACACCATTCTGGGCCCCTAGCACCACTCCGGGACTACGATAGAAATGCTGATAAGGTAGATGAATGGAATAATCTTTGGTTCAAGACAAAGACTTACAAAAGCCAAAACTGAAACATGACCATTGTTCAGTAATGGGGCTACGAACTGGTGTTGCTTTTTTTGTATTTGTGTGTTCTGTTTAAAAAAATTACTCCAGTCTGATCAAGATCATTTACACCTGCTAGGAAATCAAAGCTAGATATTTTCCCATCTGGAAAAATTATCTTCATGGGATTTTCTCACACACAAACACACACACGATATCTGGGATCTGGCTGTTGAAAAACATATTGGAATTTGTTGTAGTTTTGTCTAATTTTCTCCATGTATAAAGAAAGATGTGCACAACACGATGTTTCCTTTTTATCTAGGCAAACTCTTCAGAACACTTCCTAAGAAATGAATTGTATTCCAGCCAGACTAGCATGCTGCCATCCCACAGGAAATGGGTCAGCAATCCATTAAGATGCCATTAGATAATCTAATTTGGAACTTAATCTCTAAATTAACCATGCTCCATACTTGAAGCATACTTGAGAGAAAGAAAAAAAAGTTTACGTTTGAATCGATAGGGGAGCCGAAGCGTGAAGAAGGCTGTTTGTTTTTTCTGTAGCTGTGGTCACGTCTCAGGCCGTCTGGTAACCAGGAGAAACCAGACATGATGTAATTCCAGATTGAACTTGAACTTCAGGGACTTAGGATAGGGGAACAATGGACCATAGGAATCAATAATGTCCATTTTCCACATGATTATGTTTGGAGCTTTAAGTTAACCTTTCTGGGGGAAGCAGCAGGGTCTGCAGTGTGACCAAAATGAGATGATCCAGAGACAAGATGTTCGAGGAAAGAAAACAACTTTCTCCGTGATTTTTTCTGAGCAGCGCTGCAGATTCCAGCAGGATTAGAAAAGTTCCCGCTCTGCAGCAAACCGGTGGCGTGTTCAGAGCACTCTTTGTTCGCTTAGGTAGGACAAACTTAATCTTAGGTTTCCCATCAGATGATTTTTGGCAGGGCTACTAGAGAGGGAGGAGCTTGAGTCAGAAAATTGCCAAATGTAAACTTTGCTGATTAACCCTTTGCAATGAAAGAAAGCATATTAAACACCGACTTTATTTGAAGATGTTTTATGTAAAGTGCCATATTTGCATATGCATCACGTCCCTACGAAATCAACTCCACCAGCAAATGACGCACTGTTTCTTACCTTTTTTGATTTTCATGTTGGTTAGGGCTGTTAGTACTAAACAGCACAGTGGATGTTTAATCATACTTTATTTAAGAAAGCATATGAGTGAATAAATATAATAAATATATAATAACAAATTACGTAAGGAAAAAAAAAAAAAGACAAATCCAGAAGTAATTTCAAGAAAGTTCAGGGAAGAACTTAAGTATCGAGAAAGTTACAAAGTGTTCTCTCCCTTGTTAACTTTTGTTTTATGTGAGTGAAGTTTCTTTTTTGCACGTGTGAACAAAGTAGCAGAAATACTATAAAATGTATTCACTGTCTTACTCATTGGTAATTTTATGCTTCGGAATTCTGCTATAAATAAATTCTGTCATTTAGAGGTAAACTTGTGCAAATAATGCCGTTTATTGCTTTTAAATGAACGTTATTTGGGAAAGAATCTCTTCTTTCTTTTTGCTTTTGTAAAAAACTTACATTTCTACTTAGTTTAGTATGCCTTCCATGACTTTTTCAAGTGAAAGGCACTATTTTGAAGCACTATTTTTGTAGAGAATTTTGTCTGCTGCTGAAGAATCACATATGCAAATAAGGGGAGCAGTAGCACATGTAACAATAGCATTGAAAAGGAGCCCAGGAGTTAGAGGAATAGAGACTAGAGAAGGAGGATGGAAATCAACATACGAGGTTCTCCACTGTGATACAATCTGTGGGAGGAGATAAAATAACAACTTGGAGCTTGATAATTCTGTATATTTTAATTGGCTCCAACCTCCCACAGCTACATAAGTTGTTATGTATGTATGCATGTGTTTATTGTAATTTATTTACAGTTAGTTATCTTCTTAATAGTCCTCCATCTACCATTTTCAGTTTTAAAGCGTGAAAAAGGTCAAACAATTTTTTTAGAAAAATCTAGTTTATTTAGCTTCTTTAGGGGAAGGGTTTGTGTCTCGTTCAGGTCTAAATTTAAAAATTTTAAGGAAAAAAGTTACTTTTAAGTATATAGATTGTCCTGATGATGGGTCTTCCAGGATTTTGTGAGAGCTTTTTACCAGGAAAAGTAATTGTAATATGCACATACAATATTACATTGCAGTAGTCCCATATATAAGGACTTTTCTTGTCCTGTGTTCTTAATTAAACAGAAGTATTTCACCGGCGTATGCCATTATTTTATTAAGAAAATGCTAGAACTCACACATGGTAAAGTTAACATTCAACCCAGCATGTCTCAATAACAAAAGCACATCTGAAACAATTGAATATAAATTAATGAGGTTTGAAGACCTACCATTTTGATATGTTATTTCAAAACCGTTGGTCCCCAGGGAGTAGCAATAAAGAAGGCTATTTACCTACTTAGTTGAGAAACAAATACTTTTCTCTTTCATTACTATGAAGTGCTATTGCTTGCAGTTAGAATAATTCCATGAGCCACCTGCAGTTTATGATATTTGGTGCTTCCCAGAGGGACCACAAGAGTGCTTTGCAGTTCAGGTAAGAGCTGGCCAGGGAGCTTTCTGATACAGATTATTATAAATAGTATTAATCATTAGAAATCATCTTGCATGCAAATAGGATCATTCAAATGGCAATAGTGATCCTTAAAAATGGGAAAAAATAAATTGGAGAAGCCCAAGACCTGTGTAAAATGCTTTCTATTTTTCACTTCTAGTCTAGCCATGGAAATGCTGGTGGCATAGTGGTTAAGAGCTATGACTGCTAACCAAAAGGTCGGCAGTTAAAATCCACCAGCTGCTCCTTGGAAACCCTATGAGGCAGTTCTACTCTGTCCTGTAGGGTCACTATGAGTCAAAATCCACTTGATGGCAATGGGTTTGGTTTGGGTTTTTGTAGTTTAGCCATCTCTGAAGTAGCATGCCACAAACGAGTTATACAACTACATGCGCATCTATGTGAAACAAAGGCAGATATTCTGTCCAGCTGAAAAGCATCTGTGATTGGATAAATACAGTTATTTGTACTGATGTTTTGAGTCAAGGGTTACAATTGAGAGTTTCACTGCTAATTTAGCATATCTAAATGATATGGGCCTTAACTCATAGAAACTTTCCGTAATTCTGGGGTAATATAAATTCTAGTCCAGTTAAAAAGCAAAGTGTGTTTTACAAAAGAAGGAGATGAGGTAAGAATATAGACTCTAGAATCAGCCTGCTGGAATTAAAATCCTGGCTTCTACAACTTATGAGTTGGGCAAGATACTTAACTTCCTAGCTTTAGTTTCCTCATCAGGATAATAATGGCGTTTTCCTCATAGGTTTGTTATAAGGATTAAAAGCTTTAAAATAGGCCAAGTACATAGAACAGTGCCTGGCAAATAATCATCACTATGTAAGTGCTAGCAATTAGTATATTTATTATCTTTTTTTGTTGTTGTTGTTCTAGTACATTGATGGATTTAAGTTAAACACTATGCATATATACCTTCCACTGGACTCAGCCAGCATTTTTTCACATAACACAATCCTCAAATATATACCCTTTGCGTAATATAGCAGTGAACAGCCAGTCCAAATACACTCCCATACAATCTACGATAGTACAGTTTCTAGCAATACTTAATTAACTCGCACTTGCCTGGTTTGCCCACACAGGTTTTGTTTTTTTTCCTATTAATAGAGAAAAATTATTTATTGTGTATTTTGGGGGAGATACTAATTCCTGTGTGTTAATATTGTGCCAATAAAATTGTGAGTCTTTAGCCAAAGAAATAAAAAACTTCCCTTCCTGGAAATACGTTAAACCGGTGCAAAGGAATTAAAAGCCAATTCTTTTAAGTTAAAATATCTATTTTATTTATTCACTGAGCTTTCTGGGCCTTTACTCATTTTTATTGCTATCTATAAATGAACACGGCCCCTGTTACATTTGAGGTATGTATAAATATATATAATTATTTCACTCCTGTGATATTTGTATAAGCTTCGTGAAAGAGCACTTACTATCTTTGAAGTAAATGTACTAGTCTCATGATTAAATCAGTATGTAAAATCTGAATGGGAGATATTATTATTTCCCTGAAAAGTGCTAGCATACTGGATATTTTGACATTTTATAAAGTGTTCAACCAGTGCCCAATCCATTATCTGATAAGCTACAGACTAGTAATAAATGAGTTTTGCCATACTTAAAATAGTTCTTACTGTTTTAATCATCTAAGACTAGTTGACATAAAGCCTTTGGCCTTTTTTCTGTTGTCCTTGACCCAACTTATGACTTTATGTGTGTTTATCTGGCCCCGTATTTTTCTTAGCGAAGGCGCCCTGGTGGCACAGTGCTTAAAGCACTTTACTGCTAACCAAAAGGTAGACAATTTGAGCCCACCGGCCTCTCCAAGGTAGCAAGATGTGGCAGTCTTCTTCCATAAAGATTACAGCCTTGGAAACCCTATGGGACAGTTTTACTCTGTCCTATAGGGTTGCAATGAGTCACAATTGACTCACCGGCATTTTTTTTGTTTTTTTTTAAGTGGTTACTGAGTTAAAAGCTAAGGGCCCAATCTTTCTGGGCTGAGAAAACACAGTCATTGAATGTGTAATTTTTAAAAACACAACTATCAAATGCTGACTTGGCTGCCCAGAGCAATTTTCTGTCTTTCATGGAAAGTTGTAGAATCTGGTTAGACCTTGTAGATGCAAAGACCAATATTGTATCCAGTTTATTCAGGATAAGAGATGTATAAATAGTGTATTATTTTCAAAACTAAGCAGTATCTTCTTCCCCCTTAATCCTCACCGTGGTGTCACCCCAACAGAACTTCAACTGTATTTGTTTTCAGAGGAGATAGATACATAGAATTTTAGAATTGCTTGGCTATCCAGACTGACCACATATTCTGTGCACACGTCTCTTCTGCAGCATCAGCTCATTTAGGATCCAGCTTGTATGGAGCATGGGAGAGTCACTGTCTCCTGAAGCAACTCCATTTTGCCGTCAGAAAATTCTGTTAGAAATTTCTTTCTAATTTTTGGTCAAAGTCAGACCTCTGCAGGCGGCAATATGACGCAGTGAAATGACCATGGGAATCAGACAGACTGATTCATATCAGGGCTCTACATTGGTGACTTAGGACAAGTGACTTAACCTTTTCAAGCCTCGATTTCCTCATCTGAGAAATGGGCGTAATGATACCATTTCAAGAGGTCATTGAGAGAATTAAGTGATACAGTATATGTAAATCACCTGGGATGGTACTTCATTCATAGTAGGCCCTCAAGGTGGTAATCTTCTGAAAGTTTCTCCCTTTTGTGCTGATTTTGTCCCCCAGAACCATACAGAAGTTTGTATGTCTTTCCAACTCAACTGTCATGTTCTGTCTGTCTCCTTTTAGCTGTTCCTCAAATGACATGGTTTGGTGAATCTCTTCGCCAACGTATTGCCATAGAGTTTGTTTCTCTTGAAGAAAGATGGCTGAGATGAAACCCATACAGTGCTTTAGAGGTGATGTCATGAGTGGAAAATCAGGCAGGGCTGTCACCTACCATTAATGCTGCTCAAGGTCAAGCACTAATTGCTGTTTGCTTCTTTTCTCTTCCTTTTTGGGGGGAGCTACTGCATGAATTTGCTCAAAAAATTGTGAAAATGTAATCCATGGTATCAGCTATTTTATTTTTAAGAAATCTGATTTACTTCCTGTGGGTTATGTTTGAGGGCCCCTGGTGGTATAGTGGTTAAAGTGCTCAGCTGCTAACCAAAAGGTGGGCGGTTTGAACCTGCCAACCACTCCATGGGAGAAAGATGTGGCAGTCTGCTTCCATAAAGATTTACAGCCTTGGAAACCGTGTGGGGCAGTACTACCCTGTCCTTTAGGGTTGCTCTGAGTTGGAATTGACTCAGTGGCTATGGGTTTGGTTTTGGTTTGGGTTATATTTATGATAGAATATCTCATTATGTACAAAGGGTAGGATGGGCTGTACTTTGTGTTAAGGTACTACCAAAATCTTTTGTGGGTTTTTTTTTTTGTGTGTGTGTGTGTGTGTGCCTGATTTTTCACAAAGTACTTACATTCTTCTTTTTAAAGGTTAATGGCCAGTGTACATTTTATAAAGATGTGTTTTCACCTTCCAGTCATGCTCACCTTCTATTTGCCTAAAAAAGGTGATTTAGCAATGGAAATTATAATGAAAACTGAGCAAATGCATGCCTGAGGATACATTGCTCAAGTAACTGAATTTGACCTTGAATATTTTGAAACCCTTTCAAATATAAGGAGACCTGGTGGTGCAGTGGCTAAAGCATTCAGCTGCTAACCTAAAGGTCAGTGGTTTGAACCCATCAGCCTCTCTGCAGGAAAAAGATGTGGCAGTCTGCTTTCGTAAAGATTGACAGCCTTAGAAACCCTATGGCGTGGTTCTACTCTATCGCGTAGGGTCACTGTGAACTGGAATCGACTAGGCAGCACTAAGTTTTGGTTTTTTTTCAGATATATTCTCATATCTATTAATAGACAGAGGCTCAGAATGCTGGGTTGAACAGGAGAGCCATATAATTCCAATTCCTCTATGAATTAAAACTATTAGGCATTTTATATGTAACTAATTTGGATATGTAAATAAATATGAATATGTGTGTTTATTTTATCCATACATCTGATCATTAGCATTGATAGAGAGAAATAAAGAGTTAGATATATAAAAAGCACTGTTATATTTTTACTAAATGTGTTTCTTGAGTTTAAATGATCTAGGTTATTTGGTTTGATTGAACATTTTTCTTTACACTGATATCATAGCTTTTGAATTAATTTTACCAGGTTTTTTCTATGGGACTGCCAAAGAGGTCTAAAAAATGTCTGTGCCTTACAGTCCTGAACTTAACCTACAAACTGGCAATAAGAAACTTGTAAAACTCATATATGGGGTCTGCATAGTGTTAATGTTTGAGATTTATTTTCCCCCAAAGGTTCATAAACAGTATTGACAAATACATTGCACACTGCAATTTTGACATGGTCATAATGTAAGATGGGAGGTTTGAAAGGTTTTTAAATAAATATCTAAATTATATTTGTTAGGCATACTGCAGCAAGAGTTGTGCTAGTCACTAGCATCAATTTATTCTTATTGACCATTTTCCAAAGAATAATATGTCTCTTCTACAGAACTGAGTAAGAAAGCTATTGCAAAAAAATAAAATAAAATAAACCCTGAATTATTTTCTTTTCTGTTATTAGCAGATAGACTTCATGTAAAGAGTCACACCTATTTTCAATCATTAAAGTAGACTTTAGTTTCCTAACGTATACAATCTGTAAATGATTTTCTAGAGCCCATTTAATTTGGGACTCTTGCTAACTTGGCGGAGCAATTTGCTTGTTGCTGATATTGTCTTTTACTGTCAAAGATCATTGATATAAGCGAGTCTTTTTTTGTTATTGACAAATGCTTCCTATTTCAGGTTTAAAATGCTATGTTTTTGTAATTTATTTCATTTGTTGAAGAAATAGTTAGTTAACATTGGCTACGGCCAGACTTTCTAAGGGTAGATAAGACAAGGTTATTTTCTTTATGAAGCTTATTTTTCAGTCAGTAAGATAATCATAAGGAACTCTGGTGGCGCAGTGGCTAAAGTGCTCAGCTGCTAACTGAACAGTCGGTAGTTCAAACCTACTAGCCACTCTGTGGGAGAAAGATGTGGTAGTCTGCTTCTGTAAAGATTTACAGCCTTGCGAACCCGATGGGGCAGTTCTTTTCTGTCCTACAGGGTTGCCGTATGAGTTGGAATCGATTCGGCGGCAGTGGGCGTGGTTTTTGGGTTTTAAGATAATCACAGATACAGATAATTATGATATGAAGTAATAAAGGCTGCAATAGGATTGTGTACAAAGTGCAATGGAAACACAATTGAGGGGGAAAAATTTCTTAATGCATTATATAACATTGTTCCCAATGAAATGATGCAAAGCACAGAAATAATTGTTGAAGATGTGTGTGGGAAGAGAGAAATATGTGAAAACAATTAAGTCCCTTAAAAAAGTATCCTGTAACAAATATTCTTTAGAGTTACGATTTTTCAGCAAATGATGAGGGCAGATCTTTTTGGCTTGAATGTGATTATTCCTGCATACTTCTTTTTTGTTAGTGCTGAGCAACTCTAATTTTTAAGGTCAGAGATGTCTATTTCTTCTTATCGGTGACTGAATCACAATATATTCATGAAAATATATGATTATGAACAGCATCTCTTAAAAATACGTAGTTGGGTTTGATTTGGAAAAAAATTAGTTGATTTGTTTGCGTATCCAAAAAATTACTGACCATCAGTCGAGTGCCTGATGTTAGGTGTAGTGCTAGCTGTATCAGATGGTGGACAAAACAGATGGATGTTGCTATAATGGAGCTCATGGTTTAACCATAAAATCCATTGAGCGTAAGAGATGATGGTGGATTTTTTTTTCTGTTGATATATAACTCAGAGACATGTACCTAGACATGTAGCAATATTTTGTACAGAGGTATCAGCAGAGTAAAAATCAATATGTATCAATTTTTTTAAATCCAAATTTGCTCCTTCAAGTACCTTTGGAATTCAAATATGAATAAATGAACACGTCTAAACTGATAGCTACAATAATGGTGTCCACCTTGTCTCCCGGTTCCAAACGTAAAGGAAACGATACCAAATTAAATTTAAAATATTGAGATTGTGTCTCTAAGCTACGATTAAACTGGATAGGGGATTGTCAGTTTGATGTTTTCTTGGTTCATGATTATTTATGCAGCTGTTACTTAGCTGAAATTCCTTCCAAATTGATTGTGGATACAACCAAAGCAGCATATTAGGTATACCCCAAAATGTATGGTGTGGTGTTATTTTGTGATATGGAGATCTAGGGTTATTATCCTCTATATAGACATTTGTTTAATGAGAAATTATGCCAGTAGCTTGGAGTCCCTGGGTGGTGCACATAGTTAGTGTTTTCAGCTGCTAACCAAAGGTTAGAGATTGAGTTTACCCAGAGATGCTTTGGAAGAAATGCCTGGAGATCTACTTCTGAAAAATCGGATTGAAAGTCCTATGGAGCACAGTTCTAATCTGACACACGTTGGGTCATCATGAGCTGGAATTGACTCGACAGAAACTGGTTAATGCCAGTAGCAATTAGGGAACTATTTTTTTAAACATTTTTTTTAACAGCTCCAAATCCAGTGTATACCAAAACCAAACCCGTTGCTGCCGAGTTGATTCCGACTCATATCGACCCTGTAGGACAGAGTAGAACTCTGCCCCATAGGGTTTCTAAGGAGCGGCTGGTGGATTTGAATGGCCGACCTTTTAGCAGCTGAGCTCTTAACCAGTGTGCCGCCAGGGCACCAATCCAATATATAATAGAGGTGAAAATAGAGTGTCTGGTTAGAGGGGGGCAGGAGTGCCACCTGCTTACTCCCTCCAGCACCCTGCCACCCATTCCTCCACTCCATCAAGCCCAGAGCAGCTCAGATGCAGAATTCTTACTGATGGGTGTAGGGCCAAGTGCCCGGAGTTAACTCATCAGCCAGTGTAAGAAAACATGAGGTGGAAGGAAAACTCTGACTTTATCTGAAAGTAAGTCATGGAGGAGGGTAAGAAAACCACTGGAGAGCTATGGAGCTAATAACCACTATCAGAAACCCTTGGAGCCTCCTGTAGATGTTTTCTCTCACAATGAGTATTATCTGTAGAGAACAACAACAGCAAAAAAATATCTATTCCATTTTGGTTCTATGATTTTCATTTGGTTGGTTTTCACTAAAAAACACTGATTAAGATATGTTTGATAATTAGGCATTTAACATTGCATATTATGCACTGGCCTTCCTGAAAACAATGTCTATATTTTATCCTATTGTGAGAGAGAAAAATCTTTCATTACAACTTTCAATTTTATTCAACCCCATAGGCAGCTAAAAAATTGAAACACATCTTACCACTGAATTACTTGGGAATTAAAGGTTGAAAAAAAAAAATCGGAAAATAACTGGCCAACTGTTATTATGTGATTGGTACCATTAAGGATTTGCTGCTTAAAAAAAAAAAATTTCGACAAAAAGTCATATTGCATTTATATTGAAGTGGATCAAATATTATAGAAAGAATATCCTCAACTGATTAGAATTTAACCATTGTGTATGTGCCCTATTCTGGGCTTTTCGATCTCATGTCTGGTCTTACTTTTTTTGAAAGAAATAGACCATATAGTGTAAGTAAGTATAATATTTGTGATGGAGCATATGTATCTCATACTAAACTGTAATTTGAAAAACAAAAGCTATAGTAGTAATAGATGCATATGGAATTTATATTTCTAATATTGTCGTAAATGTTAACATTGTACTTTTTCTTTTTTTCTTCCCTTATTCCTGTCCCTCTCCCTTCAACAGTCCTGGTACCTGGGCTAGCTTGGTTCCTTTCCAAGTATCAAATAGGACACCCATCCTACCGGCAAATGTCCAAAATTACGGTTTGAACATAATTGGAGAACCTTTCCTTCAAGCAGAAACGAGCAACTGAGGGAAAATGAAATACAACAATAGTTTAAGAAACTTAAAAAAAAAAAAAAAAAAAGAGGAAAAGAGGAAGACTGGACAAAACAAAAACAAAAAAAAGGGGAGAGAGGAAAGAAACTGAAGAAAGAAGATTAATAGACCAGCAATTGCAGCACTTACAATCACTAATTCCCTTAAGGTTGAAACTGTAATGACATAAAAAGGGTCGATGATATTTCACTGATGGGTAGATCGCAGCCCCTGCAACGTAGCCTTTGTTACATGAAGTCCGCTGGGAAATAGATGTTCTGTCTCTATGACAATATATTTTAACTGACTTTCTAGATGCCTTAATATTTGCATGATAAGCTAGTTTTATTGGTTTAGTATTCTTGTTGTTTACGCATGGAATCACTATTCCTGGTTATATCACCAACGAAGGCTAGGAGGCGGCGTCAGAGGGGCTGGATGACAAGGGCCTTGAGCCAGCCATTTTATAAGCACTCTGATTTCTCAAAGTTAAAAAAAAAATATGAAATCTCTGTAGCCTTTAGTTATCAGTACAGATTGATTAAATTTGGCCCTTAACCCAGCCTTTCCCAGTGTGTAACCCAGTTTGAAATCTTATAAGAAAAAAAAAAAAATGAAAAAAGAAAGCGAAAAAGAAAAAAAAAAAAAAGGACAAAAACAGTTTGAATACAAAGGCTCTATGGAAGAAATGCCTCTATGTAGGTGAAGTCTCATCTCTGCATGCAACAGTAAAAATTAATATAATATTTTCCCCACAAAAGGAACACTTAACAGAGGCAAGTGCAATTAAAAAATTTATATCTAAAGGGGAATCATGATTATAAGTCCTTCAGCCCTTGGACTCTAAATTGAGGGGATTAAAAAGAATTTAAAATAATTTTGAATGAATTTATTTTCCCCTCAGTTTTTGAGGGCATTAAACAGGCATTAATTAAATCAAGACAAATCATGTGCTTGAGGAAGAAAAAAAAATTAATGAAAACACAGCACTTATGTTGGTTTAGCTGCAGCCTCCTTGGAGGTAGAATTTATTTATTTAAAATTACTGGTTGCATCAAGAACCCATAGGGTGTACAAAAGGTTCTATAAAATCTGCATTCTAGAGACAAAGAGGCAGGCAAATCCATGTCACAAGGGTAAAGCTGACAGTTTACAAACTGGGAACGCCAGGGTGTAGGATATAAAAACGCACTCTTGAGAAAACAGACGTAATCAGGGTGCTGAAAACTTGCATGGTGCTTTCAGACATTAGCCTTGTTCAACACATTTCTTGTATTGACAGATCCGTAGTGTGCATGGGCAGACACATTTTGCCTCTATGTCTCTTAAAATTTTAATTAAAAATACTCTTTCCAGTAATCCTAATTTGCACGAAGATATAATGTCCACATTACGTGCCTTGCCTTGAAATCTAAAAAAAAAAAAAAAAACCACAAAAAAAAACAAAAAAGTGACATCACTACACTTGTTTTGCTGCATTTATTATCATTTTAAATCTTTACCATTTTTATGACAAACTATTTTGTACTCCAGACAAAGAAAAATGTGTGACATCTTGGATTTTTTAGACAGTTGTACCTTTATCTCACATTTATAAAGCATATCATGGCTGTGTATAGTTGCCGCTTAAAAATTGTAATCGACCAGCAATATTTTCAGTATTTTGGTGTTTTTTCTATTAACCTTTCATGTTTTTCATCTTCCAATTAATATTTGGGGGGGGAGGGGTTTCAAATTTATACGAATTATGCAATACCAAGTTTTGCCTATGTAGGTAGTGCTTTTAGATGTATTGGTTATTATAGGTAAGTACACAGATTTAAAAAAAAAAAATAATGTATGCTTTTTTGTTTGTTTGTTTGTTTGTTTTAATTGACCAAAGTGGGTACTGCTATTTTTGCAGTGTGATGAGGTCCTTTTGTGTACTGAGAGATGGACAGGGGATTTTTTTTAATATACATATATATATATTCGGGGGTGGGTGGGAGGATTTTTAACACTTTACAGTGTAGCTGTGAAGCAGTGCACCCTGAGATGGGCGTGACCTGCAAAGCAACTGTTCTGCCTACTGTGACAAACTTCAACTGACACAGGTTCCCCCTCTCTAACTTCCCACCTGGGGTGCAAGCTGAACTCATTTCTGGTTTCCACAACAACAAAAATCCTAAGAACAAGCAAACAGAACAAATTCTCGTGGAGGCAGACTTGGCTTCAGAAAATTGTCTTTTCTTGGTGGTGGTCGTAGTTTTTCTTCTTCAAAGTTTCCACAGTTGAGAGTGAGCCTGTCTCATATTTGGCAAAGATATTTGTTCAAATGTCCACAAAGCAGGTGTTTCACCTTTTTGTGGCTCCACTACTAGCCTAAAGGTTGGCGGTTTGAGCCCACCCAGAGGCACCTTGGAAGACAGGCCTGGCAATCTGCTCCTGAAAGGTCACACCGTATGGAGCAGTTCTTTTCTGCACACAGAGGGTTCCCATGAGTCGGGATCTACTCGTTGGCGACTAACTACAACAACAGCAAGGCTTTCTCCTTTCTCATGCGCATGTCGTCCCAGATAGAGGGAGTGCTTCCATATCTTTCCCTGCCACTTTTCTTCCCTGTTTCTTCACTTCATTAATACATAGTGTATGATTTACCTGTGACTTACTATTTCACCTGGATAGCAGCATGCTTGGAATTTTCTTTTTAAAATTTTTTTTAAACTATCCAGAAGATAGAATTGAGGGTTGTAATTATTGAATGTACTCGGACTTATGATTAAAATCAAAGTTCGATTCTTATGGGAAAAAAAAAAAAAGCAAACCTCGATAAGTTTTCATTTTACATGCCCCTTTAAACTGAGAACTCGAGCCAAAAGGGAAGATAGAATTTTAAGAAGTTGGTTTTCCCACAGTTGAATTAAGCCCATTAGATGCTGATGGAAATATTTTTAAGAGATGGTACCTAAAATATAGATTTGATTTCATTTCCCCTGAGGGGTCGACAGTGAATGGAAGCTGGATTTATTTTACCCCCACCCCCAGTCCCATTGAATGAATTCATTTCTAGAAGGGAAATCTTTTGGAATTAGTGACATGTGGTAGGCTGTCTTGAGGAACCCCCTTCTCCCTTTCCCCCCAGGCCATGGCCTAATAAAATAAACTGTCAGTTGTTCTCACAACATATCATTTAATAATGAGTACTTCAGAACAATGCTTATGGGCCGGAGAATTGTATTTGATTAGCCCATTTGCTTTGATAGCCCAAATGCTGAATGGCACAGCAGGATCCCAGCAGTGCAAGTTCAAAAGTAAGTCCAGTCATTCCTGTGATACTTGCCCTGGTAGAAGACAGATCATCTCAGCCAAGTTCTTCATGAATCTCTGACCCATTAGGTGAACAAGTCAACCTCACAGGACACACGGGATTTTTTTAAGAGCAGACTCACTCCCTTTTTTTTTTTTGCCAGTGAATGAGCAGTTCTAGCTAATAAATTACACACTGTGGGTTTTCCTGCCTGCCTCCTGAATACAAAGTCCCAGTTCAAGTGTTGTTTTTTTAATCAATTTTTCTTTTCCTTTTGAGATAAGACTATTAAAAATACTACTATATATATACGTATATATATATACACACACATATATATATACACATATGAAATCTCAAATTCATTTTTTGTTCTCCTCCTCCTCCTCCTCTTCTATCAGGAAGTATCTTCTAAGGGCCCCGCCTTTGCAGGTCTTGCACGCCCCTCCCTTA